>OX101721.1:21874625-24374625 GCA_944452665.1 Stenoptilia bipunctidactyla
CAATAATGTACGCATTTACATGCCTTGTTCTGGTGTTAAGATATTTTCAGCTAGTTAACAAAAAGAAAAAACTTTTTACATATTCGACTAGTAGTCATTGCAGAATAAAAGTTGTCACATTTGCCTTCGGCAACAGATAAATTTAGTAACAGTTGTAATGACTTATTATTCGCTACTTAATAGATATCACAATATTGTATATAAATATATATGTATGTAAAATATTTGTGCGCTTTAGTTTATTACTGCGAAACATACAAACTTAAGCAACACATGTGTCTTCTTTTCATCAATGTGTTAATACATTAGACCGTATGCATAAAATAGATATAATATATCTGCATATTATTATTTATATTTTTTATAATAAAAATACAGGGCTGTTTTTTAGTCACCGACCAAATGCTTTTAAACAATAAGTATCATTTATAGACACAAGTTTAGCAAAATAATAGGTATTTATTTTTTTACAAGGAAATTAATATATGCATGCATGCATAACGTCACGCCTGTATCCCTTATGGGGTAGGCAGAACACCAGAGGTTACAAGACCATCTGATGTCACTTTTGACAAATTTGGAGGTATCATAAAGATGGAGAGACTATTGTAGTGATAGGTGGTCCGCCTATCGCCCACAAAAACGCCTTTAAAACCTCTGTCCCTTAACTGACTTTTACAGTATGCCCGGGAAGAGAACCAGCTGGCGCATTCTATGTTTTTCTTTCGCTCCCAGTCCAGCATGGAAGCAATATATCCGCTAACATAATAAGCGTAATAAAGACGACTACGCGCTACTGCAAAACATCTTGAAATTCCGCTGTGTCAACAGCGGCTATTTGTAGAAAAGTTTGTGGTGCCATATATTTATTTTTTTCTACTAAGCGATACTTAAATAAATATGCAGCTATGTTTATATCGTATCAAAGAAAATAACATTTAAATTTGGCTTGTGACTAAAAAGCCCCTAAAACATCGTATAACAATCGCCACTTTTACACGTATTTTAACTAATTCTGAACTATCCCGTAGAATATGATTTTGTACATACAAACATAACTATTTGCTAAGGCACGTTATATTTGTTTATATTGAACTATGTATTTTTAATTGAGGGTTAAGACTTTTTTTGAACGTTAGGCAATGTTTTATGCACTTGTTTGCTTCGCGGTCCTACAGGACCGGCCCGGTCGTTCTTCGATTTTTACTAATTAGACAGATTTTTTTGTTTTTATGCGGATTTTACCAATACTGGTACTTTTTTTTTAATTCTTATAGCTTCAGCCATAAGCTTTACGAAATATATCATCATTTGTTTGTATGCCAACTAGATCAGGTTATAAAAACAGATTTTACGCAACTGTTCAAGTGCACTACGGTGGTGCTGCGGCATTGCGTGACAAACTAGTGGTTATGTCAAGCCAGACGTTTTCAGGTGGGCCTCGCGCAACCTAAAAACGAGACCTTCGAACTCGTTTTTACCATTTAGTCAGGAAAACACAATAATTAGAATAAAGTATGCATACAGTCTAATATACCGAAATATAATAATTCAACTATACCTACTGGGAACTAGCCGATACATGTAACAACGACTAGTAAATGCTTCCCGTACTCAAGTACACACACATTAAGGCAGATTTGAATATCTTGTACTTAGGTATCATTTTTAGAATATTTGGTTCATCAGGTATTATTTTCCCCGAGGAAACACAACATTTGCCGACATTGCATCAATGTTCACAAATTAAATGCACATGTTCAAAAAATATATGTGTATTAAATACAACATTACTATGCAGTCTACTGTCTTAATTCAACAAAATTTCACTACAAAACAATTTGATATTCAAAGAAAAACAGCTCCTCTAACATTTTTGATAAGATCTAAGACCTACAAGCAGAGTATATTGATTAAAAACTAGTCTTTTTTGCATAAATTGTACACATAGGAAGAAATTCTGACAAAATCCAGAGCTTTTATAACATTCGCTATTTAACGCAATATACCTACATTTTCAGTAGCGGCAAAAGTGTACAATTCCTACACAAAAACATACACATATTTTGGAATGGAATGTTATTCCTATGACATCTTTGGCTTACTGTTTTCTAGAAACTGGCTATAATGTGGATATCAGAAAGTGTAGTGTTATCAATGTATTTAATGTTCTGGATTTTGTTTGAAACAATGTTTGTTCACAGGGGCACAAGTCAGCGCTTGCGCCTAGTTGTTGACTTTCAGGATCTATTCTTTATCCGATGACCTGTAACACAAAATTAACCTATATTATCTGGCGATTTATAAGTCCGCAATATTGTGTTTGTATTGCCATTTAACATACAGCCGATAATTTGAAATCAATGACAATTTTCCCTTTAAACATCCTTAAATGACACCTAAAATTAATTAGAAGACGAACAAACAGAATATTGACATATAATATATCTGACAGCTAAAAGTCTTACTTACTTAGGATGCATGTCTGTGTCTTATTAAGAAGTGCGATATGACAGCTGACCATAGAACGTAAAAAAACTTTTAATTTTTTTTTACTTAACATAAAACAGTGACCTAAGGCATTTACGTATTACAATCAATCAGAAAAATTGTTTATTGATTGTAGTGATGCTTCTTTATAATCGTTTCTGAGGTAGATTTAAATTTAGAAATCGTCGCTTAACAAGGGAATTACTAGATGCATATTTTATCCACTACATTTTTACATCTTTTAACGTTTTTTTTAGAAAATTTATTTTACAGCATTCATTTAGACAAGAATTATACAAGGTGTTTGATTTCCCATAACTCTAGGGTATTAATGGGACCATGTAATAGAATCAAATAAGATATGAATAATTTTTGTGAAATAATTCAATATAGTCAAAACATCTTATGTAAAACACATTTATGCGAAGTATGACAACGTGGCATTTTCTATCCGTTTTTTATCGCTATGCACAGGTACAGTTTGCAACGTTTTGCGTTGAACATGCATCGTTCCTCAACGTTTAAAATGTTGTTGTTGTTTATTGTATGGTTTCAGTGACACGCGTCAATGCATGTTAAAGAGATTTTACAAGGGTGATAATTTATGAATTAATTTTATTAAGATTGATGCTATCTTGGAAAGTATGCACTTTTGAACCACATATTCTTTGCAAAAAGTAACTTTTTAGTAAGGAACAAAACCTCAAAGTTATGGAATATCAAAAAGAACACCGTATATAATCGTACATTAACAAAGAAAATAAATATTATTAATACCTATTTCAACGTTTACTATTTTTATATATTTATAGTCAGGCAGAAGACCTAATTGTAACATATTATTTTTTTCAGGTGCAAACGGTAGCAGAAAAAAAAGTACGTGGTAAGATTGTCACCGTTTTCCCAACCTTAGTTTATTTCTCTCAGCTTAAACTCAATCTCAATAGTTAAAATATTTGTTTGGTAAGTTGAAACGATCGTGTATTCTATGCTTTAATGCATCCATTATCATTTATTACCCTTATTTATACAAACAAATACATTATAATGCATTATTAACAAAATCTAAATCTATATATTACAAATCTAAATCTATATATTAGAGTAATCAAAATTATTTTATTCATGTAAATCGATTTTTTGACATTTTATTTGTAGACACCTCAATCCTAACCCTAAATAGCCACTGTCGAATCGCACTTGTTGAATTAATCGTACTATAATGGAAACTGATGTTGTCAATTAGAATTAATTGATGCGTTAACACTATGTCTGCTGCTCGCATAATCACGATTTTTTTATCTGAATATTCAGATTCAATATTACTATGAATAATATTTATTTATATATATTATTATTATTATTTATAAGGTACATATTTTGTACTTACTATTTCTGGGAAGAATTAAAGCTTGTGAATCCAATACGGTACAACTACAAAGGTTACCGTGGAAAGAGTACAGAATGGTCAGGTGCTTGTCATCGCCCACGCAAGGGTCGTAGAAACCAGGAAGCTCCGTCTGAAACATAGGTAAAGTCAAAACATTGTATTCTATGTTACGTCGATTAGATGTCTGCCGACTTTAAAAGACCTTGATCTCCAGCTAAATCTTTCTTATACCGCATTGTTGATCTTCTTTTTACCCAAATCGAATCAGTTTTAAATTTGCAGCCTTTGTTAACTTAATTTGTCAGGTTTAAATTAGTTTTCCAAAACCAAGCCGAACCTTTGTTTTAGCTTAGCCCTGATTTGCGTCCAGCTTGGTCTATGAATTAAATGAGATCAACAACTGTGATACCAATCTTTAATTGTAACTTCAACTAAAATTTCACTTTTAATAAATAAAATAATAATAAATAAAATCCCCAGACCTTAGACTATATCTACTTCTTTTTAATCTTGGCGATATTTGCTCACATGGTTGCGACAAAGTCATTCTGTCAAATGTTGATAAAATTTCGCATTTCAATAAAAATATCTAATACATGATAATGTTAAAAACATGTTAAAAATACCATATCATATATTGTCGCTCTGAAAGTTATTAGAAGACACAACTGACTTATTATTCAAAGCAATTGTTTTGACGTACCTTACTAGCATCAAGTAGTTCTAGTCTTGAGTCTTTGGTCAGACACTGCAAAGGAATGGTCACGTCTATGACCTCACTGTACGGGCCCAACGGTTCTGGAGCCACTCCGTCTCCGATAGACTCTACGGGAATATCATGACTTGAAGCACCTAACAAAAAAAACAGCTATGTCTCAAAAAATAAATATAAAAAAATAAGGTTTTTTGTTAAGAGTTCGTACTAAATAGTAGTAAATAGGAGTTATTCCGATCTGTTACCTTGAAGAATTCACCCTCGGGTAAATACCGGGAAACGTATGTCTTAAAATATACCCTATGCCAGGTTAAAAAATGAATTTACTTTTAATTCTTATTCCGATTTTTCAATTTATAATGTGTGTACTATAATATTTTTATAACATAAATTGATGTCTGTATTTTGAACCACAACCAGCACTGGGCCAGCTTGGTGGATCAAACCTCCTCGTCACCCAGAGGAGAAATTCATAGCCCTGCAGTCGGCTCATTACACGGAGTTGTGATGATGATGACATTTTGAACCCGGTTAAACGATGCGGAGTAGCACCAGCCATAAGAGCCAACAAAACAAACAAAAGAACAGACTTTTTCACTACATATATTTTTCTATAATATTTACAACTTCAACCCAAAATTTACCAAAAGTTTGTACAGTTAATACTATTAACAATTTACGCAGTGCTGATGGTTAGTGCCTTGGACATAAGCAATCATAATTTAATAACATTATTAATAGAGAATAATATAATATTAGCAAATCTCTAGTTAAGTGTACATTATCGAAGTTATAAATAGGAAGTGAGTATAGATAAAAAAATGCTTTTATTCACCGCGTTTAATGTAAATTCTCAGACATACAATTCCCAGAATTCAACCTAGGGTGAATTATTTAGGGTGATAGATCGGAATAACCTGTAAATAGTATTACCCGAGCGGGTAACAGAACTCTTCACAATTTTAACTCCTTAAAAACTTGTTTCTTGATCTCATATAGGAGAAAGATACTGCCAGAAATTAAAGTTGAGTCTTGCGTCCGTATACTATACCATACATTGCATACTATACCATACATTTTCGTTTAAAGATGATATGCGTGGCAGTTCATAATTAACAATTATAGTGATGTTGCAGTCATAAAATTTTTAGATCATAGAATTGATTGCTTAGACATATGTTTGCAAGAAATGGAATATTAGAACTGTCATCCGTATGATCTTATACCGAAAATAATATAATTATTGCATACTATATTTGAGAACTTCATGGGAAGCCACTTACGATCCGCTGTTTATGCATCAGTTTTCCAGCTTAACTCGCGTTTTGAGCATACAAGTAAAAACAATTTTTAATTTTAAGGCTTTAGAGTCGACATATATGCGCCAGCCAGCATCAGATATAGTTAAAAAGCTGACAAAAATGACCTCTTCCATTATAATAATTTTAAACAATATTACCGATTTTCACCTTGGTGGGAATTAATGTAATCTCAAATGTCTAAATTGACCGGGCTATAAGTTTACCCAATAATATAAACGTGGATATAATCCATGTGGGGCAATTCAGCAAATTTTTTACTCATTAAAATGACATTGGGATATTATTGCGATATAACACGTTTACGTCAAAAGCCTATCAGAGTGAGATGATATCGCAATGATATCGAAACTTTAACTTAACACTTTGTAGTATGGATATTAGTGATTGAAAAGAGAACGAAATGATAACGCAATGAGATATTTTTAAGCTGAATACCAAATTTCGTTCAATTTAAAATAGCATTACGATACTTTTCACGATTACTTTTTTCTATCAAAAAAATTTGTAAATTCAGGACTTAGTGGTCAGGAAAAACAGATGCAGATAGTTCATTCCACACTTTGGCAACCGGAACCAAAAAGGAACTACAGAAGTTTTTTTTTCAACTCCTTAAATTTTCACTGTATGGGTAAAAACCATTCTGCACCTATTAGCCCGATGTTATAAAAGTATGGGATTAACCTGTTCAAAAAACATTCACACACTCACCAAAATGTATTCTCACCAAAACAATGAATCTTATATCGAGACTCTGCAATTTATCCGTGATTATTAATTATGAGTTTATGATGTCTTCGGCCAACAGAGTCCAGCTTCTGTTTGGTACCGTTCTCAAGGTGCTCCTGCTGTACTCCACTCAAGACTTTGGGCTACAGATTAAGCAGCTATTCAAAGACTAAAGTCATTCAAAACCTTCAAATGATTACCAATAATTTGTTAGCTGTTTGAGCCAAGGACACAATTTTTCGGCCGAACTATATTTCGGACCTTACAGAAAAGCCCAAAAGCTTTAGGGGGTCGGAAATGGGGACTTATACATTTTGGAAAGTGGGTGTTACGCTCTTTTTGGCGGAGAAAAGACACGCCTGGGTTTCGAACGGGTTGTACGGTTGAACCGGCGAAACGATATTTGGAGATTCACTCGAGCATTAGACACCAGTAAACTGGTAAAGTAGTACCTAATAACTGCTAGTAAGTAACTCAATCTGTGTTTACCGGCGGGTAGTTTTCCGTATAGCGCGCGTACGATGACGAGCCCCTTCTTTTTCTCCTCGTCGCTCTTGATCCTCGAATAAGTCTCACGCATCAGCTCTACTGTTGCTCGCGCTTGTCTTTGCATTTCTTGTAATCTGGAATTTAAAAAATGTACGTTTATTGCTAATATTATTCTTTCTATTGAATATTATCTTATGCAACCTTTTAATTAATATGAATCTTTTCATTTTAAAGTTTGACAGGCAGACCTTATAAAATATGGAAAAAGAAAACTTATATAAATATATAACTTATATATGAAACAATCAATTATACATATTTACAGTATCGCTGACTTCTGCCATAGGATGTCGGCACATAAAAGCTTTTGGTCACACTGACCTGATAGTGAATGAACTAATAAATAAATATAATTTACACAAACTGGCTCCAAAGTGAGCTTATAAAACTTTGTGTTATGGAGATCACGCAGTAGAACCAGGGGGGTAGGATAAATGTGAATTAATTTAGTACGGGAATAAAAATAAAAAATAGCATAATCTTTGTAGAATATAAACAGATATCAAATCTTAAATTTATTAGCCAAAATGGTTTTATATTTTGGGACTCATCTTTTGCCTCTTTTCTGCATTTGCCAGTTTACTAAATCCATCCTGTCGTGTTACTTATTCGCATAACTTTAATACAATTAATATCTTTAGGTCCGTCACATATTTTCAAAAGAGCCTAATTTAATATCAAACCCCTAAATAAATTGATCATACAAAAAGTTAAGTAAAATTAATTAATTATCTACCTGACACACCAACTATATGGCCCCAAAATAAGCTTGCGTTATAGAGACCCAAAGCGGAACTAGGACGTATCTTAGCATACACCTAAACTCGAGCCGGTATTAGAAGCCCAACATTAAGGCCAGTTCGTTTCCTAAGCTGGCCCGTCTGGGTTTCGAAACCAGGGCCTCTGATACCGCAAGTTATTAAAATAAATTACCTTTCGAAGTTGGCTTCCATAGAACGCTGGCGCTCCCGTGCTTGCCTCTCTTTAGCAATTGGTTCTATTACTAGTTTCTTTAAAATATGCCATGACACCAATGGTAGCACAGTTGCGTAGAATACTGGAGAAGGCATAACTTCCTCACAGAGATGTATAGGCACCACAATGGTTTGTGTTGAACAAGTCCACCTAGAACATGAGGAAAAATCTATCACTTACTTTATTTTCTATACATCTTAGAATAGGGAATGTCTGTCAGTCTATGTTGTTTAAATCTAGTTCTCAAGGCTTACTATTATTAACTACTCTAGATATTAAAATATTGACAAATCTACAGAATTCCGTGACCGACTATCAATTCTGATATTAATGGGAACGTTTTTAGTTGAAAGCTTTGGCAAGAGCAGTGATTTATAAGTTGGGTCTAAAAAAATATAGAACGTGATAAATTACGAGAAAAACGATATATAGGACGAATATGTTGAATCAGCACATTTTTTATGAGTTACGACATCGTGAGTTTGAGCCATAGGCGACCAAGCTGGCAGAGTACTGTATGTCTATGAATTTTCAGGACTCCACTTTTAAAAGCACCCACCCTTCCGAGCGCAGTATCCGTCGTAATACATGTGATCAGCGAGCACACAATTTGACGGGGCTGAAAGGCGCTTAACCTGCTATATCGATAGGCCATAGGCATGGTAGCAACTGAAACTCGACGGTTTCCAATAACAAAACTTTGAACGCAAACCTCTATTTTAATACCCTCTTACTCCCCTTATTCATCATGACAAATGGATTTAACAGAGGTTAAAAAGAGTATAGCTTCTAATACTCCTTTAAAAATGTAAAAGCTCAAATATTTTAACTGAACTAGGTTTATCTTCCGTTAAATATTATTAAAATTCAACTTACTTGAGCTTCAGCATCACACCACTAGGAATTCCTAACATAACCGAAGCTGACACACTGTTGTTTTTAGATACTTTTTTCTCGGCACCGTATTCTGCTATAGCACCAAATGTGCCTAACCTAAAATAAAAATAAATAAGTGTTTTTATTAACCATTTAAACATTATTAATATTTAATCAGTTTCTAGAAAATAAATCGCATTTGCCTGAACAATTGTAAATATTATAAAAGCAATATCGTAAAAAACTTATTCGTAAAATTGTCACACATTGTAGCTTTGCAGTGTTTGACTGATTCCACTGTAAATGTAAATAAAATAGACACCATAGTTAATAAATAGGTATTTTATTAAATCTGCACTGATTGAGACTAATGCTCATCTGCACTAAACTCCACTAAGCATAAGCTTAGTTATGACATGCCTAAACTTTTTGATCCTAAGTTGATACGTATTATGACGTGCAACGAGAATTGATTGACTTTTTTTGTCATTTGGCCTGTCTGACGGTTCATTTCACATGATCGAAAAGTAATGAGAACACTATAAATAATGTATTGTGGGAACTTGTGTAGCTCAGGGTTTCGTCAATATACCAACTAGTGAAGGGGAAAGAAATTTTCGTTTTTGAGACGATGTTTTATGTTTTTTTTTTTTTTTAAATAGACTTGATAAAATATTAATATAATAAACATCATTTTCTTAAACTAGCGTATTGATATAACTTTTCTATCATGAATCATGTCAAATCAACCGTCACACAGGACAAATTACAATAAAAATCAGAGTACAGTGCGTTCACAGTTGGTTTAACTCCAGCTGTTTGATTGGCTGCCTATATTTTTGAACGTTTAGTCTACTATAATTATTTCATATTTGAGCGTAATATTTCGTTCTTTTTTACAATATTTGGAAATTTTACAGCCATTTAGTTTCCCTTGTTGTAATAGAATAAAGAAGGCTATTTAAAAATTTTATGCAAACTTTCAGGGAAACTGGACGGTAGGGCCAATATAGAGAAAACATACGTCAGATGTAAACCAACTGCGAACGGACTGTACAGACTTAAGCATCGACTTAGGATCGGGATTAGGAGGAAGTTTAGTGCAGACGAGCAAAAGATATCTCAAATCTAAGAGAATAGAACAGGCTATAACAATCATTTACCGAATATATGACCAATCGACGGCAGGAATATTTTAGAAAAATGCAATTACAAGCTTATACATTTTAGCAGCGGATTTCAATACGCAACGCAATCTAACGCCTTCCATTAGCTTTAAACTATAGGTGTACCTGATTTTCTCAATCAGATCAGTTATGATCTAAGATGATGTGTGACTTTACCCGTTCTTCTAGGTGAAGGACAAACGCGATAATGCAACGGGATACGACAATATCAAATGATCGTTGTATATAGCAGGTGTCCTACGTTATAATTATGGCGTGCAAACGTCGCGTCGCATCCGGTCGCTCACCTAGCACAAGGGCTTTCTTAAGGAACTGGCATTCACAAAGCATAGCCGGAACTCATCACCGCTGGTGCGGTGTAGTTTGACGGCGGACTTTTCAGGTGGTCGCTAGCCAGACGATTCCAGAAATGATCCAATCGGAGGTCACTCGGATTAGTCACCTTTTACGAGAAGGATATAATGGATATAATTTAAAGCCAAACTAGATATAATACAATCAAAAGTTATCTATAAGTTGAAAGTGTGAACTGGAACAGGACAGTGAATATAGTTAGAATTACTGCATTCGCAGTAATTGGAGCTCACAAACAAGTATCGGAAAAAAGCACAACTTTAGATAATAACTTATCATAAATTTCGCATTAGCAACAGAATTAACCATTTCGTTCGTATAAGCATGCGAACAATAAAATGTAATGTTTTTTCAAGTACTCACTTAAAACAGCTCGCCTTTGCAAATATTAGCAACCAGGGGCCAGTGTTGCTGTCTTACAACATCAAATAGTTATCACACCAAGTTAACATTTAGAAATGTGGTATAAACTTAAGTGTTGATTGTAATAATGGGTATAATACTGTTTCTGCAGGTTACATTTGTGTATATGCATTTTCAATTTAAAATTCAACTGGATTGTGGTTGTCAGAACTTTGGCCTCTTTTTAGAGTCAAATGTTTCTTAGAATTTAATTTCTGCTTGAAAAATCTATCTATTGTATAGTTGTACATACATGTTTATATGCTAATTTACATTGATTAAAGGCAATGTCTACAAAACTGCGCTCGCTTGTGGCTTCGTTGCAAACAATACCTTGTAATATATTGACACTGCCATAAAAATATGCTAAATATAATAAATTAGCTCTTGGACATGAAAATATTTAAAAATGCAATTGCAATGTCAACAACAAACATACTGCATTAACACATAGGCATTAAATGCCGTCAAGCATAATCCTCCTAGGTTAAAGCAGACTCGCTCATTTCAACGAATCCCGTTTAGTCCATAGGAAAACAAATTTACTTACTTTACAGCGAGTCGCAACTTCAAGTCATGTTGTGGCAACTTTCTCATCATGCTAATTGACAAGAACGAATGAGGGTTCCCTATTTGAACAGCAACATTTGCGTGGTATTTCTCAGAGTCCCTTGCGTAAGTGGAAGTCATTGATGACCCACTTTGGCCTCCAACCCTATAAGTTAAATATCCTACCGAGTGGGCGTCGAGTTGCAGCGCAAGAGCTGAAAAGAGTATATTAGATAATTGAATGCCAAAATAATATCTGTACTAATAATATTATAAATCTAAAGTTTGTTGAAAATATTTTGAAGTATTACAGCCGCAGCTCACAAGGAAGGTTAGGGTATAAGCATGCAAGTCGAGCATCAAAAAGTAAGAAATTAATGCTATATTATTTTTATATTTGCTTTTATGACTTAACCGCTTTAGATCTCAATCTTATCTGATGGTAAGTGACGATATTGTTAAGAGAGGCACACATGGTTAGGAATTAACTGAGTGATCATAAAATATCACCAGAACATATCAACACTGGAGAATTTAGCGGTATGATGTGGCCTCGTCGGTAGAATGGTGGCTCTTTAAAGGCCTTAACACCATGCAGAATTCACTCGGATTAATCGTCACTTGCGATACGCTTTTAATGTATATTTTTAAACACAATTTAATTTGTATTGAAAAGTTACATTCATCAGCTTGTCCTTTCTTACTTACTTGAAACAAAACTAGGCACTATTCCTCTGGGAGCAAACTGAAGCACAGTTCCACAGTTCAAGAACATGACCCTTGATAGAGTTCTGAACAGTTTAAATCCTATGAGTGGTCCATTTCCAATGCCAAATTCAACTTCAGTCCACCCTTTTTCAGAACTTACATTCCTATTGCACATGTTTACAGATCCCGAACCTAAAAAACATAACAATTAATGGGCTCAAAGAAAATATATCCATCACTAAATTATTACAAATTGCAAACATAATGACATAGCATTTAGCAACTACATATTAACTTATATTGAATAATACAAATGTTTGAAAGAGAAGCAAAATTTTACCTATGCCATTTTGTGTAGAAATGTTTCCTGATAATGTCATAGTATTCCTTAAGTTAACTGGTGCATCAATTGATTGTTGAATCGTCATACCAGAAACTTCAATAGACGGTATCATAGCAGATTCTTCTCTGAAAAATGAATGGCACCATATAACATAAATGCAGTAATAGTTTGACAACAGCGCAAAATTATGGTGAATAGCTATCACTTGTGATGTCACCTTATTTTAAGATCTACATATCCAAAATTGTTGGTTTAATATCAATTATCCTTTTACTGTTTATGACTTATGTTTTACGCAGTACATTCATGAGAGTTTCGTATCCAAGATATTTATTAAATTCATTTCACTGATGTAAGATTTTTGGTAAACAATTTCTTCCAGGAAAAATAATTTAATAAATTTGTTTTGCAGAGTATTAAACATCAATTTAATATAAGTTATTGTTGTAGTCATACCCTTATGAATACTGGCCTTAGCATTGTCAAAAGGTATTTTTCTAATTGAATTTTTTTTTTTAAATATGGATGTGACGTTTGTCTTCCATGACACCTGATGTTAAGTGAATATGAATACTAAGATGGTCCAGCACGAGAAACCTATTCACTCGACGCTTAAAAGCACTAGGACTATACTGGTCAGGGAAAATAGACGCAGGCAGTTCATTCCAAACATTGGCGACCCGTATCAAAAAGGAACTGTCAAAGCGCTTAGTTCGACTTTTCGGAATATCAACCACATACGGATGGAAGTTCTGTCTGCGTCTGGTAGTCCGATGGTAAAAGGGTGAGGGTTCAATTTGCTCAAACAGAGCACTCGCGCACTTACCAAAATGTATCCTGTAGTATCGTAAGGTCGACGTCGTTAATTAGATTACGGGGTCTTCGGTCAACGGAGTCCAGCGCTTCTAGTTGATATTTGGCTGAACCATCCCAAAGATGACTGCAGTACTCCATGCATGATCGCACTTGAGATGTATATAAGTTAAGAAGCTGTGCAGGGCTGAAGTACCGCCGTACCTTCGAGATGATTCCCAACTTTCTCGAAGCTACTTGAGCCATGGACACAATTTGATGACCGAAGTTTAAACTGGATGTTATAGTTACGCCTAAAAGCCCTAGATGGTCAGTGATGGGGACAGATACATTTTGGAAAGTGGGCGTTAATGTGAAGGTGCTCTTTTTTGCGGAGAATAGACACGCCTGAGTTTTGGACGCGTTGAATTTGACCAAATTCGACTCACCCCAATCGGATACTTTTCGTAAGGTCAAATCAACGCGCTCAATCATTGACTTTCTTAAACTCTGGATTTCACAATTTCATTGTTCACATTACTGTTATTGTTTTTACCAAATATATTTCTTTACTCAATTAGCTTCACTATTATTTTTCAACAGTTATGTATAATTTACAGGAAATAGGTATACTTACAATATTTCATATTCATCATAATATTTAGTAAACATATCAGTTGCATTTACAGATAATGTAATAGTGCCCCTTGGGTTGGCACTTTGCTGAAGTCTTCTCTCCTCTCTTTCTTGTTTTAGTCTGAAATTAACCAGAACCATGAATACAAAACTCAGTATATAAATAAATAATTTTAATATTTAATTATATAATACTTACCTTTCATATTCTTCTCTAATTTCTCTTGGTGTTCTTGTGCGAAAAATTATTTCCCAATCATCTACATCTAAGCCTTTTTTACCTGTGAAGGATCATTATTATAGTGTTGAAATTAAATCTCAATAGCAAGAGTAAGATAGTATTGCATTTTCTGGTTCAATTTATTTTGATTTAAATAATTAAAGTCAAAAATAATTAACCAATCAAACTGCTTATCAACAAAACTAACGGCAAGTCATATAAAAACGGTCAAAATTCTCTACTGTTTGATGTCACACCAGCATTTTGAAAACACATATACTGCACGATTGCGCATTAAGTAAAATGTATGAATTAGTTTATTTATAGAAATGCCATTAATATTCCACAAATAGAACAGGTTCAACTATTTGCTGAACACATTTAGTATACAACCCTTTGATTCTATGTGATAAAAAAATCTTCACCAGTTTTCACCCACCTAATTATCACTTCATAAAACTATACCTTAAGCGAATTGTTTTTACCAAATCAATAATATTTTTTTGTTTATTTAGATGACTTATTTAGTTTACTTACATGCATTTTTATAAATTTTACAATGGTACACTACTGAAACCACAAAAATCTTTTGATTATAAGTGTGCTGTTGAAATGCCCTGGTCCAGGTTAGGATAAAGTGTGAGAAGAAGATGATATGTACATTTGATAAATGTTTCAAAATATGGAAGAAAAACCACACACTACAACAACTTTTACATGTAATTGAAATTTTCCATGTTCATATTTTTATGGTTCTGTCTATCAATGAATGTAGTTTTACTACAAATGGAGAAAGTAGATGAGAATATAGCTATCAGATAATTAAAATGGTCTATTTAATTTCAATAACAGATGATTGTTTTATACCTAATATAGTTATTATATATTTTATTAATAATATCTACACATTTTTTAACAAACCTTGACATTAGAAAATGTGTAAAAACTGGTAAACTGGTGTACTAGATAAGGGAATCAATTGAGTTTATGGTTCAAACTATCCCTTCTCACAATACAAAAATCACTCACTCACTTCATTATTAAGAGAGAAAACACTTCACAGATTCTTTTCAGAAAAAAAATGCTAAACACAAATAATTATACATAAACATAAAAAATACCTAAAGTATCATAAATGGCCCTCTTGTGTGAATCTGACAATACTTCATAAGCTTCTTTAACTTTGTTAAATATTTGTTCAGCCCATTTTTGTTTAGTGGGATCTGTGCTGTGCTTGTCAGGATGAAACATCCGGGAGAATCTGCGATATGCACTATTAATTTCATCTGTTGTGGCCTGTAATAAAAAAAATATGAGACCAATGTTGAATTAAAGCTGGTATGAATAAAATTTATTAGGTATTACGTTTTTGTAAGCTTAATTTGTGAATCACTGTTGCCATCAGATTAACACCATTGCAATAAGTTAATTGTATTGGCTAATAATAACCATTAAAATCGGATTTTTTGCTTGGTAAAAAACTCTCCAATTATTGTTGCGAGACTTGAATAAAATAAGTTATGGTAAACACTACATGAAGGGTTTATCAGTGCACTAATCTTAACCTACAAATTGCACAACATAACTCTGAATTACATGGTTTAAAATTGGAACCTTCGTATACTTATTAGAAGAGACATTGTCAAATTATTAATAAAATATGAATAAATACACCGCAAAACATACATATTATGTAAGAGCATACCGACTGTAATAATACAAAGTAAAAAAAGATCTTACTTACCGTTTTAGACACATTGAGAAGCTGATAATAATTATCTTCAAGAAGAATACTTTGTCCTTCTTCGTCCATTTTAGTTGTAAATTAAAATTAATAAAATGCAAATTAATGAATGAAGAAAGATAGTTAGGGGCTGCGAAAATATTTTCCCAGCTTTGCCTGCTTGCTTGCTACCTGACTGACATACTTTGCATATGACAGAAATTTCTGTCAATCAAAATACTTGACATATTATTTTTTTTACTATAATCTCACGTTGAACTGCGGTTTGGACACTGCTGACGTCGATTTTTAATAATAATCACATCCTTTATCCTTTATACAAAAGATGGGATGAAAAACCCTATATCCCCCCTTTTGACAACTTTTAAATCGAGTACTTTGATTCGATTACGTCAGACTCATACAGATACTGAAGACATCACTATAACGTAGGTTTGTTTAGCACTTTAGGTGAAGCGAAGTACTTTACCATTGGACTTTAGATATGATTTTCCGATACTTTCAGTTGTTGACATGCCTTCCCAATTCATATTATGCTATCCCAAAGAGGAAAATATCTTATATCTATAGGAAAAAGACAGCACAGTTAGGGACATTTTGAAAATTCATTTTGAAGCGCCCCTACATTTTTGAATCCAGAAACTTTACACCCAACATACGCAGGTACGCGCATGTACGCACCTATATTCCAATGACTTGATATTCCTTCCTATTGCACGAGTTGTAAACTCAAAGATATCTTTCATAAAATGTAAATAAAAACTCAACGAGGAGTTTTCTGACAGCTCATAAATATAAGTTCAAAAAACCTCTATAGATGGCACTTTTAAAAATCCGAAGGTGTTAAGACTGTTTACTATAATGTAGGTAAGTGATATCTGCCATCTATGGTTATTTATCAGTTCAATTTCTGATACAGACGTCAATTAATTTATTTTACTTTTAAAAACGCAGGTGTGGAATACATGACAATATGACGGACAAGACTTCACCTTTTGTAAAGCACCATCTATCGAAGTCTTTTGTACGGTTTTGTTTTTTTAATGAGCTGTCAGAAAACCTCTCATTGAAATTTAAAGATTTGTGTGTTCAAATATTCACAGGAGTTGTGTAATTTGAATAATGATATATTTTTTTAACAGTTTAATATTTTTTTTGAACTATAGGACTAAAATAAAAAAAATTGCGCACCATATCATTATTTCCGCCATATTGAATGTTAATGAGCCATCAAAGACTATTGTCCGTTCATCGTAAGATGTCCCCTGCCGTTATGTTGGCACTATTGCTTGTCAAGCTGTTGTCGGTATTCTGGGATAGTGAAGGAATCCTTTTTATTGATTACTTGCCAAAAGGGCAAACGATAACTGGATCCTATTATGCAAACTTAATTCCGAAATTACGTGAAGCGATTAAAGAAAAACGTCGTGGGAAATTGTCACTGGGCGTGTTGTTTCTCCAGGATAACGCTCCACCTCATCGTTCGGAAGTTGCGCTCACCGCAATCCGCAGTGCTGGCTTCGAAGTCTTTGATCACGCACCATATTCTCCTGACTTAGCCCCGAGTGATTTTCACTTATTTTCAAAATTAAAGGAGCATATTCGTGGAACTAAATTTGACGATGATGACGCGGTTATGACTGCCGTAGAGGAGTTTTTTAATAGTCGAGCAAATGATTTTTTGTGGAAGGAATATGAAAGTTGGAGATGCGGTATTCTAAGTGTAGGTATTAGATTAGAAGGAGATTACGTAGAAAAATAAAATATTTTGTTAAATTTTTTTTTGTATTTATTCTAAGAATTTTTTGATTCGCCCTCGTATAATATAAATTGTGTCGTCATTCAAAACCTTCCTAGTCTTATAGTTGTTTATTATTTACAAATCAGAAAATTAAACATATGTATATTTATTCGTGGTAGGTATAAACAAAGTTAGATTACGGGGTTAAAAATGGACACATATTATTGGTAACACTGCTGCCACAATGCTGCCACGGTCTGTAACGCAAATACGACCACATATCTGATTTCCGCAATGGGTAGTTTTCTGACAGCTCATAAAAATTTGTTCAAAAAACCTCTATAGATGGCACTTTTAAAAAGCCGAAGGCGTTAAGTCTGTAAACTATAATGTAGGTAAGTGGTATCTACCATCTATGGTTATTTAAACGTTCAATTTCTGATACTGACGTCAATTAATTTATTTTACTTTTGAAAACGCAGTGTGGAATAAATTCTTCGCCTTCGCCTTTTGTAAAGCGCCATCTATCGAAGCCTTTTGTACCAATTTTGTACAGTTTTGTTTTTTTAATGAGCTGTCAGAAAACTCCCCATTACCTCAAGTGGCTTCCCATTCGCCTTCGCCGGAATACTCACATTCTTTCTCTTGTCTACCGTCAAATTGTGTTAACTGTCAATAAAAGCTATTAGCGAGTAATTTAATTGAATGATGAAATGGATTAGGTTATTTAATAAGCGTTTGATTGGTAGGTAAAACGCCTAATTACTTAGAATAATTCTTGTCTACTAAGGACAATTATTGTCCTTTATCGTCTGGTGGAACACGGCAATTTGCAAAAGCGAAAGAGGTTTATTTGACTAGGTAATCTTAACAACCTAAGTGGGTAATGTTAATTACTTAACCTGTGGTATCTAGGAACCTGTATTAGCAATAAAATGATGTTGATAACTATTTATGCACTATTATGTTATGATGCACTATCACAATCAATTTGGAACAAAATAAGAAGTCATTGAATTGGTTCCTGTGGACATTGTCCAAGTTTTTCACCTCTGTAAAACTTGGCAAAGGTATTCTGGGACCTCCAATTTGCTCGAACCAGAATCTCATCTAAAAGGAGAGTTAGAAGATACTGCAGAGTTTAAAAGATACTGCAGATCTTTTAGTTCCAGGAAACACTTTGATTTCAGGCTAATTGGCTTAAGAAAGAGTTTCCTAACCCAATTAGCCAGAACCGTCCTTGTAGCAGGTTTTGGTTGCCCACAAATGGTCAATAACAAGTTACACTTATTGCTATTTCTTCTGAACTTTGAATGAAAAAAAAAATTATCACATTTTTCATTTATTTAATTGACAATCTTTCTTAAAAATACAAATTCCACTGACCTCTATATTTACCACTGGACTGGCGGCTGTCAAAGTGCTTTTGTGCCCGTTTGATAATCGCCATTTTGGCGCTGTCGGACGTAGCGAGTGTCCGTGGTACTAAAACTAGTCGCTTACAATATACACATGTCCTCATTCTTGATAACTTTTATATAATGCTTATAACAATAACAACATAAAATTCGAATTAATATTAAAAAAATATAAAATCACTTAACAATAAGCAAGCACTTCTCTGGCGGCCACTTGCAATATACGTCAAAATTTGTTCTGCGGACACTCGCTACTCGCTAGTGGCGCTTCAAATAGGCACAAAAAAATAGCTGTCAAACTTACGGAACAGCCAGTCCAGTGGTAAATATAGAGGTCAGTGACAAATTCACACTGACGCGAGTTTCTTCAAGCAATCAGGGGGAGTAAAGTTTGGAACAAAATAAGAAGTCATTGAATTGGTTCCTGCGGACATTGTCCAAGTTTTTCACCTCTGTAAAACTTGGCAAAGGTATTCTGGGACCTCCAATTTGCTCGAACCAGAATCTCATCTAAAAGGAGAGTTAGAAGATACTGCAGAGTTTAGAAGATACTGCAGATCTTTTAGTTCCAGGAAACACTTTGATTTCAGGCTAATTGGCTTAAGAAAGAGTTTCCTAACCCAATTAGCCAGAACCGTCCTTGTTGCAGGTTTTGGTTGTCCACAAATGGTCAATAACAAGTTACACTTATTGCTATTTCTTCTGAACTTTGAATGAAAAAAAAAAAATTATCACATTTTTCATTTATTTAATTGACAATCTTTCTTAAAAATACAAATTCACACTGACGCGAGTTTCTTCAAGCAATCAGGGGGAGTAACCATAAGAAAACTTAAAACACAAACATAATTTAAAAATATCGCAATACCGCAATCGCAAAAAAATATTTTCATGTGAAGTAGACGTTAATTTTTGACTTTTTTTTTTATGTGTGTGTTGCTATATTCAAATAACATCGATTCGCTTTCGATTATGTAATACGGTCCCTTTAAATATTTTTAAATTATTTAAAATTATGAACAAGTCATGAAAAAGTTTTCGTTTACTGTTATTTCTAATAAAAGCGAAGATTTCTTGAAGAAAAATATGAATAAGTGTAACTCAAAAAAATACTGCGATGTATTCGAACGAACGATTGAATATTTTTTTTCATAGGCTACACTGGTATCATTCTTGCTCTTTTCCTCTTATTGTGTTCTGTCTTCTTCACTCTGTCGCCAGTATGTAGTTTGCACCATCTCTGTACATTGTCGACGCCCCCTGTACTGAGCCCACTTCAAGGGTCGGAGGCAGCGAACGTGTTTAAATGAAATTAGGCATATGAAAACTGAAGAGTGTTAAACTGTTCGTCATAAACTAATAAAAGGTAGGTATTTTTCTGTGTATAATCAGAGACTAGTAAAGTAAATAGACTGACAATCCCGAACGAAAATTCGTGCCTCGCTATTTGGTACCTGCTAAGATATAAGATGGCGCTAAGTGTTACGAATCTTGAAATAAACTTGAAAATTAAACTACCACTAAGTGGTACAATATGAAACTATACCTAGGTGGCGCTATTTCGAATTTCAATGAGCCAAAACAAACATAGTTCGACGCGTCGCACAGTGGGCTAAAAATGAGTTTTAGGATAATGCTTATATAGCTTAAAAGCGTAGAAATTATAAATGATATTGTATGAAACTTGTATGAAAAATCATATGAAATGATGTCTTAAAATTTAACTTTTGCTAGAAAAACAGATAATGTACTAGCTGCTTTTCTTCCCGGGTAAAATACTGTAAAATTCTGTTAAGGAACACAGGTTTTATTGTCGTTTCGGTGGGTGATAGGCTGACTCCCTGTCATTGCAATAGTCTCCCTCCATCATTATTCATTACAATACCTCAAAATTGGTCAAAGGTGTCTTTAGATGCTTTTATAGACTCTGGTGTTCTGCCTACCCCATTAGGGATACAGGTGTGGAGTTATGTATGTAAAACATGATATCCTTACACGAAGTACAAATAAATATTTTAGTCGTACATCAAATGACAGCTGACGTATGTGCATTTTTTAATTATTCAAAATAATTTCATTTAAGGTGGTACGATGAGCCTACAAAAAGCTAAAGTCCCGCTAGATGGCGTTAGTTCCACAAATTTCTGGTTTTTATTTATTTGTGAAATCAGCTTTCCAATTTTTTGACTTTAAAAATGTTCCGCGACATCTTTATATAAATATAAAATTTTTTAAAAATAATTCACACGATTTTTTGTATTGTACTCTCCAACTAATTCAATTAAATCTTTCTTTACGTTGTGTAAGGATAACGCACACATGCACAGAAGAAACTCTCACAAGTGCGACAGAGAGCGCAACAGATGGCGTCCTTTTTCCGTGTTTTATGACCTCCTCGTAGCGATTGTTTGATATTTAGTTTGTTATTATTTATTTACGACACAAATCTAGCATGTTGGCGTTTTATTCGTTGGCCCAGATTCTAAGGCGCGAGTTCTCAGTTCGAGCACCGAATTTCTTTTTTTTGTTGGGATAGAAAAGATGTCTATAATATAGTTATATTTTTACCCAATTTCAAACAAATAATAAAGGAGGCTGCGAAATTCTGGTGTTCTATATAATATTTTGTTTCCGTCTATGGTATTGATATAATAAATACCCAGAGTAGTAATCCATGGTGCCAAATAAAGCAAGCTTTGTGTAATGGATTATCATATTATGAATAGCCAACTATGCGGAACTAATTTATAAAGAGCCTGTTCCTTCCTAAACACGTGTGCTTTCATCTTCGACCTCATCGTTACCTACTTACCATCAGGTGAAATTGAGGTCAAACGCGGGTTTAGTCACATATAAAAAAAAATACACAGATGTTGCTGACATCCGCGGCGCAATGCCTAAAGTGCTAGCTGTAAGGTCGAGGGTTCGATCACCGCATGGACAAGAATTATAAATAAATATGTTATGGCTCTGTATATATAATATGTTATGGGTCTTGGATGTGTATTTATACAGGGAGACTTGTAAAACGCTGGTCAAACTCTCAGAGGATTTCATTTATTGCAACCTTGGTTGTAGCGAATGTAATCATTTGTAACAAATTCCTAGAAATCCCATGCAGATATTGCGACCGGAGTCAACCGCCAAAGAGACAAACATTTCTTTTATTTCACAAACACTTCCTATCTTTCGTTTACATCCACACAGATGGTCAGCAACTGTGGAGACCTTTACCTTTTGTTTATACAACGTGTCCAAAAGTTGCGCAGTAAACAAAAGAGCAGAGCGTACGAAATTACCGTTATGTAAAGAATTCCTACCAAACCAATTTTACCTGACCAATGTATGATATTCCTCTATCTGTCTCATTCTAACATCCATTGAATTTCCAAGAACAAGAACAAAGGATCGGTCTCCGGTGCGTGGCAAAGCGAAAAAGGTTATAATCTAGTAATAGTACCCGTTTTTTTTTCTGTATTGTAGTATGCCTTATGTATTATACCATTTTATAATCGGAAAAAGTGGCATACACTTTTTTTTACACCACAGTGAGCGAAAGTGAGCGGAAATGAAAAAACTTTCAAAATTTTTTGATCAAAATATTTTTGATTAACTGTAGTAAAAAAACTATTAGTTTTCTGGAACTTTTAAAGGTTTTAAAGGAAAGCTATACTACTCACGATAGCTCACGAAGTCACGATTGCAAAAAAAACACTATAAAATTCAAAAAAATGTACGAGTAGTTATGACTAGGTACACCCCCTGGTGCCAGCTTATCGTTGAATTTTTGGACACGTTGTAGATATCAGCTAGTTTGGTATGTAGGTAGGCTAGGGAAGCGTGTACGTTTCGGATTTATGGTTCAGTTACAAAATATTGAATATGTTTCAGTAGGCAATTTTATTTATATTGTAATAAATAAATTAGGTGTTTATGTAGGAAATAGGATAGGATGCAGGATTTTTGCGATCAGAAGTCAAGTAAGTTATAAAGTGACCGACTGAATAACTCACGTTGAATTGAATGAGCGAGCGCGAGCATACAGTAGTGAAGTAAGTAAGATCGGCAACAGCACACGATCAACTGTCCCGCCCGCCCGACCGTTGTCTCTGTCAGTGATTGCATGGAAATACAAAATAATCCTAGCAGGTGATCTTAATATAAACACATTAAAATCGACAAAAGATAGCAATGGACTAAAAGAGCTCTGTAACAATTACAATTTAAACTTACATATTAGAGTACCAACCAGAAGAAACACCTGTATAGATCATCTTATTAGTAATATTCAAAATGCGAAGGAAGACGTACTAAACTTGGAGCTTTCTGATCATAATACTGCGCAAATGTTATATGTGCCCTTAGAAAATAACCAATATAAAGTTCCTGAAAAATATTATAAATATGTCAGGGACTATTGCCATGAAAATCTTATTAAATTTAAGAGATGCATGGCAGCCCTATCATTTAAAGACACTTATAACGAGACAGATGTTGATAAAGCACATTTGTTGATGTCCACATTTTTTGATATATTTGATACTTTTTATAATCTTTGCTTTCCCGTCAAGAGGCTTAAGTTAATGGATGGATACAATAAACCAAAGTGGATCACCAAAGGGCTGAAAAAATGTTGCAGAACAAGGCGCTATTTAAGGTACAGTTTTTACAAAAATAAAACTGCAAAGAACAAATTTAAATACGAATCATATTCTAAAATGTTGCTTAAGTGTATGAACGTATCTCAAAAAAATCATAATCATAATTTATTAAATAACAATAAAAATAAATGCAAAACTGCCTGGAAAATTATAAATGATAAAAGAAGCGATATTACAGAAAACTTAATAGAGCAAATAAACAATGGTGACAAAATACATACAACCCCGAAAGAAATAACAGAAGCATTTAACTCATTTTACACTAATCTTACTGATTCTGGAACAACACACTGCCATAACACAAACACGACACATATAAGCAAAACCATGTTTCTAGAACCAGTTACGCCAGAAGAAGTTGATCTGATCATTAAAACTTTAAAGAATACATCGGCTGTTGGTTTTGATAGCATTTGTACTAAAGTGATAAAGTTTTGTGGTTATGAAATAGCAAAGCCTTTAGCTCATATAATAAATTTATCATTTTCTGAAGGAAGGTTTCCTGATATACTTAAGAAATCTGTAGTGAAACCACTCCATAAAAAAGGTGATAAAAGCATATTAAGCAATTATAGACCCATATCATTAGTTACAATATTTTCAAAAGTTTTTGAGAAAGCCATGAAGAAGAGGTTAATCCGGTTTATTTCAAAATTTGACATTATATGTAAGGAACAATCAGGATTCCAGAAAAACAAATCTACAACTACATCTCTGTTCGAACTAATTAATGAGGTAACAAATAACTTAAACGCAAGAAAAGAAACAACGGCTGTATTTTTTGACATGACGCGTGCCTTTGATTTCGTTTCACATTCATTATTACTCCAAAAGTTAGAGAACTATGGCATCCGAGGTACTGCATTAAATTGGTTTAAGACATACCTCTCCAAGAGACAGCAATGTGTTGAAATACAATCTATAAATGAGAAATCTGAACTTGTTACACATCGCTCAGACCTCAAGGAAAGTTCTAATGGTGTGCCTCAAGGAAGTGTACTTGGGCCAATTCTATTTCTATTGTACATAAACGACCTGCCACAATTGACAGAACATAAATACTTTCTGTTTGCGGATGACATAGCTGTGATTTTTTCCAAAAACAATGAAACGAAAAACTGCAATGTTACTACCAATTATCAAGATGAAATTAACAATACTATTGAATTAATTATAGAATGGCTATTAAATAATAATCTTCAAGTGAACCTTACTAAAACCCAGTTCATTAAATTTAATACAAATAGAAATTTATCAGAAATGAAAATAGTGTACGAAAATACAAATATAAATGAAGTAGAAACTGTGAAATTTCTTGGAGTTAATATTGACAAAAACTTGAACTGGAAAATGCACATACAACAGGTCTGCAACAAACTGAATAGCTACGTGTATATCTTAAGTCGTCTTCGTAAAACATGCTCTCAGTCAACAGTGCTGACCGCGTACCACGGATACGTCGCTTCAAATCTTAGATACGGGCTACTGATATGGGGAAACTCATGTGAATCTTATAAAACTTTTGTGGCACAAAAAAAATGTTTACGAGCAATGCTAGAGAAAGAACCAACTGAATCATGTAAAGCTCTATTTAAATTACTTCATATCATGCCACTTCCATGCATGTATATCTTTGAATGTTCATTGTTTGTAAAATGTAATATGCACTTTTTTATTCGCGCGAGATATGTTGAGAGAACGGTTACTAGAGCAACACGTCATGGAGACCGATTAGTTTATAAAGAAGCACCGAAATTGCAGCTTTATCATAACCAGTGCTATGCGATGTGCGTTAAAATTTACAATGCTTTACCAAGACAGTTAAAGTTAATGCCACTAAATAAGTTTAAGTTTGAAATGACTAAATGGTTAAACGATAAGTGTTTTTATAGCCTGAAAGAATATTTTGAACATAAAAAATATTAATCGATACTGTAATTGTTATAAATAACCCATGTTAATGATATAGTGATAATTCTTAATTTATGTTAAGTTTATTCCTCATAGTAACAATTATATAAACGATGAATTTAATCTTAGAAATGTTATGTAGACTTATTATGTCAATGATGTTTAACCTATATGTGTGACACATTCTTCAAATTAATTATTTTGTATACCTACCCAGCTAAAAAGATTGCATACTGTTAGACAGTTTTGTATAAGGAACGTATCATAGTATAACCACCTTTTTGTACCATACATTGAAGCAATAAATATGATTTGATTTGATTTGATTTGGAGTGGCAACGTCGCCTATCGTGTTATTTTCACACACACATTCGCATTTTAGATGAAAATTTTCAGTTGATTTATTTGTGATTTATAAATGAACGGTATGTTTTTGTTCATCTCGCGCCAAATTCAACTAGAAAATAGTTTGTAGAACTCATAATTAAAGCTATAAACCATATCCTGTATCAGTGAATCCCGATTGTTTTTTGTATGGGAATCGATCCACCTTAAACAAAAAAATATTTCCTGTTGGTGTTTAAATTGAGAACGTCAATAATGTATTTGCTTAAATATTATGAAATATGAAATGCTAAAAATATATTAAATTGATGATCTTTCTGATTGCTAATTTAAACAAAACTACAAGAACAATTAGTTTTATAATATAATTTAATTTTAACATCCATTTGTCTTATCATTTCTGTCTTATTAGTTCTAAACTGGACGACAATGCAAAGTTAAGCATGGTTTTGTGTTTGTCCGTAGTAGTATCTGTCAGTTTTTTAGTTGAAAATGCATGAATTAGTATTCTTTGCATCTAGGTCTTCGAATGAATTTACCGGCCCACAGTGTTTTGATGATTGTTTTTCGCAGAAAGAAATAGTTGACATAATGGCGTCAAACATCGCAAATGCTATTTCATGGGCCAATGATAATTAAATTACAGTGCATTACTTAACCAATGAACGACGAGGCTGGGCAGTAGAGCCAATCCTAATATTTCCTGATATTCAAACTAGCTGTAAAGAAAAAAAATATGCCGCGTTTTAAAGAGATCATGTTAAAAGTTACAATGACATGTTTTTCCCTCAGAATACAGAACATCTAGAAGCAGTGTTTAGTAATAACACAGTAATAGGCACATGCCTATTACTGTGTTATTACTAAACACGGCTTCTAATTTTGCAATTATAGGATCTTTGTGGAAGTACCTACCTATAGCATAAAACTAGATACGCAATTTATGTGAATTGTAATAAACAAAGTGTTAATAGGTATAATAAATAATACGTAATTTCATGCCTTGTTTAGCGCCATCTAACAAAACAAGGATGTTTCTTTTGTATATTATTTTCATACGCCATCTGCCAAAAAAAATATGAAAGTAGTCCAGCAATGTGGAAATTCCATGAGAGTCAAAATCAAATCGACCAATATTTTATATTTTAAAAAATACCTCAACACATTTGTTGATTTGGCCTGTAAGAGAGTTTCCAGGCTATCTGCCAGCGCCATCTACAAATAACACGAATTTTGTGCGTGTTCCGTGACATGATTTTTTAAATGGGGATTGTTAGCCTATTTATTTTACTATTCTCTAATATAAAGTATATTAACTAATTTTAATTTTCTATCGTAAAAGTGCCGTCCTTCTGACCTTTAGATCGATACCTAATCGAGTTATTTCATGTCATACATGACATTTCTGCTAATCACTGACTGAAAATCAAAATGAGTGAGCTCCGCAACACTACTGTTTAAAAGCAATCTGTGGTGTTTTACTTACTTACATACATACATACAGCAAGCAACAGAAGGAAGCAAGCAAGCAAGCAAATGCAAATAGAGAAAATGTTAAGCTAAGTTGAATTATTGTTTCCCATTCCTAAAATGGTCTAAACGAAGACTAAGAAAACGTTGAAGTCTAATAGTGAATGATATTCGATAACTAAGTGTGCTAGTAATCTAAATAATATGCGGGAAAATTCCTATCTGATTATGTGTAGATCTGTTCGTAAATTTGAAGTATTTTACTAAAAAAAATCACCGTGTTTCTAACAGGTATGTTATTTTTCCGTTATGTTTTGTATGATTCTTCTAATTATTTGCACCTAAATGTTAAACGTCTATCATGTCCTTCCTTAAAAGGTATTTATAGTTTCGTATGGTTCTACTTGCGAATCATACAATTTATGTGGGAGGAGTTTTTGGATATGACCTAAAATGTTCTTAACACTATATAATAAAACACTGTAGTTTGTAATCAGTGTTTTAAATTACTGCGTTGACTTTTTCACTCATTGGTATGTATGATGCACTGATAATTTCACCAAGTTGTACTAACTAATGTAGCATCACCGGCTTTCGCTAGGCGCGAGCTATTAATTACGATTACTAATATTTATGTGAAAGTCACATTCGTAAATATCAATGATTATAATTTTCATATCAATAATGGTTGTTGGATATATCTTATGTTATATTATGCTTTTATCTTGCTTACCTACATAATGTGCTTGTAATATATTTTGATATTCTTAACAACAATTTACGGTAGAATGTTTGGTATCTCATTAAATGAAATAATGAATAGACAAATTAAGAATACATACTTGTTCATACTATCATTATAGCTGCAGAGCGAATGAATAACCATTTATTACAAACTATTTAAATATTTGCTTGTGTAATGAATTATCAATCCATCTAATTTTGTTAAATTTTTAAATTATTTATAAAGGTATCTTGTATTTTTGATCATGATTTTGCTCATGTTATACGTAAAAGCTGGAGTGCTAAACCCAGTTTTAGCTAACAAGATCTAGGTTCATCTGGAAGCTACATAAACAAAATTTTAGCTGCTTGTATTTTGCTAAACCTAGGTATAAGCAACATCTTACCACAGGTTAGCCATCATCTGGCTAAAATTTGGTCCAGCCATCATATCACTGGCTACAACTTGGTGTGGCTAACCTCAGGGGTCAGAGCTAGTGTGGAAGTTCTACATCGACATGTCTAATCTAATCAACCAAGTATTACCTGACCATATATTTTTTGTCCCAGAGCGTCCTGCTTCTACAGACTTATTTTTTTTTGTGTTTTACAAGTTTTTGTTATAGAATATTGAATAACAAAAAATGATCAAAGCTCTGAACACATAGTAGTTATGTAGGCCCAACTAACGAAGTCCTAACAGTGTTGTGACTTCTGAATTATATATTTTTGTTCTTGTTGGATATACAATGTATAAATTTTGTCAAACATTTCAAGGATGAACAAGCATTTTAAATTATCATTTGGCCTGTGCAACAGTGGGACAATTTCAACCTTGTAGGAGACACTGCGACAGATGCACTGCAAGCGGGAGGTTTTATTTTATTTTATTTATTTTTTATTAAGAATCTATTGATCCTGAGTTAACTTGTTCTGTGTTTTTTAATAAGTAATTGTATTTCCTTGTCACTATTTTATGTTAATATAAGTTAAGATTTGTATATTGCATTGGTAATATTTTTGAATAATCTTTTTATTACATTAGGTTGATCAGATCTAGATGTGATTTCAGCCGCATACTACAGGCTTATTTTAGGTTAAATGTTTTCCTAATCAGCTACCTTTTAGTTAGTGCTACTGACACTTGGCTCCATCACAACTCCTATAACACTGACTTTTTGCCTTAATATGTACCTAATATCATTAATTCTTAAATCTCTACTACTAAAATACTTTAGTTGACTAAATTTTATTGTTTTTCAAACAAAATTTGTTACTGAAAATAATATTAAAACAATAATCCTTTACATATTTAGATTGTTTTTATTGATACTCCAAATCACACTCACTGTCTGGACTTCCAATGAAACAAAGTATGTTCATTATGGACAATTTTGGATTCAATTGTTTGATTTATGATATTAAAGGTTAATTTATAAAATTAATGATCATCATTTTAATTATGGAATATAAGTTGGATGTAAAAACCCTGCCAGAACAACTTATCACCAATCCTATAACAAATGTCAGCAATTTTATACAATAAGTGGTTACTATGCACACTAAGCGAGCATCTCTTTGTTGCCTTAAATGACATACTTATGGATCTAAACTATGTCATAGCATTCTCTAAATGGCCACACACTCTATTTTGATATACCTGGTCAACATAGACATATCAATGTTAAAAATGTGAAAGTTGCTGAGCATAGCTGGTACTTCAATATTTAATAGATGCATAAAATTGTTTAATGGATTTAGTTGAGATTTTATTATGAGAAAAGACAATGTTAAACAATGAATGTAATCTGTGCAAAGCCGGTCATACTGATAGCATATTATGTTAAGGTAACACTAAAACAAAATTAATTTATTCATGAATTAATATTTAAATATTCATGTATGCTACTGCAAAGTCTTATGATTAACTCAATCAGCACTTAGCAAATCATTATTTATTTTAGTTTTCTTTTCAGATTGCCCTGAAACTGGACGACATGCCTTCTACACATTTAAATTTACGAGAAGATGACGTCGTCAGGCTCGCGCTTGAGTTCCTCCACAACCGGGACCTGCACATCACTCAGCTGTCGCTGGAGCGAGAAACAGGTGTCATTAATGGCAATTATGCCGATGACGTTCTCTTTCTAAGACAACTCATACTCGATGGCCAGTGGGACGACGTGCTAGAGTTCATTCAACCTCTTAGCGCACTTAAAGCCTTTGAAGCAGACAAATTTAATTATGCCATTCTTCGACACAAGTACATAGAACTATTATGCATAAGATCAGAAATAAAAGCATACAATAATGTAGAAAATATAGTCGAAGAAGTTGTCAAAGTCTTACATGATTTAGAAAAATTAGCCCCCACTAAAGAAGAATACTCGAATCTATGTCTACTACTAACTTTACCGAGCATTACTGATCACGCACAATTTAAGAAATGGAATCCGAGCAACGCTCGTGTCCAATGCTTCCGAGAAGTTTATCCGTTAGTAGAACAGTTTCTACCTTGCGACAAAAAATCTAGTAGTGCAGTGTCGAAATGCGCAAGAAACGACAGACTGATGCAATTAATGATTAAAGGAATCCTTTACGAGTCTTGTGTTAATTATTGTCAAGCTAAAGCCACTGGATCAAAAGAAGCACAATCAAATGAGGTGAACTTTTCGCAACTCTTAGATGGTTCCGGTTTCGACGAATCTGATTTAAGTTTGCTGTCTTGGCTACAATCGATTCCAGCGGAAACTTTCAGCGTTCCATTTGAACAAAGAATGTTGAACGTGGATATTGAAAAATTAGAGCGGCCTTCACTGCATACTTCGTGGACTGAGCATATGTTGGTGACACCGATCAAACCGCGTACGTTTCCACATTTGGCGATGCCATTCCGAAGGCCACGCTCTGCCGCGGACGCAATGACGCGCTCTCTGCGGCCGCTGCCCGACGGCGCGCCGCGACACCCCTCAGTTATGGCATTATCGGCCATCGACTACGGACCCTCATCCTCCTGCTTTGCTGGATTCCATCTTACAGGAATGAAAGGCAGTAAACTGATGAACACCTCCGTAGATCGGCTGTTTGATACCAAGAGTGGAGAGAGTATTTTTAATGGACTAAGTGAATCTCTCAAACCGATCGATGAGCAGTTGAAGCCTGCCGTGGAAAACAATAAAATCAATGAAGGGATTAGTGTCGCCGCATCAAATGCAACCACACCTGAGCACAAGGCACAGGAGCAGTCGGTGTCGTCGATGTCGACAACCGCGGCGTCAACGGAGCGCTCCTCGCTTACTGAGCGACCGCCGCCGCCGACCGAACCTTCCGCCCACTACGAAGATTTCAAACGAGAACTGCTAAAAGAGTATCAAATACAAAAGCAACGAGAATGCGACGATTATCTGCGTAATTTATACTCGACCGATTTACGACAGCAGAACCCGTAAGTAACCTTAATATTAATTATGTGTATGATTTATTTGTATGCGGCCGTTTAATTATAAGTATTTTAATTTAAAATTTCAGATTAGATCAAGGTGACATAGCTCCCATAATGCAGGCGTCTGTTCAGCAGCCCCAACCTATGCCAGAGCAGAATCGCGAGCACCTTCAGCAAAATAGGTAATTTAATAGCACGTTTGAAATTATTTATCAAATCGACGGGGCGTGCGCGCTTGTAAACATTTTAGTCTTATTTACATTTACTCGAGCTCGGTAAAGTTACGGTGCGCCTGCGAATACTGCAAAAGTTGTATGGTTGAGTGATCGCAATTAAGTGGGATGTTCAAAATGCATGATATCATACGTCAGTAATTTCTTACGGTGCACTTTCTTCGGAAGAGCGAGCATGTTACTCGTTGTGATCACTGGACGTATTTTGCTGCGGTTTCTCTAACTAACCAATTAATTACAATTGTGTTGGACGTACACTAAGTAGATAATAGTAGAGTTTTAAAATTTTATTATTTATGGCAAATCTGAGAGCTAAAATTTACCTACCAAGGTAAATTTTACGACGTATGAATCTGAAATTTCATTTTTAAATTAGAATTTAAGAACCTACTTTTAAAAGTGATAAGGAGCCATTTATCGACAATTAAACGTTTATTAATCGAATTGTGGCTACTAAAATGTTAAAGTTACTTACGTAGAAAAGTCGTAACATAGTATATAATTTGCTTAACAATCCTTTGCTTTTATTTAGTTTTTTTGTTATCTAAATAATTTCTTTTCTGTCTTCCTTTCTAAGTTTGTTACAAAAAAATGCGCACGCCGCGCCGTGATGATTGAAAAAAAAAATAAAGTTTGTTCTTAATCGATATTAACTCTGTGATCTCGATTTCACCTGATGGTAAATGAAGCTGAATCATTGACTCGTCTTAAAACGTTAATGTATGATAGCATAGCATTAATAATCAAGTATAATAAGCATTTAATAATCAAGCATTTTAGTGTAGTGATGTTTAATTTATAAGAAGATTTTGTAATTAACAACTGTTCAAGTTGGTTATAACAAAATGTTCTTAATATTATACAAGGTGCCCCGTAAATAGTGGACCAACGGAAAACTGGAGATGCAAAGGGTTGTCTGGAATCCGAAACATCAATATTTTTTCCCCCTAGGCTAAGTAGTTTTTGAGATATACCGATTTTGAATATTTATAGGATTCTCCCCTACTACATGCAAAAAATGTATCATAACTTTTTCTTCATGCAGTTTTTAATTTTTTAATTTTTGGAGATAGTTAAGAAAAGATAAATCTGTCTAATTAATTTGTTTGTAATTTGTTAATCTGTGAAAATAAAAGCGTATAATTTTTTAAAACCCTGATATTTGTAAACACATTTTAAATTATGCTGGTGTAAAACAAAAGTATGGCAGCTTTGGTGAACTTTTCTTTAAAAATAGGTACAATTTATACAGATTTCAAAAAGGTAAAAAAGTATACAAAAAGAACAACGAAACTTTTTTTTTTACTATAAAACGATACCAAAACCCGCTTAATCTTAAATATCTTTATGATTTTATTGCTTATTTTAAGATGTATGAAAAGATGTTGGCTGGATAGAAAATGGAAATCTTTATTTTAAACCAGGCACTTAAAAAAATTAGAGTTCAATTAATGTTTAATAAAAAAAAACATATTTTTCTTAATTGTTCATTTTCTTCAGTTATCACACATAAATAGTATTCGATTATTCTCAATTTCTGAAAATGCCCGCTATTTTTACTGCTTGTGAATACGCAGAAATGTATTTTATTTCCGTTTTATGTGCCGGTAATCCTCGGGAGGCCGCACATAGATATCGTGTGCGGTATCCAAATCGCGGACGCTATCCCGATCATCGAGTTTGTCTCCGCGTAAGTAACGCGTGTTTGGAGGGTCGAATCCCTGGCAGACGTGAAGGAAGACTTAGACAGGTGGATGAAGATCAGGTAATAATGGAAGTTGGAAAGATCCTTCTACTAGCATTCGCCGTGATTCTAGAAGTACAGGTATCGCTACAAGTACGGTACATAGAATCTTGAAAAGAAACCGCATGCACTCGTATCATGACCAACTGGTGCAAGAATTGCTGCCAGAGGATTATCAATGTCGCTTAGATTTCTGTAGGGAGATGTTGCGCCAGTGCAGACAAGATCCACGGTTTTTTGATTCAATTTTGTGGAGTGATGAATCTTGTTTTAAGAGAATGGGCGTCTTTGACCTCCATGAATGAAGGGAAGGGAACGTTGAAAACCCCCGTGCAGTAAGGGAAGACCGGTTTCAGCACCAGTTTGGAGTGAATTTATGGGCTGGGATACTAAACAGACAAATCATCGGTCCATTTGAAGACCGGTCCATTGAAAATTAAATTATTTATTTTTTTAAATAGAAGAGCTTGGTAATTTTTTGAACGATGTACCAGAAGAAGTTCGCAATAGAATGTGGCTACAGCATGGTGGTACTATTCACGGCAAGTAAGAAATCACTTAAACGAGTCGTACCCGAAACGAAGGATAGGACGCGGTGGGTGGTACAATTGCATGGCCACCATGCTCGCCATATTTAAATCCTTTTGATTATTTTCTGTGGGGCTATTTTAAAGAAGCCGTGTATGAAACAGTAAACGACAATGAGAGAGCGTTACGTGAAAAATTTAACCATGTAGCTGAATTGGTAAAAATAACAGAGTGGCTCTTAGAAGACTGAAAAGAAATTTCTTACGGAGATGCTGGCTATGTGTACGAGCAAGAGGTAGACACTTCGACCATTTAATGTAATGAAATAAGGCTTCATAAATGTTAAAAGCTCGATTACTTTACTACTTTTTTTTATTTTACCTCGACAATTAGGTCTCTGATCCATATCAGAGTAATGATAGAAATACATTTTCAATATTTTTTGTAGATTGTTATACCTTTTTGAAATCTGTATGAATTGAAGATATTTTTAAAATAAAGTTCCATTAGGTTGTCATACATTTTTTTTTACACCAGCTTAGTTTAAAAATCAAGTTTGAAATTCTTGAATAAAAAAAATCTACACGTTTTCACTGTATTTTTTTTGTTACAGATAAATATTTGTTATTAATACTTTGGATAAAAATAATGATCTGTCCTTAATTATGTTATGAAATAAAAAGTTGGAAAAAATGCACGAAAAAAATTTTTTTACACATTTTGCATTCGAAGTAGGTGAAAATTTACAAAATATTTAGAATTGATATATATCATAAACTACTTAGCCTAGGAAAAAAAAATTGGTGTTTTGGATTCCAGACAACCCCTTGTATCTCCAGTTTTCCGTTGGTCCACTATTTACGGGACACCCTGTGTACATATTGAAAAGCGATGATATTTACTACATAATATAATGACAGACTGGACTTTAAGAGAGGTAAAATGGAACTTGGAAGCTTATCCATTGAATTATTCTTAAGTTTGTTTTTCAAGTAGTGTAATTAGATGTTGTTAGTATTTGATTACACAAAATTTATATGTTGACGGTTTTTTTCAGGAAAATCGAGTTGTACGACACTTCAGATATAGCTGACTCAGTAAACGTAAGTATGCCTAAGAGGTTTTTTAGCCGTCGGACTCTTGCAAATATGGCAATATTCTGCGTGTTTTTTTAAGTTCTGCAGTATTTGCGACAGTATGTCTGGAGATTAGTATGTACTGGAATAAGGTACGCTGGACTGGGAGCAAAGGAAAAACATAGAATGTGTCAGCTGCTTCTCCTCTCGAGCCTACTGTAAAAGTCAGGTTAGGGACAGAGGTTTTATTAGACATAATTATTATTATTTTCTCTCTCCACCATTATAATGCCTCCAAACTTGTCAAACGTGACATCAGATGGTTTTATAACCTCTGATGTTCTGCCTACCCCATAAGGGATACAGACGTGAAGTCATGTATGTATGTATGGAATAATGTTAGGTACATTAAGAATAATGCCTACTTTCATTAAGAAAATAATCTAATTACAACGATTTTGTGGAAGTGGACTGTAGAAAATAAAAGATTTTTCTCTGAGATCTGACTTTTTATAATGTACATAATCAAAACACGTTGAAATATTTCTAAAGCGTGTTACATGAGGAAATAAATTTCACTTACTACCGTGTTATGTTAATAGTATGTTACGTAACAAGTGAGCGAAGTTGCTAATTACAGTCGCTTAATAATGAGCCGAGACTGTAATTAGCAACGCTCACGAGTTACATACGACGTTTTTCAACACACTTGTGAGTAAAAGACAGACATACGTGGTCATAAAATAACAAACACATTTGATAACAAAGCTGTGAATTGTGATTGAAAAATGGCGCCGAACCTCGCGCATGCGCGTAGTTTTTTTTTCCGCCAAATGTGTCAATTTTAAGTGAAAATGTTTAATTTGGAGTGGTAAATGCAAATATTTTAATATTTTATAACAAATTATTGTAAATTGTGAATAATTTGTTTGATGTACAAATTTGTTTTACTAATATAAGGCGCAAACATTTAAAAATGTAGGTATATGGATTTTAAGTGGTATAAAACCTCTTTGTTGTTTCTGAAAATATTTAATGTATAACCCGGACCAATAAAATATGCTCTGTTTACTCGCATGTAATTTGCACAAAGGTGCAATTCAACTTTGTAGGATTCATTACATTATGCACTAGGGTATAATATATTATGCACGCGTGACTTATAGCCCAGTTTATAGTTCTAAATTCAATAGAATAACGCTCACTTTACGAGCAAGTGTGTTGAAAATAATATTACGAATTGTGCTTTATTAAACAACCTGCAATGTCTACTTATAAAATAAACTATGACTTTAATAACTCATGTCCTATATTGTTGATGTCAAGCAACTTGTCTGTTGACATGAATTTTGCAGATACGAATAGTTGTCTTGCGTTTTTTCTTTTATACAATGAGCACTTTTGTCAATAGAGTGTCGAGAGCTATTTTTCCACCGGTACTATTTCCTTAGTCTACTTTTAATACGTTTTTTAAAGCCCAGGTTGTATTTCTGAAGTTCATTCAATGTTTGCCATATACCTACAGTAAAAAAAATAGTATATTATGCAACTAGTGAATAAAGGACGCATTTAAAGCGAGGGCCGTAGATGATTCATGGCCCTCGATATAAATTTGTACTTTATTTAGAAGTTGCAGACTATACTTTATACCATGACTACGGGAAAAAGACATAATTTAAGCGAAAATAGAAATTTAATCAAGAAATAAGAAATGTTACATTAATTGAAATGGACATTAAAATTAGAGCAATGACTGAAATTAAGCGTGATTTTCTTATTATTATCATTAGGGTGGTCAACTTGTGAAACAATATTTATTTTCTATAATGGCAGCAAAGAACACAAAACAGTTTTTAATCTTATGCCGAACTCCTTGTCGCTAATATCGACCAATCAAATCTCGAGAATTTATTTGCACTAAAGTTTTTCCGGTTTTGCGCATACCGGAAATCAGCCAAATTTAAACGATTTTTGAAAACCGGTTTTGAGAGCCAAAACCGGAGCTCAGCGGTTTTGGCTCTCCGGTTTTTGCATTGTTGAGTAACAATTAATATTTTGTAGTTCGTCTTCAAAGTTACAAAAATGTTGATTTTTTTGGTAATTGTGGGTGGCTGTGTTTAATGTTTGAAGATGCTGATTGTGTTTTCTATGTTTAAAATATATTATTTTTGATAGCAGACTTAATAGGTACCAAAGATACTAAAAACTTACTTGTTGATTTGATCTCAGTTAATTAATCTTTATAGTATTATAAGTTCATTGTTATCTGTACAATTATTATGGTTTGGATTAAAAAGAAATGTATCATACAATTTCCTTTGAAATTGTATATGATTTTTCTATTACTGGAAGCAAAACAGAACTTAGTGGCGACTACTGGAAATCGATAAAAAAACTATGGGCTCGAACTTACATCTCCACTTCTTAGTAAGAAACACATACCGAAAAAAATAAAGTCCTTAGATTCCACTAAAGGTGCGGGTCCTGACGGTATTCCCCCTATATTTATTATATCATGTGCGGATGAACTTGCTACACCAATTTATTAAATTTTTCAGAAGTCCCTTCAAACAGGTATATTTCCAGGTGTCTGGAAATCAGCCAAAGTAGTTCCCATTCATAAGGCTGGAAACACTGCATTTGTTCATAAAAAATAAATCTTCTGAAGTGTCAGAATTACCGACCAATTTCAAATCATCCGCATACATGAAAGGTATAGTATTATCATTCAAACCATGCTAATAGTGAACCAGTTCCACCGTAGGCTTTCAACTTCAATAAAAGAATATGATGAGGTACTCTATCGAAGGCTTTGCTAAAATCAGTGTATACGACGTCTGCCTCTCTGCCATCGTCCAGGATTTCTACTAGAGTTTCGTTAAATAATGCTAAATTCGTACTTGTAGACCTAGATTTAACAAAACCATGCTGATATATGGTAAGGTAATGATTTAGATGACTCTGTAATACAGGACAAAGTAGTGCTTCAAAGATCTTACTTAAAATTGACAAAATAGATATAGGTCTATAATTATTAACGACGATCGGCTGGTGTAGTGGTAAGATACATTGCCTTTTATGCCAGAAGTCCTGGGTTCAAATCCAGGTGGCGGTGGATATCGGTGTGATGAACACAGATATTACTCTTCAAGTCATGGATGTTTATATGTTTATTTAAGTTTATTCTAATAAAAAATATGTATTATGTCAATATTTTTGTTTATATATTTCTTAAGTATATCAGTTATCTAGTATCCATAGCACAAGTTCTTTAAGAAACTTAAGTTCTTTAAGAAGCTGTTACCACCAGGCAGGACTATCGATTCTGAACTCTACTGCGAACAACTTATGAGATTTAAACAAGAAGTTGAGAGAATGCGGCCGGAATTTATCAACAGAAGGGGTGTGGTGTTTGATCATGATAACGCTAGACCTCACACATCTATAGCCACCCAGCAAAAATTAAGAGAGTTTGGCTGGGAGGTGTTAATGCATCCGCCGTATGGTCCTGACCTTGCACCTTCAGATTTCCACCTGTTTCGGTCTCTTCAGAATTCTTTAGGCAGTGTTAGGTTAACATCACGAGAGGACTGCCAAATCCACTTGTCGCGGTATTTTGATGAGAGGTCCCAAATTTTTTATAGCAATGGGATCATGTCCCTACCTACAAGATGGCAAAAGGTTATCGAACAAAATGGTACATACATACTTTAGTTAAATGTCAATAAACTATATTAAAAAATGTTTTGAATTTTCTTAAAAAATGCGAAGAAACTTTTTCCCCAACCCAATAGTACGTAATAGTATGTAAAAAATACTGATAAATGGAGCATGTTAAAAGTTTTCTTAATTAAAAACCATTAGCTATACAAAAAAACTCCTATCCTTTGGAGGTATTATAATGATGGAGAGAGACTTTTGCCGTGACAGGGGGTCAGCCTATCGCCCACGAAAAGATCTCCAAGAAAACCTCTGTCCCTTAATGACTCATCGCGCGCTAAATTTAATAACGCAGGGCGACAACGGAACGCGGCGCGCGGGAGCGGGGTCTACGAGTTTCACATTCGCTAAAGAAAGCACGTCACTTTGCATTGTGATTCCCGCCAAATTTTATACGAAGAAAACCTGTAATATTCAAATACAATTTTATTGGAAAAGCCAGAAGTTTTAATGATCCATCCTCAACAATGACTTTTACAGTATGCCCGGGAAGAGAAGCAGCTAGCACATTTTTGTTTCTTTAGCTCCCAGTCCAGCATGGAAGCATAATATCATTTCGAACGTCATAAATATGAGTCAAAATTATGATACTCAACTAAACTTAGGGGATACAACAATGTATTGTTTACACAGAATTTGTATATACCCGGCTACACAAAAAATTTGCGAATTTTGAGTTTTCATGTATAAGACACTGTCCGCTTGTAATTATTTTATAGACTTCGATTATTTAAAAATAAAAATACCAATGTTTATTCTAAAATTTCCCTCCGCATTTTTTGATAACAATAATTTCGCCGACTAGTCAACGACGTCTAGATTTCTGTCGAGAAATGCTGCGCCGATGTCGAGAAGACCCACCCACACTTTTTTAATGCAATCTTGTGGAGCGATAAGTCATGTTCCAAAAAAGCTGGAGTGTTTAATATGCACAACCTTCATAGTTAGGCCGTAGTAAGTCCTCAAATAATAAGACAAAATCGATCCCAGCACTAGTTTGTAGTAAATTTATGAGCGGGGATCCTGGATGGCAAATTAATCGGACCATATGAACTCCCACCAAGGCTTAATGGTGATCGTTATCTGCAATTCTTAAGAAACGACTTAGATAATTTATTTGTAACATTTTTATTTGTAACATTTATTTGTAGGTGCACCTATAGTGGACAGGTGACAAATTATTTGAATGATTCGTACCCAGATCGTTTGGATGCGTCCCACGTATATGCTTGCGGTGCGTTGCCTTCGTCTGTTGGAAGAAATGCACCTTTTTCTCTTGATTAAAAGATACAGGATATTTAACTAAACGGAAATCGGGAAAAATCTTTATGATACATTTACAAATAAATTATAATAATAATGTTGAACATTCGTAGAAGAAGACTTGGTGGTAGGATCCCTTCTGGGTCCGCCTGGCTAGCGACCACCCTTTATATAAAGTCTGCCGCCAAATGTTACCGCTCCAACGGTAATGTGTTCCGGCAATATTGTATAAAGAGCCAGTTCCTTCCTAAACCCGTGTGCTTTCATCTTCGACCTCATCGTCACTTACCATCAAGTGAGATTGAGGTCAAACGCGGGTTTAGTCATTTATAAAAAAAAAAGAAGAAGTTATTAATATTAGTGATGATAAGATTTTTAATCGCTTTTTAATTTAAGTAACTAAGGATCCGACGTTATTCTTCATAATTCCTGCCTGTGAATATACAAAATGTTTTCATAAATATCTTGTGTGATACAAGGGTACTTATACTTAAGATACTTATCTCTTTAAACTTTTCTGATAGAAATTGCCTATTGCTAAATTTATAAATCCCATGAGTAAGTCCTAGTTTGAAATGTGAAACCATGGTTATTTTTTTCTAACTGTCTGACAGATAATGTATTGGCATAACTGTGCTTAAAATTTAAAGTAATTGAATTGAAAACAAAATTTAATAAATAAAACATCATCTTAAAAACTTATTGGGAAGAAAAGTCTTAAAAGTTGCAGTTTTGACCCCCGTATTTATCGAGATCTTAATAGTCGTAGTGGAATATATTCTGAGAAAACAGATATATTCAGCCAAGTGCGAGTCGGACTCGCGCAAAATTTGAGTTATTTCCTATTATCATACAATGATCTCGGAAAGTAATATCAAAACGCAAAAAAAAACATATTCTGGGAGATTTTTAACTTTACCATCGCGTTAACGTTAACTTCGTTTTGTATGAGATCGAAGCAGCGCCAACTAGTGACAAGAATGAAAAACTTGTAATTTTGTAAGAACTGGATTGGTTGCTTTAAGTGGTTTTGCTCGATTAACCCGATGGTAAAGTTATTCGAATAAAGTCGCACTAGGCCCAACGTTTTTAAGTTTATTTGTTATAGAGGCAACAGAAATACATCATCTTTGAAAATGTTAACTGTCCAACTATCACGGTTCGCGAGATTCAGCGAGGTGACAGATGGACAGCGGAACCCCGGTCCCGTTTTAACCTTCTGCCTGGGCAGTAGTATCTAATAGCATCTAATAGTAGGTAGTTAAAAGAGACGGCTGTACACTTTATACATCGAGACTTGTTAAGAGTACGCTAATATTTAATGTTTTGTGTAAATGCAATTCGTATATTCTTATAGTTTTTATACTTTTATTTTATAAGGATACTGTTTTGTAACATAAATAAGTATATCTAGTAATCTATTACATTAGTTGTAAACTGTAATAATAGTGAAGGCGTTTGGGCACCATAGTTACTGTGCATATGATACGATATCTTAGGCGACGTTCGCCGCGGTCGGTACTAGGATGAGTGACCGCCGACCATTCATTTCTCACGGCGACTTCCGTGCTTCGGAGGTCACGTTAAGCAGCCCGTCCCTGGTGCTGTATACTTGTATACAGTAGTCGTTAGGGTTTGTCAAAAGCCAATTGGAGCACTTTAAAAATTCTGACATCCACCAATTAGCACTGGCCCATAGAGGGTTACGGCCTGCAGTGGGCTCATTACATGGAGTTTTGATGATGATGTAATAAAAGATAAAATGATGTAATAATAGGCATAGAAAAAAAAATTAACTGCATGAAAAAGTTGTCGGATAATAATATGAAATCGACTGTTTTAGTATGAAACTCGCCGAAGAATGGTCTCGTTCTTATCAGTAAAACTTTTAAAAAAATATAAGGAACGTATTGTACCTATAGTTTGACAAAAGCTTTACTCGCCAATATTGTTTAATGAAAATCTATGATGATACCAAGCGGATCCTATTTTCTTGTTCTACCATATTCTCAATGCTCGTTAACACAAGTTTAAAACGGTTAGTTATTAAGTGCCAAGTGAGCTAGTTATTATGTGATAATGCCCAAGGCTATAGCTAGTCTATAGCAATAGCTAGATAGTATTTAAACCACAATGAAACCCTTTAATGGGCATATATCAGAAAACCAAATAGACGTTGAAATGTGTCCAGCATTGTAAAAGATATAAACATAGTGTGATTACAACAAAGTAAAAGAATACAGAAATTAAAACCAAACATGAAATTATGCCTATAAAAATAGTGAATCAAATAAACGAACTTCCAGCTAAATTAAATCTAAGACTAAAATTATTATCAAATTCCAAATAAAACTCTAAAAAACACGCTGCAAAAGCCAGAAAAGCATTAAAACTACCCAGTGCACCGAATGTACATGTCGTTAATAGAACACACAAGTTCTGATGCAGCATAGTTTATTTTTAAATTATTTTTTGAAAACTATTTAATAAACTGCTTTGGCCTGAATCTCATCTGGTTTGAAAACAACTCTTATAGTTAGTCACATAAAATAGTTGAGAATACGGGTTTTGCACACGAATATCTTGATATCTTAATAAAATTTGGCCTGCTACAGTCCTAGTACTTTAAGGTATTTCATGGATGGACGTGTACCATCTTAGTTCTTTTGTTCACTAACCATCAGACAGTTGTCATGGAGGGACTAACATCCCATCCTTTTTATGTAAAAAAATAACCTGGATAATACAGCTTTCAAATGATGAACGAAATTGATAGATGGTTTTTTAGTTCATTCTTTACAAACAAACATTTCTACTCTATAATACAATAAAATACCGTTCCGAATTTAGTTTCCATCGTCGATTTAACAGCAATACCTATAGGTATTTGTTCCCACAAGTTAACAACAGTTGATATGACGGTCACAATCGAAGCGGAAGCATTTAAAGTATTATCCAATGAAGCAACGTCTCGACGGTCTTGTTCAGCTCTTAGAATTGAATAATCAGCAGATTTTCGTGTCAACATCCTTTTGAAACATAACACTTTACATTTGTTCAAATTTGTTATCACTGGCACTGTTCTGATTTCATTCAGCATTTTAAAACACTAATAACATGTCAATACTGTGGCATTAATTGTGTACAGATGGATATTCATGTTGTTCATTCGTTGTTTGTTACAGTTAGATATATCCTTAGTATGACATCATAATTTAGGGAAATTACAGAGCAAAGTTTTATTATGTCGCATTAATCATACCGACAAAGCGTCGCATCGTTTGGCATGTGGGACGTTTTCGCAGGAAGACGTTCCACTCGTTATTTACAATAATATCAATTGACGCGTATGATACCAATGTGTTAACAAATTTTACCTTTTTAAATTAGGGTGGAAAGTTAATAGGGCCGCCAGACTGTTGAAAACATGTTGAAAACCAATGCTTCCAACCAAGGTTAAGGAAGGTTAAGTTGTTGTCAACCAATTCCGAGTCATCCACACTGTTACAAACGGTGGTTTCCAACAAGGAGACAAACAAGAACACACGCCAAGGTCACGCCAGGCCACGCCCCTTAATCGTCAGTGTGCTCTGATCTCTCGCGTCGGAAACATCTTCGCGATGGCAGTTTTGTATGCAATTGAGGATACAAAGAAGGAAAGGTTGAAACGCAGGATAAAAAGCTACAAAACTCGAGTCATTTCTAGTTATAGTTACATAGTAAAATATACAATAACAAGCGTACACACTGTCCTAAAAACAGACATACATCTACATAGATAACGCAAATGCATATCCTTTGCGTGTCCGAACCCCGACCAAGCGTCAAGGTTGGTCGCCTCTAGATTTAATATGTATTGTAATATGCGTGTATGTATGTCTATTAGAAAATCGAGTCCACAATATCAATATCGTTCTTAATAATCGATTTCATCGGCGGTATCGGTGTCTCTGAATCTTTTTGTATTTTCCAGTAATAAATATCAGCTGTGACGTCACAATAGGTCTTAAAAAGTCGGCACGCTTGGTTCGAATACAAATCGTGGCACTTGCGTTGTCTATGTAGATGTATGTCTGTGATTCTAAACACCGCCGTTTCCAACCCGCCAAGGTCATGTAATTTGGTTGTCAACAGCCGTCTTCACTGTTGGAAACACGTTGTAAACTAGCAAGGTCACCTTGGTTTGATGTTTTGTTTCCAACAGTGTATTTCGGCTTTAAGCATAAAAGAAGAGGCATTGCGTAAATTAGTGCCTTTATACCGCTTTATTGTTACTAACTCATTTTAGTAGAAGTAATTAATTAAGAACATTTTCTCAAATCTGGTTGTTTCATAGATTATCGCGTTCAAACATATAACAACTCTTCAGCTTTATTAACCTACTAGCTGTTGCCCGCGACTTCGTCCGCGTGAATACCGGTTCTCGTTTCCGGTTGGATAAATAATATTATGATATCCGCCTTATAGTTCAAACTTACCTTTTTTTAGATTTTTTGAAAAGATTGGTACGACACGACCTTAACGCATCTAGGTTGACTTAACCAGTAACCCTGTATAAAAAATATATTACACAGTACTCTATAGTAAGTAGGTAGGTACTTTCTCTACAAAGCACATATAAAACAATACAAATAAGATTACTAGGATGATTCATTTGCTATCCTAAAAAATTAGCTCTGATGCGTTGTTTAAATGAAATATCGCTAGAGGCTTTTCGTAGGGATACTGATAAATTGTCCCACTGCCTTATTTCCTGACTAACAAAAAAGTTTGAAAGGTATTCGGAATGGCGTAAAGGAGTATGCAGGGTAAGGTTATCAGAAGATCGGGGACAACTAACATGTGAGGGAACCAAGACTATGGAATTTACATTTTAAATATTCCGGAGCCCATAGGTCATCCAAAATAGAATAAAGCATGCAGAATATCTATTAATAAACATTATAGCAGTGGAGTTAGATTTATAACGACAAATATAATCGACATATACAGGGTTACTGGTTCAGTCGACCCAGATCCGTTAAGGGCGTGTAGTACCTACCCGTCATTTATAACTTATCTCTCTATGAAACACCGTATCCAAAACCTAACCGTTGTCGAGATAATCGACTTTTAAATTTATTTATAAAAATGGCCGATTTTTTGCCATTAAATGTCATATTTTAAAATTGTTTTTTTTTTTTCACATGCAGATTAAGATATTCTATGATCATAGTAATCAAAATGTTACGTAAGATTACTAAAAAGTTATTATCGAAGATGTTCAGCAGAAGTGCTTAAAAACATCTACGTTTTGTCAGCTACCCAAAAAGGTATAACAATCCAGGCTTTTATTTGGCCTAACAAGTGAAGTCACTCAAAATCGATAAAATTTTTGAAGTGGTTAAAATATGATTTTATTTTATGCTTTGACATTAAATGGCACAGTTATTATTTTAAAACCTTTTCATTAGAAGAATGACGTTTCAAGCAATTCTTGAATTTTCAAACTAACCAACAAAGACTTCAGCTCGTACGAAGACAAGGACAGTAGCCAGTAAATAAATGAACTAATGGTTCACCTTAAAATGACTTGTTTTATACTTTTGGAACATTTTTTTTATTATAAAAATATTAAAAATTCCCGTTTGTCTCTAGATTTAATTATTAAATATCTGCCTAAGAAAATGAAGGGGTATATTTTGGTTCTAATTATACCGTTATATATTTTGCTATTAATTGTAAAAAAAAAACAGAACAGAAAACCAAAAAAATCTCAGCTTACACCGTACACGACACTAAAAGTTCGTAGAAAATCAAAAACTGAGAAAACTAGCTGGTTATTATTTGAATGATAATTTGAATTACAAAATGTAGTTTCCATTCACATAAACAAATCGTTGCACTCGATAGTACCAACGAGAAAAACACTTTGTCCACTTGTTTTAGGGGTATCCTGGACAGCCTTCTGGAACACAGTCACTGCTTCCTCGGTGTCCATAAAATGTTTTCCTAAGTTTTTCTTTTATTTTCGGGTATAAATAGAAATCGCAAAGTGCATGGTTGGGGTTATATGGCGGCTGACCCAGCAATTCCACTTCTGACGTTGCCAAATAGTTGGTCGTACGTCGAGCGGTGTGCGAGGAGGCGTCGTTGCCGTGGTTTTTTACAAACAACTGTTAATATAACACTCTGCACTAAATGACTGAAAACGTTTTATTCGTAGTGGGTAATTTTATACACTTTACGAACGTCAAACGCTGGATGAGGGCGGCGCGGGTCCGGACGACATGACGAATCCTGGGGGAGGCCTCCGTCGAGAAGTGTGCATCTCTCGGCTCATGAAGATAATGATCGCCCATTATCCACCAATGTCTTGGTGTTATCTACTACTACTTCTTCTTCGCCTTTAAAAAACGAAATGAAAGTAGAACCCTAGGTAGACCGAGAGGAAAAAATCAGGCGGAAAAAAAACTCTCGGCACTCTTATGTAAAAAGTGCTTATTATAGGTACAATTTGGCAGAAATACAGCTCTGCTATGACATGACCAAACAAACAGAAGACAGCTATTCGTGCTTGCCAATATCATGTCGCAGCCAAGCTGCTTACATAGTGATTAATGTTTAATATTTGTAAATAACCTGTGGAGACATCAATACCAGGGTCTTTTGTCATCTAAATAATCTTTGAGTCTATTTTGCGTAATGTTTCTTTGCTAGTTCTTTTAAATTTATTAAACGTTAGGGATTGAATTGATTTTGGTATTTTATTATTAATACGTATTGACATTCCCATAAATGATTTGGTGCTTTTAGCCAGCCTTAATTTGGGAAACGCTAATTTATGGTCGTTCCTTGTCATTACAGAATAATTTTTATCAAGCTTATCTTTGATGATTTTAAATTTACTACTATTCTTATAAATATACATAATATAATGTTTTCATATATATATTGTGATGCAAATGAAATTAGATCTTCTAAATCAATTATGGCATAATGTCCGGTCCTTCCGAAGAATGAGGCCACTATATTTTTTCCTATATTTCGACCTCTCTTCAATTTAGTTGGTAACTCCTCGACTCGAAAGGAAACACACACTTAGCAGATTGTCTTTTGGTTTCCTGAAAAAAGGAATAAATCCAGCTTTCGTCACCCGTAAGTATGTCGAACACAGCGTTTGAGTCACCTCCGTTAAATCTTTGTATCATTTCACGGCACCAATCAATGACGGAGTTTTTGGGCCTCGGTTAAAAAATGAGGTATCCTCCAGGCACAAAGCATTCTAACGGCTAAATGTTCTTGGAGAATTTTGTCACTTGACTCATACCGATGCCTAAGCTTGTCCGAATCTGCTAATAGGTTACTCTTGGATATGTCTCTATCTTACGCCATACAACACTGATGTTATATTCAGTCGTCGCCGCAGAGTGTTGGTGAGATCAGTACGTTTAAACTCATTAAACCTATTATAAACATTGGCATGAAGAGGGGCTTCATCGTGAAGGTTCAATAAAAGTCTGCCATAAATTTCTTGTTGACTTTAATGACACAGAAAGTCATAAAAAATCATAGGACAAGGGTGGCGACCCCACAAACTTGGTATTCACTTTACACTGACACCCCTACACTTAAAAAATTAAAATTGCGTCCTCTAAAAAACGCAACCCCAAATGTAGTTTTCAATGGACTAATTGGACTTCAAATCGTAAAAGAATGACAAATGAATGAAATTCGTACTCAAATTATGTACAAAAAGTTCTATCTTTCATTGCCGCCCTTGTATAAATGAATCCCTCTTTAATTTAACCAGATAAGTTGGCAAAATTAATTACTATTACGACTTCCGGGACTTTAAAAAAAGATTAATTGAAAAGTAAGAGACTTTTCGGGTTTTATTTAATCCAGTTGACTTAAAGATCAAAAGAACCGAATAATGAAGAATCATGAAAATGAAATATAACGAAATATTTCATATTATTTTCACAATGAAGAATGAAAAAATTAAACTTTTGAATTTTTCTTAACGCCTGCTTTCTTTCTTTATTGCAAACTGAGTATTTTTTCTTTGTGTTTTAATAAATGGAAGTCTAATTATTAAAATCGCCGTCAAGTGCATGGAGTCCACTATTCTTAGAAGTTATAAGCAAGTAGGAAATGTAAACCAAAGCATTCGTTAATATACCCATTCTATTTATTACTTTTACAGTGTGTAAGTTAATAACATAAATATAAAACAATTTAAAACATAAAAATCTTATTCGAAGTGTTCTCCATTGGCTGTAATACATTCCTTTACACGTTGAGGCTAGTTATCAATAGAAGCACGCACTCATTCCATAGGAAAATTCTTCATTGCCAATCGTATGGATTGTTATAGAGACTCCAAATTTTTATGGCGTTTAGAGCTAGCCGTACTCTCTAAAATTGACCATAAATCAAAATCCAGTGGATTAAGATCGGGGGACGGCCAGTCCTCAGCTCTGATGAAGTCGGAAACGTTCGTTTTCAACCAAGACTGCGTGGAACGAGCTTTATGACTAGGTGCCGAGTCTTGCTGGAAGGCCCATCCTTGGTTATTGGACATGGTGTTGTCAAGGGGCTTAACTACGTTCTCAAGAATGGTATCTTGATACAGTGCCGATGTTTTTATGCCTTTTTCACAAAAGTATGGCTCAGTTATTTATTCATAGCCAACATCCCACCAAACATCACTGAAGTCGGATAATGCTCACGTTGCACTCTGTCGACTAATTGGGAAGCTTCCTTAGAGCTTTGAGCATAGATACGGTCATTTTGATTGTTAAAATGAGTTTCAATTGTAAAAAAATTCTCATCCGCAAACAAAAATTTTCTGTGACCTCCCTTTGCGTACCGCGTCAGTAGTTGTTTCGATTTTACCACCCTATTCTTATTTTAATTATCAGTTAAGAAATCACTAGTGCATATCTTATAGGCTGCAAGTCCAAGCCATCTCTTAACACGTTCATTGCCAATCAGGCGACGTCGCGTGATCGCGGGCCTATTTAATTTGGCCCATCACGCGACGTTGGCACTATTTAATAATTAAATCAACTGACAAATCCTTCCTTTTGTCATAAGCTTGATCCAGCGATATAATTGCTTTATACAATTATGCTTTAAACAACTATTTCAATCCAAAACTAAATTTTAAAACTCATTGAAAAAATCCAAGCTTAATTGGGTAAATGCTGACTTTCGATAGCGTTTTTAACGGTATTGACAACTTATGTCATTAGTTTAGCCATCACGAAAGGTATTATCCTAATAGAATTTAGCGAAGTTTTACGATCAGGGTGACGGGTACGACTAGGTGGCGATAAGGCGTTAAGCTGGTTTGTTTGATCAGTAGTTGGCTCAGCTAATTATAACATTTAACATCAACAAAGGCTGGAAAAACAAGGGTTTGAATAATGACGGCTGAAGAGTACAAACGATAGTATTGTCGCAGCGCCAGCTTTAACTGTTATAGAGCTGTTTAAAGAACCAGGTTAAAATTCACATCCGTATTTGAGAAAAAACATTTATGTTTTTGTGGTCAAAGTGTTGCAGATATCCATTGACTTATCCGCATAGATCGCTTAAGTAGGTATTTTTTCATTGTATGAATGGGCGAGAGTATTTTTTGCATTTTATTGGAGGCGGACATTGGTCATGAAGACTAAGGTGACTAACCAGTCCGCGAATATACAAAGGCTATACTATTTGAGTCACTAGTCAGACTCTAATAGAGGAGCTTTTGTTTATGCATATTACTCGACAATACCTTATCTAACTCCGTAAAAAAAATTACTGAAATGGATTAGCTTTTGCTCTTGTAACTTTCAAAGAAATGCAAATACAAAACCTAGTACTGTATAATACATATTCACTCAAATAGATAAGCTTTTGTCAAGATAAAAAGTAGGTATATCTTTGTTTGATATACATTGCGATGAAAGAGAAAGTTACGAGAAGGGCTCCCGCACCGGAAGGCGGAGTCGGTACGGTTAGGTGCGACGACGAGCGCAGCGAGGAGGAGCATGTTAGGTTGCATATAGTTATTCACGTGCGCGAGCCGAGCGAGCCGTGGCAGCGGCCGGCGAAGCGCCATAAACCTGGTCAGCTATTATAGTCAACCCTGGACAATCCCGACATGGTCAAAAGTCAAACGTTAAGTCATCAAAATAACGATGGTCATAATGCATGCACATTTTATTCCTATCTTTGAAAATCAGAACAATTGCCATTTAAGTATCAAATTGAAGCTTACGATCGGTAAATATCGATATCAAATGGGATAGCTTTTGATGCTGCAATGTTACATTGAAATTATCTCACAAAGTCTACGCGACTTCGGTCAATTTCTGTACTAGAATAGATTAGGGTTTCGGCAAGTTTTTGTCATACAAAAGCTAAGCCAGTTCAGTTTGCACTTTCACTCTAATTGTAAATACGCAACCAGTCCATCTACGATGTAAAGTGATATGGAAAATCCTTGGATTCCCGTTCCAAAAACGGAACTATCAAAGTGTTTCCTTTTACTTTTTGTAATATCGAATTTGTAATGCGTGAGTTCTATATGCATCTAATAGTCCGAATGTAAAAGACAGTGGGTTCAATTCTTTCAAAAAGTGCATTCGCACACTTATCAAAATGTATTCTGGAATATAGAACCAAACAACCTCATGTCGACGGTGGAAACAGCAATTAATTATTTGTAAGGTCGGTGTTCGTAATGAGTTTACTAGTTCTTCTGTTGACTGAGTCTGGACTCTGAAATTCTAATTGGTGCTTGGCAGGAACATGTCAAAAAGGTACCTGCAGTACTAAATACAAAATCGAACTGGGGCTGTGTATAAATTGCGTAGCCGTGCAGGGTCGTTGGTTCGGATCTAGGTCTGATTGGTTATCGTCAAAAAAGGAAATATCAATACATAATAAAGTCAGAAATAACAATATAAGACCAATATTTCATGTATTTAATATTAAAGCTACGGATAGACATATATCTAATTCAGTTAATGTACAGCACAATTTTACAAAATATTCTTTCTCACGATTTTCTGGAATTTTCACGAATTGTTTTATTTGCAAACTAATCAAACAATTTCACAATTCTTGATTTGGTTGGTTATGTTATGATAATAAGGTCAATGATGATAAATGTAAATGTTGCATGAACTCGTACACTGTAAAAACAAGAGTTCTTCGTAATGTCAGCTTTACAAAAATATTTTTTCTCCAGAACTCGACAATAGTACATGTATAACTGCCTGTCATGATATTTGTTAAACATAATGATTTGATGATGAACACGTAAATAGAAAAGAAAAGGAAAACAGTAAAAATAATAAACTTTTTATTGTAATGCTATGCTTTGTCAAACCAACTTCATCCACAATTTTAAGTCCATATCTTCGATTACGTCTATTTTTCTTTTTATTGTTTTTTTTTCCGACAAACTCAAACTTTTCAGATAGATCTTTATAATTTTTTATGAAAGTTATATGGATTTACCACTGAAGGATCTTCTGGCAAATAAAACTAGAATAATCGACAATTAATTGAAAACAAAAAAAAAAACAAATACCGACGGACGGAGGCCTTTGGAAGTCGGTTGAAAAAGCGTTGAAGAGATTTCTTTTAGGAAAAGGGAGACATAAATTTCCAAAAATTAAAATTCACAAGCACAAAAAAAAAATTAAAACATGTCACATAAACAATCAATAGTCACAGAAACAAAATCTGACATGACTTAACAGATGATATCACAATTCTAACATCAAGTATGTTTTATTTCATTAGAGATAGGAAAACGAAAACGAAAAACAAAAAAGACAGTATTATTATTGTCTCTGGAACTTTCTATCTAATGTCAAAAGTTCGACAACGTATCATTTGTTTCCATAGACTTGCAGGTGTCCATGAACGGTGGATATTATCGTTGTGTTCGCAATTTGAACTTTACACAGTAGTCTTATAGATGAAAATATCAGTTTCATTCCAGTGTAATTGTTTTTAAAGCGTATTATTTGCTATCTAAAATAATCAAGTGGATCTGTTGGTGGGTTTGTACCTTGCGTGTAATAGTCGATCCCTTATCTTGACTAGCTATTACTAAAATTTATTACCAGGTAAACTCAGTTTAGAAGCAATAATATTTCAGCTTAGAAATAAAACTGTTTTTATAATTCAGGCACCACACACCGTTATATACCTACAGGGATATGTAGGTATCTAATTACGTTTTTATTCGTAAGTCTTTAATCACAAAATATTAGGTAATCATTAATACGAATAACTATCAATTGACACTGTTGTTATAAATTCGTCACATAATAAAGTGGACAACACCATATGACAAACCTTAGCGTAAAATAATATCCGATGCTTGTAATTTACTATTTTCGTCAAAAGGTGACATCACATCTTTATCTTAGAACTTCCTAGTCGTTATATTTTAAACAATGTAAATATGCTATGATTATATATTTATAAAAGATACCTTGTCGTAGGAAGGTACAACCTTCGTATTTACGCCCACACTAGCTCCCTAGTAAGGGTTTTATTTTCATGGCATTAGGTTTGTATAATCAACATTAACTTGTCCTATAAATATAGTATATCCGTGACGCCCGATTGATAATACTGCCGGAGAACAGTTCAAGTTCGTAAAGTACCGGCATCATTCTCTTGTAACACTAGTGCAGTACCAGTACTCTAGTACATACTAATCTCCGCTTGACCAAGTCCTGCCATTAGTGCTATTACATCTGTCACAAGACTAGTCAAGGCTAGGGTGTGAATAAATATATCGCATGCTTGATATAGAAACCATATGACTGTGACGATGTTAACTAAACAATTGACAGTTTTCGCGTTCGATCGAGCAAGTATTATTCCCAGTCGTTGCTAATAGTGACGTCATTATGTTAATAAATAATATTGTAGCATAATAAATATTTTAAACGAAACATTAGACAAAAAATGTGTAGTGAACAGATGTTACAATAAGCGGCACTTACTAAAATTAAATAACTTTGGTAACTTTATGAGTACCAAATTTTTGTGTCTGTTTTTTCCTGACCACTACAGTCCTGATTCATTCAGGAGTATAGTGTATAGGCCTTGTATCCTTTCTTCACACAGTACAGTCAATTTGAGGGCGAGTGCGGCGTAATAGTGTCGTTCGTAATGGAGATTTTATACAAAATATATTTATCCAAATTGATCGCTGCACTGAAGCTCGACCGCGTTACTCAACTTTAAAATTTAAACTCCCCAGTTAAAAGGAAATTCAATTTTTTCCTCGGCATATTATTTTTGATGAAAAGCTGTGCTGGCTGGCTGGCACTATTTTAAAGTATCAAATGGTTCAAGTTAATGTGATGAGTAGTAAAATAAAATACTTTCCAACTGGAACGTTCCTGGACCAAGATATTTGAAAAGATGCCGAAACGTTTCGTTAGGGCTCAAAGTGTTTTATTTTATGTAATGAATTGTGAAATTTTGAGACAATACGAGGACAATATGAAGACGCGGTAAACTGATAACGCTCCTTTTAATATTGTACGCTTGTTTTTGTTGTTTTTGTAGTCTGTTATTGTTTTGAACTTTTTTAAAGTTTCTAACTTCGTTAAAAATACTTATAATTGTAACGGAGGAGGACTAATGCGATAATACGGAATAAGTGAAGGTATACTAAATATTCACTGTATCTTTTAGCAATAAATAATTTAATATTTCTGACACTCACACAACATTATCTAGCACAAATTAAGTTTCTTAAAGAACTTGTGTTATGGATACTAGATAACTGATATACTTAAGAAATATATAAACATACATATTGAATAAATACATATTTTTTATTAGAATAAACTTAAATAAACATATAAACATCCATGACTTGACGGCTAATATCTGTGTTCATAGTACAAATATCCGCCGCCGCCGGGATTCGAACCCAGGACCTCAAGCATAGAAGGCAATGTATGTTACCGCTACACCAGCCGGTCGTCAAATAACATAATAACAGAATAGGCAACAAATTACATTTGATAGATGGCAATATTGGCTAATAGCTAATAATGTTATGCATGAAATGTTTTCTTGAACCTTCTTTGTTTATAAGAACCATCTCGTGTTTATATTAAAACAACAACACATTGTGTTCATTTGTTTGTTTGACTCACAGTAAAATATTTTAGTTAGAAAAACATTTATCGACAACAGATTTTCAAGTGGTGTGAATAATTGAGATTTTCGTCCGCGTCCGGAGTAAAGCAAACAAAATGAGTACGCATATATGTTGCAAGTATACATTTTTCAAATGCCTGAAGGAGTATTTTCGGTTGTTGTTTGTTACATAGTGAAAAATGAACCTGTTGGAAATACTGAGAATTCACGCCTCTGTGGGCCTCGCCATTTATCGCAGATTTCATTGCGCAATTTTTTAATCCTCCTTCTGTTAGCCAAAATTTGCATTTTTAACTCCCTAAGAGTAAAGGTACCGCTCTGATTTTATTAATCTCACTTGAGGATTTATTTTAATGCTTTTTTATATAAAACCTCATGACATCATCATAGTTCTATCGAATAGAAATCCAATTCCTAAAGCCACTGTGCTCAGTATGTACGATGGATGAAGCTACGTTAATGAATCGGTTGATTAAAGTAATTAACCCTTCGATTCGTCGTAGGAAGTTTTGAACTTACCTAAACAATACCCAATTACATGGTAACCTTGGAGTTATTACTGGACGTACAACTCCAAAGAGAACGACTAATTACAGAGTTCTTCTATTCAATTACTAGTTTACCGTCCGAAATTACGACCAACTCAAGTAATGTTCTGAAAGATAGGCTCTTCTTAATATAACTTACTGGGTCTTACTCTTGACTTTAATAATCTCAAAAATTAATCAGGAAATCCTATGCGCTATTTTAATATAAAAATAAAAATATTTCCTAAGCTTTAATTGAAAATCAAAACGATATTAAATATGACAAGAAAATAATATTGGAACTAAAGGCGAGATTGTAAAAAAAGCAAATGATAAAAATATTATTTGCTGACCATGGAGCTTAGCGGTATTACTTATTAAAACACACCATGTAAAATCGCTGATTTAAATGATTAAGTTTTCCACGATTTTCAATGTTTATTATTGTGCAGTTGTCTTATAGGGTGAGGTATACTGTTCTACAACCTTCTGGCCTACTAGCGCAAACAACCCATAAATGCGGCTGACTGTTTGTGATTCTTAGCAGCATACGTATATCTCTCAATCTATACATTCTCAAGCAATACATAGCTCCGCTTAAAAATACATTTTGGTTTACTATATTTTATTTAAAATCGAACATAAATCAAGATATATGGGCATACGCTGTTTCATAGGCAGCATCTTGGCTTTATTCAATACGGTGGAACATGGCTACGAGAAGGTATTCTTTATCAAAATCGGTAACATCGGTTTTGCACTCACATTACCGTATGCTGATGGATTAGCAATGGACGAGAGCTATGCTCGTGTACAGTAATCGTCAGGGCGTGGATCCATCTCTACGGCGCCGACGAGCACGGCGCCGTGCCGTGCTCGTCGGCGTCGTGCACGGCGCGCTGCCGTACCGCTCGACGGCGTCGTGCACGGCGCACCACTCAGCGCTTCAAATTTGCTCTTAAAATTATCTCCATCATGGTTCATTATAGAAAAGTATACCGTATAACGGCACGGCGCCGCCGCCTCGAGACGGCGCGGCGCAGTGCCGTACGGTGCAAATCAACGCTTTTCTATAATGAACCATGATGAAACCGTAGAGATGGATCCACGCCCTAACGGTATATTAGAAGCCATTTTAGCACTCTGAAAATTCTGAGATCCACCAACCATGCACTGGGCCAGCTTCGAGGCTTATGGCCTAAACCTTCTCGTTGCCCAGGGGAGAGACTCACGACGCTGTAGTGAGCTCTTTATAAAGTGCCGTGACGATAAGGGTGAATCATGAAAATCTAGAATATTCATGCTTGTAGTTCGATTAAATAAAACTTATTGCCTCAATTACCTTTAAAAGTCACTTGAAGTCCTTAAAAGTTGAGCTGGTACTTTGCTATATGCATATTTTTAAAATGGAAAGAAATCACCAAATATTTCAACATTTCGTGTTATTACCAAATTGGATTTTCTTAAAAGTATGGTCGAAGTCTTATTCTTAATCTTTAGATTTTAATAAGTAGTTGCCCTTTATTAAATTTTGATTAACGGTTACCTTCAGAATGAAAAAAATACTAAGAACTACATTACCTATTTATTGTGATAGCTCAGTAATACTTATTCAAAGTTAAAGTATTACAATGTTAACTTGTATAATAAACCTTTCATTTAACATAACCATGAAGGTAGGTAGCTGTACTATCGTGTCCCAATTAACTATATTTTTACTTAATTATGCGACCTAAAATGCCCAAGTTACTTTCAATAAAGCAACGCCTAATGTAAGAAGACGCCTCAGTAGGAACTTTCGGTTCAAAATTCTCTTACTATTTGAAACGAATCATTACATCCCTAAATTTTGGCATTTATTCTGTGCATTTTAAAGTACCTACACTTACCTCGTTACTATACAAGTTCATAGGTTGCATTCGAATCACGCGTCAGTTGAAGTTTTGCAACTTTAGGCAATGCCTTAGGCTCTAAGTCGAATCTAAGTAAAAGTATAGTTACTATAGTAAGCACTTACCTAGTAACTGTTGCAAAGTTATGTAAGATTAGACACCGCGTAAGACTAGACTAACTTTTGATCCCGTGGGAATTTTGGGATAAAATATAGCCTATAACCTTACTCAAGAGTTGGGCTATCAAATGCAAAAATAATTTTTCAAATCCCACTTGTAGTTTCTGAGATTAGCTGAGATTAGCGCGTTCAAACAAACAAACAAACAAAAAAATAAACTCTTCAGCTTTATATATTAGTATAGATAATCCAAGTTGATGTTTTGAATGATTTGAAGTGATTTGGAATTTACTTTAGAATGCAATTTTCTTTGATTATTATAATGAAGATTAGTTTATCATTTAACTGTTGTTTACTAAATAAATAACATTCAAGTAAATATAAAATAAGTAAGTATACGTTTTTTGTTTAACATTCCATCTTTGAGTAAAACTTACTGTGTTATGGCAGATTACAATAATATTTACTTAAATCCTTATACATTGAAATTGATAATTTTCGAGAAAAATTACCAAAACAAGCAACAAGGGAAATTATCACTTTATTTGATTTATGTCCCTAGTTTCTCAAATACATTCATATTTTCAATAAATAAATCTAGGTCGCTTATTTAATGAATAAATCTACAATAATTAATATAATCGCTGTCCGGTAATGGGGCATACCTATAAAAATAATTTATACGCTGCAAATTAATCGTGGCCTTGTTTTTCTTAAGCGGTTTCTTTAAGACGACCTTGACGTGAACTTGGGTTGACGCCTCCACACAGAACAGTCCTTGTTTATGATAAATCGTCTTTGATGTACTCGACAAAACATCATTTACCTTGTTGTCATTTGTATTTATATCTACACGGTAATTGTAGGACATATCGATAATCGTAGCGGTGTTGCTCCGGCGCATGGCTTATGAGTCATCGGCGAGCGTTCTGCGCACAATGCCGTCCGTACAATCCAGTCTACACGCGGCATACTTAGAGGACATACATGTGTCACTTAATCTTTGAATTTTGATTATAATAGTCGATCAATAAAGTGAAAAAATAATAATAAGAGCTGTTATTAAATAGTTTAATAATTATGACGGCGGTTAAAAAGGCGCAGGCCTTAAGACAGTTGGATACGATGTTCTCAAATATGAGCTTGGGAGGGGAGGGCCGGCGTTCCCCGTTCGTGAGCTCTACTATAGAGTATGACCCTTCCTGCGACGTTCACGGCCGGTGCAGTACACCCTACAGATCTTCATTGTACCTTCACAGCCGAGAATCAACTCCGGCTCACAGACGAGAAAGTATATCCCCAGTCAATGGACTCATTATCAGGTCTGTAAAACATTTCGTCCTGTTTGTTTTTATAAGGAAAACAATAGCGAAAACGATAGCTAATTATTGTAAAATTGTAACAGGCGTCGCAGTTCACTTGGGCTGTCGGGATCGCCGGCTAGGGAGTTGGATCACCCCTCTACATTCCCCAGTCTGCTGCGTCGCGACCGACACAGTCCCTCCCTGACACCTCCCAGGAGAGACACACCAAGCCCTACGCTAAAAAACAATAACTGCAAACGCCACTCCATGGGTTCATATCCCAACCTGTCCCGAAGCAACGTTATAAACTACAACAGACGGGATTCACTTGTCAATAGTGGCGTGCGAGATATGAAAAGAGATTATGTAGGATCGATGAGCACCCTCTCAAGGAAAAATTCTATAGAAACAAAAAAATCTTCGACTGATTCACTTGACAACTGGCATGTTACTTGGGAATCGGACAGATGCAGCCCTGTGTCCCCATTTGGACGAGATGATCACACTTCCTTAGGATACAATAAGGTAACTCATCTTGTGTTTCGACCGTTTGTTAGTGAGCGTGTGTGAGTTAATGATAAATGCCCTAACTGTTAATGGTTATGTGTAACTGGTGAATAGTTATGAGTTGTTTTTTTCATTTGAAAACACTCATCACTTTAATATGAAGGGGGGTTACTTACTAGAGCGTATCGCTTACTAAGAGGCGCTTAACGGAAGTTTACAATAACATTTACGTGTTGCATATGCGTCTTCAAATAAACTATGCCTTAACAAATCTTCCAAAATTTTTTGATGTTCTCCACAACATACAGTTAAAAATCTACGCAAGGAATCCGCTATAAATTGTGAAATTTAACGCATAAAAAGAAAGTGTGAATATATTTTAAAATTTTATGCAGATACAAAATGATTCAAGCAATGAATGACGATGCTCTAATATAATCGAAAGTGCTATTCAGTGTCATCTATATTCAAATATTTTTTCTAGACCAGTTATAAACGCTTTCCGTATTTATTTCAATGTTTTACATGTTTACATTCATGTTATAAGCAATGTCATTGATCAGTATTACCAGTAACATAGCGGATTGCGTTTCGTGTGTATTGCTTACGTATGCGGTCTGTATTCGTTCATGACCACCCGCGCTACCATAAATGGTAAGCCAGCCGACCGCTCGTCACTACCATCCGTGACATTATTTACTTTATCTATGACGATTTACGTAGAATGCCGTTGTAGGTACACAACACGATATATGTGTAAGAAAGCAATAAGACAATTCACAAAAACTGAATTTATAGGTTACACATTTATATTTATGGGTTCCGTGCTTCGGAGGGCACGTTAAGCAGTCGGTCCCGGGTGCTGTATACTTATATACAGTAGTCGTTAGGGTTTGTCAGAAGCCGTATCGGCACCCTGAAAATTCTGACATCCACTACCCAGTACTGGGCCAGCTTGGTGGATTATGGCCTAAACATCACCAGGGGAGAGACTTATACCCTTCAGTGAGCTCATTACAAAGAGTTGTGATGATGATGATTCATAGGTACTTTATTATAAGTCATTTTAAAAGAATATAAAATTAAAACGAAAGAACTACAATATATAGCAAAAAGCAGTGAACGAAAAAAGCATAGAAGAGTAACTTCAAACAAAATCTCCTTGAAAAGCGGCACACGACCTTTGTTTTCTTTTAACACCTAGTTGTTTTCTTGGAAAATGATAAAAATTTGATTGGTTTTGTCTGTCAACGCACATCGCTCATTGGCTAGACAACACACAGTAACAATAACATCATTGGCCGTTGAAACCTACATTTGCGAACATTTACGAACATGAAAGAGTCGTCATAGTGGACGATTTAGGTAAAAGGTAGCAATAAAAGTTATGATTATTTTTACTACGCATATTTTTTTATTTTGTTTATGATTTAGACAAAAAGATTACGATTATAATTTGACGACCGGCTGGTGTAGTGGTAATATAGATTGCCTTCAAGGCCAGAACTGGGTTTAAATCCCGGTGGCGGTAGATATTTTTGTGATGAAGGAAGTTTATTGTCTATTTTAGTATATTATATTGTAATGAAAAATATGTGTGATGATTATACAAAGGTATATAATCCAATACACAATTCTTCACAGTAGGTTTATTATCCAAAACACAAATTCTTCAAGAAACTTAATTTGGGTTTCATAATGTTGTGTGAATTTCAGAAATATAGATTAATCTATTTATTTTTTATAATTCATTAATTCATTTGATTATAAGAATTTATCAATTCATTTAATTATCATTGTAACGTAGTAGTTTTTGTGGGTTATAAAAAATTAAAACTCGCGACCTTAGAATTTTGAGATTGGCAACATTATTTTTTTTCTTCAAGACGGACGGAACGCACCGCTGCTGTCAAGATGTGAAATCTTTTTTTTGGGCCGGCTTTGCTGGCTAGATGTTGTGATCGTCCCATTTAAAAAACCTTAAATTTAATAAGGTGAAATACGTATAATATGTAGTCGCCGCAGTTTGTGTTAGAAATAAATTTTAGCCCATATTGGAAACCATATGGTAAGTCACATTGTCAAATCTTCACGTCTGATGTTAATCCTATTAGTTTGAACGAATATTCAGCTAGATATCTTTTTAAGGCTCCATCACAAATGTTGGTAATTGTCGTTTCTTAAATTATTCCAAATTGAAGCCTATAAAAAAAACATAACCTAGATCTGACCATCTCGGGTAATCAAGTTTATAATTCTTTCCAGGGTGCTTTGCAGGAGTAACTCTGGTGGAGTTTTCATTGTTTTTTAAATGTGGCTGAAGCTGTTTGTTACATGATTTAACACAAGAGCATGAAATCCTCATGGTAACATGCAGATTTGCTTTAGTAAAATGTTGACCGAGGAGTTATAAGGTAATCTTTTATCTACTTACAACTATAAAATCAAGAAAGAAAGTACCTGTGGTGATATTGGATATTGATATTGGATATTGATATTGGATATTGGATATTGAAACTGGATATTAGTTATTGTAGTGACATTAAGAGATAGAATATTCTTTAATTATTGTTTTAAAAGATAATCCTTGCGGTTAGTTTTAAGTAGACTTAAGCACTAACCTTAGTTTATTAATTATTTTGTTAATTTAGCTTCATGGTAATATAAAGTACCTATATAAATTGTTCTTTTTATGTATAACAGAGACGGTGAGGTGATTTAGTATGGTGAACTCCCTCTCCTGAGCTAGTTAAACTTTTTTCTCACCGCTCTCTGTGTAAAGATACTCAGGACTCGCCTTGAACTATTACACAATAAAATCTGTGATATTTATCAGTATTAACATCTTTTATTTTATATCACAAGACCTGTTAAGTAGGACCTACCCCGCTATATCTTGGATAAGTAGGATCGAGGGTGAGTCTAGGGTGTTTACGCTCAGAGTATCTTTATTTTGTGACCTGTGTTTTGGTAGGAGTGTCTGGTTACTTACAACTTAAGCAATCTTCACTCCGGGCACAAACTGAACACTCCCCCCAATCCACAACGTTACAAATGGCGCCCAATCTTTAAATTTTTATTGTTTAAGGGTGTAATAATTGTTATTGCGTCCAATTTACATTTTTGTGTGTTGTTTTATTGAAAATAATATATCTCTTTTTGTAAATGTTACAACTTTGCAGTTCCAAATTAAAATTCATTTAATTTGTGTACAACAACACACTTTACTTTGTTTATTGAACATTTTATTGTCAAATACTGTTCTGTTTTTATTGTTTGTTACAAACAAACTTTTTTCAGGTAATTTACATTGATGTTACCATATATTCTTACATTAGCTGATATTTACAGATATATTTTGTATTTAATTATAATACTAACATAGTATTTAATATTATTAAGGTTTTCTTGTTAAAATATCACCATGGCGAACTTAAAATCAATTAATTTTCATGCTTTAAATAAGGAAGAACTCATTTATGAAGTTCTTATTCGTTCTGAGACACCAAGCACAACTGTAGAAGGGCTGAGGAAGCAACTTAGAGTTTTGTCTAAGGAATGTTCTCCAGATGACATATATGTATATGATGACAAGGTCGATGTTGAGGAAGAGCTTCCAATGATTGAAAGTAAGCTGCTTGAACTATCCAATTTGTTTGACAGTGATAAAAGTTCGAGTTCACGGTTCAAGGGTTTATGCAGTCACTTGTATTGGCGAATAAATAGGTTGTCTTCTAGTAGCCCAGCGTTGCAGAAGAAGATTTTGTCTCTTAATGATAAATTAAAACCTTATTTGTCTATAGACACTTCAGCTGTACCATCTGTCAGTGCAGATGTTCAGGTACCACTGGCCCCGACTATTGTTGAGTGTTCTGGGGATAGAAATATTGTCAGGTGGAATATTAAATTTAATGGTTTAACTGATCCAAGGTGGCACGTGAAGGACCTAAAGGTTTAATATGTTTTGTGTTTTATTGAAACTTCACCATTGGTAGTCCTTATTTTTTTGTGTTTATACATTTTTATATAACCATTTTGGTAGATATATTTTCTTTTTGTGAAATTTTTTTTCACTAAATGTTAGTGTATTTTTTATCTGTCAGATAAATCTGCAGATAAATATATTTTTTGTTGTACAAGTGGTATTTCTCTACTACTCACTTGGTACAGATTTTGGTTACTGTCAGTATTGAGTTCAATCTGCAGTTATTTTGTTGTCATATAGGTGGTATTTCTCTATTACTCACCTGACACATTTTTGTTGTTTCGGCAATATTTTGTTATAACTGTCAGTTATACTGAAGTTATATTGTTTTTAAGTAATAGCTAAAGGCAAATTCAATTCGATGTCCATTGTTAGTTCTGGTGTAAAGTTGGCTTTACAACTTTTATACTGAAGTAGTATGTTTTTGTTATTGTTTAGTGTTGCACAGATTTTGCTGTGTTAACACAAAGACAGTAATTCTGAAAGAGATGAATGTAAGGAATGAATGGTTATGTTAGTTACTAATTTTGCAAAGAGCGCTCTAGAAGATGATGTATGTTCAACCCGATGATGAATGAATGTGAATGAATGGTGATAAGACTGACACAACTCAAGGACTCATTGAATGACTTTATGCTATGGCCGGTCTTGTAAGGAATGTGTAGTTTGTATAAAATCTGACCTGCCTGTTGGTTTTTTTTTGGATTGATAACTGAAAGATGGATATTTATTTATATTTTTTAGTAAGTAGGTTTACTTACTAAACTTAATGTTGTAATTTTGGTATTGTTTTTTTAACAACTGTTTGTTGTTACTTAAGTGGCTGTTATGCCTATATATATTTTTCTAATACAACTTTGTTGATAGTTGGTTGTAAACTTTGTTACTTACAAGTTTTTTTTCTCTTTTAACAGCTGTTGAGTTGTTGTTTTGTGGTGATGGGTTTTAGTTATACCTTATGGTATGTTGGCCATAGGTGTAACATTTTTTTGTTTTGTTACTGATATATTTCACAGATTGTAGGTATCTACCTATCTACTTAGATTCATTGTTGTGTTATAACTTAGTTTTTTCTCAGTTTAGGTTGGTTGTAGATTGTTTCAACGCCGGGACGGCGATCGGTTCACTTCATGACCCTTTTCTTTGGAGGGGGGGCATTGTAACGTAGTAGTTTTTGTGGGTTATAAAAAATTAAAACTCGCGACCTTAGAATTTTGAGATTGGCAACATTATTTTTTTTCTTCAAGACGGACGGAACGCACCGCTGCTGTCAAGATGTGAAATCTTTTTTTTGGGCCGGCTTTGCTGGCTAGATGTTGTGATCGTCCCATTTAAAAAACCTTAAATTTAATAAGGTGAAATACGTATAATATGTAGTCGCCGCAGTTTGTGTTAGAAATAAATTTTAGCCCATATTGGAAACCATATGGTAAGTCACATTGTCAAATCTTCACGTCTGATGTTAATCCTATTAGTTTGAACGAATATTCAGCTAGATATCTTTTTAAGGCTCCATCACAAATGTTGGTAATTGTCGTTTCTTAAATTATTCCAAATTGAAGCCTATAAAAAAAACATAACCTAGATCTGACCATCTCGGGTAATCAAGTTTATAATTCTTTCCAGGGTGCTTTGCAGGAGTAACTCTGGTGGAGTTTTCATTGTTTTTTAAATGTGGCTGAAGCTGTTTGTTACATGATTTAACACAAGAGCATGAAATCCTCATGGTAACATGCAGATTTGCTTTAGTAAAATGTTGACCGAGGAGTTATAAGGTAATCTTTTATCTACTTACAACTATAAAATCAAGAAAGAAAGTACCTGTGGTGATATTGGATATTGATATTGGATATTGATATTGGATATTGAATATTGAAACTGGATATTAGTTATTGTAGTGACATTAAGAGATAGAATATTCTTTAATTATTGTTTTAAAAGATAATCCTTGCGGTTAGTTTTAAGTAGACTTAAGCACTAACCTTAGTTTATTAATTATTTTGTTAATTTAGCTTCATGGTAATATAAAGTACCTATATAAATTGTTCTTTTTATGTATAACAGAGACGGTGAGGTGATTTAGTATGGTGAACTCCCTCTCCTGAGCTAGTTAAACTTTTTTCTCACCGCTCTCTGTGTAAAGATACTCAGGACTCGCCTTGAACTATTACACAATAAAATCTGTGATATTTATCAGTATTAACATCTTTTATTTTATATCACAAGACCTGTTAAGTAGGACCTACCCCGCTATATCTTGGATAAGTAGGATCGAGGGTGAGTCTAGGGTGTTTACGCTCAGAGTATCTTTATTTTGTGACCTGTGTTTTGGTAGGAGTGTCTGGTTACTTACAACTTAAGCAATCTTCACTCCGGGCACAAACTGAACACTCCCCCCAATCCACAACGTTACATCATAATTCTAAAATCTATAGAATGATGCCAAATGAAGTCTCGACTAAAGATTTTACGGTTATTCGTCATCTTCCGGAACCATTTTCTCAACTTTTTTGACATTTTCATCTGTAACGGAAGTTAAAGGCTTCAGTGTGCGCTGATTGTCCTCGTAGGTCGATCTCCTTGTTTTAATTTAAATTCAGCATCCCACTAAGCGACCATTGTTTAGGATAAAGCATGATTCCCTAATGTCTTAAACGAAATCTTCGAAGACATTTTTTTCAGGCGTTGTTCGTTTTTGTCCATATTTTATTGATTTTTACTATTGTAAGCAAAAAAGCGTATCTTGGCAATACAATGACTAATATAAGTGAAACTTTGCATTAATAGGTACTGTCAGATATTTAAGAAAATTTAAATAGATAACATCTAAAAATGTATATTTATATGCGTGTCTAAGACATTTTTGATCCGCCTTGATATATATTTTTTCATGAAAACAATATGATTTGTGATTTTGATTCTTTATTTGACATACGGTACTTACCGTATATGGGTCACGTTATATTGTAATATAGGATGACAAATTTTGGTTCACAAGTACCTACTAGTTTTTAGTAAATAAATTTAAGTATTTTTGTGGGCGTAACTATATTTGACAGGCAGTTGAACATAAGCCTTTTTTTAATTTTGCAAACCAAATGCACACATGTGTTTGACTTCAGATTATAAACATTCGAAAATTTGCCCAAGTCCCAAGTTGTACTTATAAAAAATTAATTTGGTAGTTTACGGGTCTTAATCTTGCATTTTTATTATGCAAGTGCGATCAATTTATAAAACATTTTATACCGCAAATGGGCTTTGTCCAAATTTTTACAATTGACAAATATGGTCCATGACATATGCTGCCAACTACTAACTAGACACGAAAATACCCGAATCAACAACATAAAACATTTTCGTTGGGCCATTTTCGAGCACTCTTCCATGCTTTTTTCGTTCACTGACAAAAAGTAGTTTATCACTAATAAGCAAATTTCTTACAGATAACCTTTCGGCGAGGTTTATGAGACTAAATAATAACGGCGCCATGGCGTAAGAATATTTTGTTTAAAAACTTATGTAGATATATACAAAATTATATAACTTTTGCATAAGAATTAACATTTTGTAAATATTTATATACTTCATAACCAACAATACATTTTAATAGGTCTCAATACGAAGACTTGTACAGAGAAAATTAGCGCAGTCAGTTTTTTAAATATGTCTTAACCCTTCCCACCTTCTACCCTTATCTTAATCTTTATAGTATTAAAATTATTGCTTTGATGTTTTACTAATTGAATGAAATTTATTTCTTTCAATTAAAAGTCACAAAAGTTCTTTTAATTACAAGTTCAAAGTTCAAAAGGTACCTGCGCAGCGAGTTTAGACATTTTCTTCCCAAATTTTTCACATCTTTAAATAGTCTACAAAAATAAGATAAAATAAAAGCCACGTACTGCACTTCTCTTTGGATGCTATTTCACCGTTTGATTTCAATTTTACCTGAAAAGGTAAGCTGGTTCTTCATAAAACATATGCCAAAGCGATTTTAATTGACAATTGGATTATTCGCCACTTACGACACGGTCATTCAAAACCCTCGGGGCATTTTTCGGGCCAATAATTTATATTGATCCGTTGAAAATGTATGGGCCGTGTACAAATCCCCGTTGTCAGCTAAAGCTGATAATTTAATTGAATATTGCCGGACGATAAAACGCTGCTAGTGGTAAATTGCACGGTCTAACATAATAATTGTGAGATTCTTTGCTCCTGGACAAAATGAAGCGAGATAATTAATAAGGTTACCTTACCCTTTATAACGGACATGCTGTGTTGTTGTTGGTTACGAGAGAAAATTATTATGTCAGTTTGATAATAAAGCCTGCTTACTCTAGGCTATGATGCATGATGCAAACTACTACCACTGGCAAACTTTCGCTTTCAAAAATATGGTGGTTCGCACAACTACGTAAGCAACAGTACCGGTGCCGGCCACTCGTATACAAACCTGCTTGAAACTAGTAGATAAACGTTTTTCGATAAAACAGCTATAAAAGTTTTGAAACTAGGATCCTCGGAAATACAAACAATCCTCGTTAATTCAAAATTAGTAGACGAGTAAAAAACTATTGTACGGTATTTTTTTTGTTTTCTTTTTTGCAGTATTTTTCGGATGAAATAAAAAAACTTATTTCTATTCATAAAAAATCAGGCGTTTTGGGGATCTAAATACTTTTGTTCTATGTTAATTTAAAAGGTTGTGCATTTTATACGTATATGGTAAACAATTGTGCCTTTGTTTGCTGACAGCTTGCAATCAACTGAGCGGGGGATGGAGATATCCGTATTAATAGTTGCAATACATCAAAGTCATCCATTCTTTCTTTATGGAATTAATCGCACTTTGCAGTTACTTCAAACCTAGAAGATGAAGTTTTACAAGAAAGTCACTTAGAAAATGGTTAACTATTTTTCTTGTCGTTAGTTACCTATTGTAATTCAATAATGCAAGTTATTAAAATAATACTGAGAATATATCCTAAAATATAACAGGGGTGTTTAAAGTGATATTAAATTATGTAGGTTCTTACTCACAAAAGCTAATATAACTTATTTTAATTTTAAGTTAATATCTCAGATATACGTTATTGCGTTTGTGGGATAAAATATGTTTATGCTTTGCTCACTTTTCACTTTTATATTTTATAATTCTATAGGTAAAATATTCAATTAGACATTTAGTAAGTTACATTTAAAATGGATTGCTCATGAGTGCAGGGGGCACTGTTTAACTGACTCCTGAATAAGAGTCTGAAATAATTGATTACTGCAATTGTGACGTTTTCATTTCGTGCACTCAACTGTTTAAATTGTCTTGATGAGTAATAGAGCATACAAGATGATACTGGGAAGACGAAGCAATTGAAGCCGTTCCAGTCTTGTTAAATCATCCAATTTACAAATAAAAGATAAATATGTATGCATTGTGTCAAATACCGGTTACTGACAGATCTGTTTATATTTGATATTGTGATATTGTAAAGCATTTTCCGTTGTCTATCTAAATAGTAAAAGTTAAACGTGACAGCTTCTAAAGATGAATAGATCGATGGAAGTTCATTGTTTTTTTCTATTGAAACAGCTGAGCTAATTGGACTACTTCTGCTCGAGCAAGGTTGAAATAATTGGAATATTATGAAGAACATAGCTAAAACAGCGTCAATTTTAATCAAATGTCTAAGAAATAGAAAAAGCGCTGGTGATACGTATCATATACTTAACACAAAAAATCCCAAGAAAATGCTCGATATTACGTGCTCATTGCATTGATACTAAGAAAAAAGTAGGATTAGCTGTTAGGTATCTGGAACTCTTATAACGTATCGCCAGCTGTCACTACCTACTTTTCACTTTACCTAATAACTACGTCTTCTTAGCTTTGAGGAATGTGTTGTCTGTGTTTGAATAAGATTTGGCGTGTTCCTTTTGATATCATAGTATTATGATGCGGGTGTTTCGGCGGAGTTTGGTACACAAGCGGCCCTAATTATTGTTTGTCTTCCAAGCGTGGGCTGAAATTAAGATTATACGATGAGTTCTTCCCGATACGAACTTGTTTATTATTTATGCTATGGTCTCTATATGGCATAACCTTGAGCTCTCCTATTACGAATATGGCGACTAATTAAATACTTGAATTTTCCACAGTTTTATCAAGTGTTGTGTAGGTGCTAGCTGCGCATTATGTATATGATTTATTATATTACATCTGTAAGATGGACAGTCTGCCGTTTTTTGCTTTAGCAACTCAATTGCTTTATCGTGAACTATTTTGTTTTAAAATGAATTTAATAGCTAGTCAGGCGAACGAAAAGCGAAAGTTAAACGTGCTGCACGCATTGTTCATTTTAATTATAACCACTCTGACCACTACCTATTTTCCTGTTTCCGAAAGACATTATGTCGTTTCTCTAAAGAAAATCAAATTTTTAATATTGCACTGAATTTAAAAAATAACTTTCTTGAAAGTTAATCTCAAATATAATCAATAACAACTTGATCGACGACGTCGCGTCTATCAGAAGTCACATCGTAAAATTTCAAATATAAATATAGAAAGACCTGCTGTCGGTAGTTTGGTTCGCTGAGTGTATGCGACTTTGTGGGCAAGCACCGGCTACCCCTTTCACTTGTATTCGCGTCGAACGGATCGAGCGTAACGCATTTGCGCCTTTCTCTATGTTGTCGTCCTTGTCTAACACGCGGCTCTGGTGGTGCAGCGACGCGGCAAGCCGGCGCCCGCGCACCAGTAGCGCAGGCCCCTCGACCATATCCACACGGAGCCGAAACCGTGCTCGGATGCACTATCGCGAACCGTCATGAAGTCCAAACCGACCCACTATGCCGATCCTCCTTTCAGGCCATGGCCGCCCCTCGCGAGGCAAGTGCAGCCGAACTTTTATTTTCGTCCACCTGACCCTATGGATGGAAGGAATTTTAAAACCTCTTCGTCTAAAGGATCTGCATATTCGGACTTTTCTGGATTAAGTGCGTATAGTAATAAATCTCGAGACTACTACTTTTTGTCGCCAAGTTATCGGTCGGCGGGAGCCCCGGTGCCGACTGGGCTCGGTGAAGCTTATGCGGGACGGGAGCGCTTGCGGCTGCTGCGAAACTCCAACCCTGCGACTTCGCCCGTCTGCCCGTGCTCCCGGTCTCGGTCACTCGAAGACGTTCGCCCTGAAATCGTTACTGAATGGGAAGACGACGACGAAAACGGGAACCGCATTGTAGCACCGGCTACTAAGTTTAGCCGTGCGGCGTATAAAACAAATATGGCTATACAGAAGCAAGGATTTCTCACCCGTCACTCTATGGAAAATTTAGCCGACAGACCTCTCGTACCACCGCCGAAACGCATAACCGCTTTTCAGGTAATTAAGTAACTTTCTACATAGTGACAGCATAAATTAACTAGAAAAAAGAAAATAATCCTCAACGGTACAATAATTTAAGTATATAATACTTTAAGGGCACGAGATCATTAAGAAGTATTTTGACTACACCTGTGCATAATGTTTGTAATTAAAGTTTTCTTTATAAAGGCTTTCTACAGTGACTATTAGACTCATTAACGCTTAGCGACGTGCTCTTGCGAATTTATTTATGTTTTTAATTTAAGTTGAATTGGTGATGAATGTATGGAATAAAATTGAAGCTATGGAGGCATGGCAATGCCTGTTCGTTCAGCTTCGTTGAACCGCAGCGTGCCGTCCTGCGCGTAACGGATTCAATACATACTCTGGTGTTTTTATAATCCGTACAGGTACCAATAGGCAATCATAAAATGTTATCCGGTTACCACACATTATTGTTTATTGCTAAATATTTTTGAATAATAACGATCTACAATTCTATTTCTTACTGTTGCTTTGCGAAAGTATGTAAGTGTATTAAGATTGCACGTTGATTTCAAATGATGATTTCCAAACAAAACATTGAATGCTAACGTGTGACGTTGTGTGTATTCTATTGAATGGCGGTTTGTTTTGTAACTTAACATTGCATTATAACCGAAGAATCGTCAAGTCGACGCTATCTTTGTGTTCTGTATTCATAATAATAACTGTAACACTTGTAAGCACAATCAAATATAGTGAATTTAGGTTAAAATAGTTAAAACGCTTAAAGCTAGGCTAAGCTAGGCAAGTTGGGCCAAAAGGAGTCAGCCGGTGTTGTTCGTCTCTCTTTTTCTTTTTAATGAAATACTTCCGTTTTGGTTTTTTGATTATGTTTATTTCAACATTTAGAATTTTATTGGTGAAGTCGAGAAGATCATATCCGCGAAATGGGCGCCGTCACAATTGATTGCTTGATGGCATTTTTCATCATTTCGGTGAGAACTTCGGGTCACAGATCCTCGCACTCGTGTTCAATGTTGTCGTAAACACGGGACTTCAAAAAACCCCCCCAAAAAAGTCTGGGAAGCTTAAATCCGGCGATCTTGCAGGCTAGCGTAAATCGCTAAAACATGAGATCATATATATGATCCGGGAAAGCTGCCTTCAGAATATCGGTTGTGGCTTGCGTAGTGTGTGCCGATGCTCCGTCATATTGGAACCACATGTCCTTCAGTCCTAATTCGTCTGATTGCGGCAGAAAAACGGTTGTCGTTTGGCCAGCAGCATTCTCTAAAAAATGGACTGATGACTCCTCCAGCGTCAACAGCGCACCATGCAGTCACTTTGAGCGGGTGTAATGGCTGCTCGTGCATCACTCGTGGATTTTAAGTGTCCCAGAAGCGATAGTTTTATTTGTTCACGTACCCACTGAGGTGGAAATGAGCCTCGTTATGATTATGAGAGCTCGTTATGATTTTGGTCAAAAAATCGTCTACTTCTTCCTTGAGATTATTCCACGTTCTTGGAGAGTGTATCTCTCCATGGCTAGTTTACTTGTATTCTGCATCTGTTTAGTCCACAAATGTCAAAGTAGATTTGATATTGGCGGCCATTTGCAAAAAAGAGAGCACATTCCAATTGGGTGATTTCTTTTGGTCCACCTTGTATTTATAATTCTTTCAATTTTGATTTTACTTTAATTAACAATAACTGTACATTAAATAAATGATAATTATAATACTATATTTATACCTTTGAAGAAAGTCTTTAATCTTCGAAATTCGTCCAACTATTTCACAAATACTTATATTAATTGTTAATCATTGCGGGTATTTCCGTAAAACTTAAATGTGAACAATATTTCTGTCCTTACTTTATTAAAATGTGTATAAAATGTATCACATATAGACTACAATTGTTTGCCGCTTGTAAACATTACAGTTAGGAAATTCCTATCTTCTTATATCACCTGTAAGTATAAAATATCTTAGAAATAACAGAACTAAAGTATAGTTGTAGTGAACAGTTGTTATTTACAATTTTATGGATATTATACCATTTCGATCTAAATGAAAGAGATCTTTAGTGCACAAGGCACCGATGGTCCACTAGAATATATTATTATCCCGCCCAATATTCTGTCATGTAAGCAGCTTTTTTATGGTTTGAATAGTAAGTCTCGGAAGTTGGGGATACGACGAATCTTTATTGTTACGAGAGGCTCTAGTTTCCTCGTTCATGTTGTATAATCGTTACTTTTCATATGCTCGGATACATATAAAATGAGAAGTTATAGTGAAATTATGTTAGGAAGTTAAAACTGTAATGCAACGGATATACAGTCGTTGTCACGTGCAGTACTTTAAAGAATATGTTATCGTTATCGTAATGTTGTAAACATGAAGCATATGAAACATTAACATTTATTAGTAGGTACCTATTCTAGAGATACATTTTATTGGAAATAATTAGATACTTCAAGGTTGTGTTAGAATACAATCTAATATAATCTAATTTATAAGGAAATATGCTATAAAGATAAAACAATATTTTTCTGTTGTATTCTATATAGTAGAAACGCGAATCAGAAAACGAATCTAAATCCGTTTTTATAAGCTTCAGAAGCCATAAAACCTTCGTTTTTCAAGAATTACGTCAGTAATCACAATCTGCACCTAGTTATGGCAAATATTGTCTGGCGGATATAAGCAGGGGAGAACAACAATAGTCTACGAAATACTTGCCGCGTATAGCCACCGCCGAGCACAAACAGGTGACGTCGTTGGCGATTATACGCTTTCTATTACCACTATGGTAAAGTTGATCAGCGTTGTTATCTAATTCTGCCGTTTCCAAAGAATTTCTAAGTCGAATGAGATGTTTCGTTTATAATGTTCGTTACATTTTGGTTTGGCTTTCTCTTTATTTCTCGCGATTTATTTATTTTGTTTTTGTATGAGTGGGTAAAATGCTGCGCTGTTTCTATTGTAGTTCGGTATTATTCAACACAAATAATCGTACAAAACTAACTATATATTGTATTTGCTTGTATTCCAAATATGAAAACCAAAATATTTTAAATATTTGTTTTTCAAAGATCAAATTACGTTTTTTTTTATTTAAATTTACGTAATTTAAGGCAAATAGAATTATGCAAAATGTTATGACCGTTTTCCGAAATAAATAAATCACTACACATTGATATAAGTATGCCGTAAAAATGGTCGACATCCACTTTATGGCTTGAAATGTGCGGTTGTCAGATATTGCACACACAAGATGGCGAATTTTTACTGAATAAATACTGCATGTCGCATATCTTTAGGTGCTATTGTATACACGTTTACCGTACGATGCATGCAAAAATAAGCTGACCAATAAATTATAGCGAGCAAAGATTAAACTTTTAATGAAAAGTTATTTAAAGTATGAGCACGGTAAAAGAAATTAAAGACGTTGACTAAAGTTTTCTTATGCAAATAAATATTGTAAAAATTATATCAAATATTTAACTTTTGCTTTTAGCTTATATTCTAGCCACCAGTTTTAATCTACGGTGCTATCGATATATCAGTAACTTATAAATGAAAAGTCTAGAAGTGTTGATTAATGAATAAGAAAAAGTTATGATACGACCTTTTTTTGCGGTTCCAAATTTCCTGCCATTGGTTCTATATTCCCTTAAAACAATTATTAGCTACCGTTGTTATTTTTGAGGAGGACATTATGCAGTAAATGTATGAATATGTCGTGTTTTAATCGTAACCAGTTTAGTATTATCGGAATAAAACGACCCGATCACGTCTTTTTAAGTAATTTTCTCAGAAAAATACATGAAATTTACGTGCATGATTCATTCATTGAAACATTTTGAATTAAAACGATTTCTTCTACGCTCAGGCCATTTTCCTACACGCAAATTAATAGAAACCTCACCACTCACAATTGACCTTTTATGTAACGTTACCGTGGTCCATTTTATAAAGAAGTTATTCGAGATTTGATTAAAACAAACAAATGCACAAGAATATTATTAAATACAGGATAAAACCTTTCCTACAACTTTATGATCATGCATGATTTATTAAGTTGGATGTTGCAAAAGGAGATAATCTCCTGGAGATGAATAGAATTGGAAATGGTTTCGGAAATTTTGGTAATAAACATAAAAAGTATATTAATTGCATAAACAACTTACATTTGAACATCTGATGTGTTTCTTGAATTTGTCACATAATTATCTTATTGTTTAACGGATTGCAAATTAAATACTAATAACAAACACTGATATGATATGACTTGTATGATTTTATATGTCCATGGGTACGATCGCCAAACACCTGGTCAATATTGGCAATTAAGACTCCTTCATTTGGAGGGGTCCAGACTGTAGTTGTGATCAATTTGTAACGGGAATTCACTTATGTGGCCCTATTTTATTGATTCTCGTTCTTTGTACATAGTTTCTGTTTAAATGGCAATAAAACATGTGAAGACACTTGAAATTATAAAAATCATAACTTGGGCTTTAAAAAAGCCTTCGGTTTTATAAAAGCCTGTTACGTTCTTAACCCGCGTGCTCCATTTTTAACATATTCTCTTAACTTCAAGTAACGGCAGACAGGACATTTAAAGTCAGGAATAAAAGGTTTTCTTATATTTACTCAGTTATTTCATATGATTTTAAAACCAATTCGTAAATATTTCATTCAACATGACTGCGTGATGTCATTACTTGTATTAAGTCAGAATTTATTAATGTTTTTACGAGCTCACCTAGCACCTTATATGTGTATATGCTGCCGAGTCGATTTGCATTTGTTTGTTGAATCACCAATTTTGAAAATGGGGTTCGGAGTTATCTCTAATTTTAGATACTTTGATGTTGACAAAATATTATTACGTCGCACGGTTGCGATGATTTTTTTTCTTGTTTATATTGCTTTTACCATAAACATAAGTTATTTAAGTCCTATTCTATATTTAAACCAATTCTTTATTTAAACTCCTATTCTATATTTGTGATTTAAGATATGTAATTAAGTTTTACAATTAGGTAACTCGTAGGACTAATAAAAAAACGTTAAACCTTTCACCATGTTTTAGATAGAAAGTGGCTTGTCATATCATGGAGTTCTTACTTATTGTTTTTTTTTTTTATTTTTGTATATAAAATGGAATAGTTTTTGCATTTGTCTTCCCAAATACATAGAAATTGATCACAAAGACTAAGGTTTTCAACTTCCATTGAAACCTTAGAAATCATCACGTGAACTACTTTCCATTCTGCGTTTTTTGTCGAAGATTGTTATGTCACTCAAAAGTATTCAATATACTATAGTAAATAATCGTGCAGTGAACCGCTGAATAAGATGAAATCCATTTTTGCCCCTTACTGAAGCTTGATCATGTCATTTTAAGACAGCGACCTTTCTCTACCCTGGGGATGGATTATCCTTTCTTTTGTTAAGTATTAGACAAAACAATACTAAAATATATAACTATCAATTTATTATATTTTTCTTTACTAGATTTTTATGATGTTTTTGCGTGCTACCTCACGCTATATTTATGATAAGCATTTTTAAACTATGACATATTATATAGCATTTGCTTACATGTTTTTCTATAATTCGTGTTCAAACTCGGATATGTTATTAAATTTGGAGGGTAATATAGAAGTTTACTTTGAAACATAATACATAAATAATGTCTTTCAAGTGAAACATAATACCTCTGAGCTTGATACCTACCTTTATTTTTGCTCTTTGACTACTTTGAGGCTCATACACGGTACACATGCGCCCTAATTTATGAATTAATTAGGTATATGAAGTCGTCTTTTATCATGTTGGATTTCTAACAATGTCACTGCAAGAAGCGAAGATAGCGATTGTATGTCAATCATTTGTTTCATTTGCAATTTCTGTGTCACGGCTTTTACATGAACTTGCGTATATTGTTTTCTACGCACTTGAGTGGAATAATCGAACGCTGGGAATGTTGCAAGTACAAAATAGTATAACAACGCGTTTCATGCAAAAAACTGATCACCTTTTGTATCGAGTTTCAATTAAATCATCACATGAGTTATGCGAATTGAAGAATCCATCAAGAGTGGTATGCCATTAGTCACAAATTTTTCACATATATTTTTTTTGTCTCAGCTTTTGTTATTACGACAGAACAAATATAGACATATCGTGTCATTGATCACTGTCGAATCTAAACCTTGAGGCGTTTTGGTCACGGTTCACTGTAAATGATTTTTTTCTCAATTTTGTCGTAGTGGCTTTGTTAAAGATGATACGTAGGTCCAGTGTTAATAAATAGCTTAATAAATTATCTAAAATATTGTGCAAACAGTAACATGAAAAAAAGTTTAAGAAAAATGATGAATAGCTGTGAAGTATCGTTGGTATAACTATTAATTATTTTACTAGTGAACATAAACAGAACGACACAGAACTAATTTATTTATATAATCTCTGTTTTCCTGCCTGGAAACTTAAAAAAGAAACCTTATGCTTTGTTACTTTAATCTATCTGTAATTATCTTACCGTCTACTTAAAATATCATTTATTTGTAATTTTGTACCCAGCGAATCAAATAATACTTATGCTCTGTTCGAACTGCGTTTCATTTAAATCAGCTGTTATCGTTAACAATGTTAATTTTTTTGATGATATGCATAGTATTATTATTTATTGCTTTTTGTAGGCATCATCACGAATCGGGAACCAACCGATGCCGGCGTCTACCCTCGGCAGTCTCAGCGTAGGGCCTGAAGTAAACGGGTCACGTCCCACTTTCAAGCCTGTAACGGTCCTTGAGGACTTACAGGCGGTCAGATGTGCTGAGTTCCATCCCAACGGGAAGCTGTATGCAGTCGGATCCAACACGAAGACATTGAGGATATGCACCTACCCCAAAATAGATGATGTTAAGTAAGTGTGTTTTATTCATAATAAGAATTCATCTAGTTTAAAGTCCACGTAGAGCTAGACAGTATTGCTTTCATTTTTCTTTTCCATTACGTAAAATAAAACAGTTTTGAACTAAATACAATCGCGTACATTTTTACTCGAAGTATTAGTGTCTACCAATGCCGGGGTCACGAGGGTCACTTTAGTCGCTCGTGGTCACGGTTTATATCCCGTTAAGAGCGTTTTAAGTTGACCAGAGTATTTCTGGTACTTTATAGCTTATGAATACCAAATCTTGATAGCTTATCCACGGAAACTTATACGAGAGACTCCTGGGTCCGCATGGCTATAGTCAAATATTTCCAGACGAGAACGTTGTAACTCTGTCAAAATGTAAAGAAAATCAATATTTGTAAGTAATATCGCCTCATTTTCCAGTAACGAAATTAAAATGTTATAAAAATAATTATTTTACATATTAGAGAAAACAAAATAAGACTGGAATACGTTTGAAATAATAAACTAGAGGTTATTGTTAAAATCTTAATCAAATTCTACCAACGGTTGCGGTGAGAATAGACTTATACTACACATCAATATTCCTTCGTAAGTAGTAGTCCATGTAAAGGACATTAAATAGTAAAAAACAATCTGATGGTGTTTTTGATGTGATGTCGAACATTGGATTAAATATTGAAATCCAATAAAGGCATTTTATAGGTAGCAGAGGATTTAAGGAGATTACACGCCGCCGTCAGTAGTGATACCCAACCCTCTGTGGAGGCATAGAGGCGAACGTCTGTGGGCTGAAACAAATAAATACAACATATTAAATTCCTATCCTGTTTAAAAATGGAATATTTTATTAAATAAAATACGCTAATAATCGATTTAACTTTGTTATACATTTAAATCGATGCTTCTCGGTGCCTTTTGTGCACCGTGATCAGGAGTCACTCGGAAAACCCCTTTTATTTATTACGAGTACCTTATTTCTTAGGCATAATGAGATAAAGATATACGACATATTTTTCAACCCAATTTTATACAGAAGTATACTTTAACATTCCTTTCCAAACTGACCTTGATAAATGAATGAAAGCCAAAGTTTGTGTGTGTCACTTAATTATTTTGTAAGCTTTTAAGAATTTGTGTATACAGATTGGAATATTGTCAGGGTGCCGTATTACGAATGATCTGGCAGTTGAGCCATTTTCATCGGTAGGACCTTACATAGATCCTCTTTCTGTTCAAGTTTTTACTTTGATACATAATATGTACTAATTCCGCTGTCAGTTCTCTAAAGCAAAGGCGTAATTATAGTTGATTTGTTTGTTGTTATTGTGATTTTGAGTTTTATCTCTAATGCTAATTTCTTAACTATTTGTTATTTAACTTGGTAATAAAACATTTTATAGTTTTTTAATATATTCCAAACTTGATATTATTCGAGTTCGTTTTTGAACTTGATAATTGTTACGTAGTTTTAGTATAAAATAATGAGCACTTAGAAATGGATTTTAGCGTAGATTTTGTGAGTTTAATACCTTTAACAAATAAAACCAATGTTTTAAGGGAAGTAGAGGCACCACTTGGGACTGGCTCTAATGTCTTAAGGAATCTTTTTTCAATACAAAGGTTGCTGTAATAACAATATTATTGGAAAAAGGTTGAGTACTTCGCTGTACGGCTTCAAAGTGACTCGGGTCAATCCACAAATACACGCAGAAGTCTAAGGCTTATTGTCGGATTTAATTTTAAAATCTGAAACAAGAGCTTCTCTCATTATTTCGGTACTTAACCGCAACGTATAAAAGTCCTGACAGCTTACATCATACAGACATATTAATATTTACCATATTGTCCAGTTTTCAACCATCTGGCGCTGACAGGTAAAAAAGACATGGCGCTGCATATCGTTTTCAGAATGATTCTGTATATCATTTTGTAAACGAATCAATTACAGGAGAGCGGTAACCGGCTACCACCAGGGGTTTGAGTGAACGGTGCAGTCACGTAACAGTAACCGGCTCGCTTGGGGCCTGAGGGGTTAAGATATTTTTTACTTTTATTTCATGTATATCCGCCCAAAACAAAACATTTACAATTTCTAAAGAAGGGTTTGGTGAGCTGAATCAAAACTTCTTTGGGTAAAACCGCTTGAAAGTGGCCACTTATAAATATATAAGTTTTATCAAGTAACTATTCGAACAACAGGTATCAAACAAAAAAACTACATATTGATGAAGCTTTTTAGAGATCTGTAAATAGTTTGAAGAATAAAATAAAAAATCTTAAAATAATGCTTCTCATCCTCTCGAATTAAATCTAATAAATAATTATTTATTTAGTATCATCATACCACTAACAACAAATATTGATCGACGCTTGTATGTTATGCTGTCCGGAATTTCGCATACTATTTCTCATAAATCTGCTGCAGTGTTATCAATATATTTGCTCTGAAGTTCAGTACTTGCAAATAACTATAATAATAATAAATAATAAAAAATAATCTTATTTTGCCAGTACATGCGTAGTTGACTACAAAATAAATATATAATAGTGCGTTCACATACTGCTGTCATTTCAGCGTGCAAATTTAGAGGAAGTAGTACATCTTCATTTTTATAAATTTAAAATATTATTACTATGTCATTCAACCAAAAAAAATCTTATGCATACTGCCTGACAGCACCTTTAAATTGATTTCGTGATTGAATTAAACCAAGACGAAATTTAGTCTCGTGCTGACGATAAAAAAAACAACAGCTCATTTCTTAAATGGTTTTTTTCCTCTTAAGGTATATGTGTCAGATTTCGAGAGACCTTTAAAAGAGGCCGACCCTGGAGTTTCTTTCTCGTAAAACTTTTCCGAGGTTAACCTTTTCGAAATTCGCGCGAAGTCACAGAGTGCAATTGCTCCAAATTGCTTCCCGGCTATATTTTATGCTTTGTTGAATTATTAATTTCACGCTGCGAATCTGAAGATGAGTCTGCAGGTAGGCTTTTGCTCTTTCTTTGAAGTAGGTACTTGATACAACCTCTTGACCCTGACCGTAATCTCTTTCAATGTTGTAGGTACCCAAGTGTTGTTCAGGTGTAAGGGTGCTTGGATATTAGTTTAACAACTGACCCTTCCTGTCAAACGGACTTTGGAAGGTGTCTTTATCAAAGAGGCAGTCAAAATAGTCGTCTATTATCTGCCTTACTTAGAAACTACATTCATAGCTGAAGCTAATAAGACTAGCTTAATATATACAATTGTGGTTCATTACAACTTCCTTGTCCTAAAGCTTAACCTTTTCAGGTCTTAAGATATAAATAGAAGCGGCAGTTCGGCAGGTATCACGCACAACGCCTTTGATCACTCAAGGGTGTGCACAGGGTATTTCGGCTTACGTAACCTGCTGCTTGTGCCATTTCAGATGTTTAAAGTATTTAATGTTTTATTCATCCGTCCATGAAGCAACCGTAATTTCATCCGATTTCATTTATTTTAGAGAAATATTCACGAGTTTAGTGAAACGGAAACTTATTAGTTCCTTTTCATCTGAAATGTGGTTAGAAAAGTGCATACGCGCTTAGTACCCGCTCATTGTTATTGTTACAACTAATGTTATTCTTTAAAGGTTGTTTATATGTTACTGAGGATTTTTTCTGATATGTGGCACGGTTTGCTCGTAACAGCAGCTATGAGTTACGTTCCGGTTTAGTGTCATTGACCTGCATATTTTTTTATACAGGCCATTATCCTTGCAGCATTTGCATAGTTGGTTCGCATTCAAGTACCCACCGTTTTAGGTAATGTAAGTGATGTGCCGTGGTCGGGTACTAAACAAACAGCAGTTAACTAATCTAGCACAAAGAGAAATTTTGCTCAGTCATGACTCAGAAAATTCATAAATGGAAAGCATTTGTGTCGCGTATCTTGATGGTTTTACAACTTTGTAAAATGATCTAATTGTTATCACGTATTTAGGTGTATTTTTTCCATTAAATACTTGTAATCTTTGCCAGGATATTGAGTATAAAGTTATTTCCTTTGAATATAAAAATACACAGAAAGAAATCAACACACTCGTAACATTTCTATCAATTTCTCACGTAGATTATGCTAAACTCGTATAGGCACACACAGCAACCCACATTACATAATTTGTTCAAATTGTGTGATCGGGATGTGTTGAATTTAGGAAGTTCGTTAAATATTGATGAGTAAGTACAACTCAAAGCTTTCGTGAACACTCGAGAAACCACTCGTTACGAAACGTTTACCTGCGTGCTTGCGTTGTGTCATCGCGAATTGTTTGCTGAGAACCATAACGGAAATGAGGCAGCGTTTATCATGAGGTTTAATAATCGCCTTATGTCACAATTTAGCTCTTACTTAAACTCCGATTTTTCTTATTTGACTAATTTAGTAATCTTTATCCATAGAAATATTGCCGTGTCTTTTTATTGTAAAGACGATGTTAAATTAATTTATAAAAAGTGACGCGTGACGTGTGCTCGTACATATCCTCGCTGTTGCGCTGTAGTCGGATAGAAGCAGCTTGTTGCTAGGGTAACTACAAATTTCTTGATAAAAAAATGTTTCAGTCTCAAATAAAGTTTAACAAATGTAGTACATAATACTCAAGATTGTTTACCAAATGGGAAAAGTAAGACGATAAAGAATTAATGTAAGTTAACTTTTATTGACGCGGTAGTGCTGTGATTCTATTAACTATCTTAATAACTACTATTAAGATTTTAAACGTTTCCCAGACAAAGAATTCTAGCATCCAGTTAAATAGAACACTGGAACAAAAAGCGATTTAAACTTGAGCTTGATATATGATGTCGATTTGGCTGATATAAATCGACATCAATATCATCATAAGTTAAATGATGGCACATAGAATGTTTTGGCGCCCAAGACCCTTCATAATTTAGTAAAATAGAAAAAAAATTAATAAATTTTTTGTAATAAATTTTTAATCAAGAAATAAGAGGTGTTACATTAATTGAAATGGACATTAAAATTAGCACAATGATTGAAATTAAGCGTAATTTTCTTTGAGTCCATATAATTCACAGTAAGTACTTATTTGAAATGGCGCCAATTACAATTTTTTTTTCTATAATGAAGCAAAGAACATAAAACAGTTTTTAATCTAATGCCTAACTCTTTGTCTCAAATATCGACCAATCAAATCTCGAGAATTTATTTGCACCAAAGAGTTTGTATTTAAAATCTTAGCGCAAGGAGTTTGTGTAAGCATTGAAATGGAGATCGGATATATTTTTGTGTTCCAAATTCAAACACCAAAACAGTGAATAAAAGGCCTTTTTATTCACTGCCTCAGCCAACACGCACACAGCAGTGTTCCCGCCACACGCACCCCACCATCCGCTAAGTATCTGTTGTATTACGTGTTGCGTAATGAATTCTTTAACTTTCGGTTAAGTTTACTCAGTGAATAATTTATATTTATTTCTTATTTTATTTTTTCTCTTCATGTATGACTTCAAACTATCACGTCCTCGAATTTCGAAAATGACCCACCAGTCATCCTGTATATTTGAACCTAACAAATCTCTTTCGTTTGATAAACAGACGAAACCGTCAAAATAATTTTTTTTTATTTCTTGCGTTTTAAGTCCCTAGAGGGCGCTGTAGTCAATTCAACGTGACTTAATGTAGCCTATAACTAGCGGACAATGAAGTGGCTTCTAATGACATCTCATTTGCCCAATTATAATAACCGGTTTAGAAGTTATGAGGGAACAGATGAACATCCATACCCACATATTTACATAGAGGTCAAAATCATAACCCTCCTTTTTTTTCCCCCTTGGTGACGTGAACCAAAATCGGATAGACGACCTCAACCCAGCCGACAAATTGTAATGACAAATAATTGGTCAGCTATGTTGTAAAAATGCTTTTATTTTCAAACTAGAACATTAAGATGAATTAATGTATTGTCAATTAGGTACAGTTTTCATTAGCTAAGTGCCACGTTTTGTCAGGTAGGGCACAGTGAAATATACAAATGATCCTTTACTGATATAGACGGCTTTCTTCTCCATTTGTTGTTCTCATGTCCTCAAGACAACCTTGTATTTGGCAATAAACATGTGTAGTTATGTGACTTTTATATCTTTGATAGTGGTCTTATGCTCATGCTTTATAATTATGAACGCAGCTTAACAAACATTCATATAATTTTGTCTGTAATGCCAAAATTCTCCTTGAAAGCTTTGTTTTTCTAAAAGATTTTGCAAATTAAAGTAAACGAAAATGCTTTGTTATTTCGTGATATTTATTTTATTTAGCATGTAAATGTTTACGAACCTTTGCTCTCCAACTTCACGAGGCGGCGGGATACCTACATAAATTCTGTATTGTACACCACCACAATGAAATACCTATACAAATTTATTTAGGCATTTATTTATTTATTTACTTTAACTTAAACGATACAATACCAATAACATAAGTTAAAGAAAGTCACAATTTTTTTTTGTCTATATATATATATATAAAAAAATGAAATACAATATCAACATATGTCAAAAGAATAATAATTATGAAACCAAAACAAAAGTAATAATTATCAATAAGAAAAGAAAAAAAAAATTATAAGAAAAGTAATAAAGGACTTTACAATGGAATGTCAAAAAATAAAGTTAATAAAATATAAATCAAACACTTTTAATATGGACATATCAAAAAATTACATTCTCGCAACATTCACTCATCAACATTTATCTACAAACATATCGCAGTCAGGGTTTTCGTCCAGCGGGGCTAGCATGCTACCGTCGACAACGATAAATCGGGCCTTTTATCGATATTTTCTTAGAATATGATATTTAATGTATGTAATTTATTAAGATTATGACATATTTGGTTCTGTGGTCTTAATCATGGTATCAAATCGAGTAATTCTATCTATTATGGGGCGCATATTAGCTTACATAATGGGATAAAGTAACAAAATAATATTTATCTTGTCGTTTCGACTATTTATCGATGGTTGCATGCTAGCCCTGCTGGAGTTTGTTCAGTGCGGAAAGAGTACGCGGCAGCTGCGAGTTTGCGCGTGCGACTGCGCGGCACCGGGGCACCGCCAGCAGCTTGTGCTTCCTACTGCTAGCTCGTTATGCAGCTCGGGTGCGTCGATCTTACCACGAAACATCTTTAGGGTGGTATTGAATTGGTCGAGCGCTCTCACAATTATAGTTCGCTACTGGGAATAGACAAAAAAATTGAAAAAAAAAACAAATTGTAACCCAAGACGAATAGTTTTATTTTTATTCAAAGTTAACTTGTACTCAAGAGTGTACACGCCCTAATACTCTCATTGTATTAGGAGGCGTAAAATAGTTTTATGGCTATTTTTAAGATTACTATTAGTTTCACTCAAAGCTGTGCTTTTATTGCTTGGTTGTGTAATAGGACTTACGTGTGAAACTTGAATAAATACAAGTGTTATATTTGAAATTCAACACTTTATGATATCAACAAGAGGCTTGCGTCATATATTTTTATGTCCTTGACGAACACTTTACGCGGCTCATAAACTTTTGGAAAATAAAAATAGGCTGCCACTACAATATAAAATACGTGACATAATTTTTTGTAATCTTTAGGGACATTAGTACCATTAATTAAATTAAGTACATTAAGTACCTACAAGATATAACGAGTATTCGGATCGTGAACGACAGCAAAATGCAGTTTTAGGGGCATATGTCAAAAATAAATACCACGAGTTGTTTGTATTGTTTGTGATGTTTGTATTGTATTGTTGTTTGATAAATTAGAGTAAATAAAATACATTTAGGAAGACAATAATTGGTCTTTTTAGAGGAATTTGTTGAAACCTGTTTATGGAGAAATGGTCGTTATTCAAATCAAATCAAATCAAATTTCAGTCGCATACTTTGCTACAAGGAAACAAATTGGTGTTTGCAAAACCTGTAAGGAATGAAAAAGAAGTGAGAACAATTAATGGCAATACTTATTTGATACGAGCCACAATAATTCTTCAAACATTGGTGACGTCAATACCTTATAAAACAATTTTCAACTCTCCTATTCAACAAACATGATTTAACATTTAGATGAAATATGTCAGAACATTTTAATTTTGCAACTTTTTTTTAATAGAATAAAAATGTTCGTGTAAGTTGTAGTTAAGTAAGCTGACCAAACAAAGCACTCAATATTGAGTTGACATCCTCGGTTGATCAGGTGTCTAGCTTATAAATGTGACTCGTCAATTCTCTGCTGTCGAAATACTGTTGGGAATATTGTGGGAGCATAACTCGAACTTGCTTGCGCGTCACATTTTAACCTCCTATGAAATTTTCAAGCACTAAAAATTATGCCATCGGGTTTTTGAGACTATAGCGATCCATCAATACTAAAACAATAATGAGGTACTCAAATAAAATGAGAAAAATGCAACGCAGATGTATGATTAGATTGTTATTGCAATTTTAGGTGACATCTGATCCCTTACTATTTCCTTTTTTACAGCATCTATTTATATATTTAATCTAATTTCGAGGCCCGTTTTACTCAAAACATAAAAGAACAAAGGCGGACCCTTAGTTACGTGAAATAATGAGCGTTTAGAAATCTAATCAACAATTATCTTAATAACTTATTCTTCTACGAATTTGCAACGCATTGGTTTAAAGTGTGTAGCGTTTTTAAAATAAATAAAATCGTCAAAAATTGAATTGTAAGTGACACACAAAACATGTAATATCTTTTCGTGTAACGTTCGTCTACGAGTATTTTTTGCACTGAGTTACTCAGGAATAAATTCCGGATAGTCCAATATGTTTTTGTTTGTTAAACGCCACAAAATAACATCAACTAAAATCATGCATTGCCCGCTGCCACTGTTCTTTGCAATTTTATTTCCTTACTGACTGACTTTTGCATATTTCTGCCGCTGCGATCGTTTTGATTACCCCAGACACCTACTTTGCACGTTCTGAATAGGTTACCTGCAAAATAAAGTATTTCACCAAAACATATCGTCGTATCTGATGTTTTAACGTATCCGTTAGTTGGGGGGGGTAATAATTAAGTATTATACCTATTTATTCTACACCGTTGATATTGTTTTAATCCCTTTGTTGAGAGCCATTCTATGATAAGTAAACAGTTGCGAGCCACAATCAATTTGCCCAGCCAGCTGATAAATAACATTCCTCAGTGTTTATTATTTTTAAATACCATTTCCTTGAACAACACTCATATTTGTCATTCCAAATCGATTGTGTTTAGATTATAGTCCGAAATAAGCAAATGATAATTTGAATATTTGACTGAGTATAGAGAGATCTTAATACCTAAATGTATGTTAATCCGTACTAATATTGTAAATGAAAAAGTAACGTTGACTGAATGTTACGCTTACACGTCTAAACAACTGAACCGATATTTATGCCATTTGAAACCGATATAGACTAGCTTGCGAGCCGAAACTGTATTTATTATTTATTTTTATTTATTATTATACACAATTTAAACACTATCATTATAGGCTTTTTACCTAATGCGATAAAAATAAGGTTATCTAACATTTTATAGCGAAGAAATAAGGGTTTGAAATAGGGGCTGAAAGTTTATTTAAATGTTCACAGTCGAAGATAATTTTACGTGAATAAAGCTGGTGAAAACTAAGTACTGCAGATTATTTATACAATAATTGTGAAGAAATATAACAAAAGCGTAACTACAACAAGCTTATTAACTCCCCGAGGAAGTCTTCTGAAAGGACTAAATTCAAGTTGTGCGCTCGTGTGTTAGATCAAGTTTTGTGTAATCAAATAATTACTCTTTTTTAAATGCTCACATAAATCTTTTTAATGATGCATTGAAACACTTTAAAATTAAATTAGTATTGAAGAATGTTAATCGAAAACAAAGGATTTACCTAACGTGGCGAAGAATTTAAATTTCATTGAAATTCTTGTAAAAGATCAAATAGGTAATACGACATATTATCCGGATTCTTACTCAATAATTTATTCTCCTGTACGATCGCACTGGCGATTGTCTCGGTTTTAAATTATGACGTTCTTTTTTTATCTGATCGCACCTACGTCCTTTGTCTCTTTTACTTACCATGACTTATTCCAACAAAACAGCAACAGAAACGTTGATTGTTCCCGCGTTTGACAACAATGAAATATGTAAATGGAAAATTACTGTGAGGTCGAAGATCATAGCAGAGGGGCTTAGGAAGAAACTGGCTTGTCATAAAATATTAGAGGAACACGTCACCGCTCGAGCGGTCATATAAGAGGGCATACGGGGGCCGTTCGGATTAATCGCTTTTTACGACACGCTTTTCCGGGGGCGGGTTTTTAAGCCGCCTCTACGTGGCGAGAACAAGACTGCGAATACTGTATAACCTCTTTATTAAGTTAACCTTATTAACTTAATTATGTCTGTCTATTTCTCAGGGACACTAGCACCCCCACGGCGCCGACGGTGCTTTTGAAGAGGACAAAACACCACAAGGGCAGCATATATTGCTTGGCTTGGAGTCCGGCTGGCGACCTCCTGGCCACTGGCTCCAACGATAAGACGGTCAAGCTCATGAGGTTCAACAGCCATGCCTGCAATCTTGAAGGTCAAGAGGTAAGATCGACAATAATTAATTAAAATAACAACTAGTATTACCTAGTATTACTCAGATCTCAACTCTCCTTGAGGACAGATTTTTTTGAAAGTTTCTTATGAACAACTGACTTAAAGCTTAAGAGTGTATTTAAAACACGACCGGCTTGAAACTCAACTGTTTATTATTTTCATAGTTATGTAGGTATTTAGACAAGCTATATTTTACCGCACTTATAAGTTTTCCACAAAATAGTCTTGCGTAATAAGGTAAACTAATAATTTCGTCATGGGTTCTATTATTAATTTTGGTGAGTTATTGAGGTATTTTATTACGGAGCTTTGATTCCATATAGAAATAAAAAAATTTAGGAAACAAATTTTTAAACAAGTTTTGCGAGACATAACATGTACGCTATTTTTTATATCGTAAAATAAAGTAAAATAAATCACTTCAAATAAGTTATCCTGTTTAGCCGATTATAATACTGATCGTAGGTGAGTCTTGTATTGCATACATTTGGAATACAGTAAAAAAGATTATTTCCATTACTTGACTGTACTAAATTAAGACTATGATTTGAGTGGGACAAGTGCTTTCCTGGCAAAAAATACGTGCCTCATTGTAACCCGAAAAATAAAATAATTGCAAATATAGCACTAAATAGAACTCCTACTGAGTAATATCCCTAAAGATAACTATTATTTCCTATGGTCGTACGTTTCAGATTACGAAGATACCCAAATCAACTTGAATTTGAATGCGCGTGACATCTATTCAGCTGGTTTATAATAAACAGAGATTTAGCAAAACAAAACAGGACTGAAATTATTGTCCTTTCTTTGTAAACGATTGCACGTACGCTCGGAATCCCTTTTGATACGAAGTACGTCTTTCTTAGATTTACTAACCCGTGTTTGTGAATGCAGAAAAACAACGTATATATTTCCCCTTTGCTCACAAGACTAAAAATATAAAATGAGATTTAAAATTTCGTTCGTTCGGGAAATTGGTGCTCCTTATTTAATAACAACTAGAAAAGTTTGTACCTCGATACGGCTGTGAGCGATTTTCACACTCCATTTATTATAGACATGATTATTCGCAATACATTATTTTATTTAAAGGCCGGAATCACTATCCCTAATAAATAATCACTATAGAGCCATCGATCTCGTGTCGCTGCGACCCGGGAGGGTTGCGACGCAATTCACTTAGCTGCCTGAGTGCTGGTTGGTCTAAATTTCGATGGCAATTCAAATGGCTCTAGATCAATCCTTAAGACAACTTATATACAGGGTGACTGGTGGGTCACCTTTGAAATTCAAGGACGTGATAGTTTGAGATGATACATGAAGAGGAAAAATATAATACAAAATAAATATTAATTATTTACAGAGTAAACTTAACCGAAAGTTAAGAATTTATTTCGCAACGCATGGTTACGCTGGCGTTGGCAGCGATCCGCGTGCCAGGTCAGGTGCCGCGATTGACTCAGTTGTATGTAAAGTCAATATAAACATAGTAGTATTTATTTATGGGGAATTCTAGTGAAAAATTAAGTACCTACTTTTATTACATAATTATGATCGGAATTGAGTACAGAGTGCTCTCCTTCAGTATCTAAAATTTGACACCAGACACCCTGAAAAAGTTAAGGCCAGATCAGGGCCTACCGCGGCCTATAAGCTCGGTGTCATTGGAATAAATTTATATCCTTGCACTGATCAGGCAGTATCGCGAATTTGAATATCAAAAGACATTGACAATAATAATTGTGACTCAAACAATTATTGACGTTTTACTTATCTCTAGGATTAAAGAGTTAGATTTGAAAAATACATTGGTTAGGCCAACTCTTGGGAAGGTAGTTAGATAAATAGGTATTGTAAATATTTTTTTTCGCAATTATAAGTTACGCGGGTAAAACCCGGAGCAGTTGTTAGTAGATAGATAATTTATTCTATGGATTAAGTCTAACAAAGAAACTTTTGTGTTTATAAAATGAGAGCATCACTGCTCTCTTAGTTTACCTCAATCTATATTAATTCGACTACGAGTATACGCGAACTCCGTAAAGTAAAAAGGTACCCTATAATAAATTAATTTCATTTTATCTCCCTAACGATCTTTGTTAGTAACTTGTTATAACTTGGTCAAAATAATTGAAAGTAAGTAGAGCGAATGTAGTTTATTTTAATTAAAGAAGTAACTGTGTATTTAAATTTCTCGTGAGTTGTATAGTAGAAGTTGAGTATGGTAGACCGTGACAAGACCGTATAGCTGAGGACCTGGGCATGTATTTCCTCCGTTTTGAAACGCAAATATATTAAATCAACATTTATATATAAAGCAAATAACAACATTTTCCGGTTTCGCCCCGACCCATGAAAAAAACCGTTTACTATATACGATATTGCCCCGAAATTTACCGTATGACATTGCATCTTGTGCAAAAGAAGCCATCCATCTCCTCTGTATCATAGCTGGTGCAGCCTTCATGAGCCCAACCTTGACAAACTATACATTTCACGAGGTCGAGTTGTGTAGTGGATGTTGATGAGATCGGGTCTCTACCAACTCGTGGCACAGTGGAAGTTGTATTGAATGACACATTGAAAGTTGATGGTGTTTGGTCAACGAGCAAAAAATTATAATAGTTAGGCTTATCTATCTGGGTTAAAATTGTATATATCCGGTTTTACTCCACACGGTTGTCATTAACACTGGTGTAGATCAATAACATCATTCACTCACACATAGTCTATACAAATTTGCCGATACAAACATTGCTTTTAAGAACAAATAAATATGTATGTATAATCACTGCAAAATGCAAAATTCTAAATATTTTATTCATCATAAAGTCATCGAATGGCCACCTAATGACGCCACAATTTTGTGCTTCGGCTTTAACAAGGTGTTGAGTGTTATTAAGTAAGATAAGTGGAAAAAACTCTTGACACTCTTTTTCAGTCAGAATTATACAAAATAAATTCAAGGAGGTGATAGTTTGAGATCATACACAAAGAGGAAAAATATAATAAAAATAAATATTTATTATTTACTCGGTAAACTTAACTTAGCCGCGATTGACTCAGTTGTATGTAAAGTAAATCGTAACATAGTAGTGTTTATTTATGGGGAATTCTAGTGAATAATTAAGTACCTGCTATTATTACATAATTATAATCAGAATCGAACACCGATTGCTCTCCTGCAGTATCTAAAATTTGTCACCAGTCACCCTGTATAGTAGGTGCACTGAGCTATGAATACACAACACGAACATGTCAAACTGGGACCAGAGAATTTAAAAAATAATGGAATGAAAAAGTTATAGTATGAAAGTTGAAGTTATATTCACGAAAATAAGATCAAGACCTCCGAAAACCAATAAAATTAAATAACTCCAAATTGCCTACAGCGAAAAGTGTTTGTTTACAAATAGTACTGATTGGTAGGCGCCGCCAGTGAGCGGCTTCTGCGCACGCAATTAAGGTGATGGGCGAAAATAGCTACGCTATACGGTTTTACCCAGTCATACGATTTGTAAAGGTCTCCCCTACCAATGTACATTTTTATACACAAGTAAATTTGATCATGGAAATATATTTCAAAGTTTTAAGATTATTGTAAACTGCAGAAAGGTAAATACTGCATGCACATAAGGCTCCAGATACTATTTATTTATTGTCACTATTTTTTTTTGTTTTATTATTATAGTAATATAATATAACAGCACAAAATTTTGCGAATATTTATTAAAACGTTTAATCTTACTAATATTATTAATGTGAAAGTTTGGATGTATGGATGTTTCTTCCTCAATCACGGGAGAACGGCTCAATAGATTTGGATAAAATTTGCACACAGGCACACTGATAGTGTACAGTCAGGAATAGCACATAGGCTATTTTTATCCTAAAATTCCCGTTGAATTTGAAATTGCGCGAATAAAACCTAAAATAATAAAACTTCATGATCACAGAATGTGCCATCAAAGTAATCTTAAACCTTCTATTGTGTAAGCTTGTGTTTAATAGCCAAGGCTCTCCTTTTTACGTATAACTCGTTAAATTACTAATTAGTTACTACTTACCAGAAATCTGATTCTTCGGGCTAATTTTGGTTTATAAATTTCGAATTTCATCTTCCTTCTCTCTTAACGAAATTAACGAGCAGTTAAACTACTTCGGGAAGGCTGAAATTGTTAATTTCCATTTTGGTGGACACATTTTTCACTGGATAAATGGGAACCAAGATATAACGTTACGCTTCCAGCGAAGATTGTAACGTAAAACTTCTTGGTTAATTTTTGGTTTTTAATTTGAAATAGAATGCCTACACTAGATACCTATATAAAAAATAAGCTTCTTTTAGGCAATAAAATACGCCTTTATTTGTCAGCTCTTATAACTTTTCAAGTTATAATGATCTGAACCTTTTAAACTCTAACTTACTTTCTTTTGTAACGTAAACTGTAATATAAACTTTAATTTTCGTCAACTAAATCTGAAATACTATAGAAGCTAGTGTGTAAAATATATTATATAGTGTGTAAAAAAAGGTGTTTGTGTAAAATGAAACGCCAAAGAAACCGCAATAATTGTAGTACGGGTAGGAGATTATGTTAAAAATGCTGTAAAAAGGCTCGTATATTGTTCTCGCGACCACCTTTGCTCGCAAAGACAAGAAACCTTATTTTTTTTTCTGCATGTGCAAAAACACATGCAGAAGCGAATGTGTTTTTGCTCTGAAGCAGAGAGAAGACAGTCTCGCGACAGCTGTAATAATCACTGAACTAGAAATGCGAGTGACTTTGCAATATTTACACATTATGTATAATAATATGTTTAAAATTATAAAGTGTTTTTCATTGTTGCATCAATCTAATAAACAGAAACTCGTGATTGTGGTTTCAATAAACATAATTTTATTTCAAATAATTGAAAAATAAAAAAAACCCGACCAGGACTTGAACCTGGGACCTCTTTTTTTGTTTGCCGGACGAATGCTCTTTCACTGAGCTACCGGGGCCTGGCGGTACGCCTCGGAATTACTTAGCACATTTTTGTATTTATGTTATATTGCCTACGTAGCTCCATATAATGTTTTAGCTTTGCAGCTAAGACCAACCGAGGCCAATTTTTTTTCAGACATTGTGATTCTCAAAATGAAGCATTGCAATTTTTAATAATATTTTAAAGTTTTTGCATTAAAAATGCTAACTCTTACATAATTGAAAAAATGTGTTAATAAAAATCACCCGACCAGGACTCGAACCTGGGACCTCTCGTTTGCCGGACGAGTGCTCTTCCACTGAGCTACCGGGGCCTGGCGGTACGACTCGAAATTTAACTGTAAAATATTACTAAACATTGCAATGCTTCACTTTAACTGAGATTCACAATTTCTGAAAAGAGATCTTAGCTGCAAAGCTATAGGTACCATTAGATGGAGCTACATTAGTATATAGCGTAAAAACAAAAATGTGCTAAGTAATTTCGAGGCGTACCGCCAGGCCCCGGTAGCTCAGTAGGAGAGCACTCGTCCGGCAAACGCGAGGTTCGAGTGCTGGTCGGGTGATTGTTATTTAACACATTTTTTTTTATTTTACACATTTTTTCAATTATTTAATAGCAATTAAGCATTTTAAATGAAAAAGCTTTAAAATATTTTGTTTTTGCCGCCCTTGTTTTAGAGTACCTACCTACAATATTTAGGATTGTATCTTGAATTATGTTTTGAAAACGCTTTTAAATGTAACGGCTTCTAAGCTGGGTACGTTTTTATTAATTATAGCATCAAGTTAATTGGCTTTATAAATAGTCTTTCTATATTATTACTTACAATTAGCGCAAGTCTTTATTTTCTTAATACATAACTATATTATTACAGTAACAAAATACGTTTCCTTACAACTCGAGGCACGCAATCATGAGTAAAGATACATAATTATAATTATTTAGTGAAAATATTTTATTAGCTACTTAAAATATCAGAACTCTAGTACACAAAGTAAACAAAACCCTTGACTAAGCTCCGTGAACCCACGCTTTACCTTGTTTCTTTCTGAAATGTTCTTTGAGTAGAAGTATCTAAGTACCGACGTCATTAGGTGTTTTTGGTGCGTTGTTCTTATATTAAGCCCCATCTAGACTGTTGGAAACAAAACTTCAAACCAAGGTTAAGTAAGGTCAAGTTGTCTGCGAATAATTTCAGTATCAAGCTCTATCCCGACTGTTGAAAGCCAATGCTTCCAACCAAGGTTAAGAAAGTTTAAGTTGTTGACAACCAATTCCGAGTCATCCACACTGTTACAAACGGTGGTTACAAACAAGAACACAAGCCAAGGTCACGCTAAGCCACGCCCCAAATCGTCAGTGCGCTTTGATCTCTCGCGTTGGGAACATCTTCGCGATGGCAGTTTTGTGCAATTGAGGATATAAAGCAGGAAAGGTTGAAACGCAGGCTAAAAAGCTACAAAATTCGAGTCATTTATAGTTATCACCCTGAAAGAACACACTGTTCTAAACACAGACATACATCTACATGGATAACACAAATGCATGTACTTTGTGTGTCCGAACCCCGACCAAGCGTCAAGGTTGGTCGCCTCTAGATTTAATTTGCGCGTATGTATGTCTGTTATTTTACGAGTGAGTTCGGTAAGTTTATGAATTTGCGAAAATATGGGCGTAAAATAATACATTATGTCTCCCGTTTACAATCCTACAGAAGTTTATAAATTTCCGCGTAAATTTATAAATTTACGGAATTTATTATTTTCCTGTGACACATATAACATTGCCGTAAACTTTCAAAGGATTGATTATTAAAAACATACACAATGTCAATTTTTGTTTATGCGAAATCTGGTTCACGCGTCAAATAGTATCGTTAGAAAAATCGGTATATAAAAGTTATTTTATTATCTTAAAAACTCAGCAAGTTTCAAGCCTCTTGTGGTGTCTTGCTTATATAGCGCGAGTGAGGACACCTAGCGCACGTCTCTGACCTCGCTCGCTACCCATTCAATCAACGAAGGTACCTACTTGCATTCTAGGATCGCGTACGATGCACCCGCGAGTGAGTATGCATATTAATTAAGCTTCTGTAGAGATTGTTGAGGTAAAACATACAGAAATCGATTGCAATCGATTCTGTTACCGATTTCGAACAAACTGTTTTTACGTTTCGTATAAACAAAAATAACGTTGTACATTTTATAACACAAGGGCTCTTCTTCCTATGACAATAAATTAGAGTACCAAATCTTTCAATAACAAAGCAAAACTTATTTACATGTATATTTCTTTGTTATAGGTGGAATTGACAATGCACGATGGAACAGTACGCGACGTTTGCTTCATCGAAGACACTTCCAACAAAACTAGTCTCCTGGTCAGCGGCGGCGCAGGCGACTGCAAAATATACGTGACAGACTGCGCCACGGGGAAAACCTTTCAAGTAAGGCTTTGTTGATTTCGTCTTAGGTATATGAGCTACTGGGAGCCTTCTAAGCCCGGCAAAGTGCTTCGCGTGGCCTCCGGTCGATATCTTTGGCTAAGCAAACTCGGCATGATCTGCGTGATATGAAATCAGAATCATATTTTTTATGAATAAAAAGCTGACGTAGAAGCAAAAACAAAACTCAGGACTCTTGTCAAAACTGCTATACAAATGGTGATATTCATCATTTATGCGGACAATATTTATCAATTTATACCGGCGACATCTATAGTGCGTTCACATAAGTTTACTCCAGCTCTTAGGTTGGCTGCCATGAGTCTTGGGTTGCCGTAATAAACTTTTATCACATGCATGCACCTATATTTTTGAACGTCTAGTACACAATTTTATTTCATATTCGTTGTTCGTCTTGATATTAATCGGGCGTTTGGTGTAAACCCCTATTTCACTGCCAGCATTAATAATGATCCATCATGCATCAACAGAGTCCATTTTAAGACATCTTAATTTTCTATTTGCCAGCATTTATTGACTGTACCTATAGGATGCGTGAAAGGTCTCTTCCGGGAACACAACAGGTCTGCCTTCAAGACGATGATATTTCATCATTGTAAGGTGTCTACAATTTCATGCCTTTCCATTAGTAACTTTCTTTTGATCCACATCTTTTAAATCGAAATCCTACTGGTTAAATAATCTTCCACAATGTAGTACGAACTCCTTGGAAATTTAAATCGAATTTTAAAATAATGTGCCCTAATCTAAGAGTTTCCCTAATATCGGTATCTCCTTTTTCACGTGTCGAGTATTTTATTTCCTGTCCTGCATACAGATCGAAACCGTCTTATACGTCTTTTTCTTGGTTTGGATTATTTTTGTGATGTGGAAGTTGCGACTACGCTTTCTTTACTGAAAGATATGCCTAAACAAGAAATGAAGCCAAGTATTTTCTAATCAATTCTTAAGCGATGTGGAATTCGCCTGAAATGCGGTAAAATGTTTACGCGGGTAACCCTAATTTTCTCTATGACGAACATTTCTTAATGCAATTATAGGCCCTTTGTTGTCTTTTTCTTTTGCGCAAAAAGTTCGCACTGATAATACGATGTTTCTTTTAATACTTTGAAACCTTTTCGACATGATACAAATTAAATTTAACACAAAAATAATGGAAAAACGCAGACAATTCACATAAACTCTTATGAAAACTTTCAGGGAAACTGGACAGTAGGGCCAACATAGAGATAATAAACTTTAGAGGTAAACCAACTGTGAACGATCTGTACCTTGCTTCATACAACACGTCAAGATTACGTGGTCGAAACTTGTATACTTTGGGGCTAGGACTTGTCATATCGAACCCTAATTTTTTTTCTATTTTGACAACTAGAGCTGAGTCAACTTAGTAACTTATAGCCAACTTATTCCAGTTATACTGAGGAAGTGATCCATTGCTCAGCAGTGTGATTTTTTAAGTACGAACAATTTTCCTTTTTCGAATTAACTCGCCAAAAAGTCTCTAATTCCGTTAACATTTTTTTGTGTTTAGAAGAAACGAGTACTAGTCCCTCTCTCTGAGTATAATAAATAAATAAATAAAATAAAATCCCCAGACAATCACACCAACTACATGACCTCAAGGTAAGCGAAGCTTGTGTTATGAGATACCATGTAGCGAACGAGGGGGGAACCTAGAATAGAAATACATACATAGATAAACACCCAGACCAGGAACATTTTTCTTTTCTTGTTCCGGGCGGGAATCGAACCTACAACCACTGGCGTCTGAGGCAGATAGGTTAACCCCATCGCCAAAATGCTTCTATTCTATACCTATTTCGATTATCGCATTGTGCAGCTTCGTTATTTTACCAGGTTCGAATTGTATATGAGTTCAGCTAAAGGTGAAATTAGAAATAAATGTTTGTCGTCTTAAAGTCCCTGTTTTAACACCAAAATTATTAATTAATACGTGCCAATCTGCGACTACCCTAGTTTGTGATACACAGTTGATACTTTATTATGTATTTGAAAACGGGAATATCAACGTAAATCTTCTGTTTGGTATTCATTCATACTACGTTCTTAGCAAAGCTTAATTAGATTAACCCTGCTGTTAACAGATGTTTCAGCATCAGTTCATTTCATTAGTAGTATGTCATTCGATTTTCTCCAGGCGAATCGTAACTTATCTTTACATTTTATAAAAACAACAATGAAATTTACATACGGTTTCTACTGATGGCGCGGCGGAAGGATTCATGAGAAAATATAATTTATTACGTGAATTATCTGAAGTATGACTCTGACTGTTAAATATATCGGAAAGAACATGAGTACTGGGAACTTAATTCGGATAGCAAGTTTTAGTCAGTTATAAGTATCATCGGATAGTAAGTATATGACTTATAAACACAAAGCTAAATTTGTGATGAATACCTACTATTTTTGCACTAAATAAGAAACTCCTTGGAGCAAGGCTTGTGCAGTTTGAAGTTTTGTTTTATTGTAATTTAATCCTATAAAAAACAAGTATTAATTTAAGTATTAAATTTACCACACCAATGAAAATTCCGTACCCAAAAGGTCGTCAACGATTATTACTAAGCCTATGTCGTTTATTGTGACTCCGTCCTTTTATGGTCTCTACCTTTTTAACCTCAAGAGGTATACGCAGATTACGTTCTATTGTGGCGAATACAGAAAATAATTTTAAAATAACGCGAACTGTAATCAAGAGCCTTCCTTTTGTGTTGAGGGTGTCAGTCTAAAAACGTAACAAAGCTAAATAATTATCAAACGGCACAATATTATATTTTGCTTCCAATAAATACTATTTTATATAAAATGTATACTTGAATTGTTCCATCACATTGTTTCTTTCAATATTGTATCTTATTCTCGCTTTTATTCAAATCTCAGATACACAAAATAATATTCTCTGAGCGATAAAGAAATATTTTTCAGCTATAGTTTTTGTAAAACGAAATGAAATTCTCTAAGGCAGTTAGATGGAATTGAGGTCGCAGAATGGAAACGTTTCACCAGGACAAAAACTGACATTTTTTATTTTAAGTGTGGATTTGTTATAAATTTAAACTGTTTTATTTAAAGTGTTGAAGTTATAAGTTTTTTATTCAAAAAAAAAATAAAAAAGAGTGTATGCTCATAGTATGTAGCAAGCGCAAGGTCAACAAGTCGTAGCACAAAAGTTGTTCGTTACTACGATAGTAATTTCTTAAAATAACCTAGTTTGATACAAAAAATATATAAGTATAAATTATAATTAAAAGTAAATCGATTATCAAATCTAAAACTATACAAACAATACTCGAAGAAGGTTATTTTCAACCTTCTTTGCGGTTTTGAAATATATGATAAGGAGATATAGCAGATATTAATATTGACTTCGAATAGTAGGATTGCCGAAAATAAGCTGAATATTACAGAACGAAAACTCACATTATATGTTGCTAAAAACATCGGTAAAAGCCAGAATTCCGATCCAATTACATATAATAATAGGAAATCGACGTCCCCAGTAATAACTTAATTTCCATCTATTATTATACAATTAATGTGAACACAAGGGTTGCTAATGACTTCGGCCATATTTTTGCACGTTTTCAATTATGTCGAAGTACGCCCCAATTACAAGGGGCGCATTATGCCCTGTCACGGAGTAGTCCCAAAAGCCAACTTTAAATTGCGGACCAAAAATGTGCTTTGCGTGAACATTTGCCTTTAGGGTGACATTTCGACTACATTATTTGACGCTGCCTAAAAAGGTGCTAACTTTGTGACGGTAATAAACTTTTGAGATCGTAAACTTCCTGATTTGCATTCTCGCAACTCTCAAGAGGTTTATGTTATGAATTTATAATTAATTTCTAATATTTCAAGTGAAAGTATTATTTCACCATAACCCCTCGAAAATAGTGGGTAGCGGGCTATCGTCCGTTTCCTGAAGGTTTAATCAAAACCAGGGTTCGCCGATATACAGGGTAACACACCCTAACCCAAAATTAACCGTTTTCGAGATAATCGACTTTTTTTATAGTAATATTTTAAAATTGGTGCACTTTTTTATTATTATTATTTATGTTTTACATGCTCTGAGTAACCAAAATTCTACGTAGGATTACTAAAAACATAGTTCAGAGCGATTGAAAGTTCAAAGAATCAAAATTGTTTTTATAGTTTACTTTTCTTTATAGAATATTTAAAAAAGTAATTATCACAGGCGTTCCGCAGATGTGCTAAAAACACCTAGATTTTGTCAGCTACCAAGCAAGTTATAACAATCTAGTCTTTTATTTAAATTGGTAGAAAAAATCTTAGTTTCTTAGTCGATACTGGACGTAAAAATAATTAGGCTGATTGAGCTAAATTCCTTTACCAATTTCAAAACAATACATTTTATGGCCAAAAATCGGCAATTTTTATAAAAAAATTTCAAAGTTAATATCTCGAAAACGGTTAATTTTGGGGTAGGGTATGTCATAGTAAAATCAGTTAAAAAGACGGTCACTACACTTCCTTAACGGATCTAGGTTGACTTAACCAGTAACCCTGTATATCAGCGGATATATATCACGATATACTATGTTTCTGGTAACCGGTGTGGAACTTCTGGTGTCGAACCCGTTAAGGCGAAGAATGTGATACATTTTATCGACAAAACCACAGTAAATGCTTTTTCATTTTTCCTTTACTGAGTTCGGATGACTTTATTTATTTATTTATTTTGCAATATTTAATGTTGTAAAGGTCCTACAGACATAAAAGTAATTTCGTTTGTCAGCTTTAAAAGTTGGAAATAAGAAACACGCACTAAAAAAATATCAAAGAATCACATTAAAACCTTTAAAAAATACTTGGGACGCAAACAGTATTAAACATTTGGTTGTCTTTATTACTGTTTAAATGTTTTGAAAAAAAGTAGACCATTGACGTGACCTTTTTTATAAATTTTTTTGAAGCTCTAGGATATTACCTAAAAACAAATGTCAAGAACTAAGCTTCAAATCAAACAGTTTAGGAGTTGTGACTATTTGAATATGACCCTTTATTTAAAGAACCTGACAAGTTAAAGAAAAATAAATGTTATTTCGTCTCCTAATCACTAATGTACTAATTTAAATAGCTACACCGCTAAAAAAAAAAAAAAAAGTAAGTGTATGATATTATGTACTTATTATAATAAAATTAAAGCATGTTTCTAATTCCTATTATCGGAATAAAATTGCTTCTTAGAGTGTCATATTCAAATAGTCACAACTCCTTAACTGTTGGTCTTGAAGCTTAGGTCTTCGCATTAGGTTTTAGGTAATGTCCTAGCGCTTCAAGATAATAACTAAAAAAGGTAAGTTAATGGTTTAAATTTTTTCAAAACATTTAAACAGTAAAAAAGCAGCAAATTTTTTTTACACTTTTTACGTGTCAAGTATTTTTTAAAGGTTTTAATTTGAGATTTCGTTTTTTTTTTTATCTCATGCCAACTTTTTGAGTTTTCAAAGGAAATAACTTTTATGCCTGTATATATATATAATAAATAAAGTCATCGGAACTCATTATAGAAAAACTTAAAATGGCCGCCGTTTCTAAACAGTAGGAGCAAAATGCCTTTTTTACTGTGGTTTTCTCGATAAAATTTATCAATTGATTTTTATCTCGTATAATATCATAATAATATGATTCTCATCTATTTAAAAACATAAAAGTTCTTTGAATTTTTCTTTTGTGACTCAACAATTAATTTAAATACTAATTATATGAGTGACTTACTTATTTTTAATAATTTGTTTTGAATGTGAAAGTTTATGAATATATTGGATGTTTGCTTAATAAAGCAGAAACGCAACCGAAAGGACATTGCTTAATAGTAGAAAGTTTAAGATATTTGTTTGAACGTAGGCACATATTTAAGCTTATTAAATAGGATAATATACTACAACAGAACGACAGGAAATTTCATATAAAAAAAAAAACAGTATTTTCTTTAGTGCCACTACTTTTGCGCCACCCAGTACTTAAGAAATATATAAACATAAATATGTAATAAAAACAACAATACATTTTTTTATTAGAATGAACTTAAATAATGATCCATGACTTGACGACTAATATATGTGTTTATTAAACAAATATCCGCGGCCGCCGCCGGGATTCGAACCCAGGACCTCTGGCATAGAAGGCAATGTATGTTACCGCTACACCAGCCGGTAATTGAAGAACTTTACCATAAAACTGAATTTGTATGTATACATGCGATTTATTGTGATTTATAAAAAAAATACTTCTCCCATTATTTAAATGAACTAAGTGAAGCGGAGAAAGAAACCCTTTGCAATATCGAAATATGCCCGACAGCTACATTGAGATGACTACTACTTTTGGCTCACGTACACTAACGCAATCCATTTAAATCCTATAATGAATATATATAATCATACAATAAAGAGATTAGGTAGAATTGAAGGACCAGCAATACTTAAGCAATTTACAGTGAAGAATGAACCAGAAGAGGCGAAAAATTACCATATAAGTCTTTTAAACTTAATATGCGTGTTTAATAAATAAGTGTAGAATGAAAAAATGAATATTTAAAGATACCTTTTTCAATTGGACCACAACAGAAAAGCAAATAACTTCACCATATTTAAAAAACACTTTTGAAACTTTGGGCATTTTCTATGTGCGAAAAAGGTTTTGGATCGCAATTCGCTAACCTAGTATAATGCTTGTAGGCAGCTATCAGAACGTTACTTTAATATCGATCTCTGCAATATCGAACTATCTAGAAAAAAATTATTAAGCTACTGAGTCACGACGACTGCTATAATTTTCCATAATATAATTATAAATTTTCTGAAAAACTGTATAAGTTTAAACTTAAGCTCGAACAAAAGCAGTCCCGAAAAGGAGGTAATACCGCTTACACAAACCAGGTGTTGGAAGTAAAATAAAACTAGAAATTCAATTATACTTCGCTCTTCCCAGTGTCTAAGGCACGGCTTACCTTAAGCGTTCCTAGGATGTTTCTTTGGAACAAAAACAAGGCGTACCTTGCCGGATAATCCCTCACGGTAATAGGCTCCGTTGGGTAGAAAAAACTTCGTGTAAAGGTTGTATGCAGCAAAAACCTGGTATCTTACAGCATTTGGGACACGGGACATGCCACTTACAATCTTCGCATTTGTTGAAGCTTCTAAAAATGTGTATTATTTTTCAATTGTTGTCTTGTTCTGTTATTCTTTCAAGTTATATTATACTTCAATTGTCAATATAATAGTGCATTACACGTAGTTAATGTGTTCCATATAACTTCTTTTTTGCATTTCAAAGTTTGGAACTGAAAAATTACGGTGTTTAATTTGATTCCGATATATTTATTTGCCTGCACAATAGCACAAGTATATTATTTGACAAAAACATTGATCGTTATGTCACCTAAAAGAAAATCTAGCTTTACGAACCTTCTTTATTTCCCTATGAGATTTTTCTGGTTTTTTTACTTTTCATTGTACGCCTGACGTAATAAGGTTACCATGACAAGCGTTCCGCAACTTTATTAATTGCAAAAAATATGGGTGAGATGTTTAATCAAGCTAAAAAGTTCGTCTGGAGTTACAAGGAAATTAATTTCTTTTATAATATAGTTGATTTACTTTTTTCAAAATGACTGTCAGTTCATCTAAAACATAAATAAATAAAAAGTTTACTTTCCTTTAATTTGTAATAAGCGACGGCTTAAATTACAAAATTTGCAAGAAATATTGTTAACATAAAATACCCTGTCTTACCGTTACGACTTAACTTCATAATAGCCTAAAAGAACGTAAAGCGATTTGAAGTGCTCGATAATAATTCGCATTCCCTGTATTATAAACTTAGAGAAGGATGAGTTATTGGAATAATTTGAATAAGGAATGGTTTTGTAATCACCAGGCACTAAGCGGGCATAGTGGGCATGTGCTATCGCTGTACAACTGGGGCGGTGCTATGTTCGTGTCTGGAAGTCAAGATAAAGCGGTGCGTTTCTGGGACCTGCGTACGGGAGGCTGTGTCAACGTCATATCGCCGCCCGCTGGACACCCTACTAAAGTGAGTACAGACTTTATATATAAACTCATTTTTTATGTTTTAGCTCTTATTCATAGGTAACCAAAACAGGATTATCAGCTGGATATTAGAAATAAAAAATAATATATCCCAGACAGAAAACGAAGCTTTCAAAGCTGGCTTGTGGCAGGGTGTGTAGTAGGATACCTCCTGGTTCCTCTGTATAGTTTCATTAACAAACGTTTATATGAAAGAAAGGGCAACGTAGTTGGTGCTTTAATATGGATACGGTAATTTTTTTAAATAAACAAAATCCCCAACTACATGGCCCCAAACTAAGCAGGGCTTGTGATTTGGGATACCATGTAGCGAACTAGGGGGGAACACATGAAAGGTGTTGCGCTCGAGACCTTGTAATAGAATCAAATAACATGTGAATATATTTTTTTGTTTTTATTTTTCATTCAAATTCAATTAAGTCAAAACATCTTATGTAAAACCACTCTTTGCGAAGTATGACAATGTGTCATTTTCTATCCCTTTTTTATCGCTATGCACAGGTACAGTGTGCAACGTTTTGCGTACAGTCACGTCTAATACGATGTCATTGGAATTTGAACCTTATCACAACCGAATAAGTTGCGAAGTATATACATGCTATTTAACGTGGTTGTACATAGTTTGCAATGTTCCTCAATGTTTAAAATGTTTTTATTGTTTATTGTATGGCTTCAGTGACACGCGTCTATTGAATTAATATTAAAGAGACTTTACAAGGGTGATAATTTATGAACTCATTATATTAAGATTGATAATATCTTGAAGGTATGCAATTTTAAACCACATATTCTTTGGCAAGAAGGATAATTTTTTGTAAGGAACAAAACCTCAAAGTTATGGGTTATCAAAAAGAACACCTTGTATAGATAAACGCCCAGACCTGGAACATTTCTTTCTTCCTTGTTTCGTGCGGAAATCGTACCCGCGACCACTGGAGTCTGAGGCAGACAGTGTTTTCACATCGCCAAAATGGTCGTCAATCACAAATCAAGTGTCTTTGGCGAAATTTTCACAGGAACCTAGGTAAGAACATTTTTCCGGTAATCATCGAATATTTGTATCGGCTGCGGTGTGATTAAGACCTGGATCTAGAAAAATCCCAAGTATAAATCCAATTTGCAACAAAAAAAACTACTTTGGGGGCACACAGTTGCTGTATCAGCTTGGGTAATTTATTCGTATTTACTTATTATAACTGACACTAAATAAATCTAGAAACCGAACTTATTACGTCAAAACGGCATTCATGCTTCGAAAGTGTTTTGTTCGTACCAGCATAAACGGCGTTTTTAATTAGCCCACCCGTGTTTCAAACACAGTTTACAAAGGACCTCATTAAGATCTGCTAATACTTTACTCCGAACGTATTTATGAGGTAAAAGGACCCTTAAGCAACCGTTCTGATCGGTATGTTTGTCCAAATTAATGCTCGATCAAACATTCTCGCCCTCATGGCCCAAAATTATCGCTAAAGATTATACAAAAAGGATTTAATTTACGGAACTGGCGATGAAATAACACATATGACGTAATCAAACTTTCTATGAACTCCGTAGAAGTATTCACCACCGACTTATGCCGAGTCTTCATTTTACGTTCAAGTTAATCTGTTTTAAGAGTGTGAGGTTATGTTGAAGAAAGGTAACTTATTTATCGCTTGAACTTTGAAGTCTTAAGTGGTTTGTTTGTAAGTAATTGAGTTAGTTTGACATCGCTCCAAAACGGTTTGTTTCGGTTGGTTTGTGTGGCGAACATTTACAAAGTTATTGCGGTGATATTATACGCTTTGTAAACTATATAAACTTGTCAATTGGTTTGTTATATCCCACCAATCTTGAACAGCATCAATTGTTAATTCGGGTTTGGGTCGCGCTAGGATATCCCCTAGTTCTGCTGTGTAGTCTCTATAACACAAGGTAATTTGGTCAGGTTAGTTTAGGTGATTTATTATTATTAAACAATTATTTTATCTTTCATTTATCTTTAATATCAAAATTATAATTGCATCATCGTAGTCAACCGGCTGACTGCAAGTTTCATTAGACCACATTTGGGCAATGCCGTCAGAAAGCTCAAAGACTCCGTTCTATTTCAAACAATATTTACATATTATTGGCAGTTTATCTCTATTGTCACAATATACAAACAGCGGCCCCACAGGTGGCGTCATTAATTGAATTGGCCCATCTGTCTCTGGCTACTAGATGATAACGCACTTTACTTAGCAAAGCTAAACCATGTAAATGAAGTTTACAGAGGCGCGGTAACCCTAACTAAATAGAGGGCCAGTGTCGTTTGTCAACTGCTTGACAGCCTTTCGTCGGCTGCTGTGGCATCCTTCCACTGCACGCAAGATAAGCGTGACCGCACGTATTGTTTCGTCCAAAATAAGTTATAATGAATTTAATTATAACGCCCACCCGCCAATATTTCCCCTTGGCAAATCTAATTACACAGTCTTTCAACGGTCCGTGAATAGATTGTACACATGTAAATTTCTCCCAAATTCTACAATTATCGAATCTTTTATTTCAAAGATTTCGTGATGTTCTCAAGTGAATACTGGGTCATGATTAAATTGTCTAGTGAAAGCTGTTCAATATTCCTTTTCGAATGGCAGTTCGTTAATTAAAATTATTCGTGCAATTGTTGACGTATAATTTCTTCATTTAATTTTGACTCTACTGGATTTGACTCTGGCATGCATATATTAAAAATAAAAAAAAGTTTATAGTATGTACTCACCTAGCTGAACGACAACAATGCATGTCTTTTATGTTAAAATTTTTTTATTCCGACTTTGTTTGAGGCTGAAGTACTTATAAAGATGACAAAGGCATTACTTCCTTAGGTCCTACGTAATCCCCTACTTAGAGCATAGCTGCCTGCGATTTGCTAGCTCCAGGATCTTTCTATTCATCAGTATACGAGGGGCGGCTGATAAGTTCGCGGCCTAGGGTACTTAAAGAAACAAAATCATATTTTTTTTTATTTTTTATTTTCAATGTTATCCCCCATCAAGTGAATACAAGGCCTTTAAACCACTTAATATATATTCTGAAGATTGTTCTTCAAAATGGCTCTACGGCTGACTGCATTTCATTAGGATCCGAATATCTTCGCCCCCGGAACTCCTTGTTCGGTTTTGAAAAAGGAAATTGTCACTGGGAGCCAGGTCCGGACTGTAGGGTGGGTGATCGATTTCTCCCAGTTTTAAGGCATCCCGCACAACGCGAACGTTGTGAACGGGCGCGTTGTCTTGCAGAAACAAGACTCCACACGCCAACTTGCCTCGTCTCTTCTAAACGACTGCTTCACGTGCTTGACGCAATAAATTGTCGTTGATTTTGACCATTCATTGTAGTGACCTTAGGCAAGTAATCAATTAATAAAATTCCTTCACTATTCCAAAACCTGGTTGCCATAATCTTAGAGGCCGACTTTTCAACTTTAATTTTCTTTGGTGGCCTTTTTCCCTTTTTAATACACTGCATACTCTTGTTTGGACTCCGGATCATATTGACGTATCCAGGTTTTATCTACGGTTACAATTCTATTACAAATTTCATCCAAATCACTCTGACACAACTCCAAAAAATTCTCACCATTCGCGAGTTGTCGTTGTTTGTTGAGCGGTGTGAGCATTCGCGGTACCAAACGCGCGCAAATTTTGGTGCAAAATTTATCCGATTCGCTCTTCACTAATCTGCAACTCTTCAGATATCTGCCACAATTTAATTCTACGGTCGGCCAACAAATATTTAAACTTTTTGAACATTTTCTTCAGTGAAAATGTTAATGTGACAAGATTTTAATCATTTGAAATGTTAGTTATTTTCTATGTTTTCCGTAACGAAACTTGCAATTTCGAACCACATGCTAGTCCGATCGAGCTGTATCTCTCAAAACAGGAAGACTTCTCTGAAATAATGTTTTCTACGTGCTGATTGAAAACTATCACTGCCTCTTCGGAGTTGGTAAAAGTGAAACCTCTCATTAAATCTTTGAATTTGGGGAAAATACAGAAATTACAAGGTGCTAGGTCGGGGCTAGGCGTAGGATGGGTGACGTGTTGTACTTTTCGGAAACTAATAATGACTTTGTTTTTTTGGGCGTGTTAAGAAGCGTTGTTATGATGTAAAAGAACGCGGCTTTTTGGTCGTCTTTCGCGAACTGTTTTTAACAACCTGGGTACACAAATGGTTGAATACCACTCGGCATTAACACTCTTTTGATCTCAAAGTGGAATTGTGCAGATGGGACCCTTAGTTAAGAAAAAAAAACACCCGCCTCACTTTTGTTGGCCTAGTCTCATTTTCAAACACCCATTTTTTCGGGTCCAAAACAATATATTCAAATTTCTGTTTCTGTGACAATGTCATAAACAGCATTAAAAAGTCCGTCGTCGTACTTCAGTAGCATCTGTGACCACCATTACACGTGAGCCCGCTTCTGCTTCGCTGTCAGTATATGTCAATTCAGTCTAAAGACAACAACATTCGAAATTCAAATAGTTCCGATTAGCTAGAAGTGCAAAACTATTAGTGTTCCCATGTATAATTCAGTTATTTTGGTGACCATGCAATGTAATCGAAGTAGTGTGATGATAGACATGAAATGTTGGAACCGGAAGGAATAAGCGGTAGCATAGCTAGATGTGCAGATCGCGTGTTTTGTCATCATAAGAAATAGGGTACTTTATCATTTCATACATAAACAGTTTATTGTTTACTACACGACTTCTTTGACAAAAATGTTGTTTGCCAATGCACCCGTAAACTCTCCAGTTATTTGCATTTTCATTGTATGCTATATGATTAAATGCATCTCGTTATAATCACTTCTTAGAAGCAGATTCGCGAGGGTTTCCTTAAGAATTCCTTGATATAATTAAGCCTTAGGAATTTAGCATATAGAATTCCTCATTAACAGCAAAAATACTTTTTTTTTAGAACTTTCCCAGCAAGCGTCTTTATAACAGGCCCTTATACAAGGTTAATTTTTGTTAGCGCATCACCTCTTGCAGGCAGCTTCTCCACAACAATTCCAACAACATTTGTTTTACGACTTTTTACAAATCTTGATAAATTGCAAAAAATATGAAAACAAATATTTTTTGCTTCTTACTCTATATTTGCCTAAGTGCCTATTATTAGGGCGTATTATGTTTTGCCTATGCAAGGTGCATGTCATACCTACGTTCAGAGTAAATAGAGTTACGATGCTAAATAGAAGCAATAAATATTTTTTGTATGGGAAAACTTAAATTTAGAAAACAATGAATTTTAAAAAGTCGTAGAACAAATGTTGGGATTGTTGACTTGATGGGAGAAGTTGCCTGCAAGAGGTGATGTGCTAATCAAAATGAAACCTGTAGACATATACTGATACTATATACTCACGCTGCGATTTTGAACCGTCCAAACAGCATTCATTTTTCTCCGCTGCCCTCGTCTATCTTAGATGACACTACTATTAGTTAGATTAAATTAAGACATTAGGTGAGTTATAGAAAAAAAAAGACATATTTGATCTATAGACCTGTTGGCGATCAGCTAAAGTGCCTTATTTTGAACATTATATCAGTAATATTAAATCTACGACATTCATAACAAGGATTTATTTTTATTAAATAAGTTATTAGATTAAACCGAGATAATAAAAACACAGAAAGAAATAATAATTTAGCGATATATTCCTTGCTTTCATATTCACAAAAATTATAGTAGTGAAGATACACTTATAACTGAATAATATAGATTACTCATTATATCTTAAATGTACGAAATACTTGCAGAAACAGTAAATTTATTGGATCGTTTCGATATTTAATCTTGGCCTCAATCATTGACAGTCGCAAAACGATCTCCCTAACTCCCCCGAGTATAAATCTCATATAAATGCCTTTTGAAACAAGTATTATAAAACGAAATTTTAATAATGGTAAAAAGCAACCGATATCTTCTCAGATACCTTTCTAAGCTAAAAGTTTCAGTGTTTCTGTGTTGCCCCTTGATGTTTCATAACGTAAAATGTTAAATCCAGTCAGGTGAGAACGCATCAAAAAGGTACAGTTGTTCGAAAAACTAGCTATGTTTATTAACTTATTTCAATATAAAATTAATCTCAACTCAACAAATTGAGTTACCCTTATCCGTTACTAAGTTATGTCCCTTTAAGGAAATTCATTTCAGCTTCGTTTACCCAGGTTTTGAAGCTAATACTTGGCTTATAATCGTGCCGAATTTTGTAACTTTTAAACTAATGTATTTTACCACGGCTCTGATTTCGGGTTTACAATTCACTAAAAATAAATACTCGAATGAAAATCGATTATTCGCGTTCATAAATAGTTTCTCATTGGCATGCCAATATCCAGACGATTGGCGGTGTAATTGACGGCAGGGCATTTTGCCTTTGCATTATAAAATACGAGTTATAATGTAGCGTATAATGTACACATGCCTAAATATTGGTAAAACTGAATATCTAGAAACCTTTTTCAATCGACCCACTCACTGTCTGAAGGTTTCGTAAGCCGCGTAAATGTCCAATAAGTTTGTAAATGATTTGACATTTATTAATTGACTAAACACTTATTCAAAATAATAAATATTTTTTATCTAGTGAAAGTCCTTACAAAACTTTTTTCAAGCACCTGTATTGCTGCGACAACTAAAGAGAATATTTCGTATTCTTTTAAATCCCTTTGAGTAAAAAGCTTATTTCGAGCTTTTGTATCACAAAGTATTAAATCGCTTTTTATTCTTTGCAAAGGACAAACTATTCCTTACTTGGAGTCATGATCAAGTATTTCAAATCTAGCGTTTTGGATTGTAGCCGGTTTAATAAAAGGAAGAAACACTCGTAAAAGTGTTTAGGGTTAAAAATATTTGTTAAAAAAAAGCTTTTTTTAAGGCTACGATGATGGAACGTATTCGAAAAAATGTATTTCAAGAGAATAACACTACGAGAATCGAGACTATGTTTAGTGATATGATAAAAGATAATTTCTAAAAGCAATGACGGCTGTCTTACTGCTGCCTTTTCAAAGCATTCGTCTTAGGTAGATGTTATTCTATGTCCCATCTACACTGAAAAAGTCAAAAATATTTACTACTTATACAAATCTAAACAATACGTTTTTCCTTAGTGAAATTATGCTGGCCCACATACTTTTTTCCCGAGTCAAAAAGCAAAATAAAAAGCCTTCTTGGAAACCTAACAATCGGTTTTTTAATGATCAGTTTGTTCCGCAATGTGTTGACTTTTTTGAGCACATCTGCCGTTAGCAGACTGTCTAAGTGTTTTTGCATATCTAGTCCTTTTTTTCAAATGCAATTTTTAGCAACAGAGATAATTGCTGCAAAATTAATTTTGACGATTTTTATATGTTTTTTTAAATAATAAGTATATTTAAACGTGGACAAATAAGATTATATAATATTAAATAACAACACTGACTATTTATTCAGATAGCCACAGTTGTACATTTAGGTCATGCGGCAGATTCGCATAACTGGGATCATTTATTATGAGGCCATTTACATGCTTCAGATTAATTACTTTCGATATATTTAGTTATTGTTTAGCTAAAGCAGTACTTAATTTGTTGCGAATATTCATTAATATGCTTCCAAAAAAGCTGTTGCCAGTGAATTTGAATTGATAAGGTGCTATGAAATATATCGTCGGTTTAAGTTGCCAACATCTGGTTTGAGTGACTTGATTTATAAAACATTTGGTTCCATGACGACTGCCGTATAAATCATAATTTCATATGCAATATCTTACCGAACGCGCCGAGCAATACTTCATTCCTTCCTCGAAACGGTATTGTTTCAGACTGCTACATAATATAAGCTTGAAGCTTATTTTTTGAAGGCGTGTGTAGCGCTGTATTTTATTTATTTATAACCATTACCACTATAAAATATACATCGTTTTCGTGTATCAACTAAAATGTAAGGGTGCGGATAAAATTTGTTGCCGTCATTACTTCGTTGTAACGTAGTTTAGTTTGTAAATCGTGTTTGTACAGCGACCCTATACTGCGGGTTCCGTGGTATTTTTATTTTATCGACAGAGGAAGAAGATAAAACATGTATCCTAAATACAGAAACAAAGAAGATATTAAATACCAAATAAACCTTTAAATTGATACCGAATGGGTCTGTTTCGATGTTCAAAAGTAAATAAGAACCAAGTTCGTCCAAAACATTAGGTTGTGGAAGTATCAAAGTTCCGAAATGTGGTACCTATTACGAGTACATGGATTTGACGATTACTAAGCTATGTTTGTACCTTGCCTGTTATTGTTAAATAAGTAAGTAATTTATTATAAATTCGCACCTATATAAGAAAATAAGGAAAAGCATGCCATAAAAGCCATAAAAGCCGATTAATTAGTGTGACTTTCGAATTTTGACAGTTTGCCGCCAAATTTTGCCGTTTTGATAAATTGTCCGGAAATATTTCTTCCTGTCCTATCCTATTGTTTACACCATCTTCACTTTGTATAGAGTGTGGTAAATTCATAAAATACAATAATTTAGGCCTGTATTAAAATATAGGTATTTAATTGAATTCTTGTTGTTTCTCTTCTGCGTCTACTTTCTGAGGCGTTGTACGGCGGTGATATCAAACGTAGGTTTACGAGCGATAACCTAATAGAAAAAAAGTAATATTACACTGACCTCTTCGTACATGTACATTTCAATAAATACATCGACACAAGTCGCCATAACCTTAAGAATACATGAGCACTTTCATGTTTTACTTGTAATTGCGAACGGGAACATATTTTTCTCACTAACCCAAATACAGCGCCTTGATCGAAATCAATATACCGATTGGGTCACTCACACCATTGTAGTCTGTATGATGCAGCCATAACTACTTATTTTCCGTAAACCCTCATTTTGCTTCAAATCCCCCGAGGCATGGTAGATAATAATATGTGGCAGAAAAGGTTTTAGGTTGGGAGGTGATGGGTTGACACCCTGCCTATGTATCACCGCTGTGGAGAACCCTTTTAACCGGTGCAAAGAAATGTAAATGGCAGTCGTCTGACTGTCGGTTTCTTTCCACTGATGACTAACAGTTATTGATGATAATTTATAGATTATCGACATGCCATTAACCTTTGTTTACTATTTCTCCTTCTTTTAAACTGTTCACTTGAATAAGATTACAAAATATACATTAGTATCCCTAACTAAAATTTTTTAAAGAATTTATATTAAGTTGATCTCTGAAAGCGTAAACAGACTACACGATCTGTATTTGCTCACGCTTTAGAAATCACAAGTGCCTGGATGACAACTGACGCATTAGTCGTAATACGATTACATAGTGTTTTTGCGCCTTATATACGGTTCATAGGTAGTATAACATTTGGCTAGTAATACCTACAAATTAGAATGCCTAAGGAATGATTTGAATTCGATTGAACGACATTTTTAATTGCAATTATGACCAAAGTACGGCTTTATCAAGGTCAAAACAATCGAATTAGGTACATGGGCGACAAGCTATTAATTAACCTAACTACATTTGATTATACAGTAATGGTTTTAACGAAGTGTAGAGTTTATTACATCACTGAGTTTATAACATGTTGAAGCTATCGGACGGCAACTGTTTTGTTTTGAGGATATTGTTGTTGTTTACTTTATTGTTAATAACATTATGATAGACATAATTATCGGAATAATGAGTACTTACTAATAAATAATAAATCCAAATATTTCCAACATTCACACCACATTATCTAGCCCAAATTAAGTTTCTTAAAGAACTTGTATTCACTAGATAACAGATTAAATAACTTAAGAAAAACATAAACATACACATTGAATTTATGAATATTAGAAATTTATTTATTTGAACGTCTATGAATGGAAAACTAATTAATAATATCGCTGTACGTCGCGCAAATATCCGCCCCCTACCATATTTACAAAGCGAGCGCTGAAGGGGCAAATACGAAATGTTATAGCTTTCTTAAATGTCCCGTCATTTCTCCGTTTTGATTAATAATTATTCATTAAAAGATTATAAATGCGGTAAAACCAACAAAAATAAGATAAATTTCCAAAATAAATAAGATGGTGCTTACATGGTCAGCTTAGAATATTGGTTTACACAATGATAAATCTAGATATAATAAAGAAAAATGTACAAAAAGACGGCCTTATCGCTAATGAGAGATAAGTTTAAAATTCTGGTAGGTACTACCCCTTCTGGGCACGCATAGCTAGCGACCAGCCTTCTTATAAAATCTGCCTCCAAATATGACCGCTCTCACAGTGATGTGTTCCGGCAATATTTTGTTAAGTGTCAGTTCGTTCCTAAGCCCGTGTGGGCTTATCATCTTCGACCTCACTTACCATCATTATTGAGACTGAGGTCAAACGAGGGCTTAGTGACATAGAAATCTAAAAATATTTTTATTTGATAATTAATTTCGCAATATTCAAGTAAACTTTCTTCCTTAGGGTTCTGCAGTGGCATCTTTAGCGGTAGACCCAAGTGGTCGGCTCCTAGTGTGCGGACACGACGACGGTTCATGCGCGCTTCACGACGTGCGCGGCTCTCGAGCGCTGCAGCGCTTCACTCCGCACTCGAGTGACGTGCGTAGCGTTCGATTCTCCCCCGGCGCGTACTATCTCCTCACAGCTGGCTATGACGGAAGAGTCGTACTCACGGACTTGCAGGGTAAGCTGGACTTTGAATAAGAAGGATTAGGAAGGAGCTTCTACAAAAAAGTTATCTGTGTAATTTCGCTACTCTAAAACACTGCGTAAGCATTTTCGCGTTGGTGCACCGCTCGCCCTCCCTCACAGAGTTTGTTTCTATTTGAAGCAAAACTACAACAAATCCCGGTCCAAATTTTTTCAACAATAGTGTTTTGGAGAAACTGAATAAGCAAGATAACTCGGTAGTTGAGAAATATTTCAACAAAGTAACACCTGAATCAATCAATTATAGTAAGGAAAGCATCTATGAAAATCGTGCCTCTGTTTGATCGTACATACGCAGAGTCTTCCATGAAATTTAATCTTGTAAATCTACTGGCCCTCTCTCCTCTTTTTTATTCAAATTTTATGTTTTATACTACTCTAAACTACACTTAAAGTGTGATATTTGTAAGATACGCCAGATTTCAGTGTACCACTAATATGATTTGATTACTCAAATGCTCTCATTTTCTCGTTATAGAAATGTTTCTTCGATATTAATGCTCATACTTCATATTTGAAAAATCTAAGTAAGATACTACTAACATTGTTTCATTGCCCAAATACTGCTATCCTCGTATCGAAATATGTCTCCAAAATATTAGATCCAATTTCTTAAATGCACTTCGTTCGTTAATGCAAATCGTTCATATAGCCGGAGGCAAAGAAAAAGTCTTGGTTGTGTCCTGTTAGAGTGCTTTCTAATTAGATTAAGGTCTGAAGCGCTCGTAAACCAGCGCTGAGAGCCCATAAACAGGTGTAGGTAATCAGGTTGATCATTATCGACGTCGTTTCATTTTTAGAGTTCGTCCTTTTAAAGCTATTTAGCGATTTATTCAAATATAGGTTGATGCCAAAACAGGAACCTTTAAGTTATATGAATAAAAAAAAAACTCATTTTTATTTGGACTTCGAATTTTACGTTTAATTTTAATTCGAATGTTACTTTTTCGATTTCTTCTTAAATAAAAATAACAATGATTGTTTCACGAAGATCAAAAACAAATATATACGTTTAGGTATCTTAAAATTTTTGTGCAAAAGAAAACTCTTGATAGAAAAAGAAACAAAGTTTAGCTTCTGCCACGCAAAATATTTGAATACTGCTTTTAGTAATAAAAAGAAGATAATATAATTTCTCTTTATGATGAACTCATTCTTCAAGAAATCGGAACACTGCAAATGGACTTGGATAAGCCCCGATGGTCGCACCAAAAATAAGATAGACTTTATCACGTCAACGAGAAAATAGATTTTCAACGATGTCTCTGTGATCAATGCCGTGAAAATCGGTAGCGATCACCGCATAGTACGAGGCACATTGAATCTGAATCCAAAACTGGAGTGATCTCGGCTGAAGTCCTGCATCATCCAGATCCAAAACCCCGAAAGCTTTCTGCTCGAATTGCAGAACCGCTTTGAATGCCTTGGCGACTGCGTCGATGTGGATGACTTCAATAACAGGTTTGTGGAAACTTTCTCCACGGCTGGGTCTAAGTTCTTTAAAACCCGCCGTGCAAAAGGAACCGGGAAAATCTCAGACTCTACCCTCAAACTCACGGAAAAAAGACGCACAATGATCCTGCAGTCCCCGGAAAATGCTTCTCAGTATCGGCGGCTTAATAGACAAATCTCCAAGTCCCTAAAACGCGACATACGACGGTTTAATACAGACCGTATTCAAACGGCTATCAAGTAAAATAAGAGCTCTAAGGTTGCGAGAGATTTTTCTATAAGGCAGATTCAACTAATGAAGTTGAAGACGGATGAAGGCAAAGTGTTTGGTCTAAACCCGAACTTTTGGGGGAAGTTGAGAAGTTCTACGGGCAGTTATACACGACAACACGGGCACCTGTTCAAGAAATGGCAAAAAACCCACGAGCCAAATTAACCCGACACTATACTGAAAATATCCCAGCTGTCATCCTGTACAAGATTAGTATGACCCCTTAAACAGCTTAAAAAACAACAAGGCCAGGTGATGCTGGAATTATAGCCGAGCGTCTGGAGGCTGGTGGCGAACCTGTGCTTAAGACCCTTCAGAAGCTGTTCAATTCTGTCATCCTCAAGGGCAAAATGCCCAAAGCGTGGCTCCAAGGCATTTGTTCCACAAAAAAGGTGACAAAACCCATTTGGTGAACCCATTGTTGAGCCATGTGTACAAGCTGTTTTCAAGAGTCATTACGAACCGTCTCGCACGCAGTTTTGACGACTTCCAGCCTCCCGAACAAGCCGGTATCCGAAAAGGTCAATGGAAAGGGCTATGCTCGGAGTTTCCCTGCAGGATCGAATCAGGAATCAGGAGATTTGCAGGCGAACCAAAGTCACCGACATAGCCAAAGGATTGCAAAGCTGAAGTGGCAATGGGCAGGGCACATAGCTCGCAGAGCAGATGGCCGTTGGGGCAGAAAAGTTCTCGAGTGGCGGCCATGTACTGGAAGACGTAGCGTGGCCCTTGTTGAAGTCGCCGGTAAACGCTGGATGAGGGTGGCACGGCACCGAGAGCCGTGGAAAACCTCGGGGGATGCCTATGTCCAGCAGTGGACGTCTCCTGGCTGAATGATGATGATGAATATAATTTGTATTTTTTTTGTTAAAGATCACCGCGCTATGATGTTTTCTTATACTTATACCTGTAGTTAACGCTGCCTAAACCTAAACTGATACCATATTGTAGATTACTGTGGATCTTTGAAATGCCTGAGAAATATTTACCAACAGTGCGTCCAAATAAAGATACGTTATATTTTCTTGGTAATTGCATGAATTTTCTTTATTTGTGAATTGCACCCGAGCAAATTCTAGGTGGGTATCAAGTAATAACATAAACGGTCACACTTGACAGCTTCATAATTAATATAAGCACCTACTAGCTTGTGCTTAGTTACCTGAGACGCTATAATCTAATTCAACTTCACCTAAGAAGCAATCAACGTAAATCTGGAGCAACTTGCCATCCGGAAACATACCATAATTAATCGTATGTTAAGTGCATATGACAGAATATTGCATGACAAACACATTATTGCGTTCATTCAGTAGACGCGTAAGTTGGATTACTATAAAAAGAGGACCACTTTTCTGTTGTTTGTTTTGTAAACTTTGTAGGAACCAAAATTAACCGGACCCAGTTTACTATTTTATGTTTAAACTGATAGGTATACTAAAGCTGAAGGGATTGTCAGTTTGTAAGTGGTAATCTCGGAAAATACCAGACGGAAGTAAAATCTCTGGTGAAATCGCACCATAATGAATATGCTATAGACAGTATTGCACTTATTTTCGTTATATTCGCTTATATTTTTAGTCAACGAATTATTCGTCATCTATGCTACAACCTAGTTCCCAGGAAATAAATAGTTTTCAACCGACTTCCAAAAGTAGGAGGTCTGAATTCGAGTGTATAACTTTTTTTGTATCCTCGTTACGCCTTAATTTGGTCAGGCATGAATCGATTTTTGATGATTAGTGTTTTTCCAAAGCCAAAATTTTGAAAAGTATTTAAAAACGTTACTGAAGTCGGTTTTTTTCTGCTCTGCATTCGTTGATTATGTAATAAACTCGTATGTGAGAGCTGGCATTGATATCAAACACGAAGTCCTGTAATCCCTTAGGTCAGACAAAATAATCAAAATTCTAATTCAAAGAAATCAAAAGAAACGGCCGTTTATGCTCCGTTTATGCCGCATTATTGACGCTCGCAAGGTAATTATATTTCCGCCCTTTTTGTGAAAGGTATCCACTTTGTTGAAATTGGCTATAATTCTCCCTAAGTAACTTCAAACGACTGGTCTCATAGATGGAGGTTCATACGCTTGTACCCGTATCATTCAATATATGATTGAGCATTTACGTCAATAAGATGCTTAACCAATTTATTACAAAGCCGATTTATATCGTTGAAACTTTGAATTTTTGATCATTATACTGCGCAACATATTAAATTCACTGAAATTACATAAAACTTAACATAGGTTTACTTTCTAGAAAAATACATGATAGTAAATAGTATACGTAATAGATATTTCTAAGTCATAAATGAAATCGATTTATAACGGCTTTGGTTGTAGTATTATTACACGTTGTTAAAGTTATCGAACATTTCATTACCTATAAATTCTCATACTTGTGTAGAACTTTAAGGTACTGTAAAATATGAATTCGGAAGCATAAAGGTATAAATAATAATCCAGACGATCGAAACCTCTTCTTATATGGCTGCACTTAATATTAGGGTCGTGCAATAAAAAAGGAGAAAAGAGGATATTACAAGGCCTATCAGAAGGGTTATTTTCGATATTATTATATTTATCGACCCATGAAGAATATTCCGTCCAACAGTTCGATTTCGCATGCAAAACACGTATCATGTTTGAGTGTAGCCATGACAGGCACGAATTCGATAGATATTATTAAATTTGTGGTGGGCTATGATTGAGTATTGAAGGCCTCCTGATTTAGCGGTTTAAACTTTTCTTGCTATGTTGTGCGGTTCTGGGTTCGAATCCCGGTTATTTGTGAGGTGAATACAGATATTAGTCTTGTCATGGATATTATTGTTTGTAGTTTATGCTTGTTTATGTATCTGTGGTGTTTATGTATCACATATACAGGATGACTGGTGGGTCACTTTTGAAATTTAAGGACGTGATAGTTTGAGATCATACATGAAAAGAAAAAATAAATATTAATTATTTACTGAGTAAACTTAACCGAAAGTTAAAGAAATGATTACGTAACGCATGGTTACGCTAGTGTTGGCAGCGATCCGCGTGCCAGGTCACGTGAGCGATTGACTCAGTTGTATGTAAAGACAATCTATACATATAATAAAATGGTAGGAAAGTCAAAACTGTACATTGAATATTTTTTTAAAAGAATACTTGGGGTATGATCTACAATCGAAACAGAAACAAAAAATATAGTTTTTAGAATTTTTGTCTGTTTGTCTTTCCGGGATAAACTCAAAAAGTACTGCATGGATTTACTTCAAATTTGGCATGAAGATAGTTAAGAAGTCGGGTCAACATATAGGCTACATATTATCACGCTAGCAGTGTTATAATCGTAGGTGCGTTTGGTGCTGCATAGCGTTCACGCAGACGACGTCGCGGGCAGCAGCTAGTAGTAATATATAGTATTTATTTATAGGGAATTCTAGTGAAAAATTAAGTACCTACTTTTATTACATTATTATGATCGGAATCGAGTACAGAGTGCTCTCCTTCAGTATCTAAAATTTGTCACTAGTCACCCTGTATAGTATGCATTTATTTTGCATTTTCTTCATTTCTATGTAACAATATAACCTGACACGATACCGGTCTGAAGAATTTCATTTATGTTTTTTTGCTTCGTTTCATCGTTCATTGTAGCAGAGCTTCCCCGGGGAGACTCGTCTTTATTAGGCCGTCTTCCACACTTTATCTCGGCGCATTAATTTGCATCTGTTGAATATGATGGAGCTTGCTTATATTGGAGCGTTAATCTGCTGAAAGTTGTAACAGAGGCGCACGTATATGTAAAATTGACCATTTTGAGCTACTGCGCTCAAAAATATACTCTTTTACTAATTAATTAAAATGAAATGAACTAGGTACTTAAGTACTTGAATTAAGATTTGCGACCTAGTCAATTTAGTTTACTTTCAAAAAAGTATGTACTCTTTATTGTTTATTGAACGCCCCTAGTATAAAATTCGGAGCTATATTTTCAAACGTAAAGTTATTCCTGATATTACCCGTTTGCGCAGTTTGTAGATGTCACAGGAGGTCAACAACTTCAGATAGTACTTCAACGGATTCGTATCAGGCTATATCATGAAATACCGCGACTTGAACAGAATATAAATGCATAACGCTTTCGTGCTTAGATCAATGCATCTATACCTTACTTACTTATTATTCATAAGCGAATATTCTCAAAACGATGCACTTTGAAACGGATTAATACGGAGATAACTGAAAAGGAAATTGTTGCACATAAGACTTAAAGACCATTATAGCTGGATAATTAAGAGTCACAAACGACAGCTTATGTGTTCAATATGCAATTATTTTCAGCTTCGCCCTATTTAACATATTGACGTGAATGGTGCAGTTATTTGAGTGAAAAGTGCAATATATTCTGCTCTAAAACTAAATTACGAAAAGGAAATAAAAAGACATTGATTCACGTTTAAATCATCAAAAGAAACGCTGAGGAGATTATAAAGCTTCAGCATTTCTGTAATTGCGTTACCTTTAATTACATAAATATATTTAAAGGGTACTGGTGGCAGATTATTTACGATTCATCAACGTTTCCTTTTGAGAAATCACTGCGTATTTCAGAGGTCTACGCATGTTATTGATTTCAAATTTTAGTTAGCTGTTCTACTGGATTCACAAAAACTGCCGCTGCAAGGCATGAAAATAAAAGCCTGACCATGACAGCTTTTTTGGCAAAATATTTATACCAGTGATAGTATTTTTTTTTTTGAAAATTGAAAAACTAAGATTTTCGTACTTATGTCTAATAATTATTATAGGACCTTGATCATAGTGATTATACTGAAATATGGCTTTTCACGAAGATGCATTTAATATATAACAATGAAATGCGATCTATAACTTGTAATTTCAATAAAAAAAATCAAATCTAGAATTATTCTTACTTATTTTTGTCGATTTCTAAAGATTGTCTGTAACATAATATTTGTAAAGATACCATGCTCATTTTTATTTCTCTCATGATTTATGACTGTCAAAAACCTGTTTTATATAAAATAAAAAGAATGGCAATTTTCAAATATTAACTTAACAATTTATTAAAATATCACGCTTTCGTAATATTATTTTATCATATCATATCATACAGTGAAGTGTTAAACATGTGGATGCACATTGGCATCAATCCACATAAACTGTTTTTAATTATGATATGACTATATTTTGATTTCACATTTTTCGTTCTTTAACCAGGTAAAGAGGTATGGCAGCACCCAATACCTCATTTTATTCAAAAATACAAATTGAAATTCAAATGAAGGCTAAAAGTAACATAACCTACAAAACTTCAAAATGCAATAAAAAAATACCCGGCTTTCTCTGTTATTACTTTTGAACTGGAAAGCTCTGCAGCAAATGCTTAATTTATTGTAATAGTATTCATTCTAAGACGCTATCCTGCGTTTTTGAATATAATCTAGCCATACCTTTCATTACATACAAAATACAGCCGCTCTGACTTATACTCGTAATACCCTTTTCGTTTGTTTCTGTATAAAAAGCGCCCAATAAGGATAATAATCTCACTGACCTCTGTAATTGTATGTAAATTCAACCCTGAAAGATGGTGGCCAAAGAATGATTGATCAAAGAAACTTTTTGTATAACAACATAAAGAAGATAGAAACGGGTAGTTTTTATCATAGAACCTTTATAGATTTGACTTTTTCGTGTGACAAAGAAATTCATTGACTTGTCTCTCTATTAGTAAATGGGTAAGTGTTTCGTTTACTGAATACTGGAGACACGCTTTTTAAATTTGTGCGTTTATGTATATCTCGGACTAAAAATATCCTAAATATTTTGATATATTAGAGGTATCTGTTGTGAAAAATCTATAAAGCTCTTCTAGGGTTATAATTTGAAATTTCTCGGAAACTGATAGACGGATTTGAAAAAACACTTCTTGATTTCACAGCTCTTGGGCAAGTCATTTTATCAAGGAATCCTACGGAAATAAAAGTTACTCGAGTAAAACTAAATGCGACTACTAGTGAGTAAAATGTGACAAAAATAAGTATTAATAATGAAACGTTATAAATAAAACGTACCTTTGAGAATAGATTTGCGAAGAAAAGCAATAACGTTATCAGAAACAGCAAAACCAACAATATCTTAAATGTGTATTATACTTATTGTAAATAACAGCAGAATCACCTACTCATGGCTTATACTATACTATGGCTTATGGCTACTTGAGACGTGCATAATAAAGAAAAATGTACAGCATATTATAGCAATAGTAATTTTCATTTAAAATTGAATTTAAATATTGGGTCTAATATTATAGAATTTTTATTAATAGCAATACTAAAACCCATTAAGGCTGCGGCAAAGGTAACCGTGTACGAAAACAATATAGATGCCCAGTTCAGTCGATTTACCCAAACGGTCGACTGAGATTTCCCGTTTTGAGCAAATGTGGAGTGGGCACGACACGAAGTACCGTTGGCGCAATCTGCTAGCACCCTTTGACAAGAGTCTTACATAATTCTTTATCGATGTATCAAAAGAGATTTATGCTATATATTATAAGTATAGATTATTTCTCTTGTGTTGCAAAGACGTTGGAATCGCGTACAATAGCGGTCTTTTACGGTACATTTGAAATAAGTAAGCCTACGTGGAAATACAGCTTTATGTAATCCTACCATAGTTTAAAATGTTCATTGTATATTAGTAAAGGGTTGCTAAATTTTATTTATTTATTATATGAAGACCATCAAGCAAAAAATACAAGTTAGGTTATAAAAAATATAAAATAAGAAGCCAATTAAAGGTCCTCACAAATAGACACAGAAATAGTTGTTTTTAAGCGAAAGAGAAGTGTCTAGGTTATAACTACAAAATTAAACAATATTTAACAATTTTCAAAAAAAAAATTACAAAAAGTGATGTTCTTAGCTGACCTGTCAGATTTTTGACAACTCATGAAATGTATTAAAACAACATATAGTGCAAATAATAGCTCATGTTCGGTTAATTTCAAATCATTTACTTATATAAGAAACCGCAGCAAGGATTTTAATATTTCACCCTATCAAGTTACTCAATAGACTACATGTATCATCCACGAAAATCAATCAAATGAAAATCAAGTTTAGATTTTCACTTGATTGATTTTCGTGCGCCAATAGTTTAGATATAAACAGGGAGCATTTCAATGACAATATCATCTTTATACATTCACATACCTGACAAAAAGTAGCTTGACAGGTCAGAGAATGTATGGACCGTTAACATTAGCCTTAACGTTTTGCTGACGCACCTCTAGTGCAAAATAGATCTAAACCTAATTTTGGGTCAGTTTTGTTAAAGTTGCTATTCGCTCGCAAGATATACGTGTTCTGTCTATAATTGGTTGAGGCAAAAGGCACATTTTTGATGGGTTATTCCTAAGAGGTTTGGAGGGCGCTGATATTGAGATACGGGATAAAAGATCAGGTCAGTCTATTTTATTGGAGTTCATTTTAAATAGTAAATTTAAGTCAGCTATATCTCGTATTAGATCAAGTGGCAATAGATGATGCTTAAGACAGTAGCTTTGATATAAATCCCTGTTATAATCGTCCCTAGTTCTGTAACATATATGTTTCATAAATTTCTTTAGGATTCGCCCAATCCGATCAATGTACGATACACAATATCTTTGCCTCCATACTTGTAAGGCGTACTCCAAGTGACTACGCAATAGCAGCAGTAAAGAACTTTAAGAAGTAGTACGCATTCCAAACCCGAGTACTTTGGATGGTTTAGCAATTAAATTTTTGACATGTTGATCAAATAATAATTTAGCGCCTTGCAGCTCTCCCAAATCTTTGACTAGATTTTGTCGTTTAAGATTTACACCTTAAACAATATTCATATACAGGATGACTGATGGGTCACTTTCAAAATTCCAGGACTTGATAGTTTAAGATCATACACGAAGAGAAAAACTAAATTTTAATTATTTACTGAGTTAACTTCACCGAAAGTTAAAGAATTCACTACGCAACGCATAGTTCCATTAGCCTAAGGGCCCGTTCACACCAGATCCGTCAGTGACGATTCGTCCGAAAACACGATACGTCATGACGGATATACGTTCTCATTGCAAACGGAACCACCGCGCGCGGTTTTACCCGCGTAACTTTTGATTCCGTGAGAATTTCGGGATAAAATATAGCCTATAACCTTCCTCAAGAGTTGGGCTATCAAATGCAAAAAGAATTTTTCAAATCCCACTTGTTGTTTCTGAGATTAGCGCGTTCAAAGAAACAAACTCTTCAGCTTTATATATTAGTATAGATTCGTCAAAATATCCGAATTGATGTTCTCATTCGTTTCGTGATTCAGAGTTCAGTCTTGGGTGAACTACCGAATTAAAATATCCGATGGATGTGGATATTTAAATCTTGTATTGGTATTATCGCCGTTCTAAAAAAAGAATAAAAAGAAAACACTGGGTGCTTCCAATTTTAAGCCAAAGACCAATTTTTGGAGCTTTCCATACTTTAATGAACGGTTTGCGAAGAGATGACTCAAAGTTTTACGATTATTTTAGAATGTCCGTAGATACCTTTGACTATATTCTCCTCAAATTGGATATGGATTTGAGAAAACAGGATACACATTTTAGAAACGTGATTCGTCACAAAAAATTCCGTCATTTTACACGATTCGTGATGCGTGTGAAAAAAATGCATTGCCACCGTCAAAATAAAAACGAATCATGAAAAAAAACGATTCCTCAAAAAACACGAATCGTCCTGGTGTGAATGGGCTCTTATACAATAAATGCTTAGCGGGTGGTGATGTGCGTGTGGCGGGAATACTGCTGTGTGCGTGTTGATTGAGGCGGCGCGTCGGAAAAAGTGTAGTAAGGTCTCTTTATTTATTCATAGAGATTTCTGGTGAAAAATTAAATACCTACTTTTATTACATAATTATGATCAGAATCGAGTACAGAGTGCTCTCCTTCAGTATTGAAAATTTGTTACCAGTCACCCTGTTTAACAGGGTTACGTTTCCGACAGTAGTATATTACACAGTTACTATATTACATTTGGATGGATTTAGATCAAGGTTGTGCTCAGAACAGTATGTTTCTACGTCTTCCTGTAGTAAAAGAGCATCATCAATTGTAGTAATAGTAGAGAAAAAATCATGCCATCAGCGAAACACAGAAGGCGCGACGAACGAAGACAGAGGTGGATGTCATTTACGTAGATTATGAAGAGCAGGGGTCCTAAAACTGACCCCTTGGGCACCCCATTTGGGATAGTGACCCATCCCGAAATATTATTATTGATAACTACGTCCTGTGTTCTTTTCTCAATGTACGAAGTAAGCCACCTCAAGAGATCGCCATTGATGCCAATTTTTAAGTTTCAACAAAGTATGTTATGTCGAATAAAGTCGAATGCCATGCTATAATCAGTTTAAATAACGTCCACCTGCTGCCCACCATCTATAGCACATGTTTTTTTTTATTTATTTATTTATTTAATGGTAACAAAATCCACAGCTCTTAAATAAAATATAACAGTAGGTACATATACAAAAACTGACAGCCAGTTACGGATTTACAATTTTTAGATGATCTAAGCAGACAAAAAAGAGAGATACAATATTAGAAAATGTTTTAAATCAAAGTCATTCTTAAATATATATTTCACAAAGAAAAGACATTTAGTCATTAAATTTTTCTACTTTAGTTTTAGGTCAACTACAGTGTATGACAATGTTTGTGTGTGTATGTAACTATGTGTGTGTGTGTTTTGAGTGTTTGTGTGTGTGTATATTTAAAAGAGGTAACAAATACTTAGCCATGTTTTATTATCAACTCTTGTTAAGTAAATTTAATATACTGTTCTTAAATTTAACCTTATTATCATAAAATATGTCAGTGACTAGTGCGAATTTTTTGTTGCCCACCATCTATAGCACATGTTTTTTATTTATTTATTTATTTATTTAATGGTAACAAAATCCACAGCTCTTAAATAAAATATAACAGTAGGTACATATACAAAAACTGACAGCCAGTTACGGATTTACAATTTTTAGATGATCTAAGCAGACAAAAAAGAGAGATACAATATTAGAAAATGTTTTAAATCAAAGTCATTCTTAAATATATATTTCACAAAGAAAAGACATTTAGTCATTAAATTTTTCTACTTTAGTTTTAGGTCAACTACAGTGTATGACAATGTTTGTGTGTGTATGTAACTATGTGTGTGTGTGTTTTGAGTGTTTGTGTGTGTGTATATTTAAAAGAGGTAACAAATACTTAGCCATGTTTTATTATCAACTCTTGTTAAGTAAATTTAATATACTGTTCTTAAATTTAACCTTATTATCATAAAATATGTCAGTGACTAGTGCGAATTTTTTGTTATATGTGTTTTGGATTCTATTTACAGTGGCGTTCTGAGTGTAGTTTGTTTTCGCATGCTGCGGATAAAATAGGGAGGTGTGTCTTGTTCTAGTGGAAGGAGTATGTAAGTTGAGGGAGAGATTTGTGAGATCATTGCAATCTATATTACCATTACAAATTTTGTATAAGAACATCATGTCAAGTAGGTACTCTACTCTCTGGATTCAAGGGATATCACATGGTGTTGTTTGCAAGCATCAGGGTATAACTTATTGGGTTGTGAATGTCTATAGGCCAAATGTTTAAGGAATTTCCTTTGAATTGATTCAACAGCATGGCTATATACAATATACTGAGTGTTCCATACAGTGCTGCAGTATTCCAGTGTACTACGAACCAAAGAATAATAAAGTATACTTACGCACATTTCATCTGAAAAGGGAGCTGTAGCTCGCAATACGAAGCCAAGGTTTTTGTATGCTTTGTTGACCATAAATGCAATATGTTCATTAAAAATAAGTTTCTCATCGAGAAAAAGTCCCAAGTCTCTAACAAGGTTGGTTTTCTTAATTTCCGTACTATCAAAGAAGTAACTAGACGACAGACGATTGCACTTACGGGTAAAACTAATATGTAGGCACTTTTCTATGTTTATTCTTATACGATTCCGTGTATAGTAAGCTGATAAGCGATTTAGATCCTCCTGTAGATTTTTACTGTCTATAAGGTTGTTTACTTTCATAAAAATCTTAGTATCGTCAGCGTACATAATATATTTAGCATGGTGGATGGATTTACCAATATCATAGAGATAAACTGAGTACAACAAAGGTCCCAGTATCGATCCTTGTGGGACACCGGATGGAACAGACACAAAATTTGAGCAGTACCCACCCACCACGACTGCCTGACTTCGATTGCGGAGATACGATTCTATCCATCTCAGGAGATTTCCGCAAATTCCTAACTCCTGGAGCTTCCGGAGAAGTATGACGTGATCCACACGATCAAACGCTTTTTCGAAATCTGTGTAAATCACGTCAACCTGCCCCCCACCTTCCATGTCACAAAGAACTTGGTTCGTGAAATAAGCTAGGTTAGTACATGTCGAGCGATTTCGCATAAAGCCGTGCTGTTCAGCAGGTAGGTACTTACAGACGGTCGCATATAAGTCATTATGTACTATCCTCTCAGCCACCTTACTGAGGACATTTAATTTAGATATCGGACGATAATTTTCAATTGAAGTTTTAGGACCCTTTTTATGCACGGGTGTGATGTGCGCGGTTTTCCATAATGATGGAAAATACCCTTCAGAGAAACAACGATTAAAAATATAACTCACCGGTAGCGACAAGGAAGCTGCGCACTTAACAAATAAAATTGGAGGCAAGTCGTCATTACCAGCACCTTTACTAACGTCCAAACTCTTTAACAGCCTTTCACAATAATCTTTATCTACTGCAAGTGTACCTAAGGATTCAGTTTCAAGGAAACGCGGTGCGATTTGGGTATCGTTATAAGAATCTAGAGGTACACTAAAATTCTGCAGAAAAAAGTCATTAAAAGCGGCACATATTTCCGCCCCTCCACTAACAACTGAACTCCCGTAGTCCATGTGCCCTGGGCAAGCAGAATTATTTTTTCTTTTGGAGTTAATGTATGTCCAGAAATACTTAGTAGACTTTTTTATCATGCTTTGGGACCATTCAGTGTAGTTTTTAAAACATTCTACTTGTAGTTTCTTTTGACGGGCTCTGAGAATAGAAAAAGAAGCGTAGTCATTAGGATTATGATACTTTTTCCAAAGTGAGTGATACTTCGCTTTCTCCCTAGTCACATGAATAAGCGCCTGACTGTACCACGCTGGATATTGATGTGCCCCTGACACTTTAGAACAAGGTACATATTTAGCGATTATTTTATTTATAATGTCATAAAATCTAAGAATTATATTTTCAATGTCCATTACTTCGAAAATTTTTATCCAGTCACAATTCATTATTTCTTTATTAATTTCGACAAAATTAGCCTTCGAGTACAAATATTTTTTCCGCGGTTTAACCTTTATAGGTGTAACTATAATATCGCATACGTTAAATTCAAATGAGGGATGATAATTATCCTCTGTCACGAGAGGACTAACAGAACGCCAAATATTAACGCCAAAGTTACTAAAGATTAAATCCAGTGTGTTATGGCTAGAGTTTAAAATTGAGTTCGATTGTTTTAAACCTCTATAATACATTAAATTTACCAATTCCGCGGCTACAGATTGAACTTCCACGGACCCCTTTTGTAAAAATATCGGATCAGTTGAAAGCCACTTAACACAAGGTAAATTAAAATCGCCGGCTATTAAGTAATTATCATTAGGATGCATGTTTATAATTTCGTTAAATAAGTTGAGAAAAGATCGTATACGCTTAACCATACATCGATTTGCCGGGATATAAACGACGGCGACGTGAAGATCGGGCGGCGGCGGAGAGCAGAGTGCGGGGCAGGGCATGGGGCTGGGTGGCGAGGAGGCGCGGGGCCGCGCGGTGAGGCTACGGCCCGGCACAGTCAGCCACAAGCATTCCAGTTCGCTGCGTGTCCAAGTAGGCTGCGCACGCGCATGTAAACGTATGTCGCAGAGCGCCATAACCCCGCCACCGGGTGCACTGCTGCCGTCAACATCTCGATCTCTCCTGAATACGTCATAAGGATTAGTACTCAGCTCAGTGTTTAGTATACCATTACATAGCCAAGTTTCGGTGATAAGTGCGATGTTAAAGTCATGAGTTAGTACATTGTTAAAGAAAGTATTCGTCTTTGTTCTTAGTCGTCTGACGTTTTGATAGAATAAGTGCAATCGGTTTTCAGTTAACACTTTTGGTTCTAAGATATCTAAACAAAACTCGACAGCTGAACATGTAAATAACTTTGATTGATTTAAAATTGTGTATTAATTGTAGAAAAACTGAGCTACATTGTATATTAAGCTTACTAAGAGCAAGCAATGATATAATTTGATCGTGGCAAATGTTAAAACGTCATTTAAAAACACAAGGTTAGTAACGGTGGAGCGACCCTTAAGAAATCCATGTTGGAAAGGACTAAAAGATTGTTTAAGAGCAGGATACAGTTAGTTGTAAATCAATCTTTCGAACACTTTAGAAACAATACACAACTTAAAGACTGGACGGTAAATAGAAACTTCAGTTTTCGAACCATTTTTATGTACAGGAGTGATGAAGGCTGGTTTCCACATTTTTTTTTGTGGGCTGCGTTATCTATTTAATACTATTATTAAGCTTATACCTTCAATATAAATAATTCGTTGAAAAATGTTTCTATGTTCCGATCCAAGTAACACTGAGTAATAGTTTACTGACATGACTTCAGACAAACATTTAAGTAAGTAGTTAATCGCTTGCGACGAAGCGCTCACCTCTACTACGATAAGCGTCTTTGCTAAAATACGATAATATTCCGATAATCGTGTTTATTGGTCAGAGCGTTTCTTTTCTCCAATCATAACTGTGGTCTATTAGAAACTTTTCCGAGTACTACTATGCTTGCACTGAAGTGCGTATCAAACTTGACTTATTTTTTCGTATTAGCATGAAAATCTATTTATTAAAAACGCTCTTTAAAACAAAAAAAAGTATAGCACACAAAATGAAACCAGCAAGAATAGCATAGGAACATCAATATTTCGTCGATCGACTCGATACTTTTTCCGCCCGGCTGAGTGCGGAGCCCATATCATGTCGGCTTTGTTTACACTTTATAATTTCGAATTCGAGTGTGAAAGTACATAATCGCGTCATACACATCGTTTTAGGTGGCATTTTTGTGTAATCATTCTCTATTCACCAAAATTTGTAATAAATATTATTGGTAATTATGTTATGATGAAATAATAATGTGGAAGTCTGTTCGAGAGTTCAACTTTCGGGAGGTTTGTACAAAGTTGAACTGCTGGGACATCAAAGTTGTACTGTTCAACGAGTTGAACTGAGCATTTGAACTACTGGGAACTAGCCCAAATTCCCTATGATCTGTCTTCAAAAACCGACACTAGCCCGGATCGCGGCAAGCCCACGCAAACCGTGCACAACCACCCCGTTCACACGCTTGTGCTTGTGGAAGCTTGCCGAGACTTGGTAAACGTGTATCTGGGGTATAAAAATTATTTTAAGACGGGGTTTGGGGTTTAAATCCGGTTGAATGCACTGCATAATCAATCACGCGAACCATGTTTTTCAACCGTAAAAATACATCTTCTTACTTTACAATCTTGCTATTGCATAGAATTAATGTAGTTATAATATATATTATATTATAGGTACTAATATAATAAAGCCAAAGCGTTTGTTTGCTTAAACGAGATACTTTGGAAACTATACAAGTATTATACAAACTAAAGTATAGCTCTTGGATAAGGATATATCATATGCTATAGCTTATCAAGAAGTTCCTGTGGGATTAAAATTTTCGCAGGCAAAACCGCACCCTGCTGCTATTAAATCATAAATGAAGGAATAAGTTTTGTCTAGTTTTAAATTACGCATTTCAGAATTTATAATTTAAAATATTATCTAGTAGTAGTACTTACCTAGATTTCTTTTATGCTTATTTTTCAACTTGGACCTCATTTCTGAAAGACTGACAATATTTCTTCTTTTCGCAATTAATATGAAATTGAAGTCATAAAATGCGTTAAAAGGTAAATAGGTGGGCATTAAAGACGGACGTTTTCTCTAAATCTAAAAAGGAAAACAGATTAACCAAACTGCTGATTGTGTAGATGTTCAACCTCGTTTCACAAAAGGAAACCAAAAGCTTTTGTCGCCGAAGATCGCTGCAAAATTCCTGCGATTTCCCACTCAGAGCAATTTTCTATAGAATTAGGTGTAAAGGAAATTCATTGCGGTCAAAAAATGTGTCGAAGTTTCTTTCGACAGCTTTGTAAAAAAAGGATACAGAAGTACATTTCTGCTGTCTTGTAAATAAATAGTTGCCCTTTAAGCTTGGTCTTAGGAATATTAATGCAAGAACCTATGAATGTATATTATTTTAGAACTTCGATTTGTGAATAAAGTCTTACTTTCTTTTATGCGGTTTCAAAGCACATATCACCCAAATAGCAGTAGATATGATTAAAATTGGCCACTGACATTCTCCTCAAATAACACTTTAGTAGACGATTTTAAACTTAGTGAATTTTACACTTTAGATGGTATTAGGTAGAATTGCCCCAGAGTAAAACAAAACAAAAGTTTCATTGTTACGTGAAAATATCAACTTATAATTTGTGAATGAGTTTGTTGATGTATGAGATGTTGGCTGTGTAATACTTAATCGACCCATATTCAACTAGATATAGCCATTTCTTAATACTTCAGAAGTTTATGAAGTTTACAAAAGAATAGCGATTTTATACAACTGCTTTAAGAAATATATATTGATCTAAACATCTAAAATTTAGATTACCATTTTATTGTACATTTCTCTCTTGCGCCTATAAAAAGCACTACTTTCACCCCATCTCATTCGTGTAATGACTAATAAAACAAACCCGTTCATTTCGTCTCTAAATACAAATGTTGTGTCAGTTCCACAATTCCGTTCGGGAGAGGTCATTTTGTCCTATTTTGTTAAATTACTTTCGAAGCAGTGTAGCTCCGATTAGCTTTCTTACTTTAGTAAACTTTGTGTTATTTTACTTTCCATTTAATTTTAAAATTTACTTGGTAGTACAAATTGACCAGGCTCCGCTTGCTAATGAACACCCTCGATATTAAATCTATCTGATTAAAAATATTGATCCAGCATAAAGTGTGAGAGAGTCTAGCGGAGGCATTGCACGCTTAATTGAAGTCCCTAGACAACCAATGTATTATATAGACAGAAGTTAAATCATTATTGCTATTAATTTCTTTATGAAGTTTAAGTACGGGTAAATTTGAGATGATATAAGCATTTTAATTTTTTTTTGCCTTTCTTTCACAGGTGACCTGACATGTGCTTTGCCCAGCGTGCCCGTAGCCCGGCATCCAGACAAAGTGATTTCGGCGAGATGGCACCCTGACGATTTCTCCTTCCTCTCGACGTCTGCCGACAAAACCGCGGTATTGTGGACCATACCCCCGGTTTAAGCTCAGCCCTATAAAGTTAAGATCAAGCGCGTTCATGATTTTTCTTAGATTCTTCACGCCCTGCGAGACTCACCTGGTGGATATCGAAAACATTCGGGACTTTAAGATAAAGAGATCATTCGTAAAATTTGTAAAATAACGTTTTAATCAAAGTAATTATTTAAAATATCTAGGTTATTATAACGAGGCGAAGCTTCTTTGCAAAATTTGATAACGTATTTCATTTACCTATAAAAAATGGATAAATAATATCGTTATGTTTATGACCTGTATTTCGTGCTGGGCGATAAAAATGTTTGCGATGGCTCGCTAAATTGAAATTTGCTTTATTGATGTAAATAAAAATGTATTATCTTCTATACCGTCGTTGAATGTAATCACAAATTTTAAGACAGCTTTTATAAATTCTAACTATTAAATCGTTTTTACTGTTTAATATATATCTTAAATATATATCTAATTAATGAATTTTGTTTGTAATCTTTCGAAAATTATAACTAGTAAATAGTACATTATGTGTTATATTAATGAATAATATTTTCAATATATATTTACGAAGATGGAAGTTAGTTTGAGATGAAGAACAAAAAGTCGGTTCTCGAAGTAATATTATTTGTGGATACACTTAAATCTTTATAACTTTTGGTAACAATATCTCCTCGCATCTGAGCATTAATAGTAAAACCGTGGAAATTGGATATTGATTGGAGTAGTTTTATTTCCGGTTTTATCGTCGATCTACGACGGGTATATATCCTTTATCGGCAACTGGAATGTGTATTACGTTTTAAAAGTTTTTGCGGCGATAAAGTATTAGATATATTATATTGATTTGTGACAATTCAAACACGTAGGTATAGTGTTTTTATAGATAAATTTGGTTATTTGTTTTGACATTTTATACTAATATCGGGTCATCCTGTTCATTTAAGTTTAACTGTACAAGTTTCATGAATTTTAATTTTATTTTTATTTCAATGAAGATGGATTTATCAGTTTGCTTTCATTCGATTTTTATTAAAATACAGATAATACTATTCAATTCTGATTATTATTAAACTGTTTTTTAGTTTATCATTTATTTATTAGGTTCCTTTCTCATAGAAACACCTAGTTTGGAAGATTTTATGTGCCTTTCTTCTACAAGCGTCAAAGCCTTATTAGGATTTATAATTTCCTATATCTTTAGAATTAAATAGAAATGAATTAATTCCCATGGATAATATTATGTGATGGGCGGGTGATATTAAATAAAATTTATCATTTCAATAAGACATTTTTGGCATATTTATACGTTAAAACTAATATTTACAATACCAAATTATACATTCATAAGCATGTTTATATAGTTATCTATTATGTAAAAAGGGATCTTCTTTCGTGAATCAACTATCGCTATGGCAAAAGAAAACGATTTTTTTTACTTTGGTGCTGAATATGTTTTCTTTTGTTGATATTGCAATTCGTACCAAATAGGTGAATTCCCCAAGGGGCCAGTGAATCGTACTAGATGCCACTCGGCCTTGATACTCTTTCAGCCTATAGGGGCCTCGTGTGCGACGTAGATCACGTCATAAGCCTGTTTCACACAATAAACCCACTTAATGAAGGATGCTTTCACTAGCCCGATATATTATTTCGCAATTTACCGGATATCGGATTTATTTTGACTATAATTTTCATGATGTGAGTTTTTTTGGCACAAATATTTTGATGTGATTAGGTATAGACAAGAATATTCCTAGACATCTGAATTGTTAAAGGGGCACCTTAAAATTATATAGTTTTATTTCGTTTTTTCGAGTCATTTTTAAGTAGAGTTATAAAGATCTCTGTTGGCTTTCCTTTGGTGCTAGCTGTTGTTTTGTCGACAACGACCATGTTTTTGACAAATACGTACTTCGAATATATCGTTGGTATTATTTATTAAAACAATTTTTATGTAACTACGCCTAATTCTTATTAAAGAGGACTTGTTTGGTCTATTTCTAGTTTAACATAAGGGACAATTTCACAAAAAAATTGCTATAATGAACAAAAATGTGTAACGAACAATAAACATACCGTTCAGTCCAGACATTTTTCTAATTGAAACACTAAATAGTTAAGTCTTTTTCAATGGAACTGCACAAATTAATGGATTGGTTAAAGTGTCTAAGGAGTTTCCTTTTGTTTAGGGTTGTCAAACAAGTGCTTACATTAAGTAGTGTTTGATGTATGAAATAAGTATTCACATTTATTTTTATACTTTTTATTTGCGCCAAGTGCACTTGGGTTTTTTTGCACGAAAATTACATTTTACAATCCAACAGGTTTATAAGTATTTGTGGAGATAAAAAATAAAAATCTTTTTAACGCATTTCATTAACGATTGTTGTAAGTTGCGTGAAGTCGATGTTACGTGAAATAATTAAATAAATATATTCTTTAACTCGAATACTATGTTAAAATCTTAGCGTCATTAATATCTAACTTACATAACTATCATCTCAGTTATAGAGTTGTAAGTTTTTTATTGATAAAGCCTGTGTTTTAAAGCAGAGGTTTATATGATTGTATGCTATTAACTTTAAATATGATAGCATTATTTTGTAATCCTCAATGTACATCAAACATGTAACTAATTGAATAACCAGATCTTGTTAAATTAAACCGAATTTTGTTAACATGTGTGTATCCCATTGTATTAAGAATTATAATCATTTACAACAAGATGCTGTTTTATTTCATTGTAATGTGTGCAGACTTGACTCCCTTAAGAAAAGGGATAGAAAGGGATAGCTTTTGTTTTTTTCCCTCTCAAGGAATAATTATATACGGCTGGGTTTTCTTTGATGCGGAGTAGAGCGGATCGAAGCAAGAATCGACCAACCACAAAGCTTAAAATCTCCGCTTCACTAAAATGGAAATATTACTGCGCGGCAGAGCATCGCAATACTCAATTACACTGCTGCAGTGCGATCACAGAACTTTATCGATTCGTATGTTTTTGAATGATCGCGTAGTATGGAGTCGGTTTGTAAGCAACAATTGAAATCTACCCACTGCCACACGCTAAGTGACAAACGTGTGCCTTGTTAATTGTGAATGTTTGTGACATTCATTATTGTTGTTAAATATTTGTAAAATAAATATGTATATTACAATGTTGTTTACCTCTAGCAACGGACTTCTTACTATACGAACATTCGTAAACACACGAATCGAGTTTTGCGATCGAACTGCTGATTCGTTACCTTCTAATTCAAGTACAGAGAGATACAAAATGATTGCCGTCTAATTTTTATTGACAACATGGCGTGCTGTTTCTCTGACTGTTTGCAACGTGAACTGCAACGTCCGATCATACGCACATTCGACACGGACGTTCGGAATGCGCCAAGCGCCGCTTTTGATACGCGCGTACGGTACGGAAAATGTTATGAAAATTTGAATGTTTGAATCTCTCTTAGTAGGTGTTATATAAATCTATGAGTAGGTGTGCCTATTTGAAGATACGGACGTACGGTACGCGAGTTCGAACGCGTAACGTAGCTTTGGCACTAAGTGTTACAACTCGCTACTTCAAATTGCTCCGCTACGTTCCGATCTTCTTCAGTACACCGATTCATTGGAACGCTAGCGTCTTTTCACTGCTCCGCTTTCCACCGCCTCAGCTCCACATCAGTGGAATCGCAGCGTTAGGCGGAGAGACGGCGCCCTAAATTAGTAGTCTCAAGTTGTGAGGTGGTATTACGCACGACAGAGCAACCCCAATGACGTTGTGGGACTTCTCAAAGAACGAGTATTGAACAGCACCATTGCTGACCGTCATGCAAAAACAGTTTGGTCGTGATCGGAGCGACAGCCAGTCGGGTAAGAAGAGCGTTAGATGCTGGAAGGAATATAGCGGGGCAGCTAAGATGAGTGGCCCCACGGTTGCTGTCGGGAAATACTTAGAATTATACTTACCTACCGTTTGACCTCAATCTCACCATTTCACAGGTAAGTGGAGTGTAGGGAGGAAATTACTCTGCATGACTTATTGCCGGAGCTGTAATATTCGACTACTTTGAGGAAACTGAGCTTCATTGCTTTCAACAGCTCTTATATGCATGTTCTCTGCGGATGTTATTTAATATTAAAACTCAATTTTTACGCTTAACGCCAGCACCACACGTTGGCCCCAACGGTGGTACCAACGTTAATTTGGTGAAGCGTACATGCGTTGGCTATTATACTAGTTCCTTCCCGTCAAAGCCAATGTGAAGATGTCCGATACAGAAATCGAAATTGCTCTAAGTGCTTTTACAGTTCCGAGTGTGTTTCATTTATTTTTGTTAATGAAAATAAAAAAAAACTTGTTTTCCACTTTGCCACGTCAAAGAAGATGGTGGATGAAGACGCATTATAAAACACGGTACCAGTAAGTACAGACTATACACTCCATTTCAGACTATACACTTCAAGCAGTTCTTTACAAGTCATTTTAATATTAAATTATCTATTATATAATTATGTATAAAAAATTATCTACTTACATTTCTTTTTCAGGTACGATGAAACACTATTGTTACATAATTTGAATCAAGAGCCCTCAGGACTATTTGATAACTTTTGTAGTATGTATAGACTTCGAATTCCATTACAGTTGACTGGACCTTGCGTGTTGCATCAACAGGACTGAATGTGGACGGGTCGCGAACGTCTCCTTTGATAAAACAGACACTCGGCGGTCAACTACCAACGGTCGTCCTCAACGTTGGTACCAACGTTAGAGCCAATGCTATTTTCTAGATACACACGTTGGACGAGTGGCGTTGGGGCCAACGTGTGGAGCCGGCATTAAAAGATTATCTACCGTTGCTAAGGATAACGAACATAATATTTCTTTTCGAAAATATTATGTTCGATCTCAATCTCACTTGATGGTAAGTAAAGATGAAACATATTTGTTTAAGAAGATATTTGCTATTCATGAAATATGTCTGGAGCATATAAACGCTCGTTACTTTATTTGAAGGGTGGTCGCTACCGAGGCGAATACTATAGATACTTCAACTCAGTTGTGCGCTCATCCCTGTGTGTGGGTAAACCTTCTACGTACATACATACATAACTTCACGCCTGTATCCCTTATGGGGTAGGCAGAACACCAGAGGTTATGAGACCATCTGTTGTCGCGTTTGACAAATTTGGAGGTATTATAAAGATAGAGAGAGGCTATTGTAGTGAGATTGTGTCAACCTATCGCCCACAAAAAAGCCAAGTAAACCTTGTCCCTTAACTGACTTTTACAGTACGCTCGGGAGGAGAAGCAGCTGGCACATTCTATGTTTTTCTTTTGCTCCCAGTCCAGCATGGAAGGAACCATGTACCTTGTACGTATACAGTGATTTGTCATAATTCTATGTGTGCGTAGGGGAGAACAGGATAATACCAGTCTCTTAACCGATTCGTTGCGGATGACGGCCGAGGAGCGTCTTGCATTTCTTTTGTGTGGTGCGGGAGACGCACCTCAGCCGTCATTTTTCAATTGATTGATGAATGAAACATCATTTTAAAGGTTCCTGTTGACAAGACTATCGTTATTTTTTATCTAGTTTATGCTTATAGTGTTTGTTTCAGGATACAGCGTGAATTTAGAAACTTCAGGAGTTGACAAACTTTGATTAATAAGAACTCATTTATTTTCTGTATTACGGATGACGGCCGAGCGGCGTCCTCATAATTCAGATCGTTTCTTATATATGAGATTTTAATGATACCCCATTATTATTAAAGGTGAATTCACAAAGATATGCTCGTAATATTCTTTTATATAAAACTAAGTGATATGTGGACTGTCATTATAATAATAATAGTAAATGCATAAAGTAGTATTGTAGTAGTAATATGTATAACTTTTATAGTTTCATATCTATAAACAAGCGCATAGGGCATGATTTTTAATTAGTTTTCTTGTCTTACCTAGCTGACACATGACTTGAAATAAGCAACGTCCAAAGAGTACATTTTCAGTCAGGCTAATGGAGTGTAGCATATATAATAAAAGAATAGAACTTTCGTATTACTTCATTTCTTTAATTTTCCGAATCATATTTTGTGGCAAGGGTGACGGAAATTGAATAATGAATTTCTTAGATAGGTATTATGCAAAGTTTTTTGTATTTGTTTTATTTAAGCCACTGCTAACATGTGCGAAGGGGTTTTATAAATGCAGAACGCAAAATGAGTGGCTTTTGTTTATTATTGGAAATAGGAGAAGTATAATAAAACAATAATTTAAAGAATGAACAGAAATATTGGGTGCCGTGGTCTCTTTATTCTTAGTGATTTTATTGTATGGTTGGTGATTTAAATAAAGTCTGCTTAGGTAATCTTAAGACTATTAAGGAAGGAGATCGTGCAAAAAACCGAAAATAGTTTTACGATTCTTCATATTTAACCTATTTAGATATGATTGAGAATGATGATAATTTGCATATATTAAAATGAAAGACCAAAAATTAACGTTGGTAAATAAATAAATACTAGTTGACTAATAGTTGTTATAAAATAAACGTCAATAAAGGCTAAAAATTGAGAAAAATGCAATAACATGACGTATTTTTCTGATTTTAACCCAGTAAATGAGTAAATGAATTCGACTTGATTAAAAAAAGACTTTTTGAACAAATAAGAAACCAACAAATATAATCATGAACTTTTTTTTGTATTTTTATAAACAAAGTCTTCTTTTTTTTAAGCCCTAAAGTCCAGATAAGTTTTACATAATTATCCATAGAAAAATGAATGAACGATCACGCATATCACGAGCATTCGATTTAGTACTCTCATCGCCAGTGCGCTTTTGGATTTCAAGGTGACACCACCGGTATTTGATGCACCAGCAAAGTTATTATGAATTTGTGTACTCTGTAAGTTATTATTAATAATTATTTTTAAAACTAATTAATTTCAGTGAGTAGAAAGTACCGATACAATGAAATCTAAAAGAAAACAAAGATGCTAAACCAATTTACCGCCAAACGACATAAATTTGTCGCTAATGTCGTAAATGATGTCGCTCGCATACGGCCTAGCCCCTAAAGACTTCAAAAATTAGATTTTTACATTTTAGGACTTACTTCCATTAGCTTTCACCAATTTGAGCTGCATAGTGCTAAAAGCGTCAGAATAGTTTTGTAATATCGAGCTTGATTGTTGACTGCAGGAGCTAATATTCTGTGCAGTGAGCTTGTAAGTTTTTAGTCTGACTTGCCTTTTCTTTGAACACGTAATATTGAAATCTTACAGCACTTACATACACTTAACAATGAAAATAGTAATTAAGTACTAAAATGTGAAACCGTAGCATGATTATTATTACATAGTGGCCATGTGGATAGTTATATTTTATGATTACTATTATTTTGATCAGATTTCACTTGTTTTAAATTAATTTATCCACTTTCATTAATTGATTTATATTAATTTTTAATGATACTATTTTGTTTGTGTTCCTTCTAATTCATGAACCTCTCCCTCCCGAGGACTTGCATATGAAAGGAATATTTGAAAAACTTCTTTCGGTTTTCCAAAAAAATGTTTATAACACCTGACATCAATCGGAGACTTGCTCTCAATTTCGAATAAAACGCTTCAAATATGCTTCGTAAACACTCTTAAACTAATAATTAAAGTCCTTAGGTCTGATATCACATGCCAAATGCACAAAACTAGTATATAGGGTCGCCTTATAATAGTCAATAATTTTTAATAGCAGATTAAGAATGATGAATGGGTCATAATTAAGAAAATATTTTTTTAAAAACATTTTTTGTACATTAAAGTTTCAAAATTCCTCTAAGTGATTGAATTTAAGTTCGATCTGTAGTTTATGACTACACAGCAAGGAATAAAAACGTTTCCATCTAATTATATGTAGTCATAAAGTGTTTTTTTTTTTTTTATTAGTGACTAAACCCGCGTTTGACCTCAATCTCACCTGATGGTCAGTGATGATGAGGTCGAAGATGAAAGCACACGGGTTTAGGAAGGAACTGGCTCTTTATACAATATTGCCGGAACACATTACCGCCGGAGCGGTAACATTTGGCGGCAGACTTTATATAAAGGGTGGTCGCTAGCCAGGCGGACCCAGAAGGGATCCTACCACCAAGCAAAGTGTAGATTAATCTTAAATTTTACTCACAGAGAAGAATTTTGAAATTTAAATTCATGAAAAATTTTTTTTTTTTTTTATTCATACCCACTCATTATTTCTAATCTGTCAAAATTATAATAAATCATTGATATTATAAATGTAAAAAGAAAACCTGTTGACGCGCTTAAAGTACACCCCCCTCCAACCACGCCGCTAGTAGCATGCTCAAAAATCGCAAGCCTGTCGATTCACGAGCGTGCTCGAAATGAGCATGCTAATTTTGAGCAACATTCCGACACACATGCTTAATTGACGCATGCTTTCGTGCTTGAAATGAGCATGTGTAGGTAATAGTAGCTTCTGGGTTAGAGGAATGAACTTAAAACTTAATGCACTCCTTGGTGCACTGGTCGAGTGTTCCGCTGGGCCTCAGAGCTCCTGGTCGCTTCTGGGCCCTGAGCCCCAGAACTTTTCTATAATGACTCCGAGTCTGAGTGTAAGGTAAAATACTCCCTAGTTCCACTGTGTGATAGATAATACCCCATAATACCTACTTACTAGCTTATACAGGGTTCATTTTAATTAGCGCATCACCTCTTGTAGTAAGCCAATATCTAAAAACACCTTTGCCAAATAAAAAAACCCCACCCCGAAACATATTTATAACAAAGCGAGACTTCAGTGAGGAAAACGTACTGAAATTTAAGCAATTAATATCTTTTTTATCGTGGTATGATGTTTTTACAGAAACGAACACTAACAAGGCTTATAACACTTTTCATGACACTTTTATTTTTCTGTTCAATCAATGCTTTCCGGAACATTTAGTTAAAATAAATTGCAGGCCAAGGAAATATTCTTGGTTTACAAAAGGTTTGAAAATATCGTCTACAACTAAACGTATGCTCAGATATAAATATTACCGCACAAAAACACAATCGGATAAAAATCTTAATATGCGCTACAATAAACTTTTTAAGAAATGCTCACAGCCAACAAAAATGATAATACAAACTTTATAAAAAAAGCTTCAAATATTTCTCAAGCGTCATGGAAAGTCATTAAAAACAGTACGATTACACAAAAACCACATAATGAAATAAAGGAAATATGACATGATAATAAATCTTATACGGCGCCCAAAGATATCTGCAATGTTTTGAACAACCATTTTATTAATGAAGCAAATGTCCAACCTTAAAAATCTTATGCTGTCAATAAAATTGATGATAGTATATTTTATATCCAACTGATGCTCATGAAGTATCCAATATCATAAAAGCATTAAGAGATACGAACTCAGTTGGTTATGATGGCATACCAGCAAAAATTTTAAAACAAATTAGAAACGTTATAGCACCTGTACTAGCTTACATAATCAATCTATCGTTTAAGCAAGGCATTTATCCAGACAAACTAAAAGTACAGGTATTAAAACCAATTTTTAAAAAAGGGGACAGGACTGATCCATCAAACTACAGACCGGTAGCTTTAATAACAGTGCCCTCAAAGGTTTTTGAAAAATTCATGATCATTCGGATAGTTAAAGATTCTGCACCCAAAACAATATGGCTTCCAAAAAGATAAGTCAACGGGACTTGCTGCGTTTAAACTTGTAAATGAAGTTATTAAATATGTAAATAACAAAGTCAAAACAATTGTAGTATTTTTTGACATGAGCAAAGCTTTTGATTTTGTGGATCACTCAACACTACTAAAAATGTGAAGCTTATGGGATTCGTGGAATAGCTTTAGAGTGGATTACAAGCTATTTAGCAAATAGACAACAATTTGTGCAGATCAAAAGTACAGATTCGACTTCTTGTCAAAAAACATGGTGCTCTGCTACAAAATTTAATCGCAAAGGTGTTCCCCAGGGCAGCCTATTAGGACCCCTCTTATTTCTCATTTATATAAATGACTTACCTTTAATTACAAATTTTTACAAGACCCTTTATGCTGATGACATTTCAATTATAATTCCGGATAATAATATAAATAACAATTTTAATGACATTATCAACACTACTATTATGTGACATTGTTAATTGGCTAAGTGATAATAATTTGACGGTGAATATGACGAAAACTCGGTATATACAATTTATAAATAAAGGAGCAAAAAAACAAAGTTTGGACATAAAATATCAAGCGGAAACCATTAAAGAAACTGACTGTTACAAATTTTTAGGTACCTATTACATTTGACGAACATTGCTCTTGGAAATTGATTTTCTTTTGTTTTGTGGAAACTGGAAAAAGTAACTAATAAAGAGACTGCGCTCAAAGCCTACCACGGTTACGTTGCCTCAATCTTAAGATACGGCTTACTTATTTGGGGCAACTCAGTTAATATAAATAAAGTATTCTTAGTGCAAAAACAATGCGTTAGAGCAATTGCCGACATTGATTCTTGGACTTCCTGCAAACCTTGGTTCAAGGCTTTAAAATTGTTAACGGTCCCCTGCTTACATAGTTACGAAACTGTTTTATTTGTTAGGATGCATCCAGAATGTTTTACACCAAAAAAAGATGTATTAAATTTTAGCTCTAGACATGCAAACAAACTATGCCTCCCTAACATTAAAACAGAGATATGTAGCCGAAATAGTTTCGTTTTGTGTGTTCGAATATACAATAAACTACCAGACAATATAAAGACATTGCCACTTCATAAATTTAAATCCACTCTGCATAGATGGCTATTGGAAAAATGTTTTTACAGTTTAGATGAGTTTCTCAGAGAAAAATGTATAGATATAAAGATAAATTAATTGTTCAATATATAATAATGTCAAACTATATTAATAAGAAGATAATGTGTATCTAAATATGGTAAAATAATGAATATGATGTAGATGTGATTACTACAAATGAACATTATTATACATTAAATTAAATTTATTTTATCATTAAATTGGAATTAGAACATAATAATTTTTACATTTGACATTTTTATTTCTGTACAAGCCTATTATAATGTTATTTTCATGTTTATATTCTTTAGATTGTAAGAAATATGTTATTTATTGCATGCTGTATAACAGTGAAATATGAGACCTATATATAAGCCGACCATCAAAATGTAAACCATATTTGACGCAATGTTATTGTTGCATGGCATCAGTTTTAATAGAGTACCGCCAGTTAAGAGACAATAAATATTTTTTGTATAAGAAAACTTGAATTTTTTAATTATTAATTTAAAAAAGTCGTAGAACAAATGATGTGGAGATACTGCCTGCAAGAGGTGATGCGCTAATTAAAATTTACTCTATATAAAATCTTCCTTTGAGGCCGAATGGGTAGTAAAAACAACCCCCAATTACATGGCTATAGAAGATCCAGACCCAGAACATGTTCATTTTCGTGTTCCGTGCGGGAACCTCACGGAGCGTCTGATCCCACTACGCCACGGGGCGAGGTCAACCTCCTCTTTTGCCTTTTAAACGTAGATAGGTATCTATTAATATTTTCTTGGTGCCTTAGGGACTAATTGGAAAAACTTTTATCTACAAATTTCAAGACTCTTTCTGAAGTTTAACTAGTTTGTGAGGTTTTGAGAGATGTTCTTAAAATAATAAACTTTGGGTATTGAAATCAGATTTACGAGTACATCTATACATATAAGGTAAGTAACTTTTACTTTTAACAGGTAATATTTCCTCGTACGACTTGAAGTAATTTATTTTTATGAAAGCAATTACGCAAAAATGATCGTTTGATATAGTATTTTTACGTTAAACATGCACATTTACCATAAAATCGTGCGATATAAGTATTTATTATTATAATCATTATATTTATTGATGGTTTTGCTAAAAGTTCAGCTGCATAAAATTAATTGAATGGCGCTTTGTTACAGGAGAGTTTATTTTAAGTTGTGATGAAGATTTTCCCATATTTTTTTCAATAAATGCTCCACTTTAGGCTCAATTCCAGATAAGTAGTAAATTATTATCTTGCTCGAATCAATATGTGCAACCAGTTATAACTCTGCACAATCATTCAATGTTTTTGGCTGATCAAAGTTAATTCAATTACTTGAACTGTTCGGGCCTTCTCTGTTACCTTCTGTTTATCCATTCTGTTGTATTGTAATGTAATGACGGCCCTTAATAACGTGTCCCCTGCGCTCACAGTTCGGCCATTTCACAAAGTGGGATCTTATTCTTTATAGCTTCATGTTTATTGTTCCTATTGAAGTAGTTTGTTTATGAGCAATAAATTTAGTCGTCTCAAATGTATCACGTTTATTTCGTAAACCTTAATTCCTTAGTTTTACTTCGTGATTCAGTTACCTCATCCAAAAGCTATTGCTAACACCTACTCTAAAGTCTAAATCGCGGTTATAATAACGTCTTGGTGTGCCGTTGATAGATCAAGAAAAATATATTTTTCAACACACTTGCTCGTAAAGTGAGCGTTATTCTATTGAATTTAGAACTATAAACTGGGCTATAAGTCACGCGTGCATAATATATTATACCTTAGTGCATAATATAATGAATCCTACAAAGTTGAATTGTACCTTTGTGCAAATAACATGCGAGAAAACAGAGCATATTTTATTGGTCCGGGTTATACACTAAATATTTTCAGAAACAACAAAGAGGTTTTATACCACTTCAAATCCATATACATTTTTTAATGTTTGCGCCTTATAGCTAACGTAAAATATATTAGTAAAATAAATTTGTATATTAAACAAATTATTCACAATTTACAATCATTTGTCATAAAATATTTAAATATTTGCATTAGTAAAATAAATTTGTATATTAAACAAATTATTCACAATTTACAATCATTTGTCATAAAATATTAAAATATTTGCATTTACCACTCCAAATTAAACATTTTCACTTAAAATAGGCTGTATATGCTATACAGACATTGACACATTTGACGGAAAAAAAAAACCTACGCGCATGCGCGAGGTTCGGCGCCATTTTTCAATCACAATTCACAGCGTTGTTATCAAGTGTGTTTGTTATTTTATGACCACGTATGTCTGTCTTTTACTCACAAGTGTGTTGAAAAACGTCGTATGTAACGCGTGAGCGTTGCTAATTACAGTCTCGGCTCATTATTAAGCCCTCGCCTGCGGCTCGGGCTCAAATCACAGCCTCGACTGTAATTAGCAACTTAGCTCACTTGTTACATAATATACTATTATGATCTTATCTGACACTAAATCCTCGAAAGTGAAAATAAGTAGGTACCTATGTTAAATTTTTACTTTCCTAACGAGATTTAACACCGCTATCTCTGGCAAAGAAAGCGTATTTAACAGGAAATAGCATTCAATCAAAATTAACACTTATGCCTTCACCATGTCTTATTAGGTGCATAAACGTCGCTATATTGAACTTCTTTTTGTATTATCACTACATAGTATAAAACAAAGTCGCTTTCTTTGTCCCTATGTCCCTTTGTATGCTTAAGTCTTTGAAACTACGCAACGGATTTTGATGCGGTTTCTTTTAATAGATAGAGTGATTAAAGAGGAAGGTTTATATGTATAATAACATCCATTAAATAGTGTAAGAGTACTGTTATTTTTCAGGTTTCTAATGTGATGTCGTAAATAATTACATTTTTTCCGCTTACATTGCAAACGCAGGCTGAACCCTACGAGTTTTATCAAAATAATGTACTAAGTATTGTACACATTGAAAAGGTCTAAAGAAAAGTCCGTAATGGTATATGTCTATCTCTTATGGATAACCCACAATAACTTTTTTTTGTCATTTACTTTTTACGACAAATAATGGCTAATTTTCGAAGCGATTTTAACCAATACAGCATAAATCCTTAACCAATTAAATACCTTGAATACATTGTTCATTTAATATAGATCTATATGGCCCTTTACACCGTATGATTTAAGTGAATATTTTCGAAGATATTACAGATTTAAAAATTGCGGGACGTAGCGTTTGCGGCGGTACCGGCCGGCCACAACGTATCAGTAATTATAAGTAAGTTACGATAAATAATTGTATGATAGTAGTTTTAAAATATAAATTATATTCTATTCTAAGGTTAATTTTTAAATCGCACTTATAGTAATTATAAGTACCTACATAAGGTGAGATAAGATTAGATTAAATAAAACCATAATTTATGTTTATGATCAATTTAATATTAGGGAAATTATTTTCAAAAATCGTGATTTTAGGTGAGATATGTAAGTTCAGAAAAAGTACTTAATAGAATAGGTATCTTTTGTTGTTGATGATGGTTGATTATCCTTTGTTTTTAGTCGCACGAATAGCAAATTATTTTTCAAGTACTTTTATTTTAATTAATAAATAAAACCATAATTTATGGATTGCAATTTTCTATTAAGACCTTGATTATACAGTTAGATCAATTTAATATTAGGGAAATTATTTTCAAAAATCGTGATTTAAGGTGAGATATGTAAGTTCAGAAAAAGTACTTAATAGAATAGGTATCTTTTGTTGTTGGTGATTGTTGATTATCTTTTGTTTTTAGTCGCAAGAATAGCAAATTACTTTTTAAGTACTTACTTTTAATTTAGTTAAAATCGTTGTTTAAGTTGAGGTATTTCAGTAAAAAAAAAGACCTGAATAGAATAGGTATCTTTTGATTTTTATGATTGTTGATTATCTTTTGTTTCTAAATGGTAAGAATTTAGATATTTTTTACTGCGGCACATACTAATAATATGGCAATTTGTGCATAGGTAATCATACATATAGAACTGAGTAAATTTTGTACGGAAATTATAAAGTCATGTCTGGAAGACGTCGTCGTTCGAACATAGTGAATGCCAGAAGAGTACGTTCAGCAAGAGATGAAGAATCGTCAACGGAACGTGAGGCTCGCCTCAGTCAGGCTCGGGATAGATATAGAGCTGAGAGAGAGAGAGAATCTTCAGTAGAGCGTGAGATTCGCCGCAGCCGGGATCGAGATAGGCATACGGTTCAGAGGGACAGAGAATCGTCAGTAGAGCGTGAGGCTCGCCTCAGTCAGCTTTTATCCTGACATTGATAACATAAATTATAAGACAATATCTTGGTTTAAAGAAAGAGCGATTCTGTCACCAACTAACGAACAAGTAGATAAAGTAAATAACTTGATTCTTTCAAAGATTGATGCGCCGACGAAAATATACTACTCGGTCGATACTGTTCTCAATTTGGAAGAAGCTGTTCATTTTCCTACAGAATTTCTAAATTCTTTGAACCCGTCTGGACTCCCTCCTCACAAAATGGTGTTGAAAGTAGGTTGTCCTGTTATTTTATTAAGAAACCTGAATCCACCTAAACTTTACAATGGCACGCGTTTGCTGGTAAAATCATTGAAAACTTTCATAATAGAGTGCACAATACTCACAGGATGTGGTACTGGAGAAGATGTATTGATTCCCCGAATCCCTCTGATACCATCGGATTTACCCTTCCAATTTAAACGTTTACAGTTTCCGGTAAAGACATCTTTTGCAATGACCATTAATAAATCGCAGGGTCAAACCTTCAACGTTGCAGGCTTAGATTTGAGCGTTGACTGTTTTTCATATGGACAACTGTATGTCGCTCTTTCAAGAGTGACCTCCAGAGAAAACATGTTTGTATAGTCTAATGACAAGAAAGCTGTGAACGTTGTTTATAAAGACATTCTGTGATATGTTGTAAAAATAAAATAAATAGTTAAAAATGTAAAAAGTAAATAAGTAAAAATGTAGTGTATGAATTTAGATATTCCAAAGATAGCAGGAAATCTTCAGGAAAGCGGGATTGTTTTACTCCAAATTTAACGCGTGCGGGCCACGGGCAGTAATGAATAAATCAAAACTACTGAATCGATTTTAATCACATAGGCTATATATTTTATACCCGTGCGAAGCCGCAGCGGGCCGCTATGTTTTTATATACAACGTTCACAGTTTTTCTGTAGTGTATTTAGTATCAGCATTGCACCCGTGCGAAGCCGGGGCGGGTCGCTAGTATTTATCATAAAAGATACCAGTAACATACATATTAACACTCTCACTAAATAAAATAAATTTAAAAAATACACATTCTGATACATATGTCTTTTAAAAATGATAAGCATTTAAAAACAGACACAAACACTCATACAAATATACAACACTAACACTGACTCAAACATATAACATCACCAAACACTAATCATAAATAAGGGTGACTCAAAAAAATTTATAACCATTACTTTAAGTATTATCGCTTTATTATCATTTTTTTATTTTTTATTCTTACCTTTTATTTTATGGTCAACACTCATTCTAACATACAACGCAAACACTAATTTTGACTCAATAAAACTCAAATTAACTATACCTAACACTAACTAGGGAGTCTTAACAAGATATTGATTTACCTATACCCAGTAGTTTAATTTTTATTGCTTTGTTTATTTTTTTTATCCTTAGTGTTTTTATTAATTAATTAAGTATATTCTTGTTTTGTACTTTCTGGATATTTTGTTTTGTATATTCTTGTTTTTTTTTTGTGTGCCTGATGCCAAACTTAAAAATTGTAAATCCGTAATTGGCTGTCCTGTCATCATCGTTTTAAATGTGTATTTTTTTATAATTAAGAACTGTGGATTTTGTTATAAATAAATAAATGAGCTATGTACAGCAGTCGAACTTGTAATGGCGATGGGGTAACACTGTCTGCCTCAGACGCTAGTGGTCGAGGGTTCGATTCCCGCTCGGAACAAGAAAAAAAAATGTTCCGGGTCTGGAATATCACAATATCATATCACAAGCTATGCTTAGTTTGGGGTCATGTAGTTGGTGTGCACATTTGCACACATTTGGTGTGTTATTCGCACGCCCTTAGAAGCTTTCCCGTCGCCTGTCAAGGACTTTTGCTATTCGAAACCGCCTTGCATTGTACATATTTATTCTAAAACATTTGCTCCAAAACATATCCAAATTTCAGTTATACAAGAGAAAGTTCATTTTACCTCATCAACTGTGCTCTTTTCACTTGTGCTGTACTTTTGCTCATTGTAATCGCCTGTCAATTTAATTACATTGAATTAACTACATCCTATTAAAACTTTAAGATTGCACGAACAAGTATCTAGGTATCTATACTGTATTTATTTTACAATTTAAACAATAAAAGGGCTGTTGACGCGCAGTAGGCCGATTTAGTATATTTGTTCCCCTTCATCAAATAGGGAATTCAAATAGGAATTCAATGGATGATTAGACCATATAGTGGAATCATGCATTGATCCAGGATTGCTAGGATCTATGCACAGTATTTTTAAGTCTGCATCACATATCTGTAAGAAATGTTTAGCATTTGGACTGAATCAGGAAATAAAACGGTCTTATTTTTAAGTCTTAAATAAGCAGGATTTAAAATATGTTTAATATCGCTTAGGTACCTAGTCTATAGTTTTTTATAAATAGTGCATCATTATTATCTCGTCACCGTCTTAGCCTCGCTCGACGTGCATCTTCAGCGTGGCTTATTTCTAAAATGTGCCAAGCCAAATGAAAACTCATTTTTAATACACAAAATTTAGAGAAAAGTTGGTGAAAGTTCCTTCGCATAAACTGCGAAACTGCGTCTTGTTAACGTCGAAAACACTGCGAGATTTGACATTTCACGCAAGTAAAAAAATATGGGAATACGGAATCACTGCGACGTGACTGCAACGTAACTGCGAACTAATTTAAGCGACTACCATTTTTTGGTTTTCTTGCAGTTGAGTCGACGTTGACGCGCAGTTGACGCGGTTACTCAAATATAATTTAAGGGAATACCGATTTGATATATTTTTGACATATTTTCAGTACAGTTGCAGTTTTGTTAAGAGAATTGGGCCGCTGGGCTGACACCTGACAAAAGACGGGAAGAAATTACAAACCTGCTTTTGGCTATTGCTGCAGTCGGGTAAATAAAACAATTTAGGATCAGAACATACACATATTTATTTGTAGGGATATATATCACAAGATTAAAAATAAATAGATAGGACAGATAGTACAAATATAGCAATGGCACTTTGGAGATGTAATTGCACCTAACATTATATGTATAGGTAATAAGTATATCTACAGTCTTATAACAAAATGTTGTGATATGAGTTTAAAAAGAACCTTATTTAATCCCAGAATAGAGTGGTTAAATAAACATAGCTACCTCAGTTTAACAACAGCATTTTTTAATTTGTCATAAAAGGGTTTAAATATTATATTTGAAGCGTCAAGAAATTACGAGGGTCCCAATATACCTACCTAATTACAATTCAAAAATCAATAGCACTCTTACCCTTATTTATTAAATCGACTTAAGTTTAAATTTACGTATTAGTTAAGTATCAGAAATTGCTGTACAATTCTAGCTAATAAACAAAAGTACAAACTTAAACAAAGTTTTTAACTTCTATAATCTATAAATTAATTATTTCTAATAAATAGGTCATATATTTTTCGTGGTCATAATGCAATATTGGCCATACCATATATAGGTACTTGCAACAAATAATTTCGAGTTGTTACTAGCACTTACCACATTTTTCGCAGTAGACTAATCGACAAAAATGAACTGTTTGCCGATAAGCCAGTATTATTACCGATCTATGGGTACATCATGTAGCTAATTCAACGAATGGGCTACGGCATCTACAATTACATTACTTACGTAGTCAATTACGATAGCTGCTAAAAAGTTATACATGATATTTGCCTCGAAATTATGAATGAATACACAGTGAAATTTTTATTTATACAGTAGCCAACCATATTATGTCTAGCTTTCATTATTCTGGTCATAAGAAATAACGAACAATACATGTTTATATCATCGCTACACAGACACGAAAATTCTCAATTTACTATTATGAATTTCAGTAATCAAGTTATAATAAAATAAAAGGATTGAAACTTTTTGTAACATTAAGTGTATCGTAGAAGAATATCGTAGTCTTCCACACAATAGAATAGCTCATGTTTTCTTAAACATAAAAAAAATGCAAAACTACGAAGATGTCAACTATACAAAGCACCAATATACTTATTATACTTAAATATTATTTTTATTGAAATACATACATCTTTATTATTATGGATCTTTATAAATATACATTTATGGCTTACTTACTAAAATATTCATTTTTACTCTGCTACTTATAAGTAGGTACTGCTTCTGACTAGAAATTGATTTAAATTTTATAACATTAGAGTTTGATATATTTAGTTAATAATAATAATAAATAATAATAAAATCCCCAGACAATCACACCAGCTACATGGCCCCAAATTAAGCATAGCTTGTATTATGGGATACCATGTAGTGAACTAGGGGGGAACCTAGAATAAATACATAAATAGATAAACGACCAGACACGGAACATTTTTTTTTGTTCAGTGCGGGAATCGAACCCGCAACCACTGGCCTCTGAGGCAGACAGGTTTATCCCATCGCCAAAGTGGTCGTCAAAAGTTATAGGAAAATATCTTTTATGACAAGGTCTACAAGAGACCCGAAGAATATTTTTTTAAATTTCTATTCAGTAATAAGCTTGTCAATAGATATACCAAGCTTTGAAGGAATATAACAAAACAAAATTACTCTTGAAGTGGAGGTATCCACTATAAAATACTATAAGACAGGACTCGCAAGGTACAATCCGAAGTACTTCGTGAAACTACGCTCTAAAATTAACAATGGTCATATAATTTCTAATGTGAGTATTACATTCCAGCCCCTTATTTTAATATTTGAGTAGCGACCTAAGGTTTTGTAATTGTTGAAAAGCATATGTACTTTAGGTATCGCACCACACTTTCCAATTACATCAAGGAATTAACTCCGTTTACTCTGTTTGGTATACGTGATGTTGTAGTTGTCAGAGCAATAAATGCCAATTCCACTAAGCTAACATTACAGACTATAAGGAATTAAAGCCTGTTTTATAATTATTAATCATTATTACATACGCGCCAAGTAAGTTAAATCAACAGCAGTGAATAATAACCCATTAAACTACTAAGTTAACTAGTAATACTTGTTAGTTTTGCATATAAGAATGATACAATTACGGTTTTAACCTTCGTAAAAAATAATATCCGCGCCTAAGTTTGGTATAGATATCGTCCCTTATTAACGTACACTGTTCATATGCAGAAACGGGGAAAATATAAGCCTATACTATCTACGAATTATAGACTCACAGGCATAAATATTCAAACTCCTGAAGTAGAGGGTGGAAAAAACAGCTACATATATCATTCGATTGAGGCGTAAAAATATATTTTTATAGTTCTTTAGTTTCGTAATGGGGTGAAATGGATCAGCTACCCTTGAGCTTGCGTTATAAAGAAGGAAGGGTATTATAAAGGAATGTTTGGTGTTAGTGGGGTTGGTACAATGTAGGACGCAGGGGCCACCTGTGACCCCGTTTCCTCGATGCCGATTAGGTTAGCCGCACTGTCGTTAGTGCTACAATCTGAATATTTTGAATATTTTGCATTTCGTAGATTGCTACGAGGTGTTTAAGAAAATTGCACATATAATGGCACGAAAACAACTCCTAACGATTTCTAGCTATGCCAGTTAGTTAAGAAAGAGTTTATTTTTACATTTAGGGCTTTATAGTAGGTACATAGTATTGAATATACATATTTAATGTGATATTCAGACTTATTTATGAGTATACTTGTTAGCGAAGCAAGACTGGTTATAAATAGAATTTTTGTCATGTCAGTTTTATTATGTTTAGATAGCAACCGTTCTATGTCTTATTCTTTTACAGATGTTATTGTGTCACTTGATCATAAGCTTTTTCAATGTAAACATAAATTTTAATAAAACCCTTCTACCATATACCTGGATTTATCTGTGCTGAAATCTCTGCTTAGTATATAATTTAATAGGGCTAAAAGTTTAGCCCCAACACATAGTCCACATATACCTATATTTCATTACCCTGTCCCCTAGTTAAATAGTCATCTTTTTTTATTCATCTCGCCAAAAATATTATGTAGGTACCTTATTTAAAGATTTTAGTGGATGCCTAAACAATAAATTTCAACGACGCCTTATTCTAAGTATTGGTAAGGAAAGTACCTATTTTGTTCATCAGAAATACCACTTCATTTAAACGAAACATATGCCTTTGAGACTTCTTTTCTATAATTTCTTGAGTGTCGTTCTTTCACGAGCTCTTTCGTCAATTATTACAACAGTAGCCTCCATCGATTGACCGTTTTTTTGGTATGCAGATAAGACGAAAGCTACTCAACATAAAACATTATGACTTTAGGATATTGAACGTCGAGCAAAGGAGATTGGATATAGCAGGTAACTTGGTTTTTCCTTATTGGTTTTTTTCCACTTAGGATATTATTTCATCCTCTCCGTTAACCACTCCAAAAATGTTAGTGTGGTTTTTGGTACCTATTTTTTTGTGTAGCGAGAAAGTTTTTTATAATATAGCTGTAGTGGTTTAGTTTTTATTGTTTTGTAATATTAGCATAATAAAATTCGCAAATAATTTGCACTGCAAAGGAAGATCAAGTAAGAAGTGCTATGTTGATTTATGACAATACAAGAGTAAAGCCTATCTATGTTGGTTTTTTATAAAATTATTGTTGTTCAGAAATTAATATCCATTTGAAAACGCACAAATTTTTTGCAGGTCATATGTGTTCAGCCGGGCACAGACTTTATGACTTTACAATTAAATCATCAAACAAACAAATTTTTGAAAGAAGTTTTTGAAATTCAAAAGTTTTATAAATATTTTTAAATTAATATTTCTAAGACACCACATTATCAAGCCCAATGTGTTATGCATGTTAGTTAACGGATAGGTAAATAAACGTACTTTACTTTAGATATACGTACATATTAAATATATAAATTAAAAAAAAAAACAAACATATAAACATCTATGACGAAGCAAGAACGGCTAAAAAGTAAAGTTTTTGAATTCTGCTTTTTCATTTTTTTTTCTGCATTTCCTTTTTTTTTGTTTTTCCAATTTTTTGCACGAATTTCCAATTTTTATAAATACTTTTCTGATCACAATTATCACGTATGTCATTTGCATTTAATTTGGCTTCACGTTTGATATTGTTATTGTGTGACTCGTATACAGCTAGGGTGCAAAAATACAAATACCAATGCCTAGTTAATTTTATAACAAAGTAGGTAATTAGGGCAAGTTGTGAATTAAACCAGTAGGAAAATGTAAAAGTCCTCTTGTTTACTAGAGGCTATAGTTGTTTCTCGATAATAGGAAAGTAAACCTTATAAATAAAGAAATAAAATTAAATATAGAAAAATACTAAGAAATAGCTTATATTATATTTAAAAATTTATATTTCTTAAGTCAGGATAAAACTTGAGGTTTGTAATGTTAGCAACGTATCATCAATCTCACCTTCTCTTTTTCTTAATATTGATTATTTTCACAGATATCACTGACCATCAGCTAGATCACCATCAGGCCTGTTATAAAATATTAAACAAGAAGATATAATTCAACCTTTTATCGATCATCGCTGTCTTTGCAATGCGGTTCTACTAGTGTTCTAAATAGAGTTTATTCTCATATTTAAATTCAAATGAGTTCAGTTTTATGCCTCGACTGCCTCGTCAGAGAGCAATGACGCGATTGTAATATTAACTAGCATTACCCCACAAGCAGTGTTACTTCAAAGGGACAATTTCAGCACTTCGTAAACTGTCATGAATGTATCAGCCGCCATTGAAAATTTCGATACTTGACAAGTAGATTTCCCAAATATGGGAACCGATTGACTTCAAATAACCAGTTTTTGAAATTTTTGTTCTTAGTTATTATTGTTTTGGCCATATTAATACATTTAATATTCGACATTTAAATCATCACCATAATATAATATACACGCAGGTTTATTTAACAGGAAACATTCTAGACAACTTTGAAATTCCTCCCAGAGCGAACATAAACCACGTGAATGAAAACTTTTAGAACTCATGAAAGCTTGTGGTTAGATTTTGGAAACTACGAACGTAAAATTTGTTGCGTAAAATTTATTTCGACCTTTCAAAGATACATACATAACGTCACGCCTGTATCCCTTATGGGGTAGGCAAAACACCAGAGGTTATAAGACCATCTGATGTCACGTTTGACAAATTTGGAGGTCAAGATGGAGAGAGATCATTGTAGTGATAGGGGCCTATCGCCCACAAAAACGCCTTTAAAACCTCTGTCCCTTAACTGACTTTTACAGTATGCCCGGGAAGAGAAGCAGCTGGCCTTTCAAAGATCTTACACTAAATTTCAATATTAATTTGCTAGTACAAATAAAAGTTCAAAGTAGTTCATAAAGACGAGTGATCAATTTGAAAGACACGTGCACTGCCAACACGTTTCATTCTTTCGGCGTCAAAGAAGCTAAAAAATCACTAGAACTCTTGAAAAAGCGTCGAACTATTTCCCGCCGTACGAAATTCTAAACTTTTCTATAGTTTCTTCGCTTTACAAAGAAGAGTCATCGATGTGCGAAGCGGGCGGCACCCCGGCGACGGACATCTTGCGGCGCTCGTTGCGCGCGCGCGACACCGGCCGGTGGAACTGCTCGCTGCGCCGCCGTCAGCGCTCCGGCGGCGGCACCTCGGACTCCAGCTCCATCCACAGAGAACTGATCACGCGGCTGTCTGTTGTAAACAGAAAAGGCTTTTTAGTAGGAAAATTTATTGAAGTTTTTGAAGACAGAATTGAATTATGTAATTTTGCTAAAAATATACGTGAATCTGGTAATAAAGCAATATGGCACCCGTCCGTCCGTCACTGTCATTAAAAGAAACGCCTGTCTTTGACATCGATGTTGATTGATTTTGTTTGTTTTGTGAAAAATATGAAAAACTTAATTACTTATATTCTTTTGGGCAAATAGAATACTGATTGTATCGGAAAGCTGATATTGCTACTAGTTACACTTTAATTGCATAAGACTGCGAAGAGTATTATGAAAACTGAAAAGAGCGCATTCACGAACAAAGAGAAAACGCGAATCATAATCATATATCAACAACATGGCGACCATCTATCTGTCAGTCATCTGTCAAATGTACTTTTTAAACAAGTTCAATCTTCTTTGTTGAAGTCGTTGGTGATACCATATTTTAATAATTTCACTGTGAAATAACTTATTATAAAACAGGAAATATAATAATGTATGATTTTTCTGTGATTACAGATACTTAAATGTATCTCATAAACTAAAAAGAAACACTATACAAATTTTTGTAATTTTAGTATGGGGAGTGACGATTCTCTTTTGAGATTGAAACAAATTTTAACCTATTTACATTATCTTTTTTCTTAAGGTACAAGCACTAGTAGATAACCTATTAAATTTTGTAAGGTTACAAAATTAGAAAAGAAGTTAATGCGAATTAAATGATGATAAATATAGTCGCGCGTAGTTTCTCCCGCGCCACTTTTAATTGCGTAGAAAACTCTTCATAAATATAATCTTTGATCTTCGCCAAGAGCTGTGCTTAAATATGCAGAGTTTACAAATCTGACTGCGAATTTCCAAGGTATCTATGAACTGGATCTTTTTACTGAAGATTTCATATTTCTCCTGGGGATTCCATGATGAGTGAATTTTTGACTACATATTTATATCATAAACTCCTATAATATCGCTACTTCGATTGGAAAGACTTTGTGCACACATTAAAGATCGTTTAATAATATATTTACAGTCTTTGACTTGCGTAGGGGTTTTCAGTTAAAAGCTAAGGCTATGGGCATCTTTAGTCCTAAAATGGGGCGGCAAAATTAACTTGAGCTTAGACTAAAAGTCTTCTGATAATTTCTTCAATGAATAGATTTCCAGTTTCCAACTCTTCACACTTGTTATTATTACTTGTCATCACTTGAAATTGAGTTCAAATAATTCAATTTAGAAAAACCCTACCTTCTATAGCACAAACGAAAACATTCAATCGGAAATGAAAAAAAAATGTATAGGGTAGGGTGGTATAAGATTGCGCGGGCGATAAAATTGCGCATACGTCATAACAGGAGAACGAAGTGAGCTTTGAAGCTAACTTCAGTCGTATTTTGATAGCGGTCGCAAGTGACATGTGCTCCTAAAAAAAAAACGAATTCGAGAGTAAAACAAAAGAGATACGTAAGTATAAAGTTTTTATTCACTTTCAATCTAATTTTTTTATAAAATGAATACATTACTGTACCAAAAGTCCAAGTAATTTTAGTAATTGATCAGTATTTTTTTGCGGCAGTGTCATTCCATGTTTCGACCTCACAAAAAGTAATTTGGATATTTTCTAAGAGATGGCAGTAATATCGCAATTTTTAGTGCGGTATTGCCATGTGTAAAATTGCGCACTTTGGTTACGTATAAGATTGCGCGCGCAATTTTACACGTCCTTTTTTTGTAGTTAAATATAAATCCTGTTATTTTAATGATATGCAACCAAATTCTTTTTTCTTTTCAATGTTGATCGATTACTTCATTGTTCATTTGTTATTCTTGTCTCTATTCCTACATAATTTCAATTTTTTTTTCAGAATGTCAAGAAGAGAAAGGAAAACAGCACGCCAAGTTTGTTCAGATGAGACTATTAAGGAGGCTCGTAGGCGAATTGAAAATGGCGAAAGCAAAAGATTTGTGGCTGCATCTTTAGGTATGGCAGAGTCTACTTTACGATTTCGTTTGCAAAAACCACATTGTGCTACAAAGTTAGGTAGATTTGACACAACATTTTCGAAAGAGATAGAGGAAGAATTTTGCAAGCATCTGAATACTTTAGATAATATGTTTTATGGTTTGACGGCAAAAACAATGAGAAGTGCAGCTTTCGAGTATGCAGAAAAATATAAAATTCCTCATAGATTCAGCAGAGATACTAAAATTGCAGGAAAGGAGTGGTTACGTGCGTTTCTGAAACGGCACCCAGATATTTCACTCAGGCAGCCAACATCCACAAGCATAGCGCGTGCCATAGGATTCAACAGACCACAGGTGGAGAGATTTTATATAAATTTATCTGCTCTAATGGATAAATATAATTTTCCACCGCAGTCTATTTACAATATGGATGAGACAGGTATATCTACCGTACCTAATAAACAGCCAAAAATACTGTCTCGAAAGGGCAAACGTTCGGTCAACAAAATCTCCAGCGGAGAGCGAGGCACCAACGTGACTGTAGTCAATGCAGTGTCTGCGACTGGTCATTTCATTCCGCCTGCATTCATATTTGGAAGGAAGAGAATGAAGGCAGAATTATTAGATGCTGCACCACCTGGATCTGTTGGTATGGTCTCAGATTCTAGTTTTATCAACTCAGATCTTTTTTACGATTGGCTGACTCACTTCAAAGATCATGCGAAGCCCACAAAAGAACAGCCTGTTCTGCTTATTTTGGATAATCATGTGTCCCATTGCACAATAAAATCTGTCGAATTTTACCGTGAGAATAACATAATTGCTTTGACGTTACCTCCACACAGCAGCCACAAGATGCAGCCTCTTGATAGAGGCTTCCACGGAGTTCTGAAGAAGTTTTACTCCAGTGAGTGTGAAAAATGGTTACGTAATCACCCAGGTAGGGCTATAACCGTATATCAGATGACCTCAATTTTCACACCTGCTTTTCATCATGCTGCAACAACTGGCCGTGGAGTAGAACTTTTCAAGTGCACTGGTATTGTGCCGTGGAATCCCGATATTTTTACTGACGCTGATTTTATGGCCAGCAATGTTACTGAAAGGGAAGACCCAGAAAACGATCAAAATACCCAGTCTATTCATCAAGAGCCGTCAATTTCAACAGTTAGTGTCTCTTGTGAGGCTATACCAGCGATCATCTCGGCAGCACAAATAGCAAACGTGCTAAATGAGACCGTTGAAACTGATCCACCAGAGCCCGGGCCTTCTACCTGTTTGCCTCCTTTGAAAACTTTTACAGCACCAGCACCTGAATCTGTAAAGCCACCTGTTGTAGAACCGATGTGTAGTATCCAAGTAAGTTCAGCACCTTTGGCTGACCTGATTCCGTTACCAAAATCTGCACAAAAAAGGAGTTCTAATAGGAAGCACAAAAAATCAGAAGTAATTAGCAGTTCACCATATAAAAGACAATTAGAGAAAGAAAATGAGGAGAAAAATAAACACAAATCTGAACCAAAGCCGAAAAAGGTGAAAAACGTACCTAAACTGACGGCAAAAAAGAAGATTTGGTGGTGTGGTGGGTGCAACGAAGTCTATAAAGAACCAATAGTAGAAGACTGGATCGCGTGCAATACCTGTAAGGATTGGTGGCATGAAAAGTGTTCAGACTACGATGGCTCCGGCGCTTTCATTTGTGATGTGTGCAAATAATATAGTTGCGCAATCTTATCGATCTCAACGCGCAATTTTACACTCTAGGGTGTACAAAATTGCGCAATTACCAATTTGTGATTTTAGTTTAATTTTTAAGAAGATATACGTTTTTTGTTACTATAAATATGACTAAATTATGACTATGTTAAGAAGGTAAAATAAACAAGTGGTTGATCTCAGATTTAAACAAGATTTTTTATTTTATCACCTGTTGATTGTAAACTGCGCAATCTTATACCACCCTACCCTACAAATATTTTAGGTCGACGACGGGAGCGTGCGGCGGCTGTTTCCCAAACGTCAATCAATGTCAGCACAAACGTTGTGCACAGATATGAATTCTAAACTGCTTTTGTTCATAAATTTTATTAGAAGTTCCTTTTCCTACGTAGTTTTAACTTTTATCGGGAATTATAAATTTTGTTCTATTCAGGTAAAATCTTTAAAAAGCTTCTAGAATCAAATCTATAATATTTATAATCCAATTACTTAATGAAACTCGGCAATGGTTAATTTGGTCATTTGAACCCATGTTAATATGAAATTGACAAACTGGACATCGTAACACAATATGGCAATAAAGTACAAATATTAGTGAACATACACAGGAGAAATGTTTGTGTTCAGGATATTCATAGGTTTTCATAGGATATGCATACAGGGTGATTGGTGACAATTTTTAGACATTGAAGAACACTGTAATAAAAGTAGGTACTTAATTTTTCAGCAGAATTCCCTATAAATAAATAAAGAGTTTTCCTAGGCGACAACCGTTCGTGAAGCAGCCTATACCTATCTACCTATTCCGTGTTGATAGCACCGTGCGTACGTCCGTACCAGTGTAACCATGCGTTGCGTTATGAATTCTCTAACTTTCGGTTTATTTTTTTCTTCATTTTTGATCTCAAACTACCAGGTGCTCAAATTTCAAAAGTGACCCACCAGTCACCATGTAGATATTGGATTGATATTGGATCAACGAAAACGCGACCTTTACGTTGTAACGTATTTTAAGCATTGTTAATAGAAAGGGAGAATTTCATATTCCAGATTAAAAATATGCATAATCAAGTAAGGGCAGTAAAGAGTGCAAATTGTTATTCAAATACCCACCTGTGGATTCAAATAGTTTTACTGGTAGGTATCTGTCGACAGTAAAAATAAAAAATAAACAATGGAATTTAAGGTTAAAAATCATCAGTCGATTGAACGTTGCAGGTCTGTAACATGATTTGTTGTGTGCTTGCTGCTTAATATTCAGACGGCTAGAATAGAAGCATTGAACTAGCGTCTAGTTCGTGAAAGTGAGGTGTATTTTATTGACACTCTATACTCGACTAGTTGCAGCTTTCGGTCCAGAAACTACGCTGCGCTTAAGGAACAAGTTTGGGATTATTGCAGGGATGTTGTTGAAAGTTAACCTCAATAACTTCCATTCATATTTGGTACCTACCTAAGTAGATAACTTTTATACTATAACTATTTGAGTACTTAACTGCGGCGCTGTATGTCCTGGATTATTTGAATAAGAACTTTTGTTAGCTGATTTGATTCTGCGTATATCCAAATCCAACTGATTGATTCTGCATATATCCAAATTCAACTGATTTGGATATACGCAAAATCAAATCAGTTAGCAAAAGTTCTTGTTCCAACTAAGATTCGTATGTTTGCGAAAGTTAGAATATTATGGAGTCGGTTTGTTAACAAAAATTGATATATACCAACTGCTGCAGCAAAAGTTTAAAAAAATATGTGCCTTGTTATTAAAAAAAATGTGATCATGTTGTATTGCTAAATTATCGCTAAATTGATTAATAACAATGAAGCTTAAACTTGCAACAGACTCCATACTATGCGAGCATTTGCAAACGAACGAATCGATAAAGGTCTGTAAAGGTGTTCCATACCAATCGATCGACGACGATTTTTCGGCGTAGTAAAAACTATCGATTGACGTCGACTGATCCATCGAACGGTCGATCGGTTGGTGTGGTAATACCCTGATCACACTGCATACTTTGATCCGTTTGAACCAGTCTAAGAGTAATTCTTATTATTAGGTTTGGGATTACTGCAGGAATGTCGTTGAAAGCTAACCTCAATAACTTCTATTCATATTTGATACCTACCTGCCTTCTGAAAATCACGTTATATTACCTATGCATCGAGTTATCACGGTATTTGACAACAAAATCGGTGAAAATACCGATTCCAATGCAATGAAAACCACAACTTGAAGCCAAACTACACTTGAGCGGAGTTTGGTACTACAGCGAGTTGGAGAGTAATCAAAGTCTTAATTAACTTATCTATACATATAATAAAATGGTAGGAAAGTCAAAACTGTACATTGAATATTTTTTTAAAAGAATACTTGGGGTATGATCTACAATCGAAACAGAAACAAAAAATATAGTTTTTAGAATTTTTGTCTGTTTGTCTGTTTGTCTGTTTGTCTTTCCGGGATAAACTCAAAAAGTACTGCATGGATTTACTTCAAATTTGGCATGAAGATAGTTAAGAAGTCGGGTCAACATATAGGCTACATATTATCACGCTAGCAGTGTTAGAATCGTAGGTGCGTTTGGTGCTGCATAGCGTTCACGCAGACGACGTCGCGGGCAGCAGATAGTAAAAAATATATCGCATCAAATCAAGCTTATCTGAGTAAAGTTTTATCTAAACTTAGTGTCAGAAGTATAAAGGCATGTTTTAACTTTATATTGTTAGTAACTTTCAGAAGGCTTTTTCGGTTCATTGGTTGACTGAACAAGCAAAATTACGTTAATGATGTAGGTCGAAAAGGTTCGTAGTTCGCTTCACTAACTAACTACACTGAATATACTTTTACTTTAGAGGGTTGATCGTGTAAATATTTTAGTGCTAGTAAGTTTCAGCGAAAAAAGTGTAAGCAATAAATTTAATTTTAAGTTTAAGAATTGCATAAGTAATTGTAGTTCGTACATCACTAAATACTTTTTGGACATAGATATCTGTCAACGTCTATAAAGGCTGCAGACTTCAGACACTATGCAGAACTTTTTATTGAATTTTGAGGTGTTACGGAACGCAAAGTCAAACGATAAGACCGGTAAAAATAATAAATTGGTTGAGAAATTGTAACTGTGTTTTTGAGTTATCTGTTCATAGATTCGAAAATTTACATATTTATATTTACGAAGTCAAAAAGTTTTTCGTCAAATACAATCTGCACATACCAACATCAAAGTTACGAAATCAGACGATAGTAATATAAAATAGAATATTTAACTTTATCAATTAAACGAGAATCTTCATTTATTTCAACTTTTGTGCAAAGATTCATAACTACTGCGAAATTGACTCTCTTAAGTACTTGGAGTTTGGCTAACCTTTCTTTGATTGATGTTGTCTCGGTCTACGCCATTAAAATACATTTGAGATAAAGTGAAACTGCTAAATAATATACGGTGAAAGAATATCCTTCTGGCAATCAACTTTGAAATCAAATCAAATTTTAATTAACTTTAAACTAATTTATGCATAATTTAAAATGAAGGTAAAATTTGATTGATAACAAGTAAGACATTTAAAAGCTTTTGTCACAGATTGTTCATTTGTCATTCCAACTTATATCGAATGTAACCTTCTGAATATCTACCCAATCGTAGCCGTGAGATATTTGTTGGAATTGCATTTTTTTTCTTATTTTTTTTATTGACAGGACGTTCCACTATAAAAGTTTAAATATATACTGGGTTATTAAAATGAAAACATTTTAAGAGAAGGTTTAGAATAATACGTGGATTCATTTTTTGTCCAAAAAATTATATGTATATTTTTTTTTTAATTGACATTTTACAATTCTTTTGAGTGACCCAATTTTTGGGTCAACTACCTATTAAAAAATCGGGCCTTAATGTATTTAATAGAAATAACAAAAAAAAAATTTTTTTTAAAATTGAATCCACACATACTTAATACTTAAACTTCTCCTAAAATACTAAAACTGTACGTCCTTACCATACGCGCGTTCGATACGGACGTTCGGAAAGCGCCAAGCGCTGCGTACGGTACGGAATGTGTCATGAAAAATGGTATGTTTGAATCTCTCCATAAGTTGGTATTATATAAATCAATGGGTAGGTGTGGCTATTTAAAGATACGGGCGTACGGTACGCGCGTTCTAACGAGTAACGCAGCGTTGGCACTTATTGAGTTTGGGAACACTATTTATCATTCTGTGTTGATATTTGACGACAATACTGTTTGCACAATGCATACTTCATTGGAATTGAATAGACGACAACGAATCGCGCCCACGCGTTTCAGCTCGGGATAATTTAATTCAGTGGTGAGTTTTTAAAATTGTAATTTCTTAAAACGAGATGTCATGAAGCGTATACTTAATGTATATATTTTGAATGAATAAACAACGTTTTGGTAACAAAATGAAGCGATTTAATTTAAGGTTTAGAAAATGAAGCGAAGGTTTAGATTATACAGATATCATCATCATCATCACAACTCCGTGTAATGAGCCCACTGCAGGGCATGAGTCTCTCCTCTGGGTGACGAGGAGGTTTAGGTCATAATCCACCGAGCTGGCCCAGTGCTGGGTGGTGGATGTCAGAATTTTCAGGGTGCCGATATGGCTTCTGACAAACCCTAACGACTAATGTATACAAGTATACAGCATTATACATATACCCTACTTAGAATACACTGTAAAAGAATTAGCATTATCGGTGTCGGTATAGACACAGGATTCGCACTGTGTGCGGTCTCTCTAACATTCCCGTCGAAAAACCACACAAACGTGTTTACCCCCAGTCAATGCCACCGCTGCCAAATAGGTATATGGGCACGCGGCAGCAAACTGTTTGCTTCTCCTAGGTGCGTCAAGTGCCAAGAGCCTCATGGGGCTAAGGAGTGCTCTGATCCTTCTTGCGTCTTGTGCGGCCAGTCAGGCCACATGGCAAACTGTCGCGGCTGCCCTAAAGCACCGCGCGCTGCCAGGGCTACCGTAAAGCTCATCGAAAATTGGAGAGAGCGTCCTCAGCCTAGCTTAAGCGCTTCTCCTCAAGCCATCTAAAAGGCCATTTCAGCTTTCATTTCAGGTCCGAGAAACCGCTTGGCGACAATTCCTTTCAGCTCAGCAAAATGCATCCGTGTGAGCATGGCACTTGCGATACCGCACAATTCATGGAGATGGCCAGTAAAATGGATATATACTTATACGCTGTAATCTTAGCATTTGTATGTTAAAATGTGTTTAAATCTTAAAGATAGAAACTTAGATTAAGATTAATACCAAGATAAATACTAGCTGATTTTTATTTTTTACTAACTAACCTATCGACTAGCACATCGAATGACACAATTTTCATCACACTAGCTAATGAAAACAAATAAAACAATATGTTATAACTTGAAAAGTACTATTTTTTAATAATAAAAACATAAAGCTTTAGAATACCTAGGTACGACATTAATTATTTACAGACTCGTTTCGGCGCTACGCCGCACTTATTTAAATCAATATAGGTACTTAGGTATATCGATTTAATTCCGTTCCGTCCCTTTTGTGTAAAAACACTCACAAACAATCATAAATAATTAGGAAATCTAAAATAATGTTATCTTTGCTTTTACGAGTGATATTTTATATTTAAAAAGCCACGTAAATGGCACAGGTACCTGTGTACATTGTACGTCGTGAAATTGTTTTAGACGATGTTCAAATTGCCGTCTTCAATAACGGGAAATTGGTTCTGAAAATTGATCTGTGCAACCAATTTATTATCAATTCCAACACACAGATTGTGGCCCTCTAAATAAGGTTACCGATAATGGTGTGAATATAGAATAATGAAAAAACAAGAAGCCAGGAAAAGTAATCTTGTTTTTAAACCCACTAAATTTTTTCGATTGTTTCGGGTATAGAGACCTCAACTGGGCGTCCACAACGAAATTCAGTAAACCACTTTTTTAAAATTTAAATCGATGGTGCAAAGTCCCCATAGTATTTATCAAGCTTAGCCTTGGTCTCGGTAATGAATAAAGATAGCTGTCAAACACAAACTAACTGGCGCAGCAAGTTCCAATTTTGACACGAGTCAACTGACAGATGCCTGTTGACAGAGGTAGTGTTGCTTTTTCAATAACCCGCCCAGGTAGAATTAACCGCCATCTTTGTAATCAAATTGTATCTTATTAAAAGTACATATTGTTTATATCCCTTTTATATTTGGGCAAATGAGGGAATTTCATATTGACTTCAAGAAGAAAAAAATATTTCCATTTTTCTCAATAGATGGCGGTGGTAAAACACTGTAAAGTCAAAATGCTACTCAAAAAAGAATGAAAATTTGATTTGTCATTCAGGCTATTGACAGAAACCTTGTAAAGAAAAGCATTCCATCTGAAATGAAATTAAATAACTTTATTTTATACAGGGTGTCCCAGTGATGTTGGTCAAGCCAGTAGGTTCGTGTGCATGGGTGGGGGGGGGGTAAGAGGTCTCGATTCACTTGATTTTATACCGATTAGTTTACACAGTACGCCATGTTTTGTGAAATTTTGAAAATTTCTTCTTTTTTTCACATTCATAGGCATAACGCCCGAAGTTTAAGCCCTAGACTGTTTAAACTGTGGACGTGATGCCTATGAATGTGAAGAAAAGTAGGAATTTTCGAAATTTTACAAAACATGGCGTAGAGCGCAGCCTAATCGGAATAAAAAAACAAATCAACTGGATCTAGACCACTTGCCCCCCCCACACACGTACCTACTGGCTTGACCACCGTTACTGGGACACCCTGTACAATTTGTAGATGTCACTTTGAAAACTTTGAAATCTTTGAAAACGCATTATTTAGTTGAAGATAGTCTTTCTTTGTTTTTATCCTTTAACAGCCTCATAATATCACAGAGTATATTGGTGCTATGTTTCACCTTTTTTGATTTTATTAGTTACTGTAGGTATTAAACACGATGAGAGGACACGGGTTTCGAAGGAATTGGTTCTTCATAAAGCATTGCCGAATAAATTACCGCCGCAGCGAGCCCTGAAGAGGTACAACCAACAAGCCGGGGCCACTTAGATTAGGCGCTTGTTACTAGATGCTGATCTTGCGGCGATAGGGCTTTTCTATGCGGTTATTACAAGAGACAATTGGTCACTATTATAAGACTATGCTGCTCACCTGGCTTCTCATCAGGGGGTGATGGAGCAGGCGCTTCGGAGGCTTCCTCAATGCAGCTCTGTTCGTCTGGGAACTGCACGTGCTTCTTCACAGCTGACTTGCTGGGCTTTGATAAAACGGATGCTGTGGAAAAACGAATTCATTAATATATGATAATAGAAAAAAGATACCAATTATTATCTAAACTATATCTAACTATATCTAAGCTCATGTAAGCGTAGGTAGGCCCCCCGCAAGATGGACCTAATGTGGTAGAGGCGACATTGAAAAGTGGTACTGGACATAAATATAACCTCTTATATGAGCTTCATCATCCACAGCCAGTAGAAGTCCACTGCTGGACATGGGCCTCCCCCAAGGTTGTCCACGTCGCTCGGTCCCGCGCCGCTCTCATCCAGTGTTTACCGGCGACTTTGACCAAATCGTCGGTCCATCTTACGGGGGGGCTACCAGTAATGAGAGTTAGCTATGGAATACGGAGTACTATTGTAGAAGTCCATTATAATCATATTTTTCACGGTACAACTTATATTATTATAATATTTACATAAGTATAATATATTTTTGTTATTTCAGAACTCTAAATTGTAATGACATTTCAAAATCCGACGATATTATTCTATTTACAGGGATATATTTTTGGCGATAAGAACAAAATACATCGTATGGGTAAAAGATCTATTGTCTACCCAGAATGGCCAATATTATATAGGTTCTTTTTTATGAAGATCAAAATATTTTAGGAGGAGGTTAACAATGATGTGTAAATTCAATTTATAAAAAAAAAATTTTTTGTTAGGTAAATTGCTATTTTATAATTTTCATAAGTTAGCAACATTTTAGTTTAATCTGTTAAAAACGACTAAATAACAAGAAATAAAAGCGTTTTTCGAAATATTTCTATTAAGAAATACGTTAAGCCCCGATTATTCAATAGTCACAAAAATTTGGTCACTTAAAAGAATTGTAAAATTTCAATTAAAAAAAAAATATTTTTTTTTTGTCATAAATTTTATCTTCATAAATAAGACCCTGTATAATATTATTCTCTGGTTTTACAAACTGTGAATCTGAGCTTAAAAAATATGTTTTGACTACAAAAATTGTATCATTGCCGAACTTACTGATAGTTTTGGTGGTGTGAACCTCAGAAAAATCTTCAGGGTCGTGTCGACTTGGCATTGGCTTCCCTCCTGACTTGCGTCTCGCACTCAGGGCTGAGCTGGTAGTTGTAGTATGTTGCGCTGTGACCGTGTACTGCACCACCGCTAGCTGCAATTTACGGAACATTTTAATACTGGTATTTTAAGCTATTACAGTCTTAATATCCACAAATGTTTTCAGTTCTTTCAGCTCGTGCTTCATCGCTCTGTGACTAAGGCCTGATTATTTTATAATGTTTTGTTACGATTTTTTTATAATTGTATCATAATGACATAAGATGCTTGAAGATGTCGAGTACATAGAGGTCGAGTAGATAAGATAGATAACTTTTATCCAACGATTAAAAAATCAGGCCACAATCGAACATGTTTATTCTAATCAAACTTGGGTACACCCACACGGTGTACTAGACTTTACAGTAAAGTTAAAGTAAAATTAATTGTTGTAATATCTGCATTGGCTCTTGTTTTATTTATTTATAACTCAACAATGCTTGATCAAAGTAAGTATAAAGACATACAAAATAAAAAAAATACTCAATTGCAAGTGACAAGCCCTTTATATTTTATGTAAGTACTTTAATAGTTCTAATTCCTTTGAATATGTCTCCAAATATACACACAATAAAGAATCCATAAATTATAATTGAGTGATCGATTGCGGTACTATTCTGAGAAATTTAACGTACTTGATTTATAACTCAACACGCCTGCTTGGTGTTATAACTGGGCGGGTTAATAAGTCCGTGACTTTTTGAATCTCTGACCTCTTTACTGAAAAAAGCAACACTACTCCTTTCAACAGGCATCTGTCAGCTGTTGATTCCTGTCGAAATTTCAATTTGAACTTGAACAGTTAGTTTGTGTTTGACAGCTATCTTTATCAGACTACCCAGTAATTTGAGGAAAAAATGGGAAAAAGTGAATTTCGAATTAAGCATTATTTTTTGCGAAAAAAACCATTACCGAGACCAAGGCTAAGCTCGATAAATACTATGGGGACTTTGCACTATCGATTTAAAGGCCTATTTTGAGGACCTCGACGAATCATAATTTTTGGAAGGGATAAAAAAAATTGGAAAAGCGTTGGACAAAGTGTTTAGATAGAGCTCAAGGGAGACTGCGTTAAAAAATAAAATTATTTATTTATCATAATATCTGTCTTTTATTCCAAAAGTCACAGACTTATTGACCCGCCCTTGTATGTATATTTAGAAACAAAAACGCTTTTATTACATAAATTGGAAATAGAAGCAAGATCTTCAAAACAAATTATGTGCTTGACCCTCAACATTATCGACAAGAAAAGTAAAATAAAAATAAAATAAAAAATAATACTGATATTGCCATTCTGTTATCATTGGTTGGGCCGTATCTTTATACGAACAGTAGAAAATATATTTCACAATTGATTATGCAATCCATTTAGAAGGAGTTTTCTCAAGTGGCTGTCTCTCCTTTGCAACTTGAGTGTACTCGACATTCGTATTTTTATTTTCCTTGCGTTTGGTGTGTATTCCGTTTGTATTAGGGTGTTACCACATCAATCAATCGACCAGCGATCGATGGCAAAATGGAATAGTTAACGTCAATCGATACTTTTTACTAGGCCAAAAAACCGATCGACATCGATCCATTGGTGTGGTAAACACTCTTAAACATTGAATTAAGATTCGGACTCGCATTTTTTACAAACGACATTTTTAAAACTAATTATAAATATTATGCGCGAATCTTAAAGGTCACAGTAATAGTAGTTAGTAGTGATATAACTATTTATAACTCAATTTTTAGATCGGCATTAACGCTGAACTCTCAGCGGTAAGTTATCTTCACATGTCTTTCTGATTTCTCTTATCTTTTAAACGATAAAATTTCACTCATGGTTAGAACAATACCTAACACATACAAAGACTATCACCGAGATGCTATCCAACTAAATACGACCCAGCAATACATATTTATAAGTTCATAGTTTCGACTCATATTATCCTACTAGTGCGCAACTGTATAAACTAGTTTCAGTACATCTTCACAATATTCTTAGCAGTATTCTAAAAGCCACAATCGTGAACACTGGCTCTATGCCTGAAAAATTCCTTATCTTTTTATTTTCAGGTGTGGATTAGACCCTACCTGATAATAATGAATGTTTTGACTTTGTATTTCAAGTTTTACACACAAGTTAACGTTGAACACAAGTTTAATAATTAAGTTAGAATAACGAAAATAAAAAAAAACTTTTTATATTTAACGCAGTTAAAATTTTATCAACCTCTTCTTTATCATTATTGCTCACAACTCAGATTAACAATTTCTTGGAAGTAAACAAGGGGCTATGAAGCTACTGCTGAAAATAATTTTGAACCAGACTGTAAATAAGTCTAGAGCTCACCCTGTCCTCTACGTCAAAAGCTGCTGTGCCGCGCCCATCCATATATTCTTGAAATTGAGAGACGACGCATATCATAGCATACACCTGTTAAAGAAAATATAATTTATAATTTACAAAAATAAAAGCTTACATCAAAAGAGATTTTAAAAATAAAATATATTATTAGAATCTAACAGGAGAAATATTCTCATTCCTTCGAATCTCAATTAAATATGCTGATAATATCTGAATTTCATTTTGTGTCGTATAGTATTTCAGATTAATAACTTTCACGTGTACCGTTACTTACGCTTATTACTTTTTACTTGGCGGGTTTCAATATTCAACTGACTGCTATGCGTAACCGGTACAGGTACAAAACTGGTTGGAAAAAAGTAGCGCTTCACAATATCTATTAGCTACGGGCTGTATTTTCTCAAATTTAGGGCCCATGCCAAATTTGAGAAATTACAGCCCGTAGCTAACACCCCTTGCGTGACGTTCTTCCAAGAAAATAGGTGATATGTGATTTATAGAATATCACGCATTAGCAAATTATTTGTATGATATTTGAACTAAAGAAATATATAAACTTATTCAATTTATGTTTGCTATGTTTTAGTATTCGATAAATATATTATAGTATGTTTTTAGAGCTTTTTATTAATAATTGCGTTTAACTGCTTACGCAAAACGAAACGCCAATCCTTCGACTAATTTTGCCATTGGTTGAATCACATTTTTATGACGTCAAAGTAAATATTTAAAAGTAAAATTATGTCATTCAATAATATTCGTCCTTTTTCAAAAACAGTTACTTATAGATAAGTTAGAAAGAGAAAACTGGATTATTGATATGTTGACAGATATTTGATAGGATATTTCGTTAAATGAATAAATTGTTACGTCGTTGGCTAGATAAAATGTAATATTCTTTAATTGGTCATACGTAATGAAAACATAAATCTTATTGGCCGCAGCAGACTGCCATGCTACCTTTACCTCATTGGTTTAAATTAATAACTTGTTACGTCGTCGTTGGCTAGATATAATGACTTATTTTGTAAATGGTCAAATGTAACCTAGCAACCCATTACAGTCAAACAGTTCGTAAGCAGTGGTTTAGATGTCAAGATTTTAAATATAAAAAGGCATTTTGGTAGTGATTTCTATTGTTCGTAGGCAAAACGAACAGTCTTCATAATATTGAAACCCAACAAGAAAAAGGGAGAGCAGCAATATACACTTGATATAGCTTTATATTTGCGGTGATGAAAGTATTAGCTATTGTAGAGCTTAGTTGCAACCCATTAAGTAATTTGTGGGTGCCTTTTGAGCTGAATAAAGAATATGATAATAGAATAAAACACACAATATTGGTGACCTGAGCATTCGTATCAAGAGTGACATAAATGCCAAGTTATAGATACGAGTATGTGTATGCTGCTCCTAGCTGGAAATCCCTTGTTCGCTTACGAGACTTTTGGCAACAAATGGGCATGTGAGAGGTGATACCAGACCTCATTTAAATGAACGACCTATATACATAACTTTCCTTACAATAACGTTTTTATTTTTAAGTTACCATAATTATCAAGATTGTCTTGATTTTTTAATTATTATACAATACCTAGTGGCAATATTTCAAAAAAAGTCCTTCGAATGGAAGACGTTTTAAGACTTTTCGCTAACAAGTTGATAAGACAGGATAAGACTGCAATTACATCTACAACAACATACTTAGAATCATTACAATACGAGAGAGGATCATTAAAAATTCGCGCCACTCTGCGGTCGAGCCCGCAAGCGATTATTTTGTTGTTTCATTATAGAATGTTGTTTAGAAATTATCTAATTAGTTTCGTGTGGCGACCATAAAGCGAAACACATAAGGTTCTCGTTGCATTGTCAATGTTCCTAACGTTCCTAACAGCCTCGTTGCATTTGAAACTAGGTGTATATGTACCTACCGGAGATGTCTCTATTAGTCTGGTGTTACCATATTGTCTATTTCTGCTTATTATATTATGCAGATGTACATTTTGACAATAGAGTGCCGTGGGTTTTTATTTCGCTGGCATTTCTTCCGGCGAAATGGTGATTTAATATATTTTAAATCCGTGGGTTCTTATCTGAGATTAGTCATGGCATGTCATATAAAATACACTGAATACTATAATTAACTCTTCTTGTAACCAAAAAATAATTTAATATTGGTTTTAGTTTTAATTGTTAGGCTTCTAACACAGATTAGGTGACATAGGTGACATTAAAAAATAGAGGCAAGTTGGAACTAAGTCGTTAATCGCTTTTAAGGTAATTATACTTGTAGGCTAATACACGTATTTTCAACCGACTTCCAAAAAAGGAGGAGGTTCTCATTTCTTCTTCATGGTTTTTTTGTGTCTTTGTTACACGACATTTCGGACAATTATGAATTAATTTTGAAAATTGTTGTTTTTTATGTTAGAGGATACTTCATAGCCATCGGTTGGGTATTTCATTGAAAATTTCAAACTTTGAAAAAATATGTATGATTTCGGAGAATTCATTGATGACATTCTCAACTCAGCCAAAGTTTTGACGTGAAGTCGTTTTTTTAATGCTCTGCATTCGTTGATTATTATTAGTCTATAAGTAAAATTCGGGAACTGCTTCTAGGTAAAGTGAAGCAAATTAGATGAAAATCTATTCAGCATTTTAAAATTATATTTACCTTCATACAAAAAAAAACGTAAAAAATAAAAATGAATTTTAAAAATCTCACGAGGCACCATCTGTCGAGGACTAAAATAGTTTAAACAACGACGACGTCCTAACAAACACTGAGGTGTTTTTATAAGTTATCAAATTTACATCATTTCAGCTTCTTACCGGTATCTTGTTTCACATCAATCTATTCGCATTTCGTGGGTACAATCAGTACCAAAAGTGCAGTACAGTATCTAAAATTTTTCTCTTTAAAAAAATTGTCAATATAGGAAAACCTGCTTCAATAATTTTGATATAAGTTTGATCTTTTTTTGTGAAATTTTGCACAAACTATTTTAAAGCGGTTTTGATGTTGGCTGTACCTGTCTTGTCGTGAGGTGCTTTGTTTTCTAGAGATTGGTGTTCGAGGTAAATGGATTGCCGGGAGCTGCATAGGCAAGACGCTGGGATCTTAGTAAAGTTATAACATATTTTCTTGTTGAAAATTGCTATCGTGTTTCGAGCGTTGATGGCCTTACGTTCTGTTTGTTTACGTGGTTACGTGGTATTTTTTTCTGTGAAATTGACGGTTTTCGAAGTAGAGCGCTGAGAAAGTGACTATATTATGAGGATGCAGTAATATGAGAATTTTTATTTAGGAGTGGACAACGTTTTAGTAGTCTTTGTGTTTAGTAGATTATCGGGCGCTGGTGGTAATAAAGTCGTTATTGGCTGTAGCATATTAGTTTTTAACTCCCAACCCCACTGTTGTGAATCAATTTGATTTGATTTTTACGACCTTTTAACCTCTGTAACTTTTTAGCTGGCATGATATCAATGTCCATTTTTCACATTTTCATTATAACGCCATAAAAAAGATGTACCTATACAAAAATATTGGCAGCGGGTCATAGGTACATTATTTAGTTCATGTTATTTTGTGGCGTTTATTAAACAAAAACATATTAGACTATTTGGAATTCATTCTCGAGTAACTCAGTACAAAAAATACTCGTAGATATTTTAGATGAACGTTACACGAAAAGATATTGCATTTTGAATATTATATGTTTTGTATGTCTTTGGCACTTAGAATTAAATTTTTGGACGAATAATATTTATTTTAAAAACGCTACACACTTTCAACCAATGTGTTGAAAATTCGTAGAACAATAAGGTATTAATATAAGTGATGATTGGATTTTCAAGCGCTCATTATTTCACGTTACTCACGGTTCCGATAGTACTCACTTCTAATCCCCTTGAAGTATATTTCAAGGTCAAGTAAATTGGTACCCGTAGATAGACAGTAACACTTCGTCACCTTCAATTAAATAATAGCTGTAGTGCCCGGCTCCGCTCGGGGTTTTAACCGACTTCGTTACCAAAAACCCCGATAACTCGGCTCTTAAGTATAGGAACGAACGTAAGAAAATGTGTATTTAAGTATAATGTATAGTGATGTTTAGTAGCCTATAGTTAGCCGCGAGAAATACTGGTGTAAACCAGATGAAGATCTGTTGTACTTCTGAAGTTTACCCCAAGCATACAGACAGTGCCCGTGACTTTGTCCGCGTGAATGTTACAGTTAGATAAATAAGATAAATATGTAGGTACATGTCAAGCTTCTCTCGTCAAAATTGATTCAATAGTTCATCTGTCAAAGTGTTAAGTATTGATAGATGAATAGACAACGTTACTTAAAAAACTGTTAAAACATAGCTGTGCTCCGCAGGTTCACCCGGGTTTTATGGAAAAGACCTACTAAAAATAGCTGCAGTAAAAATAAAACAGGAATACCAACGAAAGGCATACTGGATAACTACAGCACTGGGTACTGGGTACACAGTTAATTATTGCAAACCCACATTTTACAAGTCCCCAGTACGATATGTTTAACCGCATACAGATTTTTATTAGGCCCAAGTAACATGGTTATTTTTACTGTAGTTCAGTTTTTTGTATGTATTTTGCACAAAACCGCGGAGCAAAGCATAACAGTTTTTGAAGAAACTGTCAGCCTGAGCATCTGCAACGCTTTCATAGCTAATCTACTGATGCAGATGCGTTTCAATATCATAAAACTGTTCGTTGAGCCTGTTGAGATAAAAAACAAAGTTAACACTATATATTTGGTATATTTGTCAGTATACTACCTAATTTACATTATCGTCGTTACCAACAGCGATGACAAAACCGACAAACTTTCTACATATAAGTTAGTTGATATCCAAAACATTGGTTTATAAAGCTCATCACACAGTACACATCACTCCAATGCCCTTGCCGAATCGTTCTATTTCGGACCGGGAAACCATTTGTTTTTCGTCTATTGATTGAAACTGGTGAATAGAGACGTAACGAATGGCACCTTGTGGCGAAAGTTAAATGACGTAAAAGCTTGGTTCAATGAGTTTCGTAACTAAAAACCTACTAATAAAGAAAGAAAAATCCTAAATCTCAATCGTCGATCTTAGATAAAAACATATCAATGTATTATCATTGCACCACGGTAATCAAACTCTAGATTGCTATTTTCTATTGATTTTTTGAATTCTAACATGTAAAAGGTGAAAATTTTCAACGGATCTTGTTAAAAGTTTGCTATATTTTATGAACCTAGCAAAACAGTGTTGCTTATACTTATTATATGTTATTAAAAACTTCCTGAGACTGAAAAAATAAAATCTTATAAAAAAATCGCAAGTTTAACATAGGTTATTACACAAAGAAATATTTACAAATTAAAGAGCTTATCGGCTGATAATTTATTTATTTATTTATTTTATTTATTAATTTAAGAGTAATTAAACATTTTAAATGCGAAAACTTTAAAATATTATGAAACATTGCAATGCTTCACTTTAACTGAGATTCACAATTTCTGTAAAGAAACTGGTCTCGGGTGGTCTTAGCTGCAAAGCTATAATATTAGATGGATTTACGTTAGCAATATAAGGTAATAACAAAAATGTGTTAGGTACCTAATTTCGAGGCACACCGCCAGGCCCCGGTAGTTCAGTGGGAGAGCACTCGTCCGGAAAACGAGAGGTCCCAGGTTGGTGTCCTGGTCGGGTGACTTTAATTTAACACATTTTTTCATTTATTTCAGCTTATCGGCTGGTTGCTCGTATTAAGAATAAGTGTTTAGTATGAGTTATGGCGAATAACGCTACCCTGTCTCTGCCCGTAGGTGTCGTAAGAGTCGACTAAGGGACAAACCAGAGGACGGGCAGCAGCGTCCTTTTGTGTATATCAACACCACACTGCGATCACCAACCCGCCTGCCAAACGTGGCGATTACGGGATTTTCCCCCCAAAAACATTCATAGCAACAATAAATGTTTTGTTCACTTTACTTGGTGTCAGATTATACTGGATTCAATTCAGTCCAATGCTACAACTCAATTACAAAATTTAGTATGTTTATAATTTAGAAATCCCAGTTTGTTGATAGAAAATTAAAGTAATCTGACCTCAATGTCTGCAAAAAGAGCCCTGCTTGCAATATTAGCAATTCATTAATATGTCAATTAATATCTATATTTAAAAATATAAAATTTATAATAAATCTGTAGAAGTAAAAATTCTGTACATTAAAAATATCAAAAAAATAATGGGCGTGTTACTAGACCGACACCCAAACCAAAAATGTGATTTAAAAAATTTTTGTCTGTCTGTCTTTTTGTTCAGGCATCACGCAAAACTTATTGTTTCGATTACGATGAAATTTGGTATAATTATTTTTTTATATCCTGGGCTCCACACTAGGTACTTTTTATCTCGGAAAAGTATATACAATAAAAAACAAACTTAATTATGTGGTTCGATCCCTAGACCCAAGTAATGTACCAACCGCAAATAATAAGTTTGTCGTAGGTCATGTCACACGCAGTTCACTAAGTTCTTATTTATTTAATTTTATTTCTATAAGTCGTAGTTAATTTTAAAGTATAGGTAAGTACTTAGTATATTTGATATTGTACCTAGTGACCGTAGGTTATTTTATAATGCTGTTTCGTAGGATTAGTCATTCGTATAGATATAAGTTTTTAGGAATTTTGGTTATTTATTGAGTTTAGATTAGTTATCATCAGAAATAGGTTTATTTATGTAGGAAGGAACTTTATTTGCTGTTATTGAGTTTTCTTAAGAAGGTAGATACTTAGATTTACTTTTATAAAGCCTTCTAGCGCGATTTAATGTAGGTAGGTAGGTTCACACAGAGATACATTGTAATAAAGTTAAAATAACGGAACTCAATATCTTTTAGGTTTTCTTTATTTTGTGATCTTGGAAGTAGAAACCGTATATTTCTTCGGAATAAAAAGTAGCATATGTGTTAACACAGGAATTTATTAGCTACCATACCAAATCACATTAAAGTTGGCTAAGCCGTTAGATCGTGGAAAACAGCCAATTATATAGGTAGATAGGTACATATTAAACACTGATAATGGCTGGATGGATGGATATTTGCTACTCTTTCACGCAAAAAATACCGAATGGATTTTACGAAACTTTACTTTAATGTAGATTTACCTAGAATAAATAACATTTATAAGCTATAAATGAAGATTAATGAAAATTTTGTGTGAATTAAAAAAAAAATCAAGACACTTGCGATTTGTTTATAACGCAATGTGCCTTTGTAATGTAATAGATAGTTATGTTTGTGATAAGGAATTATACATATTATATGGGTGAAGATTCTTCATTTTTTTATATTAAAACAGATAGGACCTTGGAGAAGAAAATAACTTACTCGAAATACTTACTCAATGCATATGAAATGGCGGGCACAGTCTATGTAAAATACCTACCTATAAACCTACCTTTATACAAACCCCATTACTTTTACCCAGTATGCCTTTCGTAGGTATTCCTGTTTGATATTTACTTTTTCCATTTTGTTTTTTAGGCCTTTTTCACAAAACCAGGTGAAACTGCAGATCACAGCTTTGTTGTAAAAGTTTTTAAAGTAACTCTGTCTGTTTACCTATCAGTAACGCTTTCACAGCGAAACTAATGAATCCATTTTGACAAAATTTAGAATAGTGTAAGTTTGAACTTCAAGGAGGATATTATAATATTATTTATCTAACTCCGATAACCAGTATTTACGCGGACGAAGTCGCGGGCAACAGCTAGTTGTAGTAATATAACTTAAGATCTGTCAATCCACATGTTCGTTTGACCTTTTAAATAAATAGAAATGTGTTCATCGCAGAGGTTCAACCTTATACCGATGCTTATGAGCTGTCGGGCTCCTCGGTCAATGGAGTCCTGGACTTCCAGTTGATATTTGGACCATCCCATTATTATTACATTTGAGCTTAAGTTCTTACTCGTAATAAGTAATTACTTTTGTATAAAATTAAGTACCCGTAACGTAACATCAAAGTAAAGTAGTGGATATCACTATTATCCGTGTTAGTTAATTTAAGTTTCTAACGTTCCTCGGATCGATGCTAGCTTGTACATGGGATTTTTTAACTTCCTGGAGTCAAATAAAAGGCTGTATACTACTAAGTATACCTACTAAGTTTTCCCAACGAAAGTATTGCAATATGTAATGTTTCAATTCTAAGTTCCTAGTATTAGTTAACATAGTTGAGGCTTCCCAATGAGATTCTGATTAAGGAGATAAATTTGAACATTTAGTTTGATTAGTTTAACACGTATTGCGTTAGAGTTTGCTGAAACTCTAACGCAATACTAGCATGCACCCGTAGCCACCAATAATTGACTGGTGCTACTTTAGTTGTTGGGACTAGAGTTGTTAAGTCTTGGTTATTTTATTGAATATTTTAGCTTTAATTTGAATGAGTGTATGGGAGCGATCTATACAGTCATCTCCAGATCCTGGTATTTGGAATTCAATTGATCCGTCATCGCTCAAAGATGATATTGGGTTGTAATAAATCCATTGTCCACTTTCGATGCTTATTTGAGTTAAATCTAATTCAGTCTTCACACATTCACATGAACTATGATGTGAAAAAGACATTTTATAATTTTTAAACGTCACCAAATATATCTTTTTTATTCGAATGTTTTCTTCGCTTAACACTTTTCACTGTTGTGTGTCTTGAAATTGGAGTATGTCTAACGGTACCAATAAGCTGTCTTTTACTTTTATAACCATGCATTAGTCGATCAATTTTCTCATCTGATTTTCTTTTCAAAGAAGATGTTGCTTCTCTAAAACGGTTTTTAAAAGTTTCATTCAATGGTCTTAAATTGACCATATCGCTTAAAACACCCACCCCAGTATTTAGCATTTCTTTCCCCACAACTTTGGCACCACTCGACAATAAGACACATCAAAAAAGACCACCCAATAAGCTACCGATTTCATGTCCTATTTGGTACGGTGCACCTTTATAGATACCACCTACTAGAGAGCCAGCTTGATGTTTGTAGTGTATTCGTATAGTGTAGTCGTATGGGCAAACGTTGTTATCAAGCTTTGAAAACATTTTATTTTGCAATACAATTTATGTATCTGCGTTTAAAGTGTAATTTAACACAGGTTGTTCCGAATTGAAATGGTATTTTTTTCCCGATATTGTTCCTTATATCTATTTCAATCATGTCAAACTTCCTACGCATAAACGGGCACATAATGTGATGGTGAAAAAATGTGCATTTTATTTGAACCATATACGTAAGTCGCTAGATCCAGTGCAATATGTCTTAGTAAAGGGCACATTACATCACCAACCATTTGTGGTTCCTTTATGTCACAGTACACATATAACTATGTTGGTAATCCTTGATATAAATTTACATGAAATATCCCCGTTTTTGAAACAACAACATTAGTCTCAGGATCAAACCCTAGTTGAAGACTAAGTGATGGTGAGAATTTTAATGATACAAATTTTTATTCATCAATCTTAGTGAGAATTACGTACTTAGTTAATTTATCATAGCAAAATCTGAAAGTTTCTCTTGAATTTAATACAGTAAGTACATCTTCAATATTTTCATAATTGTATGTAGGTATTTTGTATGTAATGAATGATTTTTGAATCAAATGTGAGTCTAGATCGGGAATATTGACTCTCATCTGAATGTACATCGCACTCTGTCCTTTTTGCACGGTGAACCATCGATTCTCCATCTAATTTATTGATTTAGGAAATTTTGTTGAAAAATTTGCAGTGGTAGTATTGGGGAAATAAACAGTAGAACTATTACTTGGTAAAGTTTAATAAAAACTGTCGTGAGGCATTATTTTTTTAAACTTGATTTTAATATCCAACTGTTAAATGTATCAGGATAACCTTTCCACTTCACAAACAATTCCTTTCTGCCACCAGAGTACCGATACGTAGAATTTTATCAATTTTGAATTCTGAAGTGGGGTCATAGGTAACCTTTTGTAACTCTTTTTCATAAAACGCCCCTGTGAGAGTTTCTTATTGTAAATCTTTTAATGTGTAAACCACCCAAGGTGACCTTTCAATAATTGAGGTAATAAAAAAAATTACATCACTCAAATTAGCCTCGTAACCTTTTTGAAATATGTGTTTATGTTTATTTATTCTCACAAAATCGCCAACTTTAAATTTAGGTTGTTGTACATTATTAAATATAGATTCGTATAATTTTGTTTATAAAGATTGCGTCATACAGTCATGATATTGTTAGAGTTTACGTCACATGGTTTCATTTTAATGCTTCTATGAAAACTATGATTGTAGGAATGAAGCAAGTCTTGTAAGATTTGTACGTATTTTTATGGGTAAAATACCGCCACATTTTCATTTTAAGAGTTCTTTGAAACCTTTTCAACACACTTGCTTTAATATCAGGATTATTTGTTGTATAATAGTTAATGTTATAAAATTTTAAAAAGCATTTATCATCCTTAGATGTAAATTCAGTACCTTTGTCTGATTGTAAATGTCTCTTGCGCCTCACGAAAAATATCTGTGAAAGCCTGGTTTATGGTTTCACTGTTTTTTTAAAAAAAAAGGGGATAACACTTGCAAGTGCATATTTACTAATAACATTTTCAACACACTTGCTCGTAAAGTGAGCGTTATTCTATTGAATTTAGAACTATAAACTGGGTTATAAGTCACGCGTGCATAATATATTATACCCTAGTGCATAATATAATGAATCCTACAAAGTTGAATTGTACCTTTGTGCAAATTACATGCGAGTAAACAGAGCATATTTTATTGGTCCGGGTTATACATTAAATATTTTCAGAAACAACAAACAGGTTTTATACCACTTCAAATCCATATACATTTTTAAATGTTTGCGCCTTATATTATTAAAACAAATTTGTATATCAAACAAATTATTCACAATTTACAATAATTTGTTATAAAATATTAAAATATTTGCATTTACCACTCCAAATTAAACATTTTCACTTAAAATAGGCTGTATATGCTATACAGACATTGACACATTTGGCGGAAAAAAAACCTACGCGCATGCGCGAGGTTCGGCGCCATTTTTCAATCACAATTCACGGCTTTGTTATCAAATGTGTTTGTTATTTTATGACCACGTATGTCTGTCTTTTACTCACAAGTGTGTTGAAAAACGTCGTATGTAACTCGTGAGCGTTGCTAATTACAGTCTCGGCTCATTATTAAGCCCTCGCCAGCGGCTCGGGCTCAAATCACAGCCTCGACTGTTTTATGTGTAATAATAGTATATTATGTACTTCGCTCACTTGTTACATAATATACTATTATTACACATAAAATATATAAACATCATTACAATAACTATATGTCCTCATATCAGTAAGACCAGCTTGCCAAAGCTCATTCATATTTGATAAATATACCTACTTGTTTCTTGGAAACTTGCGTTGAATTGGTTTGTGTAAGTTTCTTGTGACTGCAACCATCTCGTATCTTCTTTAGAAATTATGTTCTTCATAGCTTTAGATAGATTATTGATACTGCTGTATCCAGCAGGATGTGAAATATCATAATAAATTTAGTTTACTTCTAATAAGGGGTCCATTTTGCCAATCGATTCTTTTCTTTGTTTTATCTTTTTTTAACGAATTACCCGAAACTGGAGTACTATACTCGTACAGTGGCGTTTGTGGGATTGATTCTTGGTGTGGTGGAGTTTCAAATCTTTTACCAAAGTCTGGAATTTTGGATACTAAATTTATGTATGTTGCTCTTCTCGGATTTCAACTATAACTTAAAGGTACCCCTAGCTCACTTGACTGCATAGAAAACTCAGGCCAAACTTAAAAGTAAGTCTAATACAAGCTCACCTTTTACTTTATAAGTTTTTGGCAACAATTGAAGTATTTGGGATTTAACAAAATAATTACTTTCATATGTGGTTTCGAGGTCTTTCTCCGAGAGAAGTTCACCACTGTTTGCATCCTGTTTGTTTGACATGTATTATTTTTTATCATTCCCCGTTTCATCATTCGAAATCAACGTGGTTTTTAATCCTTTTTTCATCTCCTCATCGAGACGTGATAAATAATTACTTATAGTTTTAAATCCATTCCCATTTAAAAAATTTATCTATTAGTTCAGTTTCAAATAATAGCATTTTCTTTGTATTCTCCAATTTACTTATTAGCGAAAGAGCTCAGAAGTGCACTTAAGATAGAACTGATAATGATGGGTAAAAACGCCCCACCTTTTTGAATGATTATATGTTATCGAATTTTATTTTATTTTGCATGTTTTAAAAAATTGCCTACAAAATTAGATTTTCCTCAATCACTAGGTCCTGCCACAATGCTTGTGAATGGGTGTTCGAAATGAATTATGTTTTAATAATATTGTAGAAAGACAATAAAAAACGTCTTTTCTAGTCAAAACACAAAGTTACATTGATCATTTTTGAACATCGTGGTAACTTCAAATCTACGCAACATAAAAATAAAATAATTATACAATGTAAACTTATTCTATTATTTCATATAGGTATAGCAAAGGTACAATTAAAAAAAACTTAAGTACTTCAACAAATTATAAAAATTTGAAACAGTATTATATTAATTTATAATGCCCCCAAGCTAACTTGTCAGTTGAATCAGGTAAAATAATTATTTTGCTCTCATTATGGGATAAACATATTTCATTAATTTTCTGTGCAAAATATAACATGTTTTATACATTTCGAACAATTGAATTTCTTTTTTATATAAAGATTTATAATAATCTTCTAATGTAAGTTTTTTCATTAGACATTTGTTAATGCCTTTGGCTTTGGTAATAGTTTCCTCTCCCACTTTAAGAGCATACATTTTTGACCTGAACCCCACAAATTCCGTAAACAGCTTCCCATTATTTTCATCCTTAAAAAAGCCGACTTTTTTTTTATTTACAAGAGGAAATTCGATAACCATTATTTTGCGGATCATCTGATGTATCAAAATATTGAAGATCTGGTTTGATTTCAACATAAAAGTCATCACCAAAAATTTGATAAATTATGCTGTCCGTGTCTGTATACAATAATTTTATTTTCTTAAATTTTTAACATATAATCATAATGGAATACATACATTAATATTTTTGATATATCTAAATCCTAAGTAAATTGGTTTATTGTAATACAATTCTGTTTTTTTTTCAATTGAATTGCTACTCAACTTTCAGAAAATACTGCAAGACTATGAAATTCTGGGCGAGCAATAAGACTCTAGGCAACTTGAACTTAACCTCGATTTTCCCAATGCATTAACAATTCTACATTGACACGTTTTTCGATGTTCTCCATAGTCTTACCAAAAATTGAGTTATTCATCAGTTTATAAAAATCCTTTTAAAAATCTGATTTTACTTGCGCACGCTTATGAGTATTTAATTCAATATACGGCTTCAACCAAGGACTTTGCGTAAATTTTAAAATTCTATGTACCTTTTTTTACACGTAAACCAAATTTAATACATTGGAATAAAGTTTTGTCACGAATTATATACTTTTTTTGTTATTTAAAGGGGTTTGAAAATTTTTGGTGCACCTTCTGTCCGCCATTTTGATTTTTTTTCGATTTCGCGTCGCACTATAAAACTTATATATTTCGATTGCTGACATACAGACGAGCAAAAAATGTTATATAACATATGGGTCTAAAACGTCACATTTTAGAGATAATATGGAAAACAATTTTGCTAAATAATTCAATTTTTTCATATATTTAATCGTTGAAATACCTCTCAGAATGTATCAAATTAGCATGAATGTTTGTAGTATTATCTTGCACATTACTTAAGAGTAAAAATAACTGGTTTTTACACCTACCTATCTAAAACTTGACAATGCCATATTAACTCGGCAAAGCCGGCGCTGTAGGTACGTACCTAACTATATTATTCTAGTAACTTACAAGAAGTAATGACACAGATTACTAAAGAGTTACTACGTGATAATGATATGATTAAGAGTTTTCTTTTTTAGAATTCTTTTACATTTGCTTGTACCTATTCGGAAATGCGGGATAGAGAAAGACGCGTCATTTCAACGCCCTATAATATTTAAGTCTGTCTTTAAATAATTATAGCCCACACGAGAAGAAGAAGATGGGCTTGTGTATACACTTCTACAACACGGTTCCCCATGACATACAGGAACTAACGTAAAAAAGGCAACTATAAAGTGGATGACTTCTTAAATGAAAAGGAGCCATGGGTGTGAAAAAAACGCCCAGCTCTTTGCCAAATGTGAGACTTATATATAAGTGATTATAATGTAAGTTATAAAGTAGATTGTAAAGTGTTTCTGGAGTTTCTTTATCTCCAATTCATCTCCAGAGTAGACTCCCACACCTCACACTAAACTAAATAATTAACTAAATAAATTAAATTAAATAGTTAAACTAATAGTTTACATACTAGTTAAATAATACCTACTGTTAAAATTAGTGAATGTACTATTGTGGAAAAGCGGGGTCCACTAATACAGGTATTTTTATACTTAACAGTGGTCTCCAGCCCGGCTGTGTAAAATTATTTTGTTTTTAAATAAAGATATTTTGTAGGTATTTGTATAAGGGTGCGTACAAATTGCTAGTAATGCAACTAGTAATGTAATATCCAGCGTCCGATGCCTGCGCTCGCTGTATTTGTACGTGTATTCCACACGAACTGAGCATTCAATACGGGCATCCTAATGTAGACGTGTAGTGCGCAGAATGTTACATTACAAGTTTCATTACAGCAGTCTGTACGCACCATAAGTAAGATTTTTTCCGTATTTCGTCGCGAGCACGGTCCGTCGCCGCACACGTTCTATTCAACCGACTTCCAAAAGGAAGAGGTTTTCAAATCGTGTGTATTACTACTACACCAGCCGGTCGTCAAAGTTTCACATCGGTGTACTCAGTGAATAAGTTTTTCATACAAATTAAAAGTCATATGTTTTCCTTTCCCGTGGGAATTTCAGGTTTCTTGCCTTGGTGCACCCCAACATCTCCCTAGGAATGTATGTTTAAGCTTCAGCTCTCTACGCCTAGTAGTTATGGCTGTACTTTGTCTATCAGTCACTCAGGTGAGTTTTAATATAGGTATGTATGATACTGATAAAGCTCTGATAAAAATTAGAGCACGAATGAGGTCTTCGGACTCTATATCCCGTGTGATCTATTAATTTTGTGAAGTGTCGTGGAGATAGGTATTATGAAATGCAGAGCATTAAAAAACCAACATCACTAACATTTTTAAATCCTTGTCAAAACTTTGGCTGAAGTGAAATGTCACATACGTATGAAAATATCCTCCGCTTTAGTACGTATGTTTTTTTTAAGTAGGCACTGAGTCGATTTCATTAAACTTTAATGGGCCACCTCTGACTTATTGTGATCTATCAAATGAAACAAGAATCATACAAATCGATTCATAATTGACCAATTAATCAAGTAACAAACATACACACGATTTGATAACCTTTTCCTTTTGGAAGTCGGTTGAAAAGAACGTGTGCGGCGACGGACCGTGCTCGTGACAAAATACGGAAAAAATCTTACTTATGGTGCGTACAGACTGCTGTAATGGAACTTGTAATGTAACATTCTGCGCACTACACGTCCAAATACGCAACGTGCGCAGAATGGTACATTACTAGCAATCTGTACGCACCATTAGGATGCCCGTATTGAATGCTCAGTTCGTGCGGAATACACGTACAAATACAGCGAGCGCAGGCATCGGACGCTGGATATTACATTACTAGTTGCATTACTACCAATTTGTACGCACCCTAAGAGTGCACAGGTCTGAACTGGAGAAAAAGTCGTTGTGTATTATTTTTACTGACATGTTTCAGGAGAATATTGTAATATTCCCAAGAAATAAATTATTTTTCTTGTCTATTCTAGTCCTCGCGCCATAGCCTCAATAATTAATACTTACTGGGAATTAAAATTCCCGAACTCCATTAAGAGTAGGTAATTAATTATGTAAGTACTAATTTTTTTTGCTAAAGTAGCTATATGTGCATTCAATAACAATTAGTTATAGATACCTACACAATCTGAATTGCCACAGAGGCGTTGCGCTCTATGAGCACAATCCATTTTAACGCGTCTAGCCGGCCGGGAGCGCGGTGCGGCGCGGCGGCGTTGCCTGGTTGATATGGCATTGTCAGGTTTCAGATAGGTAGGTGTAGAAACAAATTATTTTTACTCTTAACTAATCTGCAAGATAATACTACAAACATTCATGCTAATTTGATACATTCTGAGAGGTATTTCAACGATTAAATATATGAAAAATTGTAATTATTTAGCAAAATTGTTTTCCATATTATCTCTAAAACGTGACGTTTTAGACCCATATGTTATATAACATTTTTTGCTCATCTGTATGTTAGCAATCGAAATATACAAGTTTTATAGTGCGACGCAAAATCTAAAAAAAATCAAAATGGCGGACAGTAGGTGTGCCAGGCTCCATATAAAAATTTTCAAACCCCTTTAAATAGTTTATGAGCTTTTGTGTCACCCCATATTTACACACATATTTTCAGGACAAAAAGGCAGATCAGAATGAGAATCATCAAAATCTATCGGTGTACTCTAAATCCACTTTCAAAACATATCTGAATCAGTTGGTACGTTATAATTTATATTTGGATCTTCCCACTCAAAATCAGATAGTGGTAAATATTGCGACATAGCCCACACATACGAGTTATTTACATCAAAATAAGTTAAATATGAACTTGATTCGTCTTTATTATAATCAGACATGTACTGGTTATTAGCTTTTGCATATCGATTGCTACATTGTGATATTCCTCCTCGGATACCACATTAAATTAATGCCATTATTTCATAGTCACTAAATAACTCTAATTCCACTTGAGTGAATATTAACATTGCGCCCCAACTTAAACCCGGTGCGGTATAGTAAAGAGCTGGATCTAAAGGAGTCTTTACATAACAGTTTCTAAAATTTTCAAAAATATAACATAAAAGAATCACGTCAGTTTTTAAATATAAGTTAGAATAGTCATTCATAGTATGACATTTGAATTCGGACCACACATTTTGAGCATGTACATAATCCTCATTGGAAATGGTATCAACTGCTAGAGAAATCAAATGAAGTCATAGATTCATATGGGTAAATACCCTTTCTTTTTAAAAGATTGAAATGACTTTCCTGTGGAAACATTCTTTTCAATTCTTGAAATTCGTCATCAACTAAGTTTTTAGCTAAGGACTCTAAACTACTAGAAAAAGAATTAAAAGAATCTATGAATCGAATACTTATATTTTAACCGTTAACACTACATAATCATTTTAGTGAATACATCAGCATCCTCGAGGAGAAAGTCGAAGACCTACATAGAACTTCCCGCAGGACAATAAATATATTAAAATTAATATATAAATTTAAATATATTTATATATTAATTTTAATATATAGATTCTTACAGAGTGCTGGCTCAACCCAAAAAAAAATATACCTCAACTACAAAACTACTCATCATTTCAAACAAAATGTCAATTAATAAACAGCGCATGACTTTACCTCGACATGAAGGAGGTAGAGGACTTATTGATCTACATAACCTTCACAATAGACAAATACTCACACTCCGAAAATATTTCTACAGTAAACATAACTCTCCTTTACACGCAGCTATTGTTAATTCCGACCTAAAATTCACTCCTCTTAATCTCAATGATTCCACTTACCACCCAAAACTTACAACCGTGCAAGAAAAATTACACCTATGGGCAGAAAAATCACTACACGGACGACACCGCGCCGATTTAACCAACACCGGCGTTGACAAGATTGCGTCAAACGCTTGGTTAAAGCGAGGTGAATTGTTCCCCGAAACGGAAGGGTTCATGGTAGCAATCCAGGACCAAATTATAGAGACGAAAAACTACCAAAAATATATTATCCGAAACCAAAATATACATTCAGACTCGTGCCGAAAGTGTCATAGCAGCCCTGAAACCATACAGCACATTACAGGTGCTTGTAGAGCAATAGCCCAAACCGACTATAAACATCGCCATGATCAAATAGCCGCTATCATCCATCAACATATAGCCCATCAATACAACCTCATAAAAGAAAAAGTCGCATACTACAAATACATCCCTCAGACTGTGATTGACACCGAGTCATATAAACTTTACTGGGACCGAACAATCCTTACGGATAAAACAATAGCATGTAATAGACCTGACATAACATTTCATGATAAACCCAACAAAACAGTTTATTTAATCGATATAGCTGTCCCGAATACCCATAACCTTCAATCAACTCACACTGAAAAAATTAGTAAATATACAGATTTATCCATAGAAATTAAGCGACAATGGCGAGTAGATGAAGTAAAAACCGTACCCATTGTTATCTCGGCCACAGGAGTTATACCCCAAACCCTACACACCTCGTTGAAACTACTTTCAATGCCTCATAACTCATACATTCTAGTTCAGAAAGCTGCCATAATGAATACATGCCGACTTGTCCGGAAATTTTTATCACTTAGATAGTCTTTAACTTTATCTGCACTACTGTTTGGCCACAAGCTCGCAGTAGTGCAAAAACCACCCTGTAAAAAGGAGATTCTTTAGAAGAATATAAAAAGAATAATAATAATAATAATCATTTATTTCAAGTATCAAAGGACTCATTTTGAACATATATTTACACAATCAGTCATATTAAAATATAAAATTACAGATACAAATTAAAATTATATATTTTTTCATCATTAAATTAATAAACATTTCAACAAAGCATTTAATTAAATTAATAATTATTTTATATATAAGTCATACGATTCAAAGTCCAACAAAAATAACATGTCATGTACCTCAGTCCTGGTGCGCAATGTGCAGTTCAGAGCAATGTCTGATGTAAAGACAGTCTACCCTATCCGCAAGTGTGGCCAGCAAGCTGTTGTTGCTCGCACGTACTCGCCGCACCAGCGAACTGCCCCTCCTACGCATAATGGTATAAAAGCAATCCATACGCATTTCAGCAAACATGGTTGATGCACTACAATACCTAGGGAATCCCATCAGCATCCGAAATGAATTATTAAACTGGACTCGAAGGGCGCTGTATGATTTTTTGGTGTAATCTGCCCACAGGCTGCAGGTGTAAAATGTGTTACAATAGGCTCTAAAAAGAGTAAGTTTTACTTCGGCTGAGCAGCGAGCGAACCTGCGAATAATCATATTAGCTCTAACTGACAGCGCCCTTCGCTCTCGTGCAATGTCCTCATCATCTTTCCCAGAAGATGTGACCATGTGTCCCAGATATTTAAATTTACCTACCCTTTGTAATGCGCCATATCATCCGCGTAACTTATATTATTAAAACAGACATCATCTATGTGGCAACCATACCCATACGAGTCTGACAATACACCAGCCCACTTAACATTATTTACCTGGTTACCGTACCAATACCTAAAGATGTTTATAAGATTATCAGGTATATTTGCAGATCACATTATATTTCACAGAATATCATAGGACACCAGGTCGAAGGCCCTAGAAAGGTCAAGAAAACACGCATAAACTGTAGTTTTCCTTTTAGTATAATATTCAACAGCACTCTTTAAACACAATATCGCTGTTTCTGTAGACAATCCAGGTCTAAACCCGAACTGATTATCATGCAACTTTATATGTTTATTTAATTGTGTATTAAGAATGCTATCAAATAATTTAGCTAATATTGTTGCAAGAGAAATAGGTCTATAGTTAGATATATCAGACATATCACCCGCTTTATTTTTTACTACAGGCACAACAATAGTTCTCATCATATCATTAGGAAGATACGCATGTGATATGCAAAGATTGTACAGCATAGCCAACACTCTACCCATATGGGGTCCAGCATTCAATAAATGTTCTACGCTTAATCCATCAAAACCAGGGGATTTGCCTTTAGAAATAGATTTTAAAGCATTTATCACATCTCTAGACATGAGCCTAGTGTCCACAGACTCCCCATTCTCCCCTCCCCTTCTAATCGAACATGAAGGACCTAATTGTGATTTCACAATATAGTTATTTTTAAATTTATTAGCTATAGACTTTAAATCATTTGAACCGTCAACACTCACAGGAATGCCAGGCGGATCCTTCAAACGATTGGTATTTTTCCAGAAGCCTCTAAAATCTTTTTTACTATGACTGTTTGCAAGTATATCCATTTTGAGTTGATCTTGATGGGTTTTACACCACTTTAAACGGGATTTGAATATTTTTCTGCTTTCAATCATTTTAGAATATATATACCCAGTAGTTGGACTACCACATAACAACCACTCCTTAAAGCAAGCTCTTGCCATTCTGTGACTGTCACTTACATGCTTATTCCAACCAACTATCACTTTTTTCTGGCGTTTATTTTGCTTAATCCTACCTCTATAACTTTCAACAGAAGCCTGACTTAATGCACACACAATTTCAGAGTACAGATTATCTATATATAAATCATGGTAAGAATTATTACAGTACCGATCACAACAGTTATGAAATTCAGTTGGGAAATCAATAAGTCTAAGGCGCTTATGACATTCATTTTGGTAAATCCTAATACAATCGGCTGATTTCTCGCCCCAAGCTACGTTATTGCTAGCTACACTATAGAATGATTTTAAAGTAGTCAAACTATCCAAATTGCATTCACATATAACTGGAAAATGATCTGACCACAAAACGTCATATTTAATAAACACATTGCACACCAAAACAGCGGCCGATTGAGAAACAACACAATGATCAAGCCACCTCTTAGAGCCAGAAGCTTGATCTATAAAGGTAAATGTTTTAGAGGTCAATCCTAATTTAATAACATCGATAGGCACCCAATTTAATTCATCACATAAAACATTTAATTCATTAAAAAATAGCTCGCCTGGATGAGCATTAAAATCCCCTAACACAAAAATAGGTTCGTTTTCATAATCATTACTAATGGCACTTACAGTTCCTATGCAGTCCGTAAATATCGTCAGGTTATCCGCTTTGTTCGTAGGCATATACACACAAACAACTATAAATGGATTCGCGCTTGTATTTATACGAATCGCACACACTCGCGGATTTTCACACTTTATCACTGTAACACACGGAAACACACTGGTATTCCACAGTAGCGCAGTACCGCCATAAGGCCTGCCGCGCAATAAGCCTGCCGCCGTATCCACCGCTGATGTCCCCTTGCTGCTGAATCTGCTGTCAATACTGTTAAGATAGGCCAACTCCTCAGGTAGCAGCCACGTTTCCTGTAGTGCTATCACAACACACTCGTCACACAAACTTTTAATGTCGCTTAAAGCGCTCTTCACGTTCTTACAATTATAACTAGCAAACTTGTATCTATCCATTGTTTGACAGTAATGGGCCGTTAATAACAGAATTTCCGTTCACTTTTCTATTTTTATAATGGACAAAGCGCCTAAAGATAATACCTTCAGGCCATATTTTTTCGTCTAAAAACAAAGATAGTTTAGACTCACATACAAAAAATTTATAAGCTTTGTGATCTAACGGTTTTTTTGTATTGACCTTTTCCAACAATATCTTTTCCTTTGTATTAAGCATGATATAATCAATAATATCAGACTCCTTCGTATCTTTATGCACATTAGTTATAAATATGGGTATTTTCTTAATCGCGGCTTTAAAAGACGAAGAAGACGATTCTGCCTTTCCTATTTCGCCCAAATACCTATACTTTGGTTTTCTTTTGTATTTATTTCCTTTAACAGTTTGCCAGTTCGCATCGTCATCAGCTGGTTTATTAATTTGTGTTTTATGCTGTGCTGGCTGCCGAGTGATTCCGATATGACTGTCATCTTTTGTTGAGACTTCCTGTTGAATCTTAGGCATCCTTTGAGGATTAGGCAAGCCCACGACCGGCGGTGATGATGACAAAACTTGCTCAAGGTCATTGCCTACCCAACAGCTGACTGACTGCGTTGAGTGAGGCTCAGCCTCCTCTGCGACGACGACGGTTGCAACCGGAACATTATCTTTCGGTTTACCTTCCTCACACACATATGAATGTTGTTGCAAGCCATCCTCGTCCAAAGTCAGATTATGACTCAAAGTTAGACCCACTGGGCCACTCTCCATATTCCAGGCCCCCCTTCTCATGTTAACATTGCTGGCTGGAGTCAATGCTGGAGGCAAAGATGCATGTTTCAAATTCACTATGTCGGCACGTAATTCATCAAATTGTTTAATCGTGACAGTTGTTTTTAACTTCTTCAATCTCGGCTTTCAATCTCGTGATATCTTTAAGTAATTTTGTGCAGTCGAGATGATCAAACAGGATGGGGGTAATTTTTCCAGAACCCGCGCCACAAACACTGGAATTACATTAGGATCAGTGGCCTTAAACACACTAATTATATCATCCAGCTCTCTTTCTTCCTTGCCCTTCCTTTTTCTTATTATTTTACGTTGATCTGTAGGTAGGGATTCAAATAATAACGATTTTGATTTGCTTATTTCACTACTTGTGAATGACGACACACAGATTCTTTTCAACGTTTCTTCATCAATAACTGACAGCTTATTTTGCACATAAGCTAACAATTCGTCTACGACGATATTACATACGTTACATTTAACAATTTGCGACATATTTTACAACCTGCGCGAACGCACAGCGATCAAAACAACGCACGACCAACCTTGCATAGACGATACAGTTAATATGAGATAGATGGGCAACTTGATTTTATTGGCAAAATAGAATAATACCTCATATCATAGATGGCACTAGTAACTAAATTTAATTCCAAAAATGACCGCTAGACGGTGCTAGTAGATAAGTCTCCATTATAAAAAAAAATTAAGGTAAAAATATCTTATCTTGTTTATCACATTTAATGTAACATTTTATAGAATTTTACTATGATAACTGCTTTAAAAAAATACAGAATAAGGTATTTATAGTAAATAAGTGGTCAAAAAAAAAGAAACGAAAATCTTTATTTTTTAAGGTTATTTATTGTTTCACGGAATATTCAAAAGCCTCTTTCTTCGCTCCATCGTCCTCATAAAATTTTTTCAATTGTCCTTTTTTTATTCGGTTCACTCCATTACAGCAACTGTGAATCAACATTTTCATTGACATTTTTTTTATGAAATCGACCAAATTAACCTAATCTAACCTAATCAATTAATTAAATTACATGCACAATCACTGTATATTTACACAATATATTACACAATTTTTACACTGTTTTCGCTTTCCCGCACTTTAGTTGTTATTTTATAAACTTTTGTTGCTGAAGCCTTTTAAGTTGTAAGTAAGTCACACAAGTAACTTCACGGTCAAATTCACAGCGAATTTGTTAAAATAATCTAAGTCTTAAATAAAATAGCGGACAAAACACAAAACGCAACAGACACACACGCACACGATCATTCATAGACTATTATAATAGTCTGTTGTCGAGATATTAATAAATCGGCTATCCCAGCGCCACCTAGTTAATAACAGGAGAAATAACTTACCGAAAAGTTGTAGTACGTCATATCCTAGATGGTGCAGAATTCAATTTCATTGACACTAGAGTTGCATAGGCCTGCAACCTTGACCGCTGCGTACGGCTGACTGATTAAACCAATGTGACGGGGTAGTTATTTATACCAAAAATAAACTAGCCAGGTTTCACTTAAACATATTAAATGTTCATTTTTTTTTCAAATGTTTCACTTAAACACAGGGGTCTATGACGCGCGCTCCGAATCCGTTCTAGAGAGCAATGCACACTAGACAAAGACAGCATGAAGGTTGCGGTACGTTTAGACAAAGACAGATGGAAAGAACATTGACCGTGGCTAGCAGCAGCAAGGAGATTTAAAAGAAAGTTATGGTGATCAAAATAAAATGAAATAAACAGTCCAGATATTCCTGAGGCAATGGGCAACATTATTTAATATACTATGAGAGAATAATTTGTTGAAAAATGTATGTAAAATGGCACTGAATAACACTAAACTGCTTTTTATTAGCGCGTAAACTTCATTAGATCTGCTCGGGTTTTAGCAGGGCACGCAGTGTTTTTTCTCAAAAAATTTTGCATCTCTTTATCCACACAAATTAAAAACCGCGCTCTTTAGCTTTAAGTTTGGTTTTGTTCAATAATAATTTGTTCGCGGAGGTAAGATGTTCGTTGACGTAGATCCTTCCATCGCTCTGAAAACCTATTTCCCGTTCATTCAGAGTTTGGTGTGCACGGGCTGCAGCGACAAATTCTTCTTTATGGTACCTATGGTGAAAGGTAGCGACAATGGATTTGTTACTTGTGTCGTTTCTCATAGGTACTCTCGCGAGGTAGTTGATGTATTCTTTTGGCACGTCACACTTTATTTTGGCACCTATTTTTGCATTAATATCGAATAAATTTTCGGATTGTTTGACACTAACTCCTTTTATTTCACCGTTGTTTACCCTCGACCACTGCTCTCTCTCCATTATTGATTGTTCCATTTTTTTAACTCGGTCTTGTTAAACAGCTATTGTTGGTTTGACCATTTCGACGGAATTTATCCTGCCCTCCTGAGAGTATAGCTTGCCCATTAAGTCTTTTATGGTGTTGTAAGACATTTCAACAGAAGCTTTTAGATCAGTGAGGTCATCCTTAATTGTCTACATATCATTCACTAAAGTTAGTAGAACTGCCATTTGAAGAGAAAGCCTTTTTAGTTCGCACATAATCTCAGAATCTGCAGGTTTTGGAGATTTTGTCTCAGCGGCCTCGTTGCAGGCAGGGCTTGCCTCTCGGGAGTGCTTGCAGGCTGCACATTTCTAAGTTGTCTTCCTCTCACCAAGTTTTCGAAATTCCGCTGCCGTTATACCGGAACAGGGTAAGTCGTAAAATTGCTGACATGCTGTACAGCATACACCATCACTCACTTCGGTGGAGCAAAGCGCACAGATAGGCATTCAAAAAAAAATCTAAATACTTTCAAGCGCTGAGAGAGGATAAGTGCACACGTGTGTTTGCTGCGTAGTTTGAACAGAAACTGATTTATCTTATTAGTATCTAACTAAATCATAATTGCAGATCCTAAACAAATACCAGAAATTTTTAATATAAGTGGCACAATCATTGAAGCGCATAAGCTTGCATAAGTAAATCTCGGTATGCTTACTAGTAAACCTCTTTCACCTATAACCCGTCACTTAGATTTAAAGCTTTGCTTTTATCTGACATTGGCAACGGTACAGATGTATCGAATTTGATTGATAAATGCCCGAGTGCAACCTAGAATCGAAGCCAAACTTAATTCAATAAAACTATCAATACACTACAAACGCAAAGTAATTAATGCACATCATTACTTATGCAGTAGGTGAGTCGATACTTTCAGGCAAAATACTATTAGCGCCTATCATTAGATAGGTGATTATTTGTCCACCCTAAAATTTTAACTTCGAAACGATGCTAAATACGAGTCTGGGACTCAGCGCAATCGTTTAAATGGGGTCAGGAGCCCAAATTCATACCAAACTTTTTTTTTAGTTTTTTGAAGTTGATCACCACGAATATTAGACCAAAGTATGTGATTTTTGACGCACCAATGGGGAAAATTCCTGAGTGCGCTAGAATTCACCTATTCTCACTACTAAGTAAGTTGATTAGTTAGGAACAATCACCGAAAAGTATTGTGAATTGTGAATGCCGGTCTATTGTACAACTTGCAAGGGTAGGCAAGGGATGGCAAGAGCCCTTATTGTGATCTGAGGTAGCTCTCCTGGAGATCACGGTACTTCAAAGTCCTATAATGCGATTGTTCCGTCCACAGAATAAATAACACTTAGCCGAACTAATTCAATACAAGTGCAGTCCTTTTATTTTATTCCTTTTGAGGTGATGCGATGCAACTTGCATTGAGAAAGCCACTTGATCTTTTCAGAAAATGGGAAAAAGGTATAAAGGAAAAGGTATTGTCAATTTTCAGGTAAACTGTTATTTTGATTAATATAAATGTCATTTCGAAGCGATTGGGGTTTTATTATCCATCAAAAAGAGCCCGTGCATTGCTTATATTCCGTAAACATTGGGAAGGCCAGATACAGTTCACTTTAAGAGACAAGTTTCCAAAAACAGTGAAAGGAGCAGTCTCATAGAAATTTAAATTTAAAAACGAAGCAAAGAAGAGTAACTAGCGCTTGAAAATGACCCAACGAAAATTCAGATTTATTTAGTTTATTCGAGTTAGTTTCGTGTTTAGTTCGGAGTTGGCAGCATATGTCATAGACCGTATTTGTCATAATAAAAATATAAAAAATGCCTATTCGAGCTGTAAAATGGTTTATAAATCGATCGTACCCGCGTAAAAAATATGCAAGATTTAGATATCACGTGTAATTTTAGTTAGACTAGTTAATTACCAAATATAGGTTTTTATAAAATAAACATAAGGACGTAGGAAAAAAAAGGATTGATGTCATAAATTGAAATAAAATTATATTGAGCAAATAAGTTGTTATGTATTTACATGACAGATATCGAAAGACAGATTGACAACATTATAAAACATAGAGGCACAGCTCTATAATTTTCAGCCAATTTAGCATAATATCTTCTCTCTTTGCTCTTGTCTAATAATCCAATGTTACGGCATAGTTGTATCAGTCTGGGCCTGTGAAAAGCTTTTGTGAGCATGTCAATACTCTGGTCTTGTGCAGGCACTTTTTCTATTTCAAGGCACTTGTCCAGGCCTCTCGCACAAAGAAATATCTAAGCCACGCGGGCATTATCTGACTTCAGTGATGATTTGGTCGAGGCTTAGCTATGAAGGAGTGACTGAGCTGTACTTTTGTCAAAAAGGTATCAAAACATCGGCACAAGTGTATGAAGATACCACTCTTAAGAAGGTAGGTAAGCCCTTTAACAACATCATGTTCAATAACCAAGAATGGTCCGAGCGAATGAGCAAGACTCGACACCGGGTCATAAAGCTCGGTCCACTCAGTCTTGGTTGAAAACAAACGTTTCCGACTTCATCAGAGCTGAAGACTGGCCGTCGTCTAGTCCCGATCTTAATCTGCTGAATTATGATTTATGGTCAGTTTTAGAGAGTACGGCTTGCTCTAATCGCCGTGATAATTTGGAGTCTCTAAAACAATCTCGAGTGCTTGATTCTGTTGATACTGGTATCAACGTTTAAAGAAATGTATTGGAGCCAATGGAGACCACTTCGGATAAGATTTTCATGTTTTTAATTGTTTTATATCTATGTATTAATTTTACACACTGTAATAGTAATAAATACATACATACATACATACATAACCTCACGCTTGTCTCCCTTTGGGGTAGGCAGAGACAAGGGAACACCAATTGCTTCGATCCAGACATACCTCTTTCGCTTCCTCAACGTTCATTAATCTTTTCATACATGATCGCCGGTTACGGGTACTTTTAACTAGGCCCTTTTTAAGAACGTCGCCAATTTGATCGGCGTACGTTCGCCTAGGGCGGTCCCTTCCGACAACACCATCCATTCTTGCTCTGTAAACCTCTTTCGTAAATCTACTTTCACTCATCTTTTCCAAATGTCCAAACCACCGTAGCATACCCTTTTCAATCTTAGTCACTACATCTTCTTTCAATCCGCATCTCTTTCTTATTTCACTATTGCGCACCCTATCACTCAATTTCACTCCACACATGCTTCTCAACGCTCTCATCTCCACAGCATTAATCTTGCTTTCATGTCTCTTCTGCCACACCCAAGATTCACTACCATACATAAGCGTTGGTTGGCGCCAAAACTCCCTCAAGTACGGCAAGACGAGCCTTATTTGGTATAGTTTTGCTTGCCATTATCGAGTATATGGCGCCATTAATAAATGTTATTGGCAATAGAAAAAATTTCTTTGTTAACAATATTTATGGCAAGACTAGGTACAGTATAGATTGATGACTATGACGTTGTGTGTCTGCAGCGCGGACTGCCTGATTTCCGGATTCGGCTTCATTGATGCCGCTTCGCACGGCCCGGCGCTCCGGTCTTCCGCACTGATGAACGGAGAATTTCGTGTACAAACAAAACTAGGCCACTATTAACGATGACGTAATCTAAAACCTACAATATCCATTTTAAAAGTTAGTTTTCGAAAAACAGTTGAGTACAATAATAATACAAAATATAACTTATTTAAAACGTCCAAGAATGTTTAAACTTTTTTATTTGCAAAATATACTTTGTTTTGTAAAGGACAAAAGATGTAATGAGAAAATCAAGATTTTGGAAAATTAATTTAACTTTTTGTTGATTTAATATTCCAGAAATAAGGGTCGACGAAAAGATATTGTGAAAGTTGTTGTAGGTATTGTAATTAAATTGTTATTTAATTAAAAACTTTCCTCAATTTTTACGAGTATGCATATATATTATAATTTCACTTATTAATTTATTTTTATTTAGCGTATTTATACTTTTTGCCACTAAAGTTGAGCTTAGGACGCAGTTTTAAAAGACGGCTTAAAACACTGAATTTTGTAAAATATTACCGTTTGTTTTGAACAAAAGTTGCTAAAAGTAATTTCAAGTTAAAAATGTGTAGATGATGAAGTGAAATCTGAAGTGAATTATTAGAATATTCTAAATATAAAAAATCGACTAGGATTAATGTTGAAGTCAGTATACATTGTTTTTGTTTATGTGACGGCGCTAATAGAACCAGCCGGTTACTTGGATTTACTGTGTAGCAAAATTTGGCCAAAAGCTAAATACGAAATCTACGAAAGCTAAATACGAAATCTAAAATACCTACGTAAATGTTTTGGGCCACAAATATGTTGGACATTGTTCCACTGTCGAGTTGGGGTATAGAGGTACGCGCCCCTAACACAGCTTAACTAACCAAGACGAAAGTTGGAACATTATCATCTGTTTGACGCATAGTTGAGACGCGCGGTATCACACGCAACTGCACGGAAATGGTTTTACTGAAATGGAAATGCGGAATACTAATCTTATTTTATTTAAACAGGGTGACTGGTGGGTCACTTTTGAAGACCTGATAGTTTGAGATCATAATATGAATAGAAAAAAAATATATATTAATTATTTACCGAGTAAACTTAACCGAAAGTTAAAGAATTGATTACGCAACGCATGGTTACACAAGCGTCGGCAGCTGCCCACGTGCCAGGTCACGTGGCGCGATTGCCTCAGGCGTAAGTTAAGTAAATAGGAAGTAACAAAACTTTATTTATTTATAAGGAATGCTAGTGAACAATTAAGTACCTACTTTTATTACATAATAATGACCAGAATCGAGTACAGAGTGCTCTCCTTCAGTATCTTACGACTAGTAAGCTAATCATTAATTTGTGTACTATGATATGTATATATTTATATATAGTAGTATATATATATATAGTTATATGTATATATATATATTTATTTGACTATTATATTGATATGTAGTCTATTTTTTATTGATTAACTAGTATGCCTTAACCCCCAGCTACTTTTTACGATTATCCTATGTCCATGGTTGTCTGGTAGAAATCGCTGCCCAGCGATAAGACCGCCAATTGTGTAATCTCAGTCACTTTGAATGTATTGTAATTTTTATAATATAAGGTTAACAATAAAGTGTATACAAATAAATATCTTAAATTTGGCACCAGTCACCCTGTATAAACCTAAACCGTTTCAAAAGATACTTTTAATACTTAGGAACTAGCATGTTAACCTCTCTAAAAATTAACCCGATTTCTCTGGTGCTAAGGCGGTCGCCACCTACAGGACGACTGGCTGAGGAGTTTCTCTTCATGACATGAAACGTCTCCATGCCTTCTGGATTTTCTCATATTCTGGTGATATTCTGGACGATATCCGGGCGGATATCCAGAGGAGTCTAATGCGTGATTTCACCGATCCCTGATCCCTTTCGGCTATAATGAAGTCCTTGACCAGTATCCCTGAGGATTTCCTCTCTTTAAAAAAGGCACAAACGTTCGGTAGCAGAAGTGGTAAAGACTCAACTAAATAAATCCAAAGAGATAGATTTTCCCTCGCAAAATCGATATGACAGCTTCTACCTGTTTCCCATGAGTCAACATTTATTTTATCACAATTTTCAATTTTGAATTTCAATCGAATTCAAATGCGATTTCTTTCACTCATTTAGAAAATTTCGCAATGTTCTTTATAGCTTTTATAGCATGTGGCATATCATTTGAAAGAAGAAAGACTAGAGAAGTTTTTGAGAAATTAGAAGACCCTGGTCATTTGTTAATTTTTTTATATACATTTAGAGCCAAAGACTGTATTTTTTTTTTCGCTTCCGACTCTTCGTGGGAAAATAAAACTAGTTAACTAATAAAATTTTTTTGAATGTCAAAAGAAGCCTAAAACAGTACACATTTAATGGAGGTTAAAATTTGCTGCCTACATCACATAGTTTTTTATTGCGGCGTTTTACCCACGAGTATAACGGAATTGAACAGCTTCTGGAGGGTCTTAAGCACAGACCTGCCACCAGCTTTCAGATCTCGCTGTGATTCCCTCCGTAACTCCATCATCTCCTGGTGCTTTGTTGTTCTTAACTTACGTCCGTAATATCTTCGGTATAATGTTGGGTTAATTTGGCTCGTAGGTCTTTTGCCTCGTTACTAACAGGTGCCCGTGTTGTCATGTATAACTGCCCGTAGAACTTCTCGATCTGTCTGAGAAGTTCGGGTTTGGACGAAAAACTCCTGCCGTCGATATAATACTATAATATAATACTGAATCATCTCGAATTTCTAACAACGACATAGGTCGTTATCAGACCTAAGTTAAGAAATGTTGATTCTCTTGCCGTCCTTATTTATAATGTGATTTTATACAATAAAAATGTGTATATGAAAGGTTAGTTTAAAAATTAAAAATTTGGAGTTTTATGCAACCTTCATGAAGCCCACTGTGAAGTATTTAAAAAATAGGTCGCTAATAGAGACAGATTTTAGTAGGTCGTTCATAATAGAATTTACCTTAAGTATTTTATTTTAGTTCATTAAGAAAATTAGTCTTCGGAAACCACCTACCTATGATAATTTAGACTGTAAAAAACTTGAAGCTATATAAATTAAGTTTCTCGAATATTAATTACTGAAAAATTCATCCATTCCAGACAGTGAAAACGTGAGAGCCTTAAATGCTATAAAATGAATCAACACTCGAAGCAAATTACTTTTTGAGAGGTCGTTATTTTTTTAAAGGCCGTAAATTCATTATCAAGCTTAGGCTGCTGCTTTTCTGCAGACGTTTAGACGTTTATAAATATACCATGAGGCCTCATTTGTTTCGCTGAAAGTAGCGGTATAAATGATGCAGTAAGGTCAAGCAGGGTCCCAATACGCTCGTAAACTACAGACAAAATTGGATCTTTCAAACAGACGAAAGAAACTACATTAAAAAACGGGATTTGAGTGTCCTAGCTTTGTTTTCATATGTAACTAAACCCACACTTGAGATCAATAGCAACTAACCTTACTTGTCGCTGAAGCAGATCTACAAGAACAAGCTTTATATAAAACTTTTGTTGGAGAAAATAATGGGGTCATTTCTAGGAATTGTATTTTTTATCCAGGGTTGTAGGACATTCTTAGCTAGTCCTACACGGTCAGAGCTTATATTGTGAATAACTTAATGAATAATAAAATGTATATAGCACTTACGTTCAAAACTATTATGAAGAAATCCAGAGTGAATAGGAAGGATGTGATAGGGTTGAAGTTGAGCTGTAACAAAAGATATATTAAATCCAAATTGGAAAATTAAGTTTCTACTATAATACGTGATAAAAGAGTGCAATAGTAAATGGCTATATAATTTTATAGCTCATTATTTCAAAGTTACTCAGCTTTAATAGGTCCTTTCTTCGCAGTTTTACAGTTTAAATTTTAGAGTTCTTTCATTGCTATCATGGCGGCGCGGACGTCGTGGATTTACAAGTTAACAACCTAACATCATGTAATTGATCCGTTGCTGGTTCGTCGTCTTCATTCAAACTATATTGAATGAAATGCTGTTGAAGCATAGTTTCAAAGAGAAACTATATCGGTGGCAAAGTTTGTACCTATTAAATTCCCAACTCATACAAAGTGTTATGTAGAAGATTAGTATTTGGCCCGTAGGGGTAAGGGGCTCAAAGAAGTAAGGCTTAATTCGAGCAAATTTCAAAAGTACAAAAAGGAAACAAGCTGTGTCTAAGACAAGGTTTTATCTATTTATTTTATTTATTTGGAGTTACCTTTATTTTTGAACTTCAAAATCTACCCGAGTGTAATTTTAGCATAAACTAATTATGGTTTGGTCGATATGTCACAAAAACTTATCGACAGATTACAATTGTTAATATATTATATTTAATAAGTATAATAATAATTCACAACTCCCTGTAATGAGCCCACTGCAGGGCTATGAGTCTCTCCTCTGGGTGACGAGGACGTTAAGGCGTAATCCACCTAGCTGGCTTACTTATTTTTTAAAATTTTAGTTTTTAATTTTAAATTATAATAAGTTTGAAATAATTATATTGGATCAACTACTTTACATAACGCATGTTTTCAACCCGTCCCGTGCCGTAGGACAAATAATGTTTATCTCTGGTAGTGTTATTGTAGTAAACCTCCTTGAAGCCTATGGTAGTTATTTTTTTCTTAAACATACTAATTAAATTAGATGTTCAGAATTAAAACTACGGGTTGATGGTTGTTAAGACTATGATCATTCAGAAGGGCCATATTTGGACATGCGATATCCTGACTATTCCAGGTCAAATTATACTAAACTATTTTGCCATACCATTTCGACATCATTCTTTTCCCTAGACTCAACAGTTATTTTTGAGTGAGTTTTCAACACGCAAATAATTGTATGGAGGTCAAATGACTTACCGTTTGCAAGTAGAATAAATATACAAGATTTATGATCTCCACGAGCGTTTCAAGTCCCATGGCGACGACCCAAGGTAGCAGCAGATATTTAATATCCTGAAAGAAATATTACGGTCATTAAAGCGAACTGTAACTTTTAAAACATCTTTTATTTTTAATCATCTGTATGAGACAAGAAGAAAATATGAAGTCTGCTCTTTCTTTTAAAATATATACAACATACGTTCAATGTCTAACCATATTCTGGTATGCAAGTAAAATATTATAAGCGAAACAAGAATATTTCTACCCTATTCTTACTCGCTTTTACAATTTGCCTGATAGTTTCCGTCACGGCCAGTATGCTTCACAAATATTGACCAGCATAGTTCTTTAGACTGGGTTGAGACCTCAGAAAAGTGTCTCGGAAAATGTTAGTTCTTCAAAGGGCCGCTAAAAGGCACTTGCTGTGTTTAGCCATGTTTTAAGAAGAGCTAGTTTTGTTCCCATGTCCGTTTTTATCTTTGAAGTCATCTTCACTTATCATATGATGAGATGGTTTAAAAACGCGGGTTTAATCACAAATATAAAATTACCATATACTTATTCGATTCCAGTTAAATAGAACTTGGCTGTTCTATCTTTACAAAAAGGTAAGATTCCAATTACATAATAATTATTTCATGCAATAAATTGCTGTTATGGAACTAGTAATGTAACATTCTGCGCACGTTGCGTATTTGGACGTGTAGTGTGCAGAATGTTACATTATAAGTTCCATTACAGCAATCTGCACGCACTATTACAGCTTTCTGTACGCACCATTAGCCTCCGACATTATAAATTACAAACAGGTTTGAACGTCAAGATACATATTGCGGTTGAGATACGGCGCGGCGGCGCCTCCACAATGTTTGTTTACACAAAGTTTATTACAATAGAAATAGCTGTATGAAAATAATGAATATAATCTATTTTATTAAGTCATCTGACTATGAAGTATGTAATTTTGAAAATAATAATATACTTCGTGATGTTTGAGAGCATGCATACATAACTTCACGCCTGTGTTCCATGTGGGGTAGGCAGAACATCAGAGGCTATGAAACCATCTGATGCCATGAGTGACAAATTTAGAGGTATTATAACGCTGAAGGGAGACTATTGCATTGACATGGTCTATCGCCCACAAAAATTACAATTAAACCTCTGTTCCTTAACTGATTTTTGTCGGACAGTATGCCCGAGAAGAGGAGCTCCCAGGCTATCACGGAAATCCATGTTTTTTAAATACACTTAAGCAACGTTAGGTTTTGGTTAAGTTAAGCCAAAAAAGAGGCGCACACGTTGACAGCACTTAAATTCTCAAGAGTGCACTAAAACTCATAATTATATTCAGCCGAAATGCACACTGAAGTTAAAACGATGCAACCTTGAAAATTAATATACCTGGTTTGCCTGGTATGAATATTTTTGCGATGGTTGATTTCATTTATTATTTCAGGACTACTTACAGTTAGTACGATATGAAATAAGAGCTAGTCTCTCTTTTCTTAGCAGCTTTTCTAAGTCTTAATAGCATTTAATACCCTGTTTCTTTTTGCGAGAAATCTAAAAAAGATCCTTATTCTACATAAAAATAAAACTATATGCGCCTATGAAGGATTTAAGATGATAAGTTTATATTTAAATATTAGTTTCTTCACCAATGGCATTAAGAACCACTAAAGCTCTTAATGCGATTGTCCATTTTCTTTCAAAAATGTGGTACAATGCGGGTCAATATATGCACCAAAATAAAGGTCAGTCTCAAAGCTTATTCTTCTGTTACGTGACTAGAGTGTAGTTACGCTAAAGAAACGTTTGTGCCCTGTACCGAAAATACATTACGGAAAGTTACTACTAGAGGATAACATGACACTTTTCAAATTCAAAAAAAATTCAAAATTATTTCATAATTTATAATATTTATGAGCCCAGGCCAAATTATGTTTTCGTAATGGCGGCGACGACGTTATTTACTTAAAATTTCTGAGCTTTTCTTTCATTCCTTCTCTGTTGCTTTTATTCGTTTCTGTATTTTATCATTTTACCACAGATACTTAAGTGACGAGTTAATTGTTTCAAACCTTCTTTTTTTATATTACACAAATAAATTTGTATCATTAAAACCATTTCTCATGATGCCTTAACTGATATTTTATTGTAGAAAATATTATGTTTCCGTCTGTAAATAATTTATTATTCGTACTTAAATTCATATATTGGGCAGACAACAATGTTTTATTCCGCGTTTATCATTATTTTGGTAAGCTCAATTGGTTTTTAAATAAAAATAAACTTAATGATACTAATTATCATGTTAAACCATTAAATTATCAGATCACCGATTTTTTTTAACTAAATGGACCTAATCGGCACCTGGAGTTCTTTGATTACATGGTTCTATAACACAATATGAATATAAAAAATGCTAAGCCATCTGTAAAGAAACGTATACTATTGAATTAGTTTAGTTTTAAAGCTTCTAATTAACCTTAAATTTGAAATCGAGTCATAATTATCAGCGATATAATTAATTTTCATGACTAGTCGGTTAAAAAAAAGCCACCGGTCAATTTAATTTGTTTTGAACTTTGATCCCACGCAGTAGGATGGCTATATTAAGGAAGAAAGATATTTGTTACTTCATTTTTAGCTATCACCCAATTGTGCCATATACCATCAAGCTGTCTCTACATTGGCTAACTAGTAGTAGCCAATAAGCTCAATAAGGAACGAGTTAAAATAATGATAACTTAGTTTATTATCTTTTGCATCAAAAAATATACAACACTTTTTTTTTACTCATCGCCGCATCCCTTTTTAATATGCCCTCAGCAGTTCCACGGAACTCTGCCTTAACTGAAGATGTGGTTTTAGGCATAAGCCACCAAGCTGCTCAAGTGTTAATTAGTTTATGGTTGCCAAAATTTCCAAGACGCCGAAATGGCCGCTGATATACCCAACAATACAAGTATGCAGCACTAGGCATTGACTATTTCGAGTGCTACCCGAAGTTATGAAGTTGGTGGTAGGATCCCTTCTGGGTCCGCCTGGCTAGCGACCACCCTTTATATATTTTATAAGTCTGCCGCCAAATGTTACCGCTCCGGCGGTAATGTGTTCCGGCAATATTGTATAAAGAGCCAGTTCCTTCCTAAACCCGTGTGCTTTCATCTTCGACCTCATCATCACTTACCATCAGGTGAGATTGAGGTCAAACGCGGGTTTAGTCACTTATAAAAAAAAAAAAAAACGCGTAATAAATAACTGGTCACTCATTCCTACACCGAATGGGCAAACTTTGCGTAACATGATATATCGTTGAGCAGCCAAGACCCACTATGACTTTTTTTTAAATATAATTAGGTAACTTATTAATGAACTAAGTAAATATACACAAGGATTCTGTTAAACCATTTGTAATCGGTATAATAGCGCATATCATTACGATTAACGAAAAAATTATCATTAAGATTCTTCAGGCCATCAATCATTACACAGAACTTCCTGCATTCTAGTAACTACAACTTCAAAGTCAACGAATAAGTTATATATACACGTAAATATAACAATGAATGTGTCGTTAAACGCTCTGCATTAAAAATCATTTAAATATCAACAACATTAAAATTAATCTTGTTATTCATGTATAACCGTCACCGATCGCCATAAAGATACATTTATCGCATAACCAGTGAAACGTGTCATTCGAAATTAGGTAAACAATTGTAAGTTCTCCCTGGGGTTGGGATAGGGTTTTGGAATGTTATCCCTAAAGTCCCGTTAGATGTGTTTTGATGTAGATTCCTTTGCTTTCCATTTCAGGATCCGCATTTTGAACATTATTCGAAAATACATAGTTAGCTAATCAAACAAAAATACGTTTTGACTGATTTATGAGTAATGATTTGATATACATGGTGACATAAGATAACAGTATTATTCACCATTTTGGTAGTAATTATTTTAAATAACAAAAACGCCAACCTTATGGTCAGCCTTAGGTTTATTGATTACTCTTAGTAACCTGCCATACATCTTTGAAATTTTAACTTAGCAATTAGGGTATTCAAAGCACTCGAGGTTAATTTTAATTTAAAAAAATGTCTAATTATCAAATAACGCATAATTTTGGCTGTTGTCACATCCCACGTTTGAAAAGTAACAAATATTTCAGCTTAAGGTTTATGTATCGCCCTGTATAATTAGAAGATGCATGACCTCTGAACTTTTAAAACCAAACGGGCTTCGCATTACTCATCATCATCATCATCATCACAACTCTTTGTATTGAGCCCACTGCAGGGCATGAGTCTCTCCCCTGGGTGAAGAGGAGGTATAGGCCATAATCCACCAAGCTGGCCCAGTGCTGGGTGGTGGATGCCAGAATTTTTAGGGCGCCTAGATGGCTTCTGACAAACCCTTACGATTACTGTATACAAGTATACAGCACCCGGGACCAACTGCTTAACGTGCCCTCCGAAGCACGGAAGTTGCCGTGAGAAATGAATGGTCGGCGGTCACCCATCCAAGTACCGACCGCGCCGAACGTTGCTTAACCTATGATATCGTATGATACACAGGGTAACCACGGTGCCACGACGACTTCGATTACTGTCGATTACGATTCGCATTACTGCCTTGCCATTACTAGAAAGTCTAAAGGTACTTTCTGATCGTTGCTTAACTGAGACCTCTCCAAACTTATCCCGTGGGATGAGTTGACTAAATCATTTATTTTATTAAATTTGATACATCAACTCATCCCGCTGACAAAAAGAATACAAGTACACGTGGAAACAATTATAGGTACGCCTTGCCTTTGTTATTTCGATATATAGAAAAAAAAAATTTGAAAAAGAGATAATTAAATTTTAGTTTAAATATCAGTATGCTGTCTTCATAATAATCATTCAAAACTAACCAAAAAACTGAAAAAATATGCTTAATAACATTGTCCGACCCATACTGATTTTATTTAGCACATTTTTTCAAATATTTAAGAATAACTGAGCATTTGCAGAATGTTATAAAATATTAATAATGATCATTTTTATCGATACGAAAAATTCATGTTTACTTACACACTACAGCTAAATTAAAGTACCTATCTAAAATTTAAATTTCAAAATAAATAAAACCAAATAATTTACAAGTTCGCCTTACATATTTTACACAGAACGAGTCAAAATCAAAGGAGCTTGATTACAAGTCACGTATAAAAATGTATTCTCTAATTAAATGTAATGTATAGTAAACAACTTCAAAATCAGTCTTTTAATATCTTTTTTCCACCTAATAAAAATGACAGTTGTTTGACAGCTTGTACTTAACAATAAAAATTGGTTAAAATTAACTAAGCAATCCTTGTCCTTATTCCATCTTTCATAGTTTTAAATTTATTACTATTCTCATAAATATACATAATGTTTTCATAAATATATTGTGATGCAAGGGTCAAGATACCGTTCTCTTCAAGCTTTTCTCTTAGAAATTCTCTATTTCCAAGTTTAAACATACACGAGTAGTCCTTTTCTGCAGTGTAAATATCGTGTCAATGTCTGCGGCATTGCCCCAAAGTAGGATGCCGTAGGACATTATACTATGAAAATAACTAAAATAAACTATCTACGCCGTATTAACATTAGTCAATGAGCGAATTTTTTATACCGCGAATGCTGCAGACATATGTCTACTCGATAGTTGTGAGATATGTGCGCCCCATTGCAATTTAGAATCCTGTTCCCATTAAGTGTCAAGTTTGACTCGACATGTTTTACATTTGGTGCAGAAAATTTTATACATTTAGTTTTTTTATCATTGAAAGCTGGATTATTTACATTAACCCACTGCACAACATTTCAGAGAGTATTGTTTACATCGTTGAAGTTGGTTTTCTGCCTTATCATTTTAAAAATTAATGATGTGTCATCAGCAAACAATACAATATCGTGATTATTGCCTACCATAAAGGATAGATCATTTATATAGACTAAAAATAAAAATGGGCCCAGAATTGAATCTTGACGCACTTCCATTCTCACAACCGACCTAGCTGACTTTATCCGGTTATTCTCAACCTTCAGAATTCTATTACTAAGGTATGAATTCAAAAGTTTGAGGTCAATGCCTTTGATGTCGTAGTGGTGGAGTTTCCTGATGAGAGTGTCATGCTGAACACAGTCCTATCAATGCCTTGGATAGGTCACAAAATACACCTATAGCATCCTGTGACCCCTCACAGGCACCAGCTATTACTTCAAACAGTTCAACACCAGCATCAGTTGTCAAATTGTTTGTTATGAAGTAAATTGTTTTTTGTGAAGTGAGCTAATAGTTGATTAAGAATGTTTTTTCATAAATTTTGCTACATGTGGGTAAGATCAAAATTGGTCCAAAATTAGTAGGGTCCGTAGAGCTACCCGATTTAAATAAAAGAATAACCTTAATGTTCTTCATTAAATCAGGAATATCCCCACTAACAATACAATTGTTCAATATTTCAACCAGGCAAGGAGCTACTATATCTATGATATAACTTAAGATTTCAACAGATATGTCCTATAAATCAGTTGTCTTTTTAACATCAATTGTCTTAAATGTTTTAAAAATGTCCCCGGTGTCTATGGGTTGGAACTTGAAAGACACCTTGCACTCACTTACTTGATTTTTAAGCAATAATTCAGTCACAGGTGAAGAATTTAACAATTTAGTAGTTGAAACTGGAATGTTAGCCAAACAATTCTCGAATGCTGTCGCAACATGTTCATCTACATTAATGGTTTTATTGACAATTACAAGTTTAAACTCAGTATTGCGATCCTTAACTTTTTCAGTTTCCTTATTAGTTATGGTCCATGTTGCTTTAGTCTTATTAGAAAGATTTTTAATCTTATTCCTTAGACAGATGGATTTGTCTGCGGCAAAACTCTTTTGAATAATTTTGAGTAAATTCTAACATAGTTGCAAAAACATTCACTTTTTTTATATGATTTCTCATGATAGAGATCATATAGGTGCTTTCTACAAATATGTAGCATTCTTCTAGTAACTAGCGAGTAGATTTAGTTCTGCAGCGTTCGCGGTAAAGAAAATTCGCTCATTGACTGATGTTAATACGATGAAGTTGGTATATTTTAATTATTTTCATAGTATAATGAAGGCATCACAAAGCAGATATATAGAAGAGCTGCTGTAAGCAAAGATGCACAGCTTCAATTTGAGTTGTCGTGACGTCACAGCCTCAATAGTTTAAGCTACTCCGCACTAGAGGTACTGGCGTCAGTTCGACGCTTACTTCTGTGAAGTATGTATACGCGTAGAAATCTAAAAAAAATCCTTAATTGTTTCTCGATATAAAATTAAGTTTTCTCTACTTTTATGAAGGAATCACATTGACAATCCAAATCAAATAAGCTAGCAACGAAGATATTTTCATTCATAATTATTTTTTACAAAATATTTGATTTTGAATTATGTAGTTACGTCCAAAATTTCAGATTGTTATTTGTTCGCGATTTGGATCGTATGAAATTTTATTAAAAAACTAGAGCCTCCTAGTAAAGTATAGCCGAACTTATTTTATGATCATTTGAATATGTTCTACCTTATGTCTAAACCAGTTATTACTACTCGCTACTAATGCCATCGCCTGTTTGGCTATGATTGGCCAAAGCCAACTGTTTACCCCTTCCGCTACCCACCCGTAGGCTTCACTTGAGTTCCTATAGAAAACTGGATAGGATCTCTAAGAGAAAAGTTTAAATACATTGGTATCCTGACCTTTGCATCATAAAGGATATGAAAACATAATGTATATTTATAAGCATGGTAATAAATTTAAAACTAGGGAAGATTTTTGATTTTTGAATATTACTCTGTAAGGACTAGGAACGACCAAAAGTTAGCGACTCCCAATTAAAGCTGGCTAAAAGCAGAAAATCATATATCGGAATGTCAATACGTATATACATATAACATAATTCCAAAGGCAATTCAATCCCTGCCATTCAATAAATTTAAATCAGTCATTAAAGACACTCTATCTCGAAAAGCTACAAAGCTACTAAAACTAAAGATTATTTAGACGATAAAAAGGGATTAAGCATACAACAGCATATTTCTAAAAGTTTCTAATTACTTATTAATTTTGTTTACGATTTGGCTGTGCTATATGCCATGTGGCATACTGGTGACTGTTTTCCTCCGTGGTCAAGACAACAACAAGAACGTCATACTCCCTCAGGCGGCATGGCTAGTCGGCATGGCTACCGCGTCGGGTGTCGGGTCACCATCTTCCCTGAAATATGGTGGAGGAGGGTGATGACTGATGCTTGCGTTATACTCGTGAATGGGTGCTGCTAGCGGTACCAGGTCGTTTTGCTGATGATAGTATGACTTTTTCATTCCATTCTTGTTGTAATACTCTGGTCCCAGGTTGTCATGTTCGTGTTGTGCATTCATAGCTCAATGTACCTACTATGTAGGCAATTTTGTTATGGCATGACATTGGCTTTCACAGTAGCCGTCTTGTGTTTGTTTTTTTTTTATATCATGGTCACTTTGTAATGTTCCTATTTGTATTATTTTGTATAATTCTGACTGAAAAAGAGAGCCAAGAGATTTTTCCGCCCACTTTCTTTGTCTCTTGGTCTACTGTAATATCTTACTCAATAACTATCAACACCTTGGTAAGGCCGAAGTACAAAATTGTGACATCATTAAGTGGCCATTCGATGGGTTTATGATGAATAAAATATTTTGAATTTTGTATTTGAGTTATTTGCTATCGAGAGGTTTTTCTATTATATAGAGAGATCCTTCATCAATCAACTCTCATGGAAGGTGAGGTAAGGCAGGCTGGAATAGTATATTATGTAACAAGTGAGCGAAGTTGCTAATTACAGTCGAGGCTGTGATTTGAGCCCGAGCCGCAGGCGAGGGCTTAATAATGAGCCGAGACTGTAATTAGCAACGCTCACGAGTTATATACGACGTTTTTCAACACACTTGTGAGTAAAAGACAGACATACGTGGTCATAAAATAACAAACACACTTGATAACAAAGCTGTGAATTGTGATTGAAAAATGGCGCCGAACTTCGCGCATGCGCGTAGGTTTTTTTTTTCCGCCAAATGTGTCAATGGCTGTATAGCATATACAGCCTATTTTACATGAAAATATTTAATTTGGAGTGGTAAATCTAAATATTTTAATATTTTGTAACAAATTATTGTAAATTGTGAATAATTTGTTTGATATACAATTTTGTTTAACTAATATAAGGCGTAAACATTTAAAAATGTATATGGATTTGAAGTGGTATAAAACCTCTTTGTTGTTTCTGAAAAAATTTAATGTATAACCCGGATCAATAAAATATGCTCTGTTTACTCGCATTTAATTTGCACAAAGGTACAATTCAACTTTGTAGGATTTATTATATTATGCACTAGGGTATAATATATTATGCACGCGTGACTTATAGCCCAGTTTATAGTTCTAAATTCAATAGAATTAGGCTCATTTTACGAGCAAGTGTGTTGAAAATATATTTATACCCGTGCAGTTTCGAGTCCTGCGGGAAATTACAAATAAAAGATTACTTTCGTTTATCTAATGTTAAACAGGTTTCTTCGTAAATGTACAAATCATAAAAATTTTCAACGGGATGAGTTGACCAATACGTAATATGTATTTGGTCATCCCATCCCGCGGGATAACTTCGAGGGGCCTCAGTTGACCAACGAGCTAAACTTTCCTTCTCGCTGCTGCGTCCTGAAATATCATTCTTGTAATAATATTAAAAAAATGTTTTGTTATAGTCGAAATTTAATCCAATGAAACAGATGATAACGGGGCCCATAGGGAAATACCACTTTAGAAGTTATTATACACACAAGAGCGCTTAGGTCTACTACACGCGTCTGTAAATTCACACCTGAGCAAAGACTAGCGTGAAATGTTCAGTGTACATTTATAAATTTAATTCAGTTCATGTTATTTTTAAAATTTGCAGATAAGCTAAGGATACAAATCAGATATTTCGTCGATCAATGGTCGATCATAAATTTTTAACAAATTCACTGGTGAACAACCAAGAAAATCAAATTAAAAAGTAAAACGTCATGTTTGATTTGTTATTCTTCTTGACATAGTAACTTCAGAGTGCCAAGCTGTACCAAAATGAGGAACAAAAAGTAGGTAACTTTTGTGTTCTATTAGTTTACCTGTGTTGTTTGGTTATGAAAAATAGTGTGCATAACTGTCTGCAGCTTGTTACAACTAATAAACAATGTCGCAAGGTTTAAGGTAACTGTCAGAAGTTCAGCATGTCGTATCTAAGTACTATTCGTCAAAAGAAGTCCAAGATTGATCGATGCTAATGTTATATAAACTTTTCAGGAGAAGTTCCCGATGTACTCAGAACCAAAAAGATTATCTATGTTCATTCATGACGCGGCATCGGGGTCTCAGCTTCAGCTCGTTTTCAAGCCACCAGCAACATACAGAATTATGGGGCCAGCTTACTGAAGAACTGAACGAGATGGGTCCATCCAAAACTGTGGATCAGTGGAAGATAGTAATTATATTAGACATTATATGTCTCATATTTTATTTTATTTAACAAATTGATACCGATAGTGTCACTTAGCGTAAGGGACAAACCACGGTTTTACAGGAGATGCCAAAAACATTATTTTTTCTCTTAATGTGCCCATAATTTAGGCTATGTAGAGTTAGGTAGGGCTATGTTTCTGAAATTTAACGGTTCTCTTATATTATAAACAAATAGTTTTAAAAACTTATCGGTTCCCGAGATGGCATGTCTCTTACATTAGAAAATATGTCAATTAGTCCATTACACGACTTAATTTTCTAAGTAAACTCATACAAAATGTGGAAAGCAGCAAGATTTTAAGACGAATATACGTTATTTAACTGTGAATTAGGTGTTTTATGTTGAAATTATATGTACTAAAAGTGTTTGGTACATTAATAAAACAACTTAATATATAAATTATAACCTAAGTCATTCTTATTACTTAGCTTCAAAAATCAACAAAATGAACACTAACACCAAACAAAGTAAGAAATACGCAATATCAATCAACAGTATTTGTTAACAATAGTAAATTATGGAACTTTTAAAGTCAACAACGGAATAGACTACTGTTAGCGTATCAAATATGCATTATAATTACTTTTTAAATAAAAGGCTCAAAACTAAAGAAATGCTTAAAATTAAAAGTATTTATCCTCAAAATTATTAATACCACTATAGAACCATACCCTTAATGTTAAAATTATATCATTTAACTCACGGCATACGGCACGTCGTGCTCGGCGCACGGCGCACGGCGCGCCGCCGCACCGTTCTACGGCGTAGTGCACGGGCACGGCGCACTGCTCAGCGCTTCATATTAGCTCTTAAAATTATCTTCATCATAGTTCATAATGCGGCAAAAGACACACGAAACGTCAGTGTATGCGAGATTAGTATGGCCCTAAAACAGCTTAACAACAAGGCGCGGGTAGACGTTGGAATAACAGCCGAGCTTCTGAAAGCTAGTGGCAGACATGCGCTTAAGAAGCTGTTCAATTCCGTCATCCTCAGGGCATAACGCCAAAAGTATATAACCAAGGCATAGGGGTCTTGTTCTACAGAAAAAAATTAGATAAAACCCTCTGGAAGAACTTCACACCCTTTGTTGAACCATGTGTATAAGCTGTTTTAAAGAGTCAGCACGAACCGTCTCGAATGCAGGTTTGACGACTTCCAACTTCCCGAACAAGCTGGTTTCTGAAAAGGCTTTAGTACCATGGACCACATCCATACGCTGCAGCAGGTTATACAAACGAATTCCTTCAATAATACAACTAGGCACCCATTGAATAACCTTGATTACAATGAATAATATATATTGTATTTTATTGTTTTATTTTTAAACCTGATTGATTTTAGTTATTATTTTATACTATAATTAAGTACCAAGTTTGTTTAATCCATGTATTTCGTACTAATGTCAGCGTTACCACAATGGTATTTTTTTTTATTTGTCGCTGTTTTTAGCCTCTACTTTCAATAGCCAGACTCTATACACAAAACAGTTATGTTGGCACGACTTATTAAACCCCAGTAGTGGCGTGCGTGAGCTGTGACCTCTAAGATGTATTTTTGTATTTATCAGCCGAACTTTGTTTCAAAATATCAAATGTATGTATGCAATACATAACTTGACGCCTGCATCCCTTACGGGGTAGGCAGAACACCAGACGTTTATAAAACCATCTGATGTCACATTTGAGGCATTATATTTTTTGAAACGACTTGCAACCTTCTTAGAGGGATGTAAAAAAATTCAATTTTTATATTTATTTATCTTATCAATTATGTTTATCACACATCAAAATTCTACGAAAATGGAATTAAGTGGAAGATTTGAGAGCGAACTTTTTTATGATTTCATAAGTTCTCTCTCTCTCTGCAAGATAGTGCTGCTCGTCTTCAAATGCTTTTGAGAGAGAAGCACATTGTTTGAGCACCGTGAGGCGATGGTTTGCTGAATTTAAGAGAGGTCGGGTTTATTTAAATGTCGAATTTTGTGTAGGGCGGCCTTCAACTGTCGTCATAAAAAATAGAGTCTCTACTGCTAAGCGACGGATCACCTTTGAGGCAATTCGAGGACTATTGGGGATTGGTATGAGCCAAATACAGAAAATTTTATTGGAAAAATTTAAATTTCGGAAACTTAGTTGTCCATAAATCCCTCATGAATTGACAGCGGAGCAAAAGCGGGTTCACGTGGAATGGTGTTCACAGATGCTACTGAAGTACGACCACGGATATTATAATAATATTTATGACCTATGTATGACCTTGACAAAAAATCCATACAGAGAAAGATTGGGAAATTTCAAATTTTATTTTTAATGATATTTTAAACAATCTTACTGATTTTCAGCTTGGTGGGAATTAATGTAACTTCAAATGTCTAAATTGATCGGGCTATAAGCTATTTAAGTTCTTTGAAAAAAGTTTTTTTTACATAGGTACCTACTTCTTGTAATTTTTTTTTATTCGTTTCGGATTTACAGTAGTCACATATAGTATAATATGTGGTTTCTTTCTAATGTCTCTTTATATTTTTTTTTTATAATAAACAGCTCTAGCTTTACAAAATTAAAGTACCCGAAAATTTGCGAGACGTTCCCGAGGATGTAACATTACGCGGAAAGGAAGTGACGTAGGTATGGCGTTGCGCGGATTGTTTCGACTATTAGGCATGTGATTAGTACTGGACGCGGAATCTGGATGTTTTATAATCTGAGGTTGTGTCGTAGAAGGCTGTCCCTCACGCTGAGCCTCGGTGAGATAAGTGATACCACTTTTTAACTCATTCAATCAGTTATAAACAATGGCACGAGAAGGAGCTTCATCTTTTAAGGCCAATCGATTTTTTTTACATTATTTGCTATTTATATACACTGCCGGCTGTATATTCGGTATTTTAAAGAATACCGGATTATACAGATTGCCGGTAGGTAACAGGGTTGTTTTTTAGTCACTAGCCAAATTTAAATGTTAGTTTCTTTAATACAATATAAACGTACCTGCATATTTGTTTTAGCATCGCTCAGTACAGAAAAATGGAAATATTGAACTACAAACTTTTAAAAAAATAGTCGCTTCATAAATATAGCTAACTACGAAGCGGCATTTCATTGATAATACGCGCGTAGTCATCCTTATTTTAATGGTAATTGAGAGTTACCATGGTTGGCTTCATAATATGTCAGCGGATATATTAATATCCTTAAAAAAATACTTGCTTTCGCAAACATAGCTTCTAGAAACGATTCCTGATGTGTAAAAAAAATTTGGCGGGTGACTACAAATCTACCCTGTATCACTATTTTTATTATCAGTACAATAAGTTGATCATTGCTCAATTGAATAGCTGCAACTTGAAAAAAACTTTAACTTAATTTTATTCTTGCGGGTTCATATCGAGGTGTTAAAAAGATCAATTGCGTTTTTACTACTAATGTTAAAAGTTCTGCTTGCTTATTTTGTTTATTAACATTGAACGAGCAGGCGCTTTATACACTACAAATGTACGAATTTGGTCTATATTACTTTTTAATATATTTAATTTTTACAGACATGGAGACATTTAAAAAATAGGACAAAACCTTTGGTTTACCGGGTCCATCGCCCGACATATAGCATCCCTGTTTTGCCAAGTGTACATGGAGGTTCAGTATCTGGCAAAACATCATCAGTGGGTTCGCCTGTTGTATCAGAAATTGGGATTGGTGGTAAGTTTATAAGTCAATAAAACTAGGTACTGGTTAAAGTTATTATGATATAATATTGTTGTAGTTTCTCATTTTATCAAGTTGTTGCTTATGCTATTGTTGATCAGCAAGCCATTGCCACCACTTTTGCTGGTGATGAAATCTATTTAAGATGCCGTATATCCTAGCAACACAGAATGCAGATGCGCATTAAAATATCCTAATTTTCATGTTTTACTTTTAATATTATTAAATTAATTAGGTGATGCGGTGCCAATGCCTACACCCTATGAAATCTTTGAATCAGAGCCTTCTTCTGCTAACTCGACCAGCAGTAAGTTCTTAATATCTAATTCAGTCGTATATAAGAATCAAGAACATAAGATCTGGTCTCATATGCATAATTGCTTTTATTTAATAGATGACGAGGCACGAAGTCCATCAAATCATAACTCGGGGCCCAGTCGACTAAGAAGACCATTAAAAACCCAAAAAGTAAGAGATTTGGGCCAAATATACGAGACGTGCTCAAATTCAACCCTTGCCGTGCTGACAGTAAGTTAGGTTCATTTTTTCTTTATATGTTTGAATATTCATAATTCACGTTAAAACTTACCAACAGGACATTTCCAACCACATGGCAGAAAGGAATCAATTGGAAAAAGACAGAAATACTATCCTCCAGAAAAAAAACTGGCTTTTGGAACGGTGAGATTCTATAAGTATCTAAAGTATTAGCAACAAAGTATTTATTGAAAGACTAGATTCTAATAAGAATACAAATTAAAAATCAAATTTTAGTTAGATAAGAAAGAGAAAGAAAGTTAAAGAAAGATAAAAAGAGGGTTTCTTAGCTACAGGCACTACAAACACTTCCTTAAATTTAAACAAAGGTTATTTATTTTTAGGTTCTTAGTCCAGAATCGTTCTGCACCGTTATTGACTACAATTGAAGAAGATGAATAATATGGAGGGCGTCATTGCTTCGCAGGACTCGTTAAGCAATCGGTCGCTGGCTCTGTATACTTGTATGCAGTCTTCGTAAAGATTTATCTCCTGGCCAAGTTGGTGGTAACTCCCTCGTCACCCAGAGGAGAGTATCACGTCTCAGTAGTGAGCTCATCAAACAGGATAGTGATGATTATTATTGTAGATGCTTTTACATATTTTTTAATAAACGTTTGAATCGTTGGAACTGGGAACTGTAAATGATACCTTTCTAAATCATGGTTAATTATTATATGAGTTTATTAATGTTTGAATTAATTACAATTAAAGTTATACAATGATTTTATATACTTAATAAACACTACCGTTGTTGGAGAAGTTGGGAATTTTACTAATATTTTTGTTATAAATTCTTTACCCCGTCTTTGTAAAGCTCCGTGCTGTGGTCTCGTATACATAATATGATGTGGTTCTGTATAAGCGTCATCTACTTATCTCTTTTTTCTGGTAAAATATAATAAATTTATGATCAAAGTGATAATACTAAAGTGTTTTATTGTGTCGACCAAAATACATAACCTGAAGAGATATATCGTATGTTATGTGTTGGGCAACATAAAATAATAATAGCGGCACTGTCTGCATGGTATTACTGTATGCATTATAGCACTATTTCTATTTATACAGGGTGTTTGGTGCAGGGTTAGCCAAACCCTATGGGTGTGTAGGTGGTACTAATTGTAAAATACAAATTGAAGTAAAAGACCCTAACTGTTATAATTATTTTTTAATGATTTTTTTTGTATTTTTTTAAGTTTTTCCGAAATCTTACCTTTCCAACCGTACAACTTTTTTTGGAACATCTTTTTGCTACGAATTTTTATGTAAATTTGGTCTCAGATGTACCCTTCGTTTGTCAACGACGTTACTAGTTCAAAATAACGAGCAAAAAAAATTTTACAGGCCCTGAAGTTAAAAAAATAAAAAACATTAGTTAAAAAAGGCAACTTTATATCTTTTAAAAAAAAAAAAACCATTAACGATCGAGGACTTCAAGTACTTGTAAAAAAATCTCTAGTTATCCCTCTTTACATCGGTATACTACATGTAGCAAAAAAATTTATGAATTTGTCAAAAATACAACTTTAAGGGAAAACGGAGTAAAAACCAGGGACCGGAACCGCTTACCCTTAAAGAGGTTTTTGATTGGGTTTTTCATAGACTTGTTTTAAAAAACCCTATCAATTTGGTAACCGTATCGAAGACTAACCCTAATTTAAGGCTTACCATATCAATAGAGATAGCTTCATGTAAGCAGTAAGCCTATCGAAAACCCTATTGAAGGTTACCGATTCAATAGGGTTTTAAAACCTGCAGGCAAATTTAATCTCTAAGAATATCAAATTATCAAAAATATCACCATTTATTCAATCTCGCACTTCGAATTATACTTCCGAATTCAACAGCATGCTTAGAAAGAGATAGAAATAGGCTAACCCTATCACAGGGTAAGCGCATCCGAAAGTAGTTAACTTTATTCAAAGTGTTACCACGTCGATAGGCTTACCATATCAATAGGGTTACACTTCCATATGGTAAGATTTTGATAGGGTTACCCTATCTATAGGCTTAATCAAATAAAGGGGTTTTCCGGTCCCTGGTAAAAACACAAAAGTAAATGTTTACATTTTTATTCTTTAAAACTACAAATTTTGTTCAAATAACCTTCCCCTACTTCTAATACACGCTCGATATCTTCGCCGAATGTCAACAGTAGTAGTACGGAGCGTCATCTCGACTTTCATTTTTGCAAATGCTGCGTGAATTCTTTCAATTAATTGTTGTTTTGTTTGTATTTCAACTTCATATACAAGCTCTTTTGCACGTCCCCATATACAGTAGTCAAGAGGGGTCAAATCGGGGGATCGTGGAGGCCATGAGATGGGGCCAAGTCATCCAATCCAAGCATTTGTAACACGGGGATTTTGTCCTTTTTTTGCCCAGAGGTGTAAATTGTGTTGATTGAATTTCAACTCATCCGTCCATAGAATGCTTTTTAAAAAGTTTCCGTCCTCTATGTCCGTATTAAGTATAAAACGACAGAATTGCATTCGTCGCGCGTTATCACCTTGCACTAAACCTAAAACAAGAAAGACAAAACCGTTAAAAAAATCTTAACGATTATGTAACAGTGCAGTTCGACTGTAGTGAGGCACCCATGAGATAAAACAAATACAAGTGCAATACCAGTAATCTATCTTATCTAAGTTTATCAGTTCAATTCCAGTCCAGGGATACTCCACCTTGAGCCACAGACTCACTTGAGTGTGTAAATTCACATCAGACGATCACGGTCGACAGTGGTCAAATACCTGACTGTCAACCATTAAAAAAATTATTCACCGTCTTGTCTAATTAAACTTAAACAAAGATAAGCTACATTAAATTAGGCACTTCAAAGTAATTTACCTTGCACCGGAGTGTAGTGGAAAGGATGCCTTCCATCTGCATTGACGACAGACCATACTTTCCATATGGGAACACCCAGATCTCTGGCGACTTTTCGAGTACTGGTAGTGGGGTCATCATTGAACAAATGTATGCCTCGCACTAATCACAATAACTATTGAATTGCTGTTTGCAATACAGTGTTTACTAGTTTAACGTTTCTTCGAATAATCCTATTAAATAATTAAATAATTAATTAATTTGGAGGTAAATTATTCTAAATTATTTGTTATTTGAACAAAATTTGTAAAGTAATGAATTAAAAATGTAAACATTTACTTTTGTGTTTTTACTCCGTTTTCCCTTAAAGTGGTATTTTTGACAAATTCATAATTTTTTTTGCTACATGTAGTATACCGATGTAAAGAAGGATGACTAAAGAATTTTTTACAAGTACTTGAACTCCTCGATCGTTAATGGTTTTTTTTTTTTAAAGATGTAAATTTGACTTTTGAAACGAATGTTTTTTATTTTTTTAACTTTAAGAGCCTGTAAAAAAAAATTTGCTCTTTATTTTGAACAAATAACGTCTTTGACAGACGAAGGGTACATCTGAGACCAAATTTAGATAAAAAAATGTATTAAAAACATGTTCCCAAAAAAGTTGTACGGTTGGAATGGCAAGATTTCGGAAAAACATAAAAAAATGAAAAAAAATCATTAAAAAAAAATTATAACAGTTAGGGTCTTTTACTTCAATTTGTATTTTACAATAAGTACCACCTACACACCCATAGGGTTTGGCTAACCCTGCACCAAACACCCTGTATATAGTATGCCTAAAACGAATATCATATTATATTTTTATCAATTCAGGTCCCCTCCTAGAAAACTGATATAATTAAGAAAATATAAATATACATATTGAATAAATACATATTTTTTAAATAGAACATAAACTTCAATAAACGATTTGTTACACTAAGTTCAACTAGTTGAATTATATTACTTATTAACTAGTTGAACTTATTGGACGAAAAATTCCAATTATTTCAACTTTGATATTTTTTTAAATAGTTGAACTAACTGGACAACATTGATCCAATTAGTTCAACTTTTTTCCTTTCGGGGCGAAATGACCACAGTGCTAAAATTTCCTTGGGATTGAAAGTTTTTCTTCCTTCGTGGATTCTATATTTTGACGCGATTGAAATGCTCTAATAGCACCTCTATAAAACATGAGTTACCATCGATCCTATTTGTATTGAAAGGATTCTGAAATATTGTTTCAATTTCCGACATATAAAAAGATGTGTAAGCTGTATGCTTATAAATACGTTAGTACCACAGAGGACATTACGTATACTAAAAGTTAGTACCAGGAGAGCAAAAGTTTTTTATGGAAATTATGAACTTTAGGTTTTTTTAATTAATTTTTGAGATTGGAATCAATGTTGTGATCCTAATAGCTAATTAATACTTGTGTTATTAATGGCGTGTATCTAGATACAAATTGTGTGTAAAGAGATTGCATTATATTTTCAAAAGTTCAACTATCCATGTCGTTTGCCAGCCTCAAATATTAATAAAAAGACCTAAAGTTTATAATTTTCACCAGTAACTTCTGCTCTCCTGGTACTGAGATATTTATAGGAGTACAGCTAACACGTCGTTTTATAAAAATAAACCTATCTACGTTAAAGCAATCCAAAATAATGTAGACTTTACGACAATTTAATACTACATGTTTAATACCTACCTAAACTAAGAAAGTACCTACCACATACCAGGGAGGCCAGAAAGGAATTGAAAGTGTAACTTATTGGATCAATGTTTTCCAGGAAGTTCAACTATTACAAAAAAATATCAAAGTTGAAATAATTGCACTTTTTTCTCCAATAAGTTCAACTGGATGAACTTATAGTTGATTATAGTGGAACAAATCAAATAAATATAATATAAACACACATGACTTGACGATTTATATTTATGTTCATTACACAAATATCTGCCCCCGCCAGGATTCGAGCCCGGGACCTCAGGCATTGAAGGCAATGTATGTTAGCACTATACCAGCCGCCGGTCGGCAATATTAAATAGTTTGGGGTGTATTGATTGTACACATATTGTGAATTGTACACCAACTATTCTCCTGAAGTAAATAATAATTGTTATTGAATAAATAGTTAATTATTAGATACTATCGAACCAATTGAATCATGCATGACCCACCATAAGCTCAGTTTGTCAAAAATGCTACTAGGTCAAACTTCGCTTTGAGATAGGTTTCCTTAGTGGCTAACTTGATATCATTTAATTCTACACTGACATTTACTGAGTACAGAACTGGTACAGTATCTAAAATGTCCTAAGTGCATTAAACGCGACAGACCTTACAAGTTTGATAGTTTCAAACAAATTATCAGCAAGATGGGCCATCATGCATGATTCAGTTGGTTCGATAGTACACACAATATACAGGGTGTCCCGTAAATAGTGGACCAACGGAAAACTGGAGATAAAAAGGGCAACAACATTTTTTTTCCTAGGCTAAGTTGAGAGTAAATTTTCACGTACTGCGAATACAAAATGTGTTATAATTTTTTTACATCCTTTTTTTCCAACTTTCTATTTTAAAAGATAATTAAGGGGAGATAATTATTTTTACCAAATGTATTGAAAACGAATATATATGTGTAAAAAAATAACAGCGAAAACGTGTACATTTTTATTATTAAAGAATTTCAAACTTGATTTTTAAACTAGCTGGTGTAAAAAAATGTATGACAACCTAATGGATCTTTATTTTCAAAACATCTACAATTCATACAGATTCCAAAAAGGTATAATAATGTATTTTTATGGGCCATGACCCATGACCAAATGTATTTTCATGGGAATTACTTATCCTATTAGTTCTATTTAAAAGTTATCGACAAGCTATTACTGGGCATGGTTAAGCAAATCTGAAAAACTACAATCTCCTGTGAGATTGTAGTTTGTTCTAGGTATTATTAACGTAACTTTCGAAACAATTTGAAAAATATCGACAAAATGTATCAATGAACTTATAACTTTAATTCCAGCCTTGACGCAGTGAGTGCACGGGTAAATACGAATTGCCTCTCCACCCACTGGTGGGTGGAGGCAGTGGGTGGACGGGTCATAGCCCATTTTTATTATTACTCAGATATGGATCAGAGACTTAATTATCGAGGTAAAAAAAATAAACTAGTAAAGTAATCGAGCTACATGGCTACATGGTTAAATTTTTCACGTAACGTTCTCTCATTGTCATTTAATGTTTCATACACGGCTTCTTTAAAATAGCCCCACGGAAAATAATCAACTGGATTTAAATCCGGTTAGCGTGGACGCTATGCAATTGTACCACCGCGTATTATCCATCGATTCGGGTACGACTCTTTTGAGTGATTTCTTACTTGCCATGAATAGTGAGCGCGTGCACTATCATGCTGTTGCTGTAGCCACATTCTATTGCAAACTTCCTCCGGTACTCTTAAACAATTTAAATAATGAGCGCCATTCAGTCATGGTGGGAGTTCAAATAGACTGATGGTTTGTCAGTTTAGTATTCCAGCCCATAAATTAACTCTAAACTGGTGCTGAAACCAGTCTTCCCTTACTGCACGGGGGTTTTCGACGGCCTATTCATGGAGGTTGTGCATGTTAAAGACGCCCATTCTCTTAAAACAAGATTCGCCACTCTACAAAATTGAATCAAAAAACCGTGGATCTTGTCTGCACCGGCGCAACATCTCCCTACAGAAATTTAAGCGACGTTGATAATCCGCTGGCAGCAATGCTTGCACCCGTTGGACATGATACTGATAGCATCTTTGCATAGATCTTAAAGTAAGAAATAAAATCATTAAAGATATTTAAGACTAAGAGTCCATACTTGGACTGTCAAAAGTGATTTATTTGTGGGATTTTTGTGATTTTGTGGAGTTTTATTAATAACTGAAAAATGTGTTAGTTTATTTAACACGTTTTTTCAGTTATTTAAGAGTAATTAATAAGCATTTTAAATGCAAACACTTTAAAAAAATATTAAACATTGCAATGCTTCACTTTAACTGAGATTCACAATTTCTGAAAAGAAATTGACCTCGGGTGGTCTTAGCTGCAAAGCTATACCTACCATTAGATAGAGATTATGCATGTGGTAACGGCTGAAATACTAAGTCATAATTTGTAAATAGCGGCGACTTGAAGGAGTGAAAGGATAAATTACGGAAACTGTCAACCGCGCCATGCTTCAGCTCAAATATAATGAAACAAGCTCACCTTGTAAACCCCAAGCACGAGCATGACACAGGACACCAGCCCCAAAGTACTGCACGCCAGCAAGGTAATGTTGAGAGACACCGTGACTGCAACAACAACAACCAAATTAAAGTGAATCGCGTAACTTTATATTTACAAACAAGTCGGTAAATAACCTTTTAATCAAATTAGGTACATATTCTGTTTTATCAGAGATCTAAAATAATAAAAATAAATGCTCAAGGTAAATGTTTTTTTTTTCTCAGAAATTATGATGAATTCTTTTGAGTGAGCTATAAAGTGTAGGTATTAATATTTCATATTCTAAATAATTTTAGTTTTAAATAAGGAGATAGGACACGGTTTCTATAGATTGAGGTCACCTAGTAAAGGTACATTTATCAAGCGCTTTTTTAAGAAAAATGTCTTTACATTTAGAGGAATAATAGAATTATAGCCCAGTAATTTTAAGCATTTTAAACTCCAATCTGCGGAAAAATTCCTGAAGAGGGCTGAATTTTTGTATACACCTTTATTACGGCGTTACAATAAAGATGTGAAAAATCGAAATTGATATCATGCCGGCTAAAAAAGTTACAGAGGTCAAAATGTCGCGAAAAACAGTTGTACGCAGATATCTCCCGATCTATTGCTCAAAAGCCAATAAAGGTCATTACAAAAATTATATATCGTGCAATTTTCTAAAAAAATGTCTCTTGCAGTGTCGCAACCATGTCAGCTTGCATATTCCATTTCGCGCGAACTATCTACTTATAATTAATAAAATATAAAATGGCGCGATGAAAAATTACTTGGTACAAGAAAATTGCTCTCGAGATGTCATTGTCAATGCTGGAATCCATTTTCTGCTAACAATATACGGTGCTCCAAAATCAGAACTTTCGATAGGTAATTACTGGTATATACTGTAGCTTTACTAACTAACAAGACAAAGTACGGCTGGGAAGTATCCATCATCACCACCTACTTCTTCAGCAGCTCAACAGCATATTAATCGAGTCTATTATCAAATACAAACCTGGCCAGGGAGAGAAATTCATCCTAAATAGTAGGGCTGGGAATTAATAAATCATATGCTACAGCCAATAACGAATTTATTACCACCAACACCTGATAATCTACTTAACACAATCTTTTGTGATTGTACAAAAGGTTATGTTAGCAAATGTGGATGCAAAAAAATATATTTAGATGTTCAAAAGTTTGTGGACATTGCCGTGGCCAGTCATGCTTAAACACAGAGTCAACCAATGATGAAGATGATGCAGATGTCAATCTAGATATAGAAATAAGTCCACTCGACGTTTTGTCAGCAATTGTTGATGAAACAGAAGAGATCGACAATTAATGAATAAAGAAAATTAAAGTTTAGTTTTAAACTTCAACTTCTTATTACTGCATCCTCATGATACAGTCACTTTCTCAGCGCTCTACTTCTAAAACCGTCAATTTCCCCAAAAAAGCAAGCAACACATTTGTAGAAAAATGCACGATATATTTTTTTTTGTAATTACTTTAATTAGCTTATGAGCGATTAGCCTTAGATTGGGTAGTTCCCAGTAGTTCAACTGCTCAGTTCAACTAGTTGAAATAGTGGGAATTTCATTCCCAGTAGTTCAACTTTGTACAATCCTTTCGAAAGTTGAAGGCACATAAAACTGGTACTGGCATGTAGTTCCCACTAGTTCAACCTGTCAGTTCAATCGTTGACAAGAAAAATATTAAATTTTTAGAGTCTTTAATAGAAAATGAATACAAATTTTTCAAGAGTTGATCAAATCCTTGTTTGTAAACACATAAATGTATGAGTGTTGCCATGACAACCGAAATCCAGGTTAATTTTGGCACATGAGTAGATAAACGGAACAGAGACAAAGCTTCATACATCCGCACGAATCGATTGTAATACTACAAGCACGCGGGGCATGTGTGCGTGACCACTGGCCGCTTGTCGCGTACGCGGCGACACTGGTAAAAACCGGTTTACGCTGTCACAGCTAGTGTACAATCTCAGGGTTAGCGCGACGCACGTTGTTTTTTTTGTTAGTTGGAAGTTTGAATATTTTAATGTAAAAACGTGGTATTTTATTACTAAAAATGGTTGTTTATTGTAGTGTGTGCATGAATAATAATAGAAAAAATAAAAATATATCCCAAAGAGTACAATAGGTAAGTAAATATTTGATTATTACTTTTCAAGTAAGTCCTTTATTTTATTGTATGATCCTTTTTTCAATAAGAAGAGGGTAACTAGGTACTATACGGTGTGTTTTTACCTTTTTATTATTATTACAAGCAACGACTATGTATGGTCGCTGATTACAAGCTTTTACTAAATATTTTGCTCCTTCAATAAAAAAAAGAAATAACTCAAAATATATAATAAATAATGTTTTGTTTAGTTTGTCTTTACCTATTGTGACAACCCTACCAAAATAGGTAACAATTTTGCACGTTCTTAAGAAGCTTTGTCTCTGTTCCGTTTATCTACTCATGTGATTTTGGTATGAAAAGTCTTGGATTTGAATTAAGACTCGATATAGAAATTTTACTTTCCAATATCCAATATATTTCTTGTGAACCACTTTGTTCTTTCTTTACGGAAAAAGAAGAGAATCATAAAAAATATTCAACATTTTATTTGTTTTAAAGAAATACCAAATTAAATCTGGATTGTGGTTGTCATGGCAACGCTCAGACATTTAAGAGTTTAAAAACAAGGATTTTGTATTGAAATTCAATATATGGAAACTATTTTGGCTAATGAAATATTTATTGTAAATTCTGTTTATAAGTAATATTTTAAGCTGTTTGTTTCTTTAATAGATAAATAAAAGTCCACTATTAGTCGATATCTAATTAACACTTGAATATGTGTGTTCAGTTTCTATTAAACACATAAATAACAAATAACTTCTCACGGGATCCACTTCTCTTTCAAAACATACTTAAATAAAAATAATACGTATATAAACAGTACAACTTTGATGTCCCAGTAGTTCAACTTTCGGGAAGATTGTACAAAGTTGAACTACTGGGACATCAAAGCTGTACTATTCAGGCAGTTGAACTACTGGGAACTAGCCATAGATGGGGGGTTAATGATTAAATGATTTTCGCGACCTTTTGACCACTGTAACTTTTTAGCTGACGTGATATCAATGTCGATTTTTCACACATTAATTTTAACACCGTAATAAAGGTTAAAATGAATGTGTGAAAAATTTTGAGGAAAAAATTTTGAGGAAAATTTAGGTCACTAGGAATTTTTCCGCAGATAAAATCTAAAATGACTGGGCTATGAATTTTTTTAAGTTCATGAATATGTATGTGGCCTTCGGTTTTTTGATCATTCGAAATTTGTTCAATCGACTCGATGCGTCGCAGCCCAAATGTGACCTTTATATTCAATAATATCTCGGAAACTCATTGTCTGACGTCACATAAAATCTGGTTATAAAAACTGTTGAAGATAATATCTTCAAAAGTTTTATCTATACTAATATTATAAAGAGGAAGCCTTTCCATTATTATTATTATTTTTCATGAAACTATTTTTTCTCGGTTTTCTCCGGTTTTCTGATATGCACGGGTGTTTTTCATCACAATAATTTTCTATTTAAAATCACAATCACAGTCATTAAAATCAAATTTTTAAAATACAACTAACGCTATAATTTTTTTTTCATTTTTATTTAAAATATAGTTTAAATATTCAAATCACATAACAATAACACATTAATTTTTTTTCACACACTGAAATATTTTAATTATTTTAGAAATAGCTTAATGATTAATTATTTCAAAAATTGGTTTTCATCACAATAATTTTGATGAATCATATCCATACATAAAAATATTTGCTTTTCAATATGATTCTCATGCAGGACTGTACTTTTTATGTTTTTTTCACTAATATAAAATTCAGGCAAGTTAAATTTTTTGAAGGGATAATTCGTCCGCGAACAAATGACATTCGGGCGAATTGCCTACAGAAGATAATATATTTTTTAAAAGGAACAATGCTTCCGATTCGGACGAGTAAAATTAGGGCGAACTGTCTACTTAGACTCTGACCGGACTAACGATCGGAACTTGGCGCCATAGTAACTTTGATTCAGGTTACTAAGACCTATCCAACGGCGTATCTTACATGGTAATTGAAAGTGGATACCAAAATTATAGTCCACATTTAGGACTTCAGGTTACTAAGACCTGTCCAACGGCGTATCTTACATGGCTATTGGAGGTGGGTACCAAAATTATGCATCGTCCTTTCCGATATGCTATCTTCAATCTAAGACAGCATCCTCTGTAGTCATGATTGATTGGCGAGAGACAGATTATTGAAATTAAGTATTTAGTTCTGCATTGTCTGTCAGCAAGTGAGATATTTTAATTAGATTAGTTCACATTAGCCTCGACGTCAGTTGCAATAGTCTGTTACACATGATGCCAAATTGATTAAAGTACTATCGAACCAACTGAATCATGACCCACAACTAGCTCATTTTGGCAAATCGTCTAAATGCGAGTAGGTCGAAACTTGCTTGAAGATAGGTTTCCTTGGTGACGAACTTGTTATCATTTCATTTGACACTGACATTTAATGAATACAGAATTGTATCTAAAAAGTCATAATTAAACGCGATAGACCTTACAAGTTTGACAGTTACAAACGAATTTTCAGCAAAATGGGTCATGAATTCATTAGGTATTCAATTTATTCGATGGTACCTATAAATTGTAAACGTTTTAACAATGTTTTATTTAGGTGTTACTTAACCACAGTACAAAAAACAGCACACTTATCTTACTTATATCATAAATGTGAAAGTTTGGATGCATGGATGTATGAATGTTTGTTCCTCCCCCAATCACGACAGAAAGGCTCAATGGATTTTGAGGAAATTTTGCAAAGTGCTGGTATCTGAAATATCACGCACTTTTTATTCCGATATTCCTGCGGTAAACCTCAACCATAGCTAGTCGACAATATTTACAAAAAAAAGTATACTGAATCGCGAATACTTTAAACAATTTTATCATGATATTATATACCTAAGTTTTAATCTTGTACTCTGCATGTTCTAAAGCCATCACGTTATGATAAACTTTAGACCTTTTGATATTATTACCTTTTCTCTTCTGATTTAGTTCTGATTAACATACATAGCTTTTACGGGAAAAATTATCGAAAGTGTATTACTTAATGGAGCAAATTTAATTAAAATAAACATTTAATATTGTATCTTATGTAGTCCCAAGAGAGCTTTTATTTGAGCACCAGAATATATTCACAGGAAATAGGAACTTTCAACGAGAAACTTAAGGCATTATGAGGTCTTACGAAGCTGCAATGTCAATACTGCTACTAAATTGAAGCTTAGCTCCTGAACATCCAAAGTGTTTGAATCTATGTAATAAATCTATTGTAATTTTCTTTTTACTATAACTTAACTTCTGTACATGAAGTGTTAATTAAATGAATAAAATAAATAAAAATATTGTTACAGGAATATAACTCACCACCATTGTTTTCTAACACAGATACAAAACAAAACAGATACTTACACAGGGTGTATGGCAACAGGATGCAAACTGGAAGGATGTGATAGTCTAGACTATTAAGAACATTTTGAGTTGAGTATGATAGTTTTCTTTATTAAAGATTAAAGGTTTTTGCAAGAAAACTCCAAAATTTGACATTAAACCTCTAACAGTATTCTGCTACGGTAGGTAGATTTTTTATTTTCTGTTTTGGATTGTCTATTGTATACAATCACTGTAATTTGAAACATCTGCGAGCCAAGAAAAAGAGTGAAGGGATTTGAATATATAAAAGTATTAGAAAAAAGATAATGTAGTTTTTGGGATGGATTAAAAAACCTAAAACACTGTTGGTTATTCAAATCATTTTAAAAACATGCTTGGCAACTGTTCTTTCATTTAAGTGATCATTTACGACAGTTGCTGTCGTATCTTTGGAAATAAGCTACCTCAAGCAACTAGAGAGCTAAAATGTTTAACTTATAAAAAAAAATATTTTGTTTAAATCACTTAATTTGAAAACTTTATTACAAGTTTGACAATAATCTGACATTTGCCTGAAGTAGTAACATTTCAGCACTATGGTTACCCTGCCCATCACACCTTGGCTGTAAGGGAACACTTAAGCCACCTTTTTCCCGGACAGTTTAAACCTCTAACAGTACTACCATGACCTTTTGCATTTATTGTATAAAATACTCGTACCGAAAGTAAAGCCTAAAATTCTGATGCGGCGCAATTTTTCTGGTATGGATATAAATGAACTTCACAAAGATGCAGCATCGTTGGACTGATCTGTAATCGATCAGGCCGAAAATGTTAACGATCAAGTCAATTTATATAATTATTACCCACGACGGAACGGAGACGGTATATGCGTTTGGGGTGAGAGGGTGTTTGTGCAAACCAATGTTACCATTTATCTCCAGAACCACTGGTCCGATTTTAATTACCCACGACGGAACGGAGACGGTATATGCGTTTGGGGTGAGAGGGTGTTTGTGCAAACCAATGTTACCATTTATCTCCAGAACCACTGGTCCGATTTTAATGCGGTTTTCAGTAATCGCTTTGGATTTGATTGGTGCATGTTCTTAGATAGGTGTAGCGGTAACTATTCACCAGGGGGCGCTGCAGTAAACATTTGTTTGTAAAAGCCAATGTTACCGTTTATCTGCAAAACCATTGGTCCGATTTAAATGCTGTTTTCAGTGATCGCTTTGGATTTGATTAGCGCATGTTCTGAGATAGGTGTTACGATAACAACTCACCAGGGGGCGCTGCAGTAAATATTTGTTTGCAAACCATTGGTCCGATTTGAATGCCGTTTTCAATTATCGCTTTGGATTTTATTGGTATAATGTTATATGATATCGAGTTATGTTACAACAAAGCCCCAGCAAAGTTGAGTTGTAAATACTTATTATAATACTTCACTATGTATTTAAATAAACTACATGGGTTTTCCACCGGTGGGGCTGATGAGGAACGAGGTGTTGTGTAATGTAATGTGTGGTACCTATATTATGCTCTTTAAAAAGTTTGAAATAAAAAACAAAATAAAAATTTTGAAAAACCCACGACGCGACGTTTAAAAAGTAATTGAAAAACAATAAAATTATTTAAAATCCCCCGACTGAAATGATTTATGTGACGAGAGATAATTAACGTGAAAAGCTTTTTTAAAAGTTCACTTGATCTCACACAGAGTCGGCCATATTATGAACAACATACTATTCGTTTTCATAGCACTTCCCTACGCTTACCTATTCGGTTCTCGAAGATGTAGATGTCACAATAACATAGGTATTCAACTCCCTATGAACTTTATAAGAAGAGCAAGAAAATCCGTCGAGGGCTGCCATCAATATTTTAAATTTCAATATAAAACTACAAAACGAATTCATTCAATGGCAGCCCCAGACGGATTTTCTTGCTCATCAGCAACTCTCAGACGGGTCGGTCCAAGGATGGGTGACCGCCGACCACCCGCCGACTATTCATTTCACACGGTGACTTCCGTACTTTGGGGGCACTTTAAACAGATGTTCCTGGGTGCAAGTATACAGTAAGTAGTCTTTACTCATCTTTACCATACTCCATACTTACTTAAAATATAAATCTGAAAGTGTCTCTGTCTGTCTGGTACGTTTTCACGCCTAAACCGCTTAACCGATTTTTATGATTTTTAGCATAGGTACGTATAGAAATGATCTCGAGAAATTAACCAGTAAGAAGTCGAAATAGGGAAACAAATTTTGTATGGAGATCAGTTTTTTCGTGTTCTTTTGACTTGAAGCTCTGTATTATTGCCCAAAATATAGGTAAATGAACACGTATTTAAGCATTTTTGGATATTCATTCTATGAGGGTAAACTAAAGGTATTTTTGTGAACTTACACTACATATTTTTTCTAAAATCAAGCAAAAAGGAGGTAGAGAAGAAGATGAATATTTGTTTGGATTTTTTTTAAGTTTGACGAGAACCTTTGTTGACAAAAATCTATAATGCTATAATAAACAGAATAACTTGTTTTTAAGGGGCGTTCTCGCCCATACTAATTTCTTTTATCAAATATGGGCGAACAGAGCATTATTTTACTCTGGAATGCTTGCATTAGCAATTATTTCTATATTTATTTATAGCAAAATTACTTATAAAAAAAACTGATAAGAAATAGCTTAACTGAAGTATAAAATTTTGTTCAAATGTGTCAATGTATGATAGGACGGTGACAGTGTAGTACGTTAACTGAATGTTTTAGTGTGTGTGCGTTCATTGAGGCTAAGTTTCGGGTTCGGCGTTTGCCGAAAATGCGACGTTGCTGCTCAGGCCAGGCAACCTATTTGTTTTGTCGTTCGGATTTTATCGCACGAGATCTCCGCGCCCGCGCTCCGCTCCGCGCCGATTTCATTCATTCGAAAGATTTGTTTTGTTACTATATTGTTGTTGTACCCTGTATAAGTACAGATGATAGCGCAGCATCTAGTAGGTGGAATGGATGAGTTACTCATTTTCTATTTTTTTTTTCAACAGGTGGTGACACAGTTCGTCCTTTACTATAGTGAAGCACTCGGATCAGTAGTGATCTTCTTCTCAACAGATCGACTTTCTGCAGTGGCGGTAGATTCAGTTATAGTTACCTGATAAAATCCGTTTTTATGTGTTTTATTTATTTAATCCTATTGAATAGTTGATTGGAGTAAATGGAAATAGATACAGAATTGTTCTTGATAAGCCCCTACTTACAAATTGAGATATTGTGGTGTTGTCACAATGTCAATGCTGGTGCTCGGGTGCTGTGGTTCACTGTAAAAGTGTGCAGAATTAGTTAGGTATAAACTATGTTTCGGTTCAATGTTTCAAACCCTTATTGAAAATATTTATTTTTGAAACAATGTATTTGTTATGATATTGTGGTACCTATGCACTTGATTTGATGGGCACATCTATTAGATTGAGATAAGGTCCAGGATCAAATTATACTGGACGGAAAGTAAATTTGTATAAAACTGTAGATTGCCACCAGATTATTCTGACCCATGAACATAGAAATTATGAAACGGTATAGTTTCGAGATAAATCAGTTTTTGGTTCAATTATGACCTCTATCACCTTCACATAAGGTCGCACTGTATGGGTCTACATAGGGCCTTCGCGTGAAGCGGACGTACGCTCGGCGTGCTTGTTATATGTGATCCTATACTTAGAGCAGCGCTGCGTCAGGTGGGTCACCCGGCACACTATAATGTATGGCGTAAAGTATCTGCCTGTGAAGATCCCGTAAAAATCGGTCCAGCCGTTTCGGAGATAGACCGTAACAGACAGACCGACATATAGACAAAAATTTAAAAAAAAATGTTATTTTGGTATATTTTATTTTTTATATTGTAAGGATAGGACGTTTGTCTTCCATGCCACCTGATGGAAAGTGCGCATGAAGACTATGGTGTTACACGTCCATCCACGAGAAACCTATTCACTCGACACTTAAAAGTTCCAGGACTGTAGTGGTCAGGAAAAACAGACGCAGGCAGATTGTTCCACACCTTGGCAATCCGTACCAAAAAGGAACTATCGAAGCGTTTTGTTCGACTTCTTGGTATATCCACTATATACGGATGGAAGTTCTGTCTGCGTCTGGTAGTCCGGTGGTAAAAAGGGGTGGGTTCAATTTGGTCAAAAAGAGCACTCGCACACTCACCAAAATGTAGCCGATAAAATACTGTCAAACAAGCAACCTTACGACGATGCTCCAGCGTCTGCAATTTTTTATTTGTAAGGTTGTTGTTATTTTTGAGTTTTCGGGCTCTTCGGTCAACAGAGTCTAGCGCTTCGAGCTGGTATTTGGCAGAACCATCCCAAAGGTGACTACAGTACTCCATGCAAGACCTCACTTGGGCTGTGTATAAGTTGAGGAGCCGTTCAGGGCTGAAGTACCGCCGGACCTTCGAGATGATACCCAATTTTTTGGAAGCCGTTTTTGCCATAGACTCAATTTGTTGTCCGAAGTTTAATTTGGACGTTATAGTGACGCCCAAAAGCCCTAGTTGATCGGTGATGGGAACAGATACATTCTGGAAAGTGGGCGTAAAAGTAAAGGTGCTCTTTTTTGCGGAGAATAGACACGCTTGTGTTTTGGAGGCATTGAATTTGACCAGGTTAGATTCGCCCCAATCGGACACATTCCGCAAGGTCGAATCAACGCGCTCAATCATAGACTCTCTCAAAACCTGGATTTCATGGGCGCTCGTTCGCGCATTGGATATATATCTCTCAACAACAGTGCTGTCATCAGCATATCCAATAATGCCTGGTGTTAGGAGGTCATTAATGTGCAGCAAGAATAAAGTTGCAGAGAGAACAGATCCCTGAGGTACCCCGGCATTAATTGCCATTAGGTCAGAGGAGTAGCCGTCTAAGACTACTCGAATCGACCGTTCCCTCAGAAAATCAGATATCCAGTCGCAGAGCCCGGTCGGTATGCCATATGCTGGAAGCTTGCTTAAGAGACCATCATGCCAGACCCTGTCAAAGGCCTTGGAGATGTCTAAGGATACAGCTATTGCTTCACCATGACCCTCCAAGGCCTCACTCCATAAGTGTGTGGCATACACGAGAAGATCGCCGGTCGAGCGTCCACTGCGGAAACCATATTGGCTATCGCTTAGGAGCTCGTTGGTCTCAAGGTATGCCAGGAGTCGATTGTTCAATACACGTTCCATGACTTTACAAAGTATGGAGGTGATTGAAATTGGTCGATAGTTGACAGGATCAGCACGGCTTCCCTTCTTCGGTACTGGTTGTACGTTAGCCAGCTTCCAGGATTTGGGGACTTTACCAGATTCCAAAGAGAGTCTATAGAGACGCGTCAAAACGGGAGACAACTCAGCTGCGCAGCGTTTCAACACCACTGCAGGAATACCATCTGGACCGCTAGCCTTATTCTCGTCTAGGTGCAGCAAGCACTTAAGAACCTCCTTTTGGCGAATATGAACGGTACCCATTGTAGGACCGAACTGAGGTAATTGGGGTGGGATTTTACCCTGGCTATCTAGACGAGAATTTTCCGCAAAGATACTGGAAAATAAATCCGCCTTTTCCTTAGCGGTGTGGGCCAGAGAACCGTCAGGTTTCCGCAGAGGCGGCAGCGACGGGCGACAAAAGTTCGTTTCGACCGACTTGGCGAGGGACCAGAAAGCTTTACTTCCCGAGGGGTATGAGGCTATTCTGTCTCCGATACAGCCTATGTGGGCGAAACGAGCTCTCTTGATCACCTTTTTGCAGGACTTGGCGGCAGCATTGTACCTCTTTTTGTGTTCATGCGAATCCACGGCTTTGCTTCTGCGAGCGGTTGCCCAGGCTTTGTACGCTTCTCGCTTACGCTTTTCAGCGGAAAAGCATTCAGCACTAAACCATGGGCGAGCTTTGGTTTCAAGGGATAGATCAGCGTAGGGAATGAAGAACTCCATTGCTTGACCTATCACACTTGAGACTGCATCAGCGCAGCACGATGGATCGGTTGATGTAAAACAAGCTTGCCGCCACGGATAAGATGCGAAGAAATGTCGCATTTCATCCCAATCTGCCGACTTGTAACGCCATACTCGCTGAGAACCACTTGGTCGGGTGTCAGGTGGCGAGTACTGCGATACAGAGTTCACCAGACAGTGATCGGATGTCCCTAAGGGTGCAGTGACGGACACCGAATATCTGTCCGGATCGGTTGTCAGCAGAAGGTCCAGGCAGTAAGCAGTGTGGCCAGCAACGTCTGGGATGCGCGTAGGCTCGTCAACAAGCTGAGAGAGGCCATGAGTGAGCGAAAACTTAAAAGCCTCTCTACCAGCATGGTCAGTGTCCTGAAACGGGTATAACCACTGTCCGTGGTGTGCGTTAAAATCCCCCAGGAACACCAACTGCGCTGTGGGAAAACGTTGCTGAACCTTGTCCGCTGTACTGCTGAGATAGTCCATAAGCCTCGTTGTCTCCCGATCTCCGCTGTGTGACCGATAAATACCAGCGTATACCATTTGGTCTAGGCCGGTATCTATGTGAACCCACATAACTGAAAGGTCCGGCACTTCTAAGTAACGGAGACGCTGACAACAGATCTTGTCACTGGCATACATGCACACCCCGGCGTGCGGGTGGAATTTGGACTCCAGGATGTAACCTGGGTAACAAAGGTATGCCGAGTCTGACGGATCACAGATCTGCGTCGCCGTTAGGAAGAGTAGGTGGGGTCTCTCCGTCTCGAGGTGGTGGTGGACATCATTGAGATTGGAGTGCACTCCTCGGATGTTACAGAAGTGCACTTTAAACGAGAGGAAGTGCAACCGCTGTGTTACCTTACTCTTCTTTGGACCTTTCATTAGTTTTGGAGTGGCGTGAATAGGGAGGAGAACAGAAGTTGAGTGAAGCGCTGCAAATGGAACCAAGCAACTCGATAGGGGTGACGCACCATTGGGAAACTCGCTTGGAGACTGCGGGGGCGCCCGAACCCCCCCGAGTTCGCCATCGGGTCCTCTCAAACCGGTCGCCAACCGGCACGATGGAGCCTCCCGGGATTTTTCGCGAGGTGGCGGGGCAGCCTTTTGCATGTGGCTGGCATGCTACTTGGGCCCCCTACTACCTGCGGTCGGCCAGCGGTGCACCGTGCTTCGGATCCCGCTACCCTCCAAAACGAGTTACCCGGTGAGTCATTATCCTACGAGTTGTAAACAGTTCTCCGATGCAGCACGATTACTCAGACCTATCCTCCTCAATGGCTACACTAGACATCATGCCGGAACGCAACGAGGTTACTTGGCGGCATGGTTTTGTCTAGTGGGTGGTGACAAGCCACGGCCGAAGCCTACCACCAGATTTTACTGCTCGTTTAGCACCACCCAGGGACCACGTACAAGGCATCGAGGGCTAAACCTTGCGGACGCGAGCAGTTTCCAGTCCCCAAAAAATATGTTTTATTTGTATAGATAAAGATAATCTATTATAAGATTATCCTTTGTTTCTTCGTTTTATGGTAAGTACTAACCAATTCCTTGGCAGTAAATGAGTATAAAAGAATTATTCGATGTAAGTAACTGAAATTAATTTAATCCATCGAAAAAAGTATCAAATCATAAACGTACAATAGTTAGCATTCGCAAATGTATCGAAAATAATTAGCTCACGTGTCTGCCCGTTCGGGTAAGCGCAGTAGGCAACCTGCCCCCCGCGCGCATCGTATGTCAATGTGTGCGTGAGGACTGTGCTGCCACTAAGAAGTTGTTATTTATGTCTAATATACGAATCTCGTGACTTAAAGCTCAGCTAAATCTTGCTTGATACATTACAAATGATACGTTATTATCGCATAACGTATAATTTTTCAAGAAAGCAAACATTATCGTTCACAAAACAATTAAAATCGTTAATTTTTTGTATCAACGCCATCTATGAGCGCGAAGTGCTTAGCCGATGGTGAGAATCCACCTTAAGTGGTTGAATGAGCTAAACTTGGGAACATCAAAGGAGAATATTGCAAAAACGGGAAAAAATCTTCAATTTTGAGTGCTTACGTTGCGTACCGACGCTGCGTAAACAGTTTCTGCCTGCGTCTGTTACGCAAAAATTGTTTATCGTTAAAATTTCTCAAAGAAAAGTCCCAAATAAATGCTTATCTTTTATGGTTGACTCACAATAACTATTTTTAGGGTATTAAAATTTGTTCGAAATTAATATGTGCGAAAGAGTTATAACAACATAGTAATTATCCTTTTCCAAATAAATACGTTATTAATCATACATATGGCACATATACCGCCATAGGAACAGAGCGTGTAGATGGGATCATTTTTAAGTATTTAAAGCCTACTTTCTATGGGTAATGTCTTATAGTTTTGGAAATAGGCATAATTTTGTACTTTTATCAAAATTTTCCAAAATTTTTCCTTTAGACTTTCTTTGGAATCTGGTAAGATCCCCAAATCCTGGAAGCTGGCTAACGTACAAACAGTACCCAAGAATCCTGTCAACCATCGACCAATTTCAATCACTTCCATACTTTGCAACGTCATGGAACGTGTATTGAACAATCGACTCCTGGCATATCTCAAGACCAACGAGCTCCTAAGCGATAGCCAATATGGTTTACGCAGTGGACGCTCGACCGGCGATCTTCTCGTGTATGCCACTCACTTATTGAGCGAGGCCTTGGAGGTTTATGGTGAAGCAATAGCTGTATCCTTAGACATCTCCAAGGTCTTTGACAGGGTCTGGCATGATGGTCCCTTAAGCAAGTTTCCAGCATATGGCATACCGACTGAGCTCTGCGACTGAATATCTGATTTTCTGAGGGATTGGAGTAGTCTTAAACGGCTACTCCTCTGACCTAATGGCAATTAATGCCGGGGTACCTCAGAGATCTGTTCTCTCTGCAACTTTATTCTTGCTGCACATTAATGACCTCCTAACACCAGGCATTATTGGATATGCTGATGACAGCACTGTTGTTGAGAGATATATGTATATCCAATGCCCCAACGAGCGCCCATGGAATCCAGATTTTGAGAGAGCGTGTTGATTCGACCTTGCAGAATGTGTCCGATTGGGGCGAATTCAACGTGGTCAAATTTAACGCCTCCAAAACACAAGCGTGTCTATTCTCCGCAAAAAAGTGTACCTTTACGCCCACTTTCCAGAATGTAGGTATCTGTTCCCATCACCGACCATCTAGGGCTTTTGGGCGTCACAATAACGTCCGAACCGATGAGTCCGTAAACTCATAAATAACAACAACCTTACAAATAAAAAATTGCAGACGATGGAGCATCGTCGTAAGGTTGCTTGTTTGACAGAATTTTATCGGCTACATTTTGGTGAGTGTGCGAGGGCTCTTTTTGACCAAATTAAACCCACTCCTTTTTACCACCGGATTACCAGACGCAGACAGAACTTCCATCCCTATATAGTGGATTTATCAAGAAGTCCACTTCTATAATGTATGGCGTAAAGTATCTGCCTGTGAAGATCCCGTAAAAATCGGTCCAGCCGTTTCGGAGATAGACCGTAACAGACAGACCGACATATAGACAAAAATTTAAAAAAAAATGTTATTTTGGTATATGTTTTATTTGTATAGATAAAGATAATCTATTATAAGATTATCCTTTGTTTCTTCGTTTTATGGTAAGTACTAACCAATTCCTTGGCAGTAAATGAGTATAAAAGAATTATTCGATGTAAGTAACTGAAATTAATATTATCCATCGAAAAAAGTATCAAATCATAAACGTACAATATTTAGCATTCGCAAATGTATCGAAAATAATTAGCTCACGTGTCTGCCCGTTCGGGTAAGCGCAGTCGGCAACCTGCCCCCCGCGCGCATCGTATGTCAATGTGTGCGTGAGGACTGTGCTGCCACTAAGAAGTTGTTATTTATGTCTAATATACGAATCTCGTGACTTAAAGCTCAGCTAAATCTTGCTTGATACATTACAAATGATACGTTATTATCGCAAAACGTATAATTTTTCAAGAAAGCTAACATTATCGTTCACAAAACAATTAAAATCGTTAATTTTTCGTATCAACGCCATCTATGAGCGCGAAGTGCTAAGCCGATGGTGAGAATCCACCTTAAGTGGTTGAATGAGCTAAACTTGGGAACATCAAAGGAGAATATTGCAAAAACGGGAAAAAATCTTCAATTTTGAGTGCTTACGTTGCGTACCGACGCTGCGTAAACAGTTTTTGCCTGCGTCTGTTACGCAAAAATTGTTTATCGTTAAAATTTCTCAAAGAAAAGTCCCAAATAAATGCTTATCTTTTATGGTTGACTCACAATAACTATTTTTAGGGTATTAAAATTTGTTCGAAATTAATATGTGCGAAAGAGTTATAACAACATAGTAATTATCCTTTTCCAAATAAATACGTTATTAATCATACGTATGGCACATATACCGCCATAGGAACAGAGCGTGTAGATGGGATCATTTTTAAGTATTTAAAGCCTACTTTCTATGGGTAATGTCTTATAGTTTTGGAAATAGGCATAATTTTGTACTTTTATCAAAATTTTCCAAAATTTTTCCTTTAGACTTTCTTTGGAATCTGGTAAGATCCCCAAATCCTGGAAGCTGGCTAACGTACAAACAGTACCCAAGAATCCTGTCAACCATCGACCAATTTCAATCACTTCCATACTTTGCAACGTCATGGAACGTGTATTGAACAATCGACTCCTGGCATATCTCAAGACCAACGAGCTCCTAAGCGATAGCCAATATGGTTTACGCAGTGGACGCTCGACCGGCGATCTTCTCGTGTATGCCACTCACTTATTGAGCGAGGCCTTGGAGGTTTATGGTGAAGCAATAGCTGTATCCTTAGACATCTCCAAGGTCTTTGACAGGGTCTGGCATGATGGTCCCTTAAGCAAGTTTCCAGCATATGGCATACCGACTGAGCTCTGCGACTGAATATCTGATTTTCTGAGGGATTGGAGTAGTCTTAAACGGCTACTCCTCTGACCTAATGGCAATTAATGCCGGGGTACCTCAGAGATCTGTTCTCTCTGCAACTTTATTCTTGCTGCACATTAATGACCTCCTAACACCAGGCATTATTGGATATGCTGATGACAGCACTGTTGTTGAGAGATATATGTATATCCAATGCCCCAACGAGCGCCCATGGAATCCAGATTTTGAGAGAGCGTGTTGATTCGACCTTGCAGAATGTGTCCGATTGGGGCGAATTCAACGTGGTCAAATTTAACGCCTACAAAACACAAGCGTGTCTATTCTCCGCAAAAAAGTGTACCTTTACGCCCACTTTCCAGAATGTAGGTATCTGTTCCCATCACCGACCATCTAGGGCTTTTGGGCGTCACAATAACGTCCGAACCGATGAGTCCGTAAACTCATAAATAACAACAACCTTACAAATAAAAAATTGCAGACGATGGAGCATCGTCGTAAGGTTGCTTGTTTGACAGAATTTTATCGGCTACATTTTGGTGAGTGTGCGAGGGCTCTTTTTGACCAAATTAAACCCACTCCTTTTTACCACCGGATTACCAGACGCAGACAGAACTTCCATCCCTATATAGTGGATTTATCAAGAAGTGGAACAAAATGCTTCGATAGTTCCTTTTTGGTACGGATTGCCAAGGTGTGGTAGTGTTAACTTTTGTTACTGTTTCTGTTAAGTTTTGTTGGCTGTTTTTGTTAACTTTTGATAAATTTACATTTTTAAAATGCCTTAATGTACCAACAAAGAATACGTTGAAATATTAAGGGTATGTTTAAGCAAAGATGGCGCATCGCGCGGGGCGTCGTACGTTTTTATTACATCGCCGGCTTTACTATGGAACCATCCGCTAGTTTAGTAAAGTAAAGCAGGCGAAGTATTTAAAAAAAACCTTTAAAAAAAGTACAAATTTATGCCTATCCCTAAAACTATAAGACTTAATCCATAGAAAGTAAGCTTTAAATACTTGCAAATGATCCGATTTACACGCTCTGTTTCTATGGTGGGTCATTCGCCATTAATGCTGAATAAAACTGTTCCGTTACTAACTGAGTGACTGACAGACAACGCACAGCCAAAAACACTGGTTGTAGAGAGCTGAAATTTAGAACATACATTTCTTAAAGACTGCAGAGTAGCACAAAGTAAGGAATTCCAGAAACTCCCTCGAGAACGGAAAATATTGGACGTTTTAGTTTGTATGGAAACTTATTCCTTGAGTGCATGGATGTGATACTAGGTGTAAAGATTTTTCAATGAACTGTTAATAAACTTATATGAAAGAAATTCTCGAAATTCCCACGGAAACAGGAAATATGGGACTTTTTAGTTTGTACGATAAATCTTATTCTTTGAGTGCACGGATGCCAAGCTTGGTATAAAGATTCTTTAAATGGGTATCTGGTAGTATTATGAAAGTATTATGAATCACTTGATTTCAATCAATACCCTAAGAGACATGAGAATTTTAAAAATACACCATAACAAAATAAGTATGTTAGGGTTGACGCGCCAAACGCGCGAAGAGGGAGGGAGAGGCTCGTAACTTTCCCACGTACCGGACTGTCAAGGCACGCATATTTCCTCAAGTTTTATAATTTATCTAAAAAAGATTCAACCACTAGAAACTACCAGTTAAGTTTCTGTGCAATAAAATAATCGCTACAGACCGTTCACTATAAGATGTACCCTGCCTGCTGATGTTGGCAGCATTGTGGCAGCAGTGTTACCAATAATATGTGTCCATTTTAACCCCGTAATCTAACTTTGTTTATACCTACCACGAATAAATATATGTTTAATTTTCTGATTTGTAAATAATAAACAACTATAAGACTAGGAAGGTTTTGAATGACGACACAATTTATATTATACGAGGGCGAATCAAAAAATTCTTAGAATAAATACAAAAATAAAAATTTAAACAAGAATACTTTATTTTTCTACGTAATCTCCTTCTAATCTAATACACTTAGAATACCGCATCTCCAACTTTCTTATTCCTTCCGCAAAAAAATCATTTTCTCGACTTCACTTCCGGTAGCCTAAATATAAACACTGTTTCATCGAGCTCCTATTGCAATAATTTGATTTAAGTCGTAAAAAGTACCTGGATATCGAGAAAGTGTGCATAGTTCCAAAGAGGATCCAAAGACATCTCATGCTATAGGATTCCAGCTGCTGTTGGCACAAAACAGGAGTACAAAATACCATCACGGAATCCATAAAACGGTTAGTCTTCACTTTTCTAACAACACAATCTTTCAAACACGAAATAACCAACCAATGAAAGCAATAACAAAGTAAGACGTAATATTTCGTCATAACCTTTAGCCGCATACGCAAATCAGCTGACTTCTATTACTGTCACTCACCTGATTGACTACAGTCAGCGAGAAATTAACTGTGTTGCCAGTACGAAAATTTATTAAATCAAATAAGGCTGTCTACACACAAGCAATTAAGTGACATTTATATTCAAATTGGTATCCAGGCTCTAGGTTAGTGTTATCTGTTGAGGATTTATTAAGTGTTGCCGGAAAGCAATACTGTACTATCGTTAATCAGAAACTAAAAACCCTCTAGTCTAACCGAACGCTCAAAATCTGAAGAACTTCTGATTGTACATTACTCAGAATATATAAATATGCCACTTAACCACTCCCCACCGGCCTCAACCCCAAAGAAGCAAAGCTCATCATCTCCAATTGTACACGAAAACCACAGTAACAATGTTACTGTGCGCTCTAAGAAAAACCAAAACAATAGTGATGATAATGATTTTAACAGTAGCTCGGATCAAAGCGGGATAAAAGTTGAAATGAGGACACATTTTGATAAATTAATGCGCCAAATGGACACTAGGTTTAATGAGGTCAAAGATCAAAATATGGAATTACAACAAAGCGTGCAATTTCTGTCCGATAAATATGACTCGCTCATCGAAAAAATGAAGGCCTTAGATAATGAAAGAGCAAACGATAAAAAGACTATAATTCTTTTGGAGGAGAAAATTGAGTTTCTGGAGCGAAAATCTAGGCTTACAAGTTTAGAAATACGTAATATACCTAAAGAAAAAAATAACAAGGAGTCTAAGACTGGTCTCATTAACATTGTAGAAAACTTGGTCAAGGCCATTAGCATTGATTTAAATAGATCGGAGATTAAAGATGTTAGTCGTGGGTATTCCCGAGACCAAGCTATTCCACCCCCAATAATAGTCGAATTTACTACGGTCCTTAAAAAAGATGAGATTTTCGACGCAGTAAAAAAATTCAATCAGGGTAATCAAAAAGAATCAAAATTAAATTCTGAACACTTGAATTTACCTGGGAGTAAAAGATCCATATTTGTATCAGAGGCACTAACCTTCAATGGGCAAAGACTTTTCTTTATGGCTCGAAATTTTGCCAAAATGAATGACTACAACTTTTGTTGGTCATCCAAAGGAATTATTTACTTGAGGAAGAGAGAAAAAGATCCAGCAGTCCGAGTTGATTCCGAAGCCATTCTCCAGAAACTTAAAAAAGAATGACTAGTTTCATGTGAAGTACCTATTATATTTAAGATGATTTTTAGCCCTTTTCTTTGCTTTTGTATTTATTTTTTAATAAGTTATACTAGTTTTAGTTTTGATTCATGTGGCTCTATAAAAAATCACATTAGTATGTCTATCTGTAAGCTTGAAGCTTGTGATATTTTTTATCTATATTATAATGTATTGGGAGTTATAGTGTTATGTACCTGGTTTAACCTTGGACCATGCTCGAGAGTATCAAACAGTTCACTAGACAGTTTGTATAAAAATTCGATTCTATAACTAATAATTTCATCCAACAAATCGATGATCTGAGCGTAGCAACTACCTATAACTGTGAACCAGAACTATGTAAATCACTTATATCAACACATAATAATAACTATAAAATTCTTCATCAAAATATTCGCAGTGTGTCGGCAAACATACTTGGATTTCAAACCTTGATGGATAGACTTAATATTGACATTGACTTAATTGTCTTGTCAGAGTGCTAGATTGCTGTTAATCCCAACATCCCATCCATACATGGCTATGACCACTTCTTCACATCAAATAATAATAACCAAAATGATGGGGTTATAGTCTATGTACGCAAAGGAATCGCTAACTGTTCTATCACAGAACCGAAACTTGAAGATGCGTCTGGTCTATTAATAAAGATAGGGGAAGAATTAGGAGTCTTGGCTATTTATCGTCCACCGTCCTATAAAAATACAGCAAATTTCCTTAATTCAATAGATTCTATCCTAACCACCATTAAATCAACAAAAAATCTTGTCCTGACGGGCGATATTAACATTGATATCACTGACAATAATACTGACTTAAACAGTGTAGACTACCTCAACTTACTGGCTAGTCATGGTTTATTACCAAGTAGTACATCACCAACACATGATAAGACTTGTCTTGATCATATGATGATAAGAGCACACCTGAAAGTAACAGCGTTGATAATTGAGCCGGTGGTAACTGACCATAGCGCAGTATTACTTCATCTAGAGAAATTTACCACTTCTTACCACAAAAAGACTATCACTAAAATTGATCACGATAAATTAGAAACACAACTACAAAATATCGACTTCGATCCCATTTACGACTGTGTTGATCCTAATCGGGCGCTTGAAGTGTTCTACAAAAACATTAGTAATGTACTTTCTGACTGCAGCACTACTAAACAGTTACCTCATAAACTAAAAACTTTCAAACCCTGGATCACTCCTGGGTTACTAAGATGTATCCGACATAGAGATAAAATGTACAAACAAACTAAATGTAATCCAGAAAATAAAATACTTAAAGCAACATTTGTTAGATATCGTAGTTTTTGCAACAACCTATTAAAAAAGATTAAAAGACAACACGAGCGAGACAGAATCACAAAGGCTGGTAACAATTCAAAAAAGTTATGGGAGGTTATCAAGGATGTTACACACACAAATACAAACAAAAACACAGCTCACGAATTACTTACAGTCGCGGATACTCCTAAAGACTCCTTGAATAAAATAAACCAATATTTTGTTAGTATTGGTAAAGATCTCGCAAGTCAAACTCATGCACCACAACTTAATGCAGAAAATTATTCTAGCAATAAAGATACTGGAGCTCAACATCCTCAGTCACTAGTGCTTCTCGATACAGATGAAGCTGAGGTTCTGCATATTATAAATTCCCTTCGTATGAACTGTGCTGTTGGAGTTGATGGTATTTCTACATCTTTTATCAAGACCTACAAGAATATTTTGGTACCTCCCTTAACATATATATTTAACTTGTGTCTGTCAACAGGTATTTTTCCTGATCAATTAAAAAAAGCTATTGTACATCCCATATTTAAAGCAGGTGATAGATTACTAATCAGTAACTATCGACCAATTTCTGTCCTACCTGTTATTTCCAAGATATTGGAGCGAATACTAAATAATCGACTCAAACAATATTTGGATCGAAATGACCTAATATCGGATAGACAATACGGGTTTCGTACGGGAAGATCGACCTCTGACGCGGTACATGACTTGACAAATAAGATAGTTAGTACCTTAGATTCTGGAAAAAAATGTATCGCTATATATCTTGATTTGCAAAAAGCATTTGATACCGTCTCAATTCCGATACTTGTTAACAGGTTGGAAAAATTAGGCGTTAGAGACAATCAATTACAATTATTTAAATCTTATCTGTCGGGTCGTGTACAATGCGTAAAAATTAATAACGATGTTAGCAATGAGCTAAATATTGAATACGGTGTCCCACAAGGAAGCGTCCTAGGACCTACATTATTTCTGGCCTATGTGAATGAAATGTGCGAGTTGAAAATAAGTTCCGGAGAATTGTTTGCATTTGCGGACGACACGGCATTAGTTTTTACAGCGCAAACTTGGGAGGAAACATGGAAAGCAGCCCAATCCGGATTCGATACAGTCGTCAATTGGTTGAAACATAATAAGCTTACATTAAATGTTAATAAAACAAAGTTTATGGCATACTCTATAAGAAATATTGCAAATAACATACCTCTTAACATAAAAGCCCACACAATATCCTCGAGTGACCACACAAATTGCACATGTCCAGAACTTGAAAGGGTTGATAAAATAAAGTACCTAGGGGTTATCATAGACACCAGACTAAATTTTGAATCTCATATTTCATTACTTACCGGACGTATTCGCAAACTTATTTTTATTTTCAAACACCTGCGCCATGTAGCCGAATGGGAAATAGTAAAGATGGTCTACTTTGCTTTGGGCCAGTCTTTGCTGTCCTATTGCATTGGGACATGGGGTGGCTCCTCTAAAACTAATATGTTGCGGCTTGAGCGGGCACAACGAGCAGTGTTAAAAGTTGCAACTTTTAAACCCTTCAGATTTCCTACTGAGATTCTGTACAGAGAGCTACAGTTGTTATCAGTCAGACAGCTCTTTATTTTGCAAATTATTCTTAAACAACATACCCTCATCAAAGACATGCCTTCCCTGTTTTGTTACTCATCACGTAGAGAACCCCGGATAAAATATCCTCAGAATATCAAAACATCGTTTGCCCAAAAATTTTTCCTGTTCCTCGGCCCTTTCCTGTATAAAAAACTTAGCAAAATCCAGGAACTAAGTATTAAAACATATTACGAATGTAAACGTTGTGTTATTTGTAGGTTACTTTCTTTAAATTATCAAGAAACCGAAAGTATGCTCCATCCCTTACAGTAGGTCTGCCTTACGTTTTTAAATTCAACTCTTTTCCTTTATAATTTGTTTTTTGTTTTCCGTTTATACTACATATTTTTGTAATTTTTGTAATTCAACTCCTTTACTCTATAGTTTGTTTTTGTTTTCCATTTATATTGTACTTTGAGCCCACATACTCTTTACTTTTAATTTTGTTTGAAAACTATAGCACTGGATTGTGGAGTGAATTAGTGTACTTAAAACCTTCAAGTCATTAGTAAGGAAGCTAATGCTTAAGCACAGGTTTCGACCTTTTTAAGCATTCGCTGACCAATTAATTTAAGATGAACTTGTGCAATACTAATATTAGACAATTATAAACCATTACATGTTTACTTATTAGATTATATTTGTATTGTAAATTACTTACTATTTTTCAAAAAATCCATGTATGATCTTTTTTTGGCCAATAAACATTTTATTATTATTTTTATTCAAGTCTTTTTTTTTTTCTCAGCTAACCCTGGTTTAGTCCGTAGTTACGGGCATACGCCAAGTAACTGCAGAATGTGTTGTGTTGCGTGTATAGGTATAAATTCTACTCTTCAAGCTGCAGGAACTTTCGCACTATTCGACAGGTGTTTAAGATGGCGGCTTTTTGTAAATTATTTAAAATATTTGATTCCAGAGCTAATAGTTTTATGTATTGGTGGATGGATTTCGGAACTAAACCAGTAGTAGAGATTACTATAGGGACGACGTAAACCTTATCCTGTTTCCAGATTCGCATTATTTCATCTTTAAGATCGGAGTATTTATTAATCTTCTCAGCTATTGTCTTTTGCATGTTGTGGGTGTTTGGGACTGCGATGTCTATTAAGTACGTGGTTTTATTAATTTTATCTTGTAGAGTAATATCCGGTCTATTATAGTGAATGGTTCTGTCTGTGAGTATAGCTCGGTCAAAATATAGTTTGTAATGAGTATTTTCTAAGATAGTTTGTGGTGAGTATTTGTAATACGGTATTTTATTATTTGATATAAGTTTGTGTTTGTGTGCTAGATTTTGATGAATAATATAGGCAAGTTGGTTATGCCTATGAGTATAGTCCGTCTGAGTAAGGTTTACGCATGCTCCTGTTATATGTTGTATTGTTTCAGGTTGTGTATGGCATTTGCGACATTTATCGTTAACTACTGTTGGATCTTTGATAATGAATTTTCTATAGTTTTTAGTATTGATGATTTGATCTTGTATGGCTATCAGAAATCCTTCAGTTTCAGGGAACAGACCGCCAGTTCTAAGCCATAAATTTGAGGCTGATGTGTCAATATGAGATTGTTCCAGGTCACTGGGATGTCTGCCATGTAAAACTTTCTTCTTCCAGTCTTCTATTTTCCTATCTTGTGGATTAGTTGTAACATTATCAAAAACTGGTTGACTTAAGTTGAGTGGAGTATATCTGTGGTCGTTTTGGGCTATGGCTTTGTGCAAGTCACTGGTTTGAGATTTAGCAATGAAGAATGTAGTCAAGCTATTTAATTGTTTTTTCCACAGATGTTGTATGTCTATAAGACCTCTACCTCCGTTCTGCCGTTTAATTGTTAATCTTTCTATTGCGGATTTAGGATGAAGATTATTATATTTCGTGAGTGTAGTGCGCGTAGATCGTTCTATTTTTTCAATGTCAGTGTGTGTCCATTTAATAATACCAAAGGAATATGTCAATATTGGAACTGCGTAAGTGTTAATGGCTTTGATTAAATTTTTACCCGAAAGGTGCGTTTTACAAATATTGTTTACTCTCTTTGTGTATTCTAAAACTAGCGATCCTTTAATTTTAGTGTGGTCTAGCCCTTTGAGCTGCTGAAAACCTAAATACTTGTATAAATCGTTTGAATCCATTGCTGTGATAACATTATTTATATCAATAGCATAGTCCCCAGGTCGGATATGGCCTTTAATTATGTTAACTGCTTTACATTTGTCTAATCCAAACTGCATTTTTATATCTGTACTAAATTCTGAGGTAGTTTTAATAAGTAATTATTATTATTATTATTATTATTATTAATAAACTCCTCTGCCATAACCGCTTCATCATCGTCAAATTTAGTTCCACGAATATGCTCCTTTAATTTTGGAAATAAGTGAAAATCACTTGAGGCTAAGTCCGAACGATGAGGTGGAGCGTTATCCTGGAGAAACAACACGCCCAATGACAATTTCCCACGAGGTTTTTCTTTAATCGCTTCACGTAATTTCGGGATTAAGTTTGCATAATAGGATCCAGTTATCGTTTGCCCTTTTGGCAAGTAATCAATAAAAAGGATTAATTCACTATCCCAGATAACGAAAACAGCTTGACAAGCAATAGTGCCAACATAACGGCAGGGGACATCTTACAATGAACGGACAATACAATAGTTTTGACTGGTCCAAATGTTGGTTTGATAGTGACAGTGACAGCATATATACTCGCATCCTAATTATTCCCAAAAATAAAAAAATATACCTACAGAATTGTATAGGCCCTTAGTACTACCATCGTTATTTTATGATTTTTGGTATACGTATTAAAATGATCTTGAGAATGTACATAGCCTACTTAATTGTTCAAAAATCACCCAGGAGGGAATATAGGGAATAAAATTCTGTATTCGTAGCACCTTAAACTCTGTATTATTGACTAAAATGAAAGTAAATGAACATTTATTTAAGCATTTGTGGATATGGGCCCTATAAGGGGCAAATAAAGGTATTTTCTTAAGGAAGAAAAATCCTAAAAAGTACTGGTACAGACGTTGGTTCAACAGTGCTAATATACCTACTAATAATTACCAAAAATAATACAAAATACATATACCTACAGAATTACCTACTCACATTGTATAAGCCTCCAGTACTTTTAACCAGCGTTCCTTTAGTAGCTATTCCTGTTACCGTGGTTTATTTTCAGTTTTTACTGTAAAGTTAGTTACTTTTCCACAAAACCCAGGCACAGCTATGTTATGTTCGAGTATAACAGTCATTCATTCATTTTTCTAAGTAAATTTAGCAGTTGAAGGATATTGCGTAACTTGTAGGTATGTGATGTTGTGTATGAATATGATGCGTAATATACAGTGTGTTTCGTAATGAATGGATCACCCGGCACCTAAAGGTAAAGGGCAGTATGCCGGTTCAGAAAAATAAATTTTATGTTCTGTTAAAGTCCTTCTGTTTCCTAGTTATTCGACATTTTCCAAATTTAAAACATATTCCACTCTTCGCCATTATTTTTGGCGTCAAGACTACAAATGAAGGATTAAAAAAACGCGCTAAGTATACTACCTCATAGGTGGCATCGAAAAGTGGGGCTATTGTGACGATTACAATTTTTACTATTTTTTAATCGGGTTTAAAAACGGTGGCTGGTAGCAAAAAAAGTAATAATACATTTTTTGTACATAATTTTATGATGTACATTTTTGTCTCAGCTATTTTTATGATTAAACCCGTTTTGCTGCAAATTGCAAGAAACGCTTGTTGTTGACGTTTGACCTTGATTAAAAAAAATCCATACAGGAGAAAGATGGGGAACTTGAGAAGGTTTTTTACTAATTTTTTGCACAAACTTATCGATTTTCAGCTTGGTGGTAATTAATATAACTTCAAATGTCTAAATTGACCGCTAATTAGTTTTCACAGATTGTTTTAAAATTAACGTTTTAAACAAAGTCCACATTTTTTTTTATTTCTTTCCCGGCCTTTACTCCAGGCTAATTATAAAAATAATGGTATAAATTTGATAGCATGTTTATTTAGGAGTAGGTACTACCCAAAAAACAGATATAAAAATTTCATTGTTTGTAGTCTCGACGTCAAAAATAATGGTGAAGAATGGAATATTTTTTAAATGAGAATCGTCATTTCATACTATTGAATGTATAAACATGAAACTATATTTAAAATCAACTATGGAACAATTCATATCTATTTCTGGTATTATATATTTTATAGCGTCGCTTATATATTTTTTTATTTTTATGTTATTTTGCCAAAAATATACTTGAATCTGGTAATAAAGCAATATGGCACCCGTCCGTCCGTCACTGTCATTAAAATAAACACCTGTCTGTCTTTGACATCGATGTTGATTGATTCTATTTGTTTTGTGAAAAATATGAAAAACTTAATTACCTATATTCTTTTGGGCAAATGGAATACTGTTTGTATCGGAAAGCTGATATTGTTACTGATAGATAGCAGGTGGATAGCAAGGGTCGTAACGAAAAAAAACTTGAGAGAAACCCGAAAAGAGCGCATTTACGAACACAGAGGAAACGCGAATGATAAATAATATCATATATCAACAACATGGCGACCATCTGTCTGTCAGTCACCTGTCAAGTGTACTGTTTTAAACAAGTTCAATCTATTGTTGAAGTTGTTGGTGATACCATATTTTAATAATTTCACTGTGAAATAACTTATTATAAAACAGGAAATATAATATTGTATGATTTTTCTGTGATTACCTATAATTAAATGTATCTAATAAACTAAAAAGAAACACTATACAAATTTTAGCATTTTTAGTATTGGGAGTGACGATTCTTCTTTGGAAAATGTCGAATATCTCGGAAACGGAAGGGCTTTTACTGACATAAAATTTATTTTTCTGAACAGGCATACCGCCCTTTACCCTTAGGTTCCGGGTAATCCATTCATTATGAGACACCCTGTATACCTATTTACTCGAATTGTTGAGTTTATTAGAAACCGAAAATTTCATACGCTCAAAACAATTATTTATTTCACACTAAACTATAGGTACGTTGAATGAATAACTTATGATATACTTAATCCGTCTTATAGCGTACTCAAGGCAAAGTTTTAATAAAGAAAAGTTATGAATATTCAACTTAGAATCTGTACGTTATTAACCTTCAATCTAGTTTAAGTTCATTATTTTTTCAAACAATATTTAAATGACAGAGTTGTTAGTGAACCAAATGAACTGAGCATAGCATCAAAAGATTATGTAGGTACCTTCTTTTTTGTTTCTTTTACAATATTGGTACGTTGACGTTTCAGTTAGGTTTATTAGTTTGGCACTGAGGCGGCCGACCCATGTGTATCATATTCGCAGATTGGCATTGTCTTTTTTTTCTGTACTATGGATCTCCCGTCTCTTAAAACATAGTGATTACTTGCTCAGTAGTATACACTATATCAAAGACATTATAATTAGTAAAATGTCTTTGCACTATATTTCATGTTTATATATAGGCAGTTCGGATTTTATTGTCAGGCGCACTATGTCATAGTTGCGTAGTTGCTGGCAAATTTTGTACTTTATTAACTTTGTAGTCAAATCAAACTGTAAAAGTTTTATCAATTAGAAATATATGATAAATAAATAAATATACGAAAAATAAACAACAATATTTTTATTGGGATACGAGGTATTATTTTTGATATCCCATAACTTTGAGGTTTTGTTCCTTACTTAAAAATAATAATTTTTGCCAAAGAATATGTGGTTCAAAAGTACAAACTTTCTAAGATATCATCAATCTTAATATAATGAGTTAATAAATTATCACCCTCGTAAAATCTCTTTAGCATTCATTCAATAAACGCGTGTGACTGAAGCCATACAATAAACAACAAAAACATTTCAAACGTTGAGGAACGTTGCATACAATGTACAACGCAAAACGTTGTAAACTGTACTTTGCATAGCGATAGAAAAAGGATTGAAAATGCCACGTTGTCATACTTCTCATAAAGGTCTTTTACATAAGATGTTTTGTTTGACTTAATTGAATTATTTGCTATGAAAAAAAAAAAATTTGATTCTATTACATGGTCCCATTAATACCGTGGGGAAATCAAGCGGAACTTGAGTTTCATTCTAGATATTGATGCTATAATTTAACATAAGCAACATCTATTAGAATTAAAGTCTTCAAATTCGGTGGGTTAGGTATAGTCAAATCTATCTATTTGTTTATACGTTCATAAATTTCGCTTGTATACTGCTTCTAATCATCGTTTTTCTACTTGACCATTTCAGATAAATTCTTAAAATCAATTTTTGCTGCCAGATTTTTAAATTTCAATTATTGGAAGAAAATCAAAAATGACAATTAATACACAAGTATACTTACCTTCTTACGAGTATTATAATTACTTTTTAATCTTAGTTTATGTAGTAAAACATAAATATAATAACTACTTAATAATATGAATTACGTAAAGATTTTAACTTCACCATAGTTGACCAACTGAAATATTTTCACATGCGATTTTCAAAATTGTTCGTATTTGTTTCATTTATTTTAATATTTCCTTAAATTTTCGTGATGCATACTATTAAATTAAACACTTTTATACATTTCTAATTATCAATATATATAAAACTGTTTCGTTACTGACTGAGTGACTAAGGTACTGAGTGACTGAGTGACTGACAGACAACGTACAGCCGTAACTACTTGGCGTAGAGAGCTGAAATTTGAAACATACATTCTTTAGGGGATGTAGGGGTGCACTTAGGAAGGAATTCCCACGGGAACGGGAAATATAGGACTTTTTCCTTTGTATGAAAAATCTTATTCCTTGAGTGCACCGATGTGAAACTTGGTGCAAAGGTTTTTCAATGTGTTTCTGGTTGTGTTATGAAAGGAATTCCTGAAATTCCCACGGGAACGGGAAATATATGATGTTTTAGTTTGTATGAAAAAATCCCATCCCTTGAGTGCACGGATGTGATACTTGATATAAAGGTTCCTCAATAAGTGTCTGTTTGTATTATGGAAGCTATTCCCGAAATTCCCACGGGAAGGGGTTGGACTTTTAAGTTTGTATGAAAAATCTTATTCCGGATCTTATACGGATGTGATATTTGGCATGAAGGTTCTTCAAAGAGTGACTGGTTGTAACGAAAAAAATTCCCGAAATTCCCACGGGCACGGGAAGTATATGATTTTTAGTTGGTATGAAAAAAACTTATTCCTTGAGTGCATGGCTGTGATACTTGGCATAAAGGTTCTTTCAGTGGGTGTCTGGTTGTATAGTTTCTGAAATTTCCACGGGAAGGGTAGTTTAGCGCATACGAAGTTGCGGGATAAAGCTAGTACGCTATAAATCCGGTTGAAAAGTTTTTTATTCATTATTTTGTTTGTTGATTGCATGAACAGGATTTAAGGAGTAGATGTACCAATGACGAATGGCCCCTAAATATTTTTAAATTAATTAAATAATTATTACAAAAAGGACGAAACTATACTCTTCTAACACTCTAGCAAAACCAAAATAGTAATGAATACATTATTATTTCTTCATCGAAGCAATAAAAGGAAACGTCCGTCTTTATTTTTGGGGTACCTAATCTTCGAACCTACAACAGATTGGCTGCTTTGATACACCTACGAGCGGAGTATTCACAGTTTCAGTCAACGCATTCAGTGAATATATAGCGTCGCCTAATAATAGTCAATAATACTTTAATAGCAGATTAGACTGTTTTTTTTTTTTATATTTTTCATAAATTAAAATTTCAAAATTGTTCTAAGTGATCCAAATTTAAGTTATGACTACACAGCAAGTAATAAAAACGTTTCATTACAGCAATACCTGACTGACCTGTACCCATGCTCGTGGTGGCTCGACTAGGCTCCGCCATTAGTAATCAAAAGAACGACGCTTGGGGCTGTCATCATCATCATCATCACAAATCTTTGTAATGAGCCCACTGCAGGGCATGAGTCTCTCCCCTGGGTGAAGAGGAGGTATAGGCCATAATCCACCAAGCTGTCCCAGTGCTGGGTGGTGGATGCCAGAATTTTCAGGGTGCCTAGATGACTTCTGACAAACCCTAACGACTACTGCATACAATTTATACAGCACCCGGGACCGACTGCTTAACGTGCCCTCCGAAGCACGGAAGTCGTCGTGAGAAATGAATGGTCGGCGGTCACCCATCCAAGTACCGACCGCTCCAAACGTTGCTTAACCTGTGATATCGTATGATACACACAGTAACCACGGCGCCACAACGACTTGGGGTTGTACTGACCCAATATTAAGGCGTAACGTAACATTCGCGAAAATACCGACAACCGATTGGAGCACGCGGCGCTCGCAACGAGTGGTTCGGCTTCATCGTAATGTAACGTTACATTACGATAAATAGTTACAAGTCAGTAGCCACCTATAGTTGCAATGTATATGTTACAGTTAAAATCCGTTAAAACTGTTTTGACCTAGGATAAATTTCATAGTAAATTATTCTCAAAAGGAATGTTTGTTGAAATCGCGAATAGCGCTTATGACTTCGGCTTTGCCACGAAATTTGAAACTATACAGGGCGACCCAAGGCTATGGGACATTAAGGGAAAGTACCTTAAATATCGTAGATTTCTCTTTTCTCTTTAAATACAGAATTACTTATATTTAAAAATCATATAAAGTTTTCTTTCAGCAAAACATCCTATCTACAATATTTAAGGTTCTTTCCCTTGATGTCTCATAGCCTTGGGAAGGCCTGTACAGATAAGTACAAAGACAGCTTATTATAAACTAACTAGCTGTTTGCCACGTTGTTTTGCCATATAAATAAAAAATAAAAATATATGTTGGCCGATTCTCATAGATACCGGATAAGCACAAAAAACTTCATCAAAATCGGTCAAGCCGTTTCGGAGGAGTATGGCAACGAAAACTGTGACACGAGAATTTTATATATTAGATTTATATAGGTTTACACTTGATAAGTAATCTTTAAAAATAGCTGCGTTCAAAAGTTCACCACATCGTCAAGTGGAGTGCATATTTTCTCAGACTTGTTTTACAGTTCAATGAAGCTCGTGTACTATCCGGGGACTTGGGTACTTGACTATTATAAGGCGACGCTATATATTCACTGAATTCGTTGACTGAAACTGTGAATACTCCGCTCGTAGGTGTATCAAAGCAGCCAATCTGTTGTAGGTTCGAAGATTAGGTACCCCAAAAATAAAGACGGACGTTTCCTTTTATTGCTTCGATGAAGAAATAATAATGTATTCATTACTAAAAAGTGTTGGTTTTGCTAGAGTGTTAGAAGAGTATATGTAGTTTCGTCCTTTTTGTAATAATTATTTAATTAATTTGAATGGCAACGAAAACTGTGACACGAGAATTTTATATATTAGATTTATATAGGTTTACACTTGATAAGTAATCTTTAAAAATAGCTGCGTTCAAAAGTTCACCACATCGTCAAGTGGAGTGCATATTTTCTCAGACTTGTTTTACAGTTCAATGAAGCTCGTGTACTATCCGGGGACTTGGGGTTGCTCCCTAAGAGGCCGTATTAGCTATGTTGGTTTGTAAATAATTATGAATTAAAACACGCGTCTCTTAAAACGACAGAACTTTCATTTTAAGAAACGTTACGTGAACTTTTTTTATGCTTTAGATCTTGAGTTCCTAACCTGGGAGTAATTACCCCCGGAGGGGTAAATCAACAATTTTACGGGGGTAGCGAAGAATCTAATTATTAGAATTGTATAATAAAAAATACAGAGAACAGTGCCGTACTACGCGTATAAAATAATATGTGGACGTTATTACATATATTCGTCGGTTATTTTGTATCACGCAGAGGTATTCTGATTATCTCGGGGTAGACTTCTATATTTTTTTGAGAAACATAGAATACAAAAGGGAAAAGGTTTTTCCTCAAAAATAAAAATCAAAACATGTGTTGAAATACTGGGGTATCTTGCTGAATTTTTCAGTGAAATCTTCGGCCTCAGGAAAAAGTTTGAGTGCAAGCAGCTGATGCTTGCACTCTGCAGAAACAAACGAAACTTCTTTCGAGAATTCCGTAATTGAACATTTATCGCAGTAATAGATTCACTGAAGCAATACTTTCCAGACTTTAATAATCTTCAATCCATCTCTTAGTCCTACGTTTTCTACCGATAGCGCTAAAATTCAAGATAATACATGGCAGCATGTGGAAATTCTTGGATAATGCGAGAGAACAGTACATTAAAAGATTAAATTTTTCGATCTTAGCACATTTTGGCTCAAAGCAGGTGCTGAAAATTCCATTTTAGCTAACAGAGCTTAACAAATTGCAAATACCATTTGCCCCCATCTACCTACAGATGTGGATGTGGTTTTTCTACTCTAGTAACACTAAAAACCAAGGCCAGAAATAATTTTATTGTGGAACATGACTTAAGATGCGATTTTTGTGAAGTTTCTAATGTACAAAATAATGTGTACGTTTGATTTGACTACATTTTATAAAATCAGATTTCGTCATAAGTCACAGGGGTAACAATATTTAAAAGGTTAGGAAACCCTACGTTTAGATTGATTGGTCAGATACAGTTTTCGGGTACCTAAATAATGCTCAGCACATACTTAGAGAAATAGAATACTTTTTAACCGATCTATCTTAATCAGTTAGAACGTTACTTGCTTTCGGTCAACACAGTGAGTTTTTTCCCTAACTCATTATACAAATTTATTTTACCCGAGAAATTGATTTTAATCAAACGCAATTAACATTTCATAATTATATTTCACCCGCATTTGCAAACAGTTGTTATTTGAATGTTTTAATGAGTATTTCATAAAACATTTTGATATAATGCATTAGCATATTGATTTGATCAAAGTGTTATTGCACTATAACTCGATCACTTAATTTAAATGCTTAACGCAATAAAGTTAAGATCATAGCCTGTAAATAATGTCAGAGATACTAGTTAAATAAAGGTCGTTTAAAACGTAAAACTTGAAAGGAATTCACAACTTTAAGTGCATCTCTTAAATTGATATCTATTATAAGTATTTTCTTAAGGAAATTAATAATTCATTGTCAGAGAAATGACGCATGACTTGTAGTGTCACAAGGTTGTGTACACCAGGTTGTAACATCAGAGTGACTAACAGGAATATTTTTTTGATTTTACCCTTAATTGCTCCTTACTGGTGTTGTGCTAGTAATTACTTAGTTTGTTAAATTAAGCAACCTTGAAACTAAGTATATGTATGTTTTTAATGTAATGTTTCCGGAAAATTCCTCAATGTGATTTCTCTATTCTTCTTTTTTTCTGAATATTTGCACTAATAGCACCACCATAGAATATGAGTTAATTTCGATCCTATTCATTTTGAAAGGATTCTGAAATATTATTTCAATCTCTTTCAACTTTATTACTCCCTGGTACTTTCTTAGGTTAGGTATTTAAAGATGTGTTTTTTTTTTAATATTGTAAGGTCTACATTGTTTTCAATGGCTTTTCAGTAGGTTTATTACCGAAACCCAGCGCGACGTCCCGACCTTAATCCATTGAGCATCTATAGTACTTTCTAAAACGTACCGTCATTAAAAGTACCAGTAGAGCAGAAAGATGTAAGAACGACTGCATGGGATCCAAGAGGGTATAAATAGTATGTCCTATGGCTTATTGCATGCTCCGATATCCGGTAATTCGTAAAATAATGCAACCTTATCAAGTACTGGCCGGCTGCCAAACGCATTGTAGAACTAGAACTTTTAAATAGAGAAATCACATTGGGGCATTTCTGAAAGCTTAACGTTAAGAATACCTATTCAACTTAATTTCAAGGTTATTAACAAATGAAGTAACGTAACTGGCACAGCACTCGTAAGGCTAAAGGGTGTGGCAAAATCCGTGCTTTCACTAACAGAAAAACATATTCCTGTCAGTGACACTAGTGTTACAACCTGGTGTGACTACGAGTCATCCTCGGAATTAACATACGTTTCTCAAGTTTATCCGTATTCTTAAAGAAGATCTTTAGAATCTCTTTAGAATGGATAGTTGTGCGAAAACTCACAATTTTCCGTCGTAACACCTCATAGCCCGCACAGGGAAGAGACATAGCTCTGCAGTGGACTTAACAAGAACCGTAAGTATAATATATTTCCCGGTTAATTCATAAATTTACGGTTTTTATTATTTTCCGGTAACAGGCTCATTACAAAGATAAAAAGAAAGTTCATTGTGATGATGATAACAGAATTTGACACAATAAAACCGGATAAAACTTTCTTCTCTGGATATGTGTGGATTGTGTTAGAAAAGTCACTTTTGTAACCATCGAAATCTTTATGCTAAATATATTACCTACTAAATTAAAGAAACAAACTTTTGTGTCTAATAAGAAACGATGTAATCTCTTTTCTATTTTTCTATATAAGTGTTTTGTTTAATTGTCCTCTATGTAAAACTTTATAAATGAGATATGACATATGTTTATTGTAAAATTGTTATTGGAAAAATCCTTGATGTAGGTACTTAAGTATTTTTTTTCTCAAATTCCTTATGATATTAAAGCTTGTTTTATAAAAAGCATCAAAGAGGAACAACCTGATGGAAGTGAGCATGTTTTCGTAATTTATCTATGTGAGCGGGGTGCGAGATAAGTGGCCGGGGTTTATGAAGTGGCTTGTCGAAGTAACCGAACAAAGCTCTGTTAAACAAACCGGATTAACTGGCACGTGCTCCGCTAATGCTCAACCAATTGATAAAACTCTCTTTTAAAAACAAAGTGATCAAATATTGTCCGATTTCAATTATGCAATCATTTTAGAAGTGCTAAACATTTTTATTTTTGTTGAAATTTCAATTATTGGATTATCTTTGATGTTTCTGTTATATAAAACTAAATGAACCACTCAATCTAAAATCCAAATACTTTTAAATAAATTCAGATGCTCAGAGTGGAACGCGAACTTTTTCGAATACAGCAAAACAAATAATCAAATTTTGCGGTTAGTACCCGTCCAATAAATATAGGTACCTAGTGTGATAGGTAAGATATACTAAAATTCATCCTTAAAAGCCTCAAGGAAGTTATGTAGTTCAAGTATATGCAACTAATCAAACTGTTCGACCTTAGACACCGTCACTCATGTGACCAACAGGTGCACCGAATCACGTAGCACATTTGAGAAGTAAAGAAAATAAACCGTTAGGTACGGCTGCGTTATTCTTAAATGTAGTGATTTTCAAGTACAGATTTACAGATAGGGTATTTATCCTACACTCTTAGCACAAGTGTGAAAATCTGTACCAATAGCTTAATCTGTAAAAAAAATTTGGGACTTTGGACCCTTGAGGACTTTTAGTATGTTAATCTGATCTGCACATTGAAAGAAAGAAAGAAACATATTTATTCGGAAAAATAAGAAAAGACAAAAATTAACAAACAGAGAAAAGAAATACAATTATTAAAAATGCCGAAATGGTCGCAGCTCAGCGTAGTACCATCAGCCTTGATTGTGGCAACCTTTGTGAGTAAGGAGTACAAAATACATTACATAATTACTTATACATACATTTACCTTACTTAGTCAAAAATGTAAAGATACGTACCTACTGCATTCTTATTTAAATATATTCCACACGAATTCTAAATAGCAAAAAATAAACATAAAATTCATTAAATTACAGAACTATACATTATAAGTAGGTACCTAATACCTACACATAAAATCTATTTACAAAATTATATTTAATACTAAATCTTAAATTTACACTACACTCTCTAGATAAAAATCTCTCATTTTATTTTTAAACACAGTTTCGAAGCGGTGGAGGCATTGTGTTCCAAATTTTCGCAGCGGTGTAGTTAAAACAGCCCTGGAAAGCGGATGTCATATTTGGGAACTTTAAGACTTGCTAGTTTAGCTCCCGGAAACCATAATAATTTATCACATATATTTATAAAAAGGCTTTCACAAAGACAAAACACCAAATAAAAGAGCGAAAAAATGAATATTCCTCCGAGAGTTTATGTTTTGGTTTCGTTGATATAAGGTTAAATATGACTTCACGGTGGAACGTCCCAACAAAACCGAAAACAGGCATTTTGAGTTCGATGAATTAGTTGCTTAGTCCTTTCTAACAACCTTGAGCCGTACAGGTTACCCGCATAGTTAAGTTTTGAGAGCACTAAAGATTCTACTAGAGTGGTGCGCAAAGGAACAGTGAGGTTATAATGAACTTTGTAAAGTATTTTTAGCCGAAAGAAACAATTGCAAACCTATGCTTGAATGTACTTCTCGTATCGCAGTGCAGAATCGAAAATCATACCTAAATTACGTGGTTACTCTGTATGGCTCACCGGTTCACCTCTTTTTTGATTTGAAATCTTAATAATAACGAATAACTTCCGTTTCAAATGATCGAACCTGCGCGTCTGTACATACCAAGTTGATGAGAGATTGACAATGATCGGTAAAGTGAGTTGAAGTATCTGCTATTTGACTAAGCTGAAAAATATTTAAAAAGTCTAAAAGTTTTAGCTAACTTACACATTTTGAGGTCTGAAAATCAATGTTAAAATCTCCAAGCAAAATACAGGTACCATAGTGGCCAAGAGCGATTCTGTTAGTGCCCCCAAAAAAGAATCAACCTTTACCCAATCCGGTCGATACGAGTATGTACATAGTACACGTGTGCCAGTTTTTTAAAACTACACGAATTATTTCCCCTGCTTGCTTATTTTCAGCTAAATTGACAGTGTGTTTCATGAAGTGGCCTAGTTCTTTGTAAAATTATTTCTATTACTAAGCTAAGTGACTGTTTAGGTCAGTTTTCAATTAATATACATGAATTTACGTCATCAATACGCATGATAAGACATCATAAATAATATCCAAAGAACTGAAAACAATTTCATCCACATTCCACCTCTTTAATGCCGAAAGATTATTACAGCATGTTTTATCCGTTGAACGAGCTTTTACAAATATTCTGTTTACAAATTTAACCGAACCAATTACAGAATTAAAGTTACTTCCAAAGGCAATTGAACTTCGATTGTTTAATCCTTATTTATAAAGTATGCAAAAGTTTCAACTTTATAAGTCACAAAAGAATTTCTTGAATATTTTGTTGAAGTTAATATTGTTAACACGTTCATTCCCAAACCAAAATCGTAAGATTTACCCAGGTGGCCAAAATCCTATTTTTACATTATTTTAGTCTTAAATATAATAGATAATGATTTCAGGTTTATCTATGCATGTAGTATATTTGTATGCTATTTTATGTCTATATAACGCCACGTCGCATGATGGGCCATGGAGGATGCATATTAAGAATATACATCTATATAGTGTATAAAGAGATTTTATGACCCTGATGGCCAAGCCCTTTTTCTGATAGTTCAACCCCTTCTCCAGAATCCCGTAAAAAGTGAATTGCGATATCTCTACGATTCACGAAATATTACGTCATCCAAAACTTTATGGTCTCACCACGCGACGTCGCGTGATGTGTCAAATTAAAGAGGCCCGCGATCGCGCGACGTGTCGCGTGATTGACAATGAACATGTTAAAGCGTATAATACATGTTTCAAATGGCTAATGTTTATGAAAGCACTACTCAATGTTTAAGTTTAATAAACTTTTCAACCTTAAATACAGGACGTCATCAGAGTATACTGTTTTGTGGGACCGCAACTACGGTGAATAATAATTAGCTTATATAAAATATTCATTGTACTGTATATAGCTAGGTAATAAGCTAATTATTATTCATTTTAGTAGTGCCGCTGAATCTACGCCGAAAGATCCTCTTAGGTTTTCGAAATCCTTTAAATTTCGTTTGTTATATTAAATACGTTTAAATATGATTTGTCACCTATCTAGGTATTTTTATTATAAATGAGCGTGGATTGCTATGCCACCGACTTAAAGCATTAACGCATGTTTAAACACCAATAAAAAAGTCGTTTAGATCACATAATCACATTTATTTTGTTATTTTTAGAATTTGAAAGGGCTACGATTTCAAAAATTGTTGAATGCTTACAACGTATTTTTAAACCGCATCTGACATTATTTCGAGTAAGTTCTCATCCATTGACGGCTAGTCGGAATAACGGTTACATCTATTTATAAATTTACAAGATAAACAAAACATTACACACTCAAAATAGTATTGGTTGTGTAAATATTATGATTTTCAATATAAACAGCGAGCTCAATTGTAAATATTGAATATTATTAGTCTTATTTAGCACTTTTGTCAGTAGCATGATGAGTATGATGAAAGTTCGTTCTACAAACTCAATATCGCGTAATGTGTACTATCGGTAACAGAAAATAATTTCCTTATTTTCTTTTTTGATTTCAATATAAAAGAAAGAAATTTAAGACATATGGAGGTAGAGGTATATTACATTACTAAAACTTTAATGTAGAAACCGCACAAATGTCATTTAATATTCGCTACTTTCACTAAGAAAAATAAATATCTTTTTTTAGAAGTTTTTCGAAATTAAGATATTTTCATCATTGAAAGTTTAATTTCCAGAAAAACTTTTGTTTGCACATACATACATACATAACTTCACGCCTGTATCCCTTATACACAGAACACCAGAGGTCACGTTTGACCTTGGAGGTATTATAATAATGAATAGAGACTATTGCAGTGATAGGATGATAGTCTATCACCCACCAAACTAGCCAATAAAACCTCTGTCCCTTAACTGACTTTTACAGTGTGCCCGGGAAGAGATGCAGCTGGTACATTCTATATTTTTCTTCGCTTTCAGTCCAGCATGGACCTTTTTTTTGAGTTCTTTTTAATACCTATATTTATATATTTTTTACTGAACTGTTTTATAAACTTGCAACTTATGTAACTAACTCTATCACACTGAAACTAATTAACAGATCGTGCTGAAATCGCACACTGGTAGGACATTCCTGCTAAGCCAGAACTTACACTTACGATACTAAAATGCGTCTGATATTCCCTGTGTAGAACTAATACATAAAACTACATATATTGTATATGTTACCGTCAATCTGTATCATCCGGTATTTTATACAATACCTAGGTAATTGATAAAATACCTGAAACGAGCAGGTAATTTATGAAATATTATTTATTTTATATTTTTCAAAGGTATTCTATATTATGATGTATGAAACAGTACTCGAAAATGTAGAAAAAATAAAGTAATAATGGATACGCGGCTTATCTGGTTCGAAATATAGCTGACATATTAATTTTTGAATGTGAATAAAGAAAGAAAATGAACTGCGCATCTAGTGCATACCTGTGAACGTTGGCAAATTTGATAATGAAATGGCAGACTCACTAGCTTCAAAAGCTCGGCATAACATAATCATTCTTAACGTAGATCTCACCCTTTCAGACTACAAAACCATTATTAAACAAAATATTTATTTTAAATGGAAAACTTTAATAAAAATAATAATAAAATCCCCATACAATCACACCAACTATATGGCCCCAAAGTAAGCATAGCTTGTGTTATGGGATACCATATAGCGAACTAGGGGGGAACCTAGAACCATCGCCAAAGTGGTCGTCTTTCTTTATTAATATCTCATTAACTAGTGGCATATGGTACAAAACTCTTGTGAAAGAACTCCCACGTGTTCTATGGCTCTACTAGAATTCTTATTTTTATAAGTCATACAATGGTCGGTGGTGAAAGAAGCATCGTCACCCTAATGAAGGATACCGACCCGGACGACGTTCCCGCATTCGTGGCGAAGGAATTTCATAAGTTGCCTAGCATCGGGTTCGACCACGTTGACGTACATCGCGTTCCTGAAATCAAGCCTTGCTGATGTTCAACGGAAGCAAGAGGCATCGGATTGCATAATTGGTGAACTTCGTACCGAGTTATTACATTTAAAAAGAAATAACTTCTTATGTAGGTCACCAGAGTTTGATGCGTCTAAAGTGAACACGAGTCGTCGCGGAGCGCAAGTTGCAACGGTCAGCAGTCCCGTGCCGGCGTCGGCGATGAAGCAGGTCGCTGCATGCGACGCCCTGTGCCCCACCGCCGGCTCCCCCGCGTGCAGTGCCCCGCACCCCGCCGCCCGCTCCCTCCCTGTGACGGAGTCAATGATTTAACGCGCACCGACTTCCTGCGCGTATGCCACTGCCGCCGCTGCCACTACATCGCAGCGGGTGACACCAGAGAAGAGGAAAAGTTGTAGCGGGCCCGCCACTTTAGAGGTACAGAACCGTAAGGCGAACCGTTTTATGTCTTCTCGGCCATTTATGGCGTGCACAACAACTGAAGGATCAGGCTCCGACACGGAGACTGAATCAAATCTTCTAGTGAAGAAAACAGGAGACTCAACGTCAGACACGACGAAGAAGACTAGATCTCCGGTTTCGGGGTCACCCAAATCAGGAAAAAAGAAGTCTGGCAAAAAGCGGTCACCGGCAACTTCCGAGCAACAGCCGACAGCACAATCTTTTCGTAAGTGTGGATCTCCAACTAGGATTGAGGACATTTATGTTGATTTTGATGATTTCGAGTCAGGAGTAGAGCTGGCCAACGTGTAGCCGAAATTCTCGCAATGGCTACCACCTCTAATAACCTAAAGGGTGGTTATGTAAAGGATCTGAGGATATAAGCGAAGGACTTGCAAGAGATGGTAGAAAGTCTCTCTCGAAGAAAAGAGGCAGATGAGACTAAAAGACTAAGCAGAGAAAATGCCAGACTGAAACGCCACGTAGAGGACCTCAGAACTGAAGTTGCCGCACTAAGGCGGGATTACTCGGAGCGAAAGTCTCTTTAGCCTGTTGTACAAAACAAAGAGGCAGGTAGTCTAATCGAGGATATTAAGACATTGCTATTGCTGGAAATTCAGAGCCTAGTAATGAAATCAGCTGGAGAGATGATGGAAGCCAAGCTGGCTGGCATCAACGATCGTCTTCTCCCTGTACAAGTACAGCGTCTGCCGCTTGCAGCCGATCGCCGTACAAAAGCGGTGGTAAATACCCCGCCTACTAACCGTGAGGTACCAAAGGCACTAAATTAAGTCTTGCTCAAATTGACGTTAAGATTTTTAATGATTAAATTATGTTTTTGCTGTTTTAAATAAAAGATACCAAATTTTAATACATCGTTTAATTTTTTTTAACCTTAGCATTGATAACTTTTGCATAGCATATAACTTTCCACATAGTAGATTTTCCTCGATATTGATTTTCTTCGCCTTGGTAAAAAACATCGAATAACTTTACTTACGAAAAAGTTATCTAAACAAACTACATATTCGTAGAAAGCTCAAACTTTCCGAAGTCATCTATCAGTCTTACTTTTTTTTAATGCAACGCAAAGTTGAGTTTCAAATTTTTTTAACCCCTTTTTATTACTGAGGGTCCATAACTTTATTTCTAGCCATCTAAAATGTGCATCTATTAATTTTATAAGGACCTACTAATCACCTAAATTGCAATAAAGAAAAAAACGAGCTGCCACTGAAAAAAAATTATTTAGACGGGTTTAATAAGTACATTAGCGAAATAATCCAAAAATAAGAAAAAAAAAATATTATAAAAAACTTGAGGCCGAGGCAAAATCTTTCGTGCTGGTAAGATAACGGACCACCCCACATACCACCCATTTTCGTATGTTCAACGTTGTGCCGATCACTCTGTGTAATCAAAACTATAATATTTATTTTAGTGCATTGATTCCAATTTACTGAACGCATTTTACTATACATCATCCAAAACAGCCTGTGATCGTGCCTGAGTTCCGTAGAGGGCGCTGGACGTGATACCCTAATCGTTCATTAAGTCGCGCAAATAAGCTTGTTTGGACATTTTCCTGTTCAAATCACGTTTTGAAGATATAGTTGTTGCCATATGGTAAACAATACTCTATCTCACTTTTCAATCCAACATTTTCATAGCAATCTCGTTCAGCTGTATTAGATTGGTTTAGGATTTAATGAATATTGAAACTTAGTCATTCATGTCTTTTGTTACGTGACATAAATTATTATTATTTAAATCCTGAAGGTGTTTTAGGCGACATTATGGTACCTATTACAAAAATGTATGGAGCCAAAATGATCTCCTTTCATAACGTTTTAAAAAAATATATCAGAGGAGGAACTATTTACAATGTGGTTATTAAAATAAAAATTAAAAATCTAGTGTTTGTTAATTGTAACATCCATAACATTCTTACTACTCTCTAATCTCATTCTCACTGTTCTTAGATTCTCACTAAGTAAATAAAGAATCAATAAATAATTAGGAGTAAAGTTATGGAAAAAATAGAAACAAAATTAAAGAAACAAAAATAAAATATCAAATAGGTACAGCAGGCAGCAGATCAAGCATTATCAATCTATCAAATCCCAACCAATTTTTAACTTAATGTCGAGTGCGTAGAGATCAAATTCAATTACATTTTTTTGACAGATTTGGAACGCTTGATCTGCTCTCTTCTGTACCAAATAAAATAATTATTTTATTAGAACGTTAAACATAAAAACACATCAGATGAGAAACCAAAGGGTAAATCAAATTATAACAAAGAAAAAATAACATAGTAAAATAACATGTATTTATCAAGTAAACAAACTTATTTGTATGTAGGGCTGAGTCAACTTAAGCTGCTTGCTGAAAATCAATCTTGTAGATCCACCGAATCTTCAAAGTTTGCTGTCGATTCCTTTTTGTATCTACGGAGGTATACATACCTCTACGTACATTTGTAGATGACGATATTTATATTTTATTGTTTATACAAAACTTGGTACCCACTTTTGGCATCCGTACCTGCAAAATAAATTTAATTATTTATTTCAAGAACGATGGAGTTCTCGACGCAGAAATTAAAATTGAAACACTCTTAACGTAACTTCAAATGTTAGTTATAACAGTATGATGAGACGTAAGCGATCTAATTTATTATAATTTAAAATATTTTTTCGATTCGGATTATTTTAAAATATGAAAAATAAAGTAAATGTAGGTATTAATAAACTGTAAGTACCCTCAAAATGCACTTGGAGTTATACCAACTTTTTTAACGAATATATTTTACCCCTGTGTGAGGTTTCGCGTAAACAAAAACATTGCATAGATTGATTTCCTTCATCTTGCAATAACGTATGCAGTAAAATAATGACGTCTGTAAAATTTTATAGTACCAAATTTCGCTTATTTAGATAGTGGTATTATTCTGAACATATTCATTAGTTTCTCTAGAGTAAAAAGTCATCGATTGGTTGAGAATAAGGAAATTCCTCTTGCGAGACACAGTAGGTCTCCTATGTATCTGTTGGCACCATGATTTTCTTTGGCAAAGTTTCATATCCTGAGATTATTTAATCAATATACCCATTAAGTTCCACTATTGCATTATTACCACGCTTAATAATTTAGTGCAGAAGTGCATAAGTATATTAAATAAAATAATAGGCTTAGAAATAGCTTTGTATATATGTTTTTCTAAAAAGGTGGATGATCCAGGTACCGTGATAAGAGCGTAAATAAATATATTTTTTCCCTTTCCCTTATTTCACTCTGTACACATTCTGATTATCTAATGGCATTAGAAAACTTCCAGAAATAATATATACTGGGTTGATTTGTAGTCACCAACCAAATTTAAATGTTAGTTTCTTTGATACGACATATAAACTTACCTGCATATTTATTTTAGTGTCGCTCAGTACAAGAAAATTGAAATATGGAACCACAAACTCTAAAAAAAAATAGACGCTGTTGATTACTACGTCACGGCATTTCATTGATAATACTACGACGTAGTACTACAATATGTTTTGAAGTAGCGCCTGTTGCCTTTATTTAAATGGTAATTTAGATATATGGTTTGTGTAAATGGGCTCAATTCAACTTTAAAATATCTTATGTATGTAACCATAAAAAAATATCAAATCCGAATACGGTATAATTTTTTCCAACCAAGGAACAAAACTACAACATTCTTCTATATAGTTTATAACAAAATAAAATGTTGACAAAACTATTGCAATGAAATACACCGTATTTTAAAACCAATTTCACTTAACCAAGGACAGTTATTGCTGCCAAATAACAACAAATTGATTTTAAACCAAAGCCGACCCTATTTCTGATGTTCGAGAAGAGCAATGACGGCGGTGGGATTTGAACAAACAGAATGATCATCATCATCATGAACAGCCTGTAGACGTCCATTGCCCGACATAGGCCTCACCCAATAGAATTATCATATCGTTTTTGTGTAGCGCCAAGTCTAGACGCATACGGGCTACAGTTTACAACAAAATCTATACCATAATCTTTTATAATGTCAAATTGACATAGATACGCCATGCTCATCAACAAATTAGCTCATATAATACAAAACGGAATTAATTCTGGGGTTATATGATGTTTTTTGTGATTTAATAAAAACATGCTTAAAGTACCTGGGCGGGTCAATAATTCCGTGATTTTTCAAATTTCTGACCTCTTTACCTGTCAACAGGCATCTGTCAGTTGACTCCTGTCAAAATTAGAACTTGCTGCGTCAGTTAATTGGTGTTTGACAGCTATCTTTATCAGATTCAAATTACTGAGGCAAAAATGGAAAAAACTGAATTTCGTGTGCTTATTAAGAATTATTTTTTGCGAAAAAGACCATTACCGAGACCAAAGCTACGCTTGATAAGTATTGTGGGGACTTTGCACCATCGATTTCAATGCTAAAAAAGTGGTTTACTGAATTTCTTTGTGGCCGTACAAGCACTGAAGATTCCGAACGTCCTGGACGCCCAGACGAGGTACACCCGAAACAATCGAAAAATTTCACGATATGGTGTTGGCCGTCCAAATATTTAAAGTGCGAGAGATTGTGGAAGCCGTAGAGATCTCACATGGCTCAGTGGTTTCAATTTGGAAGGATCACATAGGCATGAGAAAGATTTCCGCAAGCTAAGTGCCGCGTTTGCTCACAGTCGACCACGAACGCAATCGTGTAATAACTTCACAGGAAAGTTTGGCGTTGTTTAATCGCAATATCGAGAAGTTTTTGCACCGTAGACGAAACATGGATCCATTACAACACACCAGAGACCAAACAACAGTCAAAACAGTAGGTTTCTAAGGGTGAATTGGCGCCAAAGAAGGCCAAGGTGGGTTTGTCAGCCAATAAAGTTATGGCGACTGTTTTTTGGGATGCACGCGGGATAATCCACATTGACTACCTTGAAAAAGGAAGAACAATCATTGGGGAATAATATGCCAACTTATTGGACCGATTCAATGACGATTTGAAAAAAAACCGACCTCATTTGGCCAAGAAAAAAGTTCTTTTCCACCAAGACAATGCAAGGCTGCACCATGACATAAATTCATGAATTGGGCTATGAATTGCAAAAATCATCCAGATTTTTATTCTCCAGATTTAGCTCCGAGTGACTACTTCTTGTGTCCAAACCTGAAGAAATGGCTCGGTGGAAAAAGATTTGACTCCAATGATGAAGTCATCTGGCAAACAAAGGCCTATGTTGCGGACCTCGACAAATCATATTTTTTCGAAGGGATAAAAAATTTGTAGAAGCGTTGGACAAAGTGTATAGAGCTCAACAGAGACCTCGTTGAAAAATAAAATGATTTACTTATCAAAATAAACTGTGTTATATTCCAAAAGTCACGACCTTATTGAACCGCCCTCATAAATAAAACTATGGTCATTAAAAGATATTGCAAAAGAAAACTGAGTGAAGTAAATTGGACTTTACTAAAAAGTCCGTTTTAGTAAAATTGAAACTTCTTGTTTAAAATTGAAACAAGAAGTTTCAATTTTAAACTTTTATCTCGTGAGCGCAAACTGCCAGTTTCGGATATAACAAGTTTCTTTTCTAAGTTACCGGTATGATTAAATTAAGACGTATTCATGCATGACCCATATGGACGACAGTTTATTTGAAAATCACCGACAGTTTTTTACACCTTACTGAAAGTATTATCTATTTGGTGTAACTTTTTTTTTATCTTTGCAGAAAATTTACCTTAATAGCTGCAAAGAGTCACGTAACTCCAAGTATTTTGACGTTTTAGCGGTCTAGCCCTTTTATTGAAGATTAATTACCTATTTGTTTCTTGAGAACTAGGTGCATGAATGACTCTTTCAGAAATATTACAAAATATAGAATTTTTATTTGTCTCAATTCAAGAATATAGGTATTATCACACCATTTGAACATAGTTTTGATTTTTAAATGACTATCGCAATGGCATACTCTAAAAAATATTTTTAATACAATATGATGATATAATGATAACGAACAAAATAAGCTATATTTTCATGTAAAATTCAATATCGATATTTAGGATTGTCAATATGATTGACTTTTCTTAGCATAGTGTAAACTTTCTCAACACAAGGACTTACTTGGCGTGATCTTGTCCGGTTCTAGAAAGCTCTCCGACTCAGGTTCCGTCATGTCTCCGTTGAGGTAACGCTGCTCCATGTCGATGAAGTGGCCCATCGTCACGATCGTCACCGAGAAGTAGATCTGGAAGTTATTTACCCATATAATAAGATTCCCATAGAGTCACAACGGCCACATGGCCCCAGGGAAAACCTGTGGTATGGGATACCATGCAGGCGCGGTCCCAGGGGACATGAACCCCTCAAAATCATGAAAAGATAAACCTCTTATTAGAGTTGAAGCTAGAAAAAGATAGTTGTGGTTAAAAATTTAGTTGCGACCCCTTAAAAAATTCAGTTGTGTCTCTCCCTTGGGGTTGGTATTACCTACTATCTGCCGTGGATGCCAGTAGTGGCGGGTTCACTCCCGCATAGACACAATTTATTTGAATGCATGAACCGGAACCAGACCACAAGTGATTAGTTATTTCGACTTTGTTGCAATTCAACATGTAGCGGAATAGAATAGAAATAAATTATTCTAAGAGTACAATATAATAAAGTCAAAGTCAAGATATTTTTTATTTCATTGGTATATTCTTGAAAAAATGACTTTGTTTACAAATGGAAATAAATCTACCACCACTTCAGAAAGTCGATCCGTTGAAATAAACTGGCAAGAATTGTCCGTATGATAATTATTCCTAGGTACCAATGTAAATAAAACGTTTAATCAAAAAACAATCCTTGTTCAAATGAATTGAACGTTTACACTCATTAATTGGATAGGATAAAATATTCAAATGAAAAATGGCGCTTACATTACTACTAGAATCGCAAAGCTGAATTATAATTATCGAGATGATAATAACTTGTTGTTTTTTTTTTCATTACCAATCCTACGTATAATTGAGCTAGTTAAGAGCTTTATATATTTATTTAAAAAAAAACACTGTTTACAGCGAAAACAAATTGAATTAATTGAAAACAAAACTTGCATATATCATTATATACAATATCTTAGCCAGGAACTAACCCTGACATTATCCAAAAAAGTTAATTATTAATGAATTAATATTTTAACTTTTATATTATTAGAATTAAGTTAAAACTAATAATAACCATAGCATAAACTTAAACTATACTAAGACCAGTGCGATTTATTGAGCAGTTACAGTAAACTATCCTTGAGATGTTTTTGAGAGTTGTCATGGTATATCTATTTCCAGTGTACGTGATATAAATCCTAGCTAGAAAGTGCAAGAAGGTGAATGAATGGGGAATGAGAGGGGACGACTTGGAATGAAACGTATTGGAATTAACTTTAAGATATAGCAGCAAGTAGATACGGACATTGTATTTTATTATGTAAAAGTTTATGGAAAATCGTTAAATTATACATGCGTCGCTTTTGAAGCGGCAGCCTTATAAAGGCAGAACCTAAGCTTGTACAGCGAGCTCGTTATTACTTTGTACATGTCGACTTCTATGATACGTTTATTGAGAAGTGTTCAGGAAGACATGTTCATCCCTTTCACAACACATATTCCATCCACTCGGCAAACCTCAATATTCAGTGACCGATATGGGTGCGCTATTTTTTACGTACCAATAACTCTAAAAGTATATCATCAAAAAACTCAGCCCTAACTTAGTTTTCCACAGCTGAAGAAATGTTTATGAAGTGGACAAAAGAGCATACTAAAAGTTAGCATTACGCAACATGAATCTCTCGGCTTTCTTCGAGTTTTATGAGAGAAACTTTAGCTGTCCATTGTTAATTGTCATTTTCAACCGACTTCCATCCAACAGAAGGAGGCTCTCAATTCGTGTGTATGTTTTTTGTATCATTATTACATGATACAAAAAAATGATGGTCAGTTATGAATCGATTTGAATGATTCGTGTTTTCAAGAGTTTACTTCAGACGTGGTTTAAATTTCATCGAAATTGATTAATTACTTTTTAAATATTTTAAAATATTCGAAAAAATACGTATGTGATCGGAGAAGTTATAAATTAATGACCTTATACTTCAGCTAAAGTTTTCACAAGGATTAAAAAAATTGGAGGAGTAATTTTTTTTAATGCTCTGCGTTCATGATTGTGTTTTGTTATGACCAACATCTTAAATACATTTAGTACCTATATATATTTTTAGGTATCAGCGTAAAAAGGATCAGCGTGTTTCACTGGTTTTCACATGACTCATGCTCAAGTAAGGTCCTCTAACAGCATAGTTAGAATTGTTTATTTCTATTTATCTAGAGAACTAAAGATCCGATTTAGTAAGACTTGTCTGTCATATGTGGCCGTTTTTTTTTCCTAATAGCGAATCTACTTAGACAAGTCGTTTTCTACGATACGCTTATCAAAAGTATTAAAGACATGAAAGCCCTAAAACGCTAAAAAAGTGGGCTTAGCAAGTTTACGGCGAAAGTAGCTTCACAAGTAATCGTATTATTTGTTCGTACCTAAAAGTTCACTAAACGAATAGTTAAACAACTGAACCTGTGTAGGTAGGTATATAACTTATTCTTTACTGAAACTACAAACAAAACCGTGTCGTGTTAACTGGTAGTTTGAGGTTTTATATCAAAATAATTAAAACACCAGTCTAGGGTTCCGTAACACTTTTTAAATGACATGTTGTTTACAACTAGTTCGGAACCCTTAACCTTGACATATGCCTAAACGCATATATATTCAGTTTTTTATGCCAAGTTTGAAACTTGCAATACACTAGAAATAAATATTTCAAACTGCACATTAAAATTGTATTACACTGTGTCCCCGCGTATAGTAATAGAACTTTAGGAGCAGTAACTTTACTCAATTTTATTAGTTTCTAATGGCTGGTTTCAGTAATGGAAGTTTTCACAGATTTGTATAATTGCGGCAATTGTTAAAATAGTAGCTATAAACTTTTTACAGGAAACTTTTATAAAGTTGGTAGTCGCCGCAACTTTAGTTGCCTCGTGAGCAAAGTGCTTACAGCTACGAAAGCCTCGAAACAAACTATTTGTCGGTTCAATAACATTCTAAAGCTTAAAACCGCAGCGCGAATGCAACACAAAGGTACAGACATAGGTGCGATGAAACAATTACGAACGCAAATATGGTTTTCATCAAGGTAACTTTCCAGACGAAAGTTTACACGATTTTTGTGTTGGTTTTACAGCCTTTATTTTCGTTTATGAGTTATTTTAGTTGGCACCACAGGTGCTTGTGTGTGGACGATTTACTTAACACCTGTATTTTCTTTTTGTTTTTCATGTAGCCAGCAATAAAACTTGCTCTAAAAGAAGTTTATTAGCCCTTAACTGTCCATAACTTTTTGGAATGTCAACGTGATACTTTTATTTCGCAGATTCCAACATAAAATACAGCCAACAAGAAATTGAACCTTCAGTATAATTTGGTTGGAAATAATAGATAAGAAATGAAAAGCTATGTTTACTTATTTATGTTTGCTTTGCTGTGCGTTTGATTAACTGGATGACGCATATAAAAATGCAGATGCTTAGTTTTAACTAAGCTATTTTTTTAGGATGGTATGGTATGAATGCAGAAAGATTTATTTAAAACAGAACGGTTGTTACAAAGATTTAGCAGGTAAAAAGCGGCTAGTAGTTTAAAATAATATACAAAGTTACTAGAATGTTTCTAAAACATTATTATTATTACGTGTTTTTGTAATTAGATCAAGTAAAATAATTAATAAAATAAAGAATAACGTGGGATTAAGAGTAGGAGCTTAAACAGTATAAAATTACACTCTTCACGATTTTAAAGCGATAATCGGTAGTGCTAAAAAGGCAAATAAATATTAATTAGCTAACAACTAACTAAACCTATAAAGCATTAAAGCCTCACGGCTAAAGTATATGCAAAAAGGCGCTCTTTATCTAAACAAGACAGCAAAAAATAATTTCCTTGAAAATTTAAATCTTGCGCCGCCGCGTGCATCAGGGCGGTCTCTGAATAAGGTTATTACAAACCTCTGTAGAGATTTGATTTGATTTTCACCTAAAAAATTTTTCAGAGTAAGTAGGTCTGACATTGAACTAATTTCTGGTGTTTCTTTCTTTGGTATAATTTTTTATACGAGAACTCTCAGCGGGGATTTAATGTAGTCAACAAGTGGCTACAGCAGCATTTACTGACCCTAAATTCAGACAAAACTCATATGATTCAATTTTCCATACGAAAGTCTACTACTGTTATTCCTAACCTATACGCGCACTTTTGTTGTGATTAAAATAATCAATCGTGCTCGTGTCCGTATATTTCTCCTACTAAAATAATTAAATACCTAGGTATTATAATCGATGACACTCTGTCCTTTAAACAACACATAGATACGGTGAGTGATAGAATACGCAAGCTTATATTTGTTTTTAAAAAATTGTGCAAGGTTGCAACTGGACGGCAGCATCAGTGACAGTGAGAGCGACAGCGGCGCGGGCAGCAATTTCCGATACACGATAGAAAGTTTTGAGTATGTATGAAACCGCGACAAATCGCTCCGCTGCCGGCTGGCGTCGAGAACGGCTCAGATTCCCCGCGTCGTCGCTGCCCGCGCCGCTGTCGCTCTCGCTGTCACTGCCGTCCAGTTTGCAGCCTTAGACATATGTTGCACTCAATGTCGAAATTATAAACAATAAATTTTTAGACTTTAGGCATTGCTTTAAGAGGCCTCGTGAAAGTTTGTAGGTGTACAAGCGCCCACTTTATACATTTGCAACAAACTAACATTCGTGATCGTTATATGTCTACTTTAATTCTTGCTTCCGTGCTGGACTGGAAGCAAAAGAAAAACATAGAATGTACCAACTGCTTCTCTTTCCGAGCATACTGTAAAAGTCAGATAAGGGACAGAGGTTTTATTGGCGTGTTTTGTGGGCGATAGGCTGACCCCCTGTCAATGCAATAGTCTTTATCCATCATTACATTACAATACCTCGAATGTCAAACGTGACATCAGATGGTCTTATAACCTCTGGTGTTCTGCCTACCCCTAAGGGATACAGGCGTCAAGTTATGTATGTATATGAAATTCTTGTTGTACTGACTAAAGTTTAGAAAAAAAAGTTCTTTAAACAATATTAAATACAGTTCACCGTTATTTATTCGTTTTGATTTAATATACGTTTTAACTCGACTTTTCGGTGGCTTTCACTACGGGCTATCACTATCACCAACAAAATCGCGGGAAAAGTAAGTTAATAGTATATTATGTAACAAGTGAGCGAAGTTGCTAATTACAGTCGAGGCTGTGATTTGAATCCGAGCCGCAGGCGAGGGCTTAATAATGAGCCGAGACTGTAATTAGCAACGCTCACGAGTTACATACGACGTTTTTCAACACGCTTGTGAGTAAAAGACAGACATACGTGGTCATAAAATAACAAACACACTTGATAACAAAGCTGTGAATTGTGATTGAAAAATGGCGCCGAACCTCGCGCATGCGCGTAGGTTTTTTTTCCGTCAAATGTGTCAATGTCTGTATAGTATATACAGCCTTTTTTAAGTGAAAATGTTTAATTTGGAGTGGTAAATGCAAATATTTTAATATTTTATGACAAATGATTGTAAATTTAGCATAATTTGTTTAATATACAAATTTATTTTACTAATATAAGGCGCAAACATTTAAAAATGTATATGGATTTGAAGTGGTATAAAACCTCTTTGTTGTTTCTGAAAATATTTAGTGTATAACCCGGACCAATAAAATATGCTCTGTTTTCTCGCATGTTATTTGCACAAAGGTACAATTCAACTTTGTAGGATTCATTATATTATGCACTAGGGTATAATATATTATGCACGCGTGATTTATAGCCCAGTTTATAGTTCTAAATTCAATAGAATAACGCTCACTTTACGAGCAAGTGTGTTGAAAAATATAAAAATCCACCCGCTTCTGCAGTGCGTTAGGGATGTTTGCCGAAGCAACAGTTGACTGTTTCTATACAAAAACCGATGCGGGTCCTTAGTGCTGCGGATGCGGGCGAGCGGTAACAGCATCCTGAATGTGATCTCAAATAGATTAGATTCGACGCATTTAAATCACTCCTGTGTCTTTTCGGGGGAATGGTAGGCCAAATTATTTTTCAAATATTTTTTTTTTCTTGATTCTTTGCACATTATTTTGTTTTAAAGTTTTTATTTGTTTACTTAAATATTTATTAACATAGTCCATAAGCATTTAAATGCTAACAAATTGAGTCTTTGTTACTTGTAAATAAATCATTCATTCATTCATCCAAATTACGCTTGTGATCGACGTTCACCTACTTTTTAAAAAAAAAGGTGAACCGTGACTTTGCATTCATCCTAGCGACAATGTGATTGATGATTTATGATGGAGATTCATACAATAGATTTCAAAGAACTCCTAATATTTTAACAGTTGTTAGTTGAAATTTTAACGAAAATACTCATACATTAAAAATCGGACCATGGCATAATGGATTCAACAATATTCAAACAAGTAAACGATCATGGTGCTTGCAGCATCAAAATGCTCGATATAAAAATCGGTAATTGTAAATCTCCTAAATTCATTAAATAATTATACCTAGTGAAAATAACCGCGATAGTTCAAAACATTTAATACTAGTTTTTATTTATTCATTCTACAGGTTTACTCTTAGCTTTTCAGGGTAGAGTTTTTTTTTTCCAACACCAACATTTCATTACATTTTAATTAATCTCTCTTTTCTTAAACTTTATTTCGGTTCGACGCTTTCATTTTTTTTCAGGGTGTAATTATGAGTACACTTATCTGCGACTCCACTTATTACAAAGGAGACTGGCGAGCAGCTATACATTGTCAGTACCGCTTTTATTAGCAAAGAGGATGCACGTATCAAAACCTTAGAAAGTGGGTTTGAATGCTAGGATGACTGTTAAACATAATGTAATCATAAGATTTACATAGCAGTTGGGAATAAAAAGTTTAAGTACGACTCAAACCTAACAATCACGAGAATATATAGAAATGATTTGTAGTCACCGGCCAAACTTTTTACACAAAAATATCTATAAAAAGGTATTATTTTTTTACAAGGAAATTAATATCGGATATATTAAGCAAACCATTCTAAATTACCATTGTAATAAAGACAACTACGTGCTGCTACAAAACATCTTGTAGTACTACGTCGTCGTATAAATATTAAGCCGCTTCATAGGAGTTATGTTCATCAACAGCGACTTTTTATTTTAAAGTTTGTGGTTCCATATTTCTGCTTTTTTGTACTGAGCGGCGCTAAAATAAATATACAAGTACGGTTATATCGTATCAAAGAAATTGACATTTAAATTTGGCTGGTGACTAAAAAGCAACCCTGTATAGTATCGTGTCCATTTTATTCTTTCCTTGATACAAAATATTTTAAATATTCAATATTTTTTTTACTGTAAAACGACATAAAATAAAAAAATCCCTAAATTAAAAAGATTTCATTTTTCCTCCTGATTCGCATGAAACAATGTCTTTTGACATTCACACATCAAAAACAGTTTGAGATCACTTTGATAATAGGACCTCGTTTTTGTCACGTTAGCATAAAAATGTTTATCTTTATTTTCTAAGATTCTTCATTTAACAATCAAATCTATTAATTAGAAAAGTATTTAAAATATCAATTGTTTTTCTGTATAAAAAGAGATTAAAACCTTGTTTACACTCATTCAGAAATCTGACCAACTAGATTCAAGCATTTTTTCTGACTTTTCGAAGAAGGAGTTCATTCAAAAAGATGCTAATAATCCCATCAGAAATTTTACGAACAAGAATTGTTACATCGAGGGAAGAAGGACATGCTACGGGTGCAATATCACCCAGTTTGGCTGTATCGGAAGTATTAGCACTCAGATCATCAGGAATTGCATACACCAGGTTGGATTACGAGTGAGGAGATCCGTAAGCACCCCTGACCACACAGCAAAGACAGCGCCGCAGATTGTGGGGTGGGGTCGACTCCGGTCGACAGTGGGGTCGACTCCGATAAAATGAAGATGGCGGAATTGTCTCTTCGTTGACGAGTCCAGAATTAGTACTCATTCAGACAACTGACGTCTTTGTATCTGGAGAAGACGTGGGGATGCTGAAAGTCAAAGAACTGCCACCGGAACCGTTCAACAAGGTGGGAGATCGGTATCCTTTTGGGACGGTATTATGATTGGTGCTAGAACGCCGTTGATCCCGTATCGTGGCTCGATACTTGCAGCATTATACCAAACCATTGCTATTGATGGAATTTTAAAGTCATTCAGAATAAACCATGGGCCTCTTAATTTAATTTAATTTAATGCATCCGCACATCGAGCTGAACAAATCAACACTGCTCTACGTGAATTCGACATTACCAGGTTAGACTGGCCTGCCAGCTTACCTGACTTAAACCCGATTGAGCACGCATGGTATGCTGTCAATGGTATTTAGTTAAATCCTCTTTTTATTTCAATTATTACTATCCAAAATTGCATAAGGATTTTGAAATTCAATTTTTGTAAACAAAAAATAACAAATATATTTTTTGTTTACTTTTACGACCGGCTGGTGTAGTGGTAACATACATTGCCTTCTATGCCAGAGGTCCTGAGTTCGAATCCCGGCGGCGGCGGATATTTGTGTGATGAACACAGATATTAACCGTCAAGTCATGGATGTATATATGTTTATTTTAGTTTATTCTAATAAAAAATATGTATTTATTCAATATGTATGTTTGTAGATTTCTTAAGTATAGGTATCAGTTATCTAGTATCCATAACACAAGTTCTTTAAGAAACAAATTAATTAATTTAATTGGGTTAGATAATGTTGTGTGAGTATCAGAAATGTTTATTATTATTTATTTATATTTTTTTTTTATTTCAAAAAGTGTATCTTTATTATTAAAAAATGTTACGTAAGCAAAACTCCTTTAAAAAGTAAAATTTTACAAGTATTCCATCTTTTGCTAATGATCTCAAAACTTTATTTTGATGTGTGTACCATGTGTGTACCTATACATAGACCAAAATCGACAAAAAATAAACGAAATCTGTCCTATCAAGACCATCGACACTAGGAAAAAAGAGGACATGACATAACTACAAAAAAACGTGAAAAAGTGCTCATAGCTTTTCTTGGGGCAGCCTAACACACTGCATCTAATCATAGTAATGGCAGTATTATGCAAAGTTCTACACTATAAACAACCACGATTTTACATAAAACATTGAAATTTTCTTCATAATTTGCAAAAAGCAAGTCGTTTTCGTACTTGTTGTTGACTGTGTCGTAACATGGCGACTGGCCGCATTGTTGTCATTTAAGGCAATTATAAAACTACTGTTGTCCTTTTTTACGTACGATTACACTCTTGAGTTAAAAAGAGACGCCCATGTATTTAAAAGTAACGACTTTAATGCCGAGTCCTTTGTTTTTTTAGGCATTGATCGAGACACATCGTCATTTTGAAAAAACGCTTCTATTCGTCCTTTAATAATGAACTTTATTTAACAGATTGACAATATAAAAACTTCCACCAATATATAATCCACCAAGCTGGTTGGTGGATGTCAGAATTTTCAGGGCGCCGAAATGGCTTCTGGCAAACCCTAACTACTACTGTATACGAGGTATACAGCACAAGGGACCGACTGTTTAACGTGCCTAACGTACTTGTGGGAACAACATGGGAAAAACAGAAACGGGTCAAAAAGATATGAGTGTTCAAGGGTTTCATATCTTTTAATGATAATATTTATTACATTTTTATTTTTTTATGCAATTCTTATCTTTCATTTTATATGAAGTAAAAACTAAAAATATGTACTATTTTTGTATTTTTGAAATTATTTTATTGCTATATTCTCCCTTCTGTGAACTGTTCGAAATCGAGGTTGCCATGTTTAATGACAGATAATTCAATATTCATATACAACAGACCCCATGTTTTAGGTTACTTAGTTAATGATATCAGTCATTACTATAATATCTTAATATAAGCTGGTAGTTCCATAAAAAATTACAAAGCAATTGCATAAACACACTGTTATGGTGTATGACGTCCCTTCTGTGGTCATGAAATCCAGTGACATTTATTTAAATTGGTCAAGCACCATCTCGTTGTTTTTTTTTTATGTTGGAAGCACTAAAAAGCTGTCAGTCACGGCGATTCATAGTGAAGAGTGCGTACGTTTGATTTATTTAGAAACAATTTAAATTGAAATACAAAAATTTTGTCAGAGTTCGAGTGTTCTTTCCTGTTCTACGTGGATATCGGGTAAGTTGCATAATTCAAGTTATGATATATACTGGCGGGATAGCTCCGGGGGAGCCATTGAGTGAACGGGCATAGCTTTCTTCATAACTTCAATTTCAGTCCTACATGTGCATATTTACATTGGTCAGTCCCTTCTGTGGACACATATCTTGTAGACTAGCATGTCCACATGAAAAACACGTGTCTACAGAAGGCACTAATTCATATATGTCTGTATATTTGCTTGATAAACTACTGGGCCGATTATGATTATATTTGGTATGAATATAGGCTAAAGCCTAAGAAAAGACATTGCATAATCTTTAATAGGAAATGATTGCGAGTGGATCTGTAGGCATAGATACTTATGTGATAAACCTGTTGTAACATTATTTTGCAATTGCCTTTATTTACCTTTCATACTGGTTACTGTATCTGTATATATCTCACTAAGCCAAAAAAATTCATAACCTACATTTCTACGTATTATCTATACCCACTATGCACACAAAGTTATATGTACCATCGCACTTGCCACTATCACTACTTACTGGTACTGGTCGCTGTCACATTTAATGGTATGTTTGTCATTGCTGGGGTCATAGGTTTGCATGAGCTTTTATTTTGTTTCAGCTACGTCATGCCCCGATCAAGTAAATAGATCGCGGTTACAACTAAGTGACGCAGAAAAAGTAAAACGCCGTAGGGAACAAAAGAAAATGAGCATGCGACGAGCTCGAGCTAATATGGATAGCGCTGCTCTGGAAGAACGGCGGAGGAAGGATAGGGAGCGATATTTGCAAAAGAAAAAAGATGGTTTAGTCAAATCTATTAAAGATTTTTCGTCGAGAGAACAGAGGCAAATAAGAAAAATATGGCGAAAAAAGGCGAAGCTGAGACGTTAGAAAGAAAAACTTCAAAGGCTCACTCAGCGGATTGTAGAGGAGAATACCCCACCGTCGAGTCCAAGTTCTTAATTTTCACGTGTCTCATCAGGCAGGATAGTAAGTGCTCGTAATAGGCGAAGACTGAAGGCTAAGAATGAGTTTTTATCCAATAAGTTAACTACACTGGAAAAAAAATTGGCGCAGTAAAGAATGAGGATTATTAGGCTGAAGGCAAAAATTAAACCAAGTGAGGCTAAAAAGAGAAATATCAAAGAGTCAGTTAAATAGTTTCATTTAGATGACGAGAATAGCCGCATTACTGCTGGCAAGAAAGAAACGATTACAAGGAGGAAGGTTAAAAAGCAAATACGTCTATTAAATGACTCTTTACTCAATTTACATTGCATATTGAATATTAGTTATCAAACATTTAGTATTATTAACCAAAAAGGGCGACATAATGGAAATGATTCCAACTGCTGCGTCCAGAAATACGTGCCTTTGCTCACTACATAGCAACAACGATTTCATGGTTCAAGCACTACATCGGGCTAAGATTTTGCCTTTAGCTACTGCTACTGACGTCGCTAAATCTCTTTGCTGCCACAAAACTTTGAATGTTTCATGTTTGCAAAATAAATGCTCAACAAGTCAAGAAAAAACTATTAAATTTAATAATTACAACGGACAAGATACCATAATATATCAAAGATGGGTGTCAAGAATGGTAACTGAGACCTCTTTTTGCACTGTTTCTGAAAATACGAGACACGATCCTGTTTTGATTAGCGCACATTTAAAACCCGTGCTAGAAAAAAATAACCTTTTGTCTCCAGAGTTAAAAGAGCTACACATTTTAAGTGACGGGCCCACGACTCAATATCGAAATAAAACAATGTTCAATATGATTGTTAATTTTATATCCAAATGGTCTAATGCAGAAACAATCATTTGGCATTTCGGTGAAGCAGGTCATGGAAAGGGTGCTCCCGATGGTGTAGGTGACTACGTCAAACCGTTGTGTGATAAAGCTGTTGCATATGGCAGAGACATGATAGACGTCAACAGCTTCCTCGAGTGAATGAGAGACAACTGCAAAAATATAGACATCATACCTATTAAAGAAAGCGATGTCCCTGGGATCCAAACGATTGCAGACGCAAATAGAGTTCAACCATTTAGTTAGAGGAACATTTCAGATCCATCAAATTGGTTACAGTTCCTTCCAACCAAACTGCGTGTGAGAAGACTGAGCTGTACCATTTGCGCAGCGCATACCCAATGTACACATTTTGAGATTGGGCAGATAATAGTTGATCAATACAGAATTGAAACCCCAACACAAAGCCCTCTTTCTCCAGTTCCTTCTACTACAGAAAGCCGGGTTTCTTCGCCAGTGATATCTGAGTCTACCGTAATCATCACTAATCCGAGGATGCTTACACCGATTGATGTAACACCACCTCGCAAATTAAAAACAAAGAAAATATTCAATTTTTTTTGACAGTAGCTCTGACAAAGAAAATATTTTTCACCAGACATAGTGCGAATTATTTTCTGTGGTCGCATTAGTTCTTTTCTGTGGACAATTATTTTTTTTTACTTTTTTGTATTGTTTAGTAGTGTTTCAGAAAATATTGTTTTGTATAGAGTCGCATTTTGGTTCTTCGATTAAGCGTTATCATTAGTCTTACGATTATAAGAATATTTGGTATCTAAGGTAAAGATTTGATACCTTCTGTGGAATATGTTGTCCCTCCTGTGGCGTCATAAAAATTATAATAACGAGTATCTACCATGTTTTGCAAAAACCATCTAGTCTTACTTCATTTTCTTATATTACAAGTGATTATTTGTCAATAAATACCATTATTTTCAAATTTAGAGAGTGTTTTATTTTTACAAAATTTCTAATGCCGTATCTGTTTGACCCAAACATCAACACAAAGGTAGAGAAGGCTAGGAAAAAAATGATTAAAACGGCAAGATAGACTGTCTACCAAAAGCGATGTTGCAAAACGCCAACGTCTCAGCAAAAGGGTTGATTAGTACAATTGCCAAATATACGCTCAACGGTAATTGACACGTAATAAAGCGAGGCAACGAATGCAACGGTTAAGAACAATGGAATCGCAGGAAGAACACGATTCACGATTTGTAAAAGATCGTTAACATGAGTGTATCAGTAATAAAATTAAAGAAAAACGAATAACGAGAGTATTCCGTTCAAGTTAAATCAGACGAATATTCTTTACAGTGAGAAGTTTGTTTAAGCGCTTTACAAGAGTATGCCTCTTCTGAACCGCGAGAGGTTTGTTCGAGCATTTTACGAGAATGTCGCTCAAGTTAGAGCAGAGGAATCTTCTGAACAGTAAATAAGTTCATTTGAGCGCTTTACGAGAGTATTTCTCTCAAGTCGGAGCAGACGCATCTCCTGAACAGGGAGAGGTTCGTTTGAGCTATGCATGAATGTATAAATCTAAAGTACGAACAGAAGGCCGCAAAAAGAAACTTATCATAAAGTCATAAGTAATAAATATATACATCTTGTGCGAGATTTGTCAGGAATCAGAAAATTTCGCTGATGTATTTAATGAGATGAACATACTGAACAAACATTTCAAGATAACTAAAATGTGAAAAATTAAATTAACAGTAAAAAAACCTTTTTAAAAACAAGTTGAAAATTATTTTTTCTTCTAGCCCGTGCCACTGACTTTGACTTTGACTTTGAGCAGCTTCGCGCGATTTCACCCGCGTAACTTTTGTTAATTAGCGAGTTTAGTAAAGTTGTCTTGTTAGGCTCATGAGATGCGTGTTTTTATTAAAAACGTAAGTATTATGAGTAATTAAAAACATTAAAACCTTCCGTTATATATCCGTTATATTTTTTTAACAATAGCAGCTTCATGAAGTTTTGCGCAGCGTAACTTTCGCTCTTTTAAGGATTTCTAGATTTTTATTTCCGTTCGTCATGCTTTCAAATGCAAAAATATATTTAAGTCCAATAAGTAGTTTTAAATGTTAGCGTGACGTTGACGTTAAATTATTATTCTATTGATAATATTCTATATATTATCTATTGATGGAGAGAGACTATTGCAGTGATAGGGGCTAGCCTATCGCCCGCAATGATGTCAATAAAACCTTTGCCCTTAACTCACTTTTACAGTATGCCCGGGAAGAGAAGCCGCTGGCAGGTTTTATGTTTTTCTTTCACTCCCAGTCCAGCATTTGTAAATTTTTATATAGACATTTTATATATATTGATTTGATATACTTTGTTGTGTAATATAAATAAATAGGTAATGCGAAAGTGCAATTTTAAAAACTTATTTCGGCATGGAAGACTTGTGATAGGTACCTACTTATTATCTTGTAATAAAAAGTAATAGAGTCCAGAAATATCTTTTAATGGGTCATTTACGGGATGTCTCTGGAACAAATTCATGTCTGGCATTTAGCTATTATTGGACATAAGCTAATAATTCCTAAATATTTAAAAATACACAAAATTCTAAGTACTTAAGCCTAGTTTTTCTCAGAACTATATAACGTCAAAAATAGCGAAAGTATTTGTTACGCCGTAAGTAGTTGAGGCGTACTTATAATCTTTCCACAAACACCCATATATTTCAAGAATTCCAGCTGCAAGATCTTATTTAGATGCTCGTTGTGCTCGTCGTTTCTCTCAATAACCAATCAATCAATACACGATTTTAAAAAATCACGTTTATTATATAAGTAGCTTAGGAATTATAGAATATTAAGAACAAATTCGATCAAGTTCGATATGGATCCGCATGTTCATAAATTGCCAATTTTCGGATTTATTCCTTTATTTTTAGAATAAGTTCCAGCTTCTTGCCAAATTTCAATATTCTAGGTCAATGGGAATTACCCTATAGATTTTGATTACCTGAGGGGCGTTAAAATGGAGGCGGTAGGGATATTTCAATTGTTTCAACTTAAAAAATATATGAAAATATGCTTTCAACTCCTTGTGCTAGCTTAAGAGATAAAAACAAAAAAAATCTTTTTCTTATTGGTTATATTAGAATAGATAATTGCACTACAATATCTAAAAGTAACGTAAGCTATATTTTATCAATGCCCACTGAATCTGGAGAAGCGTGGATGAAACTACATGAAACTAATGAACCCATCTAAAAAAAATGTAATCAACACGTACATACAGTAAAACACACACAGGTCCGAGCCTATTTACAAAAGCTCGTTTCCTAAGCTGACCCCGCTAAACACGCGACCTTTCACTCGACACTCGACCTTAATTATATCGTGTTTAATTTTATTTTAACTTTCGGTAACTTTAGGGTGCTACCACACCAATCGGTCAATCGATTGGCGTGATAACACCCTTACAGACCATAGTATACATACAGGGCGTCCCACGGCCATGCCACATGGAGGGAAAGTACCTGTAATATTGTAGATGGAACATTTTACTGTAAGAAGCCATTATTTTGATTTCAAAAACAATTTAAACTGCTTTCATAGATTTTTAAATAATTACACGGTTAAACCGAGATCGAACCTGCTACACAAGAAAAAAAATACCCTGTAGTTTTATCACACCGATCGAAAAGCTTCATGATAAGGATTATTTTTTGCTAAATAACATAGTGTCTGAAATAAAAGGAAGACCGTGAACATTTGATGTGGAAGTTCAATCAGCTTAATGAAAAACTAACATTGCCGTAAGGACATACAATAACTGACATTATCATAAGTACCTATTACTAATCAATGTACCCATTTGAGAAATATGCATAATTTTCCTATTATAATTGAAGTGCACGATAAAATGATAAAGAGATAGTGGGTACCTGGTTGTATGCAACAAATCGAGCCGTATCCTGAGCCGAAAGACGCGTAAATTATTATGTCCATCGCAATGCGGCTGGCTGATTATAAAGAAATAATTCAAATGTGTAGATTTTCATTGTGCGATTTTCGAGAATTATTCACAGAACCATGGCGTTTCAAAATAATTTTGATTTAATGGAAGCATACTTTTTGAACCACAAAAACATAACATTAGCCTTACAATGGCACCGCAAAAGATATCCTGATAGAAATATACCATCTCGATTTATTATGAAATGGTTCGTGGACAATCTGCTAAATTTGGGACGTTTCAATCATCGCGTACCACAACCGTCAAATGATAAACAGTGACGATGAACTCGACATTTTGATTTACTATGAGGCAAATCCTAAAAGTTCAGTGAGGGAAGGTGAAGCAATAATCGGAATGTCAAAAAGAAAAATACATCGTGTACAGAAAAAATACAAATTCAAAAGTTACATTAAAGGGGGACTAGTGCAAAAATTACTGCCGGGTGATGATGAAAGACGACGTATTTTCTGCAATGAAATCGAGATGCTCATCCCAGAGGATCAGTCTTTTCTAAATAATATTATCTGGTCAGACGAGACAAACTTCAGCAATAGTGGCATGTACAGCCGACACAATAATCGCATTTGGTCCAGGAAGAATCCCTTACATATTCGCGAGACTAATAATCAAGTGCGTTTTTTGTTCAACTGTTGTGTGGGATTGCAAAAAACTGGGTCCTTTTAGTACAGTTTTACGAAGGGCATTTGAATACAGAAAGGTATTTAGAAGTACTTGAGATTTTAAGAAATGAGATAAATAATCTTCCGGTTGCAGAACGACAAAACCTTATTTTTCAGCAAGATGGAGCTCCGGCTCATAATAGTCACAGAACAAGGAATTATCTCAATGAACACTTTCGTCCCTGGATCGGCACAAATGGACAATCAAAATGGCCGCCAAGATCCCCAGACCTAACCCCGGTAGTTTTTTTTTATGGCGTTATGTAAAAAAATTACTTTACAAGAACCAGTATGAAAGTGTCCACGAGCTAAAAACAGAACTTAGACGTATTATTCTGAATATCCACCACAACAAAATCAAAAAATCGACAGGGAGTGAAATTATCAAAAGGGTGCGACTTTGTGTTCAACAGGAGGGGAGACATTTTGAGCAATTGATAAATTGATTGATTTTGTATTAAAAATGTTAAAATTCATGGTCTTCTTTTTATTTCTGACACTAACATACATTAACAAAAAATCGTCCTTATGGTGAAGCCTATCGGTCGGTATGATAAAACTACAGGGTTTTTTTTTCTTGTGTATCAGGTTCGATTCCCAGTTCAACCGTGTAATTTTTTAAAAATCTATGAATGCAGTTTAAATTGTTTTTGAAATTACAATAATGTCTTCTTACAGTAAAATGTTCCATCTACAATATTAAAGGTACTTCCCTTCCATGTGGCATAGCCGTGGGACGCCCTGTATATATAGTATAGCTTTGTTTCAGTTATTTGAGAATAATTGAGCATTATTAAATGCAAAAACTTTAATATATTATTAAAACATTACAAAGCTTCACTTTAACTGAGATCAGAGCTGAGATTTACAATTTCTGAAAAGAAAGTGGTTTTGGCGGGTTTTACTGCAAAGCTATACCATTAGATGGAGCTACGTTAGCAATACAACGTAAAACAGAATATGCTAAGTAATATCGATGCCGTGTCACCAAGGCCCGATAGCTTATTTGTAGAAGCGAGAGGTCCCAAGTTTGAGTCCTGGTCGGGTGATTTTAGCTAGCATATTTTTTCAGTTATTTGTTGGAACTTTATAATAAAAGCGTATACATTAACCCATGAATAAGTTAGTGACTGTGAAATCTACTAGTGTAGTGCAAAAGTTGTAATTGTCTTACCATAGTGTAAAATGCTGATGCATAGCACCCTCTCCGCAGACTCCTCCAACAGCAACATGACTGGATGATTGGCATCTTAGCTGGAAAAGAAAAAAATCTTAGATTTCTGCATCATCATTAACAGAATTTGAGTATCGGATCATACAGGGTGTTTTTTCTAAGGGTAGCCAAAAAATTTTATTAGATTCTAAGTAAAAAATTGTTACTTATAATTAATATGTTGAGTTGATTTCAACTTATCCTATCTTGAAATGAATGAAAGCATGTGATTGATTTGTTTGATGTTTGTTATTTTGAATGACTTTACTATTTTATTATTTTTACTATACACTTTCCATTCATGGACAGTGTGACCAGTGTGTATTGTGTTTTAGGAAGTAAAATAATAAAATTTAAATAAAGAAACCAAGTTTTTAATGCTATAATCGATTACATTACTGATTTTAAGACTTCTAAAAAAACTTGCTTTCAGTTTTTTGTAGTTGCTGTTATTGGAGGTTAAATCTTGTCAAATTGACATTGTTGTCGAAATTGTGGAGAAAAAGGTGTGAAAATTCGGCTCGTATGTTATTAAAGATTTAGTAATCGTGATATTAGCGAGCCCCATGGATTTATTTACGGGTGAACACCGTAAGAAAAACTGCAATTGTTATTTTACATATTAAGGATGGGCGGTTTGTCCTCCATGCCACCTTCTGGAAAGTGACCGTATGGATAATGGACTACGATTGTACATGGACACGTCCATCCATGAGAAAACTTTTTACTTAAAAAAGTACCAGGACTGCTGTCAGAGGTCAGGAAAATAGACGCAGGCAGCTCGTTCCACACCTTTTCAACCCGTACTTAAAATAAACTATCGATGCGTTTGGTAATCCGATGTTAAAGGAAGTAGTTTTAATTTGTTTAAAAAGAGCAATTACCAAAAAAGCCACTCCTTAATAATGACTACTCATATCTTTAATTGAATTACTGTATCTTGTTTACTGTATCTTGTTCACTCGCACGACAGACCTTTATACGCTTCCTACCTACCTTCAGCGATCACCTGGCATTAATCAATTAATGCAAAGTCGGTCACGGGTTTTGCATGCACAGAACACAAGTATGTTTACCCTAGTATCTAGGGGTAGCTATACAAAATTTTCCCGCCAATAGCAGTAGCAATTAGCAGTATGTTAACTTATTTATATCAGTGACTTGACGCTTATTTCACATAATGGTTATGCATGGTTTAGGATGAAGTACAAATGGACCCTATAAATTACTGGCTTTCTTCTAACATTGCCAGATCATATCGCCGCCGGAGCGATGGTATTTAACGACAGATTCCATAGATCTCAAAGATTCTTCTCTACGACCCGCTTATTCAAGTCCTTCAGGGCTATGAGCTGACCGTCACCCCACACAGTCCGTATATTTTCTATCTACCGTATCATACTTTTTTTTTCATATTTTGTTGTTTATTTAGGGCGTGTAGGCCTATTGAATTTCACCGTGCTGGATAGCTCGGCACAAGGTAACCAAGTTAGAACTAGATTCATACATACATACATTAGGTACTTCACGCCTGTCTCCCTTTGGGGTAGGCAGAGACAAGGGAGCGCCAATTGCTACCATCCAGACATACCTCTTTCGCTTCCTTCAACTTCATTAATTTTTTTTATACATATATGATCATCAGTTACGGGTAGGTACTTTAAATTGGTATGTCGCCAATTTGGACGGCATTGGTTCGCCTAGGGCGGACCGTTCCGACATCATCATCCATTCGTGCTCTATACACCTCTTTCGTTTCGAGAAGTCGTTGTAGCGCCGTGGCTACTGTGCATATCAAACAATATTGTAGGTTAAGCGCGCTCGGCGCGGCCGGTATTAGGATGGGTGTCCGCAGATCATTTATTTCTCACGACAACTTCCGCGCTTCGGAGGGCACGTTAAACAGTCGGTCCCGGATGCTGTATACTTGTATACAGTAGTTGTTAGGGTTTTTCAGAAGCTATTTCAGCACCCTAAAAATTCTGACATCCACCAACCAGCACTGGGCCAGCTTAGTGGATTACGGTCTAAACCTTCACCGTCACCCAGAGGAGAGACTCATAGTCCTACAGTGGGCTCATTACACGGAGTTGTGATGATGATGACAATTCGATCGCATTAGTTAATACGATTAATATTCTCAAATAAAAAAATAAAAAAAAATATTTTTTTTTAATTGTACCTATTTTAAATATTACAATATAGTAACTAATAAATAATATTTATCGCTAAATTAATAAATTCCGCCGCCGCTGAAGAATTTGGACTTCGGGTGTATTGATTCCGAAGGTTCTGCGACAAATGTAGAATGGGTTATGTCTTATTCACAAATATTTTAATAGGTCGCACGAAATACGATATCTTTTTGTAGGCATATTAACACTGACCCACTTTATCCCAACGTTTCGAGTTGGTTGAACATACTTTGTCCAGAAGAGGGAAAATCTACCAAACTCAAACATCAGCGGTTCCAGGACACCTTAAAACAGCTGGTTCGATTGAGCTTCATGACCTGAAAGTTCGTTGCGACGATACACCATTACTATCTTAGGATGATGGGACAGGTGATAGAAATTTAAATTTTCATGATAATTTCAATCATGAACATGGATTTAAGCTACCTCCAACATGAAGTCCCGTAATAGATATACTCAAAACGCGTTTTAACTTCGGGTCGGCCTACTGGTACTGTTAGTATTGTGGGCCATATGTTTTATATTAACAATCCTTTGACAACAAGTGGGTTCAACAATAAGGAGCACATCATTCCGCTTGTCGCATCGGCGACATCATGGTGGTATTTCAGTCTGCTTGCGACCAAAGCTTGTGCAACCAAGTCAAAATGTCGGGACATAAAACGCATGTGTTAATCTGCCTACCAAAGTAATATCTCGTTTTGTATTATTAGAGTTATGTCTTCGGTACACATAATATGTGTACCGAAGTGTACATAATATTATATGTGTTTGATAATTATATTATATTATAATTATCAAATCCAGTACTTTACAATATAAAGCAAGTTGTTCTACTTTTTAATTTAGTTACTGCGGTTGCCTGAGTCGTTATTTTTCACTGATATTTTTTATGTAAAAAAATCTCATTGAAAAATCATTCTAGCAAATATCTTTATCGTCCAGGTACGTCTACATCGACCTCAACCTCAACCTCCACCGATGGGTTAAGTGACTGGGACCTAACGCCCGAGTATGCTACGTAGTACTGACGTCATCAAAACTTACAAGAACGCATATTTTAATACTGTAGGTACATACTAAAAATGATCTTTTGCTAAAAAAATAAATTCAATCATTGCATAGCTACCTATATTCAACCATTTGCGGCTATTGACCCATACACAGACGTTGAGATCAACATCAATTAATAACTCAAACTAATAACTATATTTATTGAGCCCTTGGAGTTTAACGACTCACTTGCGATAACTTTTCCACGAGAGAGTATCTATTCTCAGAGATCTTTTAAGTGCTACATTAATAGCATAAAAAATACTTAGTTCTGGTTTCCAGAAAAAAAAATATTCTTTGAATAATATACATCATTCTATACTCGTACAAGTTGATGAGTAAAAGTGCTTTAAAATATTGAAACAATTGCCATTAATATACTATCACATTGAACGGCTCCAAAGTTAATCAACTAAGTGGTTTAAATACAATTTTGTTCTTCCAGCATATCATAGCTTGATGTTTTTGATCCCTTAGGTTATCTTCATATCGACAAAATAACGTACGTTGTATCAAATAATGTTTGCAGTTAAGGACGCGTTTCCGCAAATCTTCAAAATAGGGTATTTTCTGGTACATATTGTGATAAAATGGCGCAAAGTTTAGTATAATTACAAGTACTAATAGATAGATAAGACTTTCATTTCCATTTATTATATAAAAATAATATAAATAAATTTGTTTTTGTGGCTTAAAAACTAATTTTGCGATGCCTCGTCGCACGAAAATGACGATTTTAAGCCAATTTACGGTACCACTTTTGGTATGAAAACACAAGTATTTATGAATAAAAAACATACTATTCGATGGTTGACATGTTCATTTTTGATAATACGCATTTTTTTCTTTGAAATTACTACTAAAAACCCTTTAAAAAAAAAAAAAACCAAACACGTAATTTTCTTCATGTTTGTATAAATGCGTAAATCTTAACACACTGTGGTAAGGGTTATTATACTTTAGCAAATAATGTCAATATCATTCCAAACAAAAACTAGATATCTTCAGTCTGCGCTCAGCCGCTGTCGAGAGTGGACCTGTATCGCTTTTGAGTTATTTTTCGTGCTAAGAAACATCGCTGTACATACACAATTTATTACATCAAACAAGTCTCGATACTTGACGCTCTCTGAACTGAGTTGAAAAGGTAATAATATAATTTTATTGAAAAAAAAAAATTACAAAACCTTTTATGATTAGGATTGAATTTGGAAACTTGGAATCATTATGTTTGTTAGGACTAAACCTTATCTCCAGTTCTGGTAGTGGGGTCTGAAGGTATACCTCGAGGTGCTACTGGTACTCCTAGACGGGTAAAGCTAGGTATATCGAGTTTGGGCTCATTTTGATTCGAAGGAAGAGACCTTACCACCAGTTTTGGTAGTAGGAGCTGAAGGTATACCTCAAGGTGCTACTGGTACTAGTAGACCGATAGAGCTAGGCATGTCGAGTTTGGGTTCATTTTGATTCGCAGGACGAGACCTTACCACCAGTTCTGGTAGTAGGAGCTGAAGGTATACCTCAAGGTGCTACTGGTACTCGTAGACCGATAGAGCTAGGCATGTCGAGTTTGGGTTCATTTTGATTCGCAGGACGAGACCTTACCACCAATTCTGGTAGTGGGAGCTGAAGGTATACCTCGAGGTGCCATTGGTACTCCTAGACGGGTAAAGCTAGTTATATCGAGTTTGGGTTCATTTTGATGCGTAGGACGAGACCTTACCACCAGTTCTGGTAGTGGGAGCTGAAGGTATACCTCGAGGTGCCATTGGTACTCCTAGACGGGTAAAGCTAGTTATATCGAGTTTGGGTTCATTTTGATGCGTAGGACGAGACCTTACCACCAGTTCTGGTAGTGGGAGCTGAAGGTACCATATTTTAAAAGAACTGAACAGGACACAAGGAACTGAAATCTATAGGCGGTCAGATTTGGTGGAATCGGTTTTCATATTTTAAAAGAAATAATAAAATTTATGGACAAAGGATAATGCAAGTGATTGGGCTCCAAAAAAAAAGTCATTGTGCAGAGATGAGATGAGAGTCAGATTATAGATTAGACACATGTCATTCATATTTGTTAGGACGCCAAAAAAATTAGCCCTGGGAAAAAAAAGATATGACCAAAAATACATTTTGCGTTTAATATAATAAAAATCGTTTTCTTTTATGATACAGAAACTGAACGCCCGTAGATTTCTACGAGTGTATTCGTATAACCTTTACAGCCATTGACTACGAAACGAGTGAATATTGTAAATAAATACGATTATTGGTAAAAAAAGTGCTTGTGTGATCCTTATAAGTACCTAATGGGTTGGCTTTACAGTAGTAAACCGCGATTAGTTCGTCTCTTTTCTTAGTATAGCGACTTCCCTTCTTATTATCGTCGAGCGAGACAGCAGTGCGCTGTCACAAAAGAGATGTTATTAATCTGTCTCTTTTCTTACTATAGCGAACTTTTTGCGGCACTGGTTCGGCGACATTGGAAGCACGGTTTACAACTGTGTAGCCACCCCTTTTGATTTGATTTGTCTTTTTTCTTACTTTAGCGATGTCTCTTATACGGCACTGGTTCGGCGACATTGGAAAAGCAGTTTACAAATGTGTAACCACCCCTTATGAAATAATGGTATGTATGGTTTATCTAATACTGCCATTTAGAATAAGCTAATGTGTTGGTATAAGTGGTTATCGTTAATGAAAAAAGTAAGACTTTTAAACACATGATTTATTATTTCATTCATTACCATTGGTAAGAGTTCTTAAACATAAAATAAGTACTATTTTTGAAGACGTTATTCATTATTTCAGTACAATTAAACAGACATCATAAAATTATAAAAGGAATAGTACTTTTAAACACATGATTCATATTAACAATACAATTAAATATCATAATCATAAAAGAAGTTCGACTTTCGACTCGAACCCCGAAATGTTTCGAATAAAATGGACAATGCGCGCTAATAATGTGCTCCAAGAAAGAGATAGAGAGCGTTAATGAAATCTAGTTGTAATAATTATATAACCACTATTAGACTTTATTAACCACTTATAGCAACATACTAGCTTATTCTAAACGGCAGTATTAGATGAACCATACATACCATTATTTCATAAGGGGTGGTTACACATTTGTAAACTGCTTTTCCAATGTCGCCGAACCAGTGCCATATAAGAGACATCGCTAAAGTAAGAAAAAAGACAAATCAAATCAAAAGGGGTGGCTACACAGTTGTAAACCGTGCTTCCAATGTCGCCGAACCAGTGCCGCAAAAAGTTCGCTATAGTAAGAAAAGAGACAGATTAATAATAACATCTCTTTTGTGTGTCGACGAAAATAAGAAGGGAAGTCACTATACTAAGAAAAGAGACGAACTAATCGCGGTTTACTACTGTAAAGCCAACCCATTAGGTACTTATAAGGATCACACAAGCACTTTTTTTAACCCCCGACGCAAAACGAGAGGGGTGTTATAAGTTTAACGTGTCTGTGTATCTGTGTATCTGTGTATCTGTCTGTGGTACCGTAGCGCCCAAACGGATGAACCGATTTTCGTTTAGTTTTTTTTGTGTTATAGATAATTTTATCCCGAGTGTTCTTAGCCATGTTTCATGAAAATCTGTTCAGCCGTTTGAAGATCATCAGCTCTTTTCTAGTTGATGAGGGGATCTGACTACCTTCCATATGTCATTTCGATGCGAAATTTGGTACCATATTGCTTCAATTATATTGAAAGTATATGGTAAGGTAACCATGACCTGATCAGCCGTTTGAAGGTCATCAGCTCTCTAACAGTTGATGAGGGGATCTGACTAAATTCCATATGTCGTATCGATTCGAAATTTGGTGCCGTATTGCAACAATGATATTGATAGTATATGGTAAGGTAACCATGACCTGATCAGCCGTTTGAAGGTCATCAGCTCTCTAATAGTTGATGAGGGGATCTGACTAACTTCCATATGTCGTATCGATTCGAAATTTGGTGCGGTATTAAAACAATGATATTAAAAGTATATGGTAAGGTAACCATGACCTGATCAGCCAATTGAAGATCATCAGCTCTCTAATAGTTGATGAGGGGATTTGAATAGCTTCCATATGTCGTATTGATTCGTAATTTGGTGCCGTATCACTACAATTAGATTGAAAGTATATGGTAAGGGAACCATGACCTGATCAGCCGTTTGAAGATCATCAGCTCTTTAATAGTTGATGAGAGGATCTGACTACCTTCCATATATCCTATCGATTCGAAATTTGGTACCGTATTACTTCAATGTAATTGAAAGTGTATGGTAAGGTTACAATGAGCTGATCAGCCGTTTGAAGATCATCAGCTCTCTTATTGTTGATGAGGGGATCTGACTACCATCTTCCTAATATTAAAACCTACTTTAAAAAGTACAAAATAAAAGTAAAATTAAAAATTTTAAAAACCCCCCGACACATAAAAAGACCTTAAAAACTAACAAATAATATTTTAAACCTATTCTAATTATTATCGTCCCATATATAATTGACTGTAAGACTTGTACTTTAAAATATTTTTATTTTCCGAGCGTCGTCGCCGCGTCGGGGGACCGCTAAGTGAGAAAAACAGTTGTCAGTTGCAGATTGCATCAAAAGAATTCACTCCGAAAAATTCGTAAAATGGACACAACCGTCAACGTCGTCTGCCCTCACGTGTCTGCCCGTTCGGGTCGCCGCACTTGGTGACGCCCACCCCCGCGCCGCAAGCCGCGCACCGAGCTCGCCGCGCGCGGCATTACCTAGAGCGTAGACTATGCATGAAACTTAAGATCGCTCATACCTAAATGTAATAATAAATTAGCTGTTGTTGGCACTTTATATACTTGAGCGGTCCCCGACGCGGTGACGAAGCTCGGAAAATAAAAATATTTTAAAGTACAAGTCATACAGTCAATTATATATGGGACGATAATAATTAGAATAGGTTTAAAATATTATTTGTTAGTTTTTAAGGTCTTTTTATGTGTCGGGGGGTTTTTAAAATTTTTAATTTTACTTTTATTACCAATAATCGTATTTATTTACAATATTCACTCGTTTCGTAGTCAATGGCTGTAAAGGTTATACGAATACACTCGTAGAAATCTACGGGCGTTCAGTTTCTGTATCATAAAAGAAAACGATTCTATTAAACGCAAAATGTATTTTTGGTCATATCTTTTTTTTCCCAGGGCTAATTTTTTTGGCGTCCTAACAAATATGAATGACATGTGTCTAATCTATAATCTGACTCTCATCTCATCTCTGCACAATGACTTTTTTTTTGGAGCCCAATCACTTGCATTATCCTTTGTCCATAAATTTTATTATTTCTTTTAAAATATGTAAACCCAATTCCACCAAATCTGACCGCCTATAGATTTCAGTTCCTTGTGTCCTGTTCAGTTCTTATAAAATATGGTACCTTCAGCTCCCACTACCAGAACTGGTGGTAAGGTCTCGTCCTACGCATCAAAATGAACCCAAACTCGATATAACTAGCTTTACCCGTCTAGGAGTACCAATGGCACCTCGAGGTATACCTTCAGCTCCCACTACCAGAACTGGTGGTAAGGTCTCGTCCTACGAATCAAAATGAACCCAAACTCGATATATCTAGCTTTACCCGTCTAGGAGTACCAGTAGCACCTCGAGGTATACCTTCAGCTCCCACTACCAGAATTGGTGGTAAGGTCTCGTCCTGCGAATCAAAATGAACCCAAACTCGACATGCCTAGCTCTATCGGTCTACGAGTACCAGTAGCACCTTGAGGTATACCTTCAGCTCCCACTACCAGGACTGATGGTAATGTCTCGTCTTATGAACTCGAACTTGACATGCCTAGGAATAGGAATTCCAGTAGAAGCCCTCGAGTGTACCACCAGCTCATCAGGTTCGATGGTGAGGTTTTATCGTTACGAATAAAACGAGCTCAAACTTTCCGAGCACTTTAATTAATCTTACCCAATTAATTTGTTTTAATAAAAGAATTTGCAAATATTTAAAACTAAAGTATCAAAACTGTTCAAAACCTTTCGTCTTTTTCACGGCACGCTTGTGTGCGTGAATCTTATACATGTAGTAGTAGAATTCGATACCTAGCCTTTTCGGAAACGCATCCTTAACGTCAGTTTTTGCAAATATTTATATTATTTAAAGATAACGTTTATAATATCTAGACTGATATAAAATAGATGAAAATGGAGAAAAAGGATTTTCTATTGCAACTTAGTTTTGTAACAAGTGATAAACCTACACAAAAAATATCATAGATATCGAAAATTAGATGTACTAGGCTTTGGACGTCTGCAGAGTTATGACATCTGAGAGGGAGATATGTAATTGAAAACAAGACAAGTATATAAGATTCGCATTATTATTTGAGAAACATCGCTGTACACTAGCTGTAGTAGGTAGTAGTTGGATTCGTAAGATTTCGATAGTCATCAACCAGCACTGGGCCAGCTCTTTATTGCCTTAACCTCCTTTCACTCAGAAAATGCGACTCTCATGTTCCTGCTGATTTATTAAAAATAGTTGAGACGATGATGAAAATCAACGTACCTAATATTAAAATAAGTTAACGGCTTATTATTATTACTTAGGGTTACGGGACTATTTGAGCAGCCTTGTCCGCTCGTCCCTCTGCGAACTAAAAGATGTATTGTGTGAGTCCTCATCTACAACTCATCGTACACTCCGATGGAGTCCAGGAAATTTAAGATTTTTATTGCAGTGGTACTCCTGATATCTTTTGGATCCAATTCATGTTTATTGACACAAGCGGAGCCCTTGTTGGGCAGTGGCACAGAAGGTGTAGATGGGTTTCCTCGGCACTTTCGCAATATCTGCAGAGCGTCATGTCAGTGAGACCCAGGTTGGACATATGCTTGTTTAGTTTGCAGTATCCTGTTAGTAATCTTGCCACTAATTAATAGCAATAGCGCGTAATTGGGGTTTGTTTAGAGGTACTATCGATTCTGCATTGGATTTGGAGTATCCTCGATTATTTCCCTAGAATTTTGTATCCCTTGTAAATGCTGCCATAGGCGTTTTCTTCGTGAGAGGCAAATGCCTGGGCGATAAGTATTAAACGCGTCAGGCTCTTCGGGATCCCGCAAAATGGCTCAGGATCGCGTCAGCTTCCCATTGCTCCTGCTCTTGCGAATTAATCAGCGGCTACGTCTATGCCGGAATGGTCCGGGACTCATTTAAGATTAAGATTCAGGCATTATTCAGGCGTCCCAGCCTGTTTAAACTTTTAAAGCATCGTTTCACCAGTTTGAAGTCAACTTTTGTGGAATCAAGTGTCATCAGTGCAGCCTTGCTATCAGAGAAGATCTAAATGGTTTGCCCTGTGTAGCCTCTACTTAGACTGAGCTACTTACAAAAAATTCAACGCTTTAAAAAAATAATACCTTTTCTAAAAAAACAGCACTAAGTAACGAATAAATTAAATACATCGATATCATATTACAAAAAGTATAAGTATCTAACTAAATTTCTGGCCACTGATTCAACATCAATCTAAACTTTTAAATAAATCCTCTAAATATAAGCCAAAAACAGTAGGTATCTACACTTATTTATCATGAACCATCAACGTAAGATATCTTCAAACTTTATCATTTACAACTTTTGGATCTTCCATTACTCAAAGAGAGATTCGAACAAAAGGGAATTAATGTTATGATATACACTAAACTTATTGTGAAACGTAGCGATAAATTTTGGAGCGATTATATTTGTCTTCATTTGTTAACCTCATAAAGAAGAAAGTCAATGATTTCATACAGAACAAAACTTCATTTATTCACATCGGTTCTCAAATTTTTCCCGAACTTCATTATTAATTTAAAGCAAATTAGTTAAGCAAGAGCTCGGGCTTATGGAGTTTTCTCTTGTTAAAGTTTGCCATTGTTTCAGCAAGTTCGTAGTTTCTTAACTAATTAGTTGTTAATTGTAAATTATTCTGGAGCCTTCGACGAGGTTAATCAATGTCACAACAAGTGGATTTGCATAGATTTCCGGCGAGATATCTACCAGACATTGATAAACTAATTTCAAAAGAACAACTAAAAAGGTACCTATAAATTTTAGAATTAAAAACATTTTTCATTGATTTTTTTGATTTTTACAATAATCTGCATTTACAAAGAGGCGTCTCTCTTCATTAATTAAAAAAAAAAATTCGTTCAAAACCTAATACTCGACTACTAAAAACACGCTCTAAACAGTAGGAAACAAGTAATAGTCTCCGCTGAAATATTTACGTCATATTGATAGAGATATGTTGAAAGGATGGCCGTAATCGTATGCCATTTTTCATTTTATTTTATATCTGCTTTGTTTTAAAAGGTAAAATCATAACCCTCCTTTTTGCTTCGCCGTAGTCGGGTAAAAAGCTTTGCGAGGTTGGTCTCCGTCTTAGTTTTAATTCCGTATGACTTTTATGATATACTTTTCTCAATAATTACAGCGGTTTTGCACTAAATCGCGAAAATACGGTCCGACTCGTAGCTGTAAAATTACTTCTATAGGCTTACGCATTAGATCCTTCCGTCATCCGTCATTTCATACAAGATGTCTAGATCCTTATTTTCTCGGATTTGGATGGGGTGCAGTGCGTGACCGCTCTTAGACTATCAACTACCTACTTTATTATTCATGTAAGAATAGAAGTAAAAGTTGTGTTTGAACAGTAATACAAAACATCAAATAGAATCAAAAGGCCATAAACACTGCGGTGGTTAAAGACGCGAAGCGAAACATTACCTACGGCTACAACGAGTTTACCATCTCTTCATTCACATTCTGATTTACCTATTCGTAAGAGAGAAAATGAGCAATATGACACTTACGGTGTTTTAGAAGGAAAATACCCTCAAAAGTGGATTTTTTTAATGCCACTTGGAGGGAAATTACTCTAATTAAGAGACCTCCTCATCAACCAGAGGAGAGACTCATAGCCCTGCAGTGGGCTCAATACACGGAGTTGTGATGATGATGATGATGATGAAGAGAGATAGCACATTTTACTTCAAAGAAATATTCCTTATTTTTGAAAAGGAATAAAACCACATTCAAAGATTTTCGACAAATCGCTTTCTTCACCCGGGAGTCGAACCGACTATAGACTTACTCCATGTAATTTTATTGCGTCGATCGTTAGTTTTAATCACAAGGATGAAATTTCTCTAACATACTTGGTTAATTTAATGAAAGAAAAACCATGAAATCTTCAATTATTTTCATTATTTCCAAAAAATGATAAACTATTTTACAAGTATTTTTTTCAAAGGTGCCAACAGGCTTGGCAATGGCAAGTGTGCAGGACAGAAACAGTGAATTGTAAATACAGTGATTTGAAGTTATTGTGTACATAGTGATTGCTAACAGACTCTCTTAAAAAGCACAGTTTAATAGTAATAAACAGTGGTAGTACTATATCGATCAAAATAAACTGTTACGACAATGTGTTAATACAATAATTTTTAAAATAAAATAGTTATTTATAAGGTGTTCATAGCTTATAGTGATAATTTGATATCGTTTGTAATTTGGTTTCATGATTGATCGTTACTATGTAACTGAATTTGCGAACATAGCCTCATAGCTGAACAATGAAATACTTTACATATGTGATTTATAGCTTATGTTATTGAAATAGCTTACAGTTAACAGTTTGAATTTGTGTTAGATAGGTTTTATTTGAAATAAAGGAATGGTTTGAAATAAAGGAGAGAGAGATTATATAGTTTATAGTTTGTAAATAGCTTGTTCTAATAAGTAAGTAATAGTTATATTAGTAAATAGATTATAGTCTAATAAGACAGTCTAGAATGTTCTTATTGCATAACCGTCTGAACCAGATAGACATATGTATATCCCGCTCGCAAGCAAGATTTTTCTCTCTTGTGCGGTTGCCGAACGCGCCCGCACATAATCACTTAAGAAAGCGCCAAACGCCGCCAGCACCGGACACGACGAAAAGTTCCCGAAGAGAGAAGATCTCCGAAGAAAGAAGACCTCCGAAGATAGAAGCCTATGAAGCCTGAAACAGTGAAGCCTCAAGCCTGAAAACTCTCTTGAAGCCCGTAGACTCTAAACAGAAGTCTGATGTCAAATTGAAGTCAGAAAAGAGTATAGACGAAAGGCAAGATTTTACAGTGTAGAAGAGCGCGGTAAAAGAGAAGACATAAAATAGTGCGTGGCGTCTTTCTTTGTGAAGTGCAGTGTAACCTGGTCGCGTGGCTTGACTCTGACGACAGATGTAACAGGTGAATTTGCATTTTCCTTTTACCTCTTGCATCGATTCCAGCTTACAGAGTGGGTGGATAGCATATTCATTGATACAATGGTTTTCATATACACTCTGCAGTCCACTCGAGCTATCCCCCACAGCAAGTCTATGACAGTCGGCTTCGTTTGTCTGTACGTCCAATCGTTTACATTTGTTTTTACCCAACTGTGGCACGCAAAGGATTAGGAGGTTTAGTTTTCACCGCGTATGCATGTATGTCTGTTTCTTGTTGAATCAGAACTACTGAACGGATAGATCGATTTAAACAAGTAAGGTATCAGTAGAATAGTAATAAAGGCCATATGTCACCCAATAAATCCCCCTTACAGGTACCATGTGTCACCATATGGTACCTGTTAGGGGGATTTATTGGGTGAAAACAACAAATTATTTCCCTATTAATAATATGGGTATCAAATGAAATCTTTTTCTAAATTTATCAGCGTACTCTAAATATACCGTGTGTTAAGGATCGAATTTCCGATATTTCACTCAAATATACACTTGGAGAAGTTCCTACATAGGATAATGAGGACAGCAGAGGAACTAAGAAACGAAAAGAGCCACTCAACAAGTCGGATTAAGGGCAACCGACTGCATTTAAAATAATGGCGGGCATTTTGAACAGTTACTGTAAAATTTTAGAAGAAGAAGAAGTTAAAATTAAAGGAGTACAGGAGAAGTAGTATTTGTCTCACTCTAACTATCCTTAAAAATACCGCTCACACTCGCACCCTAATGGAATGATTCCTGATTTGTCCAACCGTAATCGTGTATTTTTTTTTGTAATTTTCACCGAATTACCCCACATTCAATACACATGGTGATGTTTGTTTGTTAGCATAGTTCCTTAACAAATTAAATGGAAAGAAACGATATGTTAGGCACCTGGTTTAAAAGGTAACGTACGTTATCTAAAAAAAGTTGTGAAATATGAGTATATCCAAGTTTTTCGGTTAAACAAAAGGATTTCAAGGACTATTTTGCATAACATCTTAACATAAATATAAAAATGTGAAAAAAATGAGTTTCGAGTAAACTCGCAGAAATACGAGATATTCAATTTCAAAATGGATGTCATTCAGATGGGGATGGTTGCGATCCTCTTTGTATTTTGTCAATAAAATTTAATGTAACGTGGGAGAACTATAGGAAATCCGATCCCTAACACACTGTATACAGGGTGGAATTGTCGAATGTCTGACCCCGGTAGCGCAGTGGAAGAGCACTCGTCCGACAAACGAGCGTTCTCATACTCTTAAATACTCTTACAACTGCAGAAAGAAAGAAAAATATATGTCTAACTACATTACCAATATTACATACCTTTATGGACATACCTTTATGGATACAACTTAAGTTATTAAAAATAGGAAATAAAAATATCCTAAAAAAAACCTTAAAGTGACTTTATTTGAGCTTAAGACAGAAGTTATCGTTTTTATTTTTTACTTTTTAGTTACAACGTAGGTAAAAGGGAACTTTATTTTTTAATGTTCATTCTGTTCACATTATTACTTAAGTAGTTTGAATTTGAAACTTACATACAGTCCCTGATTAGCTATATAAGAATAATATGACCTAAGTAGTCTAATCTGTGTATTGTTAAACAAAGCTTAGATATTGTGTCATAATACGCGTCTTAAGACGTGGTAAGACCTCTGCAAGATCCTATCAATCAATAATCTATCAACATTTCCTTGAAAAAATTTCTACGGGATTATGAGTTGATAAGGCAGGTAAAACCACGCGCTACTTTTAGTAATAAGGTGTTACAAAGAGTCAGTTCACTTCTAAACCAACTTCTAAAGTAGGTAATCAAATGAGATCGAATCTCAACGTGCCTTTATTCACTTTCAAAAGAGCTTCATTTTAAACAAGGTGTGGCGTAATATAAATATACTTTTAGAAGTGGGGAAATCCTTGAAAAACTGATTCAATAAATAAACTGATCGTTTATGGTAAACTTGAAATTTTTCAATCGTGATCCAAAAAATAAATACTTGAAGTCGCTTATAATGTTGCTTTGGGTTTGCCCTTCGTGTTTTATCTTATTATTAAAAATAAATAACTTAATACCCAAGTGTTCAACGTGACGGAGGAATCTAATCTTTTGCTCGATATGAAGATCACCTATTTCGGATAGTTATTGACCAAATTGTATTGCTTTAAACATAGAATGTAAGTCAAGACCTAATTAAAAGCTTACTGCAATGGATAAGACTTCATAATTATAAACACTGAGCGTACATCAAAATGATCGAAGCAAAGGTTAACTGTAAAAAATATATGTAGGTATACAGCGTGTGGCATAATGAATGAATGGATAATACGGTGATAATACAGTCACAGAATATTCGACATTCGTTTCCGAGATATTCGACATTTTCTAAATTAAAAAGAATCTTCCCTACGCCATTCTTTTTAGTGTCAAGACTACAAATGAAGAATTTTTTTGTATCTGTTTTTTGGATAGTACTCCTGAATAGATGTGCTAATGGAATGTACATTATTTTATCATAGTTTGCAAAGATGGTTTTTAAATTAACTATAAGTAAAAACAAACTTAATGTTTTGTATTTCCTTCCTGACATTTACCCTGCCGTGGTTTCAACAAATAAATGGTTATTTTGAATGCCAAATTAAAAAAAAAACAAGCTGATTTCACGCTTATTCCAAAATGGTAAATAATCTTGAGTTTTTACATTATTTTCTTATAAAATGATATAGACCTTAGTTTTACGATATTACAAGTTAACTCAAAAATTTTCTTTTTTACATAGCTTCACCAGGCCTGGCTCACTCCGCGCGGTACATCCGTTATTTACCTACAGCGAAGCGCTCCGCCGGCGGATTTCGAATCGGTCGAATGTCACGCGCGCGCGTTCTAGATACCTACCTACCTAATAGCACTCACTGTAATTCTATGATCGAGGTCGCAAATAGTAGGTATTTGAAAATGGACATAAAAAGAAACAAATATTCAATTAGATTATGTTTATATTTGATTATGTTCAATTTAGTAAACAAAACATAGGTAGTATTACTAATTATTCGTCGAAACTTTTTTTTTCATTTTGTACTTTAGGTAAGTTGAAATAATATATTTTTACAAAGGTAGAATAACAGTAATACCTACATCGGTAGATACTTAATTACAAATAAGCAGATTAATTATTCTTCAATAGTCAGCAACCCTAACAGCGTAAGAAAAGATAAGAAACATGCGATAGAAGGAGACAAAACTTCTAGGTATATAAATTTGTAGGTACGTAATGCTGTGCGAGCTGAATTCCACCGTATCGCGTCGTAGCAAGACTCGTATTTGTTTAGATCTTCTTGCGGAGTAATTCTTCTGTACCCCCGGTACTATTAATTATTCTGTGGCTTGACTTCCAACAGCATCCGAATCCGCTTGACTGTCCAAATAAAAAAATAAACATATACGGCGTGTATGTACCGTAGGTAATCTTCATATCGAGCAAAATATTATGCAGTACTCCTCCGCTACGTTGAACCCTTGGGTATTAAGTTATTTACTTTTTATTATAAAATGGGTATGGAACCTTCATTAAAAACTCATAAAAACACGAAGGGGAAACTCATATCAACATTTTAAACGACTTTCAGTATTTATTTTTGGATCTCGATTGAAAAATTTCAATTTTAGCAAAAACGATCAGTTCATTTGTTGACTCGGTTTTTCAAGGACTTTCCAACTTCTAAAAGCTTTTGAAAAATAATTGAAATGTAGCTCGTTTATGTGGTTATGATATGACAACAAAGACCTATAAAAAACTTTCACCTCAGCGCGGAAGTTGAGCTGAATAGAGGCACATTGAGCGGATTTAATTTAAATGGTGGCGACTGCAGGCTGTGGTCACCACTGAAGGCTTCGCTGCTACTAATCTATATGTAGTGTTTCCACATTCTCACACGTACTCGGACCTAAGTGAAATCAATTGAGAACTTTTAAGAATTGAGAAAAATGGATCTGCGTCGAAAAAATGGATCATAGCACGAAAAATTTTCGTGCTATGATTTTTTACGATTTCAAATATGCCTGTTGAGTCATTTGATCGACTTTGAATTGCAGTTATGGATGAAGGACCTTCAAAAGCTACTACCTACCGTTGGTGTAGCGAAATCAAATGCGGTCTTCGTACTTTGGAGTGGAAGTGGCCGTTCTACGACGGATGTCAGCGAAGAAAGTGTGCTCGCAGTAAAAAAATTAACTCGAGAAAACAGACGAATTACTTACGAAGACACTTTGCAGATTGGTTCGGAAAGTGTTCATAAGATTTTGCACGAGCACCTTCGCGCAAGGAGGATAGTTTCCTGCTGAATGGTGCATAAGCTCACCGAAGCTCAGAAGCAGACCCGTATGGATTGGTGCCGTGATAAGAAGCAAAAGTTTGATGCAGGCGCGTTTATGAAATTGTGATATGTGACGAATCCTGGATTTGTTAATACGATCCAGAAAAAAAGCTTCAGTTGACAGTTTGGCAGTTTCTAAATAAACCAACACCTACGAAAGTGAAACAATTGAGAAGTGCAGAGGAAATTTTGATCGCAAGTTTCTTAACTTTGACGGATTACCTCATTTCAATTCCAATTCGAGACCTAAGCAGCATCAACGCCCGAGGTATAACACAAATCGCCTATAAGAAGTTTCTTCTAAAATGAGCAATAAGCAACCGAACACCAGGCTCCGCGGGGTCCTTCGTCACCACGACAACGCATCCTCGATGTCTGCGATCAGAGTCTTGGGACACCCTTCTTATGGTCCTGATTTGACTCCATGTGATTTCTTTTTATTACCTAAAATAAAAAATCTGCTTAAATGGATACAGTTTTTATCGCCGGAAGATCGCATGATTGTATTACGGTAGCAGCGTTTGAGAATGCCTTGTAAGAGTTGTCTGCAGAGGACTAGATTTTTTTTTTTGAAAATTAGTTCATATGTAGGAAACTTTGTATCAAGGCTGGTAGTTTTTTGGAAAGATCTAATAAATATGTTTATTTTTTCTTCAAATAAGTTAGATTTTACGTTTTTCAAAACTTTCTGAGTATTCCACGTACTTCAGCCAAAGTTTTGACAAGGATTTCAAAATGTTAGTAAAGTCAGTTTTTATAATGCTCTGCATTCATTAATTACATATTATATTGTTATATCCTGTCGAGCTGTAATAGTCGTAACTTTCCCATGGGATCAGGTCTTACGCGGACGAAGCCAAGAGAAACGTTCTGTTTTATTTTACGTGCAATATCTCTATTTTATGACCATAAGCTGTTACACATTCACAGTATTATAAATAATGTAGGCCGTCTGCTCAACACAAATAAACCTCGAAGCCGATGAAAATAAGTCCCTAGATATAAGTGTCAGCAAATATTTTATTTAGATTGACCTTTCAACCGTTGCTGAAAAGGTGATCTAAACGAACTAAAATATTTAATCCGTCTCAATCAAAATTAACACTATCAAAACCAAAACGGACTACTTGCGGCTATGAAATGATGAAATAAATTTAAAATCTTCATCAATGTATTGGTGAATGGGCATAGAATAGACTTTTGGACGAATACTTAGTTGTATGATCGTCCCCAATCAAGGGATTTGTAGAGCTTAATGTGGTTTATTCAATCCAATCAAAAAGATCTGACATAAAAAAAAAACAATACGAAATATATCTTATTTTTTCATAGTTTGAGATTTCTTAAAAAATATTGTTCCATAAATAAAAACGTTTGTTTTCGGAGTACGACCATCAAAGTTTTATTTTTCTTTATTTTCAAAACTACCTCCTTTATACCCACTTGAAGACCATTCTAGACTATGATATTCACAAAAACAATTTCATTACTATTGAATCTAAGATAACTTTAAGACCGGCAAAGTGTATATAAAGCGAAGAATTCCTTCAAGGGTATAAAGTAACGTGCTTCAGAAAATTACCTTTTAGCTTATCTTTTAGTAATAAACTGTCTCGTTGAGAACTTTTCATACAAAGCAACAAATAGTTCTTATTCAAAACCAGTCCAGATGGCCAGTCATCTAAAAGGGGTTTCTAAATTTCTTTAATCACGAAAAAGGTTATATTCAAATTTGACCAGGTAAGTAGACTGAGAGCCAGTCCTCCGCAGACTTACAGTATAGTAGCTTACTCCATATAAATGCCAGGTATGTTTCATCTGCCGTTGGTGAAATGGGGATTCACTATCCCCACTGACGATTCCTTTGAGCGTGGCTAGAAGTCGAAAGGAATAAATATTAACTTTTATAACGTGATCGCAGCTTGCCTGCTGTTTTGATATATTAAAAAACATATTTTTTTTGTGTAGAAAAATTTAATGGCAGACAGTTATTTCGGTTCCTACTATCTATCTTTCTATATGCTTTCTATATGTATAAAAGATTGACTGACTTAGGTATCAACGCATGGCAGAAACTGTACATAGAAACTTGAAATTTGGTTTTATGATGTAAGTGAACACTAAGAACGCATTATTAGAAATTCAATCCTTAAGTGGGTGAAATAGGGGGTAAAGTTCATATTGACCTTTCTCATTCATGTTATGGAGTATGGAGTATAATAACAAAATTTTAATTTATAAAAAATTAAAAATTAAGTAGAGAAAGGTTGGCTGGAGGAGATCGCCTAACAACGATAAGGTCGCCCTTTGTGTCTTTCTATATGTTCTTTTTATTTTCTAAAATTTCCTTTTGTAATTGTGTGCAATAAAGTATAAATAAATAAATGAAATTTAATAAGAAGTGAATTCTGACTACGGCGAGTTCAGGCCACATGCACACGCCACGAGACTCTTCACTCGCTTTGCAATTTGCTGTTCACAATTTGAGTCTTTTTTAACATACCAGTACATCTTAAATTGCAATTATCCAAGTCCACCCGCGCCCACCGTTTGCTCGTCCTTTGTGGAAATGTACTTTTTGTATTCTAAATTACTGTCAATTTTATCCCACGTAACGTTTTTGAAACGGACAACTTGCTACATCTTATTATCACCCTAAAATTCCAGAATTCCAAAGGACCGAAATAATTAAATATAAAATGTGTGATAGAAATATTTATGTAATAATGACGACTACACCTTTATGTAATGCACTTTCACTTAGAACTTCAAAATTGGTAATTAGAATAACAAAATTATTCGGAAGCCTTGTGTTCATTTAGGTGATTTCGAATTCATCCATGGTTGGTTGATTGATGAAGTGATGTAAGTGCTAAATAACAAAAGTCATCTGATTGAATCAGTGGACCGAACTGCAGTGCGAGCACGGTTCTTCTATCACGATCGTGTTTACGCTTCCGAATTTAAGCGATTATTGTCTATGATCGGTAGCACGGTTCTCCATCACGATCGTGATGTCGTGTATTTAAGTAAACAAAGGTCCGGTTTCATAAAAACATAATTTCAATGTTGCCATACGGTTTTTCAATTATCAATGATGGTTTTCAATCTAATTCACGAGTATCCTAGCAACAAAAAACTGAATTAGGGACTAAATTAAAAACTTAAATGTCATGTTGCCTCCATTGTTGTTGTTTGTTAATTTGGGAAATATGTAAACGGCTGGTTGGTTGCCAATTAACCAAAAGAAGAAGAAGAAGGGAATTATTTATTAAAAATGAATAATATCAAATAAATAATATGCGTAATATATGTGAAGATCCAATTTATACAGGAAGCGATAAATATACTGCAACTTGCTTTTCTTCCAAATGAGGAAAAGAATATTGACTTCGATCCACTTGTTCAAGAGAAAACATTAAAGCGCATAACACGGTTCTTCCAACACAAGAAATATGTGATTTATAGTACTTCTTCTGCGATACGAATGTAATAGAAAGTTTCGTTTTTGAAGAAGACACCATTCAATAAAAATCCTACTCGGTATCAATAAGACTAGATGCTTATGCTTTAAACTAGATACTATACTTTCGGGGCATAATTACTGGATCGAGCCGATTGAAAAGGACCAATGAATAATATAAATAAAGCAGCTTTATGTCTATAGTTTGAACATTTTATTTAAACTGTATTTTGTTTATATTAATAAAATCTGATACCCACTTTTATGAAGTTTTGTCATTACTGCAAATCCTATTTATTTGTTTTTGAAAAACTTAACTAAAATATGATGTATTGTATGGGTCAAAAGCCACTTCAAGGTTTTCGCAGATATACATACAGTATTATAAACAAAACAAGCATGGTTAAGTTTAGTAACCTTATAGTGTTAAAGCCTTATAAGGAGCAGTGAATATTTATGAAAATTAAATGTATCTGAAATACACTAGGTATGTTGTGTTTTTCTGAATGGAACGATAAAAGTAATACTGAACTAAGTGATATACATGTACAGTATTACTTTTCTGTAAGTAAGGTCTGGCCACTTTGAGGGGAATTTATTGTGATAAATTAAACGGGTACAAGGTTTTCAATTTTAATAGTTTTTTATTTTAATATTCTACAAGATATCTGAAATATAAAATACACTTATAAAAAAGCTTCTCAATGACTTAACTGCGAAAAACAACTTGAAATCATATAAAAAGGCATTGTCATTCACATTTCAACTTACTTAACATATTAATTTACTTTTAAATCTGTCTGACAATGCTATAAAACTCTATGCTAAAATCAAAACCTTCGACAATACAGACCGTTACATTTCAGTGAGGTAAAATCTTAATAAACAAATAGTAACATTTATAAGGCAGGTTTGGTTGTATGGTTGAACATAAAACATGTTTACTATAAGTTTAGACCTGGGTCTCCATGAGTGTATTCTACAAATAAAAAACATTTTCGATTATAATCTATAATCTTTATTAATACGAGAGCATTGCATAGTTGTTCAATTATTAAGGTAATTTGAAATATGACACCTATAGTCATACAATAAGTTTAGTAAACAATACATGATAAAATACACAAGTATACATAAGACAAAATACCTATAGCCTTAAGAGGTCTTAACTGATTGAAATTTAAAATGAGATATTGATTTATATAACAGTATTATTATTTAAACATTAATTTATTTGGTTTCATACTGTCCGGAGTACATGATAGATTCTGTATGGTAGTAGTCTAGTTTACGGAGCATTGAATGGTTTTTGAAACCTTAATATTTGTAAAATACTCGAGCTATGCCAATGGGAACAATAAAAGTAAGACTGGACTGAGTGATATACAGTTGGGCACAATCTTTTAGTAAACAAGTTATGACATAGTACGGTCCTTGCACACCATATGAAACAAACCCTCTGAACTCAATATGCGATTGGTATGGGGATTGAGGTATGTTGTGTTTGTTATTCTGAATGGAACAATAAAATAATACTGAACTTAGTGATATACATGTTCAGTATTACTTTTCTGTAAGTAAGGTCTGGCCACTTTGAGGGGAATTTAGTGATAAATTAAATGGGTGCAAGATTTTCAATTTTAATAGTTTTTTTATTTTAATATTTTACAAGATATCTAAAAAATAAAATACACTTAGCTTCTCAATGACTGAACTGCGAAAAACAACTTGAAATCATATAAAAAGGCATTGTCATTCACATTTCAACTTACTTCACATATTAATTTACTTTTAAATCTGTCTGAAAATGCTATAAAACTCTATGCTAAAATTAAAACCTTCGACAATACAGACCGTTACATTTCAGTGAGGTAAAATCTTAGTAAACAATTTATAGGATTACTTCACACTTAAATAAACCTGGTCACTTTATAATTGAATGGTTAGTATTTGAAATTCCTGATGCAAGTAGGTTCCAAACAAATAATAACATTTATAAGGCAGGTTTGGGTGTATGGTTGAACATAAAACATGTTTACTATAAGTTTAGACCTGGGTCTCCATGAGTGTATTGTACAAATAAAAAACATTTTCGATAATAATCTATAATCTTTATTAATACGAGAGCATTGCATAGTTGTTCAATTATTAAGGTAATTTGAAATATGCTACCTAATAGTAATACAATAAGTTTAGTAAACAATACATGATAAAATACACAAGTATACATAAGACAAAACATAGCCTTAAGAGGTCTTAACTTATTGCTTTATATAACGGTATTATTATTTATACATTAATTTATTTAGTTTCATACTGTCCGGAGTACATGATAGATTCTGTATGGCAGTAATCTAGTTTACGGAGCATTGAATGGTTTTTGAAACCTTAATATTTGTAAAATACTCTAGCTATGCAAATTGGAACAATAAAAGTAAGACTGGACTGAGTGATATACAGTTGGGCACAAACTTTTAGTAAACAAGTTATGACAAAGTACGGTCCTGGCACACAATATGAAACAAACCCTCTCAACTCAATATGTGATTGGTATGGGGATTGCAAATTAAAGCTTGCATATATGTTATATGATGTTTCCAAACCCAGCAAACTCTTTGGTTCACTTAAATTTTAAAGTTTGCTTATTGCGGCATAATGAAAACATGCAATGATCAAAGTATTTATTATTTTTTTCAAAATCGCAACATCACAAGTCCTAATTCACTTTGTATTAGCTTTAAAAGAATTATTGTGTACACTAAAATCACTGTTCACACTTATTTATCTCACATTTTAAACTTCATTCTTATCCTTGTAAGATATTATGTTTATTCCATTATGCTAGTTTCTTTATTTTCTTATTTATATTTGTAATAGGCATTTCTCTTCAGTTTTAAAGTTTCTCCTTATATCTGAAACAAAACAAAACAAAATGATTAGGATTTGTATTATGTGTCATATACTTATTAAAGTGTATTGGTCAATTGTTAACTTTTTACTAAACCTTAATTTTTTTATAGTAGGTAACCTATAGATGATAAAATTTTATATGATTTAGGAATAGCATTGTGGAGTTTAACAGAGATTGTTTAACATAGCCTGCGATATAGCTACAGATATGGGAAATCTTTATAAATCAATCTTTCTGCATGTCCAGTAACTCTTGTTCATTCCTAGCTTTAGCTTCCAATATGTAATTTGAAGGCAGTGTCAATAAACTCAGAGATAAATAGTGGTTTGCAGGGTTCGTAAGGTAGCCTTGCCTAAAATAGTTCTCACACACGATTTTTAAGCAACAAAAAAATTTTCAATGTCCGTCGTTTTTCCCTTAGTATTGGTGCTGCAAAACTCTTCAAATGATATTAGTTAAAATACACGTAGGAACTTACCATTATATGAACAGGCAATCCATTAGATCGTCTCCGCTGCAAATCTTGTTGTAAATTTAAAACAAGGACAGTGGCGATGTCTTCATTAATGCGAAATAGCTTATTATTTGGATTATTGGCGTCCCGTATCAATCTTCTGGATATCATTTGCATAGTAATATATCTCCGCCTCTCTTCCTCGGCAATTAATGCGAATCCAAAGTCCTTACAAAAGACATGGTCGGCAAGCTCAAAGGGATTGTTAGCGTCCCGTATTAATCTTCTGGACATCATTTGTGAATTAATGTATCTCCTCCTCTCTTCCTCGGCAATTAATACGAATCCAAAATCCATTATTTCACTAAAATATGAGCGCGAGTCAAATGGCGGCTTCACGATTTTTACTCTACAAACTTTTTGACAGTCGCCACCAGGTCGTCTTCTATGAGTTCCATGCTACTGAATTCGGTTTACTCGGTAATTTCGTGATAGATTCGAGATACATTACCAATCGTGAGGAATCGTGTTGTCTATGCTACAGTTAACAGCTATCACGATAAATAACCGTCGTTTATGTCAAATACACGATCGTGAAAAGATCCGTGCTAGCACTGCTGTATCGATATTGTATTCGATAGTAGAGGAACGATATCAATACATTAGTGTACATAATTGCTTAAATAAATATTTCACATTATTTACAAAATGTTGGTTTCTCATAAATTTAAGCACCTATAATCGATGCAATAAAAATAATAGTTGAACCGTTATGACAATTTTGTGATAACAGTAACATCGTTAACAAAATGTCGGCGTACCTATTTGAAGAGTTTCGATTAAATTCTTTTAAAATGTTTTAGATAGCAAATTTTCCGTTCAATATAGAGACTCATAATCAACTCAATAAAATATATAAATAATTACTAAGTATTAATAATCTAGACTGCCTGGACCCAGTCAATCTAGATGAACAATGACATTAGTAAGGTGCATATAATACTAACCGTACGTTAGGGCTTCTAAAATATCAAAAAGTATTTAACAATTTTTTTTTATTAACACACAAAAAATAACTATAGGCTGTTTTTTTGTGTTTATTTGAATTTTGAAATAGTTAATTCACGCTCCAGGCTACAGTAACCCCAACATGAATTATTAAAGCTTTCAGCTTGAAACTATTTATATTTTGTTGATCCGATAATAACAGTACCTTTACAAAAACTTGCTCTGAAGTTTTAAATCTATAAAAGATGCTTTTAATTCAACGCTTCATGCAATGGGGTAGTAATCTACGATAATATAATAAAGCTGAAGGTTTATTTCTACGTGCCAGATTTAAAACATATTTTTAGATTTGATAGCCTAACCTCTTGAGTAATATTACTCAGTCAAGAAAAACCAGTTGAGATGCGATAATTTAAAAGCTATGATTCACGATATTAACGTCGGTAAGTTACAGCAACTTTGCTCTACGTTCAAACGAGCAAAGTTTGATCGTCGTCGTTTGTTTTTTAGTTTGTTTACAGTGCGCCATTTTGTCGGGGCATTTAAAGTATGTATTTTGATTTTTAAAATTTGTATAAATATTTAGTTATGCAGCCGTCTCTACGTCTTTTGCAGATAAAATTTCCTATGCTAAAGCGCTGAATATTTCTTCTTCTGCTCTAGCCAGTGGTAAACAGAATTTTACGGTGTTTTGACCCAGTGCTAGGTTATGTGCGTGAGCGTGAGCGTGAGCGTGAGCATATAGGCGTGAGCTCCATCTATGGCGCATAAGGTACACCTGGAGGTTTTTAGTGGATAGGTCTGGCCTTCTGCCGGATCATCCCCACATACCCCGCCGTTCCCACTTGGGCGGTCGGGGACGTGCAATCAACGTTTTCCTCTAGTAAAAAAGGCTATAAAAAGGGCATTAATAAAGGCACGCCAAGTGATTTGCAGTTTTTTTGCACTATCTCGGCTCCGCAGGTGTATCACACGGGACTTTGTTTTGGTCGGATTAGGGCGAAGAGAGTTGTCGTAGTAAACGTCAACCTGCTCAATAGCAGTAGACAGATAATTTTCTACCTCTGGAAAGTCTTAGCTTGACAGGTGAGAGCAAAGTCGTCAGCATAAACGAAGCGAGATTTTTTTTTTTGAATCGCAGGTTGGTGATTGGTGTATATTAAACAATATAGGAGCTAGTGCACTTCCTTGTGGCCGTTTTCCTGATTACGCCATCTACTGTTTTCATGGCCAAGGAGAACGTGAAAACGGCGGTTCCGCAACATTTCACCTAAGGAGGAGACAAATTGTTAATCGTTTATACGGGCAGTTGAGTTCGCTAAAGTCGGTTGATATTGACTGTGTCATATGCTGCGGTGAGGTCAACGAAAACAGCACCAGTAATTTAACCCCGTTCAAAACCATCCTCTATATGTTGCGTTAGGTTTAAAATTGGCGCACTTCAGAATTTGCCAGGGCGGAAACCAGCTTGGTCTGGATTGAGCTGTTGATCTATTACTGGGGTTAAGCGATTTAGCATCATGCGTTCTAACAGTTTGTATGTGTGACATAACAATGAAATTGGTCGGTAGTTTTTGGGATTATCTGCTTGTTTTCCTGGTTTAAGTAGAGCTATTATTTTTGATTTTCTCCATTTAATTGGGATTTGTGCCGTTTTAATGCAGGAGTTAAAAAGTTGAAGAAGCCATGACAAAGCGATTGGGCCCAAGTGTTTCAGTTGCTCCGCTGTGATGTTACCCGATTCAAAAGAGTAATTTTCGTATTTCTTGTATTATTCATTGTTTGGCTTCACTCCTATTCCGCTTAGTTTTTAAATATGTTACTATTCTATGTATTCGAGAAACTATCTTTACCTTTTATCGTTCAAAATGAAACGTCATTGCAATTTTTAAATAGAACTTTGACTGAAAGAAACAATAAAGAAAGAAGAAAGAAGCAGTAAAGAAACGGTACTTTGATTTTAAAATGGTGCACTTTTATATTATTATTATTTGATTCTCAAATGCAGATTAAGATATTCTATGATCTGAGTAGCTAAAATTCTATGTAAGATTACTAAATACATGGTTCTGAGCGATTGAAAGTTGAAATAATGGTGGGATCCTGTCAGGGTCCTACTAGCTAGCGACCACATTTCGTACAAAATGTGCCGCTAAATATTACCACTGACGAAGAGCCAGATCTTTCCTAGGCCCGCGTGCTTTAATCTTCGACCTCATCGTCACTTACCATCAGGTGAGATTTAGGTCAAACTGTCAAATGTATTTGTTTTAAATATATGTAATAAAAATTTAGATTTTCAAAGACTTAACTCTGTAAAGACAGCAATAACTTCACGCTAAGCTGCACCTTGCGGATCGGGCACCACAGCCAGTTTGTTATAACATGATACTTTAAGTTAAAAGACTTTCCAACGCGTTGTTAAGAATTTTGCAGTTTATTACTTTAAAAGTAAACTTGATCATGTGATGTCTTTTCCTGGTTAATAAACTCAATGTAGAATAAGGAAGGGTAACATTACGTACGATTGTAATAAAGCATTTTCTCTAATGATCTGACTCTAATACCCACGCATAATTTTGATACTAACAAAATGAAAGTGTATGACTGAATAATAAACAAATAAAGTTATAGGTTCTCTAGACTCTCTAGACTATGGATATACCTACATGATGGATGCCTCAACTATTGTTTGTTAAACTGCGACCACTTATTTCTCATAACCATAGCGGTCATTGATAATAAAGTGGAGTATATCAAATAGTATAATAATATATTATGCACACTTAGCAAGCTTTAGGTAGAAAGAGCTCAACGAGTTGTCCTAATAGTTGCAAACTTCTTCGACTTTTAAGACTTATATTGAACGCGAGCACTAATGTTTACTGAAATACTAAAGTACTAACAGGGTGGCAATGGCAAACTTTACTTACACGAGGTCCTAAAACAACAAAGTGAGGACATAAGAGCGAGAAAAAAACTACTGAATACACAGGAATAAAACTAAAAAAAGTACTGTACAAATTCGTCACGCCACTTTTTATGCTTCGCGTGATTATTATTTTGGAAAGTTAATGTCTTTTGGTATTTTCAATTTTATATGGCTCTAGCCTAGAGATGGGTTTATGCCCTGGCGTTTTTGGCGCATTGAGTAAATGCCTGATAAATGCCCGTAAATGCCGAGTAAATGTCTTTTGTCTGGGCATAAACTTAAATAGTTTTTTTTTTTATTTATTTATTATCGTATCTTATATTAAGTATATAAAAAAAAATTCATTAAAAACATATTTTATTTTAACTGATATACTGCAATAAACCTTAACATTTTATCAAAATCGATTGGTTAAAATTATAACTTGGTTTGAAAGAACAACGGGGGTAGCTGGAGTTTACTGTTGAAGCGGGAGGGGAGTAACACTGTGATTATTTAATGACTGATTATTTGATTTAAAGTTTTGATTTACAAAATACTTAAAGTTTCATTTTTATTCAAGTTCCTGCTTAATTTTTTACAAAATTAAGTTGTTTGTTTTTGTGCCCAGTGATCGGGCATTTATTTGGACGTAAACTCATTTATTGCCCCCGACCCATCACTACTCTAGCGTGCTGCTTTTTTGGTGACAGTGCGGGTTACGATTACTATTGTGTGCAGAGAGTAGGTACAAGCCCTCGACTCAGGATTTTGTCTAGAAATTGGATGATTTTTTCTCACGTCACCGCCGGCTTCTATTTGAAAGGCAGTCTCTAGAGTGGTGCATCCTGAAGGGGTTCACTTGGATTATTTTACTCTTAGCCGGCCCTACGCAAATAAAAGTGCGCGACTGAAAGAGATCATTTTCTTTCCGTCGGCAAGTAAGTAGAGCCACTGCTCGCGAAAATAATTGTCTTTTTAAGCTGCTGTGTGAAGTGGCAGCAGCCACAATCTTGGTAAAGGTTATTTACTACGAAGGTCTAGTTCTAGTGTCAGACGAGTCACCGCATTTGCATGAGAATTTAATCTCTTGTAAGCGGGTGAGATAAGAACTGTTTGTGATGGTGAAGAAATAGGAGATTCGCTTTAGTTATTTATAGCTAGGTTAGGCAGTACTTTTCTAGGTAATTATCTTTTTTTATCTTTGTTGTTTTTTTTTAATATACCGGAATGAACAATAGCCCTCTATAATTTGGTGCTTCATAAATGTTATTTCTAACAGCGTTATTTAAATAAACAGAAATGCAAAGATTGTTTACGTGAGACAAGAAAGAAAGACAAACCAATAGAATTTCAATTCTAAATTCAACTGATAGAATTGAATTAAACTTTCTATCACTTGTATTGTAAAAATATATTTTCATAGTTTTTATAGTTTCCATTTGGAAAGCGACCGGTTAACCGCTCGAAACTCATACATGGTGCTCCAAAAGGTGCGTTTGACAGCCTCTAAATAACTGCAAAAAAGTTGTTCTACACTACAACCCAAGTCTAATTCAGTTCGTGGTCAGTCACGATCCTACACCTATTATTAATACCACAGACTTGTAAAGTAATAGACACAATCCCGAACAAAAATTCGTACCTCGCTATTTGGTACCTGCTTAGACATAAGATGGCGCTAGGTGTTACAGATCATGAAATAAAATTAAAAATTAAAGTACTACCGCTAAGTAGTACCTACAATATAAATCTATAAGGGGCGCTATTTTGAATTTCATTGAGCCAAGACAAACTCAGTAAAAATTGAGCTTAATAGCATTATTTCTATACTTCTTTCTATATGAAGAGCTGATTTTGCTTTAAAACGTAGAAATTATAAATTATATTGTATGAAACTTGTGTGAAAAATCTGATGAAATGATGTCTTAAAATATAACTTTTTCCATGCTGTCTCAGTCCAGCGAAAGAAAAACATAGAATGTACCAGCTGCTTCTTCCTGGGCATACTGTAAAAGTCAGTTAAGGGACTGAGGTTTTATTGGCATTTTTGTGGTCGATAGGCTGACATCCTGTCACTGCAATAGCTTCTCCATCATTATAATACCTCATTTGTCAAGTGTCACATCAGATTTTCTTATAAACTCTGGTGTTCTGTCTACCCTATAAGGAATGCAGGCGAAATTAAAAACACTAGGAAACACTAGGTATGTGCTCATTTCTTAAACTGCACTGTCATGCACCAAAATTGAGAATATTGATAACTTTCGCTTTCAATATTTCAGTGTTCGAGTTTCAGAGGATTTCAATCAGCTTCTTCTAACTTTTTCAAATTTTTTCTTTACTGGCTTAGAACTAGGGATATAAGAAGTTGATTATGGGCGGCATAGTTGCTATTTCAGTTCGGGTAATTTAACTATTTAGCCAATGTAGGTTGTGTAATGTGATGTAAAGTGATGTATTAAATAAATATGGAGAGTTCATGTCAATACTTCGTACATTTGAACATCAAGTATGTTCAAATTATATATATTTTTTCCGCCTGAGAATGGGGAAATTTTACGGAATGGTAACCCTATTTTAACCTGACAACGTTATCGAAGCGCCAAAAGAGCCTTGTCGGATGTTGCATCAGTTTCTAGAGCATTGACGGTTTCTGGATGTTTTTTATTCTGCGGTTTTCTTTTCAATAATAAGGTCATTGAATGCATTTCAAAAATATTGTTCCATATACTCAAATTGAAAAGTGACTTTAAATACAAGAATGGACTTTTAAGGTATGAAGCTCTGGAACTATTAAATATGCATTGTGAAAACCATAATGATAAAACCATAATTGATCACATATTTGTTCAATTTATAATTTGAGCATTAAGAAATCTGAATTATTAAGCTTAAAGCCCCAAAAAGGTCTCATGGCATTATGCCCTGGTATAAAAAGGTTTAAAAGTGTAGTTAGTATTTTAATTTGTATAAATAGATAGGAAAGTAACAATCTCTGCGTCGATAGACCCTGCGCATCTAATCTTGCAATTATAGGATCTTTGTGGAAGTAGGTATAGCATATTAACTAGCTAGGTACGAAAATTATGTGTATTGTAAAAAATGAAGTGTAAATATTAATAAATATTACGTTATTTCATGCCTTTTCCAGCGCCATCTACCAAAAGCACAATGTTTCTTTTGTACACTGTTTTCATACGCCATCTGTCAAAAAAAATATGAAAGTGGTCCATTTATATGGAAATTCCATGTAAAATAAAATATTTCGATCTGATTTTATGACCAATATTTTAAAAAATACCTGTACATATTTTTTTTTATTCTGTATTCTTTGTTTTTTTTTTGTTTTTTAAAAGAATTTTATTTTGATTCTATGGTTTCAATGGCCTGTATATAAGAGAGTTTCCAGGCTATCTGCCGCGCCACCTACAAATAACACGGATTTTGAGCTTTTTCCGTGACACGATTTTTTATATGGGGATTGTCAGTCTATTTACTTTACTAGTCTCTGTTAATACGAAAGTTTGGATGGAAGTTTGTATATCCTCAAACACGGGATGATGAAATTTTGTTTTTTTTTAGAGACAGTTTAAAGTAGCAGTCATGCCACTTTTTATCTCGAAAAATTCATTAAAGTATTTAATTACTTTTATACGATATTACCGATTAGTACACACTATTATTACATTTTAACCAAACTCTGCAGTCTTGGTCTGCTTGAAGAAATTTCATTAGAGATAAGATATACGTATTTTGTTCAATGTGTTTTCAAATTGTATCTAAACTTGTGTGTAGGTACATAAATTGGTAATTAAATAAATAAATAAAATCGTTTCAAAGAAGAATTTGATTCTACGCTGACACTTGTTGGTGTGGTTACTAACTTTTTAAATCGAAGACTAACTTTTCAAACAGTTTCTATGGAAACTTCTGCGTGTGCGAAGTCGCATACGACAGGTAGTATAAAATAAGCTTTTATCAGTAATGTAATAAGAACTCTTCGGAATTATGATAATACCTATTGCGAAACATATGTTGATAAACAGAATGAAATAGAGCTCCTTAACAAAAAAGCAATTTAAACAAAATATCTAAATAACACGAGACCGGTTTGGACAAGGTATTATTAATAAAATTGGATTTAAACACTAGTCAATGTGAATTTCAATAAAATAAGGTAATATTCATTTAAAAACATTCAATAAGAAATAACAAAGTTAAACCTTTTCAATAGAAGTAAATTAATAAAATCAAAATTTTCTTTTTTATTTTTAGCATGATTATTTTTCAGTTAAATATTTTAATTTGTTCCTACCTAACTAATAATTACGCAATAAGTCATCTCTTTGTAAAGCACACAGCTGTGGGTTCCTGTTCATACAGACTTTTGCGGTGAAAGGTGAGAGAGAAGTAAATTAATTAGTTCTTCCCCATAAATCAATATTATATAAAACTGTTCCGTTATTGACTGAGTTACTGAGTGACTGACAGACAACGTACAGCCGTAACTACTGGGCGTAGAAAGCTGAAATTTGGAACATACATTCTTTATGTAGGGGTGCACTAAGGAAGGAATTCCCGAAATTCCCACGGGAACGGGAATAATTGGACTTTTTTGTTTGTATGAAAAATCTTATTCCTTGAGTGCACGGATATTATACTTGGCATAAAGGTTCTTCAAAAAATGACTGGTTGTGTTATGAAAGCAGTTCCCAAAATTCCCACGAGGACAAGAAATATATGATGTTTTAGTTTGTATGAAAAAAGATTATTCCTTGAGTGCGCGGATGTGATACTTGGTATAAAGGTTCCTCAATAAGTGTCTGTTTGTATTATGTAAGGAATTCTCGAAATTCCCACGGGCAGGGGTTGAACTTTTTAGTTTGTATGAAAAATCTTATTCCTTGAGTGCTTGGTTGTGATACTTGGCATGAAGGTTCTTCAAAGAGTGACTGGTTGTGCTATAAAAGGAATTGCCAAAATTGCCAAGGGAACGGTAAATAACACGATTTATAGTTTGTATGAAAAAAAAAATCCATGAGTGCACAGATGTGATACTTGTGATATAAAGGTTTCCCAGTGAGTAACTGTTAGTGTTGTGAAAGAAGTTCCCGCCATTCCCACGGGAACACGAAATATTAGACTTTTTAGTTTGTATGAACAATTATTTCTTCAGTGCATGGATGTAATACTTGATATAAAGGTTCTTCAATGACTGGTTGTGTTAAATATAAACAATGTTAATGCGCGTACGAAGTTGCGGGCAAAAGCTAGTACTTCATAAAATCTATAAAAGTCCTATATTTACGAGTTAACTACTAGTTAACGGCTATTTTTTGGTCACTGGCCAAGTTTAAGTATTGTGATACAATACTACCCTTTGATACAATATTTACATACCTGCAAAATAATAATAGCTCAGTAGAAATAAATAAAGATATGGCACCGCAAACTTTGTTACAAATAGTCACTGTTGATGCACACGAACACGACAGGAACCACGCGGCATTCCATTGATTACGTTTGATAATATTACTAGTTCTACAAGATGTTTTGTAGTAGCGCGCTCTATGATTAATAGTATTCATTCATAATTTAGAGTGACCATGCTTTTTATAATTTTGGTGTACAAAACATCATAACGACAACCCGTTGCAAAACGAAAATATACAAGCGAGCAAAACGATCTACATTACATAGGTACGACCAAGTGAATCGGTAAACCACTTACACATAAACGTTGAGAATTAAATATGAAACTCAATATCTGTTTGTAACTCACCCGACAACAATGTCTTGCCTAATGTATTCCCGGAACATTTGAGCAAATACTGCTCATATTTGGTTACTAAGTTACTTAACAAATAGAAAGATTTTAGCATGTCTCGGAAATTAACTATGAATTAAGCCGTTAATGTTTCTATTTAATTTTTTATCTTTTGGTATTGTTGCTTGTTGAGTTAGTTGTTTATCGCATCTGAAATTGTACTAATTAAAATGATACCTATATCTTAATTTATTTTAATTAGAGAAAGGTACTTAAGACTTGAGAAAACACCGAAATAAAATATTACAGACCTTATAAGATAAGAAGCGGAGCGCACTTGAGAATCCAATTAGTTATTTGGGTTAATCAAATAAAATCCCAATATATCAAAGTAAAACAACATCAGCCCCATCATTTTGGCTTGGTGGGTGTTTCGGCCGATGACTTTCATCCGCTTCGGCCGAAACAGCACTTTCATCGTTATTAATATTTTTGAGTAGTGTTTCGGACGGACCTCTTTTTAGTGGAAAAGTAACTTCAGCAACATAATTCAATGATATTATTTTACTTTGTGGCCATTCATAAATTATTATTTAATGAAACAATTTAGTCGGTCATGTGTCGGTGACTTTTGGCATGTTGCACGCACATTGTACGTTGCACACACATTATCACAATAAAACAAAAGCTGTTTTTAAGTATTGGTTTCTCTTTCTCACTCGTGATTGGTTAAAATGGCAAAAAGTAACAAAAGAGCTTTAGTTTTAATGTACAATGGGTATATTACGGAAAATGCTCATCTTCAACCCTTGAGATTGTTGCGCCCACCCGGGCTATGTTATTCCATCTAAAGGTGCGATGTAGAGCACACGCCAATTTTTTACGCAAATTGAACTGAGTCACTGTGGTTTTTTTGTGTATTGTTATCCCAATGTAAGTTTATAGATATATATATTTTTTGGCATTAATTCATATTCATAGTAAGATTCGGTTTTTTCGCGATATTAAGGCCGCCCGCATACGACCATATCTTTAAGTTCAAATTCTTTTATATTATGTTAAGAGTGCCTTAGATAATCTTTGAAAACACAGATAGGTCAGTAATCTACAACATATGTTACTGTATACTTATGTTCAAAATATCAACGCTTTCGGCCATTTTTTCGCGCAAAAGACGTTGATTTTGCGCACAACAACAAAATGGCCGAAGTTCATGACGTGATTTTATTTTGATACCTATTGAATAAACATGCATCTTAATTTTATTTTGATTGAGTATAGACTTTAATAATTTAGGTTGTTATCATGTTTCAACAAATATTACAACTTAATTAGACCATTCAGTAATATTGTTATATTGAAAAAAATTCTCAACCATTCATACCAAGTAGTTTTAATTATTCCACAAGGTGGAGTTAAACTATTATTTTATAAAAAGTTTTGTGATAAAATGATTAATATTTATGATTGTTATTCTTTATTTCTTACTTGATATATTATAAGACTAATTATTTTGATTTATCATATTTACTGTTGATTGTTGCGATTGTATATTAAACTTTATCTTTTCCCAACAATTTCCTGACTTCTACTTTTATAATATAACCATAGCTAAGGTTTTTTATTCTGACTGTACAAAATTTGCTTAAAAAACTCTGTCCGAAACAGCACTCACAAAGTAAATGTGCTGTTCCGCTCCGGACGATACTCATCGGCCGAAACACCCACCAAGCCACCATTTGGCTTTTCAGGTCTTTCTTCATGATGGATTGATCTACAAGTTTTTTGAATGTTTTCGTTATTGATCTAATTAAATAATCATTTTTCTAAAGAGAGCTTGTTAAAAAGCGAATTGTGTGCCTTAAATGCATTTCAAGAGTTAGTAAGACAAAAATCTAAGTGAGATCAATCGTTCAAATGAGGTTAAAAGTTAGTCGGTTTACACTACGCCATGGTAATATTTTATACGTACAATTAGTAGGTATTAGCAAACATACATACACACATAACGTCACGCCTGTATCCCTTATGGGGTAGGCAGAATACCAGAGGTTACAAGACCATCTGATGTCCCGTTTGACAAATTTGGAGGTATTATAAAGATGGAGAGAGACTATTGAAGTGACATGGAGTCAGCCTATCGCCCACAAAAACGCCTTTAAAACCTTAACTGAATTTTACAGTATGCCCGGGAAGAGAAGCAGCTGGCACATTCTACGTTTTTCTTTCGCTTCCAGTCCAGCATGGAAGCTAAATGATTAAATTGCTAGGTATTAGCAATTTAATCATTTACGTGTTTTAATATTCTATACATATTAATACCATTATTATACTATAAATGTGTTTGTTTCCTATCTTTCAATTAGCAAAAGTAAGTCGTATACTCTGAACATCTACTTGGTGAATAAATATATCTGAAGAATGAAGCAACGAAATACGAGTATAACAACTGGTTTCTTGAACAAAAATAACATCAAAGTTAAAAAATATGACAAAAAATCTTGTTTTGATAATGGACAATGGAAAATCACACTGTTTAATGCACATACGCTTTTTTCTAATCACATTTCAAAATTAAAATTCCTTTATAGCGTTAAATATGTACAGGTTCTGCTATTAGGTTTTTGTTGTGATCACATATTTTACTGTCAAGCAGAGTTTCAGTCCTAAAATATTATAATCATGCAATAATAATGATAAATACTATGTTATTCATAAACATCACACTTTTATTTGATTTTTGACCATAATGTTCAGGATTCTAATGATTAGTTACAATTTTCAATTCAAAATAATAATCACAAAACTAAATGGAAGTAAACACAAAGTACGCAAATGTAATTAAAATGCTGGAGGCTGGCAGTCCTATCTCATGTTTACATACCGGGCGGCTGAAGGCATTTATTTCAAAGTTGCGACCGAGTTACAATACTGTATAAGTAGATAATATTACCGTGAATACGTAGAGATGATGTAAGTATTTAATATTCGGAATTACTTAGAACTAAATAAAGTAAAAAGTTGAAATTCCTGCACTTGGCAGCTTGCCGCAATAGTCATTGGTTCAAAAGTGATTTGACTCTATAATCTAAATAAAAAACAGTCAACGAAGTAAACTCGTAAGATACCTAAGAAAGAATCTTACTTTAAAGGTATTTTAAGTTCGTAAAGAACGTTTATTAGTATTTTTGCTTTGATGAAAACTAAAGTTTTTTTGGGACCCTACATTAGATAACTTTAATCTGACCATTAAAAATTCGGGCCCTTAATGAGTAGTAGCTCATATTTTTTTTTAAATAAAGTCTAGGTCCCTAACAGAATCAGGGACGATTTTGATTCTTTTGATTTTAGCAGCATATGTTTCTTATACGCTACTATAAATATTACATATTAAAAGATTTTTTTAGTTTTCTGCAGATAATCGAAAGTGGTGAAAACTTGTGTTTAGGTTATCTTAACAAAGTTCTTAAACTCTTCGATGACTCGTTTTAATCATATTCCTACCATACGGCTAATTACGTCTCTTTTTTCCGTTGTTCTGCATAGATAACTGTAAAAAGATCTGTGCTTCAGTAGACTTCAAATCTGAGAAGCATTCGTAATACGAACCTTAAATGGTTAGATAAACTTTATTTTTTTCTTTTAGATAAACGAATTTATCATAATAAACAAAAATATGAATGGCAGTGATTTTCTAAAGAAACTCGGCAACATTTTGATGTACGTTGCTGTAGCTTTCTAAAAGACAGTCAACTCATACATTGAAATTTGGATCCAAGGATTTGTACAGAATAACAATAAGCGTAGGTGTCAAGTATGAAACTTTTTGATGGAAAAATCTCGTGTCTAACACAAATTGAGAATATAAATTTACTCGGTACCGTGGAATAAATTACTCGCATTATGTATTCAGTATGCAAACCAGGTTAGAACAAGTTTGAGATGTATTTAGCATATATTATTCTGGGTTTTTAATATTTTAATTTGAAAAGCATTTATTTAGACAATTATATTCAGAAGGCCTAATAGGTACGGTTCTTTTATGACATGACGTGATAAACAAGATTTCTATCTTAGAGCAATATTTATACTGTATTATTACTCTAAGATTCTATGATTCAATGATGTTATGAATGAACATACATTGAAATTCATTGCATGCAAGCATTGAGATATTATTACTATAGTTCGGCCGTTCAGAGAATGCGTTCCTGACACATCGCGATTGAACTGACGACGTAACTTTGTAATGGCGTTGCAGATACGATAAAAAATATTTTTGCTGGTTGTTAACCGTTTTAACAATTGATGAGCATTAAAACAACATTATTATATCAATAATCAATGAATTTTATAATTTTGTGCCAAACTGAGTGTCAAATAACTTGGTAAACAATATTTTTCAAAATCTATACTGCGCTATTATAAGGTTATGTCAAAGCTTTATATTTGTAGTGTTGTGCTAACAAGAACAGGCTATAACAGTATCGTAATCTGTTCTTAAACAGGAATACTTTATGAAATAATACGTTTTAAGAATTTGAAAATAATGGACTATAAGATAACTTTAATTAAATTAAAAAATAAAACTATGACCAAACCGAATGCGCGAAAAAAAGTTGGTTACAAGTAAAAGGCATTGACGCAAATATGCAGGTGCTAAAAGCAGAGCTAATTAAATTAGTTAAAGAAAATAAGGCGGCAAATGTGCGATACGAAATCGATGAACCGGCTCTGGAGTACGGTCATCGCGTTCTAAGAATTCCATCGTATCATTGCCAATATAACGCTCAAATAAAATGTTACGCCGCCCGCCACGATACTTCCTCGCCATTCAGAACGAAAAAGATGACGACCCTATTAAAAGAAGCCTGCGGGGAAGTCACTAGAGATGACTGGGCAAAGGTTGTTGAAAGACTAAAAACCTGATTATGGAACATTTTGACCGAGATATCAGGATTGATTCTGTTATTGATAATAAAATAATTATACATGTAGGCGAAGATGATGATGAAGACACTACCTCCTCAAGCGAATTGGAGTCTGATTAATATTCTGTACGCACATTCAATTCAATGTACTTTATTGCATAGAAATACAGATTGTAACTTTGTAACAAAAAATAAATAAAACAATTTTATTATATTGATATTACCTTTTTTGGTTTCCACTTAAATTACTAAAATATAAATTTTAAATGATTCCGCCAATTTAAAACGAAAATAATCTTAAAAATAACGCGGCGTTTCATTTTGAAGGAACGGTAACGAACTCAGTGTTATGTTGTGCCCATCACTAGTCGTGACTAACTGATAGGTGTCAGGAACGCATTCTCTGAACGTATAGATAATCAAAGCTACGTATACATTCTTAACAAAAGTTGTGTCGCATTCCATGTTTAAAAAAAAGCTCAATTCAATACGTAAATACAGCGATTCAAAAAGTGAACCCGTGTAGTCAAACAATTTAAGTACGCTGCATGCAAGCGCTTTAATGCCGTTGAAGACCCTGTCACATCTCTCGATGAATGACGCAGGGTGTCTACGTCAAAATTAATAGATTAAAAGTGAACAGTAGAGAATGGAACGCATTTAAGTGTACGCAAAAACTTTTTTTTACATTTATGAAAATGCGAGTGAATATTGATATAGGTACTTTAATTGAGATAGTTTGACGTATTTAATGAAAAGTCTCTCTTTGCTAACGTAATTAAAAAAAAATTTGTCAACTAATTTTTCCGTGTCTGGATATCGATTTTACTTACATAGGTTCTTTTACATACAGGGTTGATTTTTCGTCACCAGCCAAATTTAAATGTTAGTTTCTTTGATACGATATAAACGTACCTACATATTTGTTTTAGCGTCGCTCAGTACAAAAAAGTAGAAATATGGAACCACAAACTTAAAAAAAAATAGTCGCTAAAAACATAGCTACTACGACGCGGCATTTCCTTGATAATACTACGGCGTAGTACTACAAAAAGTGTGTAGTAGCGCGTAGTCATCTTTATTTTAATGGTAATTTAGAGTGACCATGCTTTAGTTAATATTTTAGCTGATAAATTAATTTCCTTGTAAAAAATCGTTTCTATAAATGATCCTTTTTGCGCAAAAAACTTTGGCCGGTGACTACGAAACAACCCTGCAGTGCTAGCACGGATCTTTTGTCGATCGTAAGTTTACGAATGCTCGTATAGTATGGAGACGGTTTTGCAAGCAATAATTGAAATCTATCCATTGCCGCACGGTTAGCTTAAATAAATGTGTTCCTTGTTAATTTTGAATGTTTGTTAACAGGTTCTACTCTTAAATAACTGTAAAATAAAAAATTACATTGTTAATAAAAACTTGCAACCGACTCCATACTATACGAGCATTCGTAAACTTACGATCGACAAAAGATCCGTGCTAGCACTGCTGTATAGCCAAAAATATTGTATGTAAAAACTGTCATTAATCCAACTTACTCTACAACCTACTTATGTTAAGGATTGGCTTAAATTGAATTGAATTAGTATAAATAAAAGTCAGGTAAAATTATATATACAGGCTTGTTTTTAGTCGCCAGCCAATTGATACGATATAAACGTATCTGCGCATTTATTTTAGTAACGCTTAGTAGAAAAAATAACAATATGACACCACAAATTATTTTAAAAATAGTCGCTGTTGATGAACACAGCTACTACGACGCTTCATTTCATTGATAGTACGCATTACCAATTATGATAGAGCGAGTACTAAAGATGTTTTGGAGTAGCGCGTTGTCATCTTTATTTTAATCGTATTCATTCATAATTTAGTATGACAATGCTGTCTTTGATAGGTTAGCGAATACCATTAATTCTTTTGGAAAAATGTTTTCTATAGGTAAATGATACTTACGATATAAAAAAAATTGGACGGTGACTACAAATCAACCCTGTATTTATACAATTGCGATAGCCAAAATTCATGCGGACGAAGTCGCGGGCAGCGACAGCTAATCCTACTAATATTAAAATTATGAAAGTGAGGATGAATAAAAGTTGATGATGATGTACAGCGACATCTATCGAATAAAAGCAAACTAAAATATTGTTTATTATAAATGTGAAAGTTTGGATGGATGTCTTTATGTCTGGATGTTTGTTCCTCTATCACGGCAAAACGGTTTAATGGATTTGGATGAAATATTGCATAGTGATAGTTTACAGTGGAATAGCAAATCATTTCATCTCGATATTCCCGCGGGATTTAAAATGGCGTGGGTAAAACCACGCGAAACAGCTAGTAGTAAATAAATAGAAGACAAGATCCGTTTCGTACGGTTGAACACTGGAACTAGTAATTCTTTTCTTTGATAATTACAATGTTTTAAATGTATACTTTTTTAGTTGTAGGTATTAAATATATCGCTAAATTATAGAAAGGCGGTGTATAGCACAAAGTGTACAGGAACACTGATAATTAGTGAACACCCTTGTAAGGGAGTATGGTACAGGTCATTTGCAACGAATTAAGTTATGTATATGATTGTGCTCAAGTCAATCATTAATGAGATATATCAATTTCAATATTATATATTTTTCTTTGAATATAATATTTTTTTTTTAATCACTATGAGTCCACTTTAGGCTTGAAAATAAATAAAACTACAATTTATTTTCCAAGTTTTTTAATGAATTTTTATTTGCTACATTCCAATAACCAAATCGACTCTAAATAAGGTACATTTATTTTCCTTATTTAGATGCAGCGCTTCTGACAAATAAAAGTAGAACAAAATTTTTCAATCTTGCTCATAAACACTTGATTTTTATACTAAAAAAATACTGTAACTTTACTTGGAATATTATTTTTAAAACTTCTAAAGTTACTAATAAACTTTAAAATAAAGTATTAAAATCTAAAATCGATTGAGAAACCACGAAGTCATAACCAATGGAATAAAGTAAGGTAGAGCCCGAGACGTTGATTTGTTTTTCTTTTTGAATGTTTTCTTCTTAAATTTTATAACTACAACTAGCTTTATCCCGCAAATTCGTATGCGCCTAACTACCCTGCTCCTGGAAATTTCAGAAACTGTACAACCAGACACCCACTGAAAGAACCTTTATACCAAGTATCACACTCAAGATATAAGTTTTTTTCATAAAAACTAAAAATCATATATTTCCCGTGCCCGTAGGAATTTTGGGAATTTTTTTCGTAGCACAACCAGTCAAGTCACTCTTTGAAGAACCTTCATGCCAAGTATCACATCCGTACACTCAAGAAATAAGATTTTTCATACAAACTAAAAAGTCCAACCACTTCCCGAGGGAATTTCGGGAATTCCTTCCATAATACAAACAGACTCTTATTGAGGAACCTTTATATCAAGTATCACATCCGTGCACTCAAGGGATGGGATTTTTTCATACAAATTAAAACATCATATATTTCCCGTTCCCGTGGGAATTTCGGGAATTCCTTCCTTAGTGCACCCCTACATTTGCTAAAGAATGTATGTTCCAAATTTCAGCTCCCTACGCCCAGTAGTTACGGCTGTACGTTGTCTGTCAGTCACTCAGTCACTCAGTACCTCAGTCACTCAGTCAGTAACAGAACAGTTTTATATATATTGATGATAAGTAACCCCCCATTTTGTAAATTTTGACGTATTTCATATCTTAGTATTGAATTTAAAAGTACATGATTAAATATGAGCGGTAAAAGTAATGAAGTGACATTTCCCAAGACGGTGGTTAGGTCAAATTTTCGCCACACGCCAAAAGATCCTTGTCGGACTATAACTAAAATTGTTGCAAATGACCTGTCCCATAGTCTTCCAAGTGTGCTCACTAATTACCAGTCACCCTGTATAACCAAGGAAATATTAAAGGTAAAAGAAATAAAGAATACTTTTTCTATTCGTAGATAATGGTATAATGTTAGGTAAATTATTTTAACTACCTACACTTTACATCTAATTGTTTTTAGTCTTTGATGAAGAATATTACTCATTTTGATTTTAAAATAATAAAATCTTATTTTTTACCGATGAAAAGATATTCCTTCGCTCTTGGACGTATTCCTGGTGTTATTATGTCAGTATCTTAATACACAGAAAGGCATTTTTGCGTTTATCAATGTTTATTTTCAAAAAACAATGTACATACAAGAGCTAGTAAACGTCTGAGTGAAGGTCGGCGTTGGAATCTCTTCTCTATTGTCCGTTCATCGTAAGATGTCCCCTGCCGTTATGTTGGCACTATTGCTTGTCAAGCTGTTGTCGGTATTCTGGGATAATGAAGGAATCCTTTTTATTGATTACTTGCCAAAAGGGCAAACGAATACTAGATCCTATTATGCAAACTTAATTCCGAAATTACGTGAAGCGATTAAAGAAAAACGTCGTGGGAAATTGTCATTGGGCGTGTTGTTTATCCAGGATAACGCTCCACCTTATCGTTCGGAAGTTGCGCTCACCACAATCCGCAGTGCTGGCTTCGAAGTCCTTGATCACGCACCATATTCTCCCGACTTAGCCCCGAGTGATTTTCACTTATTTCCAAAATTAAAGGAGCATATTCTTGAAACTAAATTTGACGATGATGACGCGGTTATGACTGCCGCAGAGGAGTTTTTTAATAGTCGAGAAAATGATTTTTTTGCAGATGGAATAAGAAAGTTGGAGATGCGGTATTCTAAGTGTATTAGATAAGAAGGAGATTACGTAGGAAAATAAAATATTTTTGTTTAAATTTTTTTTTTGTTTTCGTTCTAAGTATTTTTTGATTCGCCCTCGTATAATATAAATTGTGTCGTCATTCAAAACCTTCCTTGTCTTATAGTTGTTTATTATTTACAAATCAGAAAATTAAACATATATTTATTCTTGGTAGGTATAAACAAAGTTAGATTACGGGGTTAAAATGGACACATATTATTGGTAAAACTGCTGCCACAATGCTGCCAACATCAACAGGCAGGGGACATCATAAAGTGAACGGTCTGTACAGATCGTTCACAGTTGGTTTACCTCTGAAGTTTATTATCGCTATGTTGGCTCTACTGTCTACTTTCCTGAAAGTTTTCATAACAGTGTATGTTAATTGCACGCGTTTTTCTATTATTTTTGTGTTAAATTTAATTTGTATCATGTCAAAAAGGTTTCAAAGTAGTAAAAGATACATCGTATTATCAGAGCGAACTTTTTGCGCAAAAGAAAAAGACAACAAAGGGCCTGTAATTGCATTAAGAAATGTTCGTCATAGAGAAAATTGGGGTTACCCGCATAAACGTTTTAACGGATTTCAGATTGAATTTGGAATTCCACATTGCTTAAGAATTGAATAGGAAATATTTGGCTTTATTTCTTGTATAGGAAAAAACTTTCAGAAAATAAAGCGTAGTCGCAACTTCCACATCACAAAAAAACAACACCAAGAAAAAGACGTACAAAACGATTTCGATCTGTATGCAGGGCGAAATAAAATACCCGACACGTGAGAAAGGAGATACCGATATAAGAGAAACTACAATATTTTAAGAGTCGATTTAAATTTTCAAGCAGTTCTTACTATATTGTGGAAAATTATTTAATCAGTAGGATTTCGGTTTAAAAGATGTGGATCAAAAAGAAAGTTACTAATGGAAAGGCATGAAATTGTAGACACCCTACAATGATGAAATATCATCACGTTGAAGGCAGACCTATTGTGTTCTTGGACGAGACCTTTCACGCATCCTATAGGTACAGTCACTGAATTCTGGCAAATAGATTTAGGTTAGGTTAGGTTTATGAAGGTTCCGTGTGGAGTTGCTGGTCTCCCATCGGGCGCGTCCCCAGGTGGCGGATAAGGGAATACCCCCAGAAATGGGGGGTATCGTTTTGACGGCGCAGACCAAAATCAGCCCTTGTCGGTTCCCCGAAGGAGTATCAGCAGCTCACTTTGGGGAATCGATGAGGGCATGAGGAGGGGAGCGCTGGTTTGAGCCACCAGCTGCTCGGAGGGACGGCAGGCTAGGATTGCTTCGGCGACCAAGCTGTCGGCCAACCCGTAATCCTGGGCAGAAACAGGACCGGGGACCTAACGGCTGCGAGGACGACAACCTCTGTCAAAAATTACCCCAATACCCGGGTGCCTTAGGTGCCTCATCTGTGGGATGAATGGCTGTGGAGGTCAGTCCATCTGCCGAGGGGAAGTGAAAGGGCCGTCCACCTTTTCGAATCCCCTTTGCGGACATCCGGATTTTGGGGATCTAACGCGTGAGCGTTGATGATGCCCGGATGATGCCAGGCCAGATAGCCGGATGCTGGTGGTCTAACGCGACGCGATTTAAGCAGATTGAGACGCGGCTGGGGGGGTTAGATTCTGGTGATCTAACGCGACGCAATTTCACCGGTCCCTAACCCCCTAACCCTTTTCGGTCATAGTGAAGTCCCAGAGCGGTGGATACGGGGGTATCTGCCACCCTGCTCAAGGGAGTTCGCTGAGGTGCGGCGTGCCTGGTGTTCTCAGCACGCTGCATGTTGAGGGTTCCGCGTAAGCGGATGGCGCCGGCGGTTTCGCGGTTGAATGCTTCGGCTTGCCCGTGATCCCCCCAACAGGCGCGGAGGAGGAAAACATCGGGATTTTAGCCGGTTTAAGTCCAGGCATAACTTTGACGCTCCCCCGAGCGTCATCGTATCCATGGAGGATTTCCCCAATTGAAAAATAATAAGGTTTATAAAGGTGTCTTATAAACGAGTCTATTGGTGTTGGTGCATCTGATGGATCATTATTAATGCTGGCAGTGAAATTGGGTTTACACCAAACGCCCAATTAATATCAAGACGAACAACGAATATGAAATAATTTTGTGATCTAGACGTTCAAAAATATAGGCGCATACATAAACGTAACACAAACGGTATTTTGTGATAAAAGTTTAATAGAGCAACCCGAGACTCATGGCAGCTAACCTAAAAGCTGGAGGTAAACTTATGTGAACGCAACATAGTACGTTAGTACATAGTAAGTCAATGCTTGCAAGAGGCATTTCCTTTTGCAATGACAGTTACAATGATATCATCTATGACTTAAAAACGTCAATTGAAAAAGGTGAGATCGCACCCACCTCTATGATATGCTTGTTTCTGGATTTCATTTGTGTTTTTCCGTTTTAAATGCTTTCATAAATAAATAATATATTATTATACAACGTGTAACAAAATGGAGAGATAAAACTTAAGGGTTAGCTTCTATACCATACGGAGAATATACAGTTAAAGAATTAGCATAATCAGTGCTGGTGAAGACTTTCATACAAATTTATTTATATATTTTACAACAAAATATTTTGACAACCCTAGTCAGCCTAATAAGCTAAAACAAGACTTGTGCCGCAGTCAGTGGCCTTATGACCTTTCTCGCACCGGCTGAACTTTGTAGTATCTGTCTTAGTTACCCATCGCTTTATTTTTACGCAATCTGTTATCGAATAGATTCCATCAAAAGCTAACAGCTGTTTTTAGGGTTGACACTTAGATATTTCGATCTAAACTTTGAACTTGTTTTTCGGACGAATCGTAAGGATAACAAATTTATGTTACTGTTACTTATAACCTACATCACTAAACATACAATCCCACTAAGTATTATCTCTTCACATCACCAAACATACAATCCCCTTAAGTATTATCTCTTCATTATGTTACACGTTGTATATTGAGAATATTGTATTCAGTCTAATGGCAAGAGCTTACCTAAGAGATTTTGCCGCGGAGTAATACCGAATAATGATCCTAGGATATGTTTTACGTCAAAACTATTTCATGATATCATCGCATGGTTTGAAGATCCATAATAGGCCTGCAGGAATCCTCGCAAAAATTATACAAATTGTCAGTCACTTCGCGATACTGTTTCTTCAACTAATAAACTTAATACATTTTCATAAAGTATTAAATTATGTACTTGACAAGTACAACTAAAAAGTATATCTACACTTTACTTTACGTTGTACCTTTATAATATATAAGTTAAAAATTGTATTTTATAAAAGTAAAAAAAAAACTTAAATTAAACAATATCCTTGACATTAAGGAGCTTTGCCCCGAAGTAACCATTAAATCAACTGGCAGCTAGCAGTTTACATGTTGAAGTATTTCAATGGGACCACGCACTTTCGATTTGCAGTGATTGTCAACAGTTTTCAGTTGTTTCAATCAATAAGTTAGTTTCTACATAATTGCCGCAACTAGCAACTGGCAAAAATATGTGAGAATATAAAAGAAAGTGTGAGTTGTTTCTATTTATTTCTTATTAGAAATAGGAACATAAGTCGCGAGCCTTAGTATTAACAATCAGCTCAACAATTAGATTTCGTTTGTATCATTTAACAATTCACGCTTATCTATACTAATATTATAAAGAGAAAACCTTTGTACTTATTTTTGTATGTTTGTATTGAGCTCAAAAACTACTGGACCGATTTCAAAATTTCTTTTACCATTACTTAGAGGGATTCTTCCGAATCCGTATAGGCTACTTTTTATCCCGAAAATCCCGCGGGAATCGAAATTGCCCAGGTGAAACCGCGCGCAACAGCTAGTCATTGATAAATAAGATTAATGGATTCGCAATTGACTAGCCATTACGGGTAATTAAGCTCCTTTTTTCTGTTTACGAATACTCCGGCCAAATGGGAGGGATAGAATCAATTGAATGTTACTTAAGTGTCGCTAACTAGGTATATCAAGACTTGTGCGATATCCCACAAGCCAAGTCTAGTAATTGGTGAACATCTGCCTATTTAAAATCGTATGATGCAATTTAAGTAAGAAAGCATAGCAAATTTTGTAATTTTGGTTTCGATGTTCATTATTGCTTTGCTTTTAGCTGGCTTTTAGGCTAAGATTTATATTTGATGGACTTTTTACAACCATTATCACTTCGAGGTATTTTTATTTTACGATTATATTTCTTTTTGTAATAATTATTTCAACTACCAATATTTTTTACTTTATATTCATGTGGTTGTCAATTGTATAATTGGTTACCTATTAAAAAATAATGTACTTTTTGTTGTAAAATTAATTTAATTATATCTAATATATAAAATTCTCGTGTCACAGTTTTCGTTGCCATACTCCTCCGAAACGGCTTGACCGATTTTGATGAAATTTTTTGTGCTTATCCGGTATCTATGAAAATCGGCCAACATTTTTTTTTTTTTTATCTGGCAGAACAACGTTTGCCGGGTCAGCTAGTAATATATAAAAAGTGCATATTTTATTTAAAACTTAAAATAAGCTAGCATATTATGGAAAATCGAAATCATGAAGACATCATATGTTAAGTAAAGACGTAAATTTAAATCAACCAACCGGGTAAGTAATACGTCACCGTGCATGCGGAATATCCTTGTCCTTCGTTAACGTATGCATAGCAAGATTATGCAATATGCATAGCAATATCCATATTAATACAACAAATTCAAAGGTCAGTCTGTTCGTGTGTTAGTCGTTTACGGCAGAACCGCTTTATCGATTTGGATGAATTTTTTAAAAGTAAATAGCTAAAAACCTGGTGCGAACTAAGGTTATGTTTTTCCAAAATTAACCTTTTATAGGGGATGAAGATTTGAAAAGAATTTTGGCAGATGTTTAGTTGGTAACTTAGAGTTAAACATAGGATACCTACTTTTGAACCCATAAGACTTTTTAAATAAATGTATATAACGCTCTAAAAACGGAGATACATATGAATTTGTGTAGTGCAAAATATAATAATCATCATTATCACAACGTGTAATGAGCCCATTGCAGGCCTATGAGTGGGCCAAACTGGCCCAGAGCTGGTTGGTGAATGTCAGAATTTTCAGGGTGACGAAATGGCTTCTGACAAACCCTATACCTACGGTATACCTACAGTATACAGCACCCGGGACTGACTGCTTAACGTGCCCTCCGAAGCACGGATGTTGACGCGAAAAATAAACGGTCGGCGTTCACTCATCCTAATACGAGCCACGCCGCGCGCGCTAAACTTGCGATATCGTTTTATATACACAGTAAAAAAGGCGCCACAACGACTTCTACAATTATGATAAATCTATTAATTAAACAAATTACACACATAGTTTAAAGTATTCAAAACATAATCATAGAAATGTGCAGAGGATGGCTGTAGTTGACTCAAAAGTCGATTGAAGATTATAAAGTAGTAAGAATGTTCAGTGCTCAATCTCTGCTTGAATGCTGATCAACGCTCGAGGTTGCCCATTCCGTTTAATCTAATATATAAAATTCTCGTGTCACAGTTTTCGTTGCCATACTCCTCCGAAACGGTTTGACCGATTTTGATGAAATTTTTTGTTCTTATCCGGTATCTATGAGAATCGGCCAACATCTAATTTTTTTTATTTTTTTTTATTTATATGGCAAAACAACGTTTGCCGAGTCAGCTAGTCTAATATATAAAATTCTCGTGTCACAGTTTTCGTTGCCATACTCCTCCGAAACGGCTTGACCGATTTTGATGAAATTTTTTGTGCTTATCCGGTATCTATGAGAATCGGCCAACATCTATTTTTTTTTAATTTATATGGTAAAACAACGTTTGCCGGGTCAGCTAGTATTTTATACAAACTTCTATTTGGTTAAGCTCTATTTAGGGGTTAGGATCTTTAAGACCACATCAAATACCAAATTGCCAGTCAGCATAATTGTAATGAAATCGTCGTGGCTCCTGTATATATCGTTCGATATAGTTGGCGAATATGGCAAGTATGGGTGACCGCCGACCTATAATTTCTCACGACGACATCCATGCTTCCGAGAGCACGTTAAGCAGTCGGTCCCGGCTGCTGTATACTTGTATACAGTAGATTCATATTGACGGCTCGAAATTCTGACATCCACCAACCAATACTGGGCCAGCTTGGTGGTTTATGGCCTAAACCTTTTCATCACCCAGGGGAGAGACTTACCCAGAAATGGTCTCATTTTAAAAGTTGTAATTATGATCGCAAAAAACATATTTCAATCACAATTTAAGTAAATATTTGTGGTAGGAATTACTAATATAGCAATCAGCGAAGTTTATTTACTAAGTTAGTTGAAATAAGTTTAGTTTTCGGCAGACATTAAGTACACGTTTACACGTTAACAGACATTTTTCACACGAACACACATTCCAAAAGTATTCTAACACTATCATCATCTAAATAAAGTCCTTACTTCGAAAAAGTTTATGAGGTATGTATGTAGTTGGAAAGCGGTAGTGTAATTATGCTTTCAATTTTATTGTAAGCGTTTGAAAGTGGGTCGCATCGCATCGGCACTCCTCTGGATATTAATTTTTGCCTTTACTGTGAAAATCTAATCTCTGTGTCTTATTAGCCTCAAGCGAGTAAATCAACTTCATTTATCTATTCTATACAAATAAATAAAATTGGTGTGTCAGTTTGTAATATTGAAATAACCGGTTTTTCTACATGCATATGAATATATTTGCGGCACATACACCAAAACAGCAATTTTTTTCAATTTTTGTATGTCTGTCTGTCTGTTTGTTTGTTCCGGCTAATCTCTGAAATGGCTGAACCGATTTTGACGGGACTTTTATTGGCAGGTAGCTGATGTAATAAGAAATAACTTACGCTATTTTTATTAGAGAAAAAAATAATAGGAGTGCAGTTACAGATGAGATGTAGCAAAAACGGGGAAAATTATTTAATTTTGAAAGCGTGCGCTGAGTAAACGGTCGCGCAAAAATTATGTATTACGGAACTGTTTCTTTTTTAGTTCTAAAAAAAAGTCTGCGAAATCATATGTCTATCTTTTAAGGTCTATGAAATGAAATGAAATGAAAAAAGTTTATTTGTGACAGAAGCAAAAATTATTAACAAAATATGAATATAAAATTTAAATTTTAAAGAAATTAAAATTGAAACACAAATTAGTGGAAAAAAAATATTAAAGAAAAATAGAACAAATGCCACAAACAGGCCGCAACTCAGCATATTGCTAGTTAACAAACTAGCGCTGGTCTTCCGTTGCAACCATCGTCGAGTGTCGTCACGACAGCATTTACTCACAATATGTAAATATAAATTTTTTATGGTTATAAAATGCTTTCGAAATTAATGTATTTATTTGCGATGGATTTATATCAATGTAGTATTAATCTTTATCCAAATTATTACGTTATTGATCATAATTTTTTCATTGTTAATAAATTTGTCTTATACACCACTTGATTTCAATCAACAACGTAGGAGATATCATTATTTTAAAATCCGCAACAAAGTAGGTACGTTCGGGATAAGGTGCGGCAGGCTGGCGAGCAGGTTGTTCGCTGGCTATTCGCGCTATTACTTCTCCGAGATACCTACCGACCTCTGTGTGGCCTATAGAAATAATTCCTCAAGTTTTATTCTCATTTCACTTAGAAATAATAGTTATTTGATTGATCCACCTTATTTGTTTAACGTGTTCAGAGTCAGACTATCTTCAAGTATTTCTGCGCAATAATTGTGTGTGATCGTTTCAATTCTTTTGACTGGTCCAGCAATAATTGGTTACAGTACATATATTCTTGCATCCCAATGATTCCAAAAATAAAAAATACTAGGTAGAAGATACTTTTTACGTAAGAGTTGGACCTCAATGTCTCTTGATAATAAGTGTAGATGAGGTCGAGCTCATCTTCGAAGATAATAGCTAACAGGTTTATTATAGAAAGAACTTGCTCTTTATAAAAAAAAATCAGGATTTATCACCGCTGGAGTGGTGATATTTCAATCAGGCGACCCTCAAGAGGTCCTGTCACGCTTATCCTTTGTTGGTAGGGTTATACACGCGACTAAAACTTATCATACACTTACTTACTTCATTTCGTCAAAATTGATTAATGCCGGGTTTTAATATTGAACGGATTTTAATGAGTAAAAGTACATAATGCTTTTACAGCCTCACTACAGAATCGATTATGATGACATTTAGAATAGAGTTAGCTTGAACTTCAATGAGGATATAGAAATTTTATTTGTACAACTGAAATAACCAATATTCACACGGACGAAGTCGCGGTCAAAAGCTATTTATACTGAGTAGCGCAAAAGTAGAGACCCTATGTGGTTCAGTTATGACATTTTTTCTAAATTAGAAAACTATATTTAGGGTTTTTTTAAATGTATATTTGTGCCATAAAATTTCGTACCATTAGGATTTAAAGATGTCTTTTGAATGGTGACCTCCAGAGTTGATGCACATTTGAGCCCTATTTATGACATTTTGCATAACTTGCCGTAACACTTCCTGCGATTTGTTCCTTATTTCTTGATGAATGTTTTCTTTAAGAGTTGCGAGAGTCTGTGGCTAGTTCAAATACACCCGAGATTCAAAAAAATCCCAAAGAAAGAAGTCTGGACTGGTCAGATCGGGTGATCTTGCAGGCCAAGGCAAATCGCCGTAACGAGAGATAACTCGGCCTGGAAAAGCGTCCCTCACTAAGTCCATAGTGTCACGCGCTGTGTGTGCCGTAGCGCCATCTTGTTGAAACCAGGTGTGCTCCAGCCCAATTCGTCCAAACTGGGTATCAAAAACTCACGTTACATGGTTCTGTAGCGTTCTCCAGTGACAGTTATCGCATTGCCTCCAGCGTCTTCAAAAAAATAGGGTCCGATCACTCTGTCAACACAGATGCCACACCATACAGTAAATTTTAGTGGGTGTAAAGGTGTTTCTTGAATAATGCGCGGATTATCAGTGCCCCAGAACCGAGAATTCTGCTTATTGACATGCCTTGAGAGATGGAAATGCGCTTCGTCACTCATAACCAATTTTGAAGAAGAAACTGTATTCTAGACGAGCTCGGTGGTTAGTAGGCAGCAGCTGATGAGTCATTTGAGTTTTATAGGGTAACATCTTAAGTCTTTCACCAAAATACGCTGCAGGGTCCGTCTGGAAATGCCCAAATGCGTGGCATGTCGCCTCGTTGATGTTTCTGGACACTCTTCCACATCTTCGCGCACAGCATCGATATTTTCAGCTGAACTGCCTGTTCTTGATCTCCCAGAATTAGGTCTATCCAATGATGAGCCAATTGCTTCAAGGCGTGTTGCAAAGCGTCGAATTGTGCGACCAATCGGTGCTGGACGGTGGGGAAATTGTCGACGAAATTCACGTTGTTTTTTTATCACTGATGAATTATTCCGTAAGAACATTGACACGATTATTCCACGTTCTTGGGGAGTAAAACGGTCCATGTTTAATTTCAGTGTATTTTACATTTGTTCACTACACAATTTTCAACAACAGAATGACAGGAATTGTCATATAAAAAAAAGTATTTTCTTTAGTGCCAGTACTTTCGCGTCACCCAGTACGTAGTAATATTATAAAGCTGCAGAGTTTGATTGTTTGTTTGGTTGAAAGCGCTATTTGCAATTGATTGGATTGAGAACTTCCATTAACTAACCGTTTTGACGGTTACAAAATGCGTTCGAAAGTAATGTATTTATTTGCGATGGTATTTTTACAAATATAGTGCTTAATCCAATAATCTTTATCCAAATTAATACGTTATTATTAATCATAAGTATTTCATTCTTAACAAATTTGTCCTTCACATCACTTGATTTACATCAAAGCTTTAGGCGATACCAAGTTTTTTTTTATTCGACATTAAAAATATTTTATAATCAGAAAGAACTAAAATAAAAAAATATCGAAAATGGCAACAGTTTAGCAAATGCCACAGCTAATCTAATCTGCAGCGCTGATTTTCAGCGGGTAGGGTTATTCGCAGCTAAAAACTTATCGTATTCTTACATTTCTTCAAAATCGATTAATTTTCGAATTTGAAATATCAACATTCAACAGACTGTCATGTGTCAAAGCTACGACCAACGAATTAGTAGTATTATAGTAGGTAAGTAGTTTATTGACAAGACGTTGAATATTGTAACGCTTTATAGCTACACCAGGGGGCCTAGACAAATTCCCTTTTCCGCAGGCGTTAAGGAATGAGGAAACACAAAAATATATGAAAGTGACGTACGGTGATGCTAAGCCAAGTGACAGAAGCCACTTGTCATTTTGTGCGGAATACCTACAACTTTATCGTTAGCGTTTCGTTAGCGTGACGGCAAAACACAATTCCATACATATGGCAGACAATTGCCACTTTTGACAACGGTTAACGCTTTTTTATCCTTTCTGTTAAACGCTATAATAGCGTGACCTCAGACCCTGCTGCTTGAGCTGAGATTCTTTAGTCATTGGCTAAAACAGGTTTCTTAGTTATTTTTAAGACTAAAAATAAGTTATTAAAATGCATACGTTGAGATTTATGTGGGCTGCTAATAATGAAGAAGCGTTGCAAAGACGTAGAGCCAGGATCAATCGTCGAAATATGGAACAAATCGCGTCAATGCCGCAATTGGAATTTATTCACCGATTTAAGCTTGACTATCAAAGTTTTAGGCGTCTTTGTGATGAACTTCGCCGACAAACTTCATTAAAAGGCACCAATGAAATAAGTTTGGGAATAAAGGTAATATTACTGCTATTGCTTTGATTCTTTGGCTGTCTTACTGTAAAATTTTAACCTCTACCTAAACACAATAAAAAAATACCTAGGTACCTGTTTCAGGTTCTGTGCACTCTCAGCTTTTTAGCTACTGGTTCGTATCAACGCATTGTTGGGCTCAGTCAACAATTAGTTCAAAGGACTACAAGTAGGTGCATACATCAAGTGGTAGAGGCACTTAATCGCCCGAATATTGTCAAAAAATGGATTAGGTTCCCATCATCCCCATAGGACAGGAACGAGCAAGAATCCGACTTGAGTAGGTTTACTTATGCATTGTCAAGAATAATTTGCAGTTTAAGTCATGACTGCAATATTACTTAGGATACTAACTTAATCAATTAAAATATAAATCTTAATAATTGCAGATTTCACAGAAGATTTAGACTCCCTGGCACAATTGGATTACAAACTTGCGCGCGATACAACTGTTGAAACTTGCTTGACACATAATTTGACAATTGCCTCACAGTCAATCACCCTTCAACCGCAGAGTTTTCCGCAAGATGTGCGGAAAGCGCGTTTTCCGTATCGTATGGCACTTGTCTGCCATTTCTGCTAACACTAAAGCGTGACGTGAGCGTGACGTTAAACGGAAAACGACACGCTTGGATTTTGTCTAGGCCTCCTGGTAGCTAATTTTATTTTTTATAGAGTCAACGAATAGCTTTTAATTAATATTGAAATGCGGCATTAGGTAGTTAGTTTAGCTGTTATAACATAGCTGTGCACCGCGGTTTCACCTGGGTTTTGTAGAAGAGACATACAAAGCACTATGTGGGTATAAATACCTAGGTACAGTACAAAGTACTGGGGTACTTTGCCTTTGCCCCATGCCTTTCGAAGGTATTCCTGTTTTATATTTACTGCAGTTATTTTGGTGTAGTGCCGCTATGTTATAACATGGTTTTGAAGTAACTCTGTCTATCAGTAACGCTTCCACAGCTAAACTAGTGATTTAATTTTGACGTAATTTATAATACAGTAAGCTTGAACTTCAAGGAGCATACAGTACCTAATCTTATTTATCCAGCTGCGATATCCGATATTTACGCGGATGAAGTGGCGGGCGACAGCTAGTTTTAAAATAATTACGGACTAGTAGCATTCTATTATAGTTATAAAATGAACTCGCGGTTAGGTTTGGCACCGTCAGTTCATAACATTTACGAAATTTACATTGGTTTCCTTCTTCTGGTTTTGTGATGAAACAGGATTTTATTAGTACCAAATTCAAAGCGACTCTTATTATCAAAAATAAGAATATTACTGTACCATCGAACCAATTGAATCATGACCCACCATAAGCTCATTTTGGCAAACCTTCTAAATGCTAGTACTAAGGTCGAAATTCGCTTGAGGTTTACTTGGTGCCGAACTCGTTATCATTTCATTCGACACTGATCCCCCGTTCACACATGGTACGTTTTACTGGATTAGTTTTTTTTTCATCGATGGCGCATGGAGTTGTATGGGCGACTTCACATATGGCACAGTATTCAGTATACGTATTTTCGATACAAAAAAGGTATCCAGTAAAACGTATCATGTGTGAACGGGCTGTTACTTTTACTAAGTGCAAAATTCGTACCTACAGTATCAAAAATGTCCTAAGTGCATTGAATGCGATATCATCATAATCATCATCATCACAACTCTTTGTAATGAGCCCACTGCAGGGCATGAGTCTCTCCCCTGGGTGAAGAGGAGGCCATAATCCACCAAGCTGGCCCAGTGCTGAGTGGTGGATGCCAGAATTTTTACGGCGCCTAGATGGCTTCTGACAAACCCTCACGACTACTGTATACAGCACCCGGGACCGACTGCTTAACGTGCCCTCTGAAGCACGGAAGTCGTCGTGAGATATGAATGGTCGGCGGTCACCCATCCAAGTACCGACCGCGCCGAACGTTGCTTAACCTGTGATATCGTATGATAGATACACACAGTAACCACGGCGCGCCACGACGACTTCTATGCGATATAGACCTTACAAAATTTACAGTTTCAAACGAACTATGAGTAAAATGGGTCATACATAATTCGGTTGGTTCAATAGTACTTAACCACTTAATTATATTAACCTTTTTTTAAATTATTTTTAAAAGAAATATCCTTTATGAATCCCAAAATAGGAGACACTAAAATCGTTGAAAAGTTGTTTATTGAGAATAACATACAATCTTTCACGGTTAGTAGGTATCTAGCACACGCTATTTTATAGGGTGCGGTCTATTTGGTAGAAACTTGATACTCCGAAACCTATTTGGGATAACTGACTTCGCAGAAACTTCTTTAGTCGATCATTAATTAGGCATAAAAAATATTTGACATAAATATTTTTAGGCATAATGTGCTTATGACCGAATTTAGAATGGCATACATTTAAGATAGTAGAATTTTTATTGGCATATTTACCTTTGGCATAGTTAAAATTTTGTATAATATCATTTAGCATAACGTTCATTTAGAGTACAGATTATTTGGCATACTTTGACTAGGCTAATCACAACCCCCTTAACCACGACCCCTTAACCTGGCTTTGCCATAGTTACCATCGACTCAAGAGTGTATATAAAAAGCCGAGCGCAGCGAGGCGACGATCATCCGAGCGCAGCGAGGTGATCGGCCACCACAACCCCGAAATGGATACACCTAGGTTTAACCACATGTGGCCGGCTGCACCTAGTTTTAGCCGGCTAAAAGTATAAAAGATGATTCTTGCTGTAAGCATTATGCGAAATGATGGTTCTACTTTTAAATTGTTATGGATAAGAAATATATGCCATAAGATGAATCTGGTTTTGAACTTTCTGCGATGTGATGATTATACATTGTGATTATTATGGATACCAAAATTATGCGTACTGATAATTCTGACTTACAGAATTATGGGTTTCAATGTATGCTAAATGAGTTAATGCCCAACGATATTCTGCGAAAAGAGGTTTATGCTATTAGTTGTTATGCAATAAAAAATTATTACTTAAAAAGTTCTACTATAATAGGTGTACCCTATTTTATAACTATCATATCTCACGATAAAGCGATTTCACATGTGGAAGGTATGGTAAAATGTACGTAATATAAAGAACATTGAATATTGACATTACCATCACCAGAAACAGTGTGAATTATTTCAACGCTCCCTAAAATAATAAGTCTCACTGCTATATTTTACTTTCCCATTATCTTTAAGTACTATTGAACATCGCCACTCCCAAAATATAAGAAATATTTAATAAGAAACGTATGCGACTTTTCAATTCTGTTTTTTTTTTCAGTTATTGTTTACTCTAGCTGTATTACCCGGCTCGCTTCGGTCACATGAGTCTACTCATGTGCTTCGGTGCAGTTTGGTGTTAAGTCATTGTTGATTTTGTAGATAAAATCTTTTCAAATCAATATTTTCACTGACTTCGTTGATAAAAACCATGCTAGTTATTCACCCAAGCAAATGTATCGTTATGTTTATTATCATCATACAAACTATCATCCCTTATTTTTCTTCGCCTCTTATGGGTTGATAGTTAAAAAAGCACTATGGTAAGTAAGTGTCAACCCGAGTGTTGGTTATCAACTATAATATTTATTTAAGCGAAGATAAGATATTTAGCGGGTTAGCTCTTAGCGGGTTGATATTAAAAAAGAAGCTTATGTTGGATCATAATTTTCCATTTCCATGTTACAGTCGTTACAGACAGACATTCACATTTATTATTATTATAATTAATAAAGGAATGTATTTTCACGGTGAAATACAATTTCGTGTGTAACATTAGCATCATTACTAAGTTACAATAAGATTTATAATATACTTCGAAGGATAATAGAAATAAAGGTTGCATGAAATATAGAGTAAGAAAACATGACGAGTTGAAATTCTGTTAGATAACCCAGCAGATAATAACAGAATCGAAGGTTAAGCAATCGTTAGTAGTTACTGACTGTGTCCCGAAGCTTTTGCTTACTGCCAACTTCAGAATAAAAAGTAATCTTTCATATATGAAAGATTACTTTTACTTTTAAAACGTTTAGAATAACTTTATAAAGTTATTCTTTATAAAGTTTATTCTTTAAGCCACTTTTGTGCTATTTCAACGTAAAGAAGTAACCTAATAAATACATATATTAGCTACCTATACAAGGTGTTCCTGTTGATTTTCCATAACTGTAGGGTATTAATGGACCATGTCATAGAATCAAATAACCTAGGAATAAGGTTTCATTTTTTTTTGTTTTTATTTTTCATACAAAATAATTCAATTAAGTCAAAACATTTTATGTAAAAGAATTTATGCGAAGTATGATAACGAGGCATTTTATATCCTTTTTCTTATCGCTATGCACAGGTGCAGCTCGCAACGCTTTGCGTTGTACATTGCATGCGAGACGTTCCTTAATGTTTAAAATGTTTTTGTTGTTTATTGTATGGCTTCAGTGACACGCGTCTATTGAATTAATGTTAAAGAGATTTTACGAGGATGATAATTTATGAACTCATTATATTAAGATTGATGATTTCTTGGAAAGTTCGCACTTTTCAACCACATATTCTTTGGCAAAAAGTATTGTTTTTATTAAGGAACAAAATCTCAAAGTTATAGGAAATCAACAGGAACATTTTGTTCCCCCCAAATTCAGTTGTGACCCCCCCCAAAATTTCAGTCTGGGACCGCGCCTGCTAATATATTTTAACACAATATGTTAAAACATTTATAGTTGCCCGCCCATGTGAAATACATTGCTTTTTTAAATTAACGTCTGAAACTTTCAAAATTTGTCCTTGTGCCTTGTTTATTTTCATCACGAAAGTTTCTTGTAAAGGAATCTGTACCTTTTGAACTGAAAAGGAACATTGGTTGGAATTATCGACATAAACTTTTGATACTCCTTTCATAATTTGTTGCCCTTTTTATATTGCACCCCATTACTTAGCCTTAATGAGTCTATATGCTTCATTAATAGAACAGTAACACCAACTTTAAACCTCAATTCTTCCTTAATAAAAATACCTTTATTTAACCCTAATGGGGTGAAAATTCAAAAATTCACACAGAGTTTCAAGGCAATCGATGTTAAAAAAAGGCTGGCTTTATCTCCATTAAAATTTTGATTCCCTATTTCACCTCATACCGTTGATTTAAATACGTGTTCATTTACTTTTATTTGAGGCAATAATACAGAGTTTCCAGTCAATCGAATAGGAAAAAAAAATTCCATACAAATTTGATTCCCTCATTCACCTCCGTACTGGTTGATTTTTGAAAAATAAAGTAGTCTCTGTCCTTTCTCGAGATCATTTCTACATATACGTGTACCAAAAATCATAAAAATCCGTTAAGCTGTTTAGGCGTGAAAACGTATCAGAGAGACAGAGACATTATTTTTTATTTCATTTATTTAAGACAGAGACATTTTCAGATTTATGTATTATTATATCATTATTAAGTAGTATGGAATACGGATTTAAGATTTGTCATAACAACAATAAGTAGCTTTCGTTTACTAGCAAGTTAATGAAATACTCTTTTTCGCATATATTAAAAGGGAATCTTAATTTTTTTCCTAAAATTCCATTTTTTGTGCTTTGATAGGTGTGTTACTTACATACTTTGCAGTTATCATATATTTTTTATTACAAAATATAATAATCTATGATACTATCTCTGTTAACTTTAGTTTTGTTTGATAAAATTGATCTCAATTTCATAGAAATATTCGTTAAAATATGTCTGACATGATAAAAGTATTTTTGGGAACCTCGCATAGGAAAATATCTTAAAAGTATTGTGTCATCGCTGCATCGTACATACACACTAGGAATTAGTTTTTACACTTGGATCAATAAAAAAAAATACTACTTCATACTTATTTTTACTTTTTCCTTATATCTCAACACTACATAAAATCTGTCTGCTTGAACGAGATAAGCTCAAAAACTTCTCAACAGTGTTTCATGGGGTTGGTATTGTAAAACATTAAGGTTTTGTGTAAAGGCGCGTGGCGTCGGCTTATAAGGCCCTTCGCCCACCGAGCTACTCCAAAGTTACGGAACTAATTAATGATTACAGTTTCTAACTGATAACAAATCAGTTAGAAGCTGTACCTCGCACACGACGCTACTTAAATTTGCAAGATTTCAGTCACTTATGTTATTTCTGCTCAAAAAAGCACACGGTAAGCAAGAAGAAATTAGACCTATTAGAATAAAAAACATGTCGAGCGGGGAGGATGACGATATTTTCTATATATTAACTTAATAGACGACAAAGGAATCTTCGAAGGTAATCTGATATCTTATAATTATACAATACGTTAATTTTATACTTGATCAAACGAAATGTGCGGATATAACATTAAAAATTATCGACAAAAAGAGATTTTTTTTTAAATTTAATTCCCATTTTTCGGTGTTAATTTTTTTCCTAACTAAGTAGAGCATGAATTTTTCTAAAATTTGTCTTAGTTTGAAGGTAAAGCCATGAACTAGTATTAAAAATTAAAAAGATCACAATATCAAGCCGAAAAGTTGTAAAAAAATGAATTAATCTTAATTTTTTCATTAAAAAAATGTTGTTTTTTTTTAATGTTTTTTTCCGAAACTACTCCGAAACTAGCACGTCAAGGTAAATTTTTTAGCATGTTTTATTAAATTTCATAACATACCCTACAAGTTCACCAAAATAAAATAGGTACTATCTCTTTTCGTTGTTAAGATAGGTACTATCCGAATTAAGTCGGTAATTTTAACAAAATAAATAAGTACTTGGATTACATCAATAGTGCAATAAAAAACACAATTAAACTAAATCATTTATTTAAATCAAGTTTTCAAAGTGTCTACCATTCTCATCTATGCAAATAATGGCACGCATTGCCACACTACGTACAGTTTTTTTTTAAACATTGCGTTTTTCTCTTATTTGGTAAGCTGCAGGTATTATTTTTTGCAAAAGCTCTTCTCGCGTTGCAACTGGAGTACTGTACACCATATTCTGCTTCATATGACCCCACAAATAAAAATCAAGTGGTGTCAAATCTGAGCTGCGCGGCGGCCACGCCACTGGTACATAACGTTCATTTAGGTAATCACGTACGATTGTGCTGAAGTGAGCTGGAGCGCCGTCATGTTGGAACCTCATCTCTCTCCGTGTTTGAAGATCTACATCTCTCATCAGGGAAGGTAGCTCATTTTGCAGAAACAAGAGGTAAGTTGGCCCCGTTAATCTTGTTGGTAGAATAAATGGTCCTATCAAATAGTCTCCTATCATCCCAGCCCAAACGTTAATTAGAAAATTACGTCATGCGCGATTAGTTGCTGACGCGTAACAAGCTGGTTTGTAACTAGTCGCCTCGTGTGCGATCCCCAATGAGAATGTATAAGCGGTGACGCTCTAGCATAAGTTTGTAACTAGTTTCTTTTGAGTAGCTCCGTGAGCGGAAGGCCTAGTGTTTTGTAAAAAGTGACCAATCTGAGGGGTTGGTAGGATCTCTTCAAAGTTCACCAGGCTAGCGACCACGCTTTTTGTAAAATCTGTCGCCAAAAACCATCGCTCCAGTTGTGATGTGTTCCGGCAAAAATGAAAATGAAAAATGAAAATGAAAACTTGTTTATTCGTAGTAGGTATTTTTATACATTTTACGAACGTCAAACGCTGGATGAGGGCGGCGCGAGTCCGGACGACATGACAAATCCTGCAGGGCTAGCATGCAACCATCGATAAATAGTCGAATCGACAAGATAAATATTATTTGGTTATTTTATCTTAGTATGTAAGCTAATAATCGCACCAAAATAGATAGAATTACTCGATTTGATACCATGATTAAGTACCAAATATGTCATAATATTAATAAATTGCATACACAAAATACCATATTCTAAGAAAATATCGATAAAAAGCCCGATTTATCGTTGTCGACGGTAGCATGCTAGCCCCGCTGGGGGAAGCCTCCGTCGAGAAGTGTGCATCTCTCGCTTTTGCTTCTCGCAATGCTTTACGAAGAGCCAAAAACTTTGTTGAAATTTGACAAACAATTAATGCCGACCGGTTGCTTTTTTTTAAAGTTTTCACGACATAAGGCATTTTAACTGGGTCAATTTACATTATTCATTATTTTACTACTAGATCAAAGCCAGGGCGCTTCATTGGTTAGAATTATGTTTATTTAATAGACATGTAAGGAGGCCTATCCTTTTCAACCGACTTCCAAAATGAGAAGGTTCTCTATTCGTGTGTATGTAAGTTTTTGTGTCTCTGTTACACGATTTTTGGACAATTGTGAATAGATTTGAAATATTCTTCTTCAGAGCTGGTCCATGGAAATCAATTGAGTACATCCTGATAATTTAAAAAAAAATTAAAAGATATATCATATGAGTACGCAGAATATTTACAGCAGAGTTTACACTGACGACCTTATACTTCAGCCAAAGTTTTGGACGTGAAGTCGGATTTCAAGATAAGGAATCTGGTCCATGCCCTTCAATTATTTTGTTTCTCATATTTGATCGATATATTATTAATGACTAGTTTTAGATTTTAAATATTCAGATGGGATGTTTTATATTTCTCAACAATGTAAGGATATTAAATATAAATAATCATTCTTAATAAGGTTATAATGAACAACCTTATTAAGTTTTACCAACAACTTAACCTTGTTAAGGGTTTTTTGAGACTGTTATCGATAGAAAACTATTAGGTTTTTTCCTTAAAAAAATATGGATTAGGTAAATAAAATACCAACGCCTCGCTTCGCAAAATGATAATTTGATGTTTGTCACGTAGCGTATTTAACATTCATTAAATGCATGTCTATCCCCCCATTAAAATCTTTAGAATCATTTGATATAATAATGCTATAGAATATACTGTTTTCTTAAAAACATTATATTCCAAAAAATATGTCCATTTGTCTTGTTTCAAAATAAACAGTTAATAACTTAGAAAGAAAATATTAGCAAAATTAACATTACGCACTTGAAAATATAGACGAATTATAATGTGAAATGTTAATTTAGCAATTTTTCTTATTAAATTATTACTCTAAATAAGCATCTAAGTACACCTTGATTATACATAAAATCTCGCGTAGCACATTAAATTTATCATTGAATAAACAAATCAACATATCGCAGTGCAAATTATATCTAATCTCAAAGTTAGTTTGATTTGGAGAGCGCACCCTGTACTTGAACATACTAACGAAAACTTTCAATAACTTTCAAACTTTTTTTCAAAAGTTTTTCATAACTTTCAAAAACAAATACTTTTAAAAACTTTGCTCGACTTGAACGCGGTCGAACAAAACTTTGTTTTAAACTTCCAAAAAAACATTATTGTACATATTAGAATCAACTTGAATATACGCATTAGCCTTATAAGTTATAACTTACCTGTGATCGTAATTAACAGCTTCAGGCTATGGTTTTACGGACCATACCCGTAACTTGGATTCTTAGTGAATACCTGCCAAGTTTATAGGCAGTTTTACTTTCATTTTTCAGGAGAAAAGAGTAAAACAAGCCTAAAAACTTGTGGTAAGTAATATATGTTTTTATAGTTTATTTTCTCACAGACAGAAGTATCTAAAAAATAAATATAATGTTTATTTATTGTGCAGTAGACCGCGTTGCGAGTTTGCGGAGCTTTCGAGCGAGAACCGGTGCGTGTTTTCTCGCCGCGAGCGCGGGATCAACTAACTGCTTCAAGCCAAAGCTGTAACTCAGCTTGAGCCCTCTACTCCCTCACGCCTGCCCCTTTCAGCCCTCAGTTTTCGTAGCATTAGGGCCCACCTTACCGATCTCCCTTATACTCGGGATGTACGCACAGGGATAATTTTTTTTCATCGTGCGTTTCAATTGAGCTATTTTGGGAGAATCACGATGTGTTCACATTCTAATTCTTTCGCATCATTGAGTTGTTTGAAATGAAGCATAACGATTTATTCGATGATAAATAAGTTTGAATCAAGCAAAGATGTAAATATTTTTATGAAGACAAAAAAAGAAAGAAAGAAAGATGTAAATATTTTATAATTATAAATATTTCATAAGAGATAAGCAGTACCTTTGTACTTATTTTTGTTCAATGTGTTTCTTTATTGTATCTAAACTTATGTGTACATAAATTGTTAAATAAATAAATAAAGAAAAAATATTTTATAAAAAGGCCATATATTTTAAATGAAAACTTCATCTTGATAGTGTAAAATCTTAGTTTAATTAAACGATTGATGATTGATTGTCACAATTAATTGATGCATTAATTTTGATCTATCGAAAAAACTATGGTAGCACAACACTAGAGTGCCTTATGGCTCATCCCCAGATCGCATTCGGCGTAGGCTTACCCGTCGCCGCGTCGTTTCCTTGTTATAACAACTTCAGCTAGGTTGCCACTCAACTATAAACATAGCATATGAAACGGGCCATTGTGACGTTGCTAATATAATATAGGTTAGATAATATAAATTTACCCTAACTGATGCACAAACCATATGGCTCGAAAGTAAGCTTTTATGTTAAGCTTGTGTAAAGGAGATTACACAGCGGAACTAGAAGGTATTTTAGTAACACCCAGACCCGAGCTAATTTAGATAAAAAAAAAATCCTAACTGGTCCGGTCTGAACTCCAACCCAGGAGCTTCGCAGCCGAAAACTCCACCACTGCGCCGCAGAGGACAACGGACATCTAAAAATCATATTAATATTTTGACGCGATCATCAAAAGTAACGCTTACTCCATCTTTGCTGTCCGTCATCATGTTAGTTTTAAAAAGTGCGTATCAAGTGAGACTCAAACCGCTCGTTTTCTGTTAAACGACACACTTCTGTGAAACTTCGATTTTACTAAATTTAACTCTACATATAAAAAACACATTTAAAATCCTAATATTGTTGGCATTGGATCAATATCCGAAATACGTTCTACAAGTTCCGAACTTATATTTTAAGCTCAGTTTAATTTAAACTGATTCGTTTTAAGCTTTAAGTGGTTTATGCTGATTTGGTCTCATATAAGTTAATTTAATATCTACATGTCCAATAATGCTCCGAATGGAAGAACCTGATGAGTTTGGCTGAAAATAGTAATTTTATGCAATATTGTACTTAGTTTTAAAACTGTAAAAACGTATTTTATACAATGCAGCTTCCTCTATACAATGTAAGGTATATATTATCAGATTTATAAAGCTATAAAGCAAACTTTTCGTATGTTTATTTGAACGCGCTTATCTCTGAAACTACCAAAGGGATTTAAAAAGTTTATTTTAAATTACATAGCCTACCTCCTTAGGAAAGTAATATTTTATTAATACTTTCAAAATGGATCAAAAGTCACACGAGAAAAACCTCGCAAAGCTGCTAGCTAGTAAGTCATTGAGACAGGGATGCGTAATTTCGCAATTAATCGGTTATTGCTACTCCAGTCGAACGAAATTTTTGGCCTAGTGAAAACTATCGATCGCATCGACCGCTCCATTCGTCGATCGACGGACGATCGATTGGTGTGGTAAAGGCGCGACTCATTCGCCAAAACTATCGAAACGAACATTAATTGAAGCGTTATTTATGTACTAAAAATCATATCTTTGAGACTAGAGCAGAACATTTCACAAAATATGTATTCAAATAATACGAAAAGACGAAGAAGAAAAAATATACAGCGAGTTTTAGAAGAGGCTTTGTCACTTCGTTGTTACTTAGTATCGAGAATGTAGGCTTTGGGATAAAGCTGTAATTACAACCACCTTAATTTTTTACGTATTTTCACCATAGTTTAACGTATTTCTTAATAGAAATAGTTGGAAAAAACGCTTTTATTTCTTGCTATTTAGTCGGAAATAACAGATTAAACTAAAATGTTGTTAACTTATGAGAATTAAAAAATATCAATATACCTAACAAATTTTTTTTTCATAAATTGAATCCACTCATCATTCTTAAACTTTTCCTAAAATATTTTGATATTCATAAAAAAGACCCTATATACAGTAATTCAACTCTGCCGCATCTTTGAAATAAATGCCTACAGCGCAGCGGTCCCTTCGCATGTGATAGGGCTGCCCGCCTTCTGCGTTTAAATTACATTTGCCTAGTTTGTGTTTACTTCCATTTTGTTTTGTGACTGCAAATATACTTTCTTTGTATAAACAAATAAAGCACTTTATAAATTAAATAGGAAGTGTTCAACAAAAATACGTTTTGTGTCAAAAAACCATGTTTACGTTTGAATAACAACTCGGTCTTATAAATTAACGAAAAAAATACTTGCACCTCGATTGAGATCAACGAAAAGATGTATTATAACATTTTAACGTATTAACAATCCGCGTATTAACGTAAAGTTCAATCAACAATTGTTTCGGTATGCAGACACTCGCGACTGGCCGCATGCCAAGCGCATGCCGAGATCGAGCCGCGTAGGTATAGCTCGCGTTTCGTCCGTTTGTATGAAGTTGAATTATTTTAGATATCAGTACTGCGCTCTAACGATGCCAAAGTTACATCCACGTATACCACGTAGTTACATCGTATGTCAGTTATCTATTACCTACTGCATTTGACGCCCTATATAATATCACTACAATCAAGGCATACCGATTTAATGTTCACTTATCGTCATCTCCGAAATATTAACCTTATTATTTTAACTAATTGGATTACGGTTTTGTTCTCTTATATAAACATGGTTCGATCAAACTCCATAAAACCTGGTCAAGTATGAGTGCCACTTGGATAAACTTGTGTAAGTTAACCCAAACATAATTTAAACGGCTAATTGCTTACACTACACCATCTTATAATAATTGTTAGTTGCTAAAGAACACTCGGTGTGCCCACTTCTTTTCAGCAGGGTTTCATCATTTTCATTATAATCTAATCTCGTGATTCAGACGCATAAGTAGTCACACATACATTTGAATAAATACGTACCCTTTTTGTGGGCAAGCGAGCAAAAGAGGGTAATTACGTAAAAGGGTATTTAATTCCATAAAGGTGATTAGTTTCAAAGTGAAAAAAGTTCACATGCGAAACTCAGAGTTTCCTAATTTTCTAATAATAGGGGGTCCCATAGAAATTGTATTAATATTTAAAAAAGAATACTCACAATTTTTCTTCTAGGTACATCTCTATCTATGGAAAGGGGCGATTGTTATAAAAGTATTTCACGCCCAACGCTGCAAAAGCTACGTCGCAGATTACTAACACCGTTTCAGTAACATAATTTTAATTGCCCTTATACGAGCCTGAACAACTTGCAAGCGACTTTAATAAACTTAACAATGCAATGTATTTTTCCTTGTAATAAAGGTCAGTTTCCTTGATCGTAGCGGATTACAATTATTAATCTAAGCTGTTATCACATATATTGACACCTCTGCCGGAGCATTTAATACTGGAATCCAACAATGTCAATAGGGGAGTTATTGCATTAGGAATACACAATGCAATAACTCCGCTATAAGAGATGTGAGCAAAGCGGTTGTTGATCGATGTAATTGTGTGTGAAGTCGTTGCTTTAACCTAGTCGACTGAGTAACGTCTTGAATTAGTACAATCATAGGAGCTAGTGAGAAACTCGTGTGTCGTGAGATAACATTGTCTTTGTTCGATTAGTTCGTTGGCATTAGAGGAGTGGCAACACTCACGACATTACAACGTTTAGGGTGTGTGCCCGCAAACCTCTGTAGAGTTTAATTGTGATGTCGTAATGTACTGGGAAGGTAGGGTTTTCACCTTTTAGAATTATAATTATAAACATTTATGATATAGATAAATATTTGTACTAAATAGAACTTATATTATGTTTTTCTTAATGGCGTGGTAAGCTGCATTTGATCTCAACTTAATCTGATTTAAAATAAGTTTAAATACTTGAGGTTTTGCTAATTTATAATGCTTTTTATTACAGTTTCTTTAAGCTTTGTGTCATCATAGCATTTAATCACAAAATCTCTTTTCGATTCTATCTTCATTTTCGTCAATTTGATCTCATCTCTACTAAACAATAAAACAATATCAGTACAGGAAAATATTGGTGAAAATTTATATTTTCATTCCCATTCTGTAGTACATTCTAAGTAATTTTTACTGTTCACTTTTTTCGGAATACACAGCATAAAATCTTTATACAGCCTTGTTAAAATTTAGGTACGTAAATTAAAAGGCCATGTTCTTGTTCAAGAAGTACTTACAAATATTATTTAATTCAGGAACAATATTGGCTGGCTTTTGTTACTTTATGATTTTACTGTATTGGAAACTGGGATTGGTATGACATTTCTTGAACCCAAGAAATTTCTTAGAAATTGGATTACTTAGGTACCTATATGTTCTATTTTGTCAACATAATTTGACCAAACAATTAATTCATATTGTTCGCTGATGACTCACATCGACGGTTATGTTTTTGGCATGAACTTGAAAATTCCCTAACACGCTGAAGTGCCTAGTTTGCCTTATTACATAACTTCTGAATTATTAATAAATGAAACATATACCTACAGGGTGACTGTTGGGTCAGTTTCGAAATTCGAGGACGTGATAGTTTGAGATCATACATGAAGAGAGAAAATAAAATAAAATATAAATGTTAATTATTTACTGGGTAAACTTAACCGAAAGTTAGAGAATCCATTACGCAATGCATGGTTACATAAGCGTAATGCAATAGATACTTAGCGGGTGGTTGTGTGCTTATGGCGGGAACACTGATGTGTGCGTGTTGACTGTGGCAGCGCGTCGGGAAAGAGTAGTAAGGTCTCTTTATTTATTTATAGGGAAATCTGGTAAAAAATTAAGCACCTACTTTTATTACATAATAATCGAGTATAGACTCTCCTTCAATATCTAAAATTTGTCACCAATCACCCTGTAGAATGATTCCAACTATTAAAATAAAAGGGATTGCTCGAGTTTATCAAGAAGGAATTTAATGCTTAACAGGAATAATTGATTGACGACCACTGAACGAAAAAAGCATGGAAGAATAACTTCAAACAAAATCTCTCCGAAAAGCGGCACACGACCTTTGCTTTTTTAACACCCAGTTATTTTCTTAGAAAATGATGAAAATGTGATTGGTTTTATTTATCAACGCACGTAGCTAATTGGCTAGGCAACGCACAGTAACTATAACATCATTAGCCGTTAAAATACATATATATACATTTGCGAACATTTACGAAAGAGTCGTCATACGATTGGACGTGGACGATTCATGTAAAAGGTAGCAATGACAGAAATTAATATTTTTAACTTGCATATTTCTTTATTTTGTTTATGATGTAGACAAAAAGTTAACGTTCATAATTGTTGACCGGCTGTTGTAGTGGTAACATAAATTGCCTTCAATTCCAGAGGTACTGGGTTCGAACCCGGTGACGTTAGACATTTTTTTGATGAACACAAATATAAGCCGTCAGGTCGAGGGTGATTATATGTACTTATATTTAAATTTATTTTGTACTAAAATTATGTAAATTATATTTATACAGGGTCAATTTTAGCTATCGCAACACCTCTTGCAGGCATCCTCTCCACATCAATCCCAACTAAATTTGTTCTATAACTTTTTAAAATGAATAGATTTAAAAAAAATGTATTGTCCCATTCAAAAAATATTTGTAGGCTTTGTTTAGAGGCGTAACTCTATTTACTCTGAGAGTCATGATGATGCCACGCATCTTGCGCATTAAAATATCGCTTCATAATAATAAAAGGTACTTTTTACAAAATGTAGAGACAGGAGCAAAAAAATTTTTGTTTTAATTTTTTGTGTTATTTATGAAGATTTGTAAGTAGTCGTAGAACAAATGTTGTCGGGATTCACCGCAAGAGATGATGCATTAATTTAAATTAACCCTGTATATCGTTCTTAAGTTTAATATCTGTTTAGTATCCATAACACTTAATATGGGCTGCATAATATTTTTTAAATGTCTGAAATATTTATTAGTTGATTTTATTAATTTAATTATTAAATCTATTGACCGCTGCGAAATGAAATTCTTAGAGCATTGGCTAAATATTTGACGATTATTCGTCTATCTTACCAGAAGAATTTTCCGAACATTCTGAAGATTTGAGATTTAGAATAATTGTTTTTTTGACTTGAAATTATAAACATTTGAAATTTCACTTATTTTATCGGGCATAACACCCTCCTCGTAGAAATAGTTGTCCCATGTTTTACTGGAAAAAAAAATGCTGAATTTAGTAGTTTACGGGACTATTTACACGTGATAACTAACTCTTGCATATTTTATTTGCAAGTGCGATCGATTTATAAACCATTTTATAGCGCAAATAGGCATTGTTTATATTTTTATTATTGACAAATACGGTCGATGACATATGCTGCCAACTACGAACGAAACACGAAACCACCCGAATCAACTGAATAAAACTGAATTTTCATTGGGCCATTTTCAAGCGCTATTTACTCTTCTATGTATTTTGCGTTCACTGCAAGAACCACAAAGCAGATACATAGTAGAGCTGCTGTAAGCAAAGTTGCACAGCTTCAATTTGGGTTGTCCTGACGTCACAGCCTTTAGTTCAAGCTATTCCTCGCTAGAGGCACTGGCGTCAGTTCGTTGCTGACTTCTGTGAAGTATGTACACGCGTGGATATTAAAAAAAAATTAAATCCTCCATTGTTTCTCGATGTAAAATTTAGTTTTCTATACTTTTATAAAGGAATTACATTGACAATCCAAATAAAATTAACTTACCACGAAGATAATTTCATTCATTATTATTTTTTACAAATTGTTAGTTTTCCAATTATTTGTGTCCAAAATTCCAGATTGTTATTTGTTGCCTAGGTGATTTTTATGCCGCGAAAAAAGGTTGCGCTATCTAGCGTCAAGTAGAAATACTTTTATTTCGCGGTTTTTTCTGACAGATTTGGAACGTATGAAATTTCGTTAAAAAACTAGAGCCACCTAGTAAAGTATAGCTGAACTTTTTTGATGATCATGTGAATATTTTAACCTTATGTTTCAACCGGTTTTTACTACTCGCTACTAGGTGACTAATGCCATCGCCTGTTTGGCTATGATTGGCCATAACCCACCGCTTACCCCTCCCGCACCCCGCGCGTAGGCTTCACCTGAGTCCCTAGAAAAAACTGGATAGGGCAGCTCCTCTATATACTTCCTCCGTGGCAAGAACCACACATCTAATTATACACGTCAAACAAAATAATGTATGTACGTACATTTTTACATAGTAATATCATTTTAATTTGACACACTGAATTATTTATCTTCTATATCATTTATAATTAAACTGACAAGTTTCTGTACTTACATTTGGACCGAAACAGACAACCAGTATACTAAGAGTCGCAAAAATGATACAAAATGTTATATTGCGATAACAAGCCGTTACTTACAGGTAAAGAAATTAAAATAATTTCCTCTGCCAAAGTCCTCTCATGCCATTTCCCTCTAAGACTAGAAGCCTCCTCACTTAAATGATTCCTCGGTCATTATTGCACAACGATTTGCTGTGCGCAGTCTTAGGGGCTTTGGAAATGAAATCTACATAATTAAATTTCATCGCCTAGAGAAAAGCGAACGCCGAAACGGGTGTTATAGCTTAGGTCCTTACTTAAGGTCAAGGTCAGTTGCTCGGGTATGATTGGATAAGGCATTGCTTTGTAGACGTTATTGAAACGTGCATAAGTGTTTCATGTGGGAAGAACGTAGATTTCACATTAATGTACCTACTTATACCCAGTGAACGAAAAAAGCATGAAAGAGTAACTTCAAACAAAATCTCTTTGAAAAGCGGCACACGACCTATGTTTTCTTATAACACCTAGTTCTACGTCTTAGAACTACAATACGTTTTAATATCAATAATTATTAATGAAATGCGGCATCGTAGTAGATGTGTTCATTAAAAGCGACTATTTATAAAAAAAAATATAGTGCCATATCTTTATTTATTGAACTGGGATATTAAACTAAAATAAATACGCAGGTGTACATCGTGTCAAAGAAAATAACATTTAAAGGAGACCATTTTGGCTCCATACATTTTTGGGCCATTTTGAAAAGTTTCGGCCAGCAAAATTAAATAGTACGTATGATTAGTACTAATCGTTTTGATCAATAGTTATTATGGTCGACAAGTTTTGAGATTGCTCTAAGTCAAGTTATACGACTTTCAATTAGTCATTTTCATACATACATTGATTTAAACTGTTAAGAAACATGATTAGAAGCATTAAGCATTAATATAATAGTGCTAACGCTGTTGGGTAACTATATGTTATGGTCATACAAAATTGACTCACATAACAATATACAATATACAGGTGTCAAAAAGTACTTTGCGGAAAAACATCTAGCTTTCTCCATCGACTACAATAACCGTTGTTTATTTTGACTTGAAGGTTTTTTTTTTTTTTAATCTAGGCATTGAAAGGAAAGCGCTCACGCGCAACCTTCTAACAGCACTGACTTGTAACAGCATCGAATAATCAAAAGAACGAAATAACTCATTTTCTTAGGCTATTAAAATTCATTAACTTTTATCACAACAATTAAAGTTAATTTCGAGGAATTGCGGTAAAATCACACACTAACCAAATTATTTACTTACGTTAACAATCTCTACAAAGGGATGCCGCAATACACAGACGACATCTTCACATCTCAGTCTAACTTTGTTCAAGTAATTAACACTTGCAATTAATTTAAGAACACATAAGTTTCTTTCTGGTGCTATGACGTTGTTTTTATGATAAAAAAGGACGAATGAGTGGGTTACACCTGTATGACAAGGAAGAATAATTACAATATTTTAATGAATTAGATCGTCCGTCACACGATACTCGCTTATGTAGTTCCGGTAACAAAACACTATCTGGAAAGGCGAAAGATTGCGCGCTCGCTTTTCTCGATTGTCGATTGAAGTGTGTCGATTTCTTTTATGGTAAAACTATAAATCCGAATAAAAGACGGTTTTTGAAGTCAAATGGGAAATACCTTATAAATATGGATATCATTTTAGAGGAACTTTTTTGAACACCCTGTATATATGACTTTAGGTGAAAATGAATAATGGCAAAGCAGAGCATTGATTAAAATTATGTTAATTAGTTATTTGCTATCCTCCCTATTCAATCACGTTTATGTATAGCTGTGTTCCGGATAAAAGGGCACAGCCAACGTAATTACTGTAACAAAAGGCAAAACCACCCTTGCCTTGGTCAGCAAAGAATTGGTAATATTTTTTTTATGTTGTAAGGATAGGACGTTAGTCTTCCATGCCACCTGATGGATAGTGCGCATGAAGACTATGGTGTTACACGTTCATCCACAAGAAACCGATTCACTCGACACTTAAAAGTTCCAGGACTTCAGTGGTCAGGATAAACAGATGCAGGCAGATTGTTCCACACCTTGGCAATCCGTACCAAAAAGTAACTATCGACTAAGCGTTTTGTTCGACTTCTTGGTAAATCCACTATGTAGGGATGGAAGTTTTTACGGACGCACTTTCGATTATCCATGCCTTTGGTATGGGCTTAGATACCGCTTAACATGAGGTAGCTACAGGGTTCCTTTGCTGTCGTTTAATCATATAAAAACATCCTCTTATTCTATAAGTAATGTAACAATACTATAATTCAAACCTTGTGCTGGTAGATATAGAATCCTCATGACGTGTGAAGATGTAATGGTCATCGTGTGTGAACAACATATTACTGTCCGTCTTTCTATCTGACATGAGCATATTTTTTTGATACGTACATGCTTTATTTTTACATACACTTTTTGGTACTGGAAATTGTGAAAATGTAAAATATAGAGTGGCCTGACATCTATCAATAAACAGCTACGTTGAAAAATATGTAAATATTGTATTTCAAGACATTAGACAGTACCTATATGTATACTTAATTTATTTGTCTTTTATAACCGACTTCAAAAAGGATGTTCTTAATTTGAACCGTATGTATAAATGTTTGTCAGTGACATAAGTACTTCGTTCGTTTTTGACTGTACCTATAGGATGCGTGAAAGGTCTCGTCCAGGATCACAACACTTCTGCCTTTAACGCGATTTTATTTCAACATTGTAAGGTAGGTATCTGTATCTGCAGGCATTGAGTCTGCAGGCTATAATTTCATGATTTTCTATTAGTAACTTTCTTTTTGATCCATGTCTTTTAAACCGAAAAACTACTGGTTGGATACAACCTCCATGAAAATTTAAATCTACTCTTAAATGAACTAAGTATCTCCTGTCTCACTGTGTGTGTGTGTGTTAAATACGAAGTTACATAATATGTCAGTTCCGCTTAACACATGCACGGATTTCGAAAATATTTCAGTACCTAGCCACGCTTCTTGTTATTTAGGAAAAAATAGGTTTCCCGAACATTGGTAATCTAAAATAGCGAGATAACGCTAACAGCACAATATCCTTATCAAAACACAATAAAGATAAAAGCTTCGTTATTAAATAATGACATGAATAACAAAAACTAAATTTCCCCAAAGAATTACGTCGCGAAAATCAAACGGCTCACAGTCACAAGGATCTAGGCACATAAGTACCTATCTACAGCATTTTATGGCGGGACGTTAAAAGCCTCTCATTATCAAAGCACTTGTTGGTCCCTTTAGGCTAAGTTATTACACGATCGGTCTTTTTGCTAAAAAGCGTTGACTTCTGGTTGATAGAGTGAAACTAAAGGTAAAATTATTTTTTGATTGCGAATTTTTTGAGTATATTGAGACTTTTTTAATAACGTTACTAAATATAAGATATAGGAGTCGTCGGGCTCGCCGTCGTGGTTATTTTGCATATCATACGATATCGCAGGTTAAGCGACGTTCGGTGCGGTCGGTAAAAGGATAGGTGACCGCCGACCAATCATTCCTCACGACGACTTCCGTTCTTGGGAGGGGACATTAAGCTGTCGGTCCTGAGTGCTGTATACTTGTATACAATAGTCGTTATGGTTTGTCAGAAGCTATTTCGGTACCCCGAAAATTCTTACATCCACCTTGACCAGGTATGTGGTTTACGGCCTCAACTTCTTCGTCACCCGAGGGAGAGTATGACTCTTCTTGCAGTGGACTCATTACACGTAATTGTGATGATAAGTAAATAAAAAAAATTATGGGCATTTGATATGACTTATTTTTTGTTGCAAGTTTATGTTCCAATGCGATGGCCTTCGTAGCGCAGTGAAGGTATAGCCGACAGACAATATGGTACGGGTCCGGTCATTGTTTAAATACTTACTAATATGATCTGCAAATGCTTGTTATAAATAATTTGTTTTACATGAACATACATGTATGTGTGCATTCAAGTATTATAATATAATCTTTATTTTGCTACTTATACAGGGTATTTGGTCCATCGCCGGCCAAATTGATATGGCCTGTAGAGTATGTAATCTGATATGCCTTTGTGGCCATTAAAACTTCAAGAGCATGTGGTTTTTTTAATAAGATTTTTAAACCTGTTTTGGTTATCACCCCGAAATCATCATAAAAATGGTGATGGTGGGGCCAGAGTTGCTGAATGCTCTTGGACTAACGCGTGATTTCACCGATCCCTGACCCTTTTAGGCTCTAGTGAAGTCCATTTGACCAGGTATCCATTAGTATTTACTCTGGTTAAAAAAGGCACAAACGTTTGGTAGCAGAAGCGATTAAGACTCAACTTAAATAAATCTTCGACTCAAATAACATTATTTTACTTCGCAAGACAGCTTCTACCTGTTTCCCATGTGTCAACTTATTCCAAAACGATTTTTTTACCACAATTTAGAATTTCGCTAAACGCGACTCCTTTCACTAATTTAGCCAATTTCGTGATGTTCTTTATAGTTTTTATATGCGGAATATGATTCGAAAGAGAAAACACTAGAGAAGTTTATGAGAAATACGAAGACCCTGGACATTTTTGGGATTTTTTTATACGCATTTAAAACCAAAGACTGCATCTATTATTTTTTTCGATTCTGAAACTTCGTAAGAAAATAAAACAAAAACTATTTGACTAATGATATAAATTTTTGGATTCAAAAGAAGCTTAAAATAGTACACATTTAAACGATATCAAAATCAGCTGTCTACGCAGAATACTTTTTTAATTTTTGTGATGATTTCGGGGTGATCAACAAAAAAAGTTTGAAAATTTTACCTTTAAATAAACTTTTTGAATTTTATATAGCCGATAGCAGATAACCTGTTCTACTGGCCATATCAATTTGGCCGGCGATGGACCAAACACCCTGTATATTATTAGTCAAGCAAACTTTGTACATACAACTACATGCAAGAGGGCAATTAGGTACCTTAGTTTTTACCTTCCCTCCTTTATTATGCACAAGTGTCATCAAATGAGCCGCGCGGCTGAAGCGACTGTCCTGCTGTTGCTTTAATCTAGACAACTGACAGTCGCTCTACCTTGCGCTCTAAACTTACGTTAATATGACCACATCAGCCATGCACGTTACGATTCGATTTTTGTGCGGATCGATTCAAGTGAACACGATCTAGCAATTTTTTTATCGATTCACCTCAATACGCTCTTCTTTTGAATCGATACATAAGTAAGGTGAATCGAATCGTTTAGATCGTATTCAAAAACAATGTATTAATTTATAGTTAGATCGATTAAAAACGAATGCCGACACTATATTTACGTCATAAGCCATAAGATATTTGGCGATTGTAGCTACCTCTACGCCATCAGAAAGCCTTTTCTCTTTCGCTAATAGTACATTAGGTACTAGAAAATCGAAATAGAGTACTACTACCGGAAAAGCTTTTAAAAATATTATTTATAAAAAGTTTAAACGTGGACTATTGGCATTTATTATTTTAATATTGTTTTTTCATTGTTGGAAAAGTAAACTTTCCAGGCTAATGTTTTTTGTAGTTTCAAATCATTAAAGTTTGATGCTTAAGTTTTTTCATTTGTAAAAATCATGAGCGAATTTCGATTTAATTTTTTGATTGATTTTTGTTACAACGATTCAAGGGCATACGATCCGATCCAAGAATCGATTAAGAGGCCTACGATCCATTACGATCCAAAAATCGATTCAAAGAGAAAAATCGTGCATTAGGGATTCCACCACATTTCCGAAGCACTCCCAAAGTCAAAGTCAAAGTCAAAGTCAAAGTCAAAAAAATCTTAATTTCGTAAGTATTTAAATACATTTGAAATAAGTCACAATTTACAAATTGAACTGAATCTACCACCACTTCGGAAAGTCGATCTGTTGATAAGAAGTGGCAAGAAACTCAACACCAATCATCTTTTAAAAATACACAATAACAATAACAATTTACAATCTTCTTGCATCCGGATATCTTATAATAAAACTTTATACTTATCCTTAAATCTATCGAAGGGTTAATCTTAAATATTTTGGAATTTTATTATAAAAGCGTACACATTGACCCATGAACGAGTTGGTGATCTTCTGGAGTCTACTATTATATTTATACATTAGGCAATCAAGTACTAGACAGAAAAGTAGACATAGATATAGAGGTAAAGATAGAAGTAGATAGATGTAGCGATAGAGGTGAGAGATATTACAGATAATGTGGATGGAGATGAGGATAGTCGTGGACAGAGACTGGACACTAACACGGACGTGTACATGGGGGAATCGGATGGAGATGGGGAAGTCAGAGTCAAATTCAAAAAAATTCCCTACACTCTGAGCTCGAACCCACCATCTTGTATTTCTTTTATCGTACGCAGTAATGCTGTTCCACTGAGTTATTTAGTGAAATACCGATTCCTGCGGCTGTACTTCAATTACTATCTATAGCAATATAATTGAGGGAAAAGATTAGATTTTGTCTTTTTTTCTATTGAAAAAGTCCAAAAACTACAAGTTCGAATAAAAAAAATATGATGTTAGTCCAAAATATTACAAAACAGCTGTTTATTATTTTCTATTACACAACCTCTTTTAGACATAATCTCGTGGAATTTCTTCATCGTTATTTTCCTCAGTGCACAATGCGGATTGCAGTAACAATTTCTCTGTCACATCTGCTGAAGAAACACTTATTACAAAACTCTGATAATTCATTCCATTTGTAATTCTCGACTTTGATACTTTTGCTCCTCCTTCAACATATTATGTGAGTGAACATTTTCCAATTTATTTTTTTCCTAGTTATTCCCACTTATTTTTTCCTTTGCTAAACTCTATATTTTTCATGTTTTGTTTTAAGCTAAAAATTCTTAGTGACAAATTTTCAGCAGATAAGTATGTTAGTTATGAGTCCATTATTCTCAATTATTGTAATCACCAATTTTTAGTTTGCTTTAGGATTCCAGATCGTATAACTATAGCTTGTACCTACATTGTTGAAGAATGATCAATATTTCGTAAGTAAGCCAATCTCCATAATTTGGCTTGATTTGTTTTGGATCTTATCATAGCCTTTTCCTCTTTACAACACGTTGGCTCACTCAATATAGAGTTGTTTTTTGTCACCAGCCAAATTTAAATGTTATTTTCTTCAATACGATAAAACGTACCTGCATATTTATTTTAGTATCACTCAATACAAAAAAAGTAATAAAAATATGGCAACAACAACTTTTTTTACAAATAATTGCTGTTGATGAACATAGCTACTACGACTCGGCGACTATACTACGACGAAGTACTTCCTTCTCACATAACTATAACTATAACCTCAACCTCTCTCAATATCTAATGTTTAATCGGACACACAGGTTTCATTATAAATCAATCCGTGTTTGTCCTGAGATAAACACGTTCAACCAACAACAACGACAAACCTTCAGCTATGTTATGTCAGTACCTACAGATTACCTTTCTTTAAAATAAAGCATTACAAGATTTGTTTCCCTTGTGTCAAAAAGTCCTGCAGAACTATATAAATGGGATAACCCTTGCAGCTGGTGCGTGCTCATAACTTCGCGGACTGCTTGTAATGAACTTCCGGCGTGAAAGCTATTTAATTTTGCAGCAATTTTCAGCTGTGAAAATATTTCATTCGGTTTCATCTATACTAATATAACAAAGCTGGAGATTTTGTTTGCTTTAATATGCTAATGTCTGAAAAAAGTATGATTTTCATAGTTTTGGCATTTTGAAAACTGAACAAATCTTTATTTAAAAAAGCTTAACAACTAATTGCTGGTTGATCTGGGACGGTGTTGAGAAAAATTCTCGAAAAAAAATATTCGAAAAAAGTAGGCTATTAGAAAAATAGGTACTAAATATAGGTACTTATGTTTTTTATTTTAAAGGTCTGTGGATTTTGTAACTAATAAATAAATAAATAAATTTGCCTCAAAAGGTGATCGAACCTGTGTCTCCCGTATTGCCTGGTGCTCTAACCTATAAGCTATCTAACTTATAGCTATATTGTAGTTTTGTAATTTATATTTCTGCATTATAAAATACAAGAATAGTTTTAAAAAGAACAACACTATAATTTAATCTTTCAATAGGTTTTTAAGGTTAGGTCAGAATAGGTAAATACTTGGTGAAACAAGTCGTAAACAGATTATTTTGTTTCAGGACGTTAAGGAAAATTTATTCTAGAAGAAAACAATTGATCTTTATTGATAATAAGCAAAAACACTAAGCTTATACTCACCCCAAAGTTTATTGATTATCCTTAGTACAAATGCTATGGGACTTTGACAGTTAAACGTAGCAATTAAGGTGACCATAAGCCAAGAAAACTAATAAAAAATTACTAACAAATTATAAATAAATGTTTATCACATTCACAAGTTTCAACTAAAGTTAAACAATAGGAAACACATATTTCTGCTTAAGACTTATAATATAATGGTGAAACAAAGGAAGGACCCCTCCCTCTTTATAGACGAACGCCACAATTGCCATCTATCCACTCTTTCCAAATAATCATCTTTCATTATCAGCACCTTATGTGTTAGTCAACGTTTGCAACCTGTTCAACGTTTGCAAAACGAAAAATATGTAATACCTCCAACTTGTACTTTCTCCTGTGCTGAGTTTGAGAAGTTTGAAGTTGTTAGACACCTGCAATTGGTTCAAGTTACGCGCCAATAGTGTAATTCAACTCAGTTGGGCACTCCAGGTTCGATTCACCTACATGGTCATTTTAGTTTTTTGAAACATAGTTAGCAATTTTTCGAATATTGCAAGCAATTCCAAAACAAACTGTATATGTAGGTAGGTACTCGTTCGAAAGGTTAATCGAATCCTTGGTGTTGGTACCCATAATAGGTGACAAGAACACTGGCATTTGGATATTAAAATCGTTGTGTATTAATATTATAGAGTGAATATGCTCTGTCAGTATCTATCGCTTATAATCAACGAATGCAGAGCAATAAACTAAAAAAAAATAAAGAGCCAAACCGACTGCAAGTCCTCGTCCAAACTTTGCCTTAAGTGAAACGTCATCAACCCATGTATTTTCCGTTTTCATACAATTTTTCTTTGCTAATTTTTAAAAAAGTATCAAATTTTGAATTTTAATGAATCATCAAAGTCATAATTGACCAAATAATTGCGTAACAAACATACGAAAAATACACACGAATTGAGAACCTCCTCTTTTGAAAGTCGGATGAAAAGTGTAGTTAAAAATCTACCAAAACTTGAGAATTTTAAGCCAGTTATTGCTTCAATCATAACAAGTGAACATCGGTGGTATTATGAAACAGCACAAACAGCTGCTGACATGAACGTAGCTTCGCTTCGCCAAGGGGACGTTTTGTAAGCGGGACGAAAATTATTGATTTTAAATTACTTCGTATACTCCCTTTCACGGTATTTGGGCCGCGATACACAAAGCGGCCTACAAGGTGTAGTGATTACGTTTTTATACTAAAACGTTTACAAGAAAATTTGATTGAAGCTCGCAGAAGAATACGCAATATTTTGAAGTGATCATTAAACTGCTCAAAGTATCTAGTCACTAGTTAACTGTAAATATAGAAAAATGGCTGCATAGAGCCAGCAGGCGGCCTAATCGTCATTTAGCCAATTAATGCTAAACATTTCAGAAGAATTACTGGATCTTACAACGAATTGTGGCATAAAATGAATTGTTTAATAAATGAGTAACATACTTCTTTTTATGCTAATAACTTAAACTAAAAATTGCATATACCTTCAGAAATAATCGTATTGTACCATTTTTATACCTACAGGTTTAAGTTTCCCACCACTCAAGTTGAATGTACCTAATATCTGCATATCTGCAAAATAATAGGATAGGTACGTACAATAAGTAGATGTAACAAACCTTATTTTAAAGAAGGGGCCGAGCACATTACCTTGACTCCTCAGTTTGAATAACCCTTCTTCAACACATACCTACCTAACATCGGTTAAACTCAAAAATATCTACTGAAAGAGTAAAATGTGGTAAAGTAAACAACCTAATTTTATGTCTTCAAAAGTGTCCTGCTTGTAAGTAGGTAATTTGACCTTATAAAGTTTGACGAAATGTGAAAATACTACAGGAACTGATGTTTTCTTTTTATATATTTTGGATAAACTCAATTCAGCAGTCACCTTGTTAATTTTTCATAGGTATGTACAAATTACGAGTATGGACAATACATTAAACAATTATTTTAATGAAAAATACAAAGGGACCGTGATGTGTCATACATACATAGCAGTTAACGGTTTGAGGCTCACTGAAAACGTAGTGTTCAATCTCTTTTGTTTCTATACTATCATCATTATTTTCGTTACGCTTTAAAAATTAAGTAGGAACATAGGTGTTCCTTCTAAATTTTGAGAAAATCTGTAAATTACAATCGATAAATGAAAAATTACTCATACCGTTATTTTAAACTCGTGGCAAAAATTTTGCTATTGCAATAAGCTTCCAGCACGGACCTTTTGCTGAGATGCACGAAATATTCTGACGGAGATTGGCACGTAAAATATTCTCACTCTCAGAATATGTGCTCGCATGGTAAATTTAGTTTATTTACATCCATAAAACAAACTTATCAGTTAATCGATATATAAACTTTGCCTATTTCCTATTTTTTATGACCCATATAAATTATTCACGCTGAATTCTCAACAAAATCAAGGGCTGACGTTTTCTTTTCTTAATTGAGTAGAATTTCATAATAGAGTCTGTTAGCATGGTGCTGAATATCAATAAGCTTTAATATTATCGAGAAAAAACAATATTTCATTTAGTTTTTGCATTTAACACTATAGATATTCTGGAGTTCAATAAAAATTTTGGACGTATTCTTGGTATAACTAATTCTTTGTTTTAAGTTGGTCTGTACAAGATACTAAACAAAGCAGTATGCGCCGATTCCTTTGCCACATCTCTATGAATGAACTAAAAAGTGCACAAATGTCATATGATCAGCTCACTAATACCGAACATTTTAGTTCCCTAGATTGCCGTCTGATACGTAGTATCTCTATGTAGTCTGTGAATTCTCGTTCGAATCTCTTTGGGAGCAGTCGTGTCGCAATATTTTTACGAAATATTTAAATTTTGAGTGTTAAAATATCAACCTACGCCAGTTGTTATTAAGTTGTATTTTGTCTGTGCGCGGAGTGCCGTATTTAAAATAAGCCATAAGAAATATTGACGATTGATGATACTACCTCTTAGCGGGCAACGCACCTCAGCTAAAATTGCTAGATTGCTATCCTCGTCTAACATTTATCGTCAAGCAACGGTGCACGAGCACCTACCTACAAGATGAATCTTTGTTCGGTGTGTCACCGCGGATTTAAGGAAGACGATCACCTAAAATATCCACGACGTTCACATTATTACCACCTAAAATGCTTAAATATATCGAAAGGAACAGGCCTCATTACCATCATGGTCATGCCCTACCTGCACAATTAAGCAACCAAGGGGCGATAATACACAAACGAAATTATGCCCTTCTACGCCAACCATGCCAAGTGAAGTACACAATCAGGTTACTAAACGAAAACCCTTGAATAAGAATGAAAAAGTAGTCACAACTCCAGCGGGGCTAGCATGCTACCATCGACACCGATAAATCGGGCCTTTTATCGATATTTTCTTAGAATATGGTATTTAGTGTATGTAGTTTATTAAGATTATGGCATATATAGTTCTGTGGTCTTAATCATGGTATCAAATCGAGTAATTCTATCTATTATGGTGCGCATATTAGCTTACATAATAGGATAAAATAACAAAATAATATTTATTTTGTCGACTCGACTATTTATCGATGGTTGCATGCTAGCCCTGCAGAGTTTAATAACTATATGCATATGCGACTATAGCAGAGACAGATTATATGAATTATATGATGAAAAATCATATAATCATAGCGAAACCTTTAAGGAATATGTTAAAAAATACTCCAAAATGTTCAAAAATGTGTGTAGTATTGCGAAATCAAATTTTATTAATAATAAAATTCAAAATAGTGTAAATATACCTAAAACTACTTGGCAAATTATAAACAGCGAAACTGGAAAGTCAAACATTAGAAACGCGGAACATAAACTGAAAATTGGTGATCGACTGTTGACATCAGATACAGAAGTTGCTGAAGCTTTTGAAAAATTCTTTGCAGACATTCCAGTTTCGACTACGAAGACATTAAATTCATCAGTTAAAGCTGCACAGTCTTTTCTTGAAAATAATGTAAATAAGTGTAAAACTAACTTTACTTTCAGGCATGTTACTGAAAGTGAGGTATTGAAAGCTTTTAAAAGTATAACAATTAAGAACACTGCTGATCTGGATGGTATTTCTGTTAAAATCATCCAATCTATCATTGACGGTATTGCACCGTATTTAGCCAGTATATTTAATAATTGTGTTGATAATGGTGTGTTTCCGGACTTAATGAAACTTAGTAAAATTATTCCCGTATTTAAAGCAGGAAGCATAACCGACCCCAGTAACTTTAGACCAATCTCTATATTACCAACACTTAGTAAAATTTTTGAAAAGCTTATTTTAAACCAACTAGTGGTACACTTCTTTAGCAATAATTTAATGAATTCTAATCAATTTGGTTTCACACGGGGTCGCTCAACAACTGATGCCAGTGTTGAGCTTATCAAACATATATTTGATGCCTGGGAGGAGTCACGTGATGCCTTCGGTGTCTTTTGTGATCTGTCCAAGGCTTTTGACTGTGTTCACTACGATACACTCCTCATGAAGCTACACCACTATGGAATCAATGATAGGGCACTTGATTTTATGAAATCCTATTTATGCAATAGAATTCAAAGAGTTGATATTAATGGAAAGAGATCATCGGGATCAGCAGTTCATATGGGAGTGCCCCAGGGCTCGATTCTTGGGCCTTTCTTATTCTTAGTTTATATAAATGATTTGCCATTTTTAGTGAAAGACAAGTGTGAGGTCATATTATTTGCTGATGATACCTCTTTTCTATTTAAAGTGAGTAGGCAATTGAAGCATTGCTTTGAAATAAACTGTTGTATTGAAACTGTGGAGAAATGGTTTTCAGCCAATAACCTACTACTCAATGAAAATAAAACTAAATTTTTAAAATTCTCTTTGCCTAATGTCCGGCATGTAAATACTAACTTAATTGTAAAAGGACAAGAATTGAGCCCTGTAAATTCAACAGTGTTCCTTGGCATAACCCTAGATGCACAACTACAATGGGGACCACATATAGAAAGGTTGGCGAAGAGACTTAGTTCTGCAGCATATGCCGTCAAAAAGATGCGAAATATCTCTAATGAAGCTACTGCGCGGTTGGTTTATTTTGGTTATTTTCATAGCCTAATGACATACGGCATTCTCCTGTGGGGAAATGCTGCCGATATTAAAACCATCTTTGTGCTGCAGAAGCGGGCTATTCGCTCAATCTACAAACTTAATTCCAGGGCGACACTTAGAAATAAGTTTAAAGAAATTAATATTCTTACCTTTGCCTCACAATATATCTTTGAAAATCTTATGTTCGTAAAAAAGAACTTAAACATGTTCCATAGAAAATGTGACTTGCATAATGTTAATACTAGAAATAAGTACAAGCTAGCCGGCTATGATAGTAGACTTCATAAAGTCACTAACTCATTTATGGGTCAATGCATACGTTTTTATAATAAGGTTCCCACAAATATTCAAGACTTACCACTTGATAAATTTAAAGAAACTATTAAACAAAAATTGTGTAGTAAAGGCTTTTATACAATTTCTGAATATATGGACGATAAAAGTCCTTGGTTGTAAATTGTTTTTCAAATATTCTCAATCTCCAACTCCATCTCCAACACCATCTCCATTTCCTTCTCATCCAACGCCATCTCCATCTCCTTCTTATCCATACAACAGCAAGAACGTCATGCTCCCTCAGGCGGCATGGCTAGCGGTAGCGTCGGGTGTCGGGTCACCCTCTTCCCTAAAATATGGTTGAGGAGAGTGATGGCTGGTGCTTGCGTTATACTCGTGAACGGGTGCTGCTAGCGGTGCCAGGTCGTTTTGCTGAAGACTTTATGACTATGTTACTTTCTTGAATTTGACTCTGACTTCCCCATCTCCATCCCATTCCCCCATGTTCACGTCCGTGTTAGTGTCCAGTCTGTGTCCACGACTATCCTCATCTCCATCCACATTATCTGTAATATCTCTCACCTCTATCGCTACATCTATCTACTTCTATCTTTACCTCTATATCTATGTCTACGTTTCTGTCTAGTACTTGATTGCCTAATGTATAAATATAATAGTAGACTCCAGAAGATCACCAACTCGTTCATGGGTCAATGTGTACGCTTTTATAATAAAACTCCAAAATATTTAAGATTAACCCTTCGATAGATTTAAGGATAAGCATAAAGTTTTATTATAAGATATCCGGATGCAAGAAGATTGTAAATTGTTGTTGTTGTTATTGTTATTGTGTATTTTTAAAAGATGATTGCTGTTGAGTTTCTTGCCACTTCTTCTCAACAGATCGACTTTCCGAAGTGGTGGTAGATTCAGTTCAATTTGTAAATTGTGACTTATTTCAAATGTATTTATATACTTACGAAATAAAGATTCTTTTGACTTTGACTTTGACTTTGACTTTGACTATGCAACATCAGATCTAACAATTTTTTTCTTCATAAGTCTTTGTATTGGTATTATTGTTTATATCTAAAAGTAATATTAAATATTTATTATTTTCAAACAGTTATTATATTTATTGTACTAAAAACACATAATTCAAGGTTTTATATTTGTACTGGAGTAGAGATTAATACCTACAAATATTAAATAACAATGGTCTCCATGGTACATAACTTAAATATACAGGGTGTAATCTAATTGCCCTATAGAGCCAAACCACGTATGTCCTAACGCATGCATGTAAATACTATGGTGAAGTCAGAATTTAAATATCACGATTTTTATTATTTTTTTTCTATGTACGTAAAATTGTTTACAAATAAAATTGATTTAGTTTGTATGAAAGTGAAAAATTAAAAAAATCACGATATTAAAATTCTGACTTCACCAAGATATTTACTTGCATGTGTTAGCACATACGTGTTTCGTCATTATAGGGCAATTAGATTACACCCTATACTACCAAAACGTTCGTGGACTAAGGACAAAATGGTTAAAATTATGTGATGGTATTTAGAATTGTAATTATGATTTGTTATTATTTACTGAAACTTGGCTGCAGGATAATATCTTTGATTCTTAATTGTGTAATGATCGTTATGATGTTTTTCGTTGAGACCGCAATCTTACACTTACAAAAAAACGGGTGGCGGAGTTATGGCATGCATACATAATAGATTCAGAGCCCAACAAATAAGTTACTCCTCTAACATAGGAACTGCACTATTGAGTATTACTACATTGGTTGAAAAGTTCGCGGCCTGGCCATTAAAAAAAAAACTTTTGTTATTTTTTTCTGCCGTCATTTTGAACTGTCATTATTCAATTGTCAGCCCGCGAATTTTCAATTTGATATCTTGTTTAAATAAAATTTTACGAACAATATAAATACGTGTGTAGAACAAATTTTCACTAATAGAGAAATTTGAACAACGTGCTGTGATTAAATATTTGTTTAAAAAAAGATTAACACCAAAGGAGATCCATGATGACATGCAAACAACATAAGGGGAATCTGCCCCGTCTTATACCACTGAGAAAAAATGGGTTGCAGAATTTAAACGCGGACGAGAGAACATCGAAGATGACCCTCGCTCCGGCAGGCCAATGACGTCTACGACCGAAGAAAACATCAATAAAGTGTGTGATCTCATATTGAAAGACCGTAGATTGACTATCAGAGAAATTGCAGACACCATAGGCATCTCATATGAACGAACGCATAACATCATTGTCCATGAACTCGGCCTTTCTAAGGTTTCGGCTAGGTGGGTCCCCAGATTGCTTTCAGTAGAGCAAAAGCGAATTCGACTCACGATTTCTCGAGACTGTTTGGAGATGTTCGAGGCTGATCCACAAGGTTTTCTTGACAGATTTGTGACAATGGATGAAACCTGGGTTCACCACTATACCCCAGAATCAAAACAACAATCCAAACAATGGAAAAAATCAGGTGAACCAACTCCGAAAAAAGCAAAGGCAATTCTGTCGGCTGGCAAGGTGATGGCATCGGTTTTTTGGGATGCTAAGGGTGTCATTATGGTGGACTACCTTCCAAAAGGCGAAACAATAAACTCTGCGTACTATAGCACCCTTCTGCGCCGTTTACGTGAAGAAATTAAACAGAAACGCCCAGGATTACTGACCAAGAAAGTGTTGTTTCACCAGGACAACGCCCGAGTCCACACGTCTGTCGAGTCTATGGCTCAAATTCGTGATTGTGGTTTCGAATTGTTGCCACATCCAGCTTATTCTCCTGATTTGGCACCTTCGGACTTTCATCTGTTTTCAAACCTGAAAAAACACCTCGGTGGGCAGAAATTTTTAACGAATGAAGAGGTCGAAGCCGCTGTTAACCTGTATTTTGAAGACCTTGAGGAATCTTTTTTTAAAACAGGTATGGAAGCTCTGGAAAGCAGATGGAAGAAGTGCATAGAGCTAAATGGAGATTACGTCGAAAAATAAAAATATTTTTGTATGTACTTAATTCTGTTTTCTTGACTAGGCCGCGAACTTTTCAATCCACCCTCGTATGATACCTGCTGACAGGACAAAATCTAAGGAAAGTATAAACATTACTCTTGTATATATACCACTAAGCCCTTCTGCCTTTATGTATTTCTAGAAATTCGAAATTTTTCAACTAGGCTTGCAGAACAACATCCCAGTCACATACACCTAGTGGTTGGAGATTTCAATCTTTCTTTTCTGGAATGGAGCGATGGAGAGGCGTCGATTTCTCGAAGTGCTACTTTGGAAACACAGAATGCAGCTCTGTCTTTTATTGATGACACGACGACGTACCTAGGTTTAGATTTTTAGATATATATGTATATATATATGTTCTCAATCACTACGGGCGACTGTTCGACTTGGTATTCTGTACTTCAGAGTTATATATTACTGCATGTGCCTCACCTTTAATAAATAAAAATCTACGCCATCCTTCCTTATTAATAAACTTAAATAATGTAAGCATTGATCCTATTCGGAGTGTAAGTTTTACCAAACGCAATTTTCACAAAGCAGACTACAATTTAGTTAATACCTTGAAAATATTGACTGGGATAAATCACTATCAGCAAACTCAATAGATGATGCACTTGAACAGTTTTATATTGTACTAGATAATTGTTTTAACCTATTTATTCCTCTAAAAATTATAAAATCAAATAGATAAAAATACCCATTTCATTCATCATTCATCATTCTTCCCCCTTGGTAAAACTTATTAAAGAAAAAGGTAAATTGCATCGTAGATGGTAAAAGTTTAGCAATCCACGGGATTATAATGAATTCAGTTTATTACGTGCGAAAGAAAAAAGAAATCCAAAAAATGTGTTTTAAAAAGTATACTTCTACCATACAACATAGCATTGGTCATAACCCCATAGGATTCTGGACTTATGTTAAAGCCAAACGCGGAGAATGTCAATATCCAAGTCAGTTTACTGATCAAGGCGTAGTACTAACTGAAAGTAGCGATATAGCGTTTAGCGATTTCTTCGAAGGCATGTTCTCCTCACCTACGCACACTGCTAATAACTCTGAATAAGATATTGATACCGATTGTGACACTACATTTGATGTAAGTAATTGCACATATTAAGGTGACTGAAGGTATTGTACTTGAGCTACTAAAGTCTCTTGATATAAGCAAGGGTACGGGCTGTGATGGTATACCATCAATATTTTTACGAAACTGTGCTGAAAATCTTACTTATCCTATATCAAAATTATTCACGCGTTCGCTTTCAGATAGTAAATTCCCCAAAATATGGAACAACGCTCTTGTAGTACCAGTATATAAGAAAGGAGCTAAAACTGTAATTAAAAATTATCGTCCCATTTCAAAATTTAATATTCTAAGTAAATTGTTTGAACGCATTGCTTATACACAAATATATACCTAGTATAATTTCTAGAGGCATTACAAATAATCAACACAGGTTTATGAAACTGAAGTCCACAACTTCAAATCTTGCAGGCTTCTGCAATTATGTTTTGAGTAGAATTGAAAAAGTTGGTCAGGTTGACGTGATCTACAAAGATTTTGAAAAGGCTTTTGATCGTGTCGATCATGCTAACCTGCTTGGTAAACTTTAAAGAGAATCTTTACATGGGTTTGATGACAAAAAGTTTTTATGAGAGTTAGGTCGACCTTGGACTGGTTACTAATTCAACGTGATTTAGATGCTTTACTTACTCACTATTAAAAAAATAATATAACAGTCATACAGAGCTGTATTAGTATTAGTCGTAAAAAACAGGTAATGCTTTTCCCTTACAGTTTTGATGGTAGAGTAATTATTGAAAGAGCTAATTTGGTCCGAGATCTGGGAATCATACTGTATTCTTAAATATCTTTCACAAAGCACATTGACAGTGCTGTCACTAAAGATATCAGAAATCTGGATTTTACAATACGAACTTGCAAGCCTTTTACAAGATAACATAGTCTTAAAGTTTTATATTATGCATACTGTCACAGTGGTCTAGATTATTGTTGTTCTATTTGGAGCCCGATTTACCATATAAAGAGAATAGAATCCGTACAAAAAAAGTTCATCAAGCAACTAAACTATAAATCCTATAGACCATGTAAGCCATATAATGAGGACTGTCACCATTATCAACTTCTGTCACTATAATCTAGACGCGAACTTTTCGACATGTTATTCCTATACGACATAATCTGTGGTAACTTAAATTGCCCTGATCTTTTGGCTGACATTACATTCTATACCCCGAAACGTCGCACTAGACATACACCCCTTTTTTACATTCCCTCACATCGAACAAACTATGCTAAAAATAATGTACTAACCCGTGCTGTAGAAACTTACAATAGTAAATACCAAAAAGTAGACATACTTATTTTATTTCTCTAAACAAAAATACAAGAATGAAATCACAAAGCAACTATACAGTATACGAACGTAGTAGCTAGATGCATGCTTATATTTTAGTGTCAATAACATATTATATATATTTATGGAAACATTTAACTAGACTTAATCTTAAGTAATATTAATAGATGTACTACTATTAAATTGTAATATAATTACAAAATTTAAGAACCGACATATATGTGTGCCGAACAGAATAAAGGAAATATATTGTAAATATTGTAAACAACTAGGTATGTGGATTTGTTTCTAGATATAACACATAAGGTTCATATGCTCGTTTTTAACTTATACATGCTGTGAAACTCTGTAATTGGCTAAGATACTTACTTTATTAGATAAGAAATGTGTGTAAGCTGTTGAGTTTTCAATAAATAAATAAATCAAAATATATCTAAAATAAAATTTGCTATATTCATTACTGCTTAATATATTTTACCTACTACATAAACTAAAATTTATAATTCTAATTATAATTAGAATGTGTTTAATACTTGAGTATTAACTGTGCATTTTAATTTTATTCCAATACTAAATTGGAATTTAAAAAACACGCACTTTAACGACACCCACTGCTGGACATCTAATTTTTCTCTCTTCTAATTTTTGCAGCGCCCAACAGGGTCCTTAATTGTCATTTTTAAATTGTACCTACTGATTTATTTTGTATAGGTACCACATGTATGACCTTTAAGTGCAATAAACTGATTTGATTTGATTTGATTTGACATATGCCTCCCCCAAGGTTCTCCACGTTATCTACCTACCTGAACTGAATTTATATATCGTATAAAAACGATTATTGGGCATACAGGTGAAATTATCTTAAAAATATCTGCCTGCGTCTGTTTTTCCTGACCACTACAGTCCTGGAACTTTTAAGTGTCGAGTGAATAGGTTTCTCGTGGATGGACGTGTAACACCATAGTCTTCATGCGCACTTTCCATCAGGTGGCATGGAAGACAAACGTCCTATCCTTACAATATAAAAAAATAATAATAATAAACGCACAAATAAATAGGTAGAAACGACTACACTAACCCACTGAATTTGAACATCTTAATTCTAATATCTATATAGTATATACCTATTGATTATGAAATTTTAGCCAATTCATAAATTCATTAATATCGAGATTGAAACGCAAAGGTTTTTATATCAATTTCTTGATACACAATAAAATGTTTTTCGTTTATTTTTTAAATAACAGCAAACTGATAAGTATAAACTATTACAGTTCGTTTTCACTGTGGTTTCCAGAGTGAATAAAGTTCAAAACTTGCCAGCAACTACGCAACTATAACATAGGACGCCTGTCAATAAGATCCAAATTGCCAATATGTAAACGTCAAATAAAGTGTATAGATACCTCTATTTCATACTGTTACTTCAGAGCGAAGTAGGTAGTCAATTGAGTAGTAGCCCTGCCTCTGAATAAATTGACTTAGCTTCGATCCCCGATGAGAACATAACTTATTTTCATAAGCATTTTTTTTCTAAAACGTTATTAACTATTTTTTATTATTTTCGTAAACATTGAACTGTGATTATTGACTTTTATTCAAAAAAGTTTATGATACAATGCGGTCATTTCTGTCTGTTTATATGTTTTTGAAAGAGTTAAGATCTGAAATCAATTAGAGTTCTGATGAGTATGTGTTCAATAATTAGAGTAATGATGAGTATGTGTTCAATAATAACAATAATTAAAATTAAATAAAATTATTAAAAATTCTTGATATTCGGAACAATTTCGGTCATACTGATCACATACTGATGATATTAATCTGTGTCTACAAAAACTTTTTTGACATTTCATTTCTGTTTATTTACTTTCACGGAAATTAACATGGTTTTACAAGGAAATGGAATAATCTGCATGTATTTCGTTATAATTTTATGCTCCTTGCCTTTTTTAAGTTATTAAAACTCTATTTTTTTTGTTTTGTGTACGTAAATGGGTGGGGAAAATTTGACATAAACCCTTCTTTGGCAAAAGCCTGATGGCGACTGAGCGGACGGGGCGGCGCGGCGTATCCGCGAATGGTGGGCCAAAATCTTAGATTTCGGATAAATGTGAATTTAATCGTCACAGGACTTTAGTTTGAAAAAAATATAGTCAGACAACCCTAGGGAATACGAAGAAAAATCTCTTTAAGAAAAAATATATTCAGAAAACCTAATATTTTTTTGGTTACCGGGCATTAAAATTTAATTTTCGTACATTTTCTTGAATTTATTCTATCGAGAAAATATTTTTATTTTTTAATATATTTTTAAGTTTCTTGTATATTTTTCGTCAGAGCCTAAAATAATAGCAAATGCCGAAATTATGCACACAATCAGACGCTGTTCCTGGCCGACGCTCTCTTAAACAGTCGTTGTTTTACAAATTCATGGTGAATTTTGCCATCGCGGGCGAAGAGGTCTTTTGAAGAACAATAACTCCTAATCTGTAAGATCGACACAAATGATTTATAGATCAATTTGTTAAGCAACTCAAATATTATAAAATTATAAAAAAAAAAATGGTTTAACAATGTAGATTTCGCAAATTTTGAATAAAGCACCCTGATGCCTTAATATACTGTAAAAATAAACTTTGTCCATTTCGAAATTGCAATAAAATCAGTTGTTCGCTATTTTTTTTATGTTATTAGTTACTTAACACATTTTCCTTTCAAATAACATCAATATTGAGTCCCTGCAAGACCCACAACTTAAACAGCCATTGTTTTTCAAAAAAGTAAAAATAAAAATTGCTACAGAATGCTACAGAATTGCTGCCTTGCCCGGGTTAAATGATAGGTGAAAATTGAGTTGTTAGTATCTGTCGATAGCGTAATCTGTTGACCGTAACCGCATTTCCAGCTCAACGGCCTAATCAAGCTTTCAGACCACATAGCGCGACATACACTAATATATGCAGCATGTTATGTCTAATCAACGATCTGTCTTGGGTTTTCAGAAGCCCAAACTCGGCAGCTTTGCAATTGACTTAGATGGACAAATGGATACGCCGGTTAAAATGTGGTAGGTATAAACTAAGTTAGTAGGAACCTAATTCTGCTGGTTGATCTCTGTAGGTAACACAAGCTTAGGTGTACCTATACCTAAGTTAACTTTGATAATAAGCCATTCGTTGTTTATTTGTATTAAAAATATATATAAGTAAAAAATATTTACATTTTAGGGAAATTTATGTTTTAAGAAGAATTACAATGATTTTGATAGATGGCACCAGGTACGACAATAATGTTTTATTACGACAAAGGCCGAAAGTTTATAGAAACTTTACGTTACGATGAAAAAGTTTAATCTCAATGAGCGCTACTCCGTTGTTTTAATAGGTATAATTATGTATCGAAGAATAGGTATGTACGGAGTGTTTTATCTGTTGTGTTGTAACTTTATGGTGATCTGAGGTATTGGTATTTTGCCCTATGGCTGTAGCTAGGCATAGTAAGGGTATGTAAAGGTAAATTATTTTGACCTCGCTGTAAAAATGATATCTACTGGTTAGATCAGTATTCAATTATAGGTAATTTTTATTATTTAAAAGTTTAATAGTTGATTCCTTCCTTATAATTAACACATCTGAATCGGATTTTAACCCTATTTCCTGTCGGAATATCTGCAGGTATAAGATGTTTCCTACATGTAAAACCAATTTTACCAGTATTTTTGAGTCATTACTAAAGTGGAAAACGCATATAAGTATTTGAAAAAGATTTTTTTTATCGATTTCGCAAAAGTTAGCATCAACCACTTCCGAAGTCGGCTCTACCAAATAATACAAGACTTATCATAGAATTCAGAAAATTGAATTGTCCAAAAGCCGTAACCAGGAATAATAATCCCCAGACAATCACACCAACTACATGGCCCTAAACAAAGCGGAGCTTGTGATATGGGATACTATGTAGCGAACTAGGGGGGAACCTTGAATATAAATAAATAAACGCCCAGACCCGTAACATTTTGTTCTTGTTCCGTGCGGGAATCGAACTCGCGATTACTGGTGTCTGAGGCAGACAGTGTTACCCCATCGCCAAAATGGTCGTCTAATATTTGCTAATAATAGTTCCTGTAAACAAAACTTTTGCCAATAGGTATTGATCATGATTTTAATAGCGCCTATTTACCTCCTCTTCGTTCTCGACCACCCTAATGTCAGCTACCATGGCCTGACACAACAACTTTTAAAGTGCCTACTTCGGTAACTTCAGCGGCTCCAAAACTTTGTAAACCAACCAACAACGCTATGCTCATAATTTGTGAGTTGTTTGAAAACATCTAACCCTGCTGGGGTACCGTTACCACGGCCAGACCTTTTTTTTTCTAATGGGTGTTTCAAAAGAAATGTTATCAATACTATTAGAAATGAATTTGGTTTAAATGGTAAGACGATAATTGTATTTGTATCTGCTTTGGTTGCGAAGATATTCAAAATCCAGCTGGAGTAATGTTTGCAGGATTGCTGTGTCTTTGAATTAACAAGGCGGATGATTTTAATTTTTGCTTAGCACATCTGGCTAATTAGTTATAATTTGGTACCTAAGCAATAAAGGAATGTAAAGAATTAAACCAATGCCGCAAATAAACCATTTTGAAGTTATTTGAGTAAACGGATATTACCTACTCTTTAATTGGTCTTATCACTTAGGTACTTAGGAGGTTTTAACTAAAGGCGTTTTGTGGGCTATAGGCTGACCTCCTGTCACTACAATAGTCTCTCTCCATCTTTATAATACCTCCAAATTTGTCTAACGTGACATCAGATGGTCTTGTAACTTCTGGTGTTCTGCCTACCCTATAAGGGATACAGGCGTGACGTTATGTATGTGTATGTATGTACTTAGGTACTAGTTCAGCTCGCTACCAGATCCGCTGTGTGGTCTCCATACACAGGCTTATATAAAAGCTTCCCTTTGGATCACATAGTTGATGTGTGGGTAATTTATTTACATGAAAGAATTCTCGTTTTAGAGCGTTTTCTTATTTCCTTGGAATTGTAGGCTGTAGATATACAGCGACGTAGATATGAGATCAGAATCACTTTATATCCAAACTAGATATATATTGAACATTTTTCAAATTAGAATAAAAGAAGCTATTGTTAATCTGAGACATTTCATTTTCTTTTAAATACTTGTATGCTTATTGCAAGTCCGCCTATTACATACATACATACATAGCCTCACGCCTGTCTCTCTTTGGGGTAGGCAGAGACAAGGGAACACCAATTGCTTCGATCCAGACATACCTCTTTCGCTTCCTCCACGTTTATTAATCTTTTCATACATGATCGCCGGTTACGGGTACTTTTAACTAGGCCCTTTTTAAGAACGTCGCCAATTTGATCGGCGTACGTTCGCCTAGGGCGGCCCCTTCCGACAGCACCATCCATTCTTACTCTGTAAACCTCTTTCGTAAATCTACTTTCACTCATCCTTTCCAAATGTCCAAACCACCGTAGCATACCCTTTTCAATCTTAGTCACTACATCTTCTTTCCGACTATTTTAGCTAGGTATATAGTTGCCTCTTAATACCTAAGCAAGAAAACCGTTATTTCATAAAGCGGTCGTTTTCCTCTTATATGTATAATAGATAAAAAAAACAAATGAGCGTATTAGGTATTTGCTATTTGTATTTTCTTTCAAATCGAGTCATAAACAACAGTAAGTCAGTTTCAGAATCTCCGCTGTATAGATATTTATTATTATTTATTTACTAGGATTAATATTCATAAAATGACTACTCTATTTAATTTCTATTTTATTTTCTAACAATGCTTACTCCACGGGGATACTTATTGCCTGTTCTTTCAAGGATTGATTAAAGCAGTGCGATTTATGGAGTGGACTGTTGACCACGATATTATTCAGTGGAACGTTATCGTCTTTAGTCATCCCCTGTGCGGAGTAGGGATTGATCTCCGAGATAGCTTGGGACCGCATTAATCAACATCCGGTACGGTTAAAGAAAGAATAACTATGTGAATCGCGATGGAGCCAAATAGGTAGCTAGCCAAATAGGCAGCAACTCATTGAATTTTTCAATTCGGAGATATGATCTTATTCAGGTCATCCAAATATAAAGATTTTGCAAAGATTTAAAGGTACCTATCTACCGGAAATCATGATGAAAATGGGTAGGTATATTCAATTAAATGTAGAAAGCCAATAAAAATATTTCCCTGAAGAACTTTAAATATTTTGTTTAAAGAAAAAACATGAGTACTTTCACTGGTATTATTGTACAGTAATATGTTGTAATTCCAAACGGCGCAAACATTCATAGCATCACCTACTTAGATCTTTAAAAATGTACCGAACTTACGTCCTACCTCTATTATTTTTCCAAAGACCGAGGTTTTTCTCCGCAGCATGATTATTGCAGTCAAAAGAAAACTATTATTGAAAAGGTATAAACATTATTACATATGTGTTGCCACTTTACACGTGAGTTAGAGTTTTTAAACAGCCATATAAGGCTTTGTAAACAAGATAGTTGATAAGCGACTTTAGGTGCACTATTCACTTGCGTTTCACCATGGCAAGAGTTTCACAAATTATATTTATTACCTTACTTGTATATTTCTGCAGAAATTCTGTAAGTATTTGGTTCATTTGTTAGAGTGATATACCAGGACTTAGTTTTAAGCATGTTTCGGAAGCTAAGTAAAATATTAGTTATCCTTGAAGCCGATCGTCCACCACCAACTAAACTAAGTTATTTATGTATTAAATTTTTCAAGTTAGTTTAGCTTAGCGAGCCAGTTATCATACATTTGCGTAAAATAGATATAGTTTCCGGTATGAAAAACTGGCTCACCTATGCGAGCTAAGCTAAAACTTAGTTTAGTTGGCGCTGGACGTTTGGCTTGAAGTTAGACCCCCTTCAGATTACATATAATTAGCCAAAACGTTTCATTTATCTATATGTAGCTAGTTCTGAATATCATTCCTTCAACGAAAATGTGTTATTTACCTTTTGTCCTGAACTCGGATGTCTAATCGGCAATTATTGTGAGATTAAGCTCAAACTCGAGTATAGTACTAACCAGAAAGGGCAATGGTTCCCCTTTTGTATGCAGACTGCGCGCATGAAGCGTGACAAAGTTTATTTGGAGGAGTGTAGATAAATAAAAGCCTAGCCTACACTAGCCTAGATTCGTTAAAAAGCTCTTTATTTATTTATAGTCAGAACTTGAGTAAAACTCCAATCTCGTATGTACTCCACAGGCTTTGATACCCACTTACTTTTTGTTTTAGAGTCGTAACTCAATCAGAGTTATTCATCAAAGCTCTAACTTTACTTACTTCGCAAAAGCTAGAGCCGTTTAATTAACTTAGTCTGGCGAGCCGCCATTATTATAGTTAGCATTTACATAATATTCGTGTTAGTATTTAGAGCTGGATAAATTTTGATTTCTGCTTTTGAAAGCCTGTGTCAATTATCTAGTGTTTCTGGTAGGCAGGTAACTGCTAAGTAGTAAGGTCCGCTTCTCTTACTATTACTAAAGTGTCTTAAATATTATAAATATTGTTAACCAAATATGTTCATGTCATTGAGACAGCATTGTTATAAGCTCACGAGGATTTGTAAGCATATCTGTATCAAGCACAATAAATAATCAAACTATATCAACTTTTTAATTACCTTCATGAGTTGTATAGTATGCACTCATTACGTGTTATTTTCGTTCTAGGTAAGCAAAATCGTTTTACCTCACAAACTAAGGTACCTGGAGAATATGTTAAATTCCGAAGTAGTCGCAAGAGCAGCAAAAATTCAAGAAAAATATGCAGTAAACAACAATATGCTGGAAAATGACAAAAGCTGGCAACATATGATGAAGTTTTCCACCAACGAGAAGAATAACCCATCTATCGTATTTTCTCCAAGTACCTATTTTAGAAGAGTTAAAAGTTAATATCGCACTGTATTAAAATCTAATATATTATGTTATTTTATATATGTGTGTATTTTATATATATGAGGGGTTTATATTAATCTTTACGCGATTGACTTAATTGACATTGCACAACTTGAAAGCGTTGTTGATAATAATATAGTATAGATCAATTTAACCGCACTGACATTCTTGAACTTTTTACCAATATTTATCGTAAAACTCTAAAAACCATTAACCTGAACAAAATATCTCCTTAATGGGAGGTAGAATCGTCAAGGAGTTCAAATCAAAGCTAAGATATTGACAATTTATCTCCAGAAATTTGATCACCTATAAGTAAGATCTTAATTGAATCCAACGCCTTTAAACCAAACTGTATCGCGAAGAGGTTGGATATCGAGAACCTGTCTACGTCGACGTGGCCGAGATACAACCTTTAAATGTCAAGCGGATATCATTTGGCCTTATGTTCTTGAACGTGGTGATGGAAATCCGCAGTCCTCTAAACAGCCGATGTGGACGCCAATGGGCAGCTGCTTCTACTGCGTGGTTATCGGAATAAAAATCATGATAATTAAAAGATCTGTTTCTACGCATGCATTGCACTGCAATCTCAAAGCAACAGCGTCCGTTAACTCAAAAAAAGTTCTTGCTCAAAACATTATTATGAAAGTAATCCTGAATAGGATGTCTAAAAACAGATCAAAATTAACAGCCATCTGCTCCTTTCCAAAATTAAACCTTTATCAAGAGTGCATATTTTTAATAGTGACCACTACCGTGGCGCCGTGCTTAAAAACGATTGCACGTAAATCGCGTATGATCATGAAATAGAAGAAAGGAAGGCTCTGTATTTCGAGGTATTGTCTATACAGGGTTGTTTTTTAGTCACCGGCCAAAGTTTTTTTACACAATAAGTAATTTATAGTAACGATTTTGGCAAAAAGAAAGTGTATGTAGTACTCGTATTACCAATGAAATTCCGCGTCGTAGTAGCTATGTTCATCAACAGCGACTTTTTGTACTGAGCGATACCAAATAAGATATGCAGGTTTATTTATATTGTATGAAAGAAAATAACATTTAATTAGGCTGGTGACTAAAGAACAACCTTGTATATGTATTTATATTCTAGGTTCCCCACTAGTTCGTTACATAGTGTCGTATATCTCAAGCTTTGCTTAATTTGGGACTATGTAGTTGGTGTGATGTCGGGGGGTTTCATTTATTAATTATTTTAAATGTATTTGTTTTCAATACGGAGCAAACATGTTTTGTACATATTTTTGAAACTGCTGTGTATCTACTACTAGGCTATCACGTGATTCTGGTTTGATAACGATTTATGGGCAAAATATTTTTTTATTTGTTTGATTAGTAAACTATCACTTTTATATACTTAATAAACTATTCAAAATCATCATTCTTTTTTATTTATTATTCGAATCGTAACAAATATCATACGGACGGCAGGTGATGCGGTAGAAATATAGTCTTCTATGTCAACGTCGTAGGTTCCAATCCCAGTAGCGGATATTTGTCTGATATTAGCTGGCAAGTCATAGATAGATTAGTCTATTAAAAAGAAACGGCAGTGGTTTATTTTTGAGAAGGTTCGGATTTCATAGAGAAAGAAGAACTCTTCAAGACGAAATCTTTATTTCAGAAATACCATACAGTACCTATACCAAAAACGGAGTAGGTTAAAAACCCTATGATCGCACTAAAAAGGACGTCGACAAAAAACACATTTCCAATTATGTTTCTTTGACCAATGTTGTGAAAAAGGAAAGCGTTTTAATTCAAATTAGAGCGTTCTTGACTCATAAATACTACACGCCGTCCTGCAACAATGCAAACTAAAAAGTGCTAAGTGCAAAATCGCTTTGAATGCCTCGACTATTGCATTAACCTTTTAACCGCCACGGTCGGATATATCCGACAAATATTTTCGATACCATTCCGCCAAGGTCGTATATATGCGACTAAAAACCACCATTCGTTCCACATGCTTTTTTTATTTAATAACGCTGTATTATATTTTTAAAATGTTAATATTTGGTGAATGGTTAATCAAGTAACCATTTACAATTGATTACACTTGAGTCTCTTAATTAGAAATCCTTAAAAATATAAAATTGCATTGATTTCCAGTACCATTATCGGATATATCCGACCATAGGGACGGGACATAAGCAAAATCCACTTCAGTAAATATATTTCTGTTTAAGCGGACTATTTTTTTTCCAAAGAAATGAAAACAATAAAAGCAATTGTTACTATAGAAATAAATATGTTTACTTTCTTTGAAAATAAGTATAAAAATGTCAGTGACTGAGTTGATGATTCCCATTCCTAGCGGGCATGTTTAGAAACGAATTTTGCTAATATACCCAGCGCCACGGTCGGAAATAGACGACCGCTTCTGACATCATAAACGAGTGCCACCTTGTGGAATTTTCCATTAGTGTTGTGCTTAGTTATTATGTTCGTGTTATCGATAAATGTGATTTATCTACACTGAAAGATGTAAACTTCATCACAGTATAGAGTCATAAAAATATTAATCTAGCCTAACATATTGTGCGGAAATCAATAAATCTTTCAAAATCTTTTAAACGATCTTTGTTTCATTTGGTTACCGAAATACATAGAAATTTAATATCAAAGTTACTCTTTCTATATATTTGCCTGTTACCTCTTCAAGTTTAAACAGCTGAAACTATTAAGATTGAATTTGAAGCGTGCGAAGCTGGGACGGGTATATCGATCTATCATTGAACAACCCAATTTGTTGTAGGTATTTAATTTTAGATTTACTATGCTTGGCGCTGGGAGCACGACAACTGATATAAAGTCTGGCGGGTAAAGGGTTAACGTGGACGACTACTTTTACAGGTTCATGGAAACTGTCTGCAGCTGATGTTTACTACCTTCTACCACCGCTGGGGTTTAGTTGTTTTAAAAAAGAAGACAACTTACTTCCTTTACTCTGAAACTACTGGAAGAAAGCTCAGAAGTCCCTGAAAGCTAAAAAATACATATTTCGGAGACTTCACATGCGATATACGCCGGTTCAAATCAGATCGTAATGAAACGTCTAGGTACCGCACAAAAGATGGGCTCTAACATCTTTGATAGATATTTCAAGCTTCTGAACTGGGCATCTACCACAACGGCGAGTATTTCAGTCGTCTTAGATTTGCTAAAGTTTTCATCGGAAGTCGTCGTGGCGCCGTGGTAACTGTGTGTATCATACCATAGTACAGGTTAAGCAGCGTTCGGCGCGGTCGGTACTTGAAAAGGTGACCGCCGACCATTCATTTCTCAGGAAGACTTCCGTGCTTCCGCGGGCAGTAGTCATTAGGGGTCTGTCAGAAGCCATTTCGGCGCCCTAAAAATTCTGACATTCACAACCCAGCACTCGCCCAGCTTGGCGGATAATAGCCTATACTTCCTCGTCACCCAGGGGTGAGACTCATGCCCTGCAGTGGGCTCATCAGTCACATTCAGTCAAATGTATGAAAACTACAATTATTTATAATTGTATATGTTTACTATTGAAACAGAGATCTTTAATTTATTGAAGGTAAACCTTTTAAACGTGTTCTAAATCGATTTAAGAAATAAATGCATGTATATTTCTTATTAATCCTAACAAACGCAAGTTTGGCTAATAGCCCGGTCAATTTAGACATTTAAAGTTACATTAAAGCCCACCAAGCTGAAAATCGGTAAGATTGTTAATAATATGATTAAAAATAAAGAAAGTCACCCTTTTATTGATGGTCAAACGTCAAAAAAAAATGTTTTGCAATTTGTAGCAAAAAAGTAAGTTTTATAAAGACAAATAATCTATTATTACTTTTTTTTGCTACAGGCCACCGTTTTTTAACGTTGTTTCTCCAGTAGGCCTATTCCACGGGCGGGTCAGTTGTGATCCTGTTTAATTTGAAACTACTGCAAAGTAATGGATATTAGCAGAGATTGTCAATATAAAAGCCATTAAGTTTAAAAAAGAAGTGAAATTCCGAATCGTACCTATCAAATTCTTCTTCTAGTTCTTGTCCTTCTTGTTCTTGAGTATATGTCAACTGCTTTAATACAATGTATCGCATGTCACGTCATTGAATCTTAAGGATCTTCCACTGTTTGTGGGTGCAATATTAGAGAACGACCGATCTTGTGAATTGTACATGCCAGAGACAAAACAGACCGACTTTTTTGCAACCACATTTAGGACTGCACTCCTTTTTGCAGCAAAAAAATGATTTCTGGTATTTTCATTCCATAAAACAACCTAGTTTTCTTTTACATATCCTAAATAGTGACCCTATAGTGTTTGTGTAATCTTTCTTGATATAATGCAATCATTGCGACCAAGTTTCACAACAATTATAACATTTTTGATTTAACACACTTTTTTAGTTATTTCAGTTATTACTTGAAAAATGAAAATTCTTACCTTGATCAGTGTTCTCGCTCCTGTAACTTTAAGATGCTTGTAACACATTATTATACCTTTATAGAATCTAAGGTGGGTATGTCAATTCTGTTAAAGAATTGACATACCCCTCTGTTAAAGAACGCCCGCACTACGAAAAGTGAACTTATATTTATATAAGCTGCATCGCAACTTAAGCACAAATACAATAGTCCAATATTGACTAGTCAAGCGCGGGCGCGTGACCCTAGAGCCGAAATCTTGTCAGGGAGAAGCTGTGATCGAAGAGCGTTACGCGTGTTTGTTGCTACTATAAAAATATCTCAAAGCGAAATTATAAGCATTCAGTTATTTTTCTGCAATTATTGCATTCCTTTATACGTTTTCTTTTTTTACATAAGTTAAATTAAATAATCCGTAAACCATTTTAAGTTATTTACTCAATTTCCTTAAAAAAAATTACAAAAACTGTAATATCTAACTGTAATATAAGCCCCTGGAGCGTTATAAGACAATGTGTGGGCGCTATTATAAATATCAAAATTTTGAAGCATTAAAATTCAGTTATTTTATGACCAGCTATTCGCAGTTCTTATTTTTTTAAACAAAAATTTGTATTTATAGGCCAATAAAATGACATAATCGAGAAAAAAGAAGAAAGTTATTAGATTATTGCATATTATTGCTGCTGATGGGCATTATTAAAAGCACTTTTTTCAAAGGCGTCATTACCCTACTACGTTTAATAACGCCCAATGAATGAAAAATAATTAGTTTTTTTTTTCAAATAAAAAGCTTGATAGCTGTTTAATGATTTTATTTTGATTATTTAAACCAAAAAAGGTAAACTAAACATGTTTACTTCGAGATGTTACAAGCATTTTTAAGAGCAACACAAGAGTTCTTATTTTTTTTTGACATAATTGGCCATTATTGTTTTATTTAATTTCTAAAAACGATATTCTGGCTTTGAAGATTTTTTTTTTATAGACGGGCGCTAATAGACATACTTAAAACGCCCAAATCATGTTTTTAAAAAGAGGCTATCATGTCGTGAAACGTACATATTATTTTCTCATATAAATTATTATTGTTCAGTAAAAAAGCAATGATGCGTTTATGTAACTTAAAATTTATTGTCCAGTAAGCATTTATATTGAAAATAAATTATTTTTCGTTAAGTGGGCGTTAAATGCCTCTTGTACCTTACCTACATAAGTTATTAAGATTGTCGGCAGCTATAACACCATTATTTTTTGTCACAGTACCTGATCACAAATTCACACTATGAAAAAAGATGAAAAAAATGTCTTAAAACGACAATTTTGACAATGTGTAACGTTAATAACACCTTAAATGATGTTACAGTTAATTGAAACCAGTCTTCAGGAACATAATTCAGCAAAAAAATACACAAATACCTAAATTAGATGAAATAAAAGAAGTAAGGTTTATAAGAAAGTATAAAAGTCTACGCTATTTTCATATGGTTGAGAATCCTGACAGAACGATTTTCTAACAGTTGTACATCGGGGTATCCATTCATTACGACAGATCCTGAATATTATTACAACTAAAGAGATAAGTGACGTACTCATGCATATAATGTCGATTGCAACTTTTTGAATCTTTATATCTCAAAAACGGTGGCACTTAGGAAAAAAGTAATGATACATTTTTTGTAGATAATGATTCAAATGTGTCTTTGGTATTTTCATGATAAAACTTTCCGTTTTGTTGAAAAATTGCAAAAAAACTATAAAAACTAGGGTTAGTCTGATCAAGAGATCTGTTTTCCCAATAGTCACGCTCCAAATAGTATTATCTAATCACGTTATCAGATTTGCCCAATTTCTTTTTCTGACGATCGACCTTGAATTTAGAAAAAAACCATACAGGGGGAAAGATGGGGAACTTTCAAATTTTATTTATAATCATATTTTAAAAAATCTTACCGATTTTCAGCCTGGTGGGAATTTATATAGATTTTCTCTAATTTTTGGTCTAATTATTCCGGGCTATTAGTATAAATGTCGATAAAGAAGTAGGTAGTAAAAAATAACAAAATACTTTTATGAAAAATTATATTTTCATGAAAAAAATTTAGGCCATTTTCCGATATTTATACAAATAGAGCTTTCATAGTTTTTAATTTGGAACATTGGCTAAAATACAAACGATAACTACCATTTAGTTCTTAGGAAATGAATTCACAAGAAAAATACAACATAAAATGGCAACTTCGATATTTAGTATAGAAAATATAATTTCTAATGAATATTATGGAATTTTATCAGTATACAGGGTGACTGGCCAGTCACGCTGTAAATGTGATGGAAATTCATTCAGATATAATATGCATTAAACATTTATATGAAATATATTAAGGCAGTAATTTTATTTTTGGTTTATAATTAATTAGATTATTTATAAGTTATCTGGTACAACTTTATAATAAGGATTTGGTTTAAACAAACATTCAGTATCTAGGTGTATAGTTTGTGAATTAGATCTACACATCCTGAACATTACATATTACCTACCTACTTATAATTTTTACAGCTGTTATAAGTTGTCATTTTTCGTTGTATTATTTATTTGAAACAATATTAAAACGTTTTTCGGAATAAATACATTTATTACTGACTCGTTTATTAACTTACGGGTCATAAATTTATATAGCTATCTGAAACAAGATTCAAATACAGAAGAACGAAATCTAAAAATTATCAAAATTATCAAACGTTTTGAAAACCTTCTCAACCTGAAACCTCTTATTATGGTTTTATGACTAATTACTATTAATTGTTATATAATATCTGATGAGTCATGAAACATGTATGCATATCGATTATTTCGTTTCTTTTTCAAATTTAAATGGATCGATCTTTAATCGAAGTTTACCCACTACGGTTGGTGATGAATATCCATACTGCGGATGAGATTTATATAAATTCATTGTTTATGGTTTATAATATTTTTAGGTGGACCTTACATACTACAAAATAGAGTTCTGAGTCGTTTAATCAAAAACCATATTTGGCAACCATTGTTTCCAAGAGCAAAGTTAGAGAATTTTGATTCGAAACGATTGTTGCCATAAGCAAGCCAGTAGGTAACATTATTTTTTCTAAAAAAAACTTACAAACTTTTGAATAAATTAACCACTTTATTTGGCAAGTTATATTAGCATAATCTCATATACATTTATTTAAAACAGATTAGATCAAAAGAATTTATTTATAAATCCATATTACATCATAAAATACACAAAGTGGATGACTTAACTATACGATTAAAATGTACCTAACTAAAATATTTAAGAATTCTATTATAATATAATACGATCACAGACATAGTTAAATATGAGTGCATCGAAATACTACGCGTCGTTCGAAAAAACATAGTTAACATATTTTTGAGCTTTTTGAGATTTTAAATAATCATGTAAATATAATATTTAAAATATATAAATTAGTGCCGTATTATTAACAGTCTCATCACATTGTGTTCTCACATTATGCGTCTGATTCTTCGAAGCCTATTACAGAATGCTAATATGTAAAAAGGTGGTTTCATTGTGCTGAGATATGCTTTGTGCTATTGCGGTCTGCAGCAAAGGAAATTGTATTTAGAAAAGGGGCTGATTTTGAAAAAGCAAAACGTCCCATTATAGAAAAGGCATAAAATATTAACGCACTGAGTCAGGAAAATAAAAACGAACCTATATGGCGCACGTTCACTGGCCCGCGCCGGACGCACCGCACGAACGGCATTCAACGGACTGAACGGATTTGCCGATGGCATGCGTCCCCACTGCCTTTTATTTTTTTTATTTAAAGTGGTTTCTTGTTATTACTTGACGACTTCAGTCATGAAGATTGATGAAATTATTACTATTATTAGTTGTTTGTTAGAAGAATAAGAAGTATATAAAATTAAACGTAGAATGTGGGTTCATGGAATAAATTTTAAACGACCAATAAATATTTGGAGAGTATCATTAAATATTTGTTCTCGATTTACTTCATCCATTTTTTTTTTATATTTTTGTCGTCCACTCATCAGTTAAATAAAATAATTAAGTAAACTAAATAATTAAGTGCAGCAGTGGCATGACAGCAGCGAACGGATTTTTGTGACGTTACCGGCACGCAACGCATTTTTTGCTCAGAGTACGGTGCGGGCGGCGCGGAAAGGGCACGCAGTTCTATAAGAATACATACAAAGCAAACCAAAATCCGTTACGTGCCGTGCGAGCGGTGTCCGGCGCGGCCTAGTGAACGCGCATCTTTAGTCTCGCTTTATATGAGTCTCATCCTTGGAGGGGTTGGTGGAGAACTTTACCTTGGCAAATAATTCAATGCCGTAAAATTACAGTTCCAGTGTGACCACTTTAGGGGGAAAATATTATTGATGTGGTTTTAAGTCAACGATTTTTTTTTTAAATAATATCTTCATGTTGGGAAAAAAAATAAGCCTACACTGACAGTAGAAACTGAAAGTGGCAAAATATTATTACTTTCATCCATTTAGTTTTATTTTCCCGGGCAATCTACTCTAGCCGAACGAGCAATGAGCGGATCAGTTAAAAGATCTCATTCAGATCAAGGAGCATATGCTACGATAATGGGTAAAATGACAAAAATAACTTATCAGAATCTTTCTTCAATTGATTTAAGTTAGGGTTGAAATCAAGTAAACTCTAATCCATGGGTATTAAACTGATGAAGGAAGAAACTGTTCGCAATGCTTCATAGCTAATTCATATGCCAAAAAAGATCTTAACGATAAATATTTATGTATAGCTTGTAAGTATTATTTATTTTAGGTATACATATTATCATTTTGCTTAGACCTCGAGTAATCATTGGTATACTAAATGAAGAGTAGGTATATTTAAAAATAAATCATAACGTCAAGTTAAATACTTATCCATCATGCATGACTCGCGAAACTATGACGAATTATTTAAGCTCAAAGTCTGCCTAGGGACTAAAAAATATTATGCATAATACTTATTCTGCCAAAAGCTATTATTCCATATTTTTATAAAGATATCAAAACTTAGTGCAAACTATTTTTCATATTTTGTTTATTACTGAAAATTATGAAATTATTCAATGTTATAAAGTAAAGTTCTAAAAATTAATTCCTTAAACTGGCAAACTGACAGGTGACATACCTATTATTAACAAATTTACGTTACAGTTTGCTGTTTCTCTCTTAAGAAAGTAAAAGAGGAAACATGAATATGAGTAAAGTAAAGCCTCTAAAAAGCCTTTATTTTTATTAAAATTATAAGCCTCTCAGATCTTCATTTTTACAAACCTAAAGCCAGTTTTAGTAATTTTAATATTAAAAAACGATTTTAGGACGAATATAAAACTGCTTCAAGAAGATGACAGAAGAACAAAAACCGATATATTTTGTTCACCATCCTAAAACATGCATGAAATATTCCAAAGTGATTGAAATTACAGAATCTTATTATTTATTTAAAGAAATATACAGGGTGTTATTTTATTAGAGCATAATTATTTTATAATCTTTTAAAGGGTTATAGTACAGGTTTGAGCACTTGTGTAAAAGTTGTATACCTCATTAGAAAGCTTAGGAAATTTAGATGTTTTTCTTATAATATGCACAACAAATGTCATAGTGACTTTTTGTGTTAAAGGGGCAAATTTGTGTGAAATACTGATATTTTTTTTCTTCTGTTCTTGAATTTGGGAGCATTGTGATTAAAAAAACGTTGTTATTGTACATTTTTTGCTCTGGATATGTAACTAGGCTCTCTTAGATAAAAACAATAAGATATTAAGTAAATATCATTTGAATTTTTATTTCTATCTTTAGATTTTAAGTTACCACACATGATTTTTTCAAGTAAACACTAAAATTAAAATATCTCAATAATGGTTCACTTTCGCACATGAGTGCCGATACCAAAAAATTTTGCAAATGACCTGTACTATAACCCCTTAAAGGATTATGCTCTAATAAAATAACACCCTGTAGATATTTAAGGCTATTAATATTCCGTCGAGTAAATGTTTGAGAGAAATTTAACGTCAGGAAAGAGTAATAGGTTGCCATTTATGTAACAACCAGGTGCCTTCAATATTGAGCACCAACAGTTAATACATTACCACGAAATAGTAAGAAATGAAACGCATTGTGCACTAAATTGCTCCATTAAACGGTATACGTATGAGTTAAAACAGTACTTTCTTTCAGTGACTTTGCTTTTCTTAATATACCCAAACTTTGGTATAATTCCATTCGACGCTTCTTCATAAATTATTTCATTCATTTTCAATCTTTTAATTATTATAAAACTAAACAAACAAAAAAACTAAAGCCAATTTTAAACAAAAAAGATAAAATTTTCCATAAAACTTAACATAAATATAAAGCACCGTGATGTTATTTTTCTTCAATCTGATGAAACTGCAAAGGGATATATTGTACACATCAAAATAAATACTAATTGAATTAAGAAAAGAACAAAGAACAATACAACGGTTAGCAAAAATATATCTTATATATATACATCTCACAGCGAGTACCGAAAGAAGAAGCCCACCGGCTGTTTGATCAATAAATTGTTGTTTTAGGCTTCTACTTTAGGCACACCTTGTTAAGTTGTAGATTGTACTCTTTCTCGTGTATTTGATTCAGGTAAAAATCGTATCTCTATTACTTCCTAAAAAATAAGATATTTTAAAACTTTAGAATAAAATACAATTATTCGAAAACAATATTTCATTCATTATTCGAAACATAAACAACAAAAATAATAACAAACTACTAAAGCTAAAAGCACAGTAACATTATTAGATGTCAATAATCTTCTATTCCAATATTTACAATTTTTACATATCGATATCCATTGGCTTAAAAACAAAATACATTGTGATATGTAAAATATGTACATTACTCTCGAATCTATTTAAATATTTCCATATAAAATTTTTCTAAATTAATAGAAATAAAATTAGATTTTGATTATAAAAAATCTAGGCAACTAATATTATTTATTCTAGAACATTGAGTAGATCTGGCAACATTCTTAATGTTATCTTAAAAAAAACTATATAAGTACACACGTCAAAAAACCCTGCATCACTTTCAGAGTAAAAAAACACAATGGAAATATTTTCTCTTGATAATTGATTGCAAAAATATTAAAAAAACACTAATGAGACAGAACTTAATTTAATAAAAATACACAGTCTGAACATCCAAATTATAGTCGGTTATGACTGTTGTATGTGGCGATAAGCGACACTAAAACCACACCAAAAAAACCTAAATTTAACTAGAGCATCATACTTTTTCAAATATAAGTAAAGACAACAATTTGGCTGGAGATATTAGTATATCAATCAACTGAGTATTATAACCACGACGTAGTTTCCAAAACTACGGGTAACTTAGTTGCTCGAGATGGTAGTTGATTGAAAGCTACTAAAACATATTATACTATTACTGTTGAGATTATTTTAATTAGTTATCAAGTTATTCGATGTTTGACAATTTAACTACAATTAAATTTTCAAACATCGAATAATTTGATTTCATGAAATTTTGAGATATATGTATTAATTTAAATATCTGTACTATTTTTACTTCCTTAAGTGATAGCAAACGTATCTTGATTTATGTACTTTTGAAATAACGAAAAACTGATCTTGGGATCTCTTTTTCAAAGGACATATTCATATTACTCAGAGTCTCTCGAGCAGCAGGATTACATGCAAGTTCCGTTTTCTTTGAAAAATTACAGGTTCTTACAACTTTAAAACGTTTTGAATAACCCCCGAAAACCAGTAGGTATACAAAAATCATTCACGTTTTTTTAAATCTTAAATTCAATGTTCTGCATTATTCTATGAACTCGTTGTAGTTCAAGAACAACTTCATCCAAGTGTCTTGCACACAAGAGATCTTTATTCGACGATACATCACATTATGTCTATTTTACTATCATGTTAGCGGAATGTGAGTAATATCAAACTATAAATAAATTTGTCTTTATAATAAAGAGAACTCATAATCTGTAAGACACAAACAAGGATTTCTGATTACATCGTTGGTACATATACAGTATTTGAAAGAGTATTTTAAAATTGTATATTACAGTTTTCTCCATACAATTCATATTTCCTTCAGAAATAAAAGACAATACCAAATTTATACAAAAAAAAAACGACTTATCCAGCGGAAATCTATAAATAGGATGCATTATAAGCTATGCCTCGTAAAGTTTGAGCATATACGTATACAATCTGTTTGCTGGCGTAAATCTCCACTCGAAAATAGAGCTTACTCATAATAGTTTTAACTATATCTTTGAAACTATATCTTTCTATTCTTTGCTATAAAGCCATAACATTGAATTTTAAAGGGTTATGCTAGTTAATTAAACGTAGTCCATCCTTTAGGCACGCTGGACGAAGTACTGGAGCTAGGCATGTGGTCCAACAAACAGAATTGACTAAAATCGAGACCGTACTCGTGTAACAAAGCACTGTCTGTTGCTTGTTTTATCTCTTTCTCACTTTTTTCACGACTCTTAAGAGGATCGAAATCTTCTAAGTTTGTCGGTGAATCATCCAACTTAATAAGATCAGGCTCCGAACAGCACGACTGCAAACAAAACGTACAACTTTACAACAAACAATCACGTACGCAAAAATATTAAGAGAAAAACAACCTTTTTATAACATTGTTAAAAGAGGGAGTAATAATTACCATTCTAAAGTTCAGCACAATTTTTGAAGTAAAAATTATATTTTTACACAGAAAAAGATGTGTATGTATATGGGATATTATTTAGTAGTAAGAATGACACTATAAATTAGATAATTAAATTGTTTTATTTCTTGTATAATTAATAATTATATAAAATGTTAGTGATACTAATATTCATATCATAGAAGATAATAAGGTATATAAGGCAAGGCCACTATTAAAGAGTTTGATTTTTTTGTGTTTATATGTATAAAAAAAATATGTAAGGAGCTACCAGTTTTCTAAACAACCATACTTATATCCATGCAAGTGCAATATAGCAAGAAAGTGCTTTGATATAAACATGCAACAACTAATTAAAACAGAGCCGTAATTATAGGTATCAGTATAATTCTCAATCATTTAAATATAATAAATACAATCAATAGTATAAAGTCGTTCAAATTTATCCTTATAATTTTATAACAATAACTTTTGTAAATATAAATAGATTACAATTCGAATAATAACAATTCGAGTATCAGCTACCCTGGAGTGCTCAAAGTTTTATTTCTTTCATTTCTCAATTATATTAAGAAACGTTACTAAAAAAGGTAACATTTAAATAATTATATTAACAATGATATAAAATTAAAACTTTAACATTCATTGAATTTCGCCGGTCAAATAATTTTTTATTTCACTCTGAAGTTATATATTTACCTTAAAATTCGAGTATATTCCTAATTTCTGGAAATATGCAGTTTGATTAACTTAAAACGTCATCACTGTTTTCTTTTTAAATACCTTTTCTTACTTATTTACATTTAAGTGAGACGTCCTAATAATACTTAAGTGATATGTATTTTGCGCTCACATTTCATATACTAGTAACAAGTAAATCATCCTGAATTTATGAATATGGTTAAAGATCATTCATATCACCTTAAAATGAGCAATAAATATGAGATATAATTTATAATAATTCAATACGTTTCTCTTCGATCTAATCAATAAGTTAAGGTTAGTGCAACATATCCACACTTGCTGTTTTAATATGTGAATGCTGTTATTTTTTCTCTTAAATATGCATAGAATATGGAGATGATTAGAAAGGCGCATATCACAATTACCTCGCTGGCTATCTTGTTAATTTGCAGCCGGCGATTGTTGGTGGAGGTTCGCTCGAGGCTTGGCTTGGGGGTCGTCACGAGGCTAAGGGCGGTGCCGTTGGTGGAACTATTACTTTGCGATACCCGTTTAAGGTTCCCGGATAGCGTTAGTTTTAATTTTGCTTTGTTGTTGCCTTCAGTGAAGCGGATGGTCGTAGTTTGGAAGTCAGTTGGATCCGGTTCGTTTCTGGTAATGTTACTGACAAACTGACTGTTGTTCATGGAGTTTGTCCTCGGGGGCGGTAGGGGAGCATCAGATATGTCCACGAGTTTCCGTGTGGATATGATCGGGTAGCGGAGGGCAGGGTGGGGTCGCATCGGCGGCCTTGGAGGCACGATCGGGAGCATGGTCTTCTGAAAAACAAAATTAAACTATGTGCCATAGTGCTCCTGCGAGCCATGCTTGAAATGCAAAACTAAGGGAGGAGGTGAAAAACAAATGCCAGAAATAAAAGAAAGGGTACGAATAATTGCATCGTCAAGTATATACAGTGATTTGAATATTACTTTTTTACAATTCGTTTGAATAAAATATATTTTAATCACAGTATATATTGTTCAACATATACAGACATTCAAATCAACAGGGGAAAAGAAACAATGTTTTAAACGGCAATAAATGGAACGTGCCAAGAACTATAATTGAGGCCGGGTCAACAGAACACACTGATCAATGCAATGTTTCTTCATGCGTTTAGACCACAGATATTTTTATACATAGATAACAGTCTGCACAAAAATTATGACACAAATGTGGTCAAGGCTGCGTCTAGCTCAATAGTTCTCAATCAATACCGCTTGTGTTATCAAAGGAGATGTTAAGAAAAGGCAAGAAATTATTCTTCTGTCATCTATGTAAAATATATCCGTAGTTTAATCGTATACCTACTATGCATGGGCTTAAATGTATCAACAATGAATATTATCAAGAAAATAGAATGTTTGAGTACCATTTTTTCTTTAAAAACGACAATAATACATAAGCTTACGGGAAAGACATACTCATAAAGAACAAAATTGCTATATTGGGTACTTACACAAAGAAATCAAAGACACATAACCTACTCAACACAGTATCGAAACAAATTATTTCCTTTATTATTGTTCGAATTAAAATAGAAGGGCGTTGTTCCCGTAACATTATATGGTTTATTTTGCTGACAAGTATCTATTACTTTTCTCCTAGGCGATAGTAATCATCTGAGTTGCTTTAAAAATAGTTGTATTAGGAAACATTTTCATTTTAATTTTTTTTAAAGATTTTGTATTTCAAGTTTTAATGTGCAGTAATAAAATTTGTGTACAACCATTACGAAAAAGAAATAAGATTGATTTTTCTGTGCAAGTACCTAACTACAACAGAACTTACCGCTCTATCGCAGTTGCTGATTTCTGAATTCCTGGAGCTATCGGGAAGACTATCTCTCCTCATAGAGTTGTTTTTGAATAGGAACTCCATCTCAGTGAGAAGATTTAGGGACAGCGATGGCGGGGGAAGGTCGTGACTTGGCGTTGAGTCCGCAGAGTCAGTGGATACCGGTGTCGCAGATCCACATGAAAACCTAAATTCATATTTAGTTAATTGTACATAGAGTGGCCACATTGATGTAGGAAGAAGTTAACAATATTTTAGCTACAAGTCTGGTAAATTAAAACGTTTTAAAATATTAGGGCAACTGTCTATCATCATCAACTTAACTTACAATAGTAATGTTTAGATGTACCAATATTAATTATTTCTTACCTGCTGTCATCTGTATTATTAACTGAGGATGTCCTTGACCTGGTTTTGGGCATTTTACTTTTCAATCCGCGAACCGCCGATTTCATATTTTTCCCGCCTTGTCGCACCTGAAATCACATAGCCATGATGGACTTATTACAAAAAATAACTGACTTAATAAGTAGGTACGACTTGTTTTTTAATCAATATAGGAATTCAATAATCGTGAAAAAATACATATGGTTCTAAGTTGGTAGATATACTTCGTATTCTATTCAAAATTAACGTAATTCAGCAATGATTCGTAAGGAGTTCTTCCGAAGCTTTTTAACTTTAAAGGCTATGGTCAGTATAACAGATGCTAAAATAAATGAAAAATGACTATTAAAACATTGGTCAGTAACGCCTAATTATAACTTAAATGAGATAAAGTTGGTTTTGTTATTATTTTGATTTAAATTTTTATACAGCCCTTCATTTAGGATGAAACGGTTTCATTGTTGCCCAGGATTTAATTAATTTTCTATCGTATTAACGTAAAGATGCTGTTAGAATTAAGACACGCAAAGATTTTATACTCAAAGTGTTTTTACCGAAATCAGTATACTCGGATAATCCTTCGATCTGATTATTGGCAGAATATATTTGAAAGATCTATACCCTGGCAAATAATTCAATGCAGTAAAATGACAGTTTCAGTGTGCCCACTTTAGGGAAGAAAAAAAATAGTCATGCGGTTTAAGTGAATGAATGTAATTATTTTTTAAGTAATAAGATCGCACACAAGTTTTTTCTTACTTTACGGTGCTGTTAGCAAAAGGCCTTGAAAAAATCCTTCCTCCAAAAATCCTTGAAATTTCATTTTCAACGACAAAACGAATTTAAAAAGCAAACAGTTATAAAGTCGATTTTACTTCTACTATAACCATTTTAAAGAACAAGGTATATTTGGTAATTAATTATTTTCATTTAAGTTACTAAGATATAGTACATACCTAACAAACATCAAATTCTATAATTTAAAAATGTCTTTAAAATTTTTTGCAAAACGAATGACAAATACTCGTACGTTTTCAATCATTCTCATTCAGTACTAACACTAAGAAGTTTTTAACTGGTATCATTATTTTTCTGTTTGACATTTCGATCTGTCAGTTCACTGTATTGAATTATTTGCCAGAGTATAAATGTTAGTTTTGTCGAAAATACCAAATTTCATGTTACTGGTCGATGCTGCTACAAGTACTCGGAAAGATGCAGAAAGCTGAAGTCTCTGCGTCCTCTGACTTTTTAATAATATTCCTCAGGTAAACATTTTGTTTTACTTGAGCCAGAGAGCAATGTTGTGTATATCTTACGGCTTGTTACGTGGTAAAACAAACAGGACATGCACTTCATTAAGAACATTACATTTGATTTTAAAAAGCGCTGAATAATTTGTTTTTTTGAAAGCGCCACATTGTTAAGGGATCTCAAAACGACTAGCATATGATACACTCACCATATAAGTGGAAAAATAAAGTATAGATAATAGTATGATAAAGAAAGAACTTAAAACAACATATATTTAAATGCATGCAATAAATATTGAGGAAGTGTATAAAATTAAATATTTAAGAGTTATAGAGCTCTCTGAATAGCACCACTCCATCTCTTCCAATAGTGGCTGAAGATTTGCCTTCAATTATAATCCCGTGGGTTTGTGATGATGGTCACCATGCTGCGATTGTCAATCAGCTCGAAAAGCGTGGCTATTATGACGAAGCACTGGCCAATATTTTCAGGATGAAAACGTCAAGGAAACTATTATTTATTCCCTATTAAATATAATTAATAAATCATGCTTCGTTGATTGCGTTATCTTTGATATAACATAAAGGCATTATGTTGGCTTTTTGAAAAAAATCTACATAGGTAATAAGAAAAACAGAAATTGTACTAATTTTAGGTTATCATTTTCAAATTTGCAGTAACTAACAAAGAGAAAGATTGATACAGAACAAAAGAAGGCAAAGTATAAAAGTTAAGGCAAAGCATTGCAGTTCTACAAATTAAATACACTCTTTAATATTATGATTCGACAAGAGGTTTAGGAATGCTAATAAAAATTAGTTTATGAGCAAAAAACACAATTGCGATTGGTCCGTTGGTTTATTTTAGCGCAGCAAGAAATTTTACTCAGCTTCCCGCATACTAAGGGTGTTACCACACCAATCGACGGACGAATAGAACAGTCGCGTTGATCGATAGTTTTTACTATGAGAAAAAATCCTATCGACGTCGATCGACGTCGATGGAAGCCGTCGATGGACGCCGTCGGTGGACCGTCGATCGACGGCGATCTATTGGTGAGGTAACACCCTAACTACAATATTCTGTCTCAATTTTCAATATATTATAACTATTTTTTGGTTGTTTTAGCTGATGCTTTTATTGAGATCTATTGACTTTATTCATGATCTAGTGAGATTCCAAAGCTTAAAAAGCGGGCTCACGTGCAACGAGACCAAGAGAAGATAAGCATTGCAAATCATGCCAAATATAGTCCTGATATAATAAACTCCATACTATACATAGCATGGGGATGTGTGTTTAACAATTTATGTTTCCGGACATAACAAGTGATAGATAATATTGTAATTATCATTACATGCTTTAGGTAATAAACTATACTCAAGCTGCACGAAGCTGGGTCGTGCGTGATGCGCTTTAGTAAAATGTAAGCATAAGCACCCTGTCTTGTAATAACCTGTAACTCACTAGTTGTAACGTCACTACCGCTGACGTAACAATAGATAACAATATGCTATTATCATAAAGCCTTTATTACCATGTTGCATACTAAATTTTATTGTAAAACTGCAATCATACGCAAGACCATAAACCAGAGACCGAACGTTATGACTCACCGATTTCACAGCCGTCTGTACAGCGGGATTAGCCTGCAAATATTCAAACTTTAAAGCAAAACCTCGGGTACTTACAGCATGCATTTAATATATATTATGTTACTCGTTAGCACAACAAAAGGAGTTTTAAGAAAAAATCAAATGGGATTATTGTAGAGTATTAAGAAGGCATTATAAGTAGTGTATTTAATAGCGTCTGTAATATGTTAAAAAAAATCAATCATTACTTATAAAATTTATTAAATTTACAAATTTGAAGAACATTGAATATAATAAACAAATAATAATTTTACGTGAACACACAGCACAGTCTGCTTTGATAATGGGCACTAGATCGAGCTGCGATGGATTTAGTTACATTCAAGTATGATACAATGTGTTATATAATATGCCTCACAATAAAGTAGGAACTAATTAGATTGAGATATTTAACTTCAATTACAAGACACAAAAAAAAATTTGGCTTATTCGGTTAACTGTGTCAAAAGCTCAATAACACAATACAGTCAGCATGGATTTATAACGATTACTGTTAACTCGCGAAAAGAAAAAGAAACTAGGCTTAGAAGTATCCAAAGCATTATGCCAGTATGAATAGAACACCAATAATGACTTGGCCAGAGTTTATATGTGATAACATGATGGACTTGAGTCAGGGGTATGAAACGATAGATTAAAGCTACTTTTATCTTGAGAGTACTCGTATATCAGCGACTTTGGCACCAGTTTTTGGGTACATCACAACTATTTACTTTAAAATGGATAGCCTGTATATAAGTGAACACACTTATTTACTTAGAAGACTAATTGACCGTAGGATTGGTCTCTCAACGAAATCACGTCACCGACTATTCTCAAAAATAATTTTGTAATCTCAGCTTACTTATAATACAAAGCTACATAACTGAGTCTTCGCAACCTACAAACTTTTGGTTAGAGCACCTATAAACTAGTTATATGTTGATTGAAACTCAGGAGTGACGAATAATAAAAAACAACAAAGAAAATCGATTTTCAATTGAAGGTTGTGGAGCTTCATTCCACAATTTTTTGTGTTTGTACTATTCAAATTGATTTATGTCATGCAAAACTCCACAGTTTTTTATTTATATTACTTACCTTATTCTTTACCGTCTTAAAGAAAGCGCCTCCTTCTCTTTTTACGTTCTTTGCCCAATCTCTATATTGCTGTTTTAACTTCTGCCCGCTGCCTGTGTTAAGTTTTTCAAAATAGTTGTTGCATTCTACTTCGAACTCATCATTGAATCCTCTGCCAGAGTTTAAAAGATCTAACCTCTCATCTATAAACTAAAGAAACACAGTTTTGTAAATTTCAAGTGTCAAAATCGTGTATCAAACGAATATTCGTATATATTTTATAATAATTTATCGTGTATCAATATTATAAGCAACACCAAGAGGCAAAATTAACTTTTTCTTGAGAGCATCTTAACGAAAAACAATAATGAGGTGCTTTTGCCTATTTGAATATAGAAAAAGTAAATACTGGAACATGAATTTAGTATTGTTTACAAAACCCAGAAACCAAAAAAAGGCCATTTCAGTAGGTAACATTTGACGTCTGTCAATTTTAACTACATAGTAAGGTGACCTGCTCCAAAACATCGATTAAAGTCATGAATGGATAGGGACTTGAAACATATGTGAATTTTAAAAATCATCAGGCGAATTCCTGTCCTATTATTATTTTTTATTTCGTAAATTTAAAGAGCAAAATAAGCTAAGTACATAAATTAACAAAAAATCGCATTTATTCAGTAGAACTATCAGAACTATTATTAATACAACTGTCATCTTCATCACTGCTGTCAGCACTCAGAGATATTATTAATTCATTTTTAATGATATTGTCTATTCTCACATCTCGTTCAAATTCTTGTAAAATAACTTTGTTTGTTTACTCTACGACTTTTCTTCAGTCATAGTGACTTCTGACCAGGTAGTTTGGTAGCAGTCAGCACTGAAGGGTGGTTCAGTATTGTTCCGCGCTGAAGGATCCTTTATTTGTGCCCAAATAAGGTCGATGGCGTTACACTGGCAATGGTGGATGGAAGAGGCAATCGAATTACTTCGTGTCCATGCTTTAGGGCTTCATCGATTACTTAGCAGAGCTTGGACGACTTAGTTAGTTGCGTTTACCAGATTTAACAACTCAACTTTTAATAAATATCATCAGTCTATATCCGCAAAACCGTATGGTTCGCATTCAAACATATTTCGTCGATAAAAACGACAGTGTCCCAATCTGTAATTTTATTTACTTGACGTAAGTGACTAACAGGATTTTCCCACTGTCAGATTTTTTTAATCTAAAGCAAATCGATTTCAAAACTTTTGAAAGATATTTTTTTACCGCCTGGTAAAAACTAAGCCTGCGTCTTTTAACGAACTCATTCCCGTGTAGGATATTATTTTTTCGAGTTATATCCATAAATGTGGTTGCGAATTGCAGCAGCATCAAAATTATCAAAGGCATCAACTTTTTTCCCTGTTTCGTTTTTTTGGTGTACATAAAGTATTAACTTCTGAACCTGATGGTTTTGAACCTTTCAGAATTTGAGTTACTGTCCTCTTCCCTATTTACAATGCTTCAGCAACGCGTTTCAATGGTAAAAGACGTCCATCGTTAACTGATTCACGTTCAGAATAATTAAAAATCAAACTAGTTCGCGAGATTGACTGTTTAGCGTTTTCCCCCGTTTCAACATGATAAGACTGTAACGTTGTCCTTGTTTACTAATCGTTAAACAATCGGAGTCCAGTTTATAGCCTCGTAAACACAGCCAGTAAGATCAGGAGTAGGGATTGCAATCCGGCGTCATTTTCAGTCCGGCCGGATACGACCGGATTCCCATCAATCCGGCCGGATCCGACCGGATCCGACCGGATTGATTAAATCAATCAAGTGTCACTGCACTTATATGTAGGTAGTTTATAAAAAATAAATCACAAATATTCGACTTATTTCCTAACCAATGTTAAGACAAATAGACAACAAGAAAATAATTAAAATTTAGTAGTGTAGGTAACTAGTAACAATTTTACTACGTAACGAGTAGCTGAGTCTTTCTAGATTTCACTTTCACAGATAGATCAATTTATAAGTAACAATACTAATTATCAAGTAACTATAATATCTAATAGATACAATTAATCTTACGTAATTAACTGAAATGAGATCAAAATCATTATTTAAGTATTTGAGATTTTTTTTTTTTATCTTTATTAAATTTTGGGGTTTTGGGGTTTTTAAGTATTTGAGAATACTAACTAAGAAGTCTTATAGGTATTTATGATTATGACAGATACCATCATGATTTGATGAATCTGTCGAACGAATGAATGGCAAAAATTATCACAATAATGAGTTTAGAACTTTTTAGTTTAATCAACTTACGATAAATAATTATTTTAAGTAATAATTGTAAAAAATATAAGTATTAAAAGAAAATCAATATTGATTTTGAAAATAAGATCGTAGAAAACAAATATTGTTAATTGTGTCATCAGCTAAACGACTTCTAATAGAGCTGCAAATATAGCCGACGAACGACTCGCACGCATGAACACTACCCACAACGCATTTAAAGTACCTACTCATGCAACAGCTATATTATTTTCCCACAAACTGCTAGCACCGGATCCGGTCTTCGGATCGGATTTGGTACCATTAAATGATGCCGGATCCGCCGGATTACCGGATCCGTTTTTCCGGATTGCAATCCCTAATCAGGAGGCCTATTATGGATCTCAAAACCATGAGATGATATAAAAATGTTTTGACTTAAAGGCCGCTCCACATTCTCGCGAGAACGCGAGAAACATGCGAGAAACGAGAATGTGGAAGCGATTCTCGTATTCTACTCAATTTCTCTCGTTTTTCTCCGCTTTTTGTGCGTTTTGGGGTTTGTGGGGAGTTTGGAGTTTTGTGTGACTCCTACACTCGCATGTTTCTCAGTAACGAGCGAGCCGCCGATTTGAACGGTTATATCGCAGAGTATATCTCAGCGATGCGCGTCTGCGAATGATCATGTCAGTCGAATAAACTACTAACTTGAATATTCTACTTGAACGATAGTAATATATTAACGTCCTGAGTCGAATGATACTACTAATATTCGTAATTAATTACTACCGATGGTTAACTTCAATATGGGCGATTGACCTTGAAAGAAAATTCGAATAATGGATTATATGAATGACTGAATGCATTTACAGACAGCTTTTTTCCGCGGTTTCACCCGCGTAAATCCCTTTAGAGAGAGATTAAAGTAACTCGCAATAGATTTTAAGAGTTTTTTTTGTATTATTAGTATTGAAAATGGTCCAGGAAGATAAAAATTAATATATAAATTAAATATGGTTGTCTGCAAGAAATCGCTCGTCAGCGATAAGACCGCCTAGTAGTACTTACACAACACAATGTTTTTTTTTCTCAAGTGTAAATAAATAAATAATATGTTTAATTTACTAACAAATTAACATTAATTGTGTTGATAACATATTGATCTCAAGGCTTTATATTCTATGTATGCAGATACTAATATTAACGACTCATCATTTCATGCGATCATTATTTGGTATACCATGTAGATTGAATACAATAACCCGAATATATTATAATATGGCATTAATTTATAAAAGCAAACGAAATGGAAAAACACAAATGAAATCAAGAAACAAACATTGATACGAGATCCCCCCTTTTTTCAATTGACGTTTTTAAGTCATAGATGATATCATTGAAACTGTCGTTGTAAAAGGTAATGCAATTCCTCTTGCATGCAAATGTATAGGGAATTCGTCATTATGTCATCATTGTTGATCATTGTACGAGGGTGGATTGAAAAGTTCGCGGCCTAGTCAAGAAAACAGAATAAAGTACATACAAAAATATTTTTATTTTTCGACGTAATCTCCATTTAGCTCTATGCACTTCTTCCATCTGCTTTCCAGAGCTTCCATACCTGTTTTAAAAAAAGATTCCTCAAGGTCTTCAAAATACAGGTTAACAGCGGCTTCGACCTCTTCATTCGTTAAAAATTTCTGCCCACCGAGGTGTTTTTTCAGGTTTGGAAACAGATGAAAGTCCGAAGGTACCAAATCAGGAGAATAAGCTGGATGTGGCAACAATTCGAAACCACAATCACGAATTTGAGCCATAGACTCGACAGACGTGTGGACTCGGGCGTTGTCCTGGTGAAACAACACTTTCTTTCTCAGTAATCCTGGGCGTTTCTGTTTAATTTCTTCACGTAAACGGCGCAGAAGGGTGCTATAGTACGCAGAGTTTATTGTTTCGCTTTTTGGAAGGTAGTCCACCATAATGACACCCTTAGCATCCCAAAAAACCGATGCCATTACCTTGCCAGCCGACAGAATTGCCTTTGCTTTTTTCGGAGTTGGTTCACCTGATTTTTTCCATTGTTTGGATTGTTGTTTTGATTCTGGGGTATAGTGGTGAACCCAGGTTTCGTCCATTGTCACAAATCTGTCAAGAAAACCTTGTGGATCAGCCTCGAACATCTCCAAACAGTCGCGAGAAATCGTGAGTCGAATTCGCTTTTGCTCTACTGAAAGCAATCTGGGGACCCACCTAGCCGAAACCTTAGAAAAGCCGAGTTCATGGACAATGATGTTTTGCGTTCGTTCATATGAGATGCCTATAGTGTCTGCAATTTCTCTGATAGTCAATCTACGGTCTTTCAATTTGAGATCACACACTTTATTGATGTTTTCTTCGGTCGTAGACGTCATTGGCCTGCCGGAGCGAGGGTCATCTTCGATGTTCTTGTCCACGTTTGAATTCTGCAACCCATTTTTTCACAGTGGTATAAGACGGGGCAGATTCCCCTAATGTTGTTTGCATGCCATCATGGATCTCCTTTGGTGTTAATCTTTTTTTAAACAAATATTTAATCACAGCACGTTGTTCAAATTTCTCCATTAGTGAAAATTTGTTCAACACACGTATTTATATTGTTCGTAAAATTTTATTTAAACAAGATAAGAAATTGAAAATTCGCGGGCTGACAATTGAATAATGACAGTTCAAAATGACGGCAGAAAAAATAACAAAAGTTTTTTTTTTAATGGCCAGGCCGCGAACTTTTCAACCTATGTAGTATCATAGAAATCTTGTTTATCATGTCATGTCATGAAAGAACTGTAATAGGCCTACAGTACAATAAAAAGCCGGGTCAGAAGAAAATAACAGAGAGCGCACCAACACGCACAGTCACTTCGCATAACGTCAAAAGACTGCGTCATGTAATGGCGTCATCGACAGGCACTGGGATTGCCAGCAACATCCCACCTAAATTGTACAGAAGCCCAAATAAAAAAAAAGATCAAATGTTACATTACCTGTCAAATTTCCCCAACCAATTTTAACTTAATGTCGAGGGCATAGAGTTCAGATTCAAGTATTTTTTTTTGACAGATTTGTAACGCTTGATGTGCTTGCTACCTTCTGTACCTAACATCAATGATTTTTCTAGTTAGTTAATTTTGTATTTTTATATCTAGTTAAAGAAATTATAAATATACTATGTTTTATTATAATCACACCGTGGTTATTAATTTATGGTATTTCTTCACAAGCAATAACTGCATTCGATTCTACTTATCAGCTTTCGATTTTTAGAGTAACATTCCTAGTGTTGAAAAAGAAAAGGGGTTAACTGACGCAACATTGTAACGACGTTCACATTTTTAGATTAGAAATTGATTATTGTGTTTAGAATGGTTTATTAGTGATAACAATGGTTCATTTTTAAAATTAATCATATCGGTAATTTTTACAACAAATATGTAGGAAACCGTAATTAAAAAAAGTTGAGCAGTTGTGAGGGCTTTTAAACGAAAAAATCTATTTTATGCTCGCCGTTAGAAGGTTACGTTGTTGAATTTTGAAGAATTGTCAAGTGTTACCTACCTATTAAAATGAATCCACTTTAATTATTTGTTTTCATTTTCAATAAGTTATCTATACTAATATTATAAAGAGGAAACCTTTGTATTTTTGTATGTTTGTATTGAATAGGCTCAAAAACTACTGGACCGATTTCAAAATTTCTTTTACCATTACTTAGAGGGATTCTTCCGAATCAGTATAGGCTACTTTTTATCCCGAAAATCCAACGAGAATCGAAATTGCGCGGGTAAAACCGCGCACAACAGCTTGTGAAATAATAAAGTCCTATAGGACAATAAGAAATCTGCGCTTAGCAAGTATTTACCACCATAAAATTGGTTCAATAAATCACAAACACAATTTACAAACAAAAAACATTTATCTTATTTATAAACTAATGATTATTATTATAAAGTAACTTCATTCTCAATAATCGTATTAAATTTGAATACAAATAAACCTACACAGCAAATAAATATTAAAATATTTCATCAGCACACAATCATTAAGGAATTAATTACCTGTTGAAAAATCTGTGATTGCAGTATTTTCCGAAGAAACGGTTCCATGTTTTTTCTAGTTTTAAGGAAAGCCTCTGAGTTAAAAGATATTTTTTGTCCTTTTTCGATTCTGAAAAATGAGAATGAGAATTAAGAATTTGAAGCTTTATTGTATAGGAAACAGTATCATTATTTCTGTAGTCGTATAATTTTATAACCATTTTAATTTAAAGTTTTTCAGCGCATAAGCAAAACCAATTTAAAATATTTATAACCTAGTTTTATCTTCAGTTTCCACGATTCGAAATCATAAATAAACAAATTTTTAATCGGATTTATCGCGTATAATTATATTTTAACTCGAAGTTTCGGTGTCTTTACGGACCCCATGGTGCTGAGCAACTGACCAGTAAAAAGTGTTTTACTTAAGTATTATATTGTCCCATTTCATATTATATTTGGTATATATAATTTATGAATGTATTTATAAGCTACCAACGCGAGGAAATAAACGCTGTTACTAGCATTTGTTGACCCTGGGGCCGAATCAAATAAATTGAATGTAATTGAGCATGCAAGTTACTTCATGAAGGCACTGATAGCTACGCGAGACAAATTACTTTGTCTAGCTAGACAATAAAGACTCAAAACCATTCAAATATCAAAATGGATATAGTAAATTGTATGATCATATAGCAATAAGACATATACAGGTAAATTACTTTCATGACGTTTTTGCATCTTTTGCTGTTGTGTACGGTCATAAGTAATTTATTAAATTAAATGAGACTAATACATACATACATAACTTCACGCCTGTATCCCGTATGGGGTAGGCAGAACACCAGAAGTAATAAAACCATCTGTTTGACAAATTTGGAGGCATTATAATAGTGGAGAGAGACTATTGCAGTGATAGGGGGTCTGCCTATCGCCCACAAAAAAGCCTCCCATAACACCTCGGTACCTTAACTGACTTTTACAGTATGCCCGGGAAGGGAAGCAGCTGGCTCATTCTATATTTTTCTTTCGCTCCCAGTCCAGCATAGAAGCTGGATTAAGTGATAATGAGATTAAGATAGTGAATATTATTGTTAAAAACTATTTTTAAATCTCAATTTCTTTAAACAGTCATTTTGCATTCAACTTCATCCTCACTTTTATGAATCATTTGTGTTTACTGTAATTTTCTTTCTTTCTCGTACAATTTATTTTCCTCTTCAATACCATACAGAAAATCATTTTTCCGTTCCTCTACAATTAGGCAGTTGTCCGACCGGAAACGACGAGCGCGTGGCGAGGAAGCGAGCATCGCTAAGCGAGTATTTTATCCGTAATAGAACCAGTAAGGCTAGTCCACGAACTAGTAAAGCGAGTGTAGTCCATTCATTTTAGGTTTTATCTGCGGGAAAATACCTAGTGAGCTGAATTTTTGTATACACCTGTATTACGGCGGTCTTATGAAGATGTAAAAAATCGGCATTGATATCGTGCCGGCTAAAAAGTTACAGAGGTAAAATTGTGGTCATTGGGGTTTAAAATGATTAAAATGACTGGACTAGTGCTCTTTGGCTTTGTGAACTTTCTGCGAGCAACTATTTATATGTGTGTAACTTTCTCCTATATTTACTCCTTTACTCGCTGGGGCTGGGACACCTGACTTAAGTTAAGATATTTTACTATTTTATCTTAAAAGACGATATCGCACGCTTTACAATTCAATGGTACATCACACACGACGAAGATAATACGTATTTCTTATCTTTTGTATCTTAAGACAGAGAACGGTATGAGAATTTGTATAAAAAATTGTGGACGCCTACATATGTCAGTTGATGCTGTTGATGATGATGAGAACTTATCTTAAGTTATTAAATATTTCTTAAGATACCAAACGTGACTACAGCATGTCTATTTGTAAGTAAGTTTGATGAAACTTGTAATAAATTATCGTGTCTTCGTCGTCTGTGATATCATAATATACAGGGTGTACCTTAAAGGGTGGATCAAACGTTTCCCAGGGATGGAGGACTTCAATACCTACCAAAATGACCCCCATGTATGTTCAGCAATATTTAGTGGTTCTGGAGATATTTGCAATTTTATGTTTTATTTCAAAAAAATCAGATTCTCAGAGAAAATTTGAAAAAGCAGCCTTACTACTTGGTCTACAATCGTGATTTTTGGTGTAAACTTAGCTTAATAGTAGGTCAATATCATCTAAAATATATCATATCATCCTTTAATATAATGGCCTTTTACAGATGGAAATAATGTTGAAACAAAACCGATTTTTTTTCAGAAAATCTAGATAGCACATTAACTTTGAGGGGTTATAGAATAACACTACGACAACAATATGAAAAATGTGCTCCAGTAAGAAGTAATTATTTCCATTTACAGCGCTATCTAATTTCGAGAATCGCTACTTGAAAAGACTTTTGTTTAGGTAACTAACATTATTTGTTCTTATTTTTCATGAACTTAAAGTCGGTTTATGCATAAAGAAGGGCAATAAATTGAATATTGTAGTGTTGTTATGTGCCACGCCGTGGTTTGCATCACGTGGTGGTATTGTTTCAGGAGCTGCCTTAAATAACTTTTGCATAACTCTTTAATCGTTTATCGTCTGCCTTTATGAGTACGTTCCGTGTTCTCTTTATCTTTGAGATTGCTCTATCTCATTTTTAAAACTTTAATTAATAGATACAATTATAATTAAAAAATTGTTCGTTATATTAATGAAAAGAAAAATTTTTTTTCAAGACCATCGAATGGCTCTTAATGAAGTCACATTTTTGTACTTCGCCTTTAACAAGGTGTTGATAGTTATTGAATAATTGAGAACCATTTAATTTGGGAAACGCTAACTTATGGTCACTCCTAGTTCTTACAGAGTAATTTTTATCATGATAATCTTTCCTAGTATTAAATTTAATACTATTCTTTTAAATATACATAATGTTTTCATAAATATATTGTGATGCAACGATCAAGATACCAATCTCTTTAAACTTTCCTATTAAGAGATTTTTTATTTCCAAGTTTATACATTCCACGAATAGCCCTTTTCTGCAGTGGTAATATCGTGTAAATATCTTTGACATTATACTATGAAAATAACTAAAACAAACCATCTTCGCCGTATTAACATCAGTCAAGGAGCGTATTTTTTTTACCGCGAACGCTAATTGTGAGATTACATTATGTCGCGGTTCTCCGAGGGTAATTCTCGTATATTTAAAATATGATCAACTGACCTTATAGCATCACGGTATCCACCAATTAAACAAACTAAAGCTCGAAGGAAGGCTCTTGAGACTGCGTCTCCTAGAGCATTTTTATCACTTAATGCCTTTCTTAAACTCGATACCTGTAAATAAAAAAAATAAAGTCAAGTATGGACTATAGCAACTCTATAATATTTCTGGTCTATTCTTTTGGTAGATCGTGCAATCCTTCCTTGATACCCCATGTTTATTTTAGTAAAAATTGCTCTAAGGATCTGTTAGTTCGTAATATGAATAAGGATACTAACGGCCGGTCTCGATAACCTATCTTTGATTGACTGTTAAATTACCTATCAATAGTAGGTTAAGTGGCAGATTTGACACAAGATAGTATAGAAATTTCTATCTTTACTTTTATTTTTTGCTTAGTTATTGTGACCGGGAATTAAAATTTCGCGTTATTTACGAATATGAGTTCCGCCGTGGCACCAGTGCTGCAGATACGGCTCGAAAAATTAATTATGTGTATGACAGTGGTGGGTGTCGCTAAAGAAAACACAGTGCGTTTTTGGTTCCAACGTTTTCGTTCTGGAAATTTCAACCTACAAAACAATCCCCGTGGACGACCAGAGACCAAAGTCAGCAATGAAGAATAGAAGGCTATCGTGGAAGCGGATCCATCGCAAACTATGTCCGAGTTAGCTGCAGGCTGCGGTGTTAGTGAGAAAACTGTTTTAATCCACTTGAAACAAATTGGGAAGATAAGAAAGCTCGTAAGGTGGGTACCTCATGAATTGAGAGAAGCAACCCGACAAACGCGCGTCGACTGCTGCGTTACATTACTGAACCGGCACAATAATGAAGAGATTTTAAATCAAATCATAACCTATGATGAAAGGTGGATACTCTGTAATAATAGGAAGCGCAGATTGCAATGCCTGAACCCCAGTGAACCATCCAAATTCTGCCCCAAGAGAAAATTAACTAGAAAAAAGTTATTGGTCAGCGTTTGGTGGACCAGTGCCGGTGTGGTGCACTACAGCTTCCTTAAATCTGGCCAGACGATTACTGCAGATATCTACTGTAGTCAGCTCCAAATAATGATGGATAAACTAGCCGCTAAACAACCGAGACTGGTCAATCGCACAAGCCCACTGCAGCTTCAGGACAACGCAAGACCACACACTGCAGAACAGACTGCTACTAAATTAAAGGAGCTTCAATTGGAATGTTTAAGACATCCACCGTACTCCCCGGACCTTGCTCCAACAGACTACCATTTTTTTAGAAATTTGGATAACATTTTGCAGGGGAAAAAATTTCATCTCCGATGAGGCAGTCCAAACCGCCTTCAAAGATTTTATTGATTCCCGTCCTAATGTGTTTTTTAGGAAAGGCATAAATGAGATGGTAGAAGTGCATAGATAGCGTTGGATCATACTTTGATTAAATAAATATATTATATTAAAAAAATAAACGACTTTTATTCCTTCCATACAAAACGCCAATTTCATTACTCGGTTCTCAGATTAGAGCTTACAGTTATCAAGATATTTTCCGTCTTGGTCATATTTCAGAAATTTCCACAAAGCTTAAATAAATAATACGTCTAAAATAATAAAACGGAAAGTTTGGATTTCATCATTGTTTGAAATGAATAAATTAAAAAACTCCTGAACGTATTTCGAAAGATCCTAACATGAGGAATAATAAAGAAATGACTATAGGATCACATAGCGCAAAATATGTTTGTCGTATACAGGGTGGAATTTTTGAATGCCACCTGGAGGGAAAGTACTGTAAATAATTGAGATAGCTTATTTTACTTCAAAGAAACATTCCTTTAATTTAAAAAAGAAATAAAACCGCAATCAAATATTTTCAAAATTTCGCTTGCTTCACCCGGGAATCGAACCGACTAAAATGTCTCAAAATGACACCCTGTAATTGCATCGATAGGGCCAAACACAAGAATGAAATTTCTCTAACATACTAGGTTAATTTAATGAAAGGGAAATCTTTATTTTTAAATTTTAGTCAGTTCAATTCCTGGGTGAAGCAAGCGAATTTTCGAAAAAGCTTTAAATGCATTTTTATTTCTTTTCAAAGATAAAGGAATGTGAATCTCTATTATTTAGAGAACATTCAAAAATTCCACCCTGTATAAGCCGTATGAGCCTCAGCTTTATTTGCAAAAAACATCCCAAACTTTTTTATGCTCAAAATATTAATAGAATCCTACTGCATATTATTGTAATACTTACCAAATCTGCAGGAAGACTTTCTAAATCATTGAATGGTGTTCTTAATTCACTAGCATCCACATCCAATATAACTACGTCACCCACATCCGACATTCGTACACTCTGCAACAGACGTCTCCGTATAAATAGTAGCTAATAAAATGTTTAATTAGTCATCATCATCACAGCTCCGTGTAATGAGCCCACTGTAGGGCTATGAATCTCTCCTCTGGGTGATGAGGCGGTTTAGGCCAGAATCCACCAAGCTGGCCCATTGGTCCTTGGTGGATTTCAGAATTTTCAGGTTGCCGAACCCTAACGACTACTGTATACAGTATACAGCACCCGGGACCGACTGCTTAACGTGCCCTCCGCAGCACGGAAGTCATCGTGAAAAATAAATGATCGGCGGTCACCCTGTGATATCGTTTGATATGCAAAATCAAACGATATCACATTTAAAACATTTTGAGCCATACATGTCTTAGACGAAGTGTGATAGTTTTATTTTTATTAAAGATATAAAGCTTTTCCAAGTTCTAAATGATCTAGACTATCACCTCCTTCCAGCTTTGCATCCTGTTACCAAACACCCTGTATAGTAGACAATGAACAACAGGGTTTCATGTATTGCTTTTTGTTGGAGTTTTTGTCTTATTATTAATGGCTCATTTTAGTATAGACACGCTACAATTGTTAAAGTTAAATATAATTCTTTTGACTCCATAAGAATTTCATACAAATAAAACAAAATCTGAAAGCATTTACAGTTATTCCTTAAAATCACCTTTAATGTAAATGAAATAAATGAGCCAATTTGTTCCGTTAAGCTTGATAAACCATACTTATTGTATTTAAAAAAATGTTATACATTAAGTCCGCATTTGACCTCAATTTTACCTCATACTTGAAGATGAGGTCGAAGACGAAAAAACACGAGCTTAGGAAAGAACTAGCTCTTCATAAAATATCGCCGGAGCACATCTCCGCCAAAGCGGCAGATTTTAAATGAACCTTTGAAATAATAATTAAGTGGGCGCTAGACAGACGGACCCTGACGGGATCCTACCACGAAGCTGGGGGTAACTGGGATTAGTTGTCTTTTACAACACGGTTATCCAGGAGCGGTAAGGCTATTCTGGGGCTAAATATCAGATATCGAAATTCAGTATTAATATTTCAGTACTTAAATGTTACGTTATTTAATATCAAACATAATTTTTCCATTTTAGCTTCAATTTATACTTTCATGCTGTATGTGAACTATTGTCTTAAAAGCTGCCTTTTTTATTTTAAAAACCCATACCTCCATAACACTTCTAGGAACTCCGATAAGAAACGGCATCGGTGCCGAGAGGTAATCAATCAAATGTTTCGGTAGAATCGGTATAAATATATGTTGCCAAGACATAGGGAACAATGTAGCGTTGGCCGCCTGCACGCAAGCAGATAACCGAGATGGTTTGGTAGCAACGATCGCTACTCGCCGTTCGTTCAGCAGAGCGGCCCATAAACCGGCCATGCATTTTGTATCAACAGCACTGAAGTACTCTGTTAAATTACACTGGAAAAAAATAAAATCTTAATTTTACCTAACCATACAATAATAACAGATTAGTAAAATTTTATTTGTGTTATTTGAGCTTGTTTAATGACTCCTTTCATTATATTTGTTTATACAAAACCTTAAAACACTTTGTTCAGAATAGGGAATAAAATCGATTGCGATATTTTTTTTTTGTTTTAACTGAATAATCTCTGCAGGACACTAATGTACATAATATTAAAAACAATCACCCGCGTGCGCATCTACTGGCGATTAGGAGATCCCAGTGTGCAATTACGAACCAATGTTGCATAAATAAGTAGCGAGTGAGTGTAAGGGTGTTAGCACACCAAACGATCGACCGCCGATCGATCGTAGAATGGATTAGTCGACGTCGACCGATAGTTTACACTAGGCTAAAAAAACCTTTCGACTTCAATCGATTGGTATGGTAACACCCTAATGCGCCGCGCACGTAATCCACTACAACCTTGAAACTTCGTCAGTTTTTTACAATATTACTAAAAAGAAAAAAATACATGTATTATTTGAACGAAAAATTTTGACCTATGTTTTAGATTTCGTATAAACAAAAAGATTTTTTTGTGTAAATGTTTTAATTTTCTCATAGAAAAAGTTTTTCTTGAACAAAGACCATCACTATTGACACATTAACATTTGTTAGATATTACAGGTAATAGCTTTACATAGATAAAGTTATATGGGAATAAATACTTACATTATCAGGAATACTAGGTAATTTAGTACTTGGGCTTTGGCAAGAGAAAACACTGTGCCCAGCATTGTATGTTATTTTTAAGGTATCGCCTGGCATTGGGGGCCGTATTCGACATGCTTCTATGAAAGCTAACAACTCTGCTTTTTCAGGACTATTTATAAGATTCGCTATGCAGTTTAACAGCCTGAAATAAAATGTTGAGTTAATACTAATAATAATTCTAATGTTAAGTGCCAAGTTTTAATATTATGTTTAATACGATACAAAAAAAAATAATGCTCTTTTAATCTATATTTTCAGTTAATACTCTTTAAATATTATGTTAAAATCCTCACTATTACAATGTTTTTTTATTATGGCTTTCGAAAAGCATTACCAATTGATAGTAAAATAACAACAGGTATATCGCACAGATAGTTTGTCAACTGCATGAAAAAATAAGCTTTTATTAATTGTAGTTTATAAATTGATACTAATATCAAAACTTTAAAAGTTTTAGGGAAAAGCCGGCCTTTGCATTTGTTCTTAAAATGAACTTAAAAAGCTAAGAAAGTTCGCATGGCTGCTTTGCAAATAATTTATTTGTTTTAAATTGCAAGCTTTAATTTCGCTCTGGTATTGCTAGTCAAACAAGTGTTATTCACAGGTTTTATTGGCTATTTATAGAAAAGAATAGTCTGTTCTTAATTGAAAAAAGATTATTTAGCTAAATTTGAATTATAATAACATGATTAAGAATCAATCTGAATTGAAAATAATATTTAATTGTCATTTTATTTTTAAATTGTTTGTAACAAATTTTAGGTTACAAATTACAATCAATTCACTAAGACAAGGTCCACCTTTTCATACCTATTTTGTTATTATCTTTTTTATAATATACTTAATTGTTTTTATGCTTGTGATCGAACCCACTTGTATCATATTATGCAGTAATCACTTGCGGAAACTTGTAAAATGCCTTATATCATATTATAGCATGCTAGCAGTGTCAATAACACACACACACAACTTTTAAATAGTATCTACTTAGGTTAGTCTTATACTTCGCATACTGCATAGTGAAATCCATAACAATTAAAACCTTTTGTATTCTGAAGATTAAAATAACATTTTTTATATTATAATCCTTTATTACACTATGTTACCTTATGGAAGGAAAATAATATATAATAATAATAATAAAGTATAAAGTATGTATAAGTTAATGTGCAAACATTACATTCAAAATTTATTATTAAAGATGATGTAGAACATTGAAATGACGAATGAGGATTCAATAAAGAATTGTCACCTTTTTACATGGTAATTAGCAGCTTTATGTGTGCAACTTTTATGTGTAGAAGACTTGTAATAAAAATATACATTTATGTATTCTTTCTAAAAAAGTAAGCTTCCAGAGATTAGTGCGTTCACACAATCAAATTTAGCTTCGATCTATATTTTGATCTTTATGAATTTCATGTTCTTATGTTAAAAAAATTAAACACAACATTTCGCAAAAAGCAGAGGTATTTAACAATATTTAAAGTATATAATAATACTTACTTGTAAAATATATCATGCCATGGTAAGTGTGACAATAATACAAGTGCAGTGTTAACCTTAGGGTCATAGCGGCAAAAACAGAATGTATATTTAGAATCCACTGAAGTCAATACAAATGAATAGTGTTGAACAAATGAGCTGAAATAATTGAAATGTACAATTATAAAAAAATATTATACAGAGAAAAAATAAACAAGTACAGAAAGTCACAAGCAACCTTTCAAATTTACATGGAAATGTAAATTTTGGTATATTTCTTAACTCTTCTTCATTTTTGTAGGACTCCGGGTATTTTCTTATAATATAGGGCTCCTTATTTTGATCATCTGGTGATACCTCACAGTATAGTTCAAATAAAAACCGCACAGTGTCTCTAAAATTAAAAATACATTTTTATTTAAATACCAATACTCTTAGACAACTCCTAACTAAATTCACATTCAAAAAGCATTGAACATATACATGTATGTTTTAAATAATCAGATACTTTCATAATAGTTGTTGCATCAATTTTTTAGCCTTTCTTCTTCTTTTTTATTGTTTTTAGCTCTCTGTAAATGTTGGGAGTTCTGTTGCTTTTGGTTTTCGTAATTGTTTATATATTATTAATAACAATATAATAATATATTACTTTTAATAAATAATAACTATATTACTTTTTTTTTAAATTATTATATATTATTAAATACTTGATTCACATCAAAAACTTCAAGTCGTCATGGCGTCATGGTTACTGTATGTATCATATGATCTCACAGATTAAGCAACATCCAGAAAAGTCAGTGCTTGGAGAGTGACCACAAACCATTCATTTCCCACAATGAATTCCGTGCTTTAGATGGCATGTTAAGCAGTAGGTCCCGGGTGCTGTATACTTGTATACAGTAGTCATTAGGTTTTGTCAGAAACCATTTCGGAACCCTGAAAATTCTGACATTCACCACCCAGCACTTACCAAATTTTATTAGGTATGGTATATTAGGTAGGTAATGTAGGTAATAAGTATATTTTATTTATATTCTCCTTTTTCTAAGTATATTAATTTTATTTTAAAACCTTATGGCACTCACCGCATACCCTTCAGGTAATAGCTAAAAACCAATGACTTGCTTAGCAGAGCTAAGCAACATTGAGCTATGACTTTTTTACAATACTACATGTTAATATGAAACATTATTTATGTTGATTGCAATCTTTATTTTTTTAGTTTCTTTTTTATTATAAACTTAGTTTTATATGTCTTGTTTTATGTAGAGGTATTGTTTGCTGATAATGTATGCCGTTTTTTTGTAATTTTTGTGAGTAGTAATGCAATAAACAGATCCTATTCTATTCTATAAAGACCAAAAAAAGCTCACTTCATAAAAACACAATTAAGGTCCAATTATCATAATATTTGGTTAAGACATAATGTAATTAGAAGTAAAATATGATTTATTTGATACTTATTTCACATTTAGTTTAACAATATAAAGATAAATTTGACGAACTTCAGTACCTACAAGTTTTATAACCAACTACAACAATATAGATTCCTCAATAACAACAATGCAAATTTTAAGACATGATACATTGGAATGTCATAATATTACAAATTACCGCCAAAAGGACAGCATTGAATTGATAATATTGAAAACATATAAAAACAACAGTGTTTAGAAATTTGTTGTTAAGTTTTAGTTTTATACAAAACAAACTGACAAATCTGTAACTAACCCATACCATATACAGCAGATAATTGTTAATATTAGAATAAGGACTACATTGTGAGCTTGTATAAATCTCTTCAATACCACCCCAATCATAGTGATAGAATTCATATGGAACATAATCCTCTGCCATGATACAGCTTCCCCAAAAATGGCATTAAATCCTATAGTTAGCAATGTAAAATAAAATTTCTACAAGTTTTTTCTTAAACACTATTTTAAACCTGAATACCTAGATTATCTTTCTACATTGTAAGAATAAAAAAATTACAAATACACTATCAAAGTAAATTGTACTATCATCGTGTTTATTTTACAGATACAATGGTTATAAATATCATGTATTTTTTATTGGGCACTTTAAAAGAAGAAAGGAAGGTATATAACAATGAAAATTATCGTATCATATACTTTTTAGTCCCTTTAATGTGAGACTTATGTAACAGTTTACAATATCGAAGCAGAATGAAAGGTCACAACGATTCGAACATTGTATTTGTCACATAACACAGATTTACAGGATATTATAATAGTAAATAGGTACCTCAATCTGGAACCCATTTCGCGACGTGGACTCTTTATTACATTTTTCTTCCAAATAAGTAGATTTTTAAATCATTTTCTGAAACTTTCACAAACAATCACGTGCCCATTATAGTAACGCTACAGCCATATTCTGGATTTTGATGTTAATGTTTATAATAAAGTGAAAATAATTACAAATTACGAACGAACGAAGGATGAAAAATGTAATAGAATGGATTGATTGATTGACATTGGACGATTGGATAATGATAGAATCGTAGACAGCTGTCTACAGATAGAATAGAATCAATCGTTTTTAAACTGTCATTTTGTGTAACATGACGTGAAGTTGACATTTCACAGATAAGAAAACGCGAAATATTTTAGTGTTCAGTAAACTTACCTACATTATAGTGTGTTAGAGATCTATGATTATAGTTTACACAAAGAGTATACAGACCTAACGCGTTCGGCTTTTTAAAAGTGCCATCTATAGAGGTTTATTAAGAACTAATCTTTATAAGCTGTCAGAAAATCCCTCCTTGGTTATTGATTGGGTTATTGTCAGTCGTAATTTTCGCTCATTCGTTCATTTCAATAGAGTTCACTTCACTTATTTTATTGATTTCTAGTTTTCTTACTGAACTCGAGACCTTTCTTTGAGTTTTCGTTTGTTTATACTATTTATTAACTAGAAGGAATAAGTTATGATGGACGAAGCAGGAAGCTCTGCAAATATTGGAAGTGAAGACCGTGATATGGATACAGATTCACTTGACAATACTACGACCCTTAACGGTTGGAGTAAGGAAGATAAATTTGAATTACTTCAGGCACTTAAGGCTTCTAATTCTGATGATCCAAACATTATTCATGATTATATTCCACATAAAACACCTAGAGCAATACAAGAAGCCCTTGATTACTATAATGAACAAGCACAAAAATTAAAACCAATGGCACCAACAGTAAAAGCCAAAGCCAAACCAACAAATAAAGGTATATTATCTGAACCATTAGCTGAATGGGCAAAATACCTTACTGATAAAAACGATTTATCAGATCTTATTACAGAAACAGCGTCTGCAGTACGACTTATTGCAGAGTTTGAAGAATTTCCTCCTGCTGCTGATACTGAGAATATTGAATTTAAGAAAATTTACCATATTATTGCAGATGCCCTTGAAGGTAAACCTTTACCCGAAGATAAGTGTGTATCAGAGATTTTGAATAAATGTATTTACGATACAGCATTAACAAGCAAAACCTTTTTAAAATCCATAAATATTAAACAGTTTCTGGAGACTATAAAACATGATGTCAATAAAGATGTGCCATTACCCTTGAAACAAACAGTTAATAATGAAATAGCTTGTATTACACATTTGGCTTCACAGAAATGTTATAATCCATTAAATATTCCAGAGAAATCCTTAAAATACCAAAATTAAATGATTGAATTGTAGATGTGTTTTTCTCTAACTAGTATAAGTTGCGAATAAGTAATACTAATCATCTACCTACTGAGAACAAATCACTATCATTCTCATGGTACTATAAATTTTCCGATGATTGGAATTAACAGAGTACTCTTCAGCACCAATGTCAAATTTTAAGTCAGGAACTTTGTAACACCTGCTATGACACCAAAATTTCATTAAAGTCTACCTAGGTATCGCCTACCATTATATAATTGGCAATGGACTTATCAGGCACTAGAATAATATTAATGTGAACTAGCCCGGAGAGTCACTGGTACTGAATGTGTAAACTTAAATATTCACTTACTTGATGTGAAATATTTTAATAATTATAAAGCAGTAGTTTGTTTTTTCACCCTCCATGGCCCAGTGGTTGAATAGCCATGAATAGAATAACAAATCATTTGTAATATCTATAAAATGTGATTTTCATCATAACTCTTTGAAGGGCAGTAAAACAGACTTATGACAGCTGTAACCATATACTATCCTCCAAGCTTTAAGTAATTTTGCAAAAATATTATTTTATAGTACCCTCTTTTTCGTTTTTTATTTTAGGTTACATTATGTGAAAACAATATATGACATTATTTATTAATAAACAACTTTGAATAAATACATTGTGCTCATCAAGATGAAACATGTTCTTTGTAGCCAATGTAGGACAATAATATCAAACTTATTTGCTACATCTATCTTCTATACATAAAACATTATTTTTTGTTCAAGCGAAAACAGGAAACAGTATTTTCAGGATTGGTAACAGAATTGATTGCAATAGTTTTTATACCATGTTATAATTTAAGTCAAATTCTATTCTAAAAATTTAGTCTAATTACCAATAACCCTGTATAGTTCGCGACCCCAGATGCAAGTAGGTAGCAGAAGGCAGCAGATCAAGCTTTACATTACCCGTCAAATTTCCCCAACCAATTTTAACTTAATGTCGAGGGAATAGAGTTCAGGTTCAAGTAATTTTTTTGACAGATTTGTAATGCTTAATGTTCTGCCTTCTGTACCTAAGCCGTTTGAAGCGGTAGCAAGCGAGCGCTGCGCGCTGGGTGTCGTCAACATATCTGCTATATTTCACATCGTATGTTTGTGCTCATCAAGATGAAACATGTTCTTTGTAGCCAATGTAGGTAGGACAATAATATCAAACTTATTTGCTACCTCTATCTTCTATACATAAAACATTATTTTTTGTTCAAGCGAAAACAGGAAACAGTTTTTTCAGGATTGGTAACAGAATTGATTGCAATAGTTTTTATACCATGTTATAATTTAACTCAAATTCTATTCTAAAAATTTAGTCTAATTACCAATAACCCTGTATAGTTCGCGACCCCAGATGCAAGTAGGTAGCAGAAGGCAGCAGATCAAGCTTTACATTACCCGTCAAATTTCCCCAACCAATTTTAACTTAATGTCGAGGGAATAGAGTTCAGGTTCAAGTAATTTTTTTGACAGATTTGTAATGCTTAATGTTCTGCCTTCTGTACCTAAGCCGTTTGAAGCGGTAGCAAGCGAGCGCTGCGCGCTGGGTGTCGTCAACATTTGATCTGCTATATTTCGCATAAACAAAAATTTACGTTTTATAAAAGGCTAACTTGACTGAGTTAGGTATCAACGCACACCCGAAACTACCGAACAAGTACCTAATCAGTATACTGTCTCTTGAAACTTGAAATTTGGTACAAGGGTTCTTTTTAAGATATAAGTGAGCACTAAGAAGGGGTTTTTAGAAGTACATATTCTGCCTGCTCGGGTTTCCTTTAAGCGATAAGGCTGCCAAAATTGTCATAGTTTATATTGTTACATTTATTTTTAAGTTCCTTGGCAATAAAGAATTTTTATTATTATTTTAAACCTACACTCCTTCTTAGGCGGAATAACCCGACAGTCTGACCAGTCAGTCGGGCAAGAGAGAATGAAACTAGCTAACGATTCGGGCAGTATCAAACAAGTACCTATAACCTACCGCTTTTTGAATACGTGCTGGAAGCGAACCAGATTCCGCAGATTTGTACAAACAAACAGATATCTCTTTATTTATTTTTTTGTAAATATTTTAGAAAAGTAGATCTATCATATATTCAAATATCATTTTGTTAAACTTCATTAGGTATCTTTGAGAAAAATATATGATTCCCATTATGTTTTTCTACAAAAAAAATGTACTGGACTGTCTCTGCACATTTAACAAATAAATTACGCAACTAATAAAGATTTCAGAAAGGTACCTAAGACCTATAAGATTGGCCATATTTTTTAAGGAAAAAAAGAAACTGCCAGTTCTCGTACTTCTATGAGTACTACTCAGGCTCCCTTGTCTTTGTATGAAGAGTATTTGCCATTGCACACATGCACAGACTTTGAATGTGTGCGTGATAAATCGCCTGTGTGCAAACCGGCACAAAAATAAATTATAACATTATGCTGAAAATAGATACACTTTAACACATTTATTTTTAGTTTTATTTTCTTTTATAAATTTTGGTACATACAAAAAAATTGGTTAGGTAATGCGAATTTTAAACAAAGGTGGTGTATAATAGTAGTTTATGAAACTGTCACATAATACCTAGTTATGTGCAGTTTCATACACTACCTACTTTATCTAATCTCATACACTGAAGATATTAAATAAAAGATTGAGATTGAGAGTTGAGACTGTTATTTATTGGTTATTATCTAAATTTATTCCCGCCATTATCGCGCATGCGCCAAAACGTGCCGCGCAGCCACAGAATGTAACGTAGCGCGGCGCTCGCAGGACACAGACAGGGTTCAGACACAACCCTTGCCCGCCTGCGATCCAAATGTGACCGCATATTTGCAATTCTATATCTTAACTCATTGAAATAAGGTTTTATTTTGAATAGGTTATTCTGATATTCGGGATGAAGTCTTTAAACTTTGTAAACGTATAGCGGATGATTCTGCTATAAGGTTGGCACCCGGAAGTCGTGCTAGAATCGCAATGTGTATCGAAAGGCCTATAAAGACGTTTGACAGTAAAAAAAACAGTTTTGTCTAGTCTATTAGATATTTGAAATTGTCAAAATGAGACGATGACAATTTGTCAATTGATGTCTAAATTAATTTAATTATAAATAAATTATTTTAAAAATAACTAAATTTTAGCTGGTTGCCATTAAACCAAAACAAGAACTAAAATTTTTCAATTCATCAATAAAGATGTAAGAACCCATGCAAGAAGATTGTTTTTAGTTACAGGTAATTTTTATATACTAAGTACCATCGCGAACATTTCCGCAGGTCGTAGACGATATATTTCTGCCTGGAACACATCGATCATCATCGAATTGATCATTTTTCGTGACAAATTGTATGTGAAGGGGAGGCTAGCCAGGTGAACTCAGAACTGGTCCTTCAGAGGTGGAAATTATACTGATCCAAACCTACACAGCTAGTTCATCAAATCTACGTTAAACGTCTTTAGAATAGGAAAAAATAACTAATTTAATGTATGGTGAGTATTTTTTTAAGTTAAACTGAAACGTCAACCGTGGCATCAAAGTGAACCTTTATTATTATCAAAGTAAGCTTCTGTTATGGAGACTATACAGCGGAAGTAAGGTGGGTATCCACTAAGATTTAAGAAAAGTTCGTTTCCTAAACTGTCCCGGCTGGGACTCGAACCCAGGAACTCTCAGGCCACAGAAGAACACTGCGGAACAGAGTCTTTAAGTTTAAAATTTTGGTAGTAGGTATTCATTTTATTATAAATCTTAGTAATTTCTCTCACTAATTTTCAACCGACTTCTAAAAGGAGAATGTTTTTAATTCGTGTGTTTGTTTTTTTAGTGTCTTTGTAACATGATTTTTTGGACATTAATTGTGAATCGATATTAAATATTCTGTTACAGGATACTTCAGCGGTAGTCCCATATAAATTTCATCGAAATCGATTGAGTACGTCATGAAAAAAAATATTTTTTTGAAAAACATATGTTGGTATAGGTACGGAGAACATTTACCTTGCCAAAGGTTTGACGTGAAGTTGGTTTCTTGATGCTCTGCATTCGTTGATTATTATATGTTATACAACACAATAAAATTTACAGCTATGTACATTGAAAATAACTGATATCATGAATCGTGTTCCTAGGACCGATATATCTCATGGATTTTGGAGATGCGAAATCTGTAAAGTTCAAAAGAAGCCTGGCTCTGGTGTATTATAACCCACGTTTCCAGCGGATGCTAAGTGGTATGTAAATAAGGCCATTTCATTATCATAAAGATATTTTGGCCAAAGGCCACCACTGACAAAATTAAACATACAAAATGAACTTCTCTTCTAGACGCTATATTCATAATTTTGTTCCTATTTAGATAATATGATCTCTTTATTGCTGATTGACACCGCGTTTGACCTCATCTCACCTGATGGAAAATGAAGATGATGTCAAAGATGAAAGCACACGGGTTTGATAGGACCTGGCACTTCATAAAATATTTCCGGAACACATCACCGAAGGAGCGATGATATTTAGCGGCAGAAGAGTGGTCGCTAGCCAGAAACGCCTTTTACGACACCCTTTCAAGACAAATTCTATTAACATCTCAAATTATATTATCAAATGTATGGGAAGAGTTGTGTGGAGTTATTAAAACACAGCTTATGTAGGTATTTATCTAATTCTTAGACGATAGCTGTTAAGTAATCTATTATATCTGTTCATGTTTTATTTTATGTTACGGAAGACCGGTGTCTCCCAACAAAAACATTCAGTATTTAAAGGGCTTCACTTGCCACTTATTTTATAACGATTTTAGTAAAAAGTAAATAAAAAAAAATTCATTTTTTTCATTTCAATCTTCTCAAGGGTATGTTTTCTTTTGAAGTAAAACACTAAAATGAACTTTTTTAATGATTTAACAATAAGAATATTTATTTCTGATTGCAGTTGCCTTAGTGAATAAAAGCAGTTCGTGAGGAAGATCTATGTTTATAAGAAGCATATTACAGTGGAGCAACTACATAAAATGATTGCATTTGGAATCTATTTTTCGGAAAAAATAACAACGCCCCACAGCCTTTCAAAATAAGCCACATTTTCGTCGGGAAAGCAATCAGCCACAAATCCTGCCCACAAATTATTTATTTTGTAGGTTTAAAAATAAAAAAGCTAGTAGTCATTTTCAAATCTCCAGAAACCGAGGATTTAGGTTAGCTGGCAAGCCAAAGCATTTTGAATAATGATTTTTTTATACCTACACCAAATTAAAATCGTCAAATGCATTGTCATGTCATTCGTTGGTCAATTTGTAAGCTTTTATAATAAAGCGCCTAAAAATATTATTTATTTTATTAATTTATAATATAAATTTTTAGTTAAAAGATAGTCTAAAACAAATGTTATGTAAAAATGGTTTCTATGAAATGTCTGGGCCATTTTGTGGCTATACGCTGTTATTTTTATTTTAAAGAAGATTGTTGTTCTTCTGAACAGATCGTATTTTCAATAATTGGTGGTAGATTCATTTCACTTTGAAAAAAAATATTACTTATTGCACGTGTCTGTTGAAATACATACGAAAACAAATCTTTAATTTTCGCATTGCCAAAGTATTGGTTGAATACAGATCGACTCAATAAAAAAATAATGAAAGATTTCATTATTGAGCGATTGCAAATATTTCACCATTTTCAAAATAGTAATAACTTACATAAGATAAGCTTCACTAGCAAGTCATTAATAAGAGACTAGGTATAGAGGCATTCTCTTAGTAATAAGATTTTACCCTCTTTACTCAGAAGTATTTTATATATAGGTATAATTATTTTTATTCCTGAGAACTTAAAATACTTAAAATTGTACTGTTTCCGAAAGCTTTTTTTCATTGTTTGATATTGTATAATTGATAATATTTTTCTACATTTTATTTAAACATAAAGATATAAAGATTGTATGTTGACTTAATAAAGGTAAAATATTTATAATTAATTACTCGACTGGTGTTAGCCTTTCTTAAACACAATGCTGTTCAAATAGCAAAATTGTAACAAAAGATTTTCTGATATACTTTGTTAAACCCTATATAAATAACAGCAATACGTAACAGTTTGACTAGTCTTTATGAATCTTCAATAAGTTTTTTCTTTAAATATTGTATATTGTTGTTATAAATATTATGCATTTACTTTTTGTTAAAGTATGGTACACAATAACTCTAAATAGGTTACTGTAATATTTTTTTATTATTTTTTATAAACTTTACCGCAAGAATAATGAATATGAATTAAACAAGGAGAATGGATAATATAACAACATATTTAATTACAATAATGCATGCTTAACATTGTAACAAAAATGCTTTTAAAATAACTTATTGCTGTAATTAATAATTTAGGAATGTCACAATTTTTTCATCACATCACTTTTCTTATCACTTTTATTGTTTCTTAAATAGGTTTAAGTAAAAATACTATGTGTGCTTCAATAAAATGTTTATAATTATTGTTTAGTTCTATTATCTATTTTTCCCTGTACCTGCTATTTATCGAATCTTTTATCGACCGTGAACATCACTAACTATCGATAATGAACACCACATCCCTTAGTATTTTCCTAAAGTTGGCCATACTTTTTTATTAAAATATTGGTAGTAGAATTGGTAGCCTCCTGTTCTAAGCTCATTCATTCGTTCAGTGGGGTCTCTTAGAACGTAGTGATTGTATGCTTTTTGGACACAGATAAAAAAATGAAATCTATGGTCTGTTATCTGTATCGAAATGAAAAAAAAAATTATTAAGGTGAGTGGGGGGAGATGGAAAACGGGGTAAGACAGAAAGTCAACAATAACGCCACATCTAGCAGATTTTTTGAAGTGTTTGTAGCACTGTTTAAGCCGCCATTTAATTTTCTCCTATGTCATAGTCAATGTTTGAGGGTTATTGCACAGAAACATGTTTTTTTTTACAAAATTACACAATCTGACTTTTTGCGTGTTTCTTCAAGTATTTTTATCTTACCCCGCATCCTGTAACTATCATTAAGAGCTAGGTACAACTGATTCTTTTGGATACTTAATAATTACTTTTTATTTACCTATGAGTTATTAAAAAGATTTTATGCCATTACTCGTATTTTTGGAATTGAAACAATTTTCTATATTTACCCATTACATTTTGATGGGGTAAGATGAACATATCAATTTTCGAGTAAGATATTTGGAATAATATTATGTTACCAAATATGACAAATGTAACATAATCAGTTTTTTTGTTTGTTTTTGATTTTGCCTTAAACTTTTAATATCAATTTTACTTTAAACAATCGCTCAGCAATGTTTGAGAACATCCACTTCGATCTTTCCCCGGTGGGGTAAGATTGAAATACAAAAATCAAAATATTTGTCTTGTCTTTGTTTCCTTAGGCGTTTTGATGCTTGAGTCTGTTATTTTGTTTTCAGGGCATTAAATTCCATAGACTAGTATTGACCAAGAATGTATGTCATTCTCGTAAACGATTTTAGAAAATAGTTTGATCTTTCCCCGTCACTTTTCCGTCTTTCCCCTGTTTTATTTTTGTTTATTGCAAATGATGCTTGGTGTGGCACTCATTTCTTTATAGATTTAAATGAAATTTAACAAACTAGTTTAAAAATATACTCTCTGGTCGTCATCCAAAATACATCAAGTTTAAATTTTGATTAATATGTAGTGTTTCACAAGGATTCAAAAACAACACTACTCATCTCATTGACAACCTGTTCGATCTTGCCCCCCACTCACCTTATAACATTGTATTGTTCGAGGTAGTGTGTTATAATTTATTTTTTTAATTTCATTTCGATATACTATTTTAAAAAGTATGTCAATATAAATTCGTTCTGAGTTTTATATTTTGAATATTATGATATGAGAGTAGATAAAAAACCATATATGATAGATACCTACCACTAACCTTACCTACATTATAGTCACTGACCTCTATATTTACCACTGGACTGGCTGTTCCGTAAGTTTGACAGCTATTTTTTTGTGCCTATTTGAAGCGCCACTAGCGAGTAACGAGTGTCCGCAGAACAAATTTTGACGTATATTGCAAGTGGCCGCCAGAGAAGTGCTTGCTTATTGTTAAGTGATTTTATATTTTTTAAATATTAATTCGAATTTTATGTTGTTATTGGTATAAGCATTATATAAAAGTTATCAAGAATGAGGACATGTGACATATGTGTAAGCGACTAGTTTTAGTACCACGGACACTCGCTACTGCTCGCTACGTCCGACAGCGCCAAAATGGCGATTATCAAACGGGCACAAAAGCACTTTGACAGCCGCCAGTCCAGTGGTAAATATAGAGGTCAGTGATTATAGTATACACAAAGAGTATACAGACCTAACCTCAGAAGAACAAACATATTGTTCTTCAGAGGACCTAACGCGTTCGGCTTTTTTAAAGTGCCATCTATAGAGGTTTATTAAGAACTAATCTTTATAAGCTGTCAGAAAATCCCTCCTTGGTTATTGATTGGGTTATTGCATGGAATTAATAAGTACTACGTAGTACCTATTAATTCCATGGGTTATTGTCAGTCGTAATTTTCGCTCATTCTTTCATTTCAATAGAGTTCACTTAATTTATTGATTTGAAATCTAAAACTAGAAAGAAATCAATGATTTCTTTCTAGTTTTCTTACTGAACTTGAGACCATGCTAGTTCGTCTTCCATACAATTGGGAAATTCTGATATAAACTAACGCCACCATACCCTTGGGCTCGGAACTATTACGAGTAGAAAAAATGCGTTCAAATAGCGTTCATAATAGAGCTGCCACTCAAAAAAAGTAACAATTAATAGTAGATTTAATAACACACTATTAAGCGATTCACTTTAATTCAAATAAACCTATTGTAGCTTGCTTAATGAAAAACACGTATTAATACTCACCTAATTATTGAGTAGGTAATATTTGGTTTACTAAAATCTTGAATAAGCATATCTATGGCTACAATTTTACAGATCAACATGGTCTGAGTTGTCCCTTAGTGTTTTTTCATTTTTTTTTATCAACTTTGGTGTTTTTTCATATGTTTCCTGTAACAACTTTTTGTGAGCAAATAAAAAAAAACTACTAAACTGAATCAGTATCAATAGCTGGTAGGAATATTTTTTTAAATCCTGGCAACACAAATTTTGTGTTGTATTACGCACTATGCGATTCAAAGACGTTGTATCACTGAGAATCCGTTGGTCTTCAGTGAAATACGTTTGCGTTTTCAACTTTTTACCAATTTAGACTTTTTGTTGTTCGAGGATAATTCGAGGATTATTTCCATTTAGGCTGAAGTTCTGCAAGTAGTTCTAAAACTTTCTTTAATATTTTAGATGAAGCATCCCCCGCCCGCACCCTTTCCCCGCTTTTTAGTTCCGGTCCCGGGGCCTAGTTGGCGCCCAAGTGCAAAAACGGCGAGACGGCCATCTATACTTTAGTACTTATTTTCATCTATGCTTGAGACCTTTCTTTGGGTTTTCGTTTGTTTATACTATTTATTAAATAGAAGGAATAAGCTATGATGGACGAAGCAGGAAGCTCTGCAAATATTGGAAGTGAAGACCGTGATATGGATACAGATTCACTTGACAATACTACGACCCTTAACGGTTGGAGTAAGGAAGATAAATTTGAATTACTTCAGGCACTTAAGGCTTCTAATTCTGATGATCCAAACATTATTCATGATTATATTCCACATAAAACACCTAGAGCAATACAAGAAGCCCTTGATTACTATAATGAACAAGCACAAAAATTAAAACCAATGGCACCAACAGTAAAAGCCAAAGCCAAACCAACAAATAAAGATATATTATCTGAACCATTAGCTGAATGGGCAAAATACCTTACTGATAAAAACGATTTATCAGATCTTATTACAGAAACAGCGTATGCAGTACGACTTATTGCAGAGTTTGAAGAAATTCCTCCTGCTGCTGATACTGAGAATATTGATTTTAAGAAAATTTACCATATTCTTGCAGATGCCCTTGAAGGTAAACCTTTACCCGAAGATAAGTGTGTATCAGAGATTTTGAATAAATGTATTTACGATACAGCATTAACAAGCAAAACCTTTTTAAAATCCATAAATATTAAACAGTTTCTGGAGACTATAAAACATGATGTCAATAAAGATGTACCATTACCCTTGAAACAAACAGTTAATAATGAAATAGCTTGTATTACACATTTGGCTTCACAGAAATGTTATAATCCATTAAATATTCCAGAGAAATCCTTAAAATACCAAAATTAAATGATTGAATTGTAGATGTGTTTTTCTCTAACTAGTATAAGTTGCGAATAAGTAATAGTAATCATCTGCTGAGAACAAATCACTATCATTCTCATGGTACTATAAATTTTCCGATGATTGGAATTAACAGAGTACTCTTCAGCACCAAAGTCAAATAAGTCAGGAACTTTTTAACACCTGCTATGACACCAAAATTTCATTAAAGTCTACCTAGGTATCGCCTACTATTATATAATTGGCAATGGACTTATCAGGCACTAGAATAATATTAATGTGAACTAGCCCGGAGAGTCACTGGTACTGAATGTGTAAACTTAAATATTCACTTTCTTGATGTGAAATATTTTAATATTATAAAGCAGTAGTTTGTTTTTTCACCCTCCATGGCCCAGTGGTTGAATAGCCATGAATAGAATAACAAATCATTTGTAATATCTATAAAATGTGATTTTCATCATAACTCTTTGAAGGGCAGTAAAACAGACTTATGACAGCTGTAACCATATACTATCCTCCAAGCTTTAAGTAATTTTGCAAAAAAACATTATTTTATAGTACCCTCTTTTTCGTTTTTTATTTTAGGTTACATTATGTGAAAACAATATATGACATTTATTTATTTATTTACTCTTTATTGTTTATTAAAAAAGAAAATACAGATAAATAATAAAAGGATAACAATGTACAAAAGGCGGTCTTATCGCTCTAGACTTCTAGAGCTATCTCTACCAGACAACCTCACATTATTTATTAATAAACAACTTTGAATAAATACATTGTATGTTTGTGCTCACCAAGATGAAACATGTTCTTTGTAGCCAATGTAGGACAATAATATCAAACTTATTTGCTACATCTATCTTCTATACATAAAACATTATTTTTTGTTCAAGCGAAAACAGGAAACAGTTTTTTCAGGATTGGTAACAGAATTGATTGCAATAGTTTTTATACCATGTTATAATTTAACTCAAATTCTATTCTAAAAATTTAGTCTAATTACCAATAACCCTGTATAGTTCGCGACCCCAGATGCAAGTAGGTAGCAGAAGGCAGCAGATCAAGCTTTACATTACCTGTCAAATTTCCCCAACCAATTTTATCTTAATGTCGAGGGAATAGAGTTCAGGTTCAAGTAATTTTTTTGACAGATTTGTAATGCTTAATGTTCTGCCTTCTGTACCTAAGCCGTTTGAAGCGGTAGCAAGCGAGCGCTGCGCGCTGGGTGTCGTCACTCGCGCGACAAAAGCAAGAATGTGAAACTTATTGAACTTATTAAACTTAAGCCTCATATCATTTTTGTTTACCGATTTTTTTAACTTAAACATTAATTGATCTGCTATATTTCGCATAAACAAAAATTGACGTTTTATAAAAGGCTAACTTGACTGAGTTAGGTATCAACGCACACCCGAAACCACTGAACAAGTACCTAATCAGTATACTGTCTCTTAAAAAGAAACTTGAAATTTGGTACAGGGGTTCTTTTTAAGATATAAGTGAGCACTAAGAAGGGATTTTTAGAAGTAAATATTCTGCCTGCTCGGGTTTCCTTTAAGCGATAAGGCTGCCAAAATTGTCATAGTTTATATTGTTACATTTATTTTTCAGTTCCTTGGCAATAAAGAATATTTATTATTTTTTTTAAACCTACACTCCTTCTTAGGCGGAATAACCCGACAGTCTGACCAGTCGGTCGGGCAAGAGAGAATGAAACTAGCTAACGATTCGGGCAGTATCAAACAAGTACCTATAACCTAGGTACTGCTTTTTGAATACGTGCTGGAAGCGAACCAGATTTCCGCAGATTCCTTTCAAGGATTCTAACCAGTGTGGCTGGGGTCAAAACGGTTTGCGAATATTAAAATCGGGACGAATTATTATTATTTATAATAAACTGAGTACCATAATTATTTAATCGAAATGGATTGAGAACTTAATTTTTTTTTAAATATGTTTGAATTCGGAGATCGTTTACCTTGACGACCTTATATACCTACATATTATACTTCAGCCAAAGTTTTTACCGTTTTGACGTGAAGTCGGTTTTTTTAATGCTTTGTATTCTTGATTATAAATAAAAAATATTATAAATTCCATTCCTCCTCCGTACAATCACTCAAGAAAAGAAGTTTGTCGAGCCGTTTTAACGATAGGCGGTTACGGGTTTTGGTAATTGTACTTCTAGCTTTCGAAAACAATTGTTCTGAAAGATAACTGAAAGATAACTGAACTTATAATTTTAGCACGATTGAACAAGATGGCGTTGTTAATAATGACATAAATATATAAAAATTAATAAATTGAAAAAAAAATGTTAAGTAAGAGTAAGTAAGTTATTTATTCGATGCGATACCTGTCAAAAAGTACTTGTTAAGTAAAAGTATCGTGTATAAAAGTATTGGTATCGAAAGGAAATGTTCTCCATGCCATAAGGAATCGTTACTTTTTTCGTGTCCCTAGAACTTACCAGTGTGAAAATTGGTATAGTTATAGAGAAATGATATAATTTTTTCGATTGCTCGGCCAAGGTAACCAATCCAGAAATGAATTGCACCAAAGAAGGCTGGTTACTCGCTAGGTTTTTGAATCATACACACTGGCACAGAATAAGTAATAGTACCGTTGGTACAGAAGAATTACTCCGCAAGAAGATCTAAATAAATTCGAGTCTTGCTACGACGCGATACGGTGGAATTCAGCTCGCACAGCATTACGTACCTGCAAATTTATATACCTAGAAGTTTTGTCTCTTTCTATGGCATGCCTCTTATCTTTTCTTACGCTGTTAGGGTTGCAGCCTAGTGAAGAATAATTAATCTCCTTATTTGTAATTAATTATCTACCGATGTAGTTATTACTGTTATTCTACCTTTGTAAAAAATATTATTTCAACTTATCTAAAGTACAAAATGAAAAAAAAGTTACGACGAATAATTAGTAATACTACCTAAATTTGTTTACTAAATTGAACATAATCAAATCTAAACATAATCTAATTGAATATTTGTTTCTTTTTATGTCCATTTTTAAATACTATTTGCGACCTCGATCATATAATTACTGTGAGTGCTATTAGGTAGGTAGGTATCTATAACGCGCGCGCGTGACACTCGACTGCTGATTCGAAATCCCCCGGCGCGGCGGAGCGTTCCCCGTATGTAAATAACGGATGTACCGCGCAGAGTGAGCCAGGCCTGACACTGGTGAATGTATGATTCAAAAACCTGTCACTTAACCGATACATTGCGGATGACGGTCGAGGGGCATCTGGCATTTCTTTCATTTTTCCGTCATTATTCAATTGATACAGCCACGTCATAACCTGGAGTGAGGGGGGCTCTTGGTTAAGGCATGGTAGGTAAATAAAGATTTTTGTAAGAATAGGAGTACTTAGAGGGTTTTGGAGAGAGGTAGTTTTCCATGTGTCCGCCTATGACTTGCGGACTGAGAGGTGATGGGCAGTGGCCTTAATCAATGCGGGTCATAAAAGGGGGATGTTTAGTGGGTATACTCAGCAGGCTGAGTGAGTTTCGTGGCCACACTTTCGGTCCCCACACTGTCTGGGCACTCTATATCTTTTAGCCACTGGGATTAATAGATTATAGAATGCCCATTCGCCCGTAACAGGATTCATCCTCCTCCTGCTAGAGCTTGCTTTAGTGGGTGCCAAAGATTTTCTTGGGCGGAAAAACAGAAAAAAAGGTGACGGGCTGAAGCTTCCCTATATGATACATTGTCTTGTGACACTGTGATTTTAATCGCTTTTTGCCGAGATTGTTCCGGGCAGCTTTTGTCTGTCGCAGGGTGGGGTCCAGAGCATTAAAGGCAAGATTCTAAGTCCTTAGAGATATCACAGGAGTCACCAGGGTGAGATTTAGCGCAGCGAAAATATCTAGAATTTGACTGGCATTGGGCCTTGACGTGTCCAAATCGGCAGCAGTTCAAACATTGGATCGTTGGAAGGATGTACGGTTCAACAAGGATGGACGAGTGGAAGACTAAGATACGGTTGGCAGGTATTGGCCTGCAAACGTGATTACCACGGAACCTGTAATCACGTTTGCAGGTGTCGGTGTCCATGACACTCAACATACATACATAACTTCATGCCTGTATCCCTTATGGGGTAGGCAGAACACCAGAGCTATATAACCATCTGATGTCACATTTGACAAATTTGGAGGTATTATTATGATGGAGAGAGGCTATTGCAGTGACAGGGGGTCAGCCTATCGCCCGCAAAAACTCCTGAGTCTGGCCTTTAAGATTAACCCGTCGCTGAGCGCAGTAGAGATGGCATTTACCATTTCCTTCATAGACCAGTCTACTAGGATTCCTTTGACAAGGCCCATTCGAATAAAATTATAGCTAGGAATGTTGGCAATGTACGAATTTAATTTTATATTATGCAAACCGAGAAAGTTGTTGGCGGCAGCAGCTGAGGTGAACTCCATCGAAACACAGTTGCGTCCTACGCTCTTTACTCCATCGCTCTTGATATCCTTGACATTTTGTACGTGCAGGAAGCGGCCAAAGTCCAGTCTGTTAAGAGTAGTTCCTGAAGAAGAGTAAGGCTCGGCTCTGGACAAATGGACAATATAAGGCCCACTATCTTGATCCGAGTACAGCTTATACTTCTGGAAATCGGGGTGGATATAAAGATTATGCGAAGTAGTGGAGGCAATGGAAGGAGTTATTACCTATAGGTTTTTTGGATGCAGAAGGGGCTTCATTAGGACGTTTTCTGGTACGTAACGGACTGGAAGACTGAGGGAATAAATCAGCTGAGTTTATTTGGGATTTATCTAAATTAGGCGGAATATATAAAGGAAATGGTTCAGGGGACTTGGGAGGGATATTTATGCTATCCATTTTGGAATAGCATAAAGTACAAAACACTACTAAATTAACGCACTAAGCAGCAAAATAAATGTTAGTAAAGCTAGTCAAAGCAAAATGGCTGCTGTAGTCTTGTGCAATTTACAAATCCTATATAGAGGGTGTTCGGCGCGACGTTAAACATAAGGAAATGGGGGGTAGATGTGGTGGTCTGTTAACTAACCAGCACAAAAGATTTTGCCTAGGACTCAAGTTCTGTTTTTTATTAGTTTTTTTTCATAGTTCCGGATTGTTTCGCTCATGAACTTTTTAAAGCTGCCTAATGGCAGGTCAATGTTTTTTGCTTCATTACAATTAAGGTGATTGGTAGGTTCCTTTAAAATAAAAAAATGCACATTGTTCGTTGCTAGAAGTAAAGTTATGGCCCCTAAAACATAAAAAGGCTAAAAAAAATTTAAAACTTAACTTCGCGTTGCATTAAAAACAATAAGAGTGATAGAAGACTTCTGAATTGCTGAAAACATCTCTGAAGTGTGAGCTTTCTACCGATAGGTATGTACCTACCTAGTTTGTTTAGATAACTTTTTCGTAAGTAAAGTTATTCGATATTTTCTACCAAGGCGGACCATTTCGACGAAAATCTACTTTATGTGGAAAGTTCAATGTTATGCAAAAATTATTAATGCTAAGGTTGAAAAAACTTTAAACTACCAATTAAAATCTGGTTTCTTATATTATAAACATCAATAGCATAATTAAATCATAAAACACCTTAACTTCAATTTGAGCAAGACTTCATTTAGTTTAAGTGATGCTCAAATTGATGTCATAAGTTAAGATTTTTTTCAACACACTTGCTCGTAAAGTGAGCCTTACTCTATTGAATTTAGAACTATAAACTGGGCTATAAGTCACGCGTGAATAATATATTATACCCTAGTGCATAATATAATGAATCCTACAAAGTCGAATTGTACCTTAGTGCAAATTACATGCGAGTAAACAGAGCATACATCAAATATATGAGCGCGCGCGTCCAGGCGGCGCGCCTGCAGCAGCAGCAGCGGCACAGCGCCTCCAAGCAACAATAGCGTGTGTACGTGTAATGGGACAGGGCTACTGACTGGCGCGGCGCTCGGGGCTCCGCTGAGCGCTCGCGTCCAGGCGGCATTAACTTAGAGCCGAAGCAGAAGAAGTTTTGTCCTGGCCTTGAACCAAAACCGTCGACATCTAGCATTAATTATCTAATGCCAAATCATTCCAGTGATTTGTCTATGTCGCCGACATACACTCAGGACGAGCTGGCACTTCAAATAATAATGTAGAATATAAGTTTGTTAACTGTACCTTCAACAGCTGCTTCAAATAAATTTTATGACCACGTATGTCTGTCTTTTACTCACAAATGTGTTGAAAAACGTCGTATGTAACTCGTGAGCGTTGCTAATCACAGTCTCGGCTCATTTTTAAGCCCTCGCCTGCGGCTCGAGCTCAAATCACAGCCTCGCGACTGTAATGGGGAGTTTTCTGACAGCTCATAAAAATTAGTTCAAAAACCCTCTATAGATGGCACTTTTAAAAAGTCGAAGGCGTTAAGTCTGTATATTGGGTTGGGGAAAAAGTTTCTTCGTATTTTTAAAGAAAATTCAAAACATTTTTTAATATAGTTTATTGACATTTAACTAAAGTATGTATGTACCATTTTGTTCGATAACCTTTTACCATCTTGTAGGTAGGGACATGATCCCATTGCTATAAAAATTTTGGGACCTCTCATCAAAATACCGCGACAAGTGGATTTGCCAGACCTCTCGTGATGTTAACCTAACACTGCCTAAAGAATTCTGAAGAGACCGAAACAGGTGGAAATCTGAAGGTGCAAGGTCAGGACTATAAGGCGGATGCATTAACGCCTCCCAGCCAAACTCTCTTAATTTTTGCTGGGTGGCTATAGATGTGTGAGGTCTACCGTTATCATGATGAAACACCACACCCCTTCGGTTGATCAATTCCGGCCGCTTTCTCTCAACTTCTTGTTTTAATCTCATAAGTTGTTCGCAGTAGAGTTCAGAATCGATAGTCCTGCCTGGTGGTAACAGCTCATAATGAATAATGCCCTTCCGATCCCACCACACACACAACATCACCTTATTGCGAGTTAACCCGGGTTTCGCCACAGTCTGTGAAGCCTGACCGGCCTTTGACCACGACCTTTTTCGCACGTTCTTGTCGTACGTGATCCACCAGTTCTTCAAAAATGATTTGGTTTCGTTACGTCGTAATAAAGGAGTACACGGTTCGTTAGGTTTCTTTCAGTGAGCTCGTGAGGTACCCAAATATTGAGCTTTTTTGTGTACCCAGCTTTTTTCAAATGCGCCAAAACTGTTTTGTGGTCAATTCCCAGTTCTTCAGCTACGTCGTAACTACTGATATGTCGATCTTGCTCCACTTTTTCAAAAATGGCATCCATTTTATCCGTAATAGGGCAACCAGAGCGAGGTGTATCTTTGACATCAAAATTTCCGGATTGAAAACGCTTCAACCAAATTTGTGCTACTCTCACAGACACTGCACTAGGTCCATAAACATGGCAAATTTTTTTCGCGGCTTGCGTTGCATTTTTACCTTTTTTGTAGTAAAATTTTAAAATGTATCGAATTTCTTCATTAGATTCACTCATCTTGACAGTACGAAAAACAAATGAAAATCACACATTTTCCTAATTTGAATTTGGAATTATTTTCTTTAAAATTTTAACTTTTAATGATACCAAAACCAGCCAAATACTATAGCCAAAGAGATTTTATTTTATTAAATAAATACATACTATAATGCGAAAAGACTTTTTCCCCAACCTATTACTATAATGTAGGTAAGTGGTATCTACCATCTATGGTTACTTATACGTTCAATTTCTGATACAGACGTCAATTAATTTATTTTACTTTTAAAAACGCAGTGTGGAATTAATTCTTCGCCTTCGCCTTTTGTAAAGCGCCACCTATCGAAGCTGTTTGTACCAATTTTGTACAGTTTTGTTTTTTTAATGAGCTGTCAGAAAACCTCTCATTAGCAACTTAGCTCACTTGTTACATAATATAACTGTTTTGCATTACAACAAAACAGGTATTATGTATGAAAGAACACACAGCGTTGGTTGAAGAATGCTGATGTGAATTAGCCTTATACTCTATATAATCTATGATAAAACTTACCAAATTGTCTATGATTTACCCTCTTTTCTCTCTAACCAGCGACTAGTATTCGTAATCTGTGAATGCTAATTTTGACATTTCATAGTGTCTCAACCCACCAGCAAGAACATTGCTGCAACGCTGTGTGTTCTTTCATACATAATACCTGTTTTGTTGTAATGCAAAACAGTTATATTATGTTGTTTTCAGAACACACAGCGTTGGTTGAAGACCTGTTTGTTATCTGCTGGTGAAAAAAAAAAAAAAACGGAAAGCAAACGCTATGTTAAAAATTTAAATATAATAAAAATATAACACATATGATACACATAATGATAAGACTTTGAATAAGTGATTGGTAACTTAATCATTACTTATTAAATTTTTCAGTATCAAAATCACAAACTTAATAATTTTACAAAGTACAAATGAAACATAATCTTCTTATTAAAATCAAAATGATAACAGAAAACTGTAAACAAGTTTCTCAACAAATCCCCTTTACAATCTTTATCAAGTTTTTTAACAGGACGGCAGTAAAATTTTTTAAAAGTTCCACCCTTTTCCAATTCCCTCTGCTTAATATTTCTTCTACTGGCCTGTTCTCTAACCAACTCTGAGAAGCTACAGCAGATCTTATGCTGCCGGGGGAATCATGAATGTTTACTTCTTTGAAGATACTTCGTATCCAACCTGCTATCATTGATCTTGATGCAGGTCTCAGTTGTCCAGAGAGTGAAATAAACAAACATTTAATCTCTGTGTTAGAGCTACGTCTATCTTTCGATTTTTCTAAATATTTCTTAATATGTCTAACTGGACAGATGTTACTATCTGGGTGTCTCCGCAACAACCAACCAGATTGTCTATGTGTACCAGAGTCTGTCTTAGACCCGAATTCGGGCCACAAAATGATTTCATCTTCTTGATACACTATACATTCTGAACTTACAGAAAGTAGTGTTAAGTCGTGAATTCTACGACCTGAAGCTAGTAATAGTAGTAAAGCTGTCCTTCTAGTTATATTAAATAATGTATCAGACTTAGCTGAGATTTTAAGCCAATCAAACAATATTTTTGTGTCCCATATGGGAACTTTTTTAACTTCTGGTCTAGTAAGTGAGATAGCTTTAAGGATTTGTTGAATGAAGAAATTTTTTGATAGGTCCAAATTCTTATTTGAACAGTATGTTAAAACAGCTGATTTGTGTAAGAGAATGGTTTTATAAGCAAAATTATTCATTAAATAAAGATTGGCCAAAAATCTAGCTATATCTTTTCCATCTGGCATGTTTTTATTTACATTATTATCTACACACCAAGTCAACCACCTCTTAATTGGGGCACTATAAGTCATTAGTGTGGAACTTCTCCAACTCTTATTTAATAAACTTTGCTATTCTATAGTCCAGTGAGACACTTGGTCAGCCCACCCCCAACTTTCCAGGCATGTAGAGTTAATTTGTCCACTTGTGGAGGACAATGGCCTGTTGTCCAATCAACCAATACCTTCCGGAGGTTGTTGATTACTATTGGATCTTCCAAGGCCCTCGCTTTCAGGTCTGGAACCCAAAAGCACTTGGTCCACTCTGGTGCTATTAGAATGTAAACTCCCTTCGCACTGTTCAAGTGTGCCAGGACCCTTGGTATTAAGCTGGGAGGAGGAAAAATCCAAGCCAGCTGATAATCCCACTGTTGGCTGAAAGCGTCGCAATAGATTGCGGAGCAATTTTTGGCATCTAAGGTCACGTATTTGGGAACGACTGCTGTATCTTTTGATGCGAACAAATCTACTTCTGGGATACCCCACACTTCGAACAGAGCCTCCGTGACCTGGGGTAGAAGATGCCCTTCTGGTATTAATTGACCCCTTGACAGGCGATCGGCTATCACATTTAATCTCCCTGGAAGTAGCTGAGAGTGTTATGTGTAGCAGCTCTGTGAGTTTTAACAGTCTTCTTGTCAAACCCAAGAGGGCAAGTGAACGAGTGCCGACCTGGTTCCTTATGTACGCAACCAGAGTCTTGTTGTCTGATTGTATCAGAATGTGCGCCCCTTTTAAAGTCATCCGCTGACTGTTTAATGTTGCAAACACAGCATACACTTCTTTCATGTTCGAATGCCAAGATCTTTGATTTGGGGCCCACTTCCCTGATAGGTAAGTGTTGTTTAATTGGGCGCCCCAACCTGCATCCGCTGCATCGGTTGTTAAGAAGTGAGTGATCTTCTTTTTGAAAATTGGTGTTGAGCTTCCTAGTGTCTCCCACCACCACTTCAAATCTTGACGAACATGAAGAGGTAAATGTCTTTTTTCCCTGAGTCTGACTTGTTGAAACTCTCTTAGATATAATTGCATCCGCTTGCAATGGAGCCGACCTTTTGGTGTTGTATGATTGGCGAAGTTGAGCATCCCTAATAAACTTTGAGCAATTTTTAATGAAATACTGCCACCAGTCAGTATCCTTGTAATCAAGGATTTTATTTTTGTTATCTTTTTTGTTGGGAGAATTTTTTTTTTTGATAAGTGTTCCAGACCAGTCCCAGGTATTCTATTTCCTGAGTTGGCTCCAAAACAGATTTTTGGTAATTTATATTCCAGCCTAACATTTCCATAGTTCTCAGTGTTTCCGCAACCTGAAAACTCAGTATGGTCTGGTCTTGATGGGCCAGCATATAATCGTCCAGATATACTAGGACTCTGAAACCTCTGTCTCGGAGGGTTTCCGCAACCCAATTGGAGACAGTGGCAAACATCTTTGGCGCTGAGGAAAGGCCGAATGGTAGGGATGTTAATTGCAAAAGCTCGTTGTTGTATACCACCCTGAGAAATCTTCTGTGAGACTCCGCTATAGGAAGATGGAAATACGCTTGGTGAATGTCTATCTTTACTAAGTAATCGTTTGGTTGAAGGAAGTCTACAATATCTATCTGAGAAATTAAATGAAAGGGTTTTACTGTGACATGAGTATTTAAGCTTCGGAGATCGAATATTGGTCGAAGTCCCCCGTCCGCTTTCTTTACTAGCTTTCTTTACCAGAAACATTCGACAAAGATATCCTGGACTCTGAGGATCCAGGGATCTAATATTTTGTCCCTCTTTAATTGAAATATTACTTCTGACATCTTTTTGGTGACCTTGGTTGCAAACTTCCTTAACACACATTCTGAAGGAATTTGTAGGGGTGGCCGTTTTGTAAATGGTATTCGACCGGCTGTTATCAATTTGATAATATGGGGATTGGCTTTGTAATGCTGCCAACTCTGAACATAATGCTGCAGACACCCCCCTACAAATTTCTGTTGTTGTTTGTCATTTATGACTGGTGTTGGTATGATTATTTGGGTGTTGGTTTGAAGTTTGGTATTTGCGAAAGGAATGGTTCTTCTTAAACTTATTATTTTGATTTTTAATTGGTCTGTTAGGTTTAAATGAAGGTCTTTGATGATTTTTGTAACTATAACTATTTGTAGGTGCTAAAACCTTTTTCTCTTTTAGATATGTAGGAGTATTTAACCACACCTGTGAACCACCTAAGGAAGCAATGATGGGTTGTAAAGCTTCACGACTAAATAAATATTCCTGGCTTGGTGGAATATTCTGCAGGGTAAGTCTGAGATTTTGGTTCTCAATTTCTTTTAAAATACGGTCTCTTCTAACCTCAATACATTCAGATCTCTTACCACAAACAATCTGCATTGCAGTTTCAGAGTTAATATATGAAGGTGAGCCAGGGCCAAAAATAGCTGACACTTTCTCAAACAATACACTGGAATTCAACTGGTCTGGATTGGATGCCGCCCAGTTGAGTAGTTCTTGTAAGCCACATTTTAATAAACTACGCTGTTCTAAAATGTTATTAGATAAGCCTGCTAACAATTGCTCAGTGGAAGCTAGAAAATCCTTGTTCTTATTAAAGTGGCATAATTCCTCATTGATTTTAAGACCTACAAAACCAGGTTGAGCTAAACAAGAATGTAAAGCTTTCTTATACCTAATACCTTTCCAAGCTGGAGTATTAAATTGTTGTAATTGCACTAACTCTTGTACTCTTTCTACATTTGCAGATGGTATGATGGTCTTAGTATCAAAATCAGTACCTAACTGGCCCAAAGATAATTGTTTAGGATGTGAAGTTGGTCTGTCTAAAAATTGGTTTTGAGAAGTTGAAGGAATGGGTTCGACATTACATGTACTATTTTTTGTAATTAGTTGTGGTAATTGTGTTAAATACTGGGAAATACAACTAACTTGTTGAATGAGACTTTCAACACGTGGGTCAGTACCTGCCTGTCGGTAATGTTTAAACTTACCGGAATGCTTGCGTCGTTTATGTGGTGGTGATGAGTCGGATGCCCCTTCATCCTCCGAGGATGAAGTGGACGATGATCCTTTATCCAAAGATTGGTCCTCCTCTGAGGCACCAACATTCGGTATATCACCATCCATGCACACTTGTACGTTTTCATCCGTATTCATGTTAATCCGTAAAAAACTGCACAAACTCGAGATAAAAACGTCGTATCACTTGAACTTACGACACTGTGTGTTCTTTCTGTGCAAATTATACTTATATTTGCAGAACTGAGTAAACGATTTAAAACACCTTGAATTTTCGATGCTTGACTGGCAAAATTCACAAACGCTATGAAATGTCAAATTTAGCATTCACAGATTATGAATCGCTGGTGAGAGAGAAAAGAGGGTAAATCATAGACAATTTGGTAAGTTTTATCATAGATTATATAGAATATAAGGCTAATTCACATCAGCATTCTTCAACCAACGCTGTGTGTTCTGAAAACAACATAATATACTATTATGATTGAATTATGTTATTGATGTTTTTAATAAGACATACCAAATTTTAATTGGTTGTTTAATTTTTTTCAACCATATCACTGATAAATTTTGCATAACATTTAACTTTCCACATAAGCAGATTTTCATCGAAATGGTCCGCCTTGGACCATTCAAACTACATATCGGTAGAAAGCTCACACTTCAGAGATGTTTTTAGCAATTCAGAAGTCATCTATCACTCTTTTTTTTTATTGCAACGCGAAGTTGAGGGGTTTGAGGGGCCATAACTTTATTTCTAGCAATGTACAGCCTGCAACAGAATAATGTATACCACCATCTGACGTCGCACGCACACGCGCGTTCATCCATACTTCCTCACACCACGAAAGTCACCCAATCTTAGAATAATAAGTGGACGTGGTTACGCACACACGCTCACTGTGAAAATACTTCACTTCTGCTAATTAATTTGTCAAGCTCGTTCTTAGCTACTTTCAAGTCTCACATGACGAGCTATATGGATGAATAGCAGGCAGACAAGATAATATCATGCTAATTTCGCAACTTCAAGTCATAGCGTCCATGGCCTAGCGGTTTAAGTGTCTTGGAATGAGATCTGGACAAGTTGGGTATCGAATCCCACAAAAAACTGTGATTTTCATATTCATTTTTAGAGATTGAAAGAAATATATTACAACTTTTTTGATGTTTTTTATTTAGTTTGAATTTGAAGTAGGTAGCTATTATTAGGCCGGCGCCAGACTTAGCTTCAAATGTTTGAACAAATGTTTGCACAAATGTTTAAACAAATGTGTGGCGCTGGACTTTGCATATTTATTCAACGTTTGCACAAAGCTTTGCACTTTGCCATCCGGTGTCGGTCTTTTTCCACACATCAAAGCGTTCAAAGTTGAATGTGTGCAAATGTTTGTGTGGCTTGCCACACTTGTTCAGTATCCAGTTGCTCGAGCGTTGTCGAGCGGGACGGTTGTGTGCATGTTACACTGCATGCGGCGATATGATGGACTGGGGCAGCGAGTGCGTTCTGGAATTTGTAGAGTTGTTACAGCAACTATGTACAAGGAACCCGAAAAATAACAAAAAAAAATATATAATTACATGCACACAAATAATATAGGCTAACTGAGTCTACAAAATCGTTATCCATCTTGTTTGTTGTCTACTAGCATACTGTGGAGAAAAGTGTTTGCGAAGCAAGTCTGGCAGGTTACGTCAATATGTGTTCAAATGACTTTGTAAAGTCGTCAAAGATTTGTGCAAATCTTTGAAGCTAAGTCTGGCGCCCGGGTTAGCGTAACTATTCGAAATAACAACGATGCCTCATTTCTTAAGACAAAATAAGTGAATCTTCCCCCGCTTATCTTTTATTGTGTTGCTAGATTTATTTTTAGCTTGTCATATCTTTAGAAAAAAAAGTTAAATCTACCCTCTATTATTTAATATTGTGTAGTCGTGTTTCTAGATGGTTTGCATTCGTCGTTACTCGTTACTACTATCAAATCGTTGTGCCCAAGTGAAATTAAAAATGAATTATCATTGAACATTGCTGCAGAGAGCTGAATTAATTATTTCATTCAACCAATACTTTTCCATCAGGGAAATTGCACGTCGATTGATGATATCTGTAAGTTTTAAGTTAATTATTATTCTGACTTAATCCTTGTATTAAACGTGATCGTTATTTCTATGTTAATAATTTTATTTTCAGAGAAAAACAGTGCAACTATCTGTTCGTCGTTAAGAGGAACCGGGGGATATATCCATTTTTACCCACTCGTTCGACGGCCACCACATATGATGTGAGTTTGCAAACTGTGTGACGACATTTGAAAGCAAGCAACATATATTGTTACAGGTAAATAAAGAAGTATATAATCTGACGTTAGATATACAATATATTATAACTTAAAATGAATTAACTTTCTTACGCATGCAATATAATTTGTTTAAACTTCAAGGGAACTTAAGTTTTTTTATTCATTTACAGGCTAGCAAAACAGATATTGATGAACGAAAGCAATATTTGGAATTTGATTGGTCAAATGATTTTAAATTGGGATTCGTCACAAGTGAGGTCCAGAGCCAAATTAGAAGGGCGGGTTATTTCAACTTGGGAGATGATGAGAGGATCTGCCTTGTGCTGGAATTTAGTTGACAGTATGAGATCTCGGTTGCAGCAGGTCATAGTTACCGATGGCACTCAAATTAGCTATTAATAAAAAAGTGAGGTAATAGTTGTCTTTTAAAAAGTAGATAATCCAGAGTGAATGATGTTATTGTTGATTAGCTCAGAAATAAGCTTAGCTTAGCTTATTTATAGTTTCTGGCTAATAACATGTTGATTCATATTTACAATGGAATTATTACTTCAATTATATAATAAGTTCATACGCCAAGTGACAGAAAAATTAAAGTGACAACTGGTATTCAAATCTTTCAAATAACAACTATTACCTAAACTATGATTGTTTTTAAAATTACTCGTTTAATAAATTTGTGAAATAAAAATTTCTAGTCAGATGCAACATATTGTGAAATGCATAAAATAAATAATTATCTGGAAAAGATTGTGTTGTTTTTATGAGTAGTTTTTACCTGCACCTTATTTTTCGATTGCTTGCACTATATTTAATTTATTGATTAATTAGAATATAAATATAATTAGAATATAGAACATAAAAATTATATTTATATCATTTTAAATTATAATAAATTATTAAAATATTTCTGAATTTAAATGAATATATATTAAGGTTTATTAATGAATATTTCTTCATTAAATTTGAAAAAAAAAGGGTATTGAAGAAATATTTTTAAACATTATTAGTTTAACAATCAATCAATAATTTCACAAAAAAAGAGACATATTAATATAGCAACGGAGAAAAAAAAATGCAGACCTTTCAGAGTTCTATAATATAAAATAATAATCTGCACATTACACGGCTGACAAGGCTCATCTACACGTGAAGTACTGAAATTAAAGATCTATACATTCGTGTAGTCATATTATTTCTAGTTGTGACACGATGTAGGTAGTTAGTTAGCTTAGTTAGAATTGATCTTTAGTTGTGTGCGTGCGACTATTGGTCAATATTATTCTGAGTCTTAGCACTTATTCTGAGCACACATACAACGCGAATGCATATATAATAACTTTTTACCCTTTTCTTCCTTTTATTCGCGCCTACGAACTAGCTACTAATTGCTTGTACATGTTAACATACATAAAATAGTTTTCAATTGTCATAAATCAACAAATAAATATCAAAACCTCTAAAAAGATTAATGCTTCATAACTTTATTATTCTTCAATTATTTATCACATGGCTTATCTAAAACAAACTACAAATTACGACCTTTCTTTTGATATATTACACTCTAGTGTTCCTTTTCTGGTTAGTTAGTAATCAAAGGTAAACGCTACCGCAAGTGGCGGTTCGAGCGGCCAACTTATTTGGGTTTTATTTCAATCATTCTTGTTCCTACAAATTTCAGAAAAGAGATATGAATTTCTACAAATAGCTACTAATTCCTGGTCAATTTTCATAGCATTTTAACTATGTGGCCGCGCGGTTGAAATGGTGATGTTTGCGTGCGGCTGGGTGGTATACATTATTCTTTTGCAGACTGTACAATGTGCATCTTTTAATTTTTAAAGGAACTACCAATCACCTTAATCGTAATAAAGAAAAAAAGAAACTGACCAGCCATTGAACAAAAAAAATTAGACGGGTTTAAAAAGTTCATAAGCGAAACAATACAAAAATATGAAGAAAAAAAAATGGAAAAAAAAAATTAAACAAAAGAAAACTGAGTAAGCCTGGGCCACAGGGTTAACAGGTTGACTTTGGTCTAAAAAAATTGCTTATTTTATCCTTATTCAAAATACATAAAACCCCCAAGAATTTAATGAGGGGGAAACAAGTTAATTCAAGGTAATATGGAAATCGCTGTCATAGGTTTTTAGTATGGATGAATAACTCATAATATAATTGAAAATACGCTGAGTAAAATTAAAGAAATATTAAATGAGAATCATTTTATGGTATAATGAATGTAAACTAACCGCGTTAGTTTTATTTTAAATAATTATTTTGTAATTAAAATATGGTCGTTTTCGGTATTTTTCGGTATCGATGTCGGTACATAATTGTTTCGTTACCACAGATTAATGTTGCACATCGAATTAATGGCATATACGCAACTGGAAGAGATTTGAAATCAATCTTTTAATTTTGTAAAGAGTGCTATTTTATTGCTCTAGGATTGGTAAATGCATACAAAAATTATAGGTAGGTAATTTTTTATTATTATAAAGGATCTACTATTTATTTATTTATTTTTATTTACGTTTCATACACTCAAAATAAATTAATGACTACAAATTATTTTTACCAATACTGAAAACTGCCGCGACTTCAAGAGAACCCGAGAGATATTTGCAACTTCGCTTCGAGAATAAACAACGTCACAGCGACAGTGCCGCACTACTTATATAACGCAGAAATAGTACGCGTTATTATAGAGAAGCTTTCAGCTGCGCTACGACTCTCTTACTTCAACTTCGTAGCCGAGCAGCGTGAAGATCAACCAGATCTCATCATCAAGTTCTTCGATAGACTAGCAGACAGATGCGGGAAGTTCGCGCCAGCTGAAGGGACACCGACTGAAGACCGGCGGGAGAAGCGTCAAGCTCGAAACTATCACATAGAAAGCACGCAACAGTCGAAAACACCTTCAACAAACAACTGCGTCGTCTGCAAGAAAGAAAACCATCATCCATCAGACTGCTCCATGATGAAGAAAGCTGAAGTTTCAAACAGATGGGAACTAGCTAAACAACACAGGCTATGTTTTCGATGCTTACGACGCCGACTTTACCGCCACCTTTGCAAGACGAAGAAATGTGATATTGATGGGTGCGACTATTCTCATCATCCACTCCTTCATTACATTGCAAAATAAAACGAGAAAAGCGAAGACTGCGCCATAGTAACGTCGGCCAAAGAACGAGTACATTCAACAGCATTATTGAAGATACTTCCAGTTCAAGTTTCGGGACCTAAGGGCACGATAGATACCTACGCCCTGCTGGACGATGGCTCGACCTGCACTCTCATAGAAGCAGATGTAGCGGCAAAGATTGGAGTATCAGGGCCACCATCCCCTTTCTACATTGAGGGGGTGGCTGGTGCGCACGTAGACGCCAAGAAATCCAGGCGCGTCTTCTTCGAAATCCAAGGCTGCGACACTGAACGCCATCGAATATCAGCACGCACGATGGATGACCTGCAACTATCGCCACAATCCATCTCATGGCAGAAAATAGAAACCAGCTCACACTTACAAGACATAGAAAAGTTCATTGTAAATGAAACACAGAAGCCTACAGTGCTCATAGGTCAAGATAATTGGAGCTTGTTAGTCACACATGAAATGAGAAGAGGAAGGCAGCATGAACCAGTCGCGTCCTACACAGAGCTCGGTTAGGTCCTACACAGCTCAAACGGGGCGAAGAAAGAAGCTATCCATAGAACTACGCACATTCACAACTTCGAAGAGCAAGAGTCTATGGAACGTATGATGAATGAACAGTTCGCGCTCGAGTCAATAGGTGTTGAAAAGAGACGCTCATACAACAGAGAAGAGCAACGCGCGCTTGACATACTTCAAAATGAAACTAAGCTCATACCGGCGGGAGGTTTCGAGACGGGACTTCTCTGGAAAATCCACAACTACGTACCTCACAATATTTACGACATGGCGTTGAAGAGATTAGAACACATAGAAAAGAAGCTCGATAAAAATAAAGAGATGAAAAATAGATACAAGCTTCAAATGGAAACACTCTTCGCGAACGGGTACGCCAAGATAGCTCCTGAACCAGTTAATAATCAAATCTGGTACCTTTCTCACTTCGCGGTGATCAACCCTCAGAAACCAGAGAAGCTGAGAATCGTACATGATGCTGCAGCCAAGTCACAAGGAGTCTGCCTCAATGACATGTCACTCTCGGGCCCCGACATGCTCCAATCATTGCCAGGAGTCGTCATGAGGTTCCGACAACAACCCATAGCAGTGACAGCCGACATAAAAGATATGTTTTTGAGAGTTGAAATCAGAAAAGAAGACAGAGACATGCAGCGCTTCCTCTGGCGAGGAGATCGACGTACAGGGGCGCCCACTGAATACAGAATAAAAAGCGTGATCTTCGGAGCGGTATCTTCCCCGTGCACTGCAATCTACGTGAAGGATAAGAACGCGGAAGACCACAGAGACCAGTATCCCCGAGCAGCGAAAGTCATCGTTAAAAACCACTACGTCGATGACTATCTGGCGAGCTACTGCGATGAAGACGAAGCAATCGAAATAGCGTCACAAGTGGCCCTCATACACAGCCGCGCTAACTATACGCTTCAAAGGTGGTCCAACAAATGAAATATTCAGTGGAAAAAATAGGCCTACGAAGAGAGAAGTCCTGAGCACAGTCCTGTCAATAAATGACCCCCTCGGGCTCGCTACGCCGATCACCGTACAAGCTAAGAAGATACTCCAAGAAACTTGGAGGTCCGGCATAGAATGGGACGCTGAACTTCACAATAATGAAACTGAAATGTGGAATAGTTGGATGACTCACGTACAAATACTGCCGCAGTTACAAATACAAAGATGTCACGCCGAGTTGGCCCACCCTACGATTCGGGAGCTACATACTTTCGTAGACGCCAGCTCGTCTGCATACATGGAGAACGGTCGATGAAAACGGAAGAATCCACGTATCTATAGCCTGCAGCAAAGGGAAAGTCGCGCCATTGAAAGTAATTTCAATAACGCGCTTAGAACTTCAAGCCGCCACGCTGGGTTCCCGCCTCGCCGAAACTGCATCGACAGAATACGACTTCAAGCCTACACGTCGAGTTTACTGGTCTGATTCGAAAACGGTACTAACCTGGATTCGAACGGGACCGAGAGCCTTCAAACCTTTCGTCGCACATAGACTCGCCGAAATCGCAGAAACCACGAAAGTTAATGAATGGCGCTGGGTACCGACGAAACTCAACGTAGCAGACGACGCGACACGAACAACGCCGACAGATTTCATCTCGCAACATCGCTGTTATCAAGGGCCTTCGTTCTTACTCTCACCCGAGGACGAATGGCCGACTGAAGAGCCGTCAGAATCACCAATCGATAATAGTGAAGAAAGAGTGTGTGTTAACACAAACAAACACACACTCACACAAGCCTTACCGGATATTTCAAGATTTTCAAGCTGGATCAGACTTCAGAGGGCGACCGCACGGGCTCTACAGTTCATAGAAATCATACGTAGTAAAGAAAAGTGTTCAAATACACGAAAATGAACTAAGAAAATAGAAAATACAGATCCAGATTGGAAAATAATACAAAATTCCGATAAGAAAACGCAAGCTTTCAAGACTAAAATAGAAAAAACTCTCAACTTCAAGCCCTTAGAAGCTCGCTTATTGTTACAAGCTGAGATGTTGTGGGTGAAAGCTCAGCAGCAAGAAACCTTCGCGGACGAGTTGGAAGCCTTACGTAAAGGAAACGACGTAAGCACAAATAGTAGATTACTTCAACTGTCGACTTATCTAGACGCTGAAGGGATCATCCGCCTTCGTTCAAGAGTAGCTGCCGCCGCCGATATCACAGACTAGCAGAAGACGCCCATCATAATCGACGGAAGTCATCGCTGGACTCGATTATACATAAAACGAGTCCATGAACAGCTTCATCATGGTGGATTCGAAACAACGGCGAATGAAGTACGTCAACGCTACTGGGTGCTACGCCTACGCTACGCAGTTAGAAACGTAATAAAAACCTGTCAAGCGTGCCGCATAAGAAAGGCGAAACCAGCGTGGCCAGCTACGGGAGACCACCCTCGAAGTCGTCTCGCCCATCACAAGCGACCGTTCACCTTCACCGGTCTGGATTACTTTGGCCCGCTAACAGTCACAGTCGGTCGTACACATTAAAAACGCTACGGAGCGCTCTTCACATGCCTAACTACGAGAGCGATACATTTGGAGCTAGCCGGCAGCCTCAGCACGGACTCGGCTATCATGGCCCTGCGCCGCTTTATAAATAGAAGAGGATGCCCTACAGAACTCTGGTCAGACCACGGAACTAACTTCCGCGGCGCCGACATAGAGCTGAAGAAAGCAGCGCACGAAGTCTTAAGAGACGAAGCCTCGACGCACTCGATACAGTAGTGGCGTTTCATCCCTCCTAGCGCGCCGTTTATGGGCGGCGCGTGGGAACGGCTGGTTAAAAGTGTGAAAACCGCTTTAAATGTCACTCTACATGAACGAGCCCCCAAAGAAGAGATCCTGCAGACGCTATTGGTTGAAATAGAGAACACAGTCAACAGCAGACCTCTCACACACGTCTCGACGGAAGCTGAAGACCCAGAGGCGATTACTCCAAACCACTTCCTACTGGGTGGTGCCTCGCGAGTACCCGTAAGTAGGTTGAAATTGGGGTTCCTGGATCAGATAAGATCCAGGAACACCCAATTTCAATCATTCATTTAGTTTATCTTGCTTTTTACAGTTCAGAAAACTTTCCAATCATTCATAAATTAAAATCATCTCACTTTTACATATGAAAATTTAATCATTAAACAATTCAGGGTCTGGCAACTAATAATATAATCTTTTCCTTTTACTGCATTCAAATATAAACAACTAGGGAAATGAATTGCATGCTGCATCCAAGGATCGTCAAAAATCTCCCAATCATTTATTACAACTACGCATGAAATAGTATATTATGTAACAAGTGAGCAACGCTCACGAGTTACATACGACATTTTTCAACACACTTGTGAGTAAAAGACAGACATACGTGGTCATAAAATAACAAACACATTTGATAACAAAGCTGTGAATTGTGATTGAAAAATGGCGCCGAACCTCGCGCATGCGCGTAGGTTTTTTTTCCGCCAAACTTGTCAATGTCTGTATAGCATATACAGCCTATTTTAAGTGAAAATGTTTAATTTGGAGTGGAATGCAAATATTTTAATATTTTATAACAAATTATTGTAAATTGTGAATAATTTGTTTGATATACAAATTTGTTTTACTAATATAAGGCGCAAACATTTAAAAATGTATATGGATTTGAAGTGGTATAAAACCTCTTTGTTGTTTCTGAAAATATTTAATGTTATAACGCGGACCAATAAAATATGCTCTGTTTACTCGCATGTAATTTGCACAAAGGTACAATTCAACTTTGTAGGATTCATTATATTATGCACTAGGGTATAATATATTATGCACGCGTGACTTATAGCCCAGTTTATAGTTCTAAATTCAATAGAATAACGCTCACTTTACGAGCAAGTGTGTTGAAAAACACATTACTTTATCATTTATACCGTTCCCACAGTAAAAGAACCCAGCGTCGGCCATTTCAAACAACAGTGCTATTTTTGAGTCTATGGTTGCCCAATAATGGTTGAATGAATTAACACGATCTCTGTGTATTTGGTATAATTCATAGAGAGGATTATAATTTTTATTTTCACACATTCTGTTTACACTTTCAAACCCTTTGTATGCTATAAAGAATTGCAATGAAATGGAAAACGTTAACTGACAACTTTTAAACAAGTATCAAATAGGTCATGGTGTTTGGAGTGGGGGGTGAGCACTTCTATTAAATGAAACACGAACAAAATATGCAAAATAGTTTTATTATCATTACACAACTTATTTAAACATAATACATTTTTTAGAGCACATAATGGTAACTACAACTATATAAATCTTGCGAATACTTGTATTGATTATATAAATTTAATAAACTAGATCAGCTTACATCTTCTAAATTAGTTATTTTACAATTATTGTTTTCCAAAATTTGATTTAATCACAAAACTTTCTCAGAGCCTTTAACACACACACACATTTATCTCCGTATGTATCCTTCACGCCAGTATGTCTTTCTGTTTCTTTCAATCCAACTAACCTGCTTTCGTTCAGATTTTGTTAGATGATAAAAAATAAATGGTGGTTTAAATAAATACGATTGAATTTTATTATCATACAAAATGGCAAATTCTTTGATAATGATTATGTACGAAAGCCTTGAATATCCACTATAGCAATCATGATAGCCTGCGTACAATGTTACTAAGAGGTTTATATTCCACTAATCGATCGTTTATAATTAAACAATATGCAGACGTCTTCTCAGGAATTGCTGTCGAACACTCAAATTCCAACCGCACATCAACAGGACCTGTTTTAAGAGTGTCGTTTTGTCTAGAACAGTCTAAAATGAAGAGCGGTGCCTTTTCTTTGAAAGTTTTTAGATCGAGCAATGGGTCTACTGGACAGTTATAAAGGTACCGATACACGGTGACACCGACACCGACACTAGTGTCGACACAAGTGTCAGACGCGTCCACACGGTGAGCAATTTTTAGTGTCGACACTAGTTCTGAGATCGAGTGTCGCGGTCGAAGTGTATTGGCCGTCTACACGGAGCGATGCGCAATTCAGTGTCAGACATTCCATCGCCATGAATCGATATTTACGGACTTAGTTAAAATTAAGAAATGAATATCTACTATTAATTTTACATAACCGGGAATCGAACCTGGTCAAAATATCGTTTGCATTTATGAAAAGGCACATTTTATTTAAAATATGACATCAGTTGCAAAAAATGAATTCCATTTTCAAATTTCAAATGAAATGACACGCCTGCTGAATAAATGCGTTCTAATTAACCGACTTTTAAAAAGGAGGTTATCAATTGGACCCGTAGGTATCTGTCCCTATGTATGCTTAGATCTTTAAAATTACGCAACGGATTTTGATGCGGTTTTTTTTAATGGATAGACTGATTCTTAAGGAAGGTTATTATGTATAATATATGCATAATATAGTAGAGAAACACTGATATTAGATGTTTCTAATGTGATGTCGTAAATAAACACGTTCTTTTGCGCTTATATTGCAAACGCTGGCTGAACCCTACGAGATAGACCAAAATGATGTAGTATAGTATTGTCCACCTTAAAAAGTTAAACAAAAAAGTTCGCGATGGTATATGTCTATCTCTTAGGGATAACCCACCATAACCATTTTATCCTTTACTAAAAAATGGTTATTTACGAAGTGATTTTAAACAATACAGCATTAATTCTTATCTAATTAAGTACCTTTAATAAATTGTGCATTTATTATAAATCAATATACTTTTTACAGCATGTAATTTAAGTGAATATTTCCGAAGATATTACAAATTTAAAATGCACGCGCATGCCGCCGCCATGTTGCTCTAGCTAAAAGTTTCGCGCACGACCGAAAACCGCGACACTGGTCTCAGACACTGCGCTCGTCGCGTCTACACGGCAGCTAGAGCGACACCAAGCTAGAGCGCCCCTAGAGCTGCAACCGAGTGTCGCGGCACATGACACACACGGACACTCGGTGTATACACTGAGTGTCAAGTGTCAGGTGTCGTCGTGTATCCGCAGCTTAATACGACTGACGAAACTTTACATACATTTCATATAATATACTGTATTTATTTTCTGAAAACTTTAAGTGCAATGGTTCATATGGATAATATTGCGAATTTAAAAAAAGCGTTACGTTTGATACTTCGCAATGATCGAACAATGAACTATCTTTGATTTTATTATTTATTTTATTAGATTGTAAACAAAAAAATACATATCTAGGTTTTTCCAATTGTGAAGCAGTTTTTACTGACCAAGAATGTTTTGTAGTTTTAGGTAGTATAGGGTACCTACTCATATAAATCCCAATTCCTAAAAACTATTTGAATAGGTGTATCTCTCTCTAAATGTTTCAAAAGTGCAAGTCGTTTTCTATCGGACACCTTAATGTGTGGTACTCTCCACTGAACTCTTTCTATATCTATTTGAAAATGAGCAACATCATCACTAAGAATAACGCTGTTTAAGTTACAGTTACTTCTATTCAATATAAGTTCATGTTTACAGTTGATAATAATTTTATTGTAGTCTTCAGCAAATCCTAAAATTTTATTCAATGGTATTACAGCACTAAAATGTCCATCATTTTGAAATCCGTTCAAATTCCAACCCCATAAAGCAGCAACTTTATTTTCTGCTTCATTTAACGAAATATATGACTTTATCGTCGATGTTATTCTTGAGTTTTTTATACGATCAATTTCAATGCCACTCATTTCATATAGATATTCTATTTCACGAAGTCCGTTCGACTTTGATTGTAGTAGTGACGTATCCCGACAAGCGCGCTTGTGTGTGTAAATGTAGGTAACGTTACCAAAGAAATCATAATAATATAATATTTCAAGTCGAGATTTAATAATCGAAATAAAATTTTGGTTTTAAAAGTATATACTTTTTGTATAAATAAATTAGATTAGGTTGCAATAAATACAAAAATATTAAGAAGATGTAGGCATTTAATTAAGCATTGCTGTTAAAGAATGGAAATGAAACAAGTAGTACTATTCAGTATTTTCAATCACTATCAGATAAATTTTCGATTTCCGATTCCGTTTTGCTGTCGTCAGAATCATCTTGTACATTGATTATAAATTCAAAATCGAGATCAAAATATTGAGATAAAACAAAATGTAATCAAAATAATTAAGAAATATAAACATCTTATAATACAAAAAAAAATATTTATTTTATAAATACTTCTATTGCTATATTAAATATCTTTGCATAAAATTTTAATCGAAAACGTATAAATAAATATTGCCTCACTATGGACAACTCTTCTTCGTTTTGTTGCCATGCTGACCTTACTCCGTGAAACAATTTGGCGCGAACTAAACACACTACTGATCCGGACCGTGTCCCGATCGACACTGAGCGCTCTCGAGGTTACGCACACAAAAACAATGTGCATGTGCACGCTTGACAACATTCATAGCCAAACGGACTTCGTGACATAGAACATCTATACCTGATGTCTTGAAACAAAAACATAACAGGGTTATTAAGTAGTGAACGTAACAGGCTTCTTGATCGGATTCCCATCTTTACCGAAAATCTTTGCTTTGCCCTCGATGTAAATTGAGCTGGCTGATGGTAGCACCTATATGTCTTGCTGATGTATGGGGATCCTGATTTCATCATTTTCTCTAAAGCTGTTGTTATAGGGATTGTACGAATGGACTTCATAACTTTCGATCGAATCATCGAATACTGGTAATTGAGTGACCTCTAGTATATTCATATTTTAAAACCTAAAGCTCTAAGAAATTCTTTATTTGCTTTAGTTAAATTCTTCACTTTTTTCTTACGTCTATGCACTTTTGTGGTTGTAGGGATAATAATGCGTTTTATTTTAACAGGAGTGCTTTTATAATGAACTATCATTTTGTTTTTCTTAAATGAAAACGCAATTGAATATTTTTATCTCCAAAGTTTATGCAATGCCCAAATTGATCAACTATCTTGATAGATATAGAAGAAATTATACTTTTTTTTACAGGAAAATAAATGATATTTTGCGGTGTAGCAGTATCAGAAACAAATTCATGAATAACATGGGTTGGTAGTCCGTTGACACATTATTACTGATAACAGACTCACTGGATTTTGCATTTAATACCAAAAAATAAAGCAAACCACACTCATAATGATCAGTTAAATGCAGAGGTGGTTGAAAGTATGAAACTAACTCTGCTTTATTTCCAGAGATGGTAACTGTAGTAGACATGCTTAAGGACTGAACTATTTTGAAATATCTTAATTATTTTATTGCCTGACTACACCAATAATTCCTTAAAAAGTTTAGGCATAGGTGACCACAATTGAAAGGGTGATCATGTTGTATATCATCATAGTTATAATGAACTTTAGAACCTAAATATTTTATAAATTCTTTTGGTGGCTTAAGATTTCCGTAACTATCGAAATATTCGATATAATCATTAAATTTTGCATAGGCTACCCAATGAGAACCAGGATTTTTAGAACTATCTAAGTTTATAACTCTGCATTCTTTTTTAAACGGGTATTTAGGTAATTCATCTCTCATAAAGACACCTCTAAAATAAGGAATACTATTTCCATACTTCAGAATAACAAAGTTAGTTAAAGCTCGTTTGGGTAGCCTATACTTTAGTTTTTTTCTTTGGATAAAAAAATTCCAAGTCCTTCTTTATGTGGTTTTAGCTGTAGTCCCCTTCCAATACATAAAGCTTCCATTTTTTCATTATGCCTTTTTGATTCGTCAAACATTTTCTTAGCTGTTTTAAATTCATTTATGGTTTTAGCAATACCAGCTGCTCCTCCCGCTAAAACTCCCGCTGCTGATACTCCCGCAAAGATAGGAATCAACGGCAAAAACCCACCAGTTTTTGGAATTGGAATCACACGAGGAAGTTCTACTGATGAACTATTAGCTAATTAATATTGTCTTAAGTTTTCGCGATTCATACTATTAAATAAAACACTTTTTAACCGGATTTATCGCGTATATTTACATTTTAAATTTTGACTCGACGTTTCGGTGTCTTTGCAGACCCCGTGGTCACGAGCGACTGTCCGATAATAAATAAAACACTTTTTAAATCCGGTTAAAAAGTGTTTTATTTATTAGCTAATTCTCTAGCTGCGGCCATAGCTACTTGTATTGCTATTTTTTTGGTTTTAGGTTTGAGTTTTTTAATGTGTTTTTTGGTTTTGATAATTATGTTCTTTAATTTGTTTTTCAATCCTGTTCCACATTTAAATTTCCGGGAGCATTTTTTAAAACCAGAGCCAGATTTTATTTTTGAAGACATAGCTTTGCTAACTAAACATGCTGCAATTTTTTCTCCTTCACTTGCATCCGATGCAACTACTCGCTTTTTCGCCATTTTGAACAAAATTAATTCGGCCTTATGGCGATCCTCTAAATTTTTTGACTTGTGATAAGCGATGTCGTATTCCTTGCAATATTCGTCTAACTTATTAACACCTTGATCTCCGCGAGCAAGCCTTTTGATTAATTTCGTCCCAGGACCACAAAAATTATAACCTGGTATGTGTAATTCAAATGGTAAATGATTTATAAGCCAGTTGAGAAGACCACTCTCTCCAACACACATAATAAGACATAAGGGCAATGAACCAAACACGTACCTAATATATTCAGTAGTTATTTACAATTATAATATATTCGATTTAGTAATCCAACTGTTTTCAGTAGAAGGCAAACCTAACCACTTCACTAAAACTTTGTTACCTTTGCACTTAACAACTTTTTCGACTAAGTAAACGTTAGGGTGTTTCGTTTGTTGTAGTTCTTGCTCATAGAATGCACCCAAAATCGATTGTCCTTTGATAACATCTTCAATCAAGTAGGTGATTGGAGACGTGTATTGTATTTTTCGAATTTTAAATATTTCTGTAGACCAGTTGGGAGTATATCCTTTATCAAATGTTCCTTTATATTTACTGATACGCACAAAATCTCCCACTTTATATTTGTTTCTTTTATTGTTGCATTTTACTAATTTTAAATATCTTTCTAATATGTGTCTTTTATTTATATTATTCACATTTGCTGGGATTTCATCTATTGTTCTATGGTAAGTGTGATTGTATTTATCAATAATTTTATGGAGAGTGTTACCTATCCAAGTATAGTTACCTTTTATACTAAATTCCTTATACAGCTTTGATTTAATTGTTCTGATAAATCGCTCAACTATTGATGCCTTCTTTGTTGAAAAGGTTGAATAATGGTTAATTTTATAAGAAGTCATTAGTTTTTGAAACTGAATATTATAAAATTCTATCGCATTATCAGTTTGAAGATTTCTTGGAATCCGTCCTTTATCTAACAGAATTTTAAAATTATTACATACATCATCTTTGGTCTTATTTTTCAAAGGAATTGTCCATGCGTACTTTGAAAATGTATCAATAACAGCAAGAATAATTCTATATTTTTTATTTTTATTGGAAATTGATTGCATATCAATTAAGTCCGCTTGCCATAGATCATCTATATCTTTCATGATGACTTGTCTTCGTGGAAAATTCTTCCTCGCATTTTTATGAATTTCGTTAACCACATCGGTTTTACTCATGTTCGATATTTAGTACACTTATGGTAAGAGCTTCTAAAATAATGAATAAAAAAGTATAATTAGCTTTATTTATTCTTTAATAATGCCAGCTTCTCTTAGTTCTTCCATTATAGATAAAATTTCATTATCGTGGTTGGTATTTCCAGCATCCCTTGAAGCAACTATCAGTTTTAATCTCTCAAACAATTCATTGGGATCATCCCAATATACTAAATCGGTATTATTTTTATACTCCTTTAACTTTGGTAAATTTCCTCCCAAATAAGGGCGAATATTATCATTTGTTGTTTCCAAAAACAAGGGCTTAATTATTTTACGATATTTCATTCCTTTGTCACCTTTTAATTGCCCTTTGGGATTAAAATCTCTCTTGTGTGCATTTGTATAATGTAACATATCTTTGTAGACCAGTTTATCTTTACTTGATATTAATTTTAAGTCAGGTTTTTTTAGAAGTAAAAGTTCTTTCAACCCAGGAGTCAGATTATAGGCTCTATCACCGATTTTGATCATCATTACATCATCATTATTACCTCAATTTTTGTAAATGATGCAACTGAGTCACCCATTATTAGAGATTTATTTTCACATCTTATTCCAAATGGTATATTGAAACCGTCATAAATATCAAGAATGTCAGGACCGTCCAAAGAAATTTCTAAATCATCTGTCACTACCTTTTTAGGAGTTTTTCCTTGCTGAGAACTTAGTAGTTGAGTAGGACAATCTTCATATTCTGTACACGAGCTCGCATTAAATTCATCTGAATCAGTTCTTTTACAATTAGAAAGTGTTGATATGTCATTATTTTTTTCCATTGGTACATTTGAATTAACAAGAGTTCTTAGAGGATCGATGACTGGTTTTAGTATTTTGTTAAGTGACAAATTCATTAGATGGTCCGTGTTCTTCATTTGTTTCATTTTATTTTTAATGGAGTCTACAGACTTCACTAACTCATTTTTTATGTTTTTCTCCATATTTATTTGTAGCGCTTGCTTTCCCCAAACAATAAATAGAACTGATCTATATTTTTAGTGTCACTCATTTATATATTCGTGAATTCACTATTAAAATTTAAAAAAGCTATCAAGATTCGGTCTATATCTCCCATTGTTTAGGGGTGACTCTTTGTTAAGACTCAGAAAATTATAAGGCTCACACCAAACTGTATTGCAAATACTTTTAAATTTATTCCATGACATATCAGAACCAACATGTTCTTGGTAAATATGTTTTAAGTTTATGTTATCTTGATTAAATAAAATAATAAAGTTCGCATTATCACGATTGCTTTGGAATTTTCGAGTATGTTTGAGATAAATAAAAGCAATCTATTTGCTTGTGTCTGCCCATCGAAAAATAATTACGAATGTGAACTTGATTTTCGCAAGAAACATCATCAAAAATGAATATTGAGTTGGATAAAGCGTCATTCGTGGATATGACTTCTTTGTTATCACTAAACTCGTAAAACTTAATTTCAGGCACTCTCTTCAAGACTTCTCGCAGGAAATTATATTTTGGTTGAAAATTAGTTTTCGAGTATAGATAAAGATTTTTAATTTTTAGACCAGTTTCATGTAATAACAAACTGAGTATAACGATTGTTTTTCCACAGTTTTATGGACCACATATAATGCAACGTATTGTATTCGGAAATAGAACACTATGTTTTATCAGTTTTTCAACATTAAGTGATATGGGTTGTTTGATCAACTTCATTTTAACTAATAATGCAATTTTAGGTTTAAGCATTATATATAGTCTTAATTTTGCCAATATACTCCCGTAGGATCGAAACAGTTGTAGGTATGCAACTTACATCGAGCAAATACATATAGAACCCATGCGTTGTCTTTCGAAGTTTGTGTCCACATATTTTTCATCTAACAGTAGTAGAATGGATGTTTTAAATGGAAAAAAAAGAATATCAAGTAAAATATATATATATATATATATATATATATATATTTATTTACTTATATAAAACGATTATACATGGTATTTTAAGTTGAATAGTTACATCAATTGCTTATAATTATTACAACAACGATACAAGCTACAAACGTATGATATACAATAAAATACGTATGTAACAACACTTTCGATTAAATAGGTAGTAGTTAAAACCTAAAAAATAGATAGCCAGATGAGGCTTCTTAGTAATATTATTTTCACAAAATCGACTTAAAATATAGAATCACAATGACCCCATGGTAGTGTATTAAATTGATTGGATTGGACTTGAATTTTATCATCAACTTTACTTAATACTACTTTATTAACGCTTTGTGAATATAATATATGTTTCATTGATTTGATCATATTCATTTTACGCTTTAATGCAACATTATTAAATAAAGTGTCCTTATAGTCGAATATATTTAAACTTCTTGTTATAGGCTTTGATACTCCTTTAGCTTTCTAAATTTGAGTCTTGAGAGATTTAATACAATAAAGTTTTGCTCTCAGTCCAATAAATTCTGAGATAACATCACCTCCCAGTTCATCCTTGAATAAACCAGGTACTTTTTCATTAACTTTAGGTATACCGTACGGGTTACTATTACCAAAATTACTTGTATCAAATTCCTGTATATTATCACACATATCTTTATACAAATTTGGTGTCTCTATTAAGTACAGTAAACTGTCTGTGTCTGTATAACATAATTTCACATTATCTCCATACTTAGCCTTAATGAAATTGTAATGGTAATTATACACATGTTGTTTGGCGAATTCAAGCACAGCAAATCCGATATATATTGGTCTATCTAAGACTAGCTTCTCATGATTCAATTGTAAAGCAACAAAATTTTCGTTAAAAATAGAAATACTTTTAAGATTAGGTTTGGCAATCAACTTCTCTGCACCTACTATCTTATTTGTTTTATTACTATTTTCATTCCATTTAGTTACTAATTTAACATTAACCTGTTTGCGTTTATTTTCGATTGTCTTACCAAATATTGAATTATTTAAAAGCTTAAAAAAATCTTTCTCAAATGATGTCGATGCTGCTTGACGTAATTTAGTATTTAATTCAATATATTTTTTCAAAAAGTTTTCTTGTCTGAACTGAAGTATTCTGTGAATTTTTTTGAGAACAAGGCCGTTTCTAAGACATTCTTTCAAATGAACATAATGTATGACATAATTATACTTATCATATAAATTAGCAATCAATTTAGGTTGCTTCCCTCAGATAGGTACAAATTTTTCTGGTGCAAAGGGTAAGTCACTATGTAAATTATGTAAATTATTTGGATACGTCATATCAACTTCTAATATATAACCGTAATCAGATTCGTCAGATATTTCAAACAAGTTAAATTTAACTATATCATTGTACTGCATAAATTTAAAATCGGATATGGGCAACTTTTTCATCATTGCGTATCCATAGAGATTGTTACAATCAAGATATATTAAATATGTTGAGGGTTTACCATCTTCAAAATGAGGTAAATACATGTTATTTGCTTTAGCGTATCTGTGAGTACACTGGGCAAGCCCACCACGAATTCCTTTTTCTAAAATTTGATAAATTTCTAAATCATTTATTAACTCAAGTTGAACACCTGTGAAAAGGAGCATAGCATCCCAACTCAGACCTGGTGCAGTTACATAGTATGCAGGATCAAGACTATAATTTATTAGACATAATTTTCTAAAATTTTCGAATATATCGCACAACAGAAGTACATCACTTTTTAAATATAAATCAGTATATTCACCAATAGAGCATTTATTAAAATATTTCCAAACATTTTTAGCATGTTCATATTCTGTATCTGTTATATTTTTCATTTGCAAGCTATTATAAAAGCAATCTTTTGATGGAAGTTTCGTTTCAGTATATTTTTGCCATGAATTGACATATTCATATGGATATATGCCCTTCATTCTTATTAAATCGAATTATTTCTTCGCAGGATAATGGGATGACAAATGCACAAAATCCTTGTCTGATAAACTTTTACTCAATGTATCAAGCCTCGAACTTAAAACTGAAAAGAGTCTATAAATTTAATTTGTAATGGAATTTTATTTGAATCTGATTTCATTATTTTTGTTATCGATAAGTATTTTTCTTTAGTTTTAGGTATGATTTTAATTTCACCATCATATTTTGCCAATTCCATGATAAATATATGAGCATCGTAACCGGATAAATTATGAAATATAACTGGTATGAATGAACAAACTTTAAATAATAAATTGCAGTGCGAATGTGCTGCACCTCTATATTCAGAAGTAACGTGATCATGATCACGTACTTTGTCGTCAAAAAATAATTGTTTACAAATGTAACATACACTAGCATTGCAATAATCATCAATTTGCTCTCTAGTCATAGGTTTCATAGGCAGTTTTGTGGTTAAAATTTTATGAATAAAGTTAACATCCTGAATCAATGTTTTTATAATACTTCATCACAATCAGTTCCTCTATAAGTAACAAATTTATTCAAGTTTTTATCATAGTTACAGCATATATAATAAGCAAAACATGAAGGTTGATGCAATTTATTTCTTATTTTGATCTTTATAATCAGATAACAAACATTCAACATCTGCATATATAACAAAATTAATTTTTTGCTGAATTCATAATTTTTAAATTTTAAATAACTGTGTTTTTCAGGTAATACGGTAATAACTTTAGAACAGTTTGTCGCGAAGCGCCGTTTCCCTGAAGGGGTTCCGTCGCTCGCAGTTCAAAAGGGTGCTGAAGTGGAAGAAAACTATTAACTAACACTTAAAAACTTTAATTTTAATTTACAAAACGAGAAAGGCACTTAAAGTCACTATAGCACTGTAGGGAAAATGTTAAATTTTAGACGTTTGGAGCTAGCGGCCCTCGGCCGCAGTTGACGCCGTAGGAGACCGCGGCTCACAGCCGCGGTAGTGGTGGAGGCAGCCACCAACAACCGCTAAGTTAGCGGCAGGGAGGCCGCTCACAGCGGTAGGAACCACCGCGAGGGTTGTAGCGCACGGCCGCAGCCGTGAAGAGCGCCGAGCAGAGCAGGGCGCCTCAGGTAGAGCCAGGACGTCGTCGCCGGGGGGGGCCGGCGGCTTTTCCCGGATCGGTCAGCCGTCCTCCAGCGTTCTCTCCCGATCTTTTTTTTCTCTTCAGAATCCTCACATCTCTCCTCAGCGGACCTTTTTCTTCCTCCCCCCTACTGACGTTGTCAAAATCTTGACATGTCATTTTTTCTTTTTTTTATGACACATCGGCCAGTATTGAGTAAATTGAGTATTGCAGTAAGGAGTTCCAATATATTATATATTCTATTATATTATTATATATATTTCTATATTTACAAACTAAATATATAACTTAAGGAAAAATATAAAACGAATCTGCTAAAAAGTAATTACAGTAAGTAAGTATAACATTATATTTCCCCGTGACCCCATGAAAAAAAAAATTGCTATTCAATTTTTTTTTGTGTAAAACTAGAATTTGGTGGTTAGGAACAGTCGTGCATCATTTCATACATCTCTTTCATACATCAGAATAACCATCAACTTACATACATAGAGGTGGAGCTCACATTCCATGGCTTCCACTCCAGTAGGCCGATTCTCTTAATAAAAAGTGAACGTACGCGCGTCAAGAGAACGTTGCAGTGCAGTTGACGCGCAGGATAAATTTGGTAATCTCTTATTTCAAACTCTGAACGTCGACTGCACGTCGACTTCACTTCAACTGCACGTCAACGTCGAGTGATTGATGCTTAAGAAACCATAAAATAGTGCGTAAGCAGCTGAAATTAGAATGAATACTGAACCAAAAGGAATGAAAACCGTCAATGCGCATGTCTTCTTGTCTCGAAAGTTGACATGAAGTGCCAAAATATATGTCAGTGGTAGGTAAGTAAATAAACCGAGGGAGATTTAAAGTTTACTAAAAACAAATCGATTTTCTATTTCAAAGGTGATTTCAATAAACAATTTAAGATTAAAATTTTACATAGCTGTCGAAATTCACTTTTCATACTAATTTCAGAAGTATTTCAATAGAAAAACTGTATCTACGAGGCAATTTGAAATACTTGTAGAATCTCTACATAAAGATTTCTCTACATAAAGATTCTCTCTACATAAAGATTTAGTGCTCGGCCGACTGAAAAGTAGAGATGCGCGGCATTGTAGCAAGCAGCTATGGCAAGAAATAGCCAATCCAGAAGAAAGGTCTCCCGCTGCTCTATCTCAGATTGCAGATGCCATTTTTACAATCGCCCAAGCACAAACAAAAATAGCAGTAACAATTTACAGCAAAGGTATATAAAATTTTCAATCATAATCTTTTCATTTTCCATAAATGTACCTACTTAAACTTTTCATATGTTTCAGATCAAAAGGTGGTGACACTGGTGACTAAAAAATGAATGTTGTTGGTTTTCTTTAAAATATTATTATTTATTTAAGTGGCTTCCAATAAAACAAATATATTTTCTATTAAAGCTTTTTATTTAACAACAGAACGTCCTACACGTAGGTATTTAGTCAGGAGGAGGTATTTGATCTACACAGCTCAATCATATGTTCCTATTGGACCACAGGGCATTTATGAGAGATCTCTGTACAGCGTTCCGTGCACCAAGTCTATATTTCGGGAAGCTTGTGGTAATTCAATGTCTTTCCGAATTCTGGCTTCAACGTATGTACTGCCCAAAATGTTTCGTCTTGTCTGAACTGCAATGTTATGCAAAACTGCACATGCATTGACCAATTTTGCAGCAAACACTGGGTGATAGTGTAGGCATCTTGCCACCAGACAGCATCTAAAAATGTTCAAACAGATTTATATTCTGAATACAAAATTATCTTTAATGTTGATGAATTATGTAGCTATTAAGTATTTATTGACTTGCCTATATCTAGCCTTAAGAACACCTATGCAACGTTCAACAGTATTACGAGCAGTCACATGCATTCCATAATAAAGTGCCTCTGGAGTAGCTGGGGTAGCATTTAAATAAGGTGTCATTAAGGGTTTTCTTAAGAGATAACCACTGTCACCTATAAACATAAAATCATTTTAAAGAAGTGTTCATCCACATCTCATTTCAAAATGTACCTTAATCTTAGCGAACTTTGATGAGATCTCTCCCCGAAGGTATATGACTCTCCAATTAATGAAAGGACGATGCTCACATATTATACCAAATTTAAGTCATTATAATGAAGAATCATGTTATTAAATTTCACCTTCAAATATTTTGTCATTGCTGAGAAAGATTGAGATGGCCAACACCGAAATTTCGTTCCGTCGTTTTAAATATTAAACAATACTTATTCTGCTTACCTAGTAGGTATATTTGTTCCTCTTCATCAAATAGGGAATTCAAATAGGAATTCGAGGGATGATTCGTCCATATAGTGGAATCATGCATTGATCCAGGATTGCTAGGATCTATGCACAGTATTTTTAAGTCTGCATCACATATCTTTAAGAAATGTTAAGCATTTGGACTAAATCTGGAAATGAAACGGTCTTAGTTTTAAGTCTTAAATAAGCAGGATTTAAAATATGTTTAATATCGCTTACCCTTATCTAGTCTATATTTTTTTATAAATAGTGCATCATTATTATCTCGTCGCCGTCTTAGCCTCGCTGGACGTGCATCTTCAGCGTGGCTTATTTCTAAAATGTGCCAAGCCAAATGAAAACTCATTTTTAATACACAAAATTTAGAGAAAAGTTTGTAAAAGTTCCTTCACATAAACTGCGAAACTGCGTCTTGTTTACGTCGAAAACACTGCGAGATTTGACATTTCTCGTAAGTAAAAAAATATGGGAATACGGAATCACTGCGACTTGACTGCAACGTAACTGCGAACTAATTTAAGAGACTACCATTTTTTGGTTTTCTTGCAGTTAAGTCGACGTTGACGCGCAGTTGACGCGGTTACTCAAATATCATTTAAGGGAATACCGATTTGATATATTTTTGACATATTTTCGACGCGACGTTGCAGTGCAGTTGCAGTTTTGTTAAGAGAATCGGGCCACAGCACCGACGGTTCGACTGCTGTGGCAGCTGGCATTAACGATGGCTTATTTAAGGAGTCGTCACCCGCTCCTGTTTAAGACCCTTATACGACGCTGAGGCTTTTTTATAGAGTAGTCAACCGCTCCATCTAGAGTCCCACATGTATGTAGTACAGTGTAGAAGAGTGTGAGAGAGGTGTAGATATGAGTTATTGTAGATAACTCATAATTGAGAAGAAGTGAGTTATTTTAGATAACTCGTGTTAAGATAAGGATGTGGTTATTGTAGATAACCCACGTTAGGGAAGTTTAGTAAATATTTACAATTATTGTCCATTTCAGGTTCCTCGTTACTACGAGAGATGATGGATAAAAAAGGTGAAAATATCAAGCTGAAGAACTCGAATAGTCAGCTGATATAAATTATTGTGACGTGTACTCACAATGTTATATATATATATATATATATAATATGTACAGAAAAATAAAAACAAAAAAAAGGAATACAAAGATAAATTATGCAATGTACTTTTTAGAGAAAAAAAAAATAAAGACATTGTTATTTAATGTCCTTAATATGCCATTTAGCTCTAATGCCGTCGGTATCTTCTAATATATACACTAAAGGTGAGAGTTTCTGTATGACTCTACATTTTATGTATTTAGGGGCGAGTTTAGCGGAATAGTAACGTTCAGCGTTACTTTGGGTATAGTTTTTACGCCACACCGTCTCGCCAACTTGTAATTCTTTTATAGAACGGCGAAGGTTATACCGCTCAGAGTTTTTGGTGTGTGCGTTGTAGAGAGCGACCTGAACTTTGTCGAAATGATTGGCAAGAAGAATCTTCTATATTAGAGGTATAGTTGTTTTACATTTAAATATACGTAATTTGCCAAAGTAATTTCAGGAAAAAGGAAAAATGTTTATACTCTAGAGATAGAGTTGTTTTAGAATTTGGAAAATATCAGCCGGTGTAGTGTAATAGTGTTGGGACTTTAGATAAAGCAAATGACTAACTATAAATACCTTGAGGGTCTTCTTTCGTTGGGCGCCAAACTGTCGCGAAGCGCCGCTTCCCTGAAGGGGTCCGTCGCTCGCAGTTCAATAGGGTGCTGAAGTGGAAGAAAACTATTAACTAACACTTAAAAACTTTAATTTTAATTTACAAAACGAGAAAGGCACTTAAAGTCACTATAGCACTGTAGGGAAAATGTTAAATTTTAGACGTTTGGAGCTAGCGGCCCTCGGCCGCAGTTGACGCCGTAGGAGACCGCGGCTCACAGCCGCGGTAGTGGTGGAGGCAGCCACCAACAACCGCTAAGTTAGCGGCAGGGAGGCCGCTCACAGCGGTAGGAACCACCGCGAGGGTTGTAGCGCACGGCCGCAGCCGTGAAGAGCGCCGAGCAGAGCAGGGCGCCTCAGGTAGAGCCAGTGGCCCGATTCTCTTAACAAAACTGCAACTGCACTGCAACGTCGCGTCGAAAATATGTCAAAAATATATCAAATCGGTATTCCCTTAAATGATATTTGAGTAACCGCGTCAACTGCGCGTCAACGTCGACTTAACTGCAAGAAAACCAAAAAATGGTAGTCGCTTAAATTAGTTCGCAGTTACGTTGCAGTCAAGTCGCAGCGATTCCGTATTCCCATATTTTTTTACTTACGAGAAATGTCAAATCTCGCAGTGTTTTCGACGTAAACAAGACGCAGTTTCGCAGTTTATGTGAAGGAACTTTTACAAACTTTTCTCTAAATTTTGTGTATTAAAAATGAGTTTTCATTTGGCTTGGCACATTTTAGAAATAAGCCACGCTGAAGATGCACGTCCAGCGAGGCTAAGACGGCGACGAGATAATAATGATGCACTATTTATAAAAAATTATAGACTAGATAAGGGTAAGCGATATTAAACATATTTTAAATCCTGCTTATTTAAGACTTAAAACTAAGACCGTTTCATTTCCAGAGTTAGTCCAAATGCTTAACATTTCTTAAAGATATGTGATGCAGACTTAAAAATACTGTGCATAGATCCTAGCAATCCTGGATCAATGCATGATTCCACTATATGGACGAATCATCCCTCGAATTCCTATTTGAATTCCCTATTTGATGAAGGAGAACAAATATACCTACTAGGTAAGCAGAATAAGTATTGTTTAATATTTAAAACGACGGAACGAAATTTCGGTGTTGGCCATCTCAATCTTTCTCAGCAATGACAAAACATTTGAAGGTGAAATTTAATAACATGATTCTTCATTATAATGACTTAAATTTGGTATAATATGTGAGCATCGTCCTTTCATTAATTGGAGAGTCATATACCTTCGGGGAGAGATCTCATCAAAGTTCGCTAAGATTAAGGTACATTTTGAAATGAGATGTGGATGAACACTTCTTTAAAATGATTTTATGTTTATAGGTGACAGTGGTTATCTCTTAAGAAAAACCTTAATGACACCTTATTTAAATGCTACCCCAGCTACTCCAGAGGCACTTTATTATGGAATGCATGTGACTGCTCGTAATACTGTTGAACGTTGCATAGGTGTTCTTAAGGCTAGATATAGGCAAGTCAATAAATACTTAATAGCTACATAATTCATCAACAATAAAGATAATTTTGTATTCAGAATATAAATCTGTTTGAACATTTTTAGATGCTGTCTGGTGGCAAGATGCCTACACTATCACCCAGTGTTTGCTGCAAAATTGGTCAATGCATGTGCAGTTTTGCATAACATTGCAGTTCAGACAAGACGAAACATTTTGGGCAGTACATACGTTGAAGCCAGAATTCGGAAAGACATTGAATTACCACAAGCTTCCCGAAATATAGACTTGGTGCACAGAACGCTGTACAGAGATCTCTCATAAATGCCCTGTGGTCCAATAGGAACATATGATTGACCTGTGTAGATCAAATACCTCCTCCTGACTAAATACCTACGTGTAGGACGTTCTGTTGTTAAATAAAAAGCTTTAATAGAAAATATATTTGTTTTATTGGAAGCCACTTAAATAAATAATAATATTTTAAAGAAAACCAACAACATTCATTTTTTAGTCACCAGTGTCACCACCTTTTGATCTGAAACATATGAAAAGTTTAAGTAGGTACATTTATGGAAAATGAAAAGATTATGATTGAAAATTTTATATACCTTTGCTGTAAATTGTTACTGCTATTTTTGTTTGTGCTTGGGCGATTGTAAAAATGGCATCTGCAATCTGAGATAGAGCAGCGGGAGACCTTTCTTCTGGATTGGCTATTTCTTGCCATAGCTGCTTGCTACAATGCCGCGCATCTCTACTTTTCAGTCGGCCGAGCACTAAATCTTTATGTAGAGAGAATCTTTATGTAGAGAAATCTTTATGTAGAGATTCTACAAGTATTTCAAATTGCCTCGTAGATACAGTTTTTCTATTGAAATACTTCTGAAATTAGTATGAAAAGTGAATTTCGACAGCTATGTAAAATTTTAATCTTAAATTGTTTATTGAAATCACCTTTGAAATAGAAAATCGATTTGTTTTTAGTAAACTTTAAATCTCCCTCGATTTATTTACTTACCTACCACTGACATATATTTTGGCACTTCATGTCAACTTTCGAGACAAGAAGACATGCGCATTGACGGTTTTCATTCCTTTTGGTTCAGTATTCATTCTAATTTCAGCTGCTTACGCACTATTTTATGGTTTCTTAAGCATCAATCACTCGACGTTGACGTGCAGTTGAAGTGAAGTCGACGTGCAGTCGACGTTCAGAGTTTGAAATAAGAGATTACCAAATTTATCCTGCGCGTCAACTGCACTGCAACGTTCTCTTGACGCGCGTACGTTCACTTTTTATTAAGAGAATCGGCCTACAGGACGTCGTCGCCGGGGAGGGCCGGCGGCTTTTCCCGGATCGGTCAGCCGTCCTCCAGCGTTCTCTCCCGATCTTTTTTTTCTCTTCAGAATCCTCACATCTCTCCTCAGCGGACCTTTTTCTTCCTCCCCCCTACTGACGTTGTCAAAATCTTGACATGTCATTTTTTCTTTTTTTTATGACACATCGGCCAGTATTGAGTAAATTGAGTATTGCAGTAAGGAGTTCCAATATATTATATATTCTATTATATTATTATATATATTTCTATATTTACAAACTAAATATATAACTTAAGGAAAAATATAAAACGAATCTGCTAAAAAGTAATTACAGTAAGTAAGTATAACATTATAAGTTGTGTGAGTTATATTTTTTTTCACTAGTAAAAAATTGTAGACATGTTTCACACAGATACATTTGACCTTTGTGATGTGAAACCTGACGTCTAACAAGGCGTTTAAGGTCTTTTATTAAACAGTAATGAGTTTTGCTATTTTGTTCAAAATATAGCAAGTTGATGTGATTAATTCTTTTTCAACACACTTGCTCGTAAAGTGAGCCTTATTCTATTGAATTTAGAACTATAAACTGGGCTATAAGTCACGCGTGCATAATATATTATACCCTAGTGCATAATAAAATGAATCCTACAAAGTTGAATTGTACCTTTGTGCAAATTACATGCGAGTAAACAGAGCATATTTTATTGATCCGGGTTATACATTAAATATTTTCAGAAACAACAAAGAGGTTTTATACCACTTAAAATCCATATACATTTTTGAAATGTTTGCGCCAAATATGTATATCAAACAAATTGTTCACAATTTACAATAATTTGCTATAAAATATTAAAATATTTGCATTTACCACTCCAAATTAAACATTTTCACGTAAAATAGGCTGTATATGCTATACAGACATTGACACATTTGGCAGAAAAAAAAAACGTACGCGCATGCGCGAGGTTCGGCGCTATTTTTCAATCACAATTCACAGCTTTGTTATGAAGTGTGTTTGTTATTTTATGACCACGTATGTCTGTCTTTTACTCACAAGTGTGTTGAAAAACGTCGTATGTAACTCGTGAGCGTTGCTAATTACAGTCTCGGCTCATTATTAAGCCCTCGCCTGCGGCTCGGGCTCAAATCACAGCCTCGACTCTGTAATTAGCAACTTCGCTCACTTGTTACATAATATACTATTATTCTTTGTGACATATAATGGACCAGTAACATTATAATGCTTACCTAATCCGTAAACATTTATACTTATTTCACAATTATGTTTTTCAAACAACTCTATATCTTTATTCGATGGAGGAAAGGACATCCCTTCTGTATTAAACATAGCATTTAAATTCGGATATGAGCTTGTTCTACAAGCATTATTTTCAACAGGAAATAATGATGCAGCTATGCTCCAAAAAAAAAACAGTAATTATCATTGTTTTGTATGTTTAAACAGCTTTTTGTATTTTTAATTTTAGCAGGTAGGGCAATATATGATCCACCACGCATAGGCGAATACTTATTAATGTTTACCTCTAAATGACTTACAGAATAAAAGACCATCCAGATTGGCAATGCTCAAATTCAGATAATTTTATTTTATAAATCTCTCTTATATTCGAATACAATATTTCGCAATTAGTACTTTGGTATACAATTTCGTACTTAGTATTAAAGGACTTCAGATGCTGCTCACCCGATATGGGCAACACAAAGTAAGCAAACAACTCGAAGTTGACTTTGATACATTTATGTTTCATTAAAGATATTTCAATAATTTTTAAAATACTGTCTCGTTTATCATCTAAGAAGGTCTCTATTAATGAGTACTGGACTTCTTGAGATGGATTCAAGCGATAAGTGATTATTCTGTTTCTGAATGCTGTAGCAATAATATCAACATTCGCAAACTCAGACTTTATCAAACAATTAGATTTATGAATATTAGTTCTCTTATGGTATCTGTATTCATGATCTGGGATCTTGATGTTACATTTATCGCAATGGTAAGTGCTTGGTGTTGAATTAACCGGAGCCTTAACTGTAAAAAATAAATAAAAAACAATGAGACATAATCATTTGGTATTTATTACGTAAAAAGTACTTATAATGACGATTAAAAAGTAATGATCTGGGAAATAATTAAACATTTATTATACCTAGTTGATTAGTTAAGTTAATATAAAAAAGATATTTTTATTAGTTAGTTTCATATTTGATACGAGTTTATAAAAGTGGGAGGACAGTTTTTAAACTCCTGTCGAACACTCTTTATATATGCTTCGATGTGTTTCCACGACTCCGAATCCGTATTACATTTATTTTTCACTGCCGCGATAGCGTGGCGCCATCTATTTACTGGTGGCACAAGCTCGATATCACCACAATGATAAACTTTTAACTCGACAAAGTAACTTCCAGTTTTTTTTCGTCCATCTGCCTTGAAAACCCATTAGCCAATCTACGTGTTATGTATGAGTAGATTGATGGAATTTTTTTACCAGCTTCCGCTAACTGCTCCGTTTCGGAATCACTACCGAACAGGTCGTGGGCTGTCGGTCTGGGACTCGGCTTCGATTTCTTGCTGGTTGATGGCTGGCGCTCAGAGGACCCTGGCGATGGCTTGCGTTTCTTTTTATCGCACCTTTTCTTTGCTGCTGCTTCCGTCCCAGAGTCTTCCTCAGACAAGAAAAGCTGGTCTGCAAGTTTCATCGACCTATGAGAACAAACAAAAAATGTTGAAAGAATGAGATATAAAAGTTAAAATTACGAATATGTAAAATTACTTTACATATTCGTGTGTATTACACAATGGACATCGGGATGGTAACTGACAAAGTTTTAAATGCGTATTATTGTAGATTGAGGGAAAAATAAGTAAATGGAAATAAACCTCTAAATGAAATAAATCTAATGGCATTGTAGATTTATTAACAAAGTAATCAATCTATAAATTTTGAGAAATTGTTTATAGATTAATCAAACCCACAACTCCTTTAATCATTCAAATAATAATTTAATTTATATGAGGCTATTATACAAAACACACAGACAGTGAAAAATTGAAACTATGAATGAAGGATCGATTGATTAAATGATTAGTTAAGTAAAAGATTAATCGAATGGGTGAATAAATGAATGATTTAATCAATAACTTTATTGAAAGTGGTGTAATAGAAAGATACCTATATTAAATTTTACCGAATTAAAAATAAAGTGATTGAATGAACCAATTATAATTATATATTTATTATAATATAAAGGTAACTTACATTTTTATGATTTAATTTCCTTTGATTTCGGGAACTGGATGGTGTCACTGGGTTGCGGTGAAGTGGTTTGTGGTCTGGCTTTGGGATATATCTTCTTAAATAGAACAAATTTTGCATATACGGATATGACATCTTGGTGTAACGCACACACACAAACAAATATAGAAAAATGCTGTATCAAAGGTTTCAATTTCAACTCGACTCGTTTCAATTTCACAACTTGGGAGGTGTGATATTAAATTTACACTCGGGTTTGCTTAATATTTTTATCGAAACTTTATAAAATCCAAAATCCTTTACTTTATAATCTTCACATACAACTCTTGAGGGTTAAAGCTATGCCAGCATTACAATTTCTGCTTTCTTCCAATTCGTACAAATTTTGTTACCGAAATTTATAAAACATTTTTTTTTTCTTAAAACCTAACCTTTTAAATGATAAAACCATAATATATTAAACGAACATTTTAAATACAGTATAAGAAAACCTTCGTAATGTAACGTGATTATACTACGTAGCAAAAAGTATGCTCAGTAATTTCGTGGCCTCTCGCCAGATCCCGATAGCTCAGTGGAAGAGCACTCGCTCGGCCAACAAGAGGTCCCAGGTTCGAGTCCTGGGCGGGTGATGATTTTATTTAGCATATTTTTTTCAATTATTTAACGTAATTATGTTCAGTCAATTGTTTTTGTGGATCCACGGTCTGGCGGCCACTTACCATCACTCGAATAAAGTATTCGTTTGTTGATTTTTATAAATTTTAATTAAAAAAATATTTTTGCCCGCTTTGTTAATATTGATTTTAAAGAGAATAGATTTAATTTAATTTTATCACGATTTTAATATAAATATAGGTATACCTTATATCATATAATTTCAAGCATCAATGGCCCAATTAAAGTTTACGAGAAAATTTCGTATTCTAATAAAAAGTATGTAGGTAAGTATTTTGAAATATATTTGTATTAAAATGTTTCTTTGAAAAACGTATTTAAATGGTCAACACTAACTGATTAATCAATATTCTACTTAACAACTTTTTTAACAGATGTACTTATTGATTAAAATTGGCACAAATTTAGCACAGGTAAAACCGAGACGCTTCAATTATAGGTGTTATTCTGATAACCAGACACTACAGATAACGCGGTATGTGCAAATTCCTTGGTTCCATATTTGTGAACCTTGCTGCGACAAAAAAAATATTTTTGAATCATCTATTATGAATATTGATTACTATAGTTTTCGATTACGACTTTGCCCACAAACATTCGATGTTTTCTGATTTTTACCATAAAATACAGGATTATCGTTTTTATCCACATTTAATATAAACTGTCTTTAGTGAAGTAGTAATCAAACATGCAAACATATTAAAAATTATTGGTGAATATTTCATCGATTTATAAATTAATCCTCAGAATTTTACTTTATAAACACCATGTTGACTTAGATAAAAATAGGATCATAAAAATTTAGTTAAATTTCAGCAGCTCATCTGCAATATTGTTTAAAATGTCGGTAAGTACCTAGATAAACTTAAATAATAATTCTAAAATAAGTGTAAAATAGGTACTTATATTTATAAATTATTAATGTAAAGTAGCTTAAGTATGGTAGAAATTTTTAGCATGATTTTTGTTTTGTAGGTTATTTTCTATTAAAATTATTTTTATTAGTGGTTTTTAATAAAATAGATGCAATACTTAGTTTGCAAATCAACAACGATTCTCATTTCTTTATATTAAATACTCCAGTTTTACTTGGGTATTTATTAAATTTAAAGGATTTGTTTTTATTTCCAGGATTCCGAAAACGATTTATTCAACTTCATTCCTATAAACACAGTAGCAGGACAAAAAAATGAAAGACAATTAAATTTGGAGCCCCCCAATAAGCAGCTGAAGAGATCTTCCACGGCATTTACTTATGTAAAGAAACTCTCTCGTGGGGCTAAAGTAATAAGGATTGAAGTTTACGATGCAGAGAATTTTTATAAGTTCGCTTTGTGATTGTGACGCCGAATTATGTGTTCAACATGTAGTGAAATAGTATATTATGTAACAAGTGAGCGAAGTTGCTAATTACAGTCGAGGCTGTGATTTGAGCCCGAGCCGCAGGCGAGGGCTTAATAATGAGCCGAGACTGTAATTAGCAACGCTCACGAGTTACATACGACGTTTTTCAACACACTTGTGAGTAAAAGACAGACATACGTGATCATAAAATAACAAACACACTTGATAACAAAGCTGTGAATTGTGATTGAAAAATGGCGCCGAACTTCGCGCATGCGCGTAGGTTTTTTTGTCCGTCAAATGTGTCAATGTCTGTATAGCATATACAGCCTATTTTAAGTGAAAATGTTTAATTTGGAGTGGTAAATGCAAATATTTTAATATTTTATGACAAATGATTGTAAATTGTGAATAATTTGTTTAATATACAAATTTATTTTACTAATATAAGGCGCAAACATTTAAAAATGTATATGGATTTGAAGTGGTATAAAACCTCTTTGTTGTTTCTGAAAATCTTTAGTGTATAACCCGGACCAATAAAATATGCTCTGTTTTCTCGCATGTTATTTGCACAAAGGTACAATTCAACTTTGTAGGATTCATTATATTATGCACTAGGGTATAATATATTAATGCACGCGTGACTTATAGCCCAGTTTATAGTTCTAAACTCAATAGAATAACGCTCACTTTACGAGCAAGTGTGTTGAAAAATATTTTTATGAACGAAATTTATAAATCTGTAAAGGAAATTGCTGAAAAAGTATCTGATATAATGTCTTAAATAAAATATAGTAGTAAATAATTTATGGTTTATCTTTTCAACTTCCTTTCGTTAAATATATATTTATTTAATTTATGTGTGTAATGTAAGTTAACAGTTTGAAACAAAACAGTTTCAAAATATCATTCATATTAACATAGGTACTTATGAGATAATTCCGTTATAATTAATACGATAATTATTATCCAAACTTCTGTTTGTCCGAAATTATTCATTAAAAAAGAATCTTTTGATAATACCTACATGAATAAAGCGACTACTTACCTATGTAAATCTGTAAATAAATTGTGATAAATGTATGAATGATTAAATAGTAAAAAAAATTTTTTCGTCGCTCCCAGTCCAGCATGGATGATATACGTATTTAAATAATCATCTCAGTCTTTTAATATTTTTATTTCCTAAATGTATGAATGATTGCATAGTAGAATGGTGGTATGGGTAATAACTTGAATAATGGCTATTAATCTAATTAATGAATGAAACAAGTATTCATATAATCTTCTCAGTTTTTATAAATGTATGAATGAATAAATTTAATGATGATAAACTAAATGAATGATTGAATGGTTGAAATTGGGTGTTCCTGGATCTTATCTGATCCAGGAACCCCATCTTATCTGATCCAGGAACCCCAATTTCAAACTACTCCCGTACCTGGCACCTTCACCGAGGAAGACAGCTGCGGACGTCGGAATTGGAGGAAGAGTCAGCGCCTGGTTGACATGTTCTGGGCACGTTGGGTGCGCGAGTACCTTCCAGAACTCCAAAGAAGACGCGAACCTACGTCCAAGGGTACCATCAAACTCAACGACCTGGTACTCATAGCTGATGGAACTCTCCCTCGAAACGCCTGGCCCCGAGGCATCGTCATAAATATCTACCCCGGACCAGACGGTGAAATTCCAGTCGTCGACGTGCAGACAGACAAAGGGACTCTGCGAAGGCCTACAAAGAAGCTGGTGCCACTCCGAGGATGATGTCTCCTGAACGTGTACCCCCTGATGGTTCCAGTCAAGACTGCGGCGGGAGATTATGTACACGACTGAAGATAGTTTAATTTGAAATTCGTATAATTCTTAATATTATGTAAATAAAGATAACTTTGAATTGATTTAATAGCTTATAAGAAAGTATAGTTGTTGTTATAATAGTTTATGTTCATATCGTATAGGAATTTAATTAAAAATACAGTCCACTTAATTTGTATAGGATAAGTTTATTTTGAATTTAATAAAGAAAGAGAAAGTACGCAGACGGGGTAAAGAGTACCATACTTTAAGCGTGATAGGTAGAAACACGCAAAGTTGCTCGCCCGCAAGCCTACACTAGTTGCGGGCCGCCCAAATTAAATATATAGTCGGCGAAACCTCAGTATGGCACAATCGTTATCGATGTCAAGTGACACAGAGGATTGGCCGCGACTGCTGTACGTAAGAAGAGTACCTGCTCGGACCTCTCACTAGTGTTTCCTGCGCGACTTCACCGTGAAGTCTGCGCGCCCGTTATCGTAACGGAGTGACTGCCAACCAACGCTAGTCGTCCTGGTTGGGGGGCCCGTCCGTCCCTCGGTACCTGCCCGGTCTGTCACCAGCGGCAAGCCCCGGGTAAGGGCCCTGGAAAGACGGCGCAACCCGACTAAGGGTCGCAGGGACGCAGTCGCTCCCCGCGAGTTCCCGCGCTCCGGCATACCGGTATGCCGAGCCACCCGCCGCCGCGGAAGTCCACCGCTCCTGCGCCGCTTCCTACCATGCGCCGCCAATCGGCGGCTGCGAGGGAGGGCAGGCCGCAGTTGAGCAAAAGACCCGCCGCCGAGTCCACCGCTTCAAGCAAGCCCGCTCCGCCACCGGCCGTCAAGCCAGCCCGCAAGCCGGGGAGGCCGCTGTCGCCACCCGCGTTGGAGGCTACGCCGGCTGCTGCAAACGTCGCTGATGCTATTGGCGGAGCATCGCCGTTTAGCGCGCCGACACTGCCACCGACAAGGACGCCGGCGGTTTCCCCGCACCGGACCGGCTCGCCGGCCGCGGGCGAGAGCGAGATAGTCGCTCACCGCACCCCCTCCTCACCCGAGCGGGGGATATTAATACAACAACTGGAGCAGCTGACCCCGGAAGAAGCGCAGGAGATAATGGCCGAGGTGTACGCGTACCACGGCCTATCTACTCCACCTCCGGTCTACCGACTTCAGGCCGCGCACACGGAAGCGTGTTTGTCGCCCTCCACACCAGGAGCCGGCGACGAATTCTTCCCTGCGCCGCCGCCGACGCCAGCTACCCTGCCGAAGCCGCCCAGAGCGCGCCCGCAACCCGCGGGCACCCCGCCGGGCCAGGTTTTGGCGGGTACGCCGGACCAGCCTCCCCGCCTAGACAGGCGCCCCCGCGAGCCGCGACGGCGAAAGGTGCCCCCCGAGGAAACCCCCACCGCGCCCCGCGCCTCCGCAGCCGCGCTCCCGACCACGGGGCGCCCCACACCGAGTGAGAATAAGCCGCCGTCGAGCATGCCGGCCTTGTTCACCTCACCGGACAAGGACGGCGCTCCGGCGCCCACCGGACGAGACTTCGCCACGGTGGCGGCCTCACCGCCGACACCGTCGCCGCCCGCAATGCGGCCCGCGACCGCGCAGCCTCAGAGCGCGACGCCGGTGATGCGGCCTGCTGCTCGAGCGCCGGCTAACAAGCCGGCCGCCCGCGCCGCCGCCGCCGCACCGACGCCGCCCACGCAGCCGAAACTGCGGTACCCACCGCTCATCGTCGAGCACCTCCCCAACTGGCAGGTCCATTTCCGCCGGTTGATGGACGAGCTCGGCAGACCGGCGAGCGCGAGACCGCACGGAAGGGGCCTGCGATTCGTGCCGACTGACGACGTGGAATACCGCGTCGTCCAGAGATATCTCGCTCGGCTGGAGAAGGAGGAGGGAATCTCCTGGTTCTCCTATTCTCTTCCGGCCGAGCGGCATATCAAGGTCGCGATACGCGGCCTCCCCGTCGACACCCCACCGGACGATATCCTCGAGGACTTGAAGCGCCGCGGTTTCGAGGCTGAGTACGTGCGGCCCATACGCGCCCGTCATGGGCGCCCGGGCTGCATTTACTATGCCCAAATCGCCCGGACCACAGACTTCCAGCAGATTTACAGCGTGTCGGAGCTCCTCTGCATGCCGGGCATCAAAATTGAGGCCTGGCGGGGCAGGAGGGGCCCGGCGCAATGCCACCGCTGCCAAAAGTTCCGGCATTCCTCCCACAACTGCCACAGGCCTTTGGCTTGTGTGCGGTGTGGGGAGGGACACCACGCTGGAGCCTGCCCGAGACCGCGTGAAGAACCCGCCACGTGCGCTAACTGCGGGGAGTCACACCTCGCAAGTAGCGCAGCCTGCCGGGTCTTCCAGCGCGAGATGCGCAATCGGAAGGCCGGCACAGTTGCCCAGACCCGACATGTCCCCGCCGCCCTGGGGCAGGCTAGCCTTATGGCTCCAACCCAGGGGTGGCGGCCACACCGAAGATGACCAGGAGGAGACGGCGCCGCAAACCAAACTCCGCCCCGTGCGTCGAGACGGTTGCGGCCCCCACCGGACAAGACAGCCCAGCCGGCGCCGCCATCAAGGCCGCGCTGGCCATACTCAGGACAGCCCTCAACGCGCTGAGCGTGTCCAAGGACCCGGCGCCCGCCCTAGCTTTGGGCATTTCCCAGCTGGAGGCAGTAGCTGGCCAGCTGATCCCCTAGCTCCCTACGCTGATCGCCCGACGGCCGTCTGTCTTGCGATAGACCGCTGACGGGCTTGATTGCGAGGGGTGCTAGGCCACCATCGATGCCGCGCCTAAGGCACCCCAAGGACCGGCCCAACTCTTTGGGCTGCGCTGCTGCCTCCCGAAAGGGGCCATAGCCCCGAGCGGATTTCCCCGTTCCCCCCTCGGGGGGGGCGAGCGAAGACAAACGAAAAAAAAAAGGATAAAAGTATGGAACATCACTTCCCGTTTGCGTTCGCTCCCGAACGGTCGTGTCTGCGGCCGCTCCCGAGTGTTCGTATTGCGCTGCCCTTGTTCCCTCCCCCGCACTCGTGCGGGTCAGGTGCCAAGTTAAGCTCTTTCGGAAAGTTTTCTCTTGTGGAGGCTGTGTGGTGTCGGGGCTAATTCATCTGCCCTTTTCAGGGCGGACCCGACTGCTGCCGGCCGAAGCATCGCTGGTCAGGTGGATACGTAACCGTGACAACTAAGCCTGATTGTCCGCCGTTCAACGGCAATAGGTCCGTGTTAGGTTGATCTTTCTTTCAGCGCAGTTTGTGCAGCTACTTCGCCGTTCACCGGCACATAGGTCCCTCCAGTTAGGATTAGGGCTCTTTTTCAGAGTAGGATTAGGTTCCCCGGAATCGATGGAGGCCCCCATCGATTCCCCGGCTAGTCCCGGAGAAGTGCAAGAACTCCGGGATGTGGTAAGTCAGTTGCAATCCCAAGTCGTTCAACTCACACACATGTTCACGTTACTAAGTCAACATTTCGCACCATCCGCTCAGGCACGATCTGCGACCCTCCCGGCCACTCCGCCTTCTCTTAGTTTTCCGACAGATTCCCCGGCGTCCCCAGATGTCGAGCCTGTCGATACTATGCCAGATTTCATGTCGGTCGATTCTTCCGCATGCAAACGGAAAACTACCCCACCGGGCAGTGATTCCGACTCCACTCCATTAGTTCCAGAATCTCCTGCTCCGTTCACCGAGGTTCGCAAAAAATCAAAATCAAAGAAGAAGAAGAAAGATGCTTCTTCGTCTTTATGTCCATCCGTTTCAGCTGCTCCAGCCGCTGTTCCTGCTCCGCAAAATGTCGCACCGGCGTCTGCTCCTGCGCCTTTTGTTTCAGCGATCCCGGCGTCCCAGCCTGCGTCGCAATCAGATTCGGCTCCGCCGAAAGTCAAGTCTCCGCCTCCCGTCTTCCTACGGGATAAGAGCCGCTGGACCGAGGTCTCAGCTCTCTGCAGAACGCACTCCCCGAAGATCCAGTATAGTAAGGCATCCAATGTGGGTGACTCTATTAAGGTCGTTGTCTGCTCAATTTCTGATTTCAGGAATTTCACTCGGCTTCTTGCTGACAAGAAGCTCGAGTACCACACTTACGCCCTCCCTGAGGAGCGTAAAATTCGTGCCGTCCTCAGGAACGTGCCGTTCGAGCTCTCGAACGAGCAAATCCAAGAGGACTTGTCTTCTCAAGGCTTCCCCGTCGAATCTGTGCACAAAATGCACAGCCGCCGAGGCAAGCAGTTCCCACTTGCGTTAGTAATCCTAGCGAAGAACCCGCAAGTGCAGTCCATTTTCAGAGGCAAGCTCACCGTGTGCGGTCTCTCCAACATCCGCGTCGAAGCACCACACAAGCGTGGTTTCCCAGGTCAGTGCCACCGCTGCCAATTGTATGGTCATGCGGCGGCAAACTGTTTTGCTTCCCCTAGGTGCGTCAAGTGCCTAGATCCGCATGGGACTAAGGAGTGCTCCCGCACTCCCGAATCGCCCACAGCTCCGTCCTGCGTCTTGAGCGGCCAGTCTGGCCACACAGCAAACTTTTGCGGCTGCCCCAAGGCACCGCGTCCTGCTAGGGCTATCGTGAAGCTATGGGGAGTTTTCTGGGGAGTTTTCTGACAGCTCATAAAAATTAGTTCAAAAAACCTCTATAGATGGCACTTTTAAAAAGCCGAAGGCGTTAAGTCTGTAAACTATAAGGTAGGTAAGTGGTATCTACCATCTATGGTTATTTATATGTTCAATTTCTCATACAGACATCAATTAATTTATTTTACTTTTAAAAACGCAGTGTGGAATAAATTCTTCGCCTTCGCCTTTTGTAAAGCGCCATCTATCGAAGCCTTTAGTACCAATTTTGTACAGTTTTGTTTTTTTAATGAGCTGTCAGAAAACTCCCCATTAATTTAATTTACTTTTAAAAACGCAGGTAGAATAAATGGTTAAATGACAGGCAAGACTTTGCCTTTTGTGAAGCGCCATCTATCGAAGCCTTTTGTACGATTTTTGTACCGTTTTGTTTTTTTAATGAGCTGTCAGAAAATCTCTCATTAACCGAGTACCTACCAATGTTCAAATCTGTTTTAAATGAACCATGTCTATTACTACAGACCGTTCACTATAAGATGTCCCCTGCCTGCTGATGTTGGCAGCATTGTGGCAGCAGTGTTACCAATAATATGTGTCCATTTTAACCCCCTAATCTAACTTTGTTTATACCTACCACGAATAAATATATGTTTAATTTTCTGATTTGTAAATAATAAACAACTATAAGACTAGGAAGGTTTTCAATGACGACACAATTTATATTATACGAGGGCGAATCAAAAAATTCTTAGAATGAATACAAAAAAAAAACATTTAAACAAGAATATTTTATTTTTCTACGTAATCTCCTTCTAATCTTATACGCTTAGAATACCGCATCTCCAACTTTCTTATTCCTTCCGCAAAAAAATCATTTTCTCGACTATTAAAAAACTCCTCTGTGGCAGTCATAACCGCGTCATCGTCAAATTTAGTTCCACGTATATGCTCCTTTGATTTTGGAAATAAGTGAAAATCACTCGGGGCTAAGTCAGGAGAATATGGTGCGTGATCAAGGACTTCGAAGCCAGCACTGCGGATTGCGGTGAGCGCAACTTCCGAACGATGAGGTGGAGCGTTATCCTGGAGAAACAACACGCCCAATGACAATTTCCCACGACGTTTTTCTTTAATCGCTTCATGTAATTTCGGGATTAAGTTTGCATAATAGGATGCAGTTATCGTTTGCCCTTTTGGCAAGTAATCAATAAAAAGGATTAATTCACTATCCCAGATAAAGAAAACAGCTTGACAAGCAATAGTGCCAACATAACGGCAGCGGACATCTTACGATGAACGGACAATACTCAGGCTCCCTTGTCTTTGTATTTGCCATTGCACACATGCACAGACTTTGAATGTGTGCGTGATAAATCGCCTGTGTGCAAACCGGCACCAAAAATAAATTATAACATTATGCTGAAAATTGATACACTTTAACACATTTATTTTTAGTTTTATTTTCTTTTATAAATTTTGGTACATACAAAAAAATTGGTTAGGTAATGCGAATTTTAAACAAAAGTGGTGTATAAAAAACCATATATGATAGATACCTACCACTAAACTTACCTACATTATAGTATACACAAAGAGTATACAGACCTAACGCGTTCGGCTTTTTAAAAGTGCCATCTATAGAGGTTTATTAAGAACTAATCTTTATAAGCTGTCAGAAAATCCCTCCTTGGTTATTGATTGGGTTCAGGGTTGCCAACTCTACGTCTTTTTACGTAGATCTACGTATTTTAAGCCTTTCTTTCAAACCTACGAACTTTAGTCCCAGAATCTACGTATTTTCTATCAAAATTGTTCAAATTTGCAAAATAGACTGAAAGAGCATAATTTCCTTTACTTTCGCGAAAAAAAGTTAATAAACGTTCCGTTTCATACTAACGCACTCTCGCCTCGCCACTCAACACGTCACGCCATTTATTTTAAAAACAGGGCGCCATTCATCTGTGTTCTGTGACTCATGTCACATGGGATAAGTGACGTGACTGTGTAAAACGAAACGTCTGGCCGTCAAAGTGAATCTTAATTCCTAACCAAAAAAAAATTTTTCGAACTAAGATTTCGAAGGAGTTAGCAGTGCAAATGTCGAGCGTCTGTTTTCTGCGATCAATTTGATGAAAACTAATATAAGAAACAGGCTTCACACTGACACGCTAACAGGCTTACTTTTTACGAAGAGTGGCTTTAAAAAAACCGTGAACCTTCGCAGGAACACCTTAAAAATTTTAATAAATATATGTACAAAAAATTGATAGTAAAATTTAATAATTTAAATAAATTGATGATGACCGAAAGTACCAAACTTTTTTAAATTATCTACAAGTGGTAATTCATAGATTTTTTTGTTTGCTAACAGTATTTTTTTTTAATTTATTGTTTGTCTGCTGTCTACTACTTTTTGGGTAATATAAATTGTCGTTTTATTCACTTTTACCTTACCTACTCTCTTCATTTTACTCAGAAAAAAAGTACGTAGATCTACGTATTTTCTATATGGAAATTTTACCATTTCTACGTAATTTTCTAATCTGACCTACGCCTTTTTAAAAATCCGAGTTGGCAACACTGATTGGGTTATTGTCAGTCGTAATTTTCGCTCATTCCTTCATTTCAATAGAGTTAACTTCACTCACTTAATTTATTGATTTCTAGTTTTCTTACTGAACTTGAGACCTTTCTTTGAGTTTTCGTTTGTTAATACTATTTATTAACTAGAAGGAATAAGTTATGATGGACGAAGCAGGAAGCTCTGCAAATATTGGAAGTGAAGACCGTGATATGGATACAGATTCACTTGACAATACTACGACCCTTAACGGTTGGAGTAAGGAAGATAAATTTGAATTACTTCAGGCACTTAAGGCTTCTAATTCTGATGATCCAAACATTATTCATGATTATATTCCACATAAAACACCTAGAGCAATACAAGAAGCCCTTGATTACTATAATGAACAAGCACAAAAATTAAAACCAATGGCACCAACAGTAAAAGCCAAAGCCAAACCAACACATAAAGATATATTATCTGAACCATTAGCTGAATGGGCAAAATACCTTACTGATAAAAACGATTTATCAGATCTTATTACAGAAACAGCGTATGCAGTACGACTTATTGCAGAGTTTGAAGAAATTCCTCCTGCTGCTGATACTGAGAATATTGATTTTAAGAAAATTTACCATATTCTTGCAGATGCCCTTGAAGGTAAACCTTTACCCGAAGATAAGTGTGTATCAGAGATTTTGAATAAATGTATTTACGATACAGCATTAACAAGCAAAACCTTTTTAAAATCCATAAATATTAAACAGTTTCTGGAGACTATAAAACATGATGTCAATAAAGATGTACCATTACCCTTGAAACAAACAGTTAATAATGAAATAGCTTGTATTACACATTTGGCTTCACAGAAATGTTATAATCCATTAAATATTCCAGAGAAATCCTTAAAATACCAAAATTAAATAATTGAATTGTAGATGTGTTTTTCTCTAACTAGTATAAGTTGCGAATAAGTAATAGTAATCATCTGCTGAGAACAAATCACTATCATTCTCATGGTACTATAAATTTTCCGATGATTGGAATTAACAGAGTACTCTTCAGCACCAAAGTCAAATTTTAAGTCAGGAACTTTTTAACACCTGCTATGACACCAAAATTTCATTAAAGTCTACCTAGGTATCGCCTACTATTATATAATTGGCAATGGACTTATCAGGCACTAGAAAAATATTAATGTGAACTAGCCCGGAGAGTCACTGGTACTGAATGTGTAAACTTAAATATTCACTTTCTTGATGTGAAATATTTTAATATTATAAAGCAGTAGTTTGTTTTTTCACCCTCCATGGCCCAGTGGTTGAATAGCCATTAATAGAATAACAAATCATTTGTAATATCTATAAAATGTGATTTTCATCATAACTCTTTGAAGGGCAGTAAAACAGACTTATGACAGCTATAACCATATACTATCCTCCAAGCTTTAAGTAATTTTGCAAAAAAACATTATTTTATAGTACCCTCTTTTTCGTTTTTTATTTTAGGTTACATTATGTGAAAACAATATATGACATTTATCTATTTATTTACTCTTTATTGTTTATTAAAAAAAAATACAGATAAATAATAAAAGGATAACAATGTACAAAAGGCGGTCTTATCGCTCTAGACTTCTAGAGCGATCTCTACCAGACAACCTCATATTATTTATTAATAAACAACTTTGAATAAATACATTGTATGTTTGTGCTCACCAAGATGAAACATGTTCTTTGTAGCCAATGTAGGACAATAATATCAAACTTATTTGCTACATCTATCTTCTATACATAAAACATTATTTTTTGTTCAAGCGAAAACAGCAAACAGTTTTTTCAGGATTGGCAGTTTCTTTTTTTCCTTAAAAAATATGGCCAATCTTATAGGTCTTAGGTACCTTTCTGAAATCTTTATTAGTTGCGTAATTTATTTGTTAAATGTGCAGAGACAGTCCAGTACATTTTTTTTGTAGAAAAACATAATGGGAATGATATATTTTTCTCAAAGATACCTAATGAAGTTTAACAAAATGATATTTGAATATGATAGATCTACTTTTCTAAAATATTTACAAAAAAATAAATAAAGAGATATCTGTTTGATTGTACAAACAGCAACAAAAAAACTGCCCAAAAGCGGCATTTTACGAAAAAAAATGGGTCGATTCAACGGAAAGCCCGCAAGATAACCGTCGTTCAGTGCTACGCTCTGATGCCAAACTTGTAGGCAAGTTTGGAAGAAGACAAGGATGATTTCTTTAGTGCACTCAACTTGACTTTTAAAAACACCCGCAAACAGGATACAGTGATCGTCATGGGTCGGTAGGCACCGATAACGACGTCTGTCAAAGACAAATAGACTCAGGCTGGGATTTTGGAAAGAGAACGAGGAGAGATTCTCCGAGTTCTGTCAAGACAACGATCTCACTATCGGAGGTACTCTGTTTTATTCATGGAGAGCATCACAAATAAACCTGGAACTCGTCCGATTAACTAACCAAGAACCAAATTGACCACGTTGCCATCAGCTTCAAGTGGAACTTATCACTGTTCGACGTTCGCAATAGTCGTGGTGCAGATATATACAGTGATCACCACCTAGTCGTAGCGGGTAGGGCTTAAAGTAGCCGTAACACGAGCGGCTAAAGCGACCACTAAAGTTGGCAAACGGTTTGAGGTAAACAGGCTCCAAGACCCGGATATAGGATATGCGTCAGACTTCAGACTAGAGCTGTAGAATCGCTTTTCCGCCCTTGAATTCCAAGTGGAAAAACACACAAACGAAGACTGGATGTCACAGAAAACTTGGAGCCTTATAGAAGCAAGGCGCGGTCTCCATCTTCAACTCCTGGCAACCAACGATTGATGGGGTTATCCACTCCGCTAATGTGTCGTATGTCGCTCGTGAATTCACATATAAATAGTGGCCGGCGTGCACGGCGAGGTGACTCGGTAGAAGATGGCGTCTTTGTTAAGATAAAGGTGAGTGTTTTATGATCTGTGAATACGACAATTGGTCTTCCTTCGTAGATGTTTCTGACGTGTTTCATGGCCATGTACGAAAATTCTTCTGGCCGTCAATGACTATAAACGTCGGAACCTGGCCGAAGCAATGTACTCAATGCCAAAAAGGAAAGTACATCGTCACACAACAAGCAGTATTTCGTCGTTCCCGCCCGTTGACCGATTCCAGCACATCCATGTCGACATCGTCAGACTACTACAAGCGTCACCCGAAGGTCATCGCTACCTGCTCACTATGATAGATCGACACACAAGATGACCCAAAGCAATTCCAATTGACGATATAGCAAGAATCATTTACACTCACTGAATTAAAAGTTTCGGCTGCCCAATCACACTTGCCTCGGACCAAGGACGCCATTCCGAGAGTCACCCGTTCGCTACGCTGATGAAAACAATGGGAATACACAAAACACGAACGACGCCATACCATCCACTGTCAAATGGTATCGTCGAGCGTAGGCATCGCTCACTAAAGTCGAAATTAAGAGCTAGACTAGACGCCAACAGAACCTAGACAGAATAAATACCTACTGTGCTACTGGGCTTCGTTCCACCCTCCACACGGACACCGGTGTGAGCGCGGCTGAATTAACCCACGGCTGCAACTTACATCCACCTAGCGCTTTCTTCACGATAGAGAGACCCCAGCCGGCCGCCGACCACACGTTCGTTGAAACACTAAGGCAAACATAAAAAGCCTTAAACCCAACAATCCAGTAATACCTCACAGTAACAACAGACCTATATTCATCCACCCGCGCCTTCTTACCTGCAGTCATGTGTTCGTTCGAGTAGACGCCGTGAAATCTCCGCTACAGAAACCATATGAAAGCCCATTCAAGATCATAAAAAAATCAAGCAAACACTTCACAATACAACTGCAAGACAGACAGGCCACAATTTCAATCGACCGAATAAAACCTACCCACACCTTAGCGGAAATCGAACCAAGTGAGACGGCTCCCCGCTGCAACGAAGATATCTATCCAAATTCAAACCAAGACACAGCAACTGCACTCAACGACGCGATGTATATAACTACTTATATTCATCTATCTACGCATTTTTACCAATAAAATTATCTTCACCCACCCAGTCGTCTTGAACTTACTTCCTCCAGCAAGATCCCCTAAATGTAATCCCAATCATTAGGTATATTCAGTACTTTGTGTAAGAGAAACTCGACAACGCCTTGGGAGAATTGTTCGCCCTCCCGGACTTCACCACAGGATATCCCAGTGCAATCCACTCTTAATGGAGTGTTTTGGGGTAATGCCTTAATCACGCTTGGCAGCAGTGCGAGCACAGAACGTTATCGACTCGTATTGTCACGAATGTTCGTATAGTATGGAGACGGTTTGTTAGCAATAATTGAAATCTATCCATTGCCGCACGGCCAGCTTAAATAAATGTGGGCCTTGTTAATTTTGAATGTTTGTAAACATGTTGTACTCTTAAATAACTGTTAAAAATAAAAAAATACAATGCTACTAAAAACTTGCAACCGACTCTATACTATACGAACATTCGTTAACATACGATTCGATAAAGTTCTGTGCTCGCACCGCAGGTGCGTTAGGAATCGCAGTAAGATGTTTATTTTCCCTTAGTCGTCGACGACACTTGTGGGAAGAGATGGGGTAGTGCTATTCGCAAGAGGGCACTTACGCCTACCGTGTATATCTATACTAATATTCAAAGCTGCAGAGTTTGTTTGTTTGTTTGAACGCGCTAATTTCAGAAACTACAAGTGGGATATGAAAAATTAATTTTGCATTTGATAGCCTAACTCTTGAGTAAGGTTATAGGCTATATTTTATCCCGAAATTCCCACGGTAAAACCGCGTGCGGTGGCTAGTTATTAATAAACTTAAGTTTATACTAGAACGTAAGTAAAGCTTTTTGTTAAAAAGGTAAAAAATATAAATCATAACATTTTAGAATACATTTAAATAAATTTTTAATCTATATCTAAATTACCGACAAAAAACTTAAGTAGGTATATTTTTTTCTCGAAAATATTTAATTACGTTTCCGACTTCCGTGAAAATAATAACGCCGGCCCGTTTTCATTACTATGATAGATAGAGATAGATATAATAAAGTTATTATGTGACTGACTGATGTTGGACTGATGTTTAGTTAGTTGGGAACTTGGGAGAAAAGAACAATTTGAGTGTGATGGTGTCGTAATAAAGAACCAATGAAAATGCAAAATCAATAAAACAGGTGTGCGTGCTCTCAGAAAATTGGTAAGCAAGCCCAGCCCACCATATCCGCGAATTTGTATCTCGTGAAATTTTACATGTTTGTCTCTTAATGTCTTTATAAAGTAATAAAGATATTATTTAAAATGAGTTAATTAAAAAACATGGAAAGAAACCTAAATCATCAAACGATCAAATAAAATAGCGTTTTCTAACGTTTTGGTTAAAGTGATGTAAGATTGACTTCACACTGATTTTTTGATAGCAGCAAAAATGTATTTTGATAATAATAAGGGTATTGCAGTCAAAATCGCATATCAAATTAACGGAATGCCTTGATTCCAAAGATACATTTAAAATTCAATAATTTCGCCAAATGCCCGAATAGTATCCCGCAATAAATTACAAATCAATAAATTTGCCAAATATTTAATAGTGACACACCATTACTAATTAAAGGGTATTTTAGTTAAAAATCTTGCTTATGAAGTACTATTTGTATTAAACGCTTTTCTAAATATTAATTATTTCATTTACTGATATTTTACTTGGTTACAGATAAAATAAAAAAAAAATGGAAATTGATAATCAACTTTTACCCATCAAGGGACACTACTTCCTATTCAATGCTGGTAAGTTTATAACATAGGTATTTAAAAGTGCTGAAGATTTTTTTTTGTTAGTATACTATAGGTTAGTTAGTATAGGACTGAATTTATTTTGGGGTTGCTCCGATTATCCGAATTTAAACTTTATTAACACTATAAGGTACTAAAATGCAGGAAGTTGCAGGAACTATAGATGGCAGCAGTAAATCAGACCCTTCATCATGCTTTTAAATATCTGAACATAATAATATCTTTAATCACATTTTAATATGATAAAAGTTATAAAATATGAGATAGATCATATCAGTTATTATCGTCGGCATGGGCAAATTATGTTTAAAAGTCTTTTTGGCCAGTTGAAAAGGTACCATCCTAATAAATGAAAAAAATGAGGCTGTTATGATTAGCAAAATTATTGCCCAAATTTTCGCAAAAAAGAACAGAGTATTTATGACATAAAAATAGTAAATAATCTTTTCAATTACCTTTGCATTGCAAAAAATATTCATTACTTTTTCAGAGAAGCTAAGTAGATTGGTTTTGTTAATTTTATTTGTTTTTATTTTATCAGATAGATTTTGAAAGAAACATTGCGGGAGAGCAATTTGTAAATTCCAAGGTAGATTCTCCGGGAAAATTAAGCATCTTTGTATGCATAAATTCTCCTGAAATCCCTAAACCACGAACTAGCGATGCCCAAATGGGTGCCCCGTCACATTGGCAATTATTGGGTTATGATGACTGAAAATGTCCAAGTTACTTCCATTAAAAGTTAAAAAATATTTTTATAAAATAAACCAAATATTCCGTGGTTTTACCTGTATCTGATTTTGTTTTACCTGTACAACTTATGATTCTGCAGGAATATCAGGATAAAAAGTAGCCTGTTTGCTATTCCTGACTGTACACTATCACTACACCAAATTTCATCCAAACCCTTTGAACCCTTCTGCCGTGATTAAGGAGCGTACATCCATCAATCCAAACTTTTGCATTTATAATATTAGTAAGATGGCATATTTAAGAAACATTTATTTGCAGGTACGGCACCTTTAGTTCCTTACCTGTCGACATATGCCCGACAGCTTGGTTTTTCCTCGGCAACAGTTGGTCTCATTTACACTGTATTGCCTATATTTGGGCTTGTTGCCAAACCACTATTTGGTATTATTGCTGATAAGTAAGTACTTAAACTTTTTTTATAGATATTATAAGAAAATGTGCACTTTATTTATCTAATGTTGTCATATAAAATAATAAATATATGGTTTGCATGTCTAGCTGATATGTTAACCAATCTCGTGAATTATCGACGCATCATTCGCGGTGAGCGAAAAATCTCAGCGAAAAAAAGGGAGGCGTGGCATAGATTATTGATTTCGAAGCATAGATATAAATGTTAGATTTTTTATATACAAGGGCCGTATTCGACATAGCATTTTCTTATTTTTAAGTCTCTCCAGTGTCAAATTTTACGACGTGAAACGTCAAAAATACAGCATTATACAAAAACTGTTTTTTCTCTTACTGTCACAGCATTAAGAAACAAATAAGAGAATTCATGCCCGTCTGCACTAAACTTCAATTCAATTCTTGACAACTTGGTAACCAGCCGTCGATATGAGGTGACAAGCTATTACTGCCAGTATCATGTGATGGGATAGACACGGTATTAAGAGTTAAGGTCAAAATGGAATTAACACTACAAGTGGTGCAGACCGGACGTTGAGTTACCTAAAAGAATAAGACCTCATGAACCATCACCGACAAAAAACAAACGAGGTTTAACGTACTAGTGTTAGTATCATAGATTAATACATATTTGCACAGAAATATTATACTGACGGACAAATTTACAAAGGGTTTTAAGGATAGGAGGGTGGTTAGAGGAGAGGAGGGTCTTCATGCTGGGTTGGATGTCGCCATAGTATAAAACGAGTAGTAAAATTTGATCCTAAGTTGATACTTCGGATCAAATTTTGACGTGCAACGAGAATTGATTGACTTTTATTGTCATTTGGCCTGTCGGTTCATTCGACATGATCGAAAAGAAATGAGAACACTATAAATAATTGTATTGTGGGAACTTATGTAGCTCAGGTTTCGTCAATATACCAACTAGTGAAGGGAAAAGGAATTATCGTTTTTGAGATGATGTTTTATGTTTCATTTTTTTTTAAATAGACTTGGTAATAGTATATTATATATATGTAGTTATATATATGTAACTCGTGAGCGTTGCTCACTTGTTACATACGACGTTTTTCAACACACTTGTGAGTAAAAGACAGACATACGTGGTCATAAAATAACAAACACACTTAATAACAAAGCTGTGAATTGTGATTGAAAAATGGCGCCGAACCTCGCGCATGCGCGTAGGTTTTTTTTTCTGCCAAATGTGTCAATGTCTGTAGGTATAGCATATACAGCCTATTTTACGTGAAAATGTTTAATTTGGAGTGGTAAATGCAAATATTTTAATGTTTTATAACAAATTATTGTAAATTGTGAACAATTTGTTTGATATACATATTTGTTTTACTAATATAAGGCGCAAACATTTAAAAATGTATATGGATTTGAAGTGGTATAAAACCTCTTTGTTGTTTCTGAAAATATTTAATGTATAACCCGGATCAATAAAATATGCTTTGTTTACTCGCATGTAATTTGCACCAAGGTACAATTCAACTTTGTACGATTCATTATATTATGCACTAGGGTATAATATATTATGCACGCGTGACTTATAGCCCAGTTTATAGTTCTAAATTCAATAGAATAAGGCTCACTTTACGAGCAAGTGTGTTGAAAAATATTAATGAAATAAACATAATTTTTTTAAACTATTGTATTGGCATAACTTTTCGAACGCCGTCATAAGTTTCTTGCCTAATGTATGACACCGATTTCCCATCTCATAACTTTAAGCAAGAAATTGAATGTATCATCAAATTACAAATTACAATAAAAGTCAGAGTGTTTGGTTGGCTGCCATGAGTCTTGGGTTGCCGTATTAAATTTCGATTACAAAATACTGTTTATATTACTAATAATGAAAGCACCTATATTTTTTAACGTCTAGTCTACTATAATTATTTTATATTTGAGCGTAATATTTCGTTCCTTTTTACAAAATTTGGAAAATTACAGCAATTTAGTTTACCTTGTTGTAATAGAATAAAGAAGGCTATTTAATTTTTTTATACAAACTTTCAGGGAAATTGGACGGTAGGGCAAATATAGAGAAAACATATGTCAGAGGTAAAGCAACTGCGAACGGACTGTGCAGACTTAGGATCGGCATTAGGAGGAAGTCAGACGGGCATCAATGTCGAATCGGGTCCCAATGGGCTTTGACATTAGGGAGTGCTAAAATTAGTGAATGCAATGTCGAATGTGGCACAATGCATGCCATGGAACTCAAATCCAGATTTCTATTTTCTATGAATGAATGTTGAATTGAATTGAAATAATGATTCATGCATTATAATTTATATAGTTATATGTATTTGTGAATAAACTTATTCAACAATTTATAATATCATTCCACATATTGAAAAATAAATAAGTATTCACTAGTGATCTGCACCACTAGCTTTGGATCCAATATAATTTTTTTTGATAAAATATACTTTCCCCAATTGTTGAGAATTCAAATGCTAAAATAATACGGTTTCTGAGATTAGCACATTCAGTATTTTGACTTGCTAATATTTTGCTACCTTAATATTAAGTACCAACGTTATAAATGCAGATAGTAAATGTGTTATATCATTTTTTTATCTTAATCTGTCTCAGAAAGTTATATTAATGCTCGAAATGGGGCCATTATCTTTAAGAGATAAGGATAATTTATGTCAACTGCTAGGTTGTATAACTATGTTTGAATGCTCAAGTAGAAATGGTAAAATTGAACTTGTATAAATTACATATGCAGTGGAAATAAATAATAAGGTCATTTAATTATCTTCACTGTTATATTTTATTAGAATAGGTATTCGCCTGGCATTAACTGGACGTGTAACACCATAGTCTTCATGCGCACTTTCCATCAGGTGGCATGGAAGACAAACGTCCTATCCTTACAATATAAAAAAAAAAAAATGTTGAGACCGTTGCTTGCGTTATATAGTTGGTGGATATGATAAAATTTGATGTCTTATCTAATTATTTCTGAATGTGCATAGGGCCACATTTGACGGAACTTAATCTATTTAATAAGGCAGCTCCTATGCTTTCATATAACTTAGTTGGACAATATTAAAAAAATATACTTGATAATATTATTTGGATAACTTAAAAAAATGAGAACAATGACAAAATCCTAGAACGACATTGTACCAGTAATTCAAAAAGCCCTCATGGAATTTTGATATTTGTGCTTTTGTTTTGTTTTCATATTTATCCATTGTTTATTGTTACAGGTTTTTAATTCAAAAGAAAATTTTTATACTTTTTCAATTTATCACCCTAGTCAGCTTTTTTACTATCTATTTTCTACCTGAGAGCAAAGTCGATGTCACTGTGGAATTGGACTGTGGTAATGGTGCTACGGTATTGAGAAGTTGTTATCAAAATGCAGACCAAATTAACCAATGTAAAATTTCCACCTTGAGCGATCAAAATACTACGGCCCTATGTGATGTAAGTTTTGATGTAAATGTATGAAATCCGTCATTGAATACAATTCCTAGGAAATGTATGTAATTCCTATAATCTGGGCCTTGTCGGTGTATCACAATGTAGTAAATATTCTTTTTAACAACGTGTTTTATTATAAAAAGATTTTTTTTCTACATTTGTAAATTAGCCTGTAAATTGTTTTGTTTAAAGTTTTTTATGTACCTAGTTAAATATTTATTAACATAGTCTGTAAGCATTTATATACTAACAAATTGAGTCTTTGTTACTTTTAAATAAATCATTCATTCATTCATTCATTCATTTGTATACATTTCTTAGGAAGTTCCATATTCTCCGTTACATATTCTAGTTTCGATAATCAATGAGGAATAGGTACGTATTTTATAGGTATAGTGGTTTTCAATTACTTTACGCTCTGCTTCATCAGACGGTCATATTAAAATCGATTAATTTATTTATGTTACTAATTATTAAAAAACCATCAAAAATTTCCGAATTCTTGAATATTTGGATGTTTTATCCGAATTATTTACTACTAAATAACGCAATTAAAAAAGAAGTATTATACGATCTTGAAGTACAATTGTTTAATTAGTTACTTTAAGTTCCTTTGGAAGTGAATATTTTGGTATGATTACAGGTTGAAGTTATCATTTAGGTAACAGCGCACATATATTTTTCATAATTATTTATCTTTATATATTTTATAGATGAATTGTGATATGACATCGCCGAAAATGTGGGAGACTGTTTGCGAGCATTGGCATTTACCACAGTATTGTTACAGTAATACAAAGGTCATAACTTATGAAACTATTATTGTGAATATCACTGAAGATAATGGTTGTATTTATTCTGCTTCGGACAATGTAACTCTTGATGGTAAGTTTTATTTAACATATTACAAGTGTTTCTGCATATCACAACAAGTTTAAATGATTTAAGTAGAGTTTTAAAGATGTTAACAAGTATTTGTAACCAGATTTCAAAATTGATTTAAGTTTGGAAAGAGTTTAATCCTCTTGTTAGACAAAAGCTTGTGTTAATCTAGCAGATGTAGTTAAATGTGGCAATCTATTATCTACAATCGCCACAGACCCACAGACGCGTTATCAAAACAGTTTCGGTTTAAATGTGTGTCATTATTGTACGTACCTAATCAATAACTATTTGCGCAATTGTTTACCGACTAACATTTTTTTGCTGGTATTTTTCCTAACTTTAGCGGGTATTTTTGAATAATCATGAAAAACATTTAAAAAAGAATCTAAAATTGAATCATCTTTCAGGGTATACTTACAGGCCGCAATGTAGAATAGGCCATGGCTATGTCGATATCAACGGACCTTGTCAATTGATTTGCACTGACGAAACATACAATTCGACTACGATTCTAGACGCAAATATGACTTGCAGAGACAAATTGTTAAATTTCAGGATGTGCTCTGAAGAAGCTTTACAGTATACAGCGCCGTTGTATTGTAAGGTATGAGTATACAATTTAAATAAATTTAAATCTATCTTTTAAACATTTACATTTTATGAACGGGCATAGCTTATTATATATAGGGTGTCTAGCGGCAGATTTATGTTTTAAAAATCGAATACTTCAAAAAGTAATAAACGGTGCGGGGGGAAGGCGGTGTCATTAGAACCACTGATCGTGCGGATTTCTCAGACACGATGTCGCAGTGGTCGGGTGAGCATCGCGCGTTCGCTATCGAAGCGTTTTTCAAGAGCCACGATTCTTACGTACTCGCGCGTCGACAGTTTTGTTCATATTTCAATATTCGACGGATAAGCGATGGACCGAGTGTGAATTTAATTCGTTCGTGGGTGGAGAGATTCCGCGCAACTGCTTCGGCTATGAATACACCACGACCAGGGCCTAGTCGATCGTCAAGGACCCCTGAAAAAATCGCACTGGTGGAACGGAGTTTACGTGAAAATGCACGACTTTCAATACGGAAAAGGGCAGCTACACTGGGACTTCCAAGAGCGATTGTTCATGAAATTTTGAAAAAGGATATGAAGTTCCATCCATTTAAAATTCAAATCATTCAAGAATTAAAAGAAAATGACTTTGTGTCACGCAAGTTTTTTTGTGAAACCATGTTAGAGCGTTTTCGTACTGGGAATTCAATTTTTTGGAGTGACGAGGCTCATTTCCATCTAAACGGACACGTTAACAAGCAAAACTGTCGTTACTGGGCTCCAAGAACTCGCAATCCTCGATTGAAACACCAAAAACCATTACATTGCCCAAGGGTAACTGTTTGGTGCACTTTATCTGCGAGTGGAATAATTGGGCCATTTTTTTTTGAAAATGCACGGGGCCACGCGACGAATGTCAATGGTAAGAATTATCGACACATGATTAAGAATTTCTTTTTGCCAAACCTGCCAGCTCATCCATCGTTCTCATCACACACGTCGTTCTAACAGGATGGTGCGACTGCACACACGGCCGGAGCTTCGATGGATTTGTTGCGCGAAAATTTTCCTCAAAAACTGATTAGTCGCTTTGGGGACATCCCGTGGCCACCAAAGTCCCCCGACCTAACCCCAATGGATTTTTTTTTTGTGGGGTTACCTCAAAGCAAGAGTCTACACCAACAACCCGCGAACTGTTGAGGACTTAAAAGGAAACATTTGACGAGAAATCGGCGCAATTGAACCGAGTTTATTGCAGCGTGTGGCGCGGAATACGAGGCTCCGTTTTGAACAGTGTGTGCAACAAGATGGAAGACATTTGGATGACATCATCTTCAAAAAATGAAATCCGCAGTATGGCTCTGTATTTTAACACGTTAATTAAAACTATACGTATAAAAGTTTTTTGGTTATTTTCTTTTGAAACCTAAATCTACCACCAGACACCCTGTATAAATAAAAAGATATGCTGCGTAATAACTATTCGGAATTTTATCGATGGTATGTAGGCATTTTAGACCGCACTTGGATTCGTCTAAGGCGATTAACCCTAGTGATGTATTTTGGCAGTAGGATTTCCCCAAAAACCGTGTAGCTAGCGACCACCGTTCATATAATACACCTGTGATTTTAGAAGTCTGAAAGCGCATACAACATATTTGACTTCGTCGTGTACAGTCACGTCTAATAATATGTATACATTTTCATTTGAATTTGAACATTATCACAACCGAATAAGTTGCGAAGTGTGTACATATAAATGCACGTGAATGTACCTGCTATCAAGCGAGTATATGGCCAAGAGTGGCCTTAGCAACTACACTACTCTATTTTAGTACTATACATGGTGTTCCTGTTGATTTTCCATAACTTTAAGGTTTTGTTCCTTACTAAAAAAGAATACTTTTTGCCACAGAATATGTGGTTCAAAAGTGCATACTTTCCAAGATGTCATCAATCTTAATATAATGAGTTAATAAATTATCACCCTTGTAAAATATTTTTAACATTAATTCAATAGACGCGTGTCACTGAAGCCATACCATAAACAACTAAAACATTTTAAACGTTGCATACAATGTATAACGCAAAGCGTTGCGAACTGTACCTGTTCTGTAAAAGGGATAGAAAATGCCACTTTGCATAAAGGTATTTTACATAAGATGTTTTGACTTAATTGAATTATTTTGTATAAAAAATAGAAACAAAAGCAATTAAAATTGAAAAATTATTCACACTTTGTTTGATTCTATTACATGGTCCCATTAATATCCTAGATTTATGGGAAATCAACAGGAACACATTGTATAATGAATATTTATTTAACCATTTTTATTGTTTATTTAATTTCTTAAAAATATTTTAGTAATGTTTGAAAGATTTACGTGTTTTCCCCTCTCTTTTTCTCTCTAATCATCGTAATTTTGATCAGTACGATCATGTATAATGCAATGTATGTATGTGAAAGCTACCTTTAAGAGCTCTCATTTCGTACATTTTGCCATACAAACATAGGAGCCTCATGGCGTCAGTATTTGCAGTTAGACTCCAAAAAATAAGTATAATACAGTTTGATCTTGCCGATGTTTAAGTTTGTTGCTAGTCAACATAATGGTTAAAGAAAAAAATAAAAGATTATGATCATTGGAAAATTCATATTTCAACCCCAGTTTTTACCAACTTTTGGCGTTAATTCGTGTTTCTACAAAAACATATTAAAATAATATGATCCACGGACCTAGCTTATTTATCACTAAATTTAAATAAGTATTTCTTTGTTAGACAAGTCCCAAAAGCATTTTAAGATATTTCGAGTATCGATATCTGTAAGAATGTGTCGTGGGTCTCACCAAACATCAACCTGTTTGTGAAATAGCAAAATATATTTGCCGAACCCAATGACAAGTTTGTCTGAGCGAGCGGTGGGCTCTTAAAGAACAACTCTGCACTCTCTGTTTTTTTTTTAATTATAGACTAAGCCCGTGTTTGACCTCAGTCTCTCCTGATGGTAAGTGGAGATGAGGTCGAAGATGAAGGCACATGGCTATGTTAACTCTGCTGTATTAAATAAAAACCTGTTAACTAAAAGACAAAACAATAAATGCGCACGAAAAAAATTCCGTCGAATTCAGTCTTCGACCATGTTTAGAAGTCGTTTAGAAAGAGGCATGTCTTATAGCCTTTTCTTTTGATTCTAAGAGGTACAATATTTGTAGAGTTAGGGTGTTACCACAACACTCGATCGACCGTCGATCGATGGTAGAATGGAACAGCCGACGTCGATCGATAGTTTTTACTAGGCCAAAAAAACCGATCGACGTCGGTCGATGGATGTGGTAACACCCTAATACAGATAGTTTAAAAAAACTTATTAGGAATGTATTTAAATTAAATCAAAAAGCGTTTGTGCTTCTGGTTTGATTTGAGGCCAAATTTAATGCCTACTGATTTACGACTTATGAGATAAGGGTAGACAACAAAGTCTTTCTTCAAACCAGCTAACATAGTATAGTACGATATAATGTTACAATTGTTATAACATGATAAATCTTTGACGAAGTTCTCATATTTTTAGCTACAAGATTTGAAGTTTATAACGTGCGTAAGTCGCTTTTTGCGTATGTTAGGATATTCATATAATAAAAATTTCAGGCAACATGTGATTTAGACGTGAGGACTCCATATCGACTGATGCAAATTTGCGAAGGCTGGGGCGCGGACGCTGCTAATTCTTGTCAACCAATAATGCCGGATGGTCAAGAGTTTCCATCGAATCTATCCTTTGTCGGATCTGTACAACTGTCGTCAGCTATTGCCGAACACGATTGCTTTTTTATGCAACTGAATCATATTGAGTTGCCTGATGGTAAGTAAATAAAGTATAATATTTTTTTCGAACATATCACCATAGTTTTTGTTATGAAATACGCTCAAAATTCGCAATATTATTAAAGAAGTTTTTTCCAAGCGCGTATTCTAATAATTTATTGTTACAATACTTGGATATAAAATTTGTTATGTGTTCATAAATACTGCAGAGGTGAAAATACCGGTTCCAGGTATGCTTTTTGGGTCTACTTGCATATTTGTTTTATTTAGCCGACACTTAAATTAGTTAATTCAAGGTTGAGGATGGATAGATGTAACGGCTTGATGAATTGTTTTTTTTTTCACACGGGCATAGCTTGGAATAACACATAAAATACTTTAAGACTTTAACTTTTACTTTACTTTACTTTAAGAATTTCTCACGATATTGCTATTTACGCGGATGTTGCAGTGTGCAACAGCTAATAGTAAAGTTGGTTTTTGCTTTAGTGTTAATATGTTTTTCACATTCTTTACGTTCGCGAGTTCAATACAAAGACACCAAGCTGAGGACTAAAACTACATATCTATACTGATATAATACACCTGAAGAGTTTGTTTGTTTGGTTGAACACGCTAATTTCCAACTTTCGGATTGATCTGAAAAATTATTTTTGCATTTATATCCCGACATTCCCACGGAATCAAAACTAATGCGAGTAAAACAGTGTGTTGCTGCTAGTATACCATACCAATACAAGCGTCCGAGAAGATTGTTCAAGGTCGCTGGGTCGGTTAGGTCGATTTTGTACCATGGTATGGCCGATGTTGGACCGTGGTAGGCCGATGACCTTGTAGTTCATCGGTTGAGCGTTCGTCTGCGGTGTGAGAGGTCCTGTGTTCAAATTACAACTAGGCCAGCTTAGAAAACATTTTTTTCTTAACTAGCTCGACTCTGAGTATATTAGGTCGTGTATCCACATTACAGGACGGTGCCGTGAAACGGCACGGCGTACGGCGCGCCGCCGCCGCACCGTTCCACGCGCTTCATATTAGCTCTTAAAATTATCTCTATCATGGTTAATTATAGATAAGTATGCCGTATAACGTAATGCCGGTGCAAATCAATGCTATTCTATAATTAACCAGTATGGATCCACGCCCTAAGTCATCCATAAAACAAACATGTACCTATATATTCTTATTTAAAATAATGAAAAATATTATTGACTCTGCTCATTTACTTGGTAAAGTAAATATTTGCTGTCCGCGCGCTAACCCTCGAAACCGAGGTCTATTTTTCATTCCCTTATATAACACTAACTATGCCATGAACTCTTTTATTCCCAGAACATGTATTAATTATAATAACATATACTCAACTACAGACATATTCATTTCATCCTTATCCCAGTATATAAAAAATATAAATAATGTCCCTACAAATCTTAGCGATAATTGATTTATTTTTCTTTCTTCTTATGCCCAAATTTAAATTTAATTTATTTACCTAAGTTTTATTGGGTTTGAATTTTCGCGCCCTTATTTTATATTTAAGATATTATCTAGCCTCTGTAATAGTATTAAGTTATAATTTTAAGTAAATATTTGCAATAATTTTAAGGTACATAACTTATGTACCTTAAAGAGTCGTCGTGGCGCCGTGGTTACTGTGTGTATCTTACGATATCACAGGTTAAGCAACGTTCGGCGCGGTCGGTACTTGGATGGGTGACCGCCGACCATTCGTTTCTCACGGCGACTTCCGTGCTTCGGAGGGCACGTTAAGCTGTCGGTCCCGGGTGCTGTATACTTGTATACAGTAGTCGTTAGGGTTTGTCAGAAGCCATATCGGCACCCTGAAAATTCTGACATCCACCACCCAGCACTGGGCCAGCTCGGTGGATTATGGCCTAAACCTCCTCTTCACCCAGAGGAGAGACTCATGCCCTGCAGTGGGCCCATTACACGGAGTCGTAATGATGAAAAAAAAAATGAACTTATGTATTCATTTATTATTCAGTATATTCAAAAAACTGCACTTTAGGTATTATGTAATAGTGGAGACTTTGCTGGCCTATGTACTTTTAATGTTTTCTTTTAGTTTTAAGTGTTTTACATGCTGTATGTTTCCCAAAACTGATAATAAATAAATAAATATAGCTTACTTTTCGACTCACATTTGATTACTTTTATTAAAGAACCACAGATTTGTGACTGAAATTATATTCACAGGAATGTTGTGGTTAAGATTACCTTACCTATCAAAGGGCATATGTTTTACCACACTAATCGATCGACGCTGTAACTCGACTGTAGAATAGATTAGTTGACATCGATGATAGCTTTTACTAGTCCAATCCGATCAGAGAAATCTTCCAGTATCACTTTCTTTTTATTTCAGGTTCCACGCATTATCCTAATTGCATTTCAAAAGCGCAGTACCAGATTGACGCGGAATTATTTCACTCAACTTGCGAAATTAGCTGCAATAATACTGTGGTGAGTCTTCATTTAGTATTTGTCATTATACTTTTGTGTCTTACCTTATTTATTAATCTTATAATAAATTTAACTTAGGTACCTACTTATTTCGTTTTATTCACTTCTTTTTTATTTCATCTAGCACAGCAATTAAATAGCACATCATCTTAGACTTAATAATTGATATTTTGAATTATTATAGAATCAAAATAATGGTAAATTCATTGGCACAGCCGTTCGCTTTTGTAAATAACATAATTTACTGTGAGGCCATACAGAAAAAACAACTTCTACAGCTACGCGGTTTATCAAAACTACATTTTTTTCTAATATTACAGATCGAAGAAATATTATTTGAAGGTGCCCAAAGCGTTAAATCAACTGAATCACAGTACACTACACAGTTTTGGTTATTCTTCTTGCTCATGATAATAAGCTGGGTGGGACAAGCTGTAGTGGTTACTTTCGCTGATGCTATTTGCTTCAATATCCTTGGTAAGTGTATAACATATCTGATATATTTTTTTATGATCACTCCATTACGTTTTAAAAGTTTTAAATGCTGGACTGGTGCAAAAGAAAAACATAGAATGTTATGGAGGTTTTTTTGTGGAGGAGCCCCCCACAGGATGACCCCTTACACTGCAATAGTCTCTCTCCATCATTATAATACCTCTAAATTTATGAAACGTGACATCAGATGGTTTTACAGCCTCTGGTGTTGTGCCTACCTCATAAGGGATACAGACGTAAAGTTCTGTATGTATTTATTAAGAATATTAAAAAAATGCAGTTAGGACAGTATTATAAAACTTTGCTTGTTCGATTTACCTTTTTACTGCATATTTCGTTAAAATCTTCACTCACTCAAAGCACCAAATAGCAGTCATACCGTGGTAACAATTACAAACTTAATGCACTTACACTATACTACTACCAGCAAAGAATACTGAATTAAGCCGAAGCTTGGCTATCTTACGGTCAGTACTTTCAAGTGACATAACTATAAACTGAGGTATTTCCCATATATTTCTTGCTACTTAATTAAAAATTGTTCGGTAAAAATGAAGCGGCTAACGTGCATTAAGTCATCATTTATATTATTTTATATTATTATTATTTTCATTTAGTTTACTTTATTGTACAGAATACTGTTTTTGATCAAAACTTCAGGTCGTATAAAATTGTGTTAAAATAAGCGTATGTAACATATAATAGGAATCGTCCATTCAAGATAGCCTTACAATTTAAGAAACTATTAAATAACATTTTGTTTATTATTATTTTTATTCAAGTCCTTTTTTTTCTCAGCTAACGCTGGTTTAGTCCGTAGTTATTATTATTATTATTATTGAAAGAACTTTCAACATCAGGAACATAAGCACGTTAAACAAAAGGCCATGGGCTTAAAAACAGTAAAAGCAAAACTATTATAGTATTTAATCATTTTGTGATATTTTATCTAGAAACTATTCAATTCTTCCAAACTTTGATTTCAGGAGAGCGGGTTTCGCTCTACGGCAAGCAGAGACTATGGGGATCTATCGGGTTTGGTATATTTTCGCTTTTGACTGGGACTTTGATCGATGTCTTCAGTGACGGCGCATACAAGAATTACACTGTTGCATTTGTACTTATGTTCATATGCATGTCTGGTGATATTGCTGTATCTTTTCTGATAAAGGTATTTATAAATTAATTAAAGATGGATTCAGCGCGTTACTTTTTCGAAATCTAGCCATATAATCGAAGTTTATCTGTCCTGTAACGATTACTTTAAACAGTTTTCATGTGTTTTGTATAATATGACAAGCTGTATACAGAAGTTGACTGGTGTTAATTCAAATCTGTAAATAAAATAATCCAGGTTACAATCGACAAGCCTGTTTTGTCTAAACGCGTTCTGTAGTTTTATCTGTTTAAAAAAAATATATAAAATAAACTAAAAATATTGTATATATATTTTAAACAACCATCAGCCTTCTTGATACGTTTTTAAGTTTATCGCGTTCAAACAAACCTAATACTAACTTAAGTATGGTTATGAACTGGGCTTATGTATCGGTAAGTCGGTCAAGCGAATGAATTAAAGGATCTCTTGAAGTTTTTACACTCGATACGATACGATACTCAATCTAATAAGTCAGTATTTTCATACTCCGTCACTTTTATTTACCTTTTAAATAGTGATGCAATGAAGGGAAGACCATATTTTATTAATAAACGTGTAACATAAATTATAAATAAATTCCCATTTTCTGCATTCCTTCTCTGCATGAATTCCTCCGAGCTATGTTTTTTAAGGCGTACGTGGTTTCTTCACATATTAATATGCAGATGCCTAGTATAATTTACATTGGGGTGGTTTAAGTCTATGACATGATAAAAAAATACTTCGTCAAAATTACATCGTAGCCCTAAATGGAGACAATGTTTTGTTAAATTTACTTTATCTTAACAAAGACCAACAGCCGAACGTAAAATGATTAAACAACTAGAATAACAAAAGTATCGCAAATTTGTACAATGCTCAGCTAAATCAAAACCAAGACTAACACACCATGGGCAGTCTCGATTGTGACTCTTAAAACATTTTAGTTGTTTTTAAAAGAATACTAGCACATAGCTATCGATTGCAGTTTTAAATTTCTGTCATGTTATTACATAACTTTGCCTATATATTTTCTCACATATATGATATTGACCTTTATTTTTCAGACGGAATCTGTGAGAATGTCCTATAACATTGTGTCGGATGTAAGAGTCTTTTTGTCCTCTTTGCCGACGGTGATATTTATGCTTTGGACTATTGCTGTTGGACTTTGCACCGGACTTCTATGGAACTTTTTGTTTTGGCACCTGGAAGAAATTGCACAGCACAACTGCGGTGGCTCTGAATATATTAAGACATTGCAAGGACTTGTTAGCGCTATACAAACATTCTGTGGCGAAACACCGTTTATGTTCATTTCTGGTAAGTTTTGAAGATTCTTAAAAAAATCCGTTGTCTTTAAATCTGTAAACAAGATAACCTTCGATTCTTATTTCAAATGCTTTAACAATGTTGTTTGCCTCAAGTAGTACTCGTAAGAGAATTAAATAACTTATTTTTCACTCGTATTTGACACACAACTCATCTGATGATAAGTTAATGACGGGCGCGAAATTGTGGCATATTTTGCTTACTGAGGCCAATATACTCTTTTGGCAGGCTAAATATTTCCTTGTTTATTTTGTATAGAAGAACCGAGCAAGGTCTAAGTATTTTAAGCATCTCAAATTCTCTAGCCAAAACGGATTTAACAATTATTTTATGACTTTTCAGGGTACATTCTGAAGAAGCTGGGACACATTAATATGATGTCTTTGGTATTATTTGCATTTGGAATTCGTTTTATCTTGTACGCGTTTTTGACAAATCCGTGGTGGGTCCTACCTATTGAACTGTTTCAAGGAATAACTTTCGGCATGTTTTATCCTACGATGACGTCCTATGCAAATGTGATCTCCCCATCAGGAACGGAGACAACAGTTCAGGTAATTTGAATGTTGGGTAGGTAAATTAAAATTATTGCATTTGCCATGAACAGGGTGTCCCAAAAGGTTACGTAGCTGGGAAGGGGATATTGGTGGCCACAAGGGTCACAAGAAAAATAAAAAAACCCCTCTGGGTATTTAAAAAAATAAATGGCATTTTTTTTAAACTCAAAACCTTGCACCTTGCTATTGCTTTTTTTTTTTAATTTTTGCAATAATTAGCAATATTTGTAGGTACAGGTAAAAAAACAAGGTGTAAAATTTTTAGTTTTTAATAAAATGCCATTTATTTTTGTAAATACCCAGAGGGGATTTATTTTTATTTTTCTAGTGACCCTTGTGACCACCCCTATCACCCCCCTCCCCAGCTACGTAACCTTTTGGGACACCCTGTATAAATAATTAGAGTTGTTAATAACAAACCTCGCTTTCTGTGATTTGTGCCTCAATCCACAAAATAAATGCACTATGGGCTTAGTGCAATCATTTTTCGAAAACTTATATAAAAGCAAAACTATATCCTAAAATGTTTGATTCTACTTCTAATATTATAAATGCGAAAGACTGCAATGCGTTGATAAATTATTTAACTAAGATTTGTTCAAAAATTGGAGAATAGTATAGGCTACATTCATTGATTAAAAATCGTTATCTATTGATAAATTTAAAAATACTTACATACGAAAGAACAAAGGCGGATCCTTAGTTACGTGAAATCTAATCATCACTTATCTTAATAACTTATTCTTCTACGAATTTTCAACACATTGGTTTAAAGTGTAGCCTTTTTAAAATAAATAATATTTTTCCAAAACTTGAATTGTAAGTGCGAAAGACATACGAAACATATAATATTCAAAATGCAATATCTTTTCGTGTAACGTTTGTCTATGAGTATTTTTTTGAGTCGTTTGTTACTCGGGAATGAATTCTGAATAGTCTTAATATGTTCTTGTTTGTTAAACGCCTAAAATAACATCAAATAAAACCATGTATGGTCCGCTGCCACTGTTCTTTGTGTAAAAAGGGCCTAGTATCTAAATAATAGATCAATTTTTAGATAAGTAATACTAGTTAATTCAAATGCATGTGAATATACCTATGAAATATTAAATAACATTTTGAATTTGCTTTATTAGTGTAAACATGGCGAAATAGTAGGTCGTAACAATCAAAATAAAGTGACTTAGAGTATGACATAGTCCTGTTATTTGAATAATGTAAATAATGTAAATGTAATAATAATAGTCTCTCTCCACTATTATAATGCCTCCAAATTCGTCAAACGTGACATCAGATGGTTTTATTACCTCTGGTGTTCTGCCTACCCCATATGGGATACAGGCGTGAAGTTATGTATGTATATACATACATACATAAATAATAATAAACATATTTTATGGTAAGGTAAATTAAAACAACTGTAACCTTTGTATTTAGGTAAAAAAGATTATTGACTGGCTCTATTAACACGATTATTCAAGTGTTATATTTTTAATTGAACTTATTTATTTAGTTACCTTTATTTTCAGGCGTTGTGTTTCAACACTGTGCAATAATGAAATTTCATACATTTTATTGCTCTGGAGCAATAAAGACTCGATTTGTACTGAGTTTTTAGTGTCAATGTGATAAAATTAATGCATAGTTGGAAGAAAACTTAATTTATGTTGTAATGTAAAAAGCTAGAACATTAAAACAAAAAATTTAAAAGGTACTAACGAGGTATTAACTTATGGGCTCAAAATATTGACGTAAATAACAACGTGTCATTTGTTATTTTACATGATCCCGCCGCCGCCATCCTGATGTCAGAATGGCGGGCCACTTTCTAGCGAAGATCCCGTTTCTATCCCGTTTTTCCTAGGCAATCAAGGGAAGCCTACGGGCGGGTTGCGGGTGGGGTAAGCGGTTGGTTACGGACAATCATAGCCAAACAGAAGTTGGCATTAGTCACATAGTAGCGAGTAGCAAAAACCAGTTGAAACATAAGGTTAAAATATTCAAATGATCATCAAAAAATCACCTATACTTGACTAAGTGGCTCTAGTTTTTTAATGAATTTTCTTTCGTCTTAAAGACGTTTCAAATCTGTCAGAAAAACCAGCGAAGTAAAAGTAAATTTGTACATGACCCTAGATAGTGCAGCATTTTTTCGCGGTAACAAATAACAATCTGGAATTTTGGACATACATAATTCGAAAACAAACAAATTGTAAAAATAATTATGAATGAAAATATCTTCGTGGTTAGTTAATTTAATTTCGATTGTCCATGTAATTCCTTTATAAAAGTAGGGTTAACTTATCTACGTGTGTACGCGCTTCACAGAAGTAAGCGTCGAACTGACGCCAGTGCGTCTTGTGCGGAGTGGCTTGAACTATTGAGGCTGTGACGTCACGACAACCCTGACTGTGCATCTTTGCTTATAGTCTAAGATCGGAACTTAAAACGACCTTCACCGGGCTCATAATGGAATGAAACATATTTTATAACAAATTTAGTACATTTGAAAATAAGTCAAGAATGGGTTGCCTAAAAAAGTTTTTTTAATTAAACGTTGCATGCAACATCAAGATAACAAGAACATTTTTACTATCAAGACTTAAAGTATCAATCGTATAAATGTGCAACCGTTGGGTTGCCTATTCTTTTCCTGGACAAACTACTCGGTTGTCAATCTGATAACATGAGAATCAGACAAAATTTATTTCAATTGATAGTAATTCGGATGTTAATTCGTCTTGTCAAGCGCAACTTATCCTTGACATTTTCACCCAAAAACAGCTCTAGACAGTTTATATTTAAATTGAAGTTTATTAAGTGCTGTTTTATCTGTGACGACAATTATAAGGAAATTAAAGTTAACTTATTGACCGCCAAGGACGATTTAAAAAGTCCTCAGAAATTTTGATCTAGACGCCGACGCCGCCTTTAAGCGTTATTTTTTACTCTTATGTTTGATAATGAAATACAAAGTAATTAAGATGAGTTTTTCTGAATATATTTACACACCTTACTTATCTCTTAATCCCGAAATAGTCCTAGAGTATGGAATTACGTTACGATATGTTAAAAGTAAACATGAAAAAATATTGATGTTAAAGCACCCTTTGGCCATTTGTCTTCTATTTGTATTGTTTTTTTTTTATGTAATGTGTAGGTAATTATTATTACTATAATATATTATTATTAGAAACTTACGTGAGTCAGTCATATTAAAGAACTATTTAAAATATGTAGGTAGACGGTGAAAATACTATGTATAAATAACATGGGTACATCAAATATTAATAGAAGCAGACACCGAAAAAAAATAAAGAAATATATTTTCAGAACCATATTTTATAATTTAATAATTTACATACGTTTTATATATGATGCTATTCCGTTTACTTAAAATTGCTTCTTTATCAAGTGATACTTCTTACAGTTTTGTTTTAATTTATAGTTAGTTTCAATAATATTAGAACACACTACCCAAAAGTATCAAATTTTCTCAATTAAGGGGCTAGGCCGTACGCGAGCGACATCAATTCCGCGCGATTTCGCGCGACCGCGAAATTTATGTCGTTTGGTGGTAACTTGGTTTGGCATATTTGTTTTCTTACAGATTTCATTGTATTGGTACTTTCTACTTACTGAAATTAATAAGTTATAAAAATAATTATTAATAATAACTTACAGAGTACACAAATTCATAATATGTAACTTTGCTGGTGCATCAAACACGCGTGGTGTCACCTTGAAATCCAAAAGCGCACTAGCGATTAGAGCATTTAGTCAAATGCTCGTGATGCGCGTGATTGTTCATACATTTTTCTATGGAGCATTTACGTTAAATTTATCTAGATTGTAGGGCTTTAAAAAAGACTTTGTTTGTAAAGGTACAAAAAAAGTACATGATATATTTATTGGTTTCTGAAGTGTTCAAAAAGTATTTTTTTAATCAATTCAAATTGATTTGCTGGGTTAAAATCTGAAAAATATGAAGGCATGTTCTTGCATTTTTTCTTAATTTTGAGCGTTTATTGACGTTTATTTTATAATAACTATGAGGTTTTAAGAGTTTTTGATATTTCATTTTAATATATGCAAATAATCATCATTCTCAATCATATCTAAATAGGTAAAATATGAAGAATCGTAACACTCTTTTCGGTGTTTTGCACGATCTTCCTCCTTAATCTTAGTCATAAGAGAGTTCAAATATTTTTTGATTCCTTTGTTGGGGTAAAAATTAAATTTTTATGTACTTAATTACAAAAGTAGCAATGATTTTTATTGAATGTACCTTCTTTCAATGTGAAACATTTTTGATTAATATATTGTTTTCGACATACCTATCAAACCGCACTATTTCATGTTTACTTGAACCTACCACAAACGCCAAGAACGCTTTAAGGCGTCCGCTTGTGACGTCATAAGCACTTGCAATAGTGTTGGGAATTGAAGGTAGAATGAAATATATTTTTATATAATAACCCTTCAAAAGGCTAATGCAGTTAATGTTAAGTCATTCGTTATTTTTGAGTTATGACAGGTATTGAATATTTGTATAATTATATTTCAGTACCTAATATGGAACTCGAAGAATTACTTAAAACTGTTTAGTTAATTTCTTACTATTACATCTTTATTCTAAACTTAATTGTAAAGTATTTATATAATATATCAGTATACTCTTAAAAGATATTCACGTATGTAGATCATATTACTGTGCCGAGAGCTGGCATTTTATCGCTATAAAGATAACGCTTCACCAACAAAATAGAGCTCCAATCGCTTGCAAATATGGCGTGGCGTACAAGGCCAGAATGATTGAAAAGACCGCGGCGGGTAAAGGGTTAATTCTTAAAAATGTAAATTCCTTGAAAATGGATCACATTTATAGGGATCTTTACAAATTACCGACATATTTTAAGTAAAATAAAACAATTTTTTATCGAATTTATTTTGGTCAGTCGCCCGTGACCACGGGGTCTGCAAAGACACCGAAACGTGGAATTGAAATGTAAATACAATATAAGTTATACGAGATAAATCCGCTTAAAAACTGTGTTATTTTAGATTAGGAATCGTGAAAACTTAAGACAATATTATAGTGTCTGTAAGTCTTTATAACATTATTGTATTAAGTATTTATAAAATTCTTTGGTAAATTTCCAGGGTCTGGTTGGTGCAATATTCGAAGGTGTCGGAACATCTTTGGGCAGTTTTATCGGAGGTCAACTTTTTGAAAGCCATGGAGGATGGAACACATTCCTGTACTTTGGATGCGGCTCTTTAGTATTCTGCTTTTTGCATATTCTTGCTCAGTTTATATTTAAGGATAAATATACTAATATCGGACTAGTAAAAGGTAAACAATACCCTGATGACTAAAATGAACTACAAAGTTTGAAATGTTTTCTAGAATTACGTATAATTGCTGGTTACTTAAAGTATATTTTTTATTTTTTAAGTAGAAATCGTTCCTAACCTTATTTGATGAGATTATAAGTGATACTATTAATTGAATGCCGTACTAGGGTAGAATTAAATTAATAATTTGTTTTCCAGAATTACTATAAAATAGTAAAAGAACTTTCAAATGTTTTGACGTCATAGACAAACTTGCGCAACTTTTGTTTTATGTGAATTTCTAAAGGGATGTGTCGATTAAAAGTACTTAAATATGCAAAACAACGCAAAAGATTTTGATGAAACGGTAGATACAGTAATCAACTAGAATTTGGTCCACAAAATTTAACGCGAATGTTGTAAGCTTATATAAAGGATTTAATTTAGTATTCTGAGCTTATCAAGCTAATTCATAAAAATTAGTTGATACGCCCAGTAAATGCATTTACGAGTATTTAGTATATAGAGAACACAACATTCCATTTTTACTGCCATTTAATTAACTTCGTGACTTTTATATGGCGCTGGATTATTTTGTACTTTTCTTATGTTCAGAAATGTAAGTCATGTATTAAAAATATTATATAGTGCTGTATACGCTAATACGGTTAGTGAGATCATTATAACCCTTAAACATATAGGTGCTATTACAATGAATGATATTTTAACATATTGACGGGTAAAAAATATTGGTTGGTCTACGTGATTACGTTCAGTATACAGTAGATAATTTAATTGAAATACCTATACCTGGTCAAGGTGTTTAGTTTGAAATAAAGATTTATGATAGCCATTTAGGATTTTTATATCTTTTATAAATAAACGTTTGGAATTTACTTGTTTTAGAAGAATATTCTAGCCAATTTTTATTCATTATTTTCATTTGAATTTTATTTAGTTTTCATATTATGTGCGTACTTATTTATTTATTCCATTTATTTTTAAAATTACTTTATTTTTTTGTTTGTGGTGGAACTATACAGTAGTAAATCATACATTAGTGAGAACCAAATTGTTTTTTAGTTACTTTGTTTATATGTATTTTTTGTGAAACATAATGGTAGCCATGTATTATTAATACGTACATTTTAAATGTACCACGCTACGAAAATATACAACACAATAATTATTTCGAATAATGTTATTATGTTCTTGTGTTATTTTTTTTTATAAATTTTTAGATTTTTTAATTTATCCTTATTCTTGTTTTCTTTTTTGTGTATGATATGATTTTATAAAATGGACTTAATTTGGTAATGGTTAAGTTGGGTAATGAAGTTGTACTTAGATTTTTAATTATTTTATTTTATTTTTTAGTAATTATGAGTACTTATTAGTTGTGCTATTTAAGTTCCTTTGCAAACCAGTATTAACTCGAATTGATATTGATAAGTGATAAGATTAATTATATAACAATATATTAACTTTTGAAGTTGATCCTGTTTTTAATTTACTATAGTCCCTTTTTGCTGTAATAATGACAATATTAAAGACGCAAGTACATTCCAAACTTTAGAAAATTAAGTTTCTATCATTAAATGTTTTTATGTGTATGTGTTATGAAAATGCAATAAAATATAAAATATTAAATTATTTGAAATATTCCAAACGGTTATAAGGTGTAAATATTTTATTAAAAATATAATTTTTCATTCTGTCATACAAAATAAAAGATCAGTTAATTTTAATTAGCGCATCATCTCTTGCAGGCAGCCTCTCCACATCAATATCCGCAACATTTGTTTAACGACTTTTTACAAATTTTGATAAATAATACAAAAATTTAATCAAGAAAAGCATTTTCTCTTAACTCTACATTTTGTAAGAAGTAACTATTATTATTTTGAAGTGATATTTTAGTACGCAAGGTGCGTGGCATACCTACGCTTAGAGTAAATAGAGCTACGCCACTAAACCGAGGCTATAATAATATTTTGTATGAGAGAGCAAAAATTTTTAAAACTATTAATTTTTATAAGTTGTAGAACAAATGTTGGGATTGATGTGGAGAGGCTGCCTGCAAGAGGTGATGCGCTCATTAAAATTGACCCTGTATAGCGTTCTTAAAAAAATCAAAATTCACACTTATAGCAAAGGCACCGAAGGTTGACACTATTAGGAAAGTTAAGTAAAGAACATTTAATATTATGAAAACCGTTTCATATTTTTAAATAGAAATGTATTTTATATGTTATTATACTATTAAAATCTTTATTTGTGATCATAAGTTACGTCTCCTCACAATAAAAATAACTTTTTTACATAAACAAAAACAAACACTCCTCTACCCCAATAGTTGACAGGGGCAGAAAATAAATCCCCAATAGTTAACACCTAGGGCACCAATAGTTGACAGTCTAGGTAGTAATAATTGGAATGACTTTATAATTTAAAATTTTAATCAAGAACAAATAATAATAAATTCTACAATGCTGAAGCACCCACATTTACCTTATGATTAAAAATCTACCTTAATTACTACATATCAACATTAATAGGGTAAGGAAAATAAATGTGACAGTTTGGATGTACGTATGGATGTTTGTTTCTCAATCACTGAAGAACGGCCCCACGGATTGAATGAAAGAAGCCCAGTCAATTATGACCTGTCAACTGATTGAAGTGATTGATAGCCGGAATACGCGTCTTAGTTTCAAATATATCACAAAAATATTAGATTTTTTACTGATTTTAAAGCAATTAAAACCGTGATTAGACAATCCATGGAAAAAAAGAAAATAATTTTTAAATATTTACGAGAAATATTGTTTTTGAAGGGCCTACACTAAAAACTATACTAGAGCAAAGATCATATAAAAATAAAAATACCATTATGTAAGTAAATACTTAATTTTAATTATTGTTATAATTGTTATAAAATATTAAAGCTGAACGTAGATAGATCAATCAGACCTGAACGTCAGATGTGATCGATATTTATTTTCTTGCAGTCCTTTGTGTGCCTTGTTTATATGTTAATTCTTTTTACACTGGAGTAGGCTACCTTAATTTATTTTATATAGGTACTGCAAAACAATCGCGTCTTTGGTTTTTAGCTGTTTTTAAAAGATTATTGTTGATATTCTGCCACTTTTTCTCAGCTGATTGACTTTTATGAAATTATAAAGCTTAATTTTTGAATAATGTGACTTCATTCTTATAGCCATTGCCCAATAGAATTCGTTATTCCCGTCCTTTTTTCCAAAATGGCAATACATACCCACAATTTTTTGTTTATTTGGCACCTACGCTGTGTTCGCTGTAATTTTTCGTCGTTATTATTTAAAACACTATGATTAAATTAAAATAATAATATAAAACGAAATTTAAGGGAAGATAATTTTTGCTGCCGTGACACCCACTTTTCAGTCTTTTCCGTGTACTGTCATTATTTAGTGGTTCATTTAACTAAGCTATTTCAGATATCGGAAATAAAAAAAAACCTAAATAGGTAATTATTAACCTAACGAACTTGCCTAGTGAAATTCGATCGTTATTAGTTAAGTCGATTCATTCAAAGCTATAATAACAAGGCAGAATGAATAAGATAAATGGAAAAAATAGTAGATAAGAGTATCTTTTACCTGTAATTTACATTAAGTCTTATACAGATACCAGCTTTTGCTAGTATCTCTTGATCGTGCCGCGACCAAATTACGTCCTTTCCTAGCATAGCAAGGAAAACACGACATTCTGGATCGCCACGTCGTCACGAGATCGCGTGAAAGAAATAGTGCTCCACTAGACTGATTACGTGGATTAGGTATTGATGAAGTTCGCTTCCAGAAGAAATGCAATTTCATGCATTATCGAAATAGTTTGCGACATTCGCGATATGGTGGTCAGCTAAGCTGTAAAGCGCTGCTATCAACCCCTGATCTATATACACTAAGAAAGAGTCTAGTTGTGGTAATGAGGGTTACGCGTTTAACGCGTTTAAACATGAAGCCATACTATAAAAAATACCAATAAAAGAAGCTGCTTAAGGACAGAATTTAAATTAATCAGTCTCTGAATTCGTTAGTCCCCAGCCAAATGCGAGTAACTCAGAAAATTCGCCCCGCTCATGTAGATTGTGATATTATGCGAAGTACAGTACAGGCCGTATCTAGGTATTTGCTTAATTGCGTATTGTAACTTTTGCGAGAAAGAGAAAAATACCAGATATTATACCTGTTATTATACCTACTTTTAATAAATATATTCAACATAAAAATATGTACATTATTTCAGGTCCTTTTGCAGCAGTTCGTTACCGACAACCAAATGACATGATGTTCATAATGGATGAGTTTGCAGTCGAAGAAGCGATTTAAATTAAAAACAACGAAACCGCCTGTAAAACGCATTATTTAATTTAGTACTAAGAAGACGAAAACTTTAGTATAGTTTATTTTATACATGTTACCATATTATTATTTAAAACCTGGCGGAAATTGTTCTCAATGATATATTTTTTAGTTTTTTGTATGACATATTTTTACAATTATTAAGCATTTATAAGACTTTTATTATACTTGGGTTACTTATTTAGAAAAGTCCAACCCTATTTATTTAAAAAAATGTACCAATTTAAAATAAAGTAACAATTATTATACTACAATGTATTCAATATTTAACTTTACAACTACATACTTATTGATACCAAAGTTTGTCAAGTTAAATAAGTAGTTTTGGAAGTGTTATATGTATGTTGGAATATGCTGTTTATGTAGGAGGGTTTCAGTAGGCCTGTAATCCATATAACATAAATGTGTAATAGTCAGTGATAATCTATACAAGGAGACTGGAGGGTCACTTTTGAAATTCGACGTGATAGGTTGAGATCATACATGAAGAGAAAAAATATAATAAAAAATAAATATTATTTATCAACTGAGTAAACTTAACCGAAAGTTAAAGAATTGATTACGCAACGCATGGTTACACTAGCATTGGCCGCGATCCGCGTGCCCGGTCACGTGACGCGATTGACTCAGGCGTAACTAAATTAAATAGTTATTTTTTTTTATTTATTTATAGGGACTTCTAGTGAAACATGAAGTACCTACTTTTATTACATAATTATGACCAGAATCGAGTACAGAGTGCTCTTCTTCAGTATCTAAAATTTGTCACCAGCCACCCTGTACATACAACGTGTTACAAAATGGAGAGATAAAACTTAAGGGTTAGCTTATATACCATATGTAAAGTATACTGTAAAAGAATCAGCATTCTCAGTGCTGTTTTGACTTCTATACAAATTTATTTAACTATTTTACATCAAAATATTTTGACAACTCTAGTCAACCTTATAAACTACAACATAGGCTTGCGCCGAAGTCAGTGACCTTATGACCTATATCTCAGCCCAGCTGAGTAGCGAGCATCGCAATGCCGCCGTCGCCGCCGCGCCGCCGCGAGTAACGCGGCTGCCAGCTGATTTTTACTAACTAAACTTTCCATTAATTACATAGCACATCGAATAACAGAATTTTCATTACTCTGGCTAACGAAAACAAATATTACAACACGTATTTATAACTTTAAAAGTAGGTAGCGTTTTTTAATACTTACGACATTTGTAACTTGTGGCAATAGACTCGTTGCGGCGCGGCCACGTTGGTGCTATACCGCACATATTTCTATCGACATACCTAACATTCTCATCTGTTCCAAAAACTTCTACGTGCCAAACTTGAACTGCACGTACATGTAGATTTATGATTACTGGCACATTTCCTAGTTCGTGCTTTACACTTCTTAATTAATTTCATGTATTGAGTCTATTAAAACGAGATAAGATTCTAATCAAAAACAAACACCGATGAACCTCACAATTTAACGAGCCCGGGAGTACAAAGCGACATGCGCTCCGCGTCGAAGACATATTTCAACTGCCACGTGAGGTACGAGCGAGCGACCGGCGGCAGACATAGGGCAGCGAACTTGCTATTTCATAGATTATAAAAATTACGCAGAATTCATTAATTTAAAATTTATAAATATATTAAAATAAAGTATATTCTCACGGATAGTGAAAATTAACGGTTATTCGGTACGAACGTGCGAATCTATTTTTTCAGTAGAGTTGTAAATTGGTACACCGTGATAAACGCACATATTTATTGGTGAAAAGGTAGTTTAAAAATATTCTACACTTAAATACTACCGGAAACAACAGTCCCGAGACGTTGTTGTCGTCTAATTTAGTAGGCATAAAATTACACTTTGTAGTGTCTGTGTTAGTTACCTATCACTTTATTTGAACGCTATCTGTTATCGAATAGATTTCATCAAAAGCCAACAGCTGTTTTTAAGGTTGACACTTCAATATTTTGATCTAAACTTTGAACTTGCTTTCCGAACGAACCGTAAGGATTACAAGTTTATGTTACCGTTACTTAAAAACTACACCACCAAACATACAATCCCCTCAAGTATTATCTCTTCATTATGATACACATTGTATAAAAGAGTATTTTATGTTTGTTTGCAAAACCTCTTGAATTTGCTTAAGAATGACCAGTTAAATGTTTCTTAGATTGATAATATTTTAAAGTTGCCACTAAGACTAAATAGAAAAATATACATTTTAAATGTTTTATCGGAAGTTTTTAAGATTAAGAAATTCGGAAGTAAAACTTAATGTCATTGGTTAACTCTTGTGCTAAAACTAGGTAAGGCTGCATCCGTCAATCATAGTGTAAGTAAGAGTGAACAGGGAAAGTCTGGCTAAGCCATCAAGACGGGTGCAATTAAAAAGGCCTGGAAGGCTATAAATAAACTATTATTCCGAATAAAGCGGGAAATTAATTATGTATTTAATGCTATTGAAAAAGATTTCGATACAGGAGATAGATGCCAAATGATTATTTAAAAAAAACGTAGTGATGACTTATTATTATAAATAATTATAATATTGTGGCGTATGGGATGTATCTAATGAAAAGTTTAACTCACGCATGTAATGAATATTTATGAAATAATTAAAAAAACATTTACAGTTATAAATTGTTATTTTCTTCACTGTTTGTAATACGTTAAGGTTACTGGTTAATTTTGTACCTCAAATATAATTAAACTTTAATTATAAACTTTAATTATAATTACAAATATAATTAATTTAATGTTCGTTACACTTTGCTTAATTTTATAGCTTTTTTTAAGTTAGGGCATTGTACTTAATTATATGCGCATATTTGCATAGTTACATAAATTGGTGTTTTCTATATATTTATTATATATACTTAGTATACTAAAATGATATTTGATTAACATTAATTAAGCTTTTTTCGTAAATGTCGTGGCCGGATCGCAGTTTGTCAAATCCTTTACAGTTTGTTAAATCAAGATATTTCTCCCTAAACTTGATATTGGTATTTAGATAGCGTTTACGAAATTTTCATTAACAGTTGTCCATACTAATTCTGCGATCCTAAAGCGACATGATGTTCACGTAATCCTAATATAGTCAACATGGATTACATAATATACTAAGTCTCAATTGATAGATGAATATTTGAGGTGGGCAATGACATATATAAAAAACTGTTATGAGTCTTTACTTTTAATTGTAAGCTCACACTAATTGTGTTATATTTAAATACGTAAGTTGAATCGAAGACTTTATAATAAGTACACTTTATATTTTGATTAGTTAGGTATAAAATAAAGTTTGGTTAATATTGTTCCGTAATTTCTTCAGGATTTCTGGTGACGCGTGACGGTGGTAATAAGATTACTACTGAGCTGTTTCCAGATAACAATCATGTCTTTGTCTTGACTTTGGCCTCTGTAAATTTGGCGAAACTTCAAGTATAATACAATTCCATGAAACTTAATTTTATTTTATATTATCTATTAAAACCAGTGAACGAAAAAAGCATAGAATAGTAACTTCAAGCTAAAGATCTTCGAAAAGCGGCACACAACCTATGTTTTCTTTTAACAGCTAGTTGTTTTCTTTGAAAGTCATGAAGGTTTTATTGGCTCTATATGTCAACACACGTCGATAATTTGCTAGGCGACACAAAGTAACAATATTGGCCCTTGAAATGAACATTTCCGGACATTTACGAACCTGTAAGAGTTGTCGCAGTGGACGAGATGTAAAAGTTCGTAATGAAAACTATTAATGTCGCTCGCGACCTAAGGGTCTGCAAAGACACCGAAACGTCGAGTTAAAATACGCGATAAATCCGGTTAAAAAGTGTTTTATTTAATAATATGAATTGCGAAAACTTAAGACAAAATGAAAATATGAATAGTTTTTCATGCATAATTCTGTCTGTTGCTTAGGATGTCGACAAAAAGTACAAAAGTGTTTTTTACTTCAGGACCATTGGTTTTTGTGTTTTTTTTTGAATATGCTATTTGACTGTAAATCTTTTTTAAAGTCTAATAAGATTCGTTAAAGTTGATAATTTTAATTTTGCTTAGAAACATCCACTATTAAACGCTCGTTTTTAAATAAGGCGCTCCAACGGGGTCAGTGATGTCGCAAGCTTTGTGTGGATTGTGACGAACGAACTTTTACAAGCACGTAAAGTCTCCTTAACTCCGACCAATCAGGGTCGTTTTGTCTCGTGTGACTAACATTATAAAAAATAATTTTTAATTAAGGATGGATTTATGTCACGCACGTGACGTAAGTACCTAATGAAAGACATGAGTTTTTAATTTGGGATTTTTATTGACATTTTTATCAATTACTAAATAAAAAGAATTTCCAAGCTTATAATCTGTACTGATGTCAATAATGTCTGTTTGTTATATTGTCAATAATGACCCTTTTTATACTTTCTGACACTGGTCTTGGAGAATACTGCAAAAGGAGTGTTATTTTATAATTAGCTAACAAAACGCACAAATATGTTACGAAAAAAGCATAGAAGTAACTAGCGCTTGGAAATGGCTCAACGAAAATTCAGTTTCATTCAGTTGGTTTCGTGTTTAGTTCGTAGTTGGCAGTTAAATAATTTTTAATATCGCGTAGTACTCTTTATTTTAGAGTGACCTTACTTTGCTTAATATGTTATCGAATATATATATAATTTCCTTTTAAAAAAATACACACCTTTTTTGCAAAAACCGATCCTATAAATGATACTAATTGTTTAAAAAAAATTTGGCCGGTGACCAAAAATCAACCCTGTGTAACTTGGTTCAAAAAGAAAAGAACCTTAAATGGTGGCCGGTCCATAAGTTGACAGATAGTTAGTGAAAAAAAAAATCCATTCCAGTTGCAATAGGCATGATAGTAATAAAAAAATAAATAATTAAGTAATAGTTTTAGCACAGCGTATATGTTCAATAATTACAATCAAATGACTCAGTTTTAGTAAAAGCAATAAGTTAAATAAGATTTTAAATAAAATAAAAGTATAAAATGTAGTATTCGGCCATCTTAACTGAAACGGCAGTCAGAGCGATTGACGTCATGACTTGTAAATATTCCCCTGACACTACACTTCCTTTGTGGTTACGTACGCATTTCGATAACCTACGTAGTTGTAACGTCACAAGCGGACGCCATGACACCTTGAAGCGTTTTCACGCTTAATTGAAATCCGTTAAAACGACAATAATATCCGTAAAAATTTTATTAGTTGCTGAATTTATGTTTTTTCCGAAATATTGGACGTGTACCTACATTACAAAAGATAATTTCAAATCTGTCACCATGCCTATTCCATGTTTTTTTGCGTTTACTGGTTAAAACATTATTTCAGTAGTCTTGATATTAGATCAACATGACGTCAACCACACCGTACCCTACTTTTTTTCCGAATTACTAATGAGTGGGACTTAACAGTGCTATTGTTAAGATAGGTTAGATTAAAAAGCCTAAGATATAGTTGTTTACCTGATAGATTTACCTACATTTGATGTACATTTACTTTACAAGCCTATATTTTAACTATAAATATACACGTTCGCCAATTAGTTTTTAGTCTTCTGCTCATTTGATACTATGCATTTTTGCTCAAGTTTACTTATTATTGTCTACCGTTTAATTTTTTGTACTTATTGTATAAGTATACTTAATTCTATGAAAAATGTATTTAATATAACGGAAGTAAACAGGTAATTTTGGAACATAAGTATTGCCATATCAATATGCAAATGTTTGTACGAACATTCCAAAATATCTTATCATTATAATTGATCTATCATAATAATTAATAAAATATACAACATTGATGTACTTAAAGTTTAGTTTTTCTTAGTAACCTATTACATCTCCCCACGAATAATATTTTTACAGTCCTCTAGCGTATAAAGTAAGTTTTGTCCTCCAGTAGAGCTCAGAATTCCCAATCAGCATTGCTTATCGGACGAATAAAGTATTACTCGGAGGAATAATGTTGTTTTACGTTCTTTTTATAACTATATGAATATGACATAGAATGACAATTAAATTAGGACGAGCTTGAAGCTGTTGAGTACTTATACTTTATTCAATAGATAACTTTTATCTGACCATTGAAAAATCAGGCCTTACATTACGACATACGACATCAAGCGGAATAGTAGATTGTTAAACTAGGGTCGGAAGACATCAATTCCCATACGAGGTGTTTAGACGCCCGAGCGCAGCGAGGGCGGATATAATCCGAGTATGAATTGATGTCATCCACCCGCGGGGAACACTCTACTTTTCATTTCGAATATAAGGAAAGTAAAAAAAAAACATTTTTCTTAAATATTTATTTAAAATTAATGGAAAAGTTCGAACAATTCGTAAAGTTTAAAGTGACATTTTTATTCACATATAATTCGGTGACATATTTCTATGTAAGTATTGATATAATTTTTACATAAAACAACCCTATGTATTAAAGTAATTATATCATCATCATCACAACTCCGTGTAATGGGCCCACTGCAGGGCATGAGTCTCTCCTCTGGGTGACGAGGAGGTCTAGGCCATAATCCACCGAGCTGGCCCAGTGCTGGGTGGTGGATGTCAGTATTTTCAGGGTGCCGATATGGCTTCTGACAAACCCTAACGACTACTGTATACAAGTATACAGCACCCGGGACCGAGAGCTTAACGTGCCCTCCGAAGCACGGAAGTCGCCGTGAGAAACGAATGGTCGGCGGTCACCCATCCAAGTACCGACCGCGCCGAACGTTGCTTAACCTGTGATATCGTAAGATACACACAGTAACCACGGCGCCACGACGACTTCAGTAATTACATATAATTAAGAAAATAATATATTTATATTTTTTTTAAATGATAGTGACAAAATATAGACAAATATAATTTTTTAAATTACTTCTTTTAACTTGACTTCTAAAATTAAAAAAAAAAAACATAAAAAAATCAAAATTTTTGACAGCTGGCTTCATAAGAAATGTATTAGTTCTATTTTTTTTAAGAAATAGAAAAAAAGAATAAGAAAAGAAAATTAAGAAATGTATTAGTTCGGATGAAGCATTTTCAGACCGATACTTGGATCAAACATAGACTACTTTCCGAGTATGAGAAATGAAAAATAAATAACAGATAACTTTTATCAAAGTAATAAAGGGTGAAATTAACAAGTCGTAAACAGGTGTTCCTTTTTTTATTATTTATGAAATAAGGATGAAAAGTATGTCTTGACACCTGGCGTTAAGTGATCATGAAAGCAATAAAATATGCAAATATTGATAATCCTAATAACCCTATGCAACTGTAATGGCTACGTAACTCATTGATCCATTGCATTATTCATTCAACCTTTGGTTTTATTGTTTGCTTTTTGGAATTGGTTGTCAACAACTTAACCTTCTTTAACCTTGGTTGGAAGCATTGGTTTTCAACGTGTTTTCAACAGTCTGGCTGGCCCCTTACTTTAAATTGCTCTACTAAATGGCTAAAAGTGCTTGTAGTATTATTGACACACTCGCTTGGCAAATAAACAACTCTTAAGGGCTCTATCAATTTATTACTGCATACTGAGTAACACGGAGATCTCATTTCAAGAGTTTGTAGGTACTGCAGCACTTGTTGAAGTTAATATTAACTATCTTTTGGGATTATGTAGACAATATTATGTTACTTAATATTAATCTAAAAAATACATTACATTTAATGGCCATTTTTCAAACTTTTCACGGAATGGGGAGTTTTCTGACAGCTCCTAAAAATTAGTTCAAAAAACCTCTATAGATGGCACTTTTAAAAAGCCGAAGGCGTTAAGTCTGTATACTATAATGTAGGTAAGTTGTATCTACCATCTATAGTTATTTATACGTTCAATTTCTGATACAGAAGTCAATTAATTTATTTTACTTTTAAAAACGCAGTGTGGAATAAATTCTTCGTCTTCGCCTTTTGTAAAGCGCCATCTATCGAAGCCTTTTGTACCAATTTTGTACAGTTTTGTTTTTTTAATGAGCTGTCAGAAAACCTCTCATTAGAAAAAAAAACATTATTTTTCTGAAAAAAAAATAGGTTACTTTATTATTTTTAAAAAGATCTTTTTAATTTCGGACAAGTTTAATATCTTGTGACGACAACCATTGATACCACTTACTAAATAAAAAAAAAACAGAATCAAAATTTCTGTAAAAACATTTGAGTAATTTAAAAAATTCTGAACCAAGTCAAGAAACTCTACAAAAAAAGTTGAAATCCCCGTAAAAAACAAACCAAACTGTTAGGACCTCTAGTTTTATGATAGTTATTCATTATTTTGTACACATATTCATATAACGCCGGGCGGTCACTTCGCACTGGGACACATTGTATAAGATCACTCCATCCTGTAGCACCTAGATTGAGTAATCCTAGAAACACGGAAGTAGGTTTACGAAATACGATCTTTTTTTTCACTTAAAAGTTCAATTTCGAATAAAATTGTACAAATTGAAATAACACTACAAATATTTATAGGTAAAAAGTTATAAGCAATTAAAATATTCGAATTTGCTGAACTGAGTGATCCTTATAAACGCATGTAGGTAACTATCCCAATGCACACTGTATACTACGTTAATAATTTGTACAACTAAGTATGTGACTAAAATATGGCATTAAATTCATTTCTCTGCATTGCTTCATCCACGAGATTTTGAGTTCTATTTTATAGTCAAAGAAAAACACAGTAGGGTGAGCAAATATTACGGGTTTATTAGAAATTGAAAGTAAAAATTTGTCTTTTTTAATTGAATTCAAAATCACAATAAAACATGTAAAAAAATTAGTTGTTCAGCTTTACTATTATAGGTTAGTTGTTTATGGTCATTTTATTAAAATGAATATTATGAGAAGAGTTTATATAAAAAAATGTATGCGACGTTAAAAGTATATATCTATGCCTATTAATGCGACCCAATGTGCAGCCCCTCCTCGTCACCTAGGGAGAGACTTTTAGAGACTCGTCACGTGGGCTTATATAAAAAGGGTTGAGATGTGTAAAAAAATTGTACCTATTTTGTTTGTAAGTACCTATTCATATTTCACCAGGTAAGCAAATAATTAAATACATACCTATAGGTACAGGTTCTTTTGACTGGATAACCCGTTGACTGCAGTTGGTCCGGATGTAAGACTGTATGAAAATCGTATCTTCTTTTTTCAAAATCTCATAAGGCATAAGGAAATGGCGTGGGCTTTTTCACTTTTTTATAAATTTCCCGACTTTATTCATTTTGTTGTCATTTCATTTGGATCCCTATGTTTTCTAATTTTTTACTCCTGAAGACTAACGTAGCTTAGCTGATGTAGCTGCAAAGCTATCCATTAGATGGAGCTACGTTAGCAATATAACGTAAAAACATTAAAGTAGGTATGCTAAGTAATTTTCATAGCTTTTAGCCAGGCCCTGAGCGCAGTGGAAGAGCATCGTCCGGTGTTATCTTAGTTGTAATCTTACAGCTTCTAAAATATAAACCCAGGATTTTTTTTTAAATTCACTCGAATATCACTGTCAACATTTGACTACATTTTAAGTAAAATACTTATCTGCTTAACTCATAGGATAGGTACAAACTTTTGCAAAAGTACCGTTTTATTTTAATTAAGCTTATTAATATTATAATATTTCTCTTTATTTAGCACATTTTTCAGCTTCCATGCTGGACTGGGAGCGAAAGGAAAACGTAGAATGCGCCAGCTGCTTCTCTTGCCGGGCATACTGTAAAAGTCAGTTAAGGGATAGAGGTTTTAAAGGCGTTTTTGTAGGCTATAGGCTGACCCCCTGTTACTACAATAGTCTCTCTCTCCATCTTCATAATACCTCCAAATTTGTCCAACGTGACATCAGATGGTCTTGTAACCTCTGGTGTTCTCCCTACCCCATAAGGGATACAGGCGTGACGTTATGTAGGTATGTAAGTATCTATTTTTCAGTTATTACTGAACTGATTTGCAACCTGATTTGCAACAAATCAGTTCGGTAATAACTGAAAAATGTGCTAAATAAAAACTAATCTTATAAGCTAAATAAAAATAGATAAAACGTGATTACAAATACTAAGAAACCTGACTGCTATACAATAAGTTTAGCCTGTCCCCGCCTGCCTCTACAAGTTTTTTACAAATATTATTTAAAAATCTCTTATAGTAATATTGCATGTTTTGTACTTTTTGGTTGATACTTACTGTATTTAGCAGTTGGGTTTAAGTTTTTGTAATAACTTTTTTTATTTCCCGCTTTTTAATTTGGTAGGTACCTACTTTTATTTGTGTGACCAGAAACCTTAAGAACCATCAAAATGGTGAAACCCAATTTGATTATAAATTATAAGTGAATGTATGAAGATAAAGCCTCAGACATGGTATAGTTTCATTCAAGTCAAATATTGCTTCCCCAAACATAATTTGATTAACTGATTATAAGCTTTCATTTGATACCCATATTGTTAAAACCGGACATCATTTGTCCCCCCTAAATCCCACATTACGAGCGCAATCTTGCAATTTCATATAGCCTATATTACTCGCGCAGTTGATACAAATATTTTGATACATAATTTGTTCAAATCCATCCATCCGTTTAGTAGAAACCAGGGAACAAAGAACAGACATACATACATACGCGTTGAAAACATAACCTTCCTTTGCATGCCGCAATCGGGTAAAAAGGTACTTTTGCAAAAGTTTGTACCTATCTTATGAGTTCAGCAGATATTTCACTTAAAATGTAGTCAAACGTTGACACGGATATTCGACGGAATTTAAAATAAAAAATGGGTTAAGTACGTCTCAATTCTTCATTCAAATTAAAAAAAATTTACATTTTTTGTTTCAAACAGAAAAAAATAAATACCAAGTCGTCGTCCATTACTTTCAATACCTGATATTAGACAAACCGCTACAAGAGCTCGCGCGTCACTGTGGCCAGCGCGCGTCACTGTGGCCAGCGCCCGGCACAGGCCGCCGCCGCGCCCGGCACTGGCCGCCGCCGCGCCCGCGTTAGGCCCCAGTCACCGCGAATCTAGTGTGGCCGCACACTTACTTTTGATTGTGAAAGTTATAGCATACAAAGCATACGTTAATAAAGTAAATTACTTTAGATCAGTCGATTATCTGTTAAAACCACCCTGCTTAAAGGGTCTGCCGCCAAATATCACCGCTTCGATGGTTCCTCGTGTCCCCCTTCCCCGCTAACAGAACCTGTGGCTTAGTTCATCCTCTGTGGAATTTGCTAAGTAGGTATTCAATACAATAATTATGTTATGTTCTGCATGCAAGAAAGTAAATCGGCGTACTTAACCGTGATGGCCATGAGTGTAATTAAAATGCCGGTGAGTATGAAAAAAGCACGTGTCATGGCCAAACCGTAAAATTGGCTCATTTAATTTCTATCATCATCACCACATCACCTATATTTATCTATCTCCAAGACAATTATGAAGGTTTTTTAAGGTATGCAATTGACAATGAAATGCACAGTAGCAAACTAGAGATTTTTGGAGCCTTTCATTATATAGCCAAATCTACGTTCCGGTGGCATTTGCAAAATGTAAATCTATCACAAGGTATACAGTACCTACGTGTATTAAATAATATTTACTGTCTAAGTATATATCGTTAACAATAAAAAAAAAACTAATAACGTGAAGATTCAATATGGCGCCCTTTCAGTGTTGTCACAAACCACTCTCCGTGACAGTTACCTAAAGGTCGTCATTTGAAGTTGTTTTTCTTCGTATTAAATTCCTAAGTAGGTATATTCAGATGAAAAAGGTTAGCTGTTACTAAGTGCAATGGTAGGCTATAAAGCTATTCTTGAATATGCACCGTTTACAAATTATAAGCGGTGACCTAATTTACTCGTAGCTATAATACTTGTATTGTATATAGGTACCTAAGCTTGTGTAGGTAGTTAGTCACCTACCATTATACGTCAGTTATGTGCTAATAGCTTGGGCTTTAAAATGTAGGTTCTCTCTCTAGTTGGACTCTTGTTTGAGGTAACATTATTTCCCTAGTAAAAATAGTTATAATTAAATACTTAGGTATATTGAAATTGTTAATTATATTTGCAGTGATTTTCTATCTCAATTTAAACTCCATAACGTGCGTGTGTCTTCTTAATATAACCTTATACCTTTTATATCTTTGTCTTCTTTTTTCGAAATCGAATGTCAATATTTGAACCTGTTCATAATTAAAATAAAGTTCATCAAAGATAATGTAAAGCTTTTATAGAAACAAATTCAGTCTGTAATATTTTTTATTGAAATTAGATCAACTAATCCATTCTTCAAAACCACTTGATTAAAATTAATAGATACGCATATTTAGGTACATATACCTACATATTTTTACTATGTTTCCTCGATTTTAAGAAGGTATCTCCGACTTTTAACTTCAATTTACCCGTAACTTATCGATCTTCCGGTTAAAAAAGTATATAGCACCACTTCTATTATGTAGAGATTCAACACTTATGTAGGTATATTATATAGGTACATATTGAACATAGGTTTAGTTACCGATACAAATAAAATATGATAGTTTCGAGTCTACCAATTGCATAGGAGCATCGAGATAGACAATTCTTTTATAACAGTTGTATACTTTTGACGTAAGTACTTACAACAGATTTTTCTGTTCTTTACCTCATTTCAACAGAATTCAGTGATAAAACCCGCGTCCAAGGGACAATTAAAGGGATAAATGGCCGAAAAGTATCTTATGTATATCTACTAAGTGCAAAAGCAAGACCTTTGCGAATTTTGAAATTCGTTTTTATTATATTGTAGTAGGTACCTATACGATATAATGATATAAGAGACTGCCATTCTTTATTCTACGAACTAGGTACGCAGAACAATTTTGAGAACAACATGAATAGGTACACATTGTATACCTGTTCACTATATTGTGTATACTTAACCAGTCAGTGACGATGAAGCTATAGCGATAGGTAGTACATCAAATGTGCATTTAGAGAACTGGGGAAGAATTTAACAGATGATATTTGAGCTTATGAAATTTCACGTATGGACAGATTTGCCAAACTTAAATATATTTATGTGTGACTTTAATTAAAATTACGTACTTTCATAAAATATCGTAGGTACTTTTATTTGCACATTCATTATTAATTTGCCGGGTCATTGTCCGCTTACAGAATGTCTATCGACACTTTTTACGGCAGATATGTTCATACACAATTCCTAATAGGTACATAAAGCAACTTCTCGTACATTTGGACTTGGTGATGGATGGCTGATGATGATACTAAATTTGATTGATTGGACTTGGTATACTACAAATGTGGTCCATAAGCCTACAGTGTAGGGCGCATTTTATATATCATTTTATTCCAAAATTGAATGCTAAGGTGATATTTACAAACTGAAGTGATATTTGAAAACGGCCATATTTTATCTGGTCGGCAATTACGATAGACTCAGCAATAATTTGAGTCTATAAATCATATTAGTTTTAGTTTGTTCAAAACTTGTAAGAGTGTGAGTGTTCACGGCTGTGGTAGACGAACACATCAACATTATATTTCACTAATTGATCGTTCGTTTAATTCCTAAACTATTAAGGCTAAACATTTATACATTCACCATTTAGAGAAACTGTTCTCTCGTGGCTCTGATATAACACCATAGAACCTTTAGGTAATAGTGGTGCACATTCCTAAAGTGGTCACGGTTCGTCAGTTCGAGAGAATTTTCTGTATCTTGTGACTGCAGCCTCCGAAAATGTTCTGAACCATAAAAATACAGTAGCAGGGCTTCGAATATGTCTCTTTTTTATTGATTTATGTCTAAGACACTGCATGCAACATATGCATGAAACAAACTTGCCTACAAAGCCGCTTCCACATTAGCACTGGGTGTAAGATCATGCCATAAGCGTGTGTAAGTAGGTAAGTGCCTGTCATGTTGACGGTATAATATGTTACACCGGGTTGTCTCAGCGTGATGCATCATTAGTTTCCGAGGAAACAGGCGAACTTTGAGGTACGGTTGAATGGTGTAAAAGTGCGTATAGATTGCTGTAATGGCACTAGTTAAGGTACGCTGACAACAAGTGTGGACGATGATGTGTTTACTGCTACGCATACAATACAAAAGTTTAGTTTGCGATCTTTTAGAATAAATTTTCCGATATTATCTGCATTATAATTTTAGATTTTATTAATTTTGCTTTACATAATAAAAAGTATTACTAGCACCGATAAAACTTAAACCTTTTGTCAAATACTCTGTATCAATGGGATTGCTCGTTGATCGAAACAAAAATTAACGCATTATACTGTACCAAACGATTAATGCACCTAATGTATCATATCAACATTCAGTAACATCTCTGGATTAATAAGTAAGATGAAAAGATTAAGGTGAAAATAATAATTTAATATTTGTCTGTGATTAAAAAAAACTCTGACACGCAAGAACAAAAGATTAGGTACGCACTCAATTATTTCGAGGCTATTATTGGGTAAATATCATGTGCTGCAATATCACTTAAACCTTTTTTATAATATTTTTAATAAAAACAGACGATGAATTACAAATATACGTTTCCCACTCTATATTATAGTATTTTTTGCGTACTAGACCACAATTATTGTCAAGCACATGAGAAGGTTGAATACAACAGCTTGCTGTGAGAAATAATACCGTCTCACTACCTATATCAGAAATCAAAACAATATGTTAATAATGACAATTATTATTGTACAAGCCGCAGGCAGCTGTGTAGGTAGGAAGGTGCAGTTGACCATCGATCTATAGAAATCACTCGTGATTCACGGCATGGTATTTATAAGATGATTTGTAGATTTAATAAGAATTTAATATGAAGCTACCAAAGTGCTACGATAAAAGCTGATCCTGAGTAAAAATTAGTGATAATAATCTTTAACGTGTTTCGATATTGGATATATCTGTTTATTGACAATTATGATAAAATAATTCTTATATGTCATAACCAATTTACTAGTTATGACTTAGATTGACTTAGAAGTTGCCAATTCTTATGACCGCTATTTTAAATCTGTACTTAGTAATTCTGACCTAGATTTAAAGCTCTTTATTCAACCCATTTTTGGGTGTCCTTTTCCCCACTTAATGGGTATTTTTTTGGCGAGAACAGGAGTTAAAGTATGTACCTACAGTTTAGAAAAATAAAGTGAATTAAATTAAAAACACTTTTGTCGCTTAAAAAACACTCTGTCCGTTTTTGTAAAATAAATATCTTTGTTTATTTGAGCCCAGACCAAATTCAAACTTAAAGGAATTTTGTAAATGCCGTACTGTAAAAATTTGGCCCCGAGCTAATACCCACGCTCTTCTGATGGAATAATCCGTTCACATTATCCTCTTTGGTTTTATTTTATTTCACTATGATTGAATTTTCGACACCCATAATCTTCATGTTTCTCGTTGGAAAAGTGGAAAAACTTTATATATAAAATAAAAGTTCAAACAAACTTCTGCTGCATATTTAAACAGCCTTCACGTATATAAATCTTTCAGGTTTTATGCAGTTGTTCACATAGTTAGGATAAAAAAAAATACCTACACATGACCCTAAATCCTAAAATTATTTCTATAGATTCTCTGTAATCATTACATGTGCACGTGGCGTCAGGTATGCTAAACCCGCCAAATTCGAATACTAAATGAAATAAAACATTCATTTAGTCAGCGATTGAACTTAACACTTACTATTTAATTTCGGCAATTACCATAGGTAGGTAAGCCAATTCAGCGAGCGCTGAATCAGATGAGCTCATAGGCGCATATATTTCGGTGGGTGGTCCGTAAAACATAACGTAAAGCTTTCGTAATGCGATAACATGTTGCAATGCAATGCTTCATTAAAAAAAGAAAATTTGGGGAGGCTACGTGTCTCGCTTAAATTCAAAGCGATCAAGACGCCGCTCCTCCTTCTAACGCCATTGGCTTCGCACGCGCCCGCTCCGCCAATGAGGCCGCGGCTTTCCCCACTCGCACCTAATGCTACCAAGATTGCGTTTTCCTAAACAAAGAAAACCGTTTAAAATTTTCTCAGCCTTACTTCTACGATAAATGTAATAACCATACATAATTAGCTAACGTTTTTATTTATCTATCTCTAAAGACCTTTTTTATTAGAAATAATGATGAAAATACGGCTAAAGACACCCTCGTTAAGAACGGAATGAGTAATGTATTAGGTACGCGTGAAACGTCGAGGGACATTGACGTTTTGTTCAGGAGCGCAAACCGAAAGCTGAGATTCGAGTCAGTCTGTAGATCGGTCACGCAGCGCGCGCGCCTTTTTTCCTCGCACCGTTTACGCGGCTACTTCAAGACGCGAAATTGAAGTTCGTACGAACTGAAAATTGCTTTTTTTTATTTTGGATTAAATTTAATAGTGTGATTCACTATGACTTTTGTGTTAAGATAAAATCGCCCTGTGATAATCAAGGATGTATGAAATTCATGCAACGTTTGTGTACCTGCTTCAGCTCTGAAAAGGAAGTGAAAAGTATAAACTGTCTTCGATTTTTCTTTAAAAAGTGGGTGAGTAGTAGTATAACTAACTAAAAGTGTTAACAGTAATGTTTATGTTCCTATATTTTCGTCGGTTTTTTTGCTGATTTATAAATATTGAAATTTGGTATGGCTTTTGCGAATTTGATACTCGATCACGTATTATCTTTAATCATAATAATCATATGCATTTCAGAATACTTATGACCTAGTATCAAAAGTTATTTGGTAAAAATATTCTTGGTACTGTAGTAATAACGGTATTTATGTCAGTAGAATTTTGCGTCTTCAAATAAATTATGCATCACTAATTTTCAAAGGTAATTTAATTTAGTACTTTCTGTATTGTTTTCGGAATATATCTAAAGATTATAAAACTGTTATGTTTTGTTAGCGTCGCGTCGGCTAAATAAAATATATATTGGTGTGAAATCAGAAAAACTAAACTAACTAAAATAAAAATATTTAAAACAAACACTTACTTTGTTGTTATACACATTTTCGTCTATGTAATTTGTTACTCTTCAGTAAATCGGTACTTAATTACACAGGTTAATGGATGGAATTTATACTTAATTTTGATATACCTACTTAAGTTTAGAACTGTATAAAAGATCTCAACATGAAATTTCTCCTCAGGGCAATATTATATGCTTAAATATCTTAATATATAAAAGATCTCTAATTTGTCTGTATTTAAATATCACGATAAAAATTATATCATTATAGGATATAAAATATAGGTATCAATATAGGATATTTTATACAAGCTCTGGCCGTGCGCGTAAATTCAGCACAATCGGCCCTGCCGTTTCAGCTTGTATGAATGAACAGCAACAAACTTCTATGCATTTTGACAAACTTTCCCGTTGGTTATATTAGTAGGATAGTGAAGTAATGTAGATATTACTCAAGCGTTAGAAAGTCCAACTTTTTATTAAGTTTTTGAATCAAAATATGATTGGTTAATAACGGCTTATATTGGCAAGACCTTACTGAAGACTAAATAAACAAAGAAATATTGGATGACTTAGGGTTAACTTTTATTAACGCATTACCTCTTGCCGGCAGCCTCTCCACATTAATCCCAACAACATTTGTTCTACGACTTTTAACAAATCTTGATAAATAACACAAAAAATAGAAGCAAATAATTTTTTGCTCCTTACTCTACATTTTGTAAGAAGTGCCTATTATTATTATGAAGCGATATTTTACTGCGCAAGGGTCGTAGCATATCTACGCTCAGAGTAAATAGGTAAGCCTCTAAACAGAGGCTATAAATATTTTTTGTATGAAATATCTAAAATTTTTAAAACGATTCATTTTAAAAAGTTGTAGCACAAATTTTGTTGGTATTGATGTGGAGAGGCTGCGTGCAAGAGGTATCTAATTAAAATTAACCCTGTATATGGAATTCCGCAAAGGCTCGACTGATTCAATAAATTAAAACGAATATTGTTTAACACAAAGCATACCTATTGAGATATAGAGACACGGTAATTTAATTGGACACGTTATTTTTTTATTGTAGCGCCTTTATGTGACACATAACGTGAAAAATTCAAATAACATCCCTATCATAAATAATAAATTGCGAACATAATAGTTATAAATGTTAAATATTTAAGTGACGAAGATATTCCGTTTAAAAGGAATAGTGAGGAGTGAGATTATTTATAGAGTAGTATTGGGGACTTTAGCCATAATAGAGTACGCACTACTATTGTTGCTGATTGTTTTATTGAAGCTCATTTTAGTTTTTATGGGAAATATTAAGTTAACTTTAATGGACTTGTGCATGCAACTTGTGTTTTTTATATGGTTTTACTTAAGTATTTCATGTTAGTAAATGTTTGGTCGGAAACTAGACCAACTTATTATTTAGTGTTGAAATAAACATACCTATGAGTAGTTAACATGGGCATATAGTAAAATCAGTTGGTATACATATGGTAGGTAGGTATAGTTCATGGATGAGTGTGATAAACAGTAAAAGACTTAAAGCGTGGTAATGATATAGCAGGTACGGAAAGTGGTTAGACCCGAAGAAGTATGATATGAGTTGCTCACCTATTAATTATTCCAAAACTAAATAAAACCAAAGGGTTGGTATTTTTGTTAAATACGAAAGTACAGGTCTTTGTTGAGTTTTCTGAAGAGCTTCATTTGAATGGAGAATTTCAAATGCTATCCGTGTGATTATCTACAGTTTTTATTTAAATGAATAAACGCGCTTTGTGTTTAAATATCGCCTAATAGTACCTAAAGGCTGAAAAGGCTGATTATGGAGCAAACGGGTCTCTGCGGAATTTGTCCTTCCGTAATACATAGCCTCGTGGCTACTTTAACTTACCCTAGATAAGAAAACCAACGGATAGATAAAATAAAGAGCGTAGAAGGAATAACCAGTTTCCTTAGTTAGCAGAATTTTTATCGCCATTATTTTTACCCTGTAATAAGAGGAGGTTAAGGCCGTAAGTCACCAAGCTGAACTTATAGTGGTTGGTGGATGTCGCAATTTTCTGTTAGCTGAAATGGCTTCAGAAATAATCCTAAACCAAAAATACATCCAGCATCCTTGTACCTACCTACCTTGGACCTAAGGACCGAAGGACCTAACCATCCTTGTACCTAATGGATTACCAGTAAAATAACATCCATCTATAACATATGTGATCCTATAAGTTTTTACGGATGGTTGGATGTACATTTATCTTGCAAATTAAAATGGCCGGACACATAGAGCTGAAACTTCTGAAACAGGTAGTTTCTATAATTGATTAAAAACATTAATCGAAATATAATACTTGTTAAGATAGGTACTTAAAATTCTGTATACGATCTTTATGTTGATTTTATTTGCGGTCACTACGAGCAGCGGCACTACTAGCCACATTATGTCTTACTTCTTATACGTTGCTTCCATGCTGGACTGGAAGCGAATCAAAAACGTAGAATGTACCAGCTGCTTCTAATCCCGGGCATACCGTAAAATTCAGTTAAGGGACAGAGGTTTTATTGTCGTTTTTGTGGGCAATAGGCTGACCCCCTGTCACTGCAAAAGCCTCACTCCATCATTATAATATCTCCTTTGTCAAACGTGACATCAGATGGTCTTATAACCTCTGGTGTTCTGCCTACCCCATAAGGGATGCAGGCGTGAAGTTATGTAGGTATGTATGTATGTACGTTGCAAGACACAAAGATTTCACCGGCAAATAAATCATATACTCATTTAGGATTTTCCGTTATCCAATCAAATGTTATTGAGATTTAAATCTGGACATTAAAAAAGCAATTTTAATTATGATACCTATAAATACTCTAAGTACTTATGACTTTTGCTATTAAAGTCCGTGTGTGTGGGCTGAAGAAGTTGCAACATTTTGCGTTAAACGAGAGACAGTAAGCAATTACTGGTTATAGTAGGTAGCTTCAAATCGCATATATAGCATTATTAAAAGATACATACTACGCGTTTAATACATCCTTCTTTTTTCTATTGTTATTCACTAAAATAAACTTTACATTCTGTGAGAATATTGGTGTTGGTTTCTCTTCAAATACTAAACGTATATGAACATAATGTAGTTCACAGGTAATTGTATCTTGGGTCAGTACTATGTATAGTAAACTGCATACATTTTATAAAGTTCCAAATCATATTAAATTAAGTGTTTAAAGTTAAAAGTTCTTTCTTATAAAACCGATTTACCGGTACCCGTATAACATTTGGTGGCAGCTTAAGGGATTTCTTAGGAATCCGGGAACGCCTCAGTGAATAGAAAATCATTTTGAAAAGTGCTGTATCAATGTGAAAATAAGTTCCCAGTGAAAGTTTTATAATATTACGTGAAAATTCGGCGTATTTTGCCGTCTTGCCTCGCCGTGTATTCTACTGCCGCATCCTGAAATTGAAAAGTATCCTGGCTGTCCTAGATTATCCAGAGTTTTAAAATAATATTCCCGCTATCATCCCGATATCAGACTTTGTCCTGCAAAATTTCTATGAAATATATCTCGCCTACGCAGTGACTTCCGCAACCTTCGAGAACAGAAGCAATAAAAGTGATAACGACTGAGTCTCTGTGCAGCGTTAAAGCTACTTTTAAGTTTATCTAAATCTAATCTTGGTGATACTTTTACTATATTACTGATACATTTCAATATATTTTTTTCTTATTTTAAAGTTTCTTCTATCATACCTATAAGATAGAATAAACTTTAAAACGGCTTTTAACACATTAAATCGTCTATATACTATAAAATTTCTATTTTTCTTTTTATAAAACTTTATTCATGAGTAAGTCTAGGGAAGTTAAAGACGAAGAATTACAGTCAAAAATGTCTGAAACAGATTTAAACGTGCTCCTTAAATTTATCGAAACTTTCGACGGTTCCCGGGAAGAACTTAACCCATTTTTTAATAACTGTCGAAATGCAATTAGTTTAGCCTCGTCAAGACAGACAGATATTCTTTTTAAATATATTTTAAGCCCACTGGAAGGTAAGGCCCAAGCGGCTTGTGCCGTAAAGGTTATTACACAATGGGCTCAGTTAGAAGAGTTTTTAAAGAGCCAATTTGGGGACAGGAAACATTATGCCTATCTCCTTTCTGAGTTAAAACACTGTAGGCAAGGTCGTACCGAAACTGTTAGCCAATACTCTCTCAGAGTCGAATCGTGCTTGTCTAGATTGTTGACAGAAGTTAATATTTCTATCCCTACGAAGAAATAGGATGAATTAGGAGGCAGGATTGCAGCCATGCAAGATCACGCGTTAAATGTTTTCTCAGTAGGCCTGCATCATCAACTAGCTACAATTGTGAGATGCAAAGATCCAAGCATTCTTAATGAAGCGATAAATTTTGCAATTTCTGAGGATAAAATTGTTGGGGTATCATATAAAAAACACACACTTTTTCTCAAATAGTGAATCTCAAAGTCATAGTCAACATTCAAATACAACAAGGCCTCAATTCAGACCGTCTACTTCTAATGTTCCGACATGTCGTTACTGTAAGAATCTCGGGCACACTATTGAAAATTGTCGGAAACGCGAGTACAATCAAAATCGTAACCGTAATTTTGATCGCCCTACCAGTTCCAACAGATCATTCTACAACAGACCTCAACCTCATAGAGTCAACTTTGTAGAACAAACCAAAAGCAGCGATGAAGTTGATAATGAGGTATCAAATCAAAAAAACATGTAACTGTCTCGTATAGTTGTCGTGCGAGACACCAGTTTAATACTAAATCCGACACCGATCCCAAGACCTTTTCTAATGTAAACGTAACATTTACTAAATCACACAGCATCTACTAAATCTAATACAACTGTATCTGCTTAATCTTATACCTCTGTATCTGCTTAATCTAATTCCACTGAATCTACCCAATCTAATATCACTGCATCTACTAAATCTAATACCACTGTATCTGTTAAATCTAATTCCACCGAATCTACCAAATCTAATATCACTGCATCTACTAAGTCACACACCACTGTATCTACTAAACCTAACACCACTGCATATACTAAATCCAACACAACTGCATCTACTAAATCAAAGACCACTGCATATACTAAACCTAATACCACTGCATCTATCAAATCTAATGCCACTGTTTCTACTAAATCTAATTCCACTGCATTTTCTAAATCTGACTCCACTGCATCTTTAAAATCGAACAAAAATAGTATTAACTCTAACAAAGTCACTTTTGAACCGCAAATGAATACTACCAGGTCTGCTATCTCATTTGACAACTCTTCGAATTTTATTCATAAGAATACCAAATCCAAATTTAATAAATCACACAATAATGAATCCATTAATTTAGACAATACTGATCCTTCCACACCCAGCACTAGTAGTACATCGTCACTACCCATTCAGAATATAATTAATAACATACCCATAAAAGCATACAATGTAACAACAAGTCCAGATAAAAACTATTTACCGTTTATAGTTAAGACGTCTCTATCCTCCAAACCTTTAAGTCTCCTTGTTGACAATGGTGCATCTGTTAGCCTCGTTAGAGCTAATTCTATTGAAAATATGCCTAAAATAAAAAATAACATAATTTCATTCAGTGGTCTAGGCACTACAAATAATCCAGTGCAATCTTTGGGCCAAATAACAATCGAATTTAATTCAATCATCAATATATATAAAACTGTTCCGTTACTGACTGAGTGACTGAGTGACTGAGGTACTGAGTGACTGAGTGACTGACAGACAACGTACAGCCGTAACTACTGGGCTTAGAGAGCTGAAATTTGGAACATACATTCTTTAGGGGATGTAGGGGTGCACTAAGGAAGGAATTCCCGAAATTCCCACGGGAACGGGAAATATAGGACTTTTTAGTTTGTATGAAAAATCTTATTCCTTGAGTGCACCGATGTGAAACTTGGTGTAAATGTTTTTCCATGAGTGTCTGGTTGTTTTATGACAGGAATTCCCGAAATTCCCACGGGAACGGGAAATATATGATGTTTTAGTTTGTATGAAAAAACCCCACCCCTTGAGTGCACGGATGTGATACTTGATATAAAGGTTCCTCAATAAGTGTCTGTCTGTATTATGGAAGGAATTCCCGAAATTCCCACGGGAAGGGGTTGGACTTTTTAGTTTGTATGAAAAATCTTATTCCTTTAGTGTACGGATGTGATACTTGGCATGAAGGTTCTTCAAAGAGTGACTGGTTGTGCTACGAAAAAAATTCCCAAAATTCCCACGGGCACGGGAAATATATGATTTTTAGTTTGTATGAAAAAAACTTATTCCTTAAGTGCATGGGTGTGATACTTGGTATAAAGGTTCTTTCAGTGGGTGTCTGGTTGTATAGTTTCTGAAATTTCCACGAGAAGGGTAGTTAAGCGCATACGAAGTTGCGGGATAAAGCTAGTCATAGATAAATTTCAACGTATACCAGATTTATGCTTTCCTTATTATTGATATCGTTGGCCCTTGCCAGAAGCAGGGTTACAAAAGCTTAAATTCATACTCACCCTTCAGGATGACCTTACAAAATTTTCTATTGCAAATCCAATATCGAATGCTACTGCTGAAGAATCCTGCGAATGTCTTGTCCATTTCATTTCATTGTTTGGAATCTCTTTAAAATTACCTGCTAGTTCTTAAAAATTAAACAAATTTGGTCTTCGCCATACCATCCCCAAACTCAAGGTGCACTTGAAAGAAGTCACTCAACCTTCAAAGAGTATTTAAAATGCTATGTAAATGAGAATCAAACTAATTGGCATAAATATGTCTACACTGCGATGCTATCCTATAATTCTACAGTCCATTCCACTACGCAATTTACTCCATACGAATTAATTTTTGGCCATAAACCTTACATAGATAGCAGATTCTATTTTCAACCAAGAAGATAAAACTACTTATCCTGAATACGTTAAAATGCTCCAACACCGTCTCAAATTATCGAGAGAAAATCATTACAAAATATAAATGCATCCAAAGAAAGATCTAAGACTTCTTATGACAAACACTCCCGATCGGTCCATTATAAAGTTGGTGAATATGTTTACATTAAAAATCATGTCAGACTCCGCAAGGCCCTTTCTCCTCTATGGAAAGGTCCTTATAAAATCCTTAAAATTCACGGAAATAAACTAATATAATAATATATGATAAACTAAATAAACTAATAAAAATACACTCCTGCTAAAACGACGTAATTTAAAACATCACCGAAAGTCCTGGCATGCTTTAGGGTCGCCTATTGGTACAGTTAAGATTATAAGCGATCAATTCCATATCGTAATTCCCATAGACGTGTCTCTATTTAAGGAATATATTGAAAACGTTCATGATATATTTAATTTGATTCGAAAACAATGCCGACAAAATGAAGAAATTGATTACTCTTTATCCCAAAATATGTTACAACCCCTAGAATCCCTTTTCAAGAATAGAATTCCATTTCCCATATTGTTTCTAATTATCCAAGGAGAAGGTCTGCCTGGTTTTCAGGCATCGGTGTCATATTTAAAGACATTTTCGGAACATTAGACGAGGACGATGCTGAGAATTATAATAGGGCTATAAAGTGCCTTTAAGACAATGATAAAGTATTGGCTAACACGATAAAAAACAATATCATGATTTCCCAAACTGCTATTTTGAATATTAATAATACCCTTCATGAAATATACATAAACCAAGCAAAATTAAATAACGTTGTTGATGAAATATCTTTGTCCGTTAACAATATTTCTATATGTGAAGAGCAATATACTTCATCCTTCAATTTTAACTCCTAATGAAATATATAACGATATCATTAGTAGTCTTAAGGTTATTCCTAAGTATAGAGATTTTATATTTAGAAGTAAGTAATATACACTCTTTAATTAATGTTGCTAGCTTAGTATGTTATTATTTAGATGGTAAGATAGTTTTTGAACTAAAAATACATCTTGTTAGTATTCAAGAATACAATCTCTATAATACTATTCCTTTACGTGTTCCACATAAGACTCATAACCCTAACTCTTTTGCTATGATACTTCCATTTGATTGATTTCTAGCAATCAGCAAAGATAACATAAGTTTTTAAACTGGCATGGTCATTATCATTTAAATTAACTTTAGAAACGGGATATTTACCATGTTTTTCATTTATTTTGAGTTCTCGATATTGCGGCACTGTTACAAGAGCCATGATCACGACGGTACTGCCGTCGTGATATGTACCGTCGTGATCATGGCGCTTGTAACAGTGCCGAAATATCGAGAACTCAAAATAAATGAAAAACATGGTAAATATCCCGTTTCTTAAGTTAATTTAAAAGATAAAACTTCCTTTACATTCATGAAAGATCTAAATTCGTGTAAAAATATTATTCCTAAAACTTACCTTTGTGAAATCATAGACATACGTGTAGTAAGTAATCCATCTTGTGAGATAGAGATTATTACAAAAGTTATTTCCAGTTTACCAAACATCTGTCAATACAAACTAGTTCATGGTGATATTGATATTTGGCATAGGTTGAATAATAATAAATAGGTACCTGTTGTAACTTAAATAATTTTAATAAATTAAAATATCTGTATCCTGTTTCAAAAACAAGTAATATTAATTCAAATCCTATAAGCAAATCTCAGATTAAATAGTTAAGGATATTAAACTTTCTAATTCCAGAAGAAGAAGAATATTAATTTACTTTTTGTACAAAAAATGTAAGAGCTTCCTAAATAATGTAAGAACACAAAGGATATTAAGGAACAATCCGAATTAGAAGAAATTAATGACCATCCCCGTCTTAGCTATTATTAACTATTGTAAAAAAAATCCTTAAAATGGTAAGATTTCTCTTAAAGGAGGGGTTGTTATATATGTACTATGTATAGTAAACTGCATACAAGCAGTGCTGACTTAACCCCCTGGGTCCTACTTCCCAGCTTGCCTAGATTGGGGAGGTCAGTTCTAGTTCGTGAGTGGTAAAAGAAACTTGTTCCAGAACTGATTCCAATTTCTATTTCCAATATACAATTTCTATTTGATAAAGTTCCAAATCATAATAAATTAAGTGTTTAAAGTTAAAACTTCTTTTTTTAAAAACCGATTTACTGGGATCCGTATAACAGTACGAATAATATTATATAATATTATATTCAGGTTATAGAAGTATACGTGGGGGGGGGGATCCGTTGAATGATTTCAAGAGTTTTCAAAGGAATGCATTTATAGGAGCCAGTGAGTTTTGCATATAATTATGTCTATTGTTTGTTGTTTTCACTACTGGGTACTAGCTAGGTATGTTAATTTCTTAACAAACTCGTACCTATTACGATGGAAAAATCATGCTCATTTTAAATATTTAATAGTATAAATCGCGAAAACTTTGAACATACCCTTTCAATTTATTATTAATACTCGATGAGTCAATCTGACTTACGTGTTTAAGATTGCTGTTGTCATCATCATTCAACAACGAGACGTCCACTGCTGGACATATACCTTCCCATAGGTCCTGCAACAAATCGGTCCAGCGCTGCCCTCATCCAGCGTTTACACAATACTTCGACTAGATCGTCGTCGGTCGAACTTGCACCCACGTTACGTGGTCGCAACTCGAGAAACTTACTGTCCCAACGGCCATCCGTATTAAGTCGAAATTATCTACCATGATTTTTATAAAATCACTTTAATTGTTATGGCAACATTTTAATGTTTTATTTCTAAGATCGAGGTTTTAGATGTTTTATTGAACTCCGCAGATATTGGATTGGAAGTCGTCGCGTCTTGGCGCAGTGTAATTCATGGGTAAATCAATCGATATTTGAGATTAAGCAACGCTTGGCCAGGTCGGTACAAGTATGGGTGATCGCCGCGCCGATTTATCATTGCTACTTAGTTTCTCACGGCGGCGGCCTACGTGCTTTGGAGGGCACTTTAAGCTTGCTCGGTCTTTAAAACAAAAGTGTCTGAAATTGTATTGATCTAAGTCTATTATGAGATCCAAACTAGTTCAAGAGCAAGAAATTTGTGAGAAATTTCTTTAATTAAACCCTTTTGAGGTTTATATTGCAAGTTTGTATAGATAGTTTTATAGAACCTTTATCAGCTTTAATCCACACCTATATCAAAACTAAACTTCACGATATTGCTTCAAGTAATATTAAGTCAATAATTTTCATTATTAATCCCTAGTATAAACGAGGATATTTTTCATTTAGAATCTTTTCATTGCAACAAGCAAAGCTCTGACTTAATATTTGGTTTAGTTTGGGATTTATTGTAAACAATAAACTAATATGTAGCGAATTCGTTATATTTAGACATTTTTATAATAATATTATTACGCATTTTTACAAAATAGGCCGTAACATGATTTAACAATAGATCGCCTAGTCTTGGATATTACATTTACTTACTAATAAGATGATACTTTTGATATATATAGTCGATAGACTTCGCCCCCAAAGCCTAGTACCTAGCTGGTGATTCATTATTAATTTCTCAGTATAAAGCGAACAAGGGAAGCATTTTGTTATTGTTAGATAGCTATAGCTACAGCAGCGCGTTTCATAATTGTTTTAATCTTGGAAGAGTGGCACCTATAGACATTTCACATCAGTATTAATTACAAGGTATTCACAACAAAGCCTCATAGACACGCGGTACTGTTAAGTCTGTACTTAAGTTTTCACGATAATTAACAATAAGAAAATTATTTTACACAACCATAATCAACGTTTACTTTTTCGACTTCCAAAAAAGGAGGAGGTTCTCAATTCGCCTGTATGTTCTTTTTTGTGTCTTTGTTACACGATATTTCGGACAGTTATGAATAGAACGATTTTGAATGATAGAGGATACTTCATAGTTGGTCCCATATAAATTTCTTCGAAATTGGTTGTACTTCATTGAAAATTTCGAATTTGTGAAAAAATATTCTAAACATTCTCAGAAATCGTATGATTTCGGAGAATTTCGGAATGTTTACGTTGATGACATTAAAACTCAGCCAAAGTTTTGACGTGAAGTCGGTTTTTTAATACATTCGTTGATTATAGGTATAAAAAGCGTGTTTTATACGGAGCTTTAATATCCCTAGGTATTAAAGCTCGATACTAAACGTACGATTTAAGAGTTATCCTTTTATTATTATTATTTTTCCCTTGCCATCGATCTTATGCCCCGACCGAGCTTCAAAATATAACTAGTATTTTCCAAATACGTTGGAGGGGTCTTATTCCGTTTAATCAATTATATAAGGTACATTTTACAGTCCATGAGTCCCAATCACACCAAAGATTTGCTATATCCCTTTACAAAGTCAGCAATTTACATAACTATTAATGACTTGGAGATAAGTTAGATACGCCCAGGAAACGCCCACTTTCCATCTCTTGCGATAGTTGATTATTCCGTAGTTACCACGACTATATCTCAATCTTTTTGTGCCCAAATATCTAATATGAACTAGCTAATTCAAGCTCTAGGCTTACTTTGGATCATATCTTGTGTATGGTTTACAGCCAATCGTTTGTTTTACAACTGTCAATGGCAATTGTTAACTGAGAAATACGGAGCTACTCGCTGGATTTCAGTTTTGACCAAGTTGGTAACACCTAGAGTAACCATATAAACGTGAAATTACTGACCAATAATGTTCAACAACTCGTTTTGTTGCTCATAAAGTAGGCTTAATTAGAGTTCGTAAAACCTTAAGCTAATTGCTTGTAGTTATGGTTGTATCACAGAATTATGCAGTTTACAGCCGCCATATCACTAACAGGGTGACAACATGTGTAAGTTTATAAATATTACATAGACGTAACTTAAGTAGGTATAACTAAAACTAAGTAAAACTGCGTTTGCAAGTCTAAGTTGAAGTAGGTATCTAAGATTAGCAGGGTGCCGTTTAAAAGTCATACATAAGAAATGAATGTTTTACGATGGTTTATGATGCTACTGAGCGCGCTCTGCTGTAGAGTGTCGATTTATAATTCAGCCTTTATTTATAAATCAGCAAATTCTATTTAACAGTTATGTGTACTTACTAACGAACTATGTTTACGTGTTCTTATTGTTTGTGACATAACATTTTATAAAGTTTCTAATCAAGTTAACAATATACTTACATACTTAGTGTATTTTGTCAAGTTGCACATTTTTAAAGGTAATATATAAAACAAAGACTTATTCTTTTAAAAAACACATCAGCTAGATTTTATATCATTTTATTTAACGCAAGTGAGATATAGGTATAGCAAATGAAGATTATTATTCATGTTAAATTATTCTCAATAAAACTGCTATATGAAAAGTTTCACTGAGAACCGATTATTATGATTAAGTCAGCTGACAATGGATTGACGTGTACGTTTGAATTGTCAACAGTGGCTCGCAGCACGGATGGGGACATTGAAGGAGAATGCGACGATGACGTATCACAACTGACTCCGACGATCCATTCTGAGACGTCATTCGAAATGAACGAACTGCCAAACCCTTACGCCGTGGACACACGAAGAATGCAGTTGTATTCCCATCCTCATTTGCATCCGACGGTAGTAGTAAACTTTATATTCCTTTAATTTTCTGTCTCCCCGTACTTATGTAGAGCAGGAAAAGCTAGGTGTTAAAAAACTGTTTGTACTTCGCTTTAAAAGAACGTGCCTGCCTGTATAAAAATAGCACAGAAAAAACGAAAGACTCATTTTATTAGATTCATATTACAGGTCAATAATCCAGGTTTATAGTTGAATTTAGCGTATTCCAGCATTTGAATCCGCCCCCTTAAAGGATCATTTTAACATTGCCTACGGTAAGTAATATAATACAAGCGTTTCGTTCTAGGTCGCTAATTAACGTGATACTAACGAATTCATTCTTGCATATATCCAAATACAAGTGCTATATTACAAAGAATAGGGTAAGAGAGACGATGTAAAGATGACGAATTAATGTAGGGTTGGTAAAAATCTCTTATTTAGTTGTGAGATTAGGATAAATTTTAATCATTGAGGGGTGGTTGCATAAACTGTAGGCACTGAATGAGTAAATCATAAGGTATATTTGTCCCTTACTAATAGAAAAACCTAAACCATTGTTTCTAACATTAAAATAGTGTGATGAAACATCCAAGATTATTGTAGAACGCTAGATGAAGACAACTTTTGTAAGAATATTGAAATCAGTCTTTTGCTGTGACAATTGTAAACACTTTTTTAAGTACCTATATTGATTTGGATAGACTACTTTAATTACTGATACATTTTAATTGTGACGCTTACAAGTTAATATGATCCGATATATCACAGCACTGAACTCTTCTTATCTGTAAGACTTCGTCATTGCCCGTTACATCATCAACCTTGTTTGTTTGACTTTCTCAAAGCCAATTTATATAAAAAAGATTACGCATACAAAAATATTTAGATACACATTTTGAATACTATGAGCTTAACGTATTTTTACTCATATACACATTACAAATGTATTGAAGCGCACATAATACCTCACTGATAAGATAAATACCATTTTTAACAAAGGAGAAGGGTCTGTATTGATATTTCAGATTTCAAACTTCGAAGGAAGGCGAAATAACAAAGGTAATAATAAAATCCCCAGACAATTACACCAACTACATGGCCTCAAAGTAAGCGAAGCTTGTGTTATGAGATACCATGTAGCGAACTAGGGGGGAACCTAGAATATATATAGGTACAAATATAGATAACCATGATTTAAATAAAACAGAGACAAATGACTGACTTGTGACAGCAGTTTCAAAAGATATAAAAATGACTTTGAGTAAATATGTTAAACTATACACGCCATAAATTCCGGTTAGAAATGTTTTTTTGTAACTAACATAGTGAACCGTGAGATTTCAACAAAATATTAAAAGAGGCCTCTCATATCTCTATATCCGATATTATTTCAATACTCTATCCAAATTTAACATTTTTTTTATGATATTGATTACAAAGATATTCCTACATAGGAATATACCGATTCTAATTCATGGTGTGGAGCAGCAGTTCACGCAGTCTAAAAACTAATAAAAACCAATTTATTCCATCTGAGACATACGATCTGTGTAAGAAAATTATACAAGACCTTATGGACCTAAGAATACTATAAGCTAACCTACAAATCTTGAAAAATATGCAGTTGTCGAATAATTTACTAGAATAAGCAGATACTAGCTAGTTAATTACAGACAAGATTTATATGAGGCAATGATGAGTGTGATATTATATCTCATGGAACACATACCTACGGGAAGAAACAAGTTTTTAAACGTAGTTTTTTTTTGAAGTTAAAAACTTGATTGGAATAGAAAATAGAAGTAGGTACATCTGAAAAAAAAATAGCTTTCAATGGTGGAATAATAAATGGAGCTATGAATTTTTTATTATAAGAAAGGAGTAATTCTTATTTCAAATCTTTACAATTTTAGAGCACACTAGGTTTTGAGATGTTTTGAACTGACTTAACTGCACATTAAAAGGGTATATATACCTAATAGAAAAAGAGGTAGGTCTACAAGGATAATAAGGTTATATTTCGACTTTATTTATCTATTTAAGTACACATAATTGCCAACAATAAGAAAGTTAAAAAATAACAAATTTTAGACAATGTGGGTTCATTCCAAATTTATAAAATCATATCTGTAAATTTACCAAAAACTGTATCAATCGACAGTGGCACAGTTTATGTAAACCACGCAAATCAATATCAAAGTGGATTGTATTATCAGAAGGCCGTGACATAAGTTCATCGCAAACTGTACATAAGTGATTGTCAATGTGATAATGTTATTTACAGCTTATAATAGAGTTAAAAAACTACAATGATGAAACTGAGCTGATTGTGTATTGTTAGTGCAATAATTTTAAAGGTTCGTTTATCGGGGATTGCGAGCGTTAGGTATCGAAAAGTTTATAGCTTTGTTAATATCATGCACAATAAGTTGTGGCGAGCGATGACGCTTGCAGCCAGGCTGCGCGAGCGCGGGCGACGCGCCGACCGGCACGCGGCGCGGCGCGGAGGCGGCGCGGGCGCGGGCTCTGCTCAAATGACTACCTCTATACTGCATGTAACTCGACCCACCCTGTGACAAATGTGAAAAGTATTGTGTTTTTAAGTCGACTGCACATGCATATTCAGTTTTATTTAAATGTTCTAGATTGCGTCAATATAAATAGAGTATGGTTACGGCTTTGACTAAGATAGAAACTATCGAATTTATTTTATAAAATATAGTCCATAACGTGCACAAATGCTACTATTAATACATATTTTATCGTATAATAAAAAATTATGTACTTATTGTTTTTAAGACAAGTATAACCTGCGATAAGAACGATTATAGAGGACGCGGGGTAGAACAGTCGAATATATAAAGATCGCCGTTTTAAATGGACTTTGCAAGGCTTTTTATGAGAAAATAAAGGATAATAGTTTTGTTTGATATTCCATTCAAATACTCCAAAAATATTCAAGGTAGACCTTCATTGCACCTAATTACACCTTATTCTATTTTTCTATTAATAGACCTTCATTACACCTAATTTGCTAAAAATGGATAACTACAGGGACGTTTCCAAAATTAAGGTAACGTTTACCTATGTATAGCACAGTTTACCTATGGTACATACAACCTTGCTCTTTATTTTAAACCTAGTTAAATATTTCCTTCTAACAAAACATAAAATAGCTTATCTGCAGTGTCAAATTTGAAACATCAACACGTTTCATAGCATTGGTAACGTTCGTACTTGTATTAATAGCTTAAAATGCCCACTTAAAGACATGGCAATGTTAAAGATGTTTTCTTTCTTTGATGTGGCGACATAATTTTGTACTCAAGTAGCTTATTTGTCGACAGCAACTTATTGAAAGTAATGAATACTGAATATACTGGCCGAGGGATATATTTATTTACCTTGAAATATCCTTATGTGGGAAATGGTCGCGTACAGTGAGCAATGCGCCTTAGGCGAGTGTGCAAGCGTGCTTGCCGACAAGCCGTTCCCGGTCACACCGGCGTACACGGCCGAGCTCCCGTTTTATGAAAGAACTACTTACATTTAAAATTTATTTCTCAAGTGAATTACAGCCGTGCTCGCTGATCGAATGCATTTAATTTTTTATTTATTTTTTAAAATTTCAACACTTGACCGTGTTAAAGTCGGGTATTTGTATTTATTAAAAAATCGTAAGGGAATAAAGTGTTTTTATGTACTGAGAGCTTTATCGATTTTTGTTACGAGAGTATTCAAAATCAATCATGTGCCTGTTTGTTTTTAACAGATTTATTCAAGAACAAATTGAATATAAAGTCACTATTAGAAGTCGGCTCGGTTTGTTCAGTTTTTTTCAAGTTTATAAGTTTTTGTTAAATGTCGCGAAATACTGCACGATAAATTTGACATTCCCTCCCCCAAAGATATTCTATAGGTATATGCTTTCATTCTATTAAAAAACTTTATATTTTTTTATATTTTTAGCGGCTTATGTGTAACCATTTATTTATCAGTATCGCTCGCTTTAAGTAGGTAGGTACCTAAGGTTCATCATTGAGAGTAGGTATTGGATTTGCTCTAAACAGCTAAATTGGCCACAAATAATCAAGTGAGTAGAATTCGATTAAGTAGTATAAACGCAGCAATCACCAGTACTTTTGTCATTCGAAAATCAGCACGCATTTGGTAGGAGCTATTGGGACAATGCAGAGAATATAAGATAAATTGTAAGTGCCCATCATTTTATTGATAGCTTCTTTTAAACGTGGAATAGTAATAAAATAATAAAGAGGCTTCCAGAACTATAATTGCAGCTGAGAAATAGCTGCTAGAGCGCAGGTGAATGTTTTGAGTTACGTTTGTTCAATTCCCAAACAGTTTACAGTCTCGGATGTCTTTGGTTCGCACGCGCAGCGTACTAAAGTCGATGAAGTAAAATCAATTAAAAGGTATAGTTCACACAAAATTGATTCGATTTTATGTAATGCTTTTATATTGATTAGTAACATTCATTTTACAATTCTAACATTTGAAGAGATTTTTACTTTAAAAGGATGTTTTCTATTTTGATTGGAAAAGAGTACTTAAATAGTATGAAATGCTTACCTACTTAACATTGTTTTTACGAAAAGTTTATGATATAAACGTTTGCCATATTTTATTTACTTTAAATCCACTTTTTCATAAACAGTGTTCAAAAAACCACATAAAAAAATGCAAGGAAGACAGAATATAACTTTTAGCAGGATATTTCTAGAAAAATGGTAGAATATATAAAAGTTGAAGTGATTGTATAATAGGCTTAGAGTGTATTATCATCGCAAAGGAATGTTCTTTGCGTATGTTTTATTTCTTAGCATAGACACAATCGACATTGGTTCGAAAATCACGTTAACGTTTACTATTAATAGTACTTAGTAATAACGGTATCAAAAAGTTCCTGATTTTAATGATAATATCATTATAAACAGCATGTCAGAAAATGGCTGCTGGCCATGATAATAATAAAAAAGAACTTTTTTGCGTCTTCATCTGCATAAATTTGTAAATAACCCGTAAGAATATCTACTTACATAAAAAGTTTTCCTCATCCTAGCAGCCATATACTTTAGTCAATAAGGCTTGTGGATAAGGCATATGGATTGGGCATATAGATTAGGCACATAGATTAGGAAAATACATTATTCATTTGGATGGGCGTATATTCCAGGCGTTGACTAAGTTGTTTGTGAAATTCCAGTTCAATTATTCATCTGGCCATTTCTTAGTGAAAAAGCAACCAACGTCCATTCTTCAATTTTAACAAAATTTTGTGTTAATAATTATAATTACTATGATTTATGACGATAATACTTAGTTATACATCATCGAGACACCAAGTGCCAAATAAGTTTTAGTCGTCGTTTCATGAAATCTAACGTTACAAAATAATTCAGTGAACATAAATAACAAATTTTAGGTTAAAATGATTGATTGCATTTAATCGACTTTAAAATCTTGATTTAGTTAGATAGTATTCAGATAAAAGTCGTTCTGCTTTTATCTGAATACTACTTAAATAAATACATCGTCCTTAGTTAATTCCCTTAGGTCAGGATTGTTTGAAATTTCAAAGTATGACTATTAATTACGATCAAAGTTTGCTTGAGGTTGTGGTTTTAGTCTGAAATCAATACCACCAAAAAATTCAATTCGTTTTACCTACAGAGCACACGTGCACGTCTGCCACTGGAATGTGCAAGACGTTTCTGCAACTTAAGTTCCTCGTGGGTGGCCAACAACTACATTTTTACATGTACACTTAAGTTAAGCAAATTTCTATTTTGTCGTCCAACATTGTACTGTATTGCTTCCTAATAAGAACACAATGTAAGGCTAAATTTTACATAACCATATCGGTAATATTGCTAAGAAATACAGCTAATTCAGTCTTGTAGTACAACACAATAGGCCTATTTCACGAGCCGATTAACTTTATATGCTTTTTTTATTGGTTGATACAGAATAGGTGAGATTCAGGTTTCCCCAGTATCCGTATGTGTGTATTAATTACGTTTTAAATCAAATTGAATTTGAAGTTTGTGTCTAAATGTCGATTACATTCCAATTTCTTCAGAAAATTGAAAATAATTCAGGAACTGTATAACTAATTATCAAGACATAGGTTTTCAAATGCTGTTTAATGTTCTGAGGTATAAACATGTTTGAATACAAGTTTCAATTTACAACTTAACAATTATTTAGAATATAATGCTTGCATCCTTATTTACATAAAAAAAAAAACTTAAATAAGCAGTCGTTAAGTTAAATAAAGTGAAGTATACAATGTGTACTACAATATTAGAATTGCCCATTTCCCTAGTATTTATTTCGTGCACATCAAACAAACAAATAATAGGGAAAATATGAGACAACATTACTTGCACTATGTTATATTCATTTAATTTTTTATCGCAGTAGGGTCCACTTCTACTCGCGCTTCCGCGTTACTTCACATCAACTTACGGTATTCTCTAACGTGATATTAAGAGGTATCCTTAATTCGATTCTAAGTAACTCAAAATGATTAATCAAAAAGATAAAAGTAACTTAATTTCGACTCATTTCTAATTGTAACATTCCAAAAGGATCAAAGGAGGAATCTAGGTTCTTCCCGAAAGTATGAAACCTAAATACTTCTAATTTCATGTCTGACTAAATTCGACAAACGAAAGCACCTTATAAGATAAACACTGCCACATATCAAACAATTAAAAATGGTATAAAACAAGCTCTCTGTGAGATATTAACAAAATCATTATTTTATTTCTAAGACCCATTATGTTTTAATTATGACATCACTCAAATGTCCGCCATGGTTTCGAACGGGGCCACGGATTCTAGAAGTCCAATTTTCAATGACTCTGTTGCGTTATGCACAACTAAATTTTAACAATTATCTTTTTCTAGCTTCCCCTCTTTTAAGGGGTTCATCTTTTCATGATTTTTGGGGTCATGTCCCCACCTGGGAACGCGCCTGACGTTATGTTGACTTTTAGTGCATCAGTCGATTGCGGCTAATTAGCGACTTCGAAACCCACCTCAAATATCTACAAGTCTAGCGGGATCAAATCACCCTATCTTGGTGGCCAATTCACGTCACCTCTGCAAAAGATAACCCACATGTGGGGTCCACAAATATTCAAGATTAATAAAAAGGCTATTATAGAATATCTGAATAAATGAAAGACCAAAGTCCGTAGTTAAGCTAAAGTTGTAAATTTTTTTTAAAAGATGTTCGTTTTTGAATTTCCTGCTACTACTTCTCAGCAGATCATGCTTCTGCAGTGGTGAATATTCAGTTCAATTTGTAAATCATGTGACTTATTACAAGTGTTTGTAGAGTTGGTACCTACGAAATAAATATGATTTTGAATTTGACTCTGGTTTTGAGAAAACTCGCTGCTTAAACGTCGGTAATGTCATGTCTTCTGTTATGTATTTTATGAAGACCACAGTCTTTCCTAGACTTTCCTGTTGCATCTTCAGCTTCGGCGGCTGAACAGCTACCAAAATAATAAAAAACGCGAATCTCATGCAGTTTATACATATTTAAAATGAATTATTTGCTTGCGCTGCTAATATACAAATTGATATCACAATGGTTGCAAACATCTATCATCTATCTTAAAAAAATGTGTTTCCTTTGGTATCAACTGCAAACAATCCGATAACGCGGATAAAAAATAAGTTTTTGCTTACAGATGGTGCCATACTATTCTAGTGGTTATGTGTTTCGTAATAATTGTAAATATTCGATTCATCAAGATTTTGAACAAATGTAGGGTTCTATTATGAAAGCTTTATTAGACGTTGGTCATGTATTCATTCTCCATAAGGTACGTCTCTCCAGTAGGGGGTATGAAGTCGTTCACAACGTGCAACGACACAAAGTTCAAAACTAGGCACGCGTGATGTTAATGCTTGTTACGATTATAAAATAATAAATAAAATCCCGCGACAATCACACCAACTACATGACCCCAAAGTAAGCATAGCTTGTGTTATGGGATACCATGTAGCGAAAAAGGGGGGAACCTAGAATGTAAATACATAAATAGATAAACACCCAGACACGGAACATTTTTTTTCTTGTTCCGTGTGGGAATCGAACCCGCAAACACTGGCGTCTGAGGCAGGCAGGTTTACCCCATCGCCACAGTGGTCGTCAAGTTCATTATCACCCAGCAAAATGGGTGTTTATGGGTAGTAAACGGGTTATAATCCACTATCCATCACTTGTTGTGGATGTTATGCCGTGTAACACCGGTCAGTACCCATCTATAAAGAACTGACAAAAATCTAAACTTTAGTAGAGTTGAAGCATGAGTAAGATTTTTATGAGCTAAATTTGTATGAGCTTAATTTCAGGTACCTTGTATTTTTTCCTCGATTGTTACAATTTTGTTTATTTATTACCAGAAAACAATAATTACAAATGTTTTTGCATTAATAGAATACCAAGATGTCTTGCTTGATTTCACGATTCTGTAAGGTTTTTTAACAGTTGTCTGAATGATGTTTAATCTGTCATACCACTTAGATTTAGAGTTCAATCACAGGTTCAATAAAAATGTATTTATAGACTAGAACAATCTGGTTGAATTTAATTTAATTTGCCACAGTTATTAATGTTTTGATATATTATGAATGTGGTACAGCTGAAATATTAAAACAAAATCTGTAAATTCTGATTTACGTCATTTGGTGGACATTTAGAAAGGATGAGTGAAAGTAGATTTACGAAAGAGATGTACAGAGCACAAATAGGTGGTAATGCCGGAAATGGCCACCCTAGGCAACCGTATGCCGACTAAATTGGCGACATACTTAAAAAGGGCCTAGTTAAATGTACCTATCCGTAACCGGCAATCATGTACGAAAAGATTAATGAACGTGGAGGAAGCGAAAGAGGTATCTTTGGACCGTAGAAATTGGCGTTTCCTAGTCTCTTCATACCCCAAAGGTAGATAGGCGTGAAGATATGTTGTACCTATGTATGTAATTTGTAAATCGCGGCAATTTTCAGTTATACGATACGTTAGTGAGACCGTCAACCGCTCCATGCAAATATAATTGAGATATTCTAAGCCTAGGATTTCTATTTGCTAGTTATACCTAGTAATATTTTGTGCACCTACTTATTATACGGCATTTCAAGTTTAAATCATAATTTTCTAAGCAGTACTTAAATATAAGTTTTAATTACTGCAGAATTAACGAAAACATAGGTTTTATCCTAATTTCAAATTAACATGTGAAATAGAAAGAGGTTATTAAAACCATTTAATTCTTACATAGCGGGTGGTTCCTGGTGATTAGTGGAAGCTGATTAGTACATCTCATTGGACAGAACATGGAGCCTATATTTAACAGTGACGTATACAGGCTGCTAATTAAGATGATGATTTCTATATTTCTAAAATCAATTAAATAATTATAATACAATATATTTATTTATATTGATAAAGAACACTCTACGAAGCATTGGGTGACGTTTATGGTTTAGGCCTCCGTAAAACACCAAACTGGCCCGGTTCTGATGGGCAGAACTTTGTTCCTCAATCAAAGCGTTTTTATAAAACAAATTTTAAGTAGATTAAGGAATAAATAAGTATAAAAAATATTTTATATTTGGAAAATAAACCAGTATATTTGTGAAGGACAAAAGTTAAATAGATAAGATTAAAATATTGGTGTTCTAATAATAAACATTTAGCACAAATTCGTAGGCGTAGTACGCCAAAGATTGTGTGCGTAAGAATCAAGAAACATTTTATAAGACTTTAGTAAAATATTAATTACTAAAATAGTCTGTAGAGGATTAGCAAATATCGTTTAGACCCATATAAAGGTGTCCGTCAGAATGGCGGGACCAAATGATTTATTTAAAGGTCTGTATGTACCAGCAATCTACTTCTTAGTACCTTTCATTAAATAGTTGGTACCTACGCAATTTAAAAGATATCTTCGTTATAAATCCTTCGTATTCTTCGTATTTAATCTGCCGCTAAATATTTATACGAGTGTAGTGGTGTATTTCGGCAATACTTTACGAAGATTCTGTTCCTTTGACCTCATCGTCACTTACCTAGTGAGATTGAGCTAAAAGTCAAATTAAGTCACCGCAAGAAACTCATTTTGTTGTTCAATGCTTCTCTTATTCTTTGAGTAGGTACGTACCTACTACTTTACGAGCGGTATGTTTCGTATAGAGCTTATTTTGTCAGCATGTGACTTTTTATTTTTTTCATACAAACCCATTATTTCTATTCGATGACAAATAATCCAGGTTTACAAAACAATGCATCGGCATAATCGTCTTTACCTCTTATTGAAATTGGCCCCCACCAGGGAGTTGATCCCATTTAAGTTGATCGGATGATGATTATTACAAATTTTCTACAAATGATACTTCTAACCAAGACTCAATTGGATCGATTCATCATCATCACAACTCTTTGTAATGAGCCCACTTCAGGGCTATGAGTCGCTCCACTAGGTGACGAGGAGGTTTTAGGCCATAATCCACTAAGATGGAGCTAATGACTACGGTATACAAGTATATAACACCCGGGACCGACGGCTCTACGTGTCCTGTTTCTAGGGAGAATGTCTTTCTTGATCGTTCGATAGAAAAATAGAGCTTGAATTTTTTACTTTAAGTTTGAGCTCAACCAATTATACAATTATCTTTATCGTAATGAAATCGAAATTTTATTAAAGATTTCCTTAGTAAGAATCAATGCACCAATCAAATTGTAGTTGCGGTAACTATTGGGTTCTCATATTCAATGTCGTTCGACGACAGATTGGTAGGTAAGTGTTTCACGGTTAGCGACATGGTGAGTACACAACAATATAGCGATTTACAACCTCGCTTCAAATTACCAAAGAAGTCGATCCAAATAGGTTTCATAAAACTGATATTCTGAATATTAGTTTTATAAACTTGCAATTCTCAAAATAGGTATCAATATGTCATTTTATTTATTTTAACTCGGAAAGAACTTAGACCGTTTTAGAGTTCCGTACGTCAAAAGGAGATTAAAATGTTTTCCGTCTGTCAGATCTGCTTTTTTTTCAGAAATGCTTTAAGGTAGAAAAGTTTATTAGACAACAAATACAAGTAGTACATAAGAGAAAAAAAAAGCGAACTTAAAATAACAAACCTATTATTTGCCGTTGGTGCAATACATCCGTACTTAAGGATCAAATGACGACTTTGTGTTTGTTAACTTGCATTGCATACAAGTACGTTGGTTTAATATGATCCGCTTAAAATTCTTTAAAAGGTAAAACCAGAATTAATCTTATTTTATCGTAATAAGTATTCAGCAGTAATTTTTTTTACTTCGTATACATGTCTAAATGTTTTAAGGTTTCAAACTAGCATGTGTTACTTGATGTTAAATAATCGTCAACGCCCATATAAATATAATGGGTTCGGGCAAAAGTCTTTTCGCATATAGTATGTATAAACTAGTAATAAAATCTGTTTGAATATATCATGAGTATCTGGCTGGTTTTAGTATCATTAAGAAGTTTGAATTTTAAAGATGATAATTCTAAATTCCAATTAGGAAAATGTCTGATTTTCATTTGTTTTCTTATTGTTAATCTAATGTAGAAATTGGATGCATTTTAAAATTTTACTACAAAAAGGTAAAAATACAACAAGCCGCGAAAAAAAATTGTGTTAAAATGGACCTAATGCAGTATCTATGAGAGTAGCGCTTTGGTTTAAGCGTTCCCAATCCGGAAATTTTGATATCATGGAGCCCGTCGCTCTGGTCGACCTGTTACTGATAAAATTGATGCCATTTTTGAAAAAGTGGAGCAAGATCGGCATATTAGTAGTTACAATGTAGCCGGAAAACTGGAAATAAGCTACTAAACAGTTTTGGTCTATTTGAAAAAAGCTGAGTGCCTACTAAAAAAAACTCGATAGTTGGGTGCCTCATGAGCTCGCTGAAATAAACCTAGTGAACCGTGTACGTATTTGTGATTATTTATTACGACGTAATGAAACCAAACCAATTTTGAAGAAGCTGATAACTGGCGATGAAAAGTCGATCACGTACGACGAGAATGTGCAATAAGATCGTGGTCAAAGGCCAGTCAGGCTTCACAGACTGTGGCAAAACCCGGGTTAACTCGCAAGAAGGTAATGCTGTGTGTATGGTGGGATTAGAAGGGCATTATTATGGAAATTGTAACCGCCAGGCAGGACCATCGATTCTGAACTGTACCACGAACAACTGATTACCACACTCAGAAAAAATTACGAGAGTTTGGCTGGAAGTTGTTGACGCATCCGCCCTATGGTTCTGACCTTGCACCTTCAGATTTTATCCTGTTTTGGTCTCTGCAGAGTTCCTCAGTCAGTGTCAGGTTAACAGGGGACTGCCAAAACCACTTGTCGCAGTTTTTTGATCAGAAACCTTATATTTTTTATAGAAATGGGATCACGTCGCTACCTACAAGATGGCAAAAAGTTATCCAACAAAATGGCAGCTACATACTTTAGTTAAATGTAAATAAACTTAAAAAAAGCTTTTGAATTTTTATATAAAATACGAAGAAATTTTTTCCCGAACCTAATATATTTGAAATAAAAGAGATTTCTTCACCAGAAACAGGTGTTTTTGTATTCGTGGTTTCTCTATCAAGGCTATAATGGAAACACAACAAATTATATTTATTGTAAGTCCATGTATTTTTTTTTTATCTTGGAGTAAAATTAGCCTGTCTTCTTAGCTATACAGAACCCTCCTGTGTAAGTCCAATTTTAGCTGGTTTTAGATTTTGCTCTATAAATAGGTCGGAGATAAATCATTTTTATAAGATATATAAGTAAATCTAAATTTTATAAAAATGATGTTCTGCTATTTCATCAGTATATAGCAATTATTGCCACTGAAAGAACATTGTACGGAAAAGGTTTCATTTTATATTATTATTTAGCATCATAAAAGCCTTTTTGGGCTCAATTGACTCCACAATCTGACCAGTCGGCAGAATATCAGGGCATGACAGACAGAAACTGGCGAACGATTCGGGCAGTATCGAGCAAAACCGCTTTTTGCATGCGTGGTGGAAGCGAATCACCGATGAATCCTAGCCTTTTAGGGTGTCTAACCAGTGTGGCTGAAATTGAAATATTTGCGGATATTACATCTCGGTGGACATAAATTTCCACATTTCGGTCACCGCGTGTGCGTGCATGGTCCAAGTACTTGCGTTGCATTTTGGTCTCGCCCTTAAAGAGGTTCTCATGGAATAATTATGTCCACCATTAAACTTTGGACGATGATCGGTAAATTAACACGATATCAGGTTTATTCGCTAGAATAGTCCTGTCCGTGATAATGAGCCAATCCCAGTAGAGCTTGGTGCCGTCGTTTTCGAGAACGGGCTCCAGCGTGTACTGGTAATACGGCAGTTTCTGAGCTGTCTCATATAGGTTATGTATTTCTGGTTGTTTATATAGTTGTTCGTCTTGATAACCTGAGCCTGCATCAACAAACACAAACCCTTCAGTTCCCCCAAAGAGATCACCGAAGAAAACCAAAGCACGGAGGCTTTACCGTCCACTTGTGGCTCGTATAGAGCCTTGTAACTCTGTCTCTTTCCGTGCGGTCTTGATGGAACACCATCAGAAATGCTCAGCACCGCCGGTGTCTGCCATTTATCGAGGCCCAGACTGAGAGTATTGAATCCTTTATCACACGTTAGCCTTCGTCATAAAATTCGCTGGAGAGCTACAGGTTGAGCAAGGTTTTGGCGCTAACTTGGCCTCTTCCTCCACACTTCAGAGAGATATACAGCCTCATAACTGACGATTGAGGTTGATGCATTCTATAGCGGGTCATAGTAGTTCGAACCTTCCGATTAAGGGCGTTCATTTGGTCGGAGTCCATTTCAGTACGCCAAAGATGTGAGAAAGAACGGGCATAAGTTGATTGCGACATAACCCATCCGTTATACGCTCGGACTTTGTTGAGACCCGACGAGGAACAAGTTAGTACCTTTATCAGTCGTTCAAAAAGACTTCGCAAATAGGCTATTTTACGGTCGCTGGAGAAGCCATCTTTATTGCACCTTCGCCTTCCACTGGGTTATTCTGGTTACTCAGGTCTTAAGCAGGAATTTAGACTGGAGAGGCAACACTCGTATTGGCTTGGGATGGTATCACAGAGGAGGCTTCGTGTCTCGATTGTTCGAGCTCAGTGGAAGCAAAGATGTTAGAACACAAAATACACCGCGCTCTATCAGAAAGGTTTTGTTCGACGACGGTTAAATTAGGCTCTGGCAGGATAAAAGCGCGCTACATGTGGGTTCGATGCCCCGTCCTACCTATGTCTGTCACTCTAGCTCCGCAGTATGAGATTAGCGTTTTGATTCTTCGTCCATCTCATGCACTGTCGTTCAGGGGCGGGCACCGATTGTGGGGATACCCCTGCCGTTGCCAAGCTTCCTGAAGCTGATGATAGTGTTAAGGATTGAGCTGGTGGTCAGCTCAGTTTCTTTGCACTAGCAGCTCGCATGCTGCCGCGCACAGCACCAACTCCAAACGCACCCCGGCGCTCCCCGGGTAACCAAACAACCCTTATTTTCTGCTTACATCATGAGTTGCCAAAGGCCCTAAACACATTGCCCGTCTCTCACAAGGCAAGATGTTGATGCTCGGGCGCTGGGGTTGGACTCTGAGAAACTCTTAGACTTTGAGAAATAATTATTATTTATAAGTATATCTAAATTTAAAAACAATGATGTACTCCTATTTCATCAGTATATGGCAATCATTGCGACTAAAACTTTTACCAAAGAAAAATATTGTTCCTATTTTTTAACCTAAATATTAAAATATCTGTTTTCCCAAGGCTTCTTATTTGTCTAGCATTAGGCATATTTATTAATGTTTCTAAATTAAAAAATAATTTTTACTTGGTGTTGACGTAAGATTGAAATTTTTTGTTTATGAGATATTGATAGTATGATTTCACAGTATTACGTAATAAATTAATCTTCCCACTTCAGATAGTAATCCTATTACATCAAACACCGAAAGAACATTTTTTTTAAATTGAAATACCTGAGTTATTCCCCAGTTTTGTCAATAAATAAATTAAACCAATATTATTCATGTGCTTCGCGTTTGGTACGTTAAGAAGAAGTTGTCCTGGGGACTGAATAATTATAAACAGCAGTCTTAACACTCTGAAATCCTGCATCGGCCAGCTGAGTGGTTAATGGTCTGAACTTTCTGGTAACCCAGAAATTCATGGCCCTACATTGGTTTCATTAAAAAAGTGCTGTGTTGATGATGACACTACAATTACATCAAAACACACACAATGCATGCCGCCATTTATCAGCAAAATGTGATGGCAGGGGCAGGCAATCTTAAATATAAATTTGGAATCTATTTTTAAAACATATTTTTTCAAAAGCCAAATTTTGTAATGACGCTAAAACAATAATTTTTATTTTTTCATTACTCCTCATATTTGACAATATTTGATAATATTATACCCAAGTATTATTTGTCTTTTACTTCGTTTTTATTTTAAATAATGTTATAAAATATTGTTATGTCAATAAACCTATAACTATGATAGTTATTTAAACTTTTTCTTAGTAACAATAATTGAGGAAGAAAAATAATACAACATGCATGGTGCATAGAGCAATAATAATGCGGAAATATGATAAAAGAACATGATAATACGGAGAAACCGAGAAAACCTTTTAAACGAATCGGTTACGGTTTGTTTCGGCTACCGACATGAGTAGGTTTTTACCTTATTAAAGATTTTTAGATGAAATGGTAACCGAAATGATGTATCGGTATTTATTTCGGTTAATTGTTGTCAATTGTTGATCAAATGAGTAATAGTCGTTTTTTCTTAAGAGCTTCACCTAAGCGTAGTATGAAATGAGTTGTACAGTATTATAAATAATGATGATGATGTTTCTGATTAGTGTTTCGTAGTGGTCAGCCTGGTGAGAATGTTGTGTTCACGAAACACCGGCATATTTCGGTAAATATCGAAACGTCAAAACGTTAAACCCTTATCGTTACCGTAACGATACCATAACGTCCCTTTTAAACTTAATAATTAAAGGTTGCGTGGGCGCATGACGTAGCTGAACTAGGCAGTGTACGGTCTTCAGCTTTTCATCTGCAACGTTTTATTGATTTATGTATAAGTAAATAAACGTTTCAGTATGTGTTGCGTTGTTTTCAATTTTAATAAGCAATAATACTTATCCTGAAATCACAAAAATGATTGGACCTATTATTTAAAATAAGTAATTGTTTTTTTAAATTGACATTAATTATTTTCATGAAAGAGGAAAAATAAAATTATTTTGGCGTAATAATAAAAGTTGCCATTTACCATTGCTAAAATACATTTCCACCTGCATCTAGATGAGCAAAATATAAATCAAACTTTGTTAAAAGCTTATGAATACCATACTGAAGTAGAAAGCTAAACTAAACGATGATAAATAAAACTAATGTAACAGAATGTGAGAAAAGGAATTTTACGAAAGTTGTTTCGTTTTAAATTTGTGGGCTCGAAAACGCCCATTAATTACAAAGCTATTTTTGTTTAATCCCACCCCGAGATCCACTCAGAAGATCGTGTCAAGCAAGCTACTGGATATTCTTTGCTCTACGTTTAGCTCGATCTGCAAATCCCCGATATCTCCGATATTTCGTAAAAGTGATTTTAAACGTGCCGTCTACCAATTGCTGTAATTAATTAGTACTTTGAACACCATTTACTTTACGTTTGTATCATAACGGATTATGACACAAAATGGTTCCATCAAAAATGAGCTTTAAATAGCCCCGTAACAAAGTAAAAATTATCACATTTGACACAAAATACATAAAAGCGAAGGACCACGATAAAGTTGAAAAAAAAATGAGAGAGAAATGTTTTTTCTTGTTAAAGTTCTATTCATATTTATTACGTCAATTACATTTTGCTTCATAATTTCGATTTAATTTGGAAAAAAATATCAATAAGCCTTATAATTGAAAACTATTGAAAATGAGTAATATTTCATTTCATAACAGTATAAGGAGACATGGATGCACATAGACAAACAAAACTTTAAAAAATATCAAACTGACACAAAAAGCAGCCAAATCAGGTAATTAAAATGAAAACCAACAACCCCGTTACTCATAAATCAAATCATATCATCATCAAATCATCTGGCCCTGGGAGACTTCCTCCAAGCATCACAGATGCAGACGTTCGGACAACTTCACAATTGCTTTTATATCCGCTGTGGGAAGGAAACATGCTTATTGATAATAAAATTAATTAATAAGGTTTTGAAAAGATAGCTGATAACGTTACCTGGAAAGTAATTCTATTAGAATATAAATAATTTTAAAAAATATTACGATTGTATCTATAATACGAGAAATAATTGGATATCATAGGAATGTCTCAAAATTTCATCAAATATTCTTAAGAATTTGAGTATAGGTATCTCGGTACCATACGAAGAAAAGATACATGATATTGGTTTCACTAAAAATTTTTAAATCCTTGTCAACGTTAAAAAGAGTATCAAGTAATAGTTAAGTCAGCATGTGCTTAAGCTAAATAGAAAATGATAACCAAAATTTGTATGCTTAGTAATTTATTAAAACTGTTTTTAAATATAGACAGGCTTTTAGCTCATATGAATGATTATAAATTCCTTACTACATCAATTTTATGTTTACAATGAAATATTTTTTATCAAGAATTCTTCAGTATTTCAAAAAAAGCAGAGATTACTTCGTGTTACTCAGGAAGTGTTAGATTTCGGCACAGCAGCGCAGCGTGGTTACACAGGTTGCTTTCGACTCCAAGCTGTGAGTAGTAAAAGAAACGAACATTTCTTATATGGCTTTGAGTGTAGATAGAATATACCTAGTTCGTCAATGACATCTGTTTAAGATAATTAAACCTTTGATCAATCTAACTTTGGGTATCCTCAGTTAAGACATAAAGGTCAAAAAATGTATTATTACCTAATAGATGTTTGACAAAAATGTTAATAATTAAACCCAATTGTAAATAATTTAACAAAAAACGGAATTATTCGTGTACCGATTCCTGAAAAATCAATTAACTTGCGTAATATTTTCTAAGCTCAACTAAAATCATGTATTTGTTTAGCACTGGTATATGAAAAATTACGGTTCATAACAAATAAGGGTGACAAACAGCGGGTGACCCTTGATGGTAAATAATAAAGAGACTGAACAAGGACATACAGACCCAAAAGATAGACTAAGTATGACACAGAAGTTTCTTAAATACTTGGTATCCATATAGTAAGAACAAATAGCAAAGACTTTATTATTATAGTCTTTACTATTTTTCTGTTTTTACTCGAGAATTGAGAAAACTAAGTTCCTTAAAATTGTTCACTTATTTCATTAAATTAATTGTGTTAATTAGCCTTAAATGAAATCGTAATTAGTTAAATAGAAAATATTTCAGGTGAATAGTTTTTCGGCCTCTCCTCAAGTGCTGCTATATAAATTAATTAAATGTTTTGTAAACATATCAAATATTTTATCCAACGACAAATTAAGCAATAAACGTCTGTGTATTAACTTTATTGAGTATTTAATGCAGAGGTATTATTTGACCGAAACGTTTCTAAAATAAGAATGAATGTATTGACCTGACAGCGATGATGTCGCATTTATATTGAAATTCTAATTTTTGGTACAAGAATTTTTCTTCGATGTCACGATGCAGCAAATAAATATCGGCCGAGAATTGGAAAAATGAATCGGTCTCGCTCTGTTGCAGGGCGATACCTTAGTTTTATCTCTGTCACCCTAATAGCCGGCTGACAAACATGTATCAGCGGTTAATAGGTGCGCGCGCGCAGCTGTTGCGAACAAATCAGCTCGGATATAGCAGACTCTGTCAAAAACTCAACTTTTGGTATAAAATGTAAGCGTTTAGATTTAATCATTATTATTTAAATAATACGGTTTTGCAGTGACAAAAAATCTCACAACTACTTACCAGAATAAGATATATTTTTCATTGCTTGGAAGTGCCTGTAGCGCATATTGAAACATCACTAAATATGCTAATTCATTTTGATGTACTTTGTTTAAAAGATACAAAAAAGAGTAATTTCTCACAGTCGTTAAGGTAAGCTTGCTTTAATGAAGATTCTACGTCTCGCTTCTCCTAACACTTTAGACCATTTTTTTAGCAGTGTCACATATTACAAGGGTCGGCCAACACACAACGTTCATTCAAGATTGAAGAAAGCATTCGATGTATATTAAAATAGATCACAATATTTATTAGCTTTCCCATCGTAATTCTATAAATATTAAAAATAAACAACGTTCCTACAAATTTCACACTTGGCGTTGAAATTAGACCTGATTATTATTTTCCACCTCACTAAATACAGTTCATGTTCTTAATAAACTTGATCTGTTAGCTGAGAAGAAGAAGTACAAGCTGAGGTTCGTAATATTTATACAAAGAGATCTTACCTATTTGATCGTTACTTATTCATTCAAGGTCCAACATTATGTCCGTTTGTTTCTTAGGCTTTTTGTATAAACTTATAAGTATTATGAATGACGAACTTATTATAAATATTAACAAAATAGGTTCTGTTTTGACCGATTTTAATCTTGAATATAACAATACACACAAGAAGCCCATTTTTTTTATTTTAATCGGATCCTTTCGCGTTTTATTATAAGAATATTATTAATGCCTCCAAAGTCAAACGTGACATCAGATGCTTTTATAACGTCTGGTGTTCTGCCTACCTCATAAGGAATGCAGGTGTGAAGTTATGTATGTATGTAAATTATTAACTCGCAATTTTGGTACTGTTTGTACAAATAGGAATTTAAGTGACGGTAGGCAGTTCAAAAGTTAGTGTACTGGAGAAAACTAGCGATATTATATTATTAACTTTTCTATTGCGAACAAAAAAACCTGTTTTTAATTACATTCATTAAATAAATCTTTTAAACGGGATTTATCCATTCTACTTTCACAAATAGTCCTTTTGAATAAGCATTATTGTTTTTTATTGAATGTTAAGTAATAATAAGTTCTTTGTTTTAGGAGCTAACAATACACGCGGTGTCTACGCACGAGTTGCTGAAGCCGAAAGATGAGCCGTCGTATTCTCTCGCGCCCACTTCTTCTGGTTTATGCAACGTCAGCTTGTCTCATGCTGGTTAGTACTAGTTTTTTCTACTTATATCACGAATGCGAAAGTGTGTGGTATGAATGGAAGTTTGTTCCTCTGTCTCTTGAAAACGGATTGACGGATCTGGATTCAGTTTGGTACAGATAAAGATTATAGTCTGGAATAACAAATATGATACATTTTAGCACGATATTCCTGCGTGATTAGAAATCAACCCCTCGTGATTAGAAGTGTACAATCGCGTGGAACAGCTAGTATTTATATGATGTATTGTGTTGTATGGATCTATAATTGTGGTAGGAAAGTTTCAAGATCCACCTGAGGGTTTGTAGTAAGTTCGCCTAAAGTCTGTCGGTAAAGATCAACTTTCCGGACACTACGTGCATTCGGCAGTGTCTTCTGGATCCGAGGTGATCAAAGTAGACTAATCCATTCCTCTTTGTGCACCCAGGTGATATCACCCAGGTGAACAAAGTGGAATAAACCTTTTTAGTAAACAATAGCATGGTGTAGCTGGATACGCATTTTTTTAGATCGAATAAATCTTTTATTGTACCTAGTAGTATATTTTCTATCTCACTCGATAGTTTGGTGGTTGTTGGTTCAAAACAATCACATCTAACTATTTGTACAAGTGTTCTTTAATAAAAAATATAGCATAAAAGTTAATCGTCTACTATTTCTCGGACACACACAAAGATATCTTAAAATTAGTTGCGTGCGCAGGTCGTCCTGATTTCGATTCTAATTATCTTTATCGAGACAGGATGTTGACAACAATTAAATGAAGCTAAATCTCAAATAGCCTCACATTATGAATCTTGCTAAGAACCAAATTTAAATTGCTGAAATTTAAAATTTTGTTCAAGTGGCTTGCGTAGGATTGATTGATTGAAATACGAAACCCCTTACTGCGTTAACAAATGGTCTTAGGAATATTTAATTTACGAGCAAGCCGGTATTGTTCATTCAGAACGGTCTCGGGTTGATTGTCGATATTAAAAGTGTCAAGCAAGTGGCTGCCGGAAATTCATTGATAGATTTAATCGCCTCGAACTGAAATAACGTACGACGCAGTAGGATTTGAATCGAAGGGTACATTGCTAAGTCATTAATGCCGTCCGGTCGCAGGCACGCTTGCACTAAAAACTGTGCTATTTTAGAAGTCACCAAGATTCATGGGAAACGCTATTTTTGATTGGTTCACATCACCTGGTCTTTAATTGTGCACTTGGATTGAAATAAAACAAAACCTTTTCTCATTAAGTACCAGAATAGTAGTTCCTAAATGAATCGCCATCTTTTGTAACTTACTACGACAAATTAGTGCAAAACTTAGTAGCATCATTCAGATAGTGCATCTTAAAAAGCTACCACTGCAATAAAAAACAAGAAAATATAATTGTTAAAAATCTATAGCTGTAAAATATAAAAGTAACAACAAATATAATGTATGTCCAAGAAGCCACCTTCCCTATTTGATTCTATATCTTTAGAACAATATACCAAAAGTAATTTGCCACATTGTAATTCTTGGAGGACGTAAAGTTTTTTGCCACTTTTATCTAAATACGAAAATAAAGAATATTTTTAGTTTGACAATTTAAGGCATTAAGTTTATTGGAAGAACCCATGCTCTTCAGTGGGTTTAATTAAGTTTTAGTTTGGGATATTTTTAACCAAGTCATATAAACAAGCCTTCAGAGTTGGTATGGATAATTACATGCATTTTCAATTGTGTACTATTGGTGTCCCAAAGGGAGAAAGGCGTGGAGTTATGTGTGTATTATTAGTTACGATATTGATTAAGATACTTAATAAGGAGACAAAATATTTCATTTTACGACGTAGTAAATGTTTTGGAGGCGGGTTTTTCAAGAAGAGTAGAAGAAAACTATACTAAAATAAATATAAGCTAAATAAGCTGAAGTGTTATTTAGAATGCGTTAATCTCCAAAACTAGCTGTCAGATTCGATAACATATTTTTGTTTTCGATAGTCCAGCTCCTGAGGATGTTTATATAGGCTTATCATTACATGAGTAAAACTACCGCTAGTGGTAATAATATTTAAGAACAAAGTTTCTAGAGTCTACGTAGCAAGTTTACGGAATTCATCACTATCGAGAAAAAAGTCACTTTTAGCCGAATTTAAGGCGTTAAATTATTTACATTTCAATTAAATACTGGACCTTTTTAGGAGTAATGAACACGAGTCACCGTCATAATAAGCATTAATTTGACAGTTACCAAAGGAATTTGGTTTTCATTCTTAGAGTTGATGTATTTATAACCCGTTTTTCTCTTAGTGTAGGACTGAAATAATCTAACAGGTAATATTGATTGCATTTAAAAAATTTTCAATAGTTTACCAAGTGTGTTTAATCCCTATTAAAAAAGCTATTGATAGGCACAGCCTACTTTACGTTAATGTAATTTATAAAAATATATTTTATTAATAAATGTTTTTGGTTTTTCTAAATATTCCACGATTTGTAACTTTAAATTTGTGATTTGTAACCAAAAATTACCAGCAGTTTTTTATGCTCGCGTCTTAAGAGCTTCCTTTGACTTAGGTCTTTATATGTTTTCTATAGGAATTAGAAGAATTTTATCAAACAGGTAAAAGTAGTGGCTAACACTAGCACATTAAAAAAAACTCTGCCCAAGTCCATTAAAAATATCCCCAGACAATCAAACCAACTACACGGCCCCAATCTAAGCTAAACTTGTGAATATGGGCAGGCGCGGTCGCAGAGTGAAATTTTTGGGGTGGTCACAACTGAATTTTGGGGGGGGGGGGGGTCGCAACCATTTTTTTTCTTATCACAAGTATCTTTTTCCAGCTTCACTTTACTCTTAAGGGGTTCATCTTTTCATGATTTGGGGGGGGGTGGGTTTTGTCCCCGTGACCCCGGGGCTTGGGACCGCGCCTGGATATGGGATACCATACAGCGAACTAGGGGGGAACTTAGAATTTAAACACATATTATACATAACAACACAGACCCTGCACATTCTTTTTGTTCCACGCGGGCATCGAACCCGCGACATCAAATGTAGCGTAGTAAAAGAAGAAATGCCTTAGACCACTGCGTCACGAAGGACATGTAGATATTTGAGTATGTATGTTTATTTATTTATTATATTCAGACGGCAAACTGTCTTACATATTTGAATATTATAAACAAAATTAAATTGTTACAGAGACCAGTGAAGTCTTCTTAAATTATCAGTTATATGTATAGGGTTATGGTTAAACAAACGGGTTTAACCATGGTTAAACCTAAACCAACGGTTATGGTTGTCACACGGGTTGGTTGTCACAACCGTCATAAAACAAGCGCCGAAGATGCGCAAGAGCGATACCCCCCTCTCCGCTTCACCTGAGTTTCTGAGGTGAAGCGCTCTTGCGCTTCTTCGGCGCTTGTTATTGAAATATTAATTCTTTCAGTTTTGTTTTATGACAGTTGTGACAACAAACCCGTGAGACAACCATACCCGTTCTCCCCAAAGTTCCTTAAGCATGATTTCTTTGATTAATAATTAGATTCTTTTTCAAATTTTAAGTTTTATATAGAACATAATAAATAAGATTTGGAGAGTCATATTCCGCGCACCACGCCTACATTATAAATTTCTTACACGAACAGTACAGTATAATATGTATTTAATTATAAATTAACAAAAAATCATTAAAAAAATTAAATACTTATTAACTACCTAGTTAAAAATAATATAAAATAAGACCTAAAATACTTAATATAAATAGAATTGTAAAGAGCGAAAAAAAATCACGATTAGAATTACGATATTTACAATAATAATAACTAAAAAAATTACATTGAATTGAGTAAAATACAAATATTTACAATTATAACAATTAAAAAAATTACAATAAATTGAAAAATTCAAATTAAAAGAGTGATTCCTGGTTTCTATCATGGGTTCCTATAGTTTACATAGGAAGAGAGAGATGAAAGATGTCTAATTCATTAAAAAAATTGTTGTACTCAGAACAAGTTCTGTTAATTAAAGAATTTACAGAATAATTAGTGTGAGAGAGAGACGCATACAAAGTGGGTAATGAGCGTTCAGTCGAGGGCAGGCAAAGTTTATTTTACTAAGGAAATGAGGAGAATCTATCAAGTAGCTGATAATTTTGAAGATAAATTGAACGTCCTTATTGATGCGTCTATTTAACAGTGATGATTGTGGTGTGGGATATTTGTGCTCGTTTTCATTAAATCGTGACCGTAAATGCTTCATATGTTTTTTTCAATTCTATTTCTTTTTACTCATATATATTTGATAATAAGGATTCCATAGCACTGAAGCGTATCCTAAAATAGACCTTACAAAAGCATTGTATAATAGTATGAATGTAGATTTTTTGAATTCTTTACTAACCCTTAGTACAAATCCTAACATCTTATACCTACGCATTTTCGGTCATTAATTTTATGTGATCATCAAAAATTTGTTTGTCATCCAAGTATATGCCCAGGTCTCTCACCAAAGACACTCTTTTTATAATTTGACCCTTAAAGTTATATTGATGGTACTATAATACCATCGCATATCTCACTGGCACTTTAGTGAGATAAATAAAACGCATAATAGAAATCAGAAACGAAAAGAATATTAAAATTCATCTTATAATAAACACCTACCTACATTACAGCATTCATGTTAATAGTGTTAGGTATTTATTTATAGGTATGTAGAAATATACTATGATTTATATTTGTTAGATACATAAATACATACATAACCTCACGCCTATATCACTTATGGGGAAGGCAGAACACCAGAGGATATAAAACCATCTGATGTCACGTTTGACAAATTTGAAGGCATTATAATGGTGAAAATAGACTATTGCAGTGACAAACCTCTAAAACCTCTGTCCCTTAACTGACTTTTACAGTATGCCCGGGAAGAGAAGCACCTGGCACATTATATGATTTTCCCTTCCTCCCAACATGGAAGAGGTATATCAATATATATAAAACTGTTCCGTTACTGACTGAGTGATACCTGGCATGAAGGTTCTTCAAAGAGTGACTGGTTGTGCTACGAAAAATATTCCCAAAATTTCCACGGGCACGGGAAATATATGATATTTAGTTTGAATGAAAAAAACTTATTCCTTGAGTGCATGGGTGTGATACTTGGTATAAATGTTCTTTCAGTGGGTGTCTGGTTCTATAGTTTCTGAAATTTCCACGAGAAGGGTAGTTAAGCGCATACGAAGTTGCGGGATAAAGCTAGTTATAATATATTGTAAATATGGCCCTACAGTGGGCTCATTACAAAGGTATTGTGGATAATGGTAACATTTTCGAAAAGTTTGTAGGTGCATGTAAAAAGGAATGAGAAGGAACATAAAAAAATTACTACGACTTCCCAACAAATAAAAATTACATACTAGGCACCTTAATAGTAGACTTTATAAAGTTCTTTTCTCTTTAATTCAAATCACTTCGCATTTTTTATATTATTAAGACCCTAAATCATTAACTATCAATATCATCATCATCATCACAACTCCGTGTAATGAGCCCACTGCAGGGCTATGAGTCTCTCCTCTGGGTGACGAGGAGGTTTAGGCCATGATCCACCAAGCTGGCCCAGTGCTGGGTGGTGGATGCCGGAATTTTCAGGGCGCCAAAATGGCTTCTGACAAACCCTAAAGACTACTGTATACAAGTACACAGCGGACCGACTGCTTAACGTGCCCTCCGAAACACGGAAGTCGTCGTGAGAAAATATATGGTCGGCGGTCACCCATCCAAGTACCGACCGCGCCGAACGTTGCTTAACATGTGTGATATCGTATGATTCACACATTAACCATGGCGCCACGACCACTTTTATATATGTATTAATATTCAAGTTTCCCCCCTCGATGGCTACATGGTATCTTTATATATCACAAGCTTTGCTTAGTTTGGAGCCACGTACTTGGTGTGATTGTCCAGGGATTTTCTTTATATTATATGTTATTTATTTTACTAAAGGTTTCACGTAAAACAAATGTTTTGTTAAACAGGTCATTATAAAAGATATTTATGAATAAGTGTGGACGACAGACGTCCTTAATTCTTAAACTGATTTTTAAAAGATGATTGTTGTCGAGTTGCTCACCACTTCTTGTTGATAAATCAACTTTCTGAAGTGGTCGTAGACTCACTTCAATTTGTCAATAATGGAACTCATTTCGAGTGTTTGTAAATATACCTACAAAATAAAGAGTATTGTGACTTTTGGTTTTGATTTTGCTGCTCGTACATAGAAGATAACAAAGATACCACTTAAGTAACACTATAATAGACCTGGAGATAGTAGTAATATATTTTCTTTGGAAAAACGCCTGAGACAAAAGCCTTGAGCCTCGCTAGTAGATATACAACAGAATTCTAGCTACTACCTATCAACAACAGGCTGAACACAAATCATTAAAAGAAAGGGGGAAAAAATGGTCACCGTATTAATATCTCTCAAACTAGGGTTGAAATTAGAATGTATTAGGCTTAACTTGTAACACCGGTTTTGTAGCTTTATCCAAAGCGATGAAGATTAACAATATATTTGAAAACATAAAACAAAGCGTAGTCGTCCATAAAGTTGTAATATGAAGCATTACAAGTTATGGTAACAAATCGAGTTCAAACATCTTTCATTGTATATTTTTTTTATATTGCTACTTTTATAAGAATAATACAAAATAGAAGACCCCACCCATCAAAATATAAATGACTTATACTAGAGACTTAATATCCAGTCGATATTGTAATGCAACTTGTAGGTTTAAAAGTCGAGGTATCGAGAAACCACGATTTCACCTATTCTGGTTGGTTGGATTGGAATACATAATCACTTAAAAAAGAAATAACAAGAAACTTGGGTTTTAAAAGTGCAAGTTCATCAGCAATTTGCGAAAAATTCAAACTAAGACTTAAGATCCATAACACTGCATAGCACGTAAGCAGCTTACACATTCGCTAATCGTGACGTGGAGATATTCCATTTTATTAATCCTGATGATCATCATTACTCTAGCGAACCATGACAATACGGACTCGATGGATACAACAAACTATCCCGGTAGGCCTACATCTAGGCACTTTATCCAACGGAGGCTAGTAAGAAGATTTCGATGTAGACGTAGTATATCTGAGTTTCTTGGATTATACTTGGTGATGGATTCCTAAACAAAGCGTAGTAAAACGATCTTAAGTCGAGGCTCGTACATATTCCTTTAGGTGTTTCCAAATAATATTAGCTCTGGATTGGTGCCTGCGCTGGATCACCAAGGTCGGTGAATTTTAAAGGTCTGAAGCCCTTTTAAAACTACTTCATGTTTAAAACCCACAACATTCAGTTGACATAGCAATTCTTACTTCAAGTCTATCTTATAAAACTAGCAATAATTTAAACTTCACTGAATAATTAGTGCAGGTATTAACACATTGTTTATATTCATCATACCTTCTATAGTTATATGACATCATTGCATCAGTCCGTAAGCTCATATATGTATAGATTCTGTAATGTACAGACAGCCAATCACAGGTACATGCAGCGCGCTGTGGAACAATGCTCTTAGCCCCCGATTCAGAGCATTAATCGAGACCGGAACAAATCTAGTACAAATAGTAAAGTGTACGTTCTCAGTTTTAATGTAGTAACTAATGTTGATGTGCTTTTGGCATAGTTTACACCTAAATCGATTAGATATCGAAATCAATTGATTTTACTTGTATGCGGCGATAATTCATTTACCATACTTTTATATAGATATTGTTTAAAGCCTGAATTAAATATTTTTTGTTGTATAAATAATTAAACAGAATATAATTTTACTGGTTCTTTCTACGCTACAGTAGCGTAGATCATAATATTTTAAATACAATACTTGATTATGATTATTTACGTTACCGATATTGAAATAAAACCGCGACAAGATTGCTTTTGACTTTTAAATTTTACTTTTGACTAGATTAGAAAACGATAGCTTTAACTCAGCTTGGGAACGATAATTTACTAGAATACTAAAAAGTAGTTTATCAAATAGAATGTTTTATATATTTATACATTTTATATTCCCTAACTTTAGATGCACAAATGCTCTAAGTTAGGGAATTCCATTCTAAACAGTAGAACGCAGTTATCTGCCGGGTAAATTTAAGATTTGTTTCTGTCATCTTGAGGTTATGTGCTCATAACCTCTTTGGTCTTGCTCTTAATAAATTACATTTTAAGACTTAAGCATTTATAGATTTTAAAATACTTATTCAAAATTTTTGCTGTCCTAAAAATGTCATATTGTTTATTTCGAAAGTAGATAAATAAATCTCGATTCCTTTACAAAAAAAAACACTTTACTAAAAGCATTGATTTAGTTTCATTAACGTTTGCAGCGCACTAATAAACTATATACTTAATAAATGACGTCAAGTGTTATCAACACAAGCAAAGATAAGAAACCGTCAAAATATCCTTGCGTTTTATTTTGCGCTATAATAGAAATCTAATCGCGTGCCCTGTGCAAGTACCTAATGTTACCTCAGAAAAATCGCGCAATGGTGTTATCTAACCATAACACTGATTGGTCGTCATCAAGTAATATAAGTACAATGCGTGCGAACAATTTACCTAGAACCTTACGTATTGTTTCAGAGAACAATTACCCTTTGTATGTGAAAGTCGACAGCGTAATCTGTAGACGCATTAAGTAACGTCTCCTGGCGTCGAATTCGACTATTGGTTAAAGTCTTTAACGGAGTAATAACAACTTTTATACTTCTTTGTTCCATATTAAGTAACACTTTAGCTTGAACAATGTCATAAGCAAGACTTGGCATATTCATAAAATTTACATGTACACTCGATTTTTGCTAAGCTGTCACTGTAATTAGATAGTAAATAAATCAAGACGCAGTATTAAAGAACAGCAGTGTGTGGTTAAAAATGCAAAAGTAGTAAATGTTCCAATGGCAAGCATTTTTAGCTAACACTGCACATTGTAAAAACCCCCGCAGTTTTGCATTGACATCTCGAAGTAAGTAACATATTTAATATTTCAGTTTGCCGGCTATATTCCTTTACTTAATATTTATGAATATTTAACCCGAGATATAATTTTGCCAAATTAACTTTTATTTGGTATTTCATTAGAAAGTAAAAATCTTATTGTATTGAATCTTCATATTTATTCAGATTTCAACACTTATATTTCGATTTTCTAATATTTATACCTATTTTTAATATTTTACTTCTGCAAGACATAAAAGGCATTAAGTATATTATGCTTTAAGAAAATTTATATTTCTTTTTAGTCCGTATAGCTAAATTGTCTGCGATTGGAGAATAGTTGGGTATTTTCTATCTCTTCAATGGAGGTAATTCATTTTTTTATGATACAAAAAGCATAGAAAAACTACAGCAACCTTTTATCCTTATTTAGACGAGGTATCAGTGTCCCAGCGTAGGTAATTGAGCCAGAGCTAATTGACGTTGCTTTCCTCGGGCGAAAGGTGAAAGGTGAAACGGGAAGAAACTTATCAGATTGAACACTTATTAGTTCTTTGATTGAATATTCGGCGCCGCCCTATTTGTAACACAATATTTTATTTAGAAATTAGTTCATTACGGTTTATTGTTTCATTTGATGCTTACGGCACATTGCGGCCGTTGGTTTAATTTGGTGTTACATAGAGCCTCTTTATAACATTCAGCTTACGGTGCCTATTTAAAACTATTCAAATATTAAATATAAACATTCCAATCATCATTGAGAATTAAGATAAACTTAAATGAACTGAAATCATATTGACAATTTATCTTAATTTGATTTTAGTTAATCTGATATGCCTAAATGATCAAGAGGTGACCAATTGTCTTTAAATTAAACTGTTTAAAAATTTAAAACACATAAGTTAGTGATTTTCTCTAATTGTAATTAAAAAGCTAGCCAACTGTCATTTTGCTATTACGAAATTTATTATTGCAAATGAAAGTAGATTAAAAAAAAATTCAGTCATAGTTCTTTTATGACATGACAGTGTCAATAATTGAGCCTTTTTAACATAGAAAATATGTTCTCCTTTAACTCGTTTTAATATTCGATCGACACATCTCATCGATACCTACTTTTCAGGCGCTTGCGAGTTATTCAACAGGCATGGGTAATTCGCGTCGGTCCCGAAGTAACGTTTCACAATTGTTATTTGTTATTAATTTCACGAACGATATGCCGGCTTTTAATGTTTTATAAATACGATGCATTGTTCTGTGCGCGACACAATCGTGTTGCTTGTTCGCAGCTCGGTTCGAATACGATATGCAAGTACAACCGCCCGTGAATGTCTGCCGATGCATTCTTTCGAATTATGTTTCACTGATATACGTATTTCTATCCCTTTTTTTCATTTATAAATTTTGCGTCGTTTTCATTTATTATTTGCTATTTTATTGTTATTTTTTTTATGAAATGGTGCTAGGTACTGTAATTTTATTTAATCGATGTCTGCAATGTCGTTTAGTACTTAGTTTAGAACTCTGTTTATGCTACGTTTTCTTATCTTATTAATGTTCATAAGTTTGTTATAGGTATAAGTGGGTAAATATTCTCATATTATGTGTAATGATAATAATTGTGACTACATTTTATAAATGACATAAAGTATATGCTACCTACGATAGTATGTACTACTAGAAGCTATTATCTAAGTAGGTACGTTAGCAACAGCCCTGGCTCTAACATTTTTTCTGTTAAAACTTCTAATGACGCAGCATGTGAGAGCCCTACTAAGTAATGCGGACGCACTGCAAGTGTAATGTAGAAATATTGTTCACTTGACTGATCGTTTTTGCTGCTGTTTGTATTTTTTGTATTCGATCTGTCGAGTAAAGGTTTATTCTCCTATCGCATTGGTCAGCGCCACGTGTCACTCAATATTCACATGGTAATGTTCATTTGAAAACGAATTTTCAGGAACTTTACCGGTGCTTAGTTCCTATAGCAGGTAATTCTAATGCTTAGGTTTCACTTAACTGAGACTTGAAGGGGAATCAATATCAATTCCGTATAATTTTTATGATTCACATGGGCACCTCTATGTTATACATTAAATACGATAAACTGTAAAAATTGCAAGATGATTATTATTTTTCATATGTTTAAAGAGGGTCATGTGTTCATAAACACAAGTATATAGTTTTTCTAAACGTTTTACAGTTGTTCTGTAGCCAACGATGTTTAAATACAACTGTGTTTGAGCGTGTAATATTCGAATACATTTGTTTGGTTACCAGCTACGTTAGCCACGCGTTCTAAGAAGCCCGTATTGGGAATCACGTACTGTTATATTGGCGAAATCTCAAGTATTAAATGTTTCAAATGTAATAACAATCGGTCTTTATTAGTAAGTCAAACACAGGCAGGCTATTCTAAGGAGCTTTACTTTTGATACTGAAAACTGCTTAGTACTGTGGTAATTATTACTTTTGAAATTTTAAATTTACGTACGTTTAACCGATTTATTTGGTAAAATGATACTATTTACGAGTTTAGAATCTTTGTTATTATTCTCTTTAGTCGTTTGCCTTTTTTGGACATCTTAGATACTGAAAACGTAATTTACTTAATCCGTAATATGGAATAAGACTGATAACTTATCGTCACTAATCTGAGAATATTATTGGAAAACTCGGATTTAATAGATATATCCAAATTAAACTTGATTGTTACTAATGAAAAGTTTTTATGTAATGTGAAAATCGAAAATTTACATGAAATTCAAAGCAAGAGAAAATCAAGCAATACCAAAATAATAATAAACTTTAATTTGATGAATACTTAAAGTTAGCTTTGCAAATAAACCCTGAGTTAAACAAAATGCAAAGTACTTATTAGTCAAAAAGATTAAATGATTTTACAGAATTGTTAATTTGATACTACCAATTAATAATTAACCTACCAATTTGTCTTAGGATTACATGCTGGACTGGGAGCGAAATAAAAACATAGAATGTACCAGCAGCTTCTGTTCCCGGGCATACTGTAAAAGTCAGTTAAGGCACAGAGGTTTTACTGGGGCTGTTGTGGTCGATAGGCTGACCCTATGTCACTGCAATAGTCTCTCTGCATCATTATAATGCTTCCAAATTTGCCAAACGCGACATCAGATGATTTTATAGCCACTCTATTCAAACCCTACTGCAGTCGTAGAAATGTTTGAAGATTTGATATTTCACGGAGTCTGGAAGTTTAGGCCTTTATTGGCTTTTCCTTGAAGCTGTGTGACAATGAGGTCGAATGGAGCATATAACTTGTGTTTTCAAAATATATCTCAAAATAAATCATCGCTAGATTGATATCCTTTGGCGGCAAGCTTAAATTATTTTTCTATTTTAGGTCAAGTTTATTCATAACTTGAAGAATATTTGATATTTCCCATAGGCTCCTCGCCGTCTGACAGCAGAATCTGCATGCAAGAGAACGGCGGCACTGAAACCCCGCACAACATGAAGTATGACGAGGACTTCTCCCGGGTCTACCAGACCCTGACGCTGCAGCCCTTGCCCCGAGATGACACCAGCTCCAATAGGTTAGATGACTTATATTCCTAAAGTAGCTAGTACTCATGAACCACCGAAGGCCCCGAACACTTTCCAATAAATTAACTATGATTAAAAAATAAGCTGACTAACAGTGGTAAGGCTTTCTTAAAGTGTCACGCGATCAAGTTAAAATAGTCTTTTATAAAAATCAAAAAGTAAAAATAGAACTTTTATTGAATATAAATGCTCCTTATATAAACATAAGATGTACATAAAAGAAGCTGTTAATATACGACTGATGTGTGATGTTGTCTTTCAAAAGCTGAGACACGATCAGGACACCTAAAAAAAAGTTAAATTAGAAAGTTCGATGCCAGCTTTTAGTTATTGCTTCTTTGCAGTCTGGTTAAACAGCAAATTAAAACAAAGTTATTTCTTATTTTTAGCAGTGATAATAAAAGTAAATCCAAGCCAGCTACATCTGCGAGTCCAGGGAACTCCCCGTCGGAGATGAAGCCGCAGTCCACCACCGCCACGTCAGAGGCCCTCACTAAACCTCCCTACTCCTACGTGGCGCTCATCACTATGGCCATACAAAATAGCCAAACAAAACGAGCCACTCTCAGTGAAATATACGCTTACATCACTAAAGAATTTCCATTCTTTGAAAAAAATAAAAAAGGTTGGCAGAATTCCATCCGACACAACTTAAGCCTCAACGAATGCTTTATCAAAGTGCCACGTGAAGGAGGCGGAGACAGAAAGGGAAACTACTGGACTCTCGGTGAGTACCACAACGTCTCACCATGTTCTCTTTAACTTGTTATTTAGGCATGTTATTACGTAAGACTATGCTGCTGCGCGAATAGTTCTGCTGAGCGTTCTTTTATATGTCCTATTCAAATATTTTTGTTCTCACATCATGTCAGAAAGCGAAATTTTCAAAATATGTGTGAGTACTCCTTTTTTGGTGGTGAGATTAGTATTTTCGTAGATCCGAGCTGTGGTGATATGTTCGAGAATGGGAACTACAGGCGGAGAAGACGGATGAAGAGGCCGTTCCGAGCGACGCCGTACACAAAGACGATATTCGGCGACGGCTACCCCATGGCGCATGTGGCGCAGCACGTCCCGGCGCACATGCAGCCGCTGCCGCTCGGAGCCAGGAACTACTTCGGCTCCACCTCACCCTATCCCTCGTCTTATCCAAGATATGACACGTAAGTATCACCCTAAGTTATGACAAATAAGTATCCCTTCAACATATTCAATGAAAAATATATCAAAATCGGTAATTATTCAAGACGTTCAATTAACCGAATGAGACATATTACGAGGGCGGTCCCAAAATTACCCGACCTGACTTACGTACTGGCAGTTTTATTCGATTAAATACTCTTTTTAAAAAGTCTGATCAATGCGGATTTTAAATTTGGAATTCGAACACGCTAGGTCATTTGTCATTTGTTTTGTAGTCCTTGAAAGTGAACGCTGTCAGAGAATTTTCTAATATGGAAAAAATTGGTCTACGATACGTCATTCAATACTTTCATTTGAAAGGCCTCAGCCCAACTAACATAAAAGAAGAGCTAGATTCTACATTGGGGGAGTCTTCTCCTTCGTTTACAACGGTAAAATATTGGGTGGCCGAGTTCAAACGTGGCCGTACGAACTGCCAAGATGAACCTCGCAGTGGGCGACCAAATGAGGTGACTTCGCCAGAAATGGCAAAAAAAATCCACAAAATTGTATTGGATGATCGTCGACTAAAGGTGCGCGAGCTAGCAGATATGGTAGGCATTTCAAAAAGTGCAGTACATCGTATCTTAACTGAAAACTTGGACATGAGGAAGCTGTGCGCAAGGTGGGTGCCGCGATTACTCACACTAGAGCAAAAACAGCGTCGTGAGCATGTTTCAGTCGAGTGTTTGGCAAAATTTCGAAGCAATAGAGCAGAGTTTTTGCGTCGATTTATTACCATGGATGAAACGTGGGTTCATTATTTCACACCGGAGACGAAAGAACAGTCAAAGCAATGGACCGCAAGGGGAGAATCGGCCCCAAAGAAGGCAAAAACGGTTCCATCGGCAGGAAAAGTCATGGCATCGGTTTTCTGGGACGCTCGTGGGATAATCTTCATAGATTATCTACCAAGAGGAAAAACCATCAACGGCGAGTATTACGCAAACTTGTTGCAGCGTCTAAGTGAAGAAATAAAGATAAAACGGCCTCATCTATCAAAGAAAAAAGTTTTGTTTCATCAGGACAACGCGCCAGTCCACACCTCCGGCATTGCGATGGCTAAAGTCGAAGAATTAAAGTTTGAATTGCTACCTCATGCACCTTATTCACCAGATTTGGCCCCATCTGATTATTTTCTGTTCCCAAACTTAAAAAAATGGCTCGGTGGGAAAAGATTTGCAAGCAATGAAGATGTTGAGTCTACGGTTAATGCCTATTTTGAAGAGCTCGACGGTTCCTACTACAGACGCGGCATTGAAGCTATAGAGCACCGCTGGGAAAAGTGTAAAGAACTACAAGGAAGCTATGTAGAGAAATAAATATAATTCATCCCATATTTTTTGTTTTTTATTGGTTAGGTCGGCTACTTTTGGGACTACCCTCGTACAATAATTTAATTATGGCAAATGTTTACGTGTCGTATGAAATTGTTTACATAACAAACGCTAATGATTATAAATTGATATGACCACACATAAGAATATTCTTTTCCGTTTCCTTGGTATGTACGAGTATTTTGCATCTATAATAACGATAATTTTTTTCATAATTCTGTCTTGAATTTATAAAATCTTTACAAAATTTAGGTTCATATATAATTCTGTGTTCCGTGATCTGTTATACTATAACAAACATATAGAACAAAAAACCAAAAGTAACAAATAAAAAAAGAAAACTATGTATAAAGGGCGGCCTCATCACCAGGTAGCGATTTCTACCAGGCAACCCAAGTACCAACACACTTAACTGAAAAAATTTAATCATTAGAGATATAATCAGCCGATATAAATCAATCAATATAATAAATTTTACATTTTAGGTATATTACTATAATCTTAAAACTAGGGTGTGAAACAAAATAAATTAACTTAATTTAACGGCATAAACATATTGGTTAAGACCATCATAAAGGCTTATTAATTATTGTTTATTTTTTTTCTGCGATTTTTTTTTTTATCTTTATTAATTGAGGTAGGGCTTCGGTTTGACCGTGCGAGACGATATTTTATTACCATTGAACTCAAAAAATTAACATTCAAATAAAAAGTTAAAAATTACAATTTGGGCGGCCATGTTACCTACTACCTAGTAAATATAAAGCCTGGTCGCTAGCAAGACAAACCTTTATGGAGCCCTAGCACCAAGAGGTGGTCACTCGGGTTAGTCTACTTTGACGACAGCTTTTTCAGGGTGAGTAAAACTATTCAACGCCGACTCTACACGGTTTTTAAGACCAACATTAAGATCATTTTTCTGTTTTAAAAATTAAAAAAGTAGCCTAAGAGCCAATCGAATCTATTTATTTTGTTTTAAAATAAATGGTTAGGTATGTTTATTCTAGCAAAACGTCTTAGAATCTTTTTTTTCTGTATTTATAAAATAATACACTTGTTCTTGTTAACTGTACTACAGACCCCATGTAGGTGTTGACAATAAAATTGTATATCAAATATTAGCCTCGTAGGTCGTGGTAATAAAATTATGGAGGACTGGGAACAATGTTGCCTAAAACAAATGGGACGTATATATTTTTATTACCTATTTTAAAAGATTTTTAAAATTTAATGTTTTAAGTTTTTGGGATTAAATTTCTACCGGTATTAATTTGCCGGTAAATTTCAGGTAACTGAAAAAAAATCAGTTATGCTATAATAATAAAAAAGGTACACGATTTTTTAAAGTATGAATTCCTGTACTGTTATTTTTGAATACATCTAATTAAACGGTATGACTTCATACAAAATTCATGTACATATATTCATACCGATATGCAGTCCTTCCTCCAATCTATACAAAATAAACAGCTACGGATATATTTTTTTTGACATCTGCCCCTAAAACTGCATTTGAAGGTAGTGCGTGTCGTGCACGTTCCCAGTACTACTGCCTATTTGGCTTTCAACACTTTCAGCTACCTTGGGAATTTGTTTGGAAGACTTTTCTTATTATTTTATTGATTTCTTAAAAAAACTAATGAGTAATTTCAACAAGTACAGTACTGGTTTCCGTGGTGTAGCGGTTATCACATCTGCCTAACACGCAGAAGGTCCCCGGTTCGATCCCGGGCGGAAACACGAAATTATTTTTTTAAATATTTTTGTATTGTAGCTTTATTCTTTTTAATACAAGTTACGGTTTTTTTAATTATCATTCAACTTTTTGTTGTTGATTGAACCTGATTGAACATATAAACAACCTTCGATTTTGTTGTTTCTGATTAACTTATTGTTTAAATATCTACAAAAATATACTATTTTAAACTTTTTATCGCAAAGTTTATCGGATTTGATAACTTTAACACTTCTGTTGCTTATTGCTACAGTGACATTGCATTATACATCTTTGTATCAATGTAGGTGTAGATATATTAAGCACAAAGTAACTTTTATAGGGAGAGTTTGAAATCTAGTAATCCTCATAATTCTCATATCAAACAATTATGTTATGTTTTATCCATTATAATATTTTTTTATTGCAACTCTTTGAAAATATTCTTTACTTAATCCGATATTAATTGATGAAATTTATTTACATTCATTTATGATGAACCTTTGAAGATTTATCTATTACGGAATGAAAAATGAACCTTTCTTTTCAATTTCCTATATCTGAATCTGTTATATTATAATTGTCGCAGTTAGCGCAATTATATAAAAATTATTGAGCTTCCCTTATTGATTCTCAATATCAATGCTGTGCACGACAAATATCAAACTGTAAACTTGTTTCGCGGATTTAAAACTGTTCTTGTGCGATTTAATCATTGCTTTGTGGATTTAATGTACTGACAGTGCCATCTACCGAAATAATCAGTGCAACCCTGTCTGCACCCCTGCGACTTTGTTTAAAAAGTACTTTCCATAGGAATCCCTAAAGTAGAAATAAATTACTAAGTATATTATTTTATAACCTGTTATAGTGCTGCAACAGGTTTGACCGCAACAAAATTAAGAAAAACACCCTTATTTCTAAATTAACGTGTCGCAAAAGACAATGATCCGAATAATCCAAGCTCAGTGTACTAGCAAGCTCTTATAAAAAAGTTATTCGAAATGTAAATTATGTAAGAATTAAATAAAAAAATATACCACATTAAGTCTGTCTTTACTTAGTGATATTAAGTTCTTTGTTAGCTACTTTTTAATGGTAATTAATTACTGACATATTGAAAAAAATACTAAATAAACCGTGGAGTAAACAATGCTTAAATTGACCATATTTCTTTTCTAACGTATGTACATCTTCATAGATACTTGACTTCGATAGTTGTGTGTAGACACTTCTTTGACAACACCCTACACCGTCCTAAAATAAAGGAATCCCAGCATCGTTTTAATCAGCCCCTCGAGTTAGTTTATCATAGGATAGGGCTTAGGATAACCCTATTGTCCTTGGATTAGATTGTCTTAAAGGCCTTGAAGTTTTCATGTAATTACATAGCAAAAACTCTATTTTCATATGATCGCTCATGGCCCCGGGAGGACTGTAAAGACTCCAAAAACATGGCTATATCCGGTTAAAAAGTGTTGTATGCATATAATGAAACACTAAAGTACTATATTAGGAACTAATAAAAAGTTTGAAAAACATTAAAAAATAATATTGTCTTAAGTTTTCGCGATTCATTCTATTAAATAAAACACTTTTTAACCGGATTTATCGCGTATATTTACATTTTAAATTTGAACTCGACGTTTATTTGCAGACCCCGTGGCCACGAGTGAAATTTAAAATGTAAATATACGCGATAAATCCGGTTAAAAAGTGTTTTTTTTAACATTAAAAAATAATTAAATCATATGAAAAAGTAATTAAACAAAGCACCATCTAGTTGGTGCAATAGGAAACTGTCCATACGAACGTGTGCCCAGATACAACCCTTCTAATCTATGGGGGTGCCGTTGTTTCGCTGTCAGTTTGTTTCTAAAAAGATTCGATAGATGTCTCTACTTTTAATTAAGATGGTAGGTATATGGGAGCAGTTTTTAATAATTATTTTAGTCTACTTTGATTAGTATTTCTTATTATACTGGGAACAGATGTGTGAAAATCTCAACTATCTTGCTATCACGGCTTATGAGATACAGCCTGGTGACATATGGACATACGGACGGTCAGCGGAGTCTTAGTAATAGTGTACTGTTTTATCCTTTAGGTACAGAAACCTGAAAACCTCTGGCTTGCATTTTGTTTGCCGTTATCGTTATCGCCCAACGGCTTTTGTGCCAAAGATGAGAAAATAAATTTGAACTGCATTTTTTCAAAAAAACATGTAGTTATATAGTGCAGCAGTCCCTTTCGTGGGATTTTTTATAATCCATAAGATTCTTTAGCCTGACAAGGATATGAAAATTATTAATACAAAATGTGGTTGCGGATTAAATTTTCTTGTTTATAAGTAAAAATGAGTAGATAAGTGCCATAAGAGTATTTTTGTACTGTTTTGTTTGTCTAACTTGTAAAGAAATAATATCGCAGCGTCTATGACATTTTATGATATGATTTAGAAGATGTTATCAAACATTTGAGGTCAATGCCATATATTATCTTTATAAATTATTTTGTTATAAGGTACTTAGTTTTGCTTTTTTTTTATATGCCTATATTTTATATGTACCTGCCAATTAATTAATATATTAGTCCATTACAAACATAAGGTTGTGTTATGGAACAAACACAAAGTTAATAATAGTAGATTAGTAGCCAAGGACTGTAAGGCATCAATTGCAGCCCGAGATATTTATGGTCCGAAGGTGCAATAATTGATGCTTACACCCGAGATAACTATTCTGCTTTACATCTCGATTGTGAGGTAAGTAGAAAAAAACATTTTATTTGTTGAAATTTATAGTGAAATGAGAACAATTTTCAAGTTTTAGGGACAGGTGTTTTCTATTCCCGTCTTATTTCATTAAAAAAATTAATATTTTTTTTTTCAAGATCGAAATTGAGCTTCGCCGTTCGATATTTAAAACTGATGACTATTATACTCACACGAAGACAAGGCTGAATAGCAAAGCGACCTCTTTGGTCATTAGGCTTAATGCATGAAGTCTATTGCCAGAATGATGTTTATATGTACGTAAACTTTTCAAAAGAAAGAAGTGTTTTTTTTTAAATTACTTACCGCCCTAGGGATTTTCTTGCTAAATTATTACCCTAGGGCGCTAATTACTCACCTAAAAGCCCCATTGGGGGTAATAAGAACCTACTTACCGAACATGAGAGATGTAAACGGAATTTATTCGCTTTTTGACCCAGAGTAATCCAACATCATTTGTCCTGAGTGCAAGGGCGGCGGCATGGTAATATTACCGTGGCGGCGTCGTCTCACCCACTAGACAGACCTTATCCTACCTAAGTGTTATTTTTCTTCCACTTCGATTAATTAAATAAAAAATAACATAGGTATTTTATTTTATTGTATTTTACAATATTCGGAAAACTTACAGCTGTATAAAAAAAATAGATTTATTATTATTATACAAAAGAATTAAACGTAAAACTACCACTCTTGATATTATTTAGTCCTTGTACGGTCAGCTTAGAATGGCTCCGCCCTTGGATAAACGTATGGTAAAAGGCGACTAATCTGAGTGACTCCGCTTCGTGTTCACTGTTCATGTGTTTCAGCTATATTTTATGAAAAGCCAGTTCTTTCCTAATCTAGGCCCGTTTAGAAAGAGACTTTCCTAAACTAGATCGGGCGTGGGTGTAAACTACCACCTAGTTTTGCTGTTTGGTCTTCAAAACACAAGCTTCTTATAAAAGCTTACTCTTGAACCACATCGTTGGTGTATTATTTTGAAGAAAATATTATATAAATAAAAAGTTCTTTAAACTAGTTTACCTATGCATCAATTACCTGCACAAAATATTAGCCCACGTTGCGTTGGGTCGGCCTAAACTAGCCCTACCGTCCCTGGATAGCGAGTCGTCCGACTAATCTCAGTGGCCCCGCCTCGTGGTAGGTCCACCTCCAGCGGGGCTAGCATGCTAACCCAACGATAACGTCGACAAAGATAAATCGGGCTTTTTATCGATACTTTCCTAGAATATGGTATTTAGAGTATGTAATTTATGAAGATTATGACATATTTGGTTCGCTTACATAATAGGATAAAATAACAAAATAATATTTATCTTGTCGATTCGACTATTTATCGATGGTTGCATGCTAGCCCTGCAGGGTCCACCTAGCTATATCCTTCAAACTAAATCTGTCACCACTTACCACCGTTTCTGCGTTGATGTATTTTGGCATTCTGTACAATTCCAAAACAGGTAATCACATATTTTTAAAGTGTGTCTTCTAATCCTCTATTCTAGTCTTACTTGATAATTGATCAGTGAGAATGCCTATTTTTTTAATAATGGGATAATTCGTTGATAAATTACTAAGTCACTTTATTTACACCTTAAAATATATCTTCAGCAGTCAACGGCAATCCTCTTTTCAACAAAGTTAACACCTTAGAACTTTTAACGTCCATATATTCATGTATTAGATAGCAAACAGCTTTCAATATTTACTTAGGTACTTAAAAATACCTTTATTGATCCAAGCGTTAACCTGGAATATTTTTACTTACTATATGTCTTATGGTTCGAAAGGCGTTCCATAATTAAAAATCTCTTGTGTGCAGTCTACATTTGAAGAAATAAACTTATTTCTAGTAAAAGTTGCCCAAGTCACGAATGAGTGTACGCTTGCTTTACTTAGCCAAACTTGTCATTGGGTTCGGCAAAAATATCATAACATAATATGTTCTTGTATAAATACGAATTATTTATGCTGAAAATTGCGTTGAAATTAGGGATTCAAATATGGAATTTAAGGTTACCTTCAAGCATCGTGCTGACTAGCAGCAAACTTAGGTGAATATCGCCGAGATCAAACGATATCACATATTTTTTTTTTTGAGTTTAAAAGCACATAATAACACTATATGGCTCCTATGTACGAAATGTAGGAAATGAGAACTCTTAAGCAAGCGTGTTACTCTGTTCCCCTGTAGATCCTGGCTGACGCAGTCCACAACCGGTTTGGGGTACGCCACGGCGTGCGGCAGCATGGGCCGCAGCCCGCCCGGCTGCTCCCCGCACAGCGCGCTGCCGCACCAGTCCTCGCCCGTCAGCCCATTCGCAACGCACCAACTACAAGGACAGGTAATCATTCAATTGGTATTAATTAAAATCGAACAATGAACTTTCAGTTACTAAGAACGGAGGAAAGTCCTACTAAGAATTTACATACAGTGGCTCTGATTATTTACAAATATGAATTCGACTTATTTATCGTATTTTTTATTCTATTTTAAACGCAAATAAATCAAAAAAATATATGACAAAAATAAATACATTTATATTTTTGTCAATTACATGTTAACTTTAATTACTTAAGTCCTTAGGTTACAATTTCTATTTTAAGTGCATAATAATTTGGATGTCACTTTAAACATGTTACTTAACTTATATTTTTGAATTGAATTTAAACTACATATTAAAAGTATTTTTGTACCCAATTCACACCTTATTTTGTATAGGTAGTATATTAATTAAATGAATTCTGTATTACATGAAAGCCGAATGCCTCAATATTGCCGAAATAGTTGTATATCCTTTTCACTACAATTAAACTGATTTGATTGACACCAACAATAATTCTTACTCCTAAGAAAGTCTGGGGAAGTGGCGTAAAAATGTAAAGATTACCGGCTGCCTGCATTTTTTCGAATGTTTTAAATTTCCTACGTCGTCGTTAGGGTTTTTATAGATCTTGGAAAGATATTTGACGTTACCAAAAATCCCAAGCTTACAACTATTTCCTGAATCACATTAAACATATGTAGATACTGTGCACGTAAGCGTATCTTTACTAGTTTCTTCCTAAAAAATGTAAATATCCAGATTTGGCTGTTATCCGTTGCCATCAAAAATATCAACAAGCAATAATGTAACTGCAATTGATACCGGAAAATCCTAATGTTGCACAGTAACCACAGCTCTATCGTAAAATCAACATTTTCTTTATCACAAATACACGATAAAGCATTTTGATACCTATAATAAACGTCTATGGTGTGTTAAGAGCTAATTTCATTTTAGTAATTAAATCGAGATTAAAACTTTAGTACCGTATCAGAAAGCAATAAAACAGTGCGTTTGCAAATTGGCGCTTTGGATATGATATGCTTTATATGGGTTTAATTCTATTCAACTTTGTACAAATTATTTCATCTATTAGTTATTTAGTATTACTTTAGACGAGCTCGACAACGTTATGTTAATGAAAGCCTTGGTTGTTTTGGTTTGCGACTCTAAGTATTAGGTTAATATGGAAAACAAATTTAGCTTGAATCGTTCTCAGTTTTACGGTCTCGCTTTTGGTTTGGATAAATATGCCTACTTAGTTCTCAGAATTTTTTTCAAAGTCAAATATTAATATTGCGTAGGGACCTTGGATTTTAACTTTGTTAAATTTCCAATGTCAACATGATATAGTGAATAAGAGCGTTTTGTATTTTTTTGGGGGTTTCACCCGCAGTATAAGCAATCCCAGGTTAATTTTAAGAGTCCACTGCAGGGCTATGAGTCTCTCCCCTAGGTCATGAGGAGGTTTAGGCCTTAAGCCACCAAGCTGGCCCAGTGCTGGTTGGTGGATGCTAGAATTATAAGGGCGCTGAATATAGCTTCTGACTAAAAATAACGACTACAGTAGTAACAGTATAAAAGGATACAGCACCCGGGACCGACTACATAAAATGCCCTCAAAAGTACGGAAGTTGCCGTTAGAAATGAATGGTCGGCGGTCACCCATCCTAGTACTGACCGCGCAATGTAAATTTTTATATATACACAGGAGCCACTGCACCAAAATGACTTCGAATCTACCTGTAAATCCAATGCTTAGGTCGCAATTTATATTATTCGGGTAGGTACTAGAAGATAAAATTATGGGCTTAATAAACCTTGTTTAGAAAAGCACCACCTAAGCTAAGCTTTTAACTATAGACTAATAATTTTTTTAAGCAAGACGATCGTAATTATCCGCTGTCACATGCAATAGTTTGTTTCAATAGTTTCTTCAATACAGACGGTGTGATATCGCAATTATCTAAACTAATGAAATACTACTTTTTGTAAAACTACAGTTCGGTAACTTAAAGAAAATATGTTTTTCAAACACGACATTGAGTCTTCTCAAACGCTTGTATAAGCGATACTAGCAACATTGTTTGAAAACTCAAAATGCAATTTAAGTTGAAAATTCCAGCTCAGTTAACCCGTAATTAACGTATCTACTACTAACGTTTTATTGTTGAGGCTCCTTTAATTATCGTTTAATTTACACAAATAGTTTATTTTAATGGACACTCGAGGCTGAAAAGTAAATGTTTCAAAATATTAGACCAAATCCAAGTGAAACTATGTATTAATTTATTTCTTTCTTAAATGAATACGCCCTGTATTGTTTGAGTTGCTAATATCAAAGTTTCATATTGTACTTAATTTATTCCAGCTTCAGAGTCCTTTGCAGCCCATGCAGGCGATGTCTATGAACAGTTACAACCCTATTGGAGTCACTGCTTTAGGTGAGAGTATTCTGACAGCGATATACTTTAGATTTATTCTTAGCGTCGTATTTAGTAAACATAATAAAAATAAAACATTAAATACCTTTGTTTACTTGCTAAATAAAGCAAGTAAGAAAAAACGGTCTATGCCCTACACAACACTTGCAGCTGTACGAGCATTATAAATAATCAACAACATCTTAAATCTTTTTTAATGAACCCGCTGCTGGGATATAAATTTTCCTTCTGAGTGACTAGGCGGCTAAACCACAAAGCTGAACCAGAACTGGTTGATAAATGTCAGAATTTTGAGGGTAAGAATCCCTAATAAGAAGTTTGCAGAGTGGCCAAATGCTGGACGTACTCAGAAATCGTTGCGTAAAATAATGGTTGGCGGTCAAGTATCCTAGTACCGTCTGGGCTGAAATTTGCGTAACCTGCTATTTTGTCTGGTACTCTTTCTTCCTTTCTTCTAGCTAAAAAGTGTTTTGTTTAGTTCCACAAAATCCTAAATGTGTTTTATATTTATCGTAATTGAACTTGTCGTCTATGTCTACAGATGGCTCACCTAGTCCCGGCCCCGGGTACCCACCATCTTCGGGAGGATTCTCGCCAAGTCGACATCACGACATCGTATCCTCATCTGACTCGGCTGTCTCCAGATTTCCATTTTGGCCTGAAGGTGTTTTTATTTGTAATATAAACAAGTATAATGGATGCGATTTCATTACATTCCCTAAATTTAGGTCTCTCTTATGTCTAATTATGGGACAAAAAAGACTTCAAAATCAACAGTTGCTCACAAAAACTGGTTTTGAAGCCTCCAAGTTTGATATAAGAGAGATACCTCTTGAATTATTAAGAGTATAGTTAATTTAGGAGTAAATAAATAATTATTGACTTCCGCAACTTTCACCGCTCACACTTTAAAAGAAATCACAAACGAGGCTTCCGTCCATTGGGACTGCTTTGATTGGAACCGCGGTCCTGATCGCCGGAATGATTTATTCTTAATATTTCTTTTTTCAGATTTTTTCCTACACATACTTAACAAAAAAAATTTCAATCCAAAACCAGTATAGTCAAGCGAAAAAGGTTTACATAAATTATAAAACTCTTTGATTCAAAAATATCCTTTATCAAAATAACTTTCATAAGAACACCTATTCGTGCACGTTCTTGTTATTTTAAAGTAACATTTATTTACATTTTTTTTTAATCTTTACTTTAATAATCAAAACTTTCAAAAAATTTACCAACAAGTAATAAAATGTCTACAAGTATTGTATATTAAATCATCCTTAAAGGTGTTCATTTTGAATAAACTTTATGAAATATACACGTCAATATTATTAACAACAAGTAAAGAATATAATTTAAAAATACCTTATAAAATATTTTAAAATAAAAAAAATGTTTTTCTTTCATTAATAATCTTTTTGATGTGACTGTACTGTATTGCCTTGAACAATAGATTATTTTATTATTGATTGAGTGGTCCCAATAGACAGAAGAAAAACATTAAAATTAAATCATTCCGGCGATCTGGACCGCGGTTCCAGTCAAAGCGGTCCCTATCGACGGAAGCCCCTCACAAATAAGAGAGGCAATTTATGCAAGTAGAACATCTGTGGAAGTTATCATTCAAACGAATTAAGTATCTGAAGTTTAATGAGCCCGTGGAGGACTAGAAGGTTTTAAACCACCAAGCTGGCCCCGTGCTGGTTGGTAGATTTACGAGCTACGGGTATATTAGTGATACCTGTGAGGCTCGCACTATACAGTTCGTTGTGTGTAAAAAATGATAAAACTGTGACCTGTCGGTCTCCAACGCAGAAGTCATATTCCTTTACCCGAAAAAGCCTATATTAAAAGGAAGTTTAATAAAAATATATTTTTAATCTTTGCATTATTTGAAGCGATTAGTCGAATCTCTAAATAAGAAGTGTTCTCTTCCGTAGATTTAATCTGAGCTTCTTACTTTATAGTCTGACTGAGGTTTATGTTACAGGAGGGTCACCCAGTCCCAACGCGGGATATGTACCATCCAGCAGCTTTTCACCCACTCGGCGACACGAAGCTGTGACTTCGTCGGACGCAGCCAGCGCTAGATTCTCATTTTGGCCTGAAGGTAGATAATTCTTCATATATTCGTTAAATACTCTATTTTGCACCTTAAAAAAATAATTTCATAACAGATTATACAGGGTTAATTTTAATTAGCCCAGCAAGTCACTATCCACATCAAATCCCAACAACATTAGTTCAATAACTTTTTAAAATTAATAGTTTCTAAAATTTTAGTTTTCCCATATAAAAAAAATTATAGCCTCTATTAACTGTGAGCGTAGGTATGCCACGCACCTTGCGTTGTAAAATGTCGCTTCATAATAATAAATGGTACTTGTTACAAAATGTAGAGCAAGGACCAAAATTTTTTTTTGTTATTTATCAAGATTTGTAAAAAGTCGTTGAACAAATGTTGTTGGGATTGATGTGGAGAGGCTGCCCGCAAGAGGTGATGCGTTAATTAAAATTAACCCTGTATAGGGTGTCCCAATACCGACAAGTCACAGAGTCACTGGAGGTAGGTCAGCTCATTCTCCGGACGACGTGTCGGTTTTGGGACACCCTGTATAAAGCTATGATTTAAACATTTGGAAAAGTACCTTTTTACATTTTCTAGCAGACTTATGAATTCAATTATTACCATTACTGTACACCTCTTTATGTTGAATACATTGATTCAGGCAATCAAATCTTACGACAGTAGATTCAATAAGTATATATTTTTGCAATTTTGTTAGCGTGAAGTAGGATTATAACGATAATTTCTCTACATTTTAATCGAAGTTATAGAGTGTGTATTTTTGTCTATTTCTTTGGAACGCTTAACAAAATAAACGCGTTGAAGGATTTTATGTGTCATAAACATGACATTCAAAGTGTCGTAAGGGTCGTTTCAACTGTAAAAGTGGCATAAAGTATATTTAATGACATGAATTGTAAACGAAACATAAACATATCATTATCTCGAAGGTTTTTCACCTTTCGTAGTGACTTTCGATTACTTTTTTCTGAGATAGAGCTTTAAGTAGTTTGTCTTAAACCGTCCATAGAGAATATAGCGATATCTCAATTATAGCACAAACTAAAATTGCGTAGCAATATTCATTTTCTTATTATGTAATTTAAGTGAGTCATTTAATAATAAGAATATACATGTTCTTCGTAAGCACATTTTTATAAAATGCTCAGCGATCTATTTTTTACTTAAAACATTGTGTTTTTGATTAGAGTACATCATTATTTTTCTATGAGGCTCAGTATTACATACAAAAGATATAATTACTATGTACTTTATTTTATCAGAAAGGATAAAAAACGAAATGATATTGTAAATTGAGAAATAAAATAAGTTCACTTGTGTATTTTCCAGTTGGAGTCAAGGAGGAGTCTGCAAACCTCGTTTCGAATGGAGCATCATATTCAAAATGTTTTATGTAGATTAACTTGCATATGAAATAATTAAACATAATTTAGTAATGACTGAGTGTAGAATTTTGTGATTCAATGTGTTGTAAAAAGTGTAAAAAAGTGTAAGTATAAGAATACTTATTTTAAGTTGGACTATTATGTACCTATATAATATCATTAAGAAGGCTGATATTCAGTGGATGTAATTTAGTAAATGTTTGATATGGTGGCGCAGCTTATATCAATCTAAAATATGAAAATGCAATCATTACCACACAATCGTTTAAAACTTAATTTGATCAATTTTGTTGCACACTTATATGAGATATAATTGTAATAATATTTACTGTGGTAAAGGAGTGGTGAAAATGCGTAATAACATATAAAAAAAAATATTCTATACTAGGAAAATACAATACTGTACCTAAGTTTAAAAATATTATATGTTGGCTGTTATGTTACTTTGCGCAAAAATTAATGTTCAGATCAAATTTTGAAGAATAATATGATAATAATGGTATTTTTATATTTCAGATTTATTATGGCTGCTTCACAGTAGTATATACATAGTTTGATGTCAACACGCAATTTTGTTAAATCCTAATCAACAGCAATAAAATGTCTAAATCTAATAAAAGCATTTGTTCTTGTCTTTGCTATTTTATGTTATACTTCTAAGAATCCAAATTTAATGAGAATGCAGTATCATTTCGTTGCTACAGTAGCAAATACAATAATATATGGTCATGCGTAAGTGAGCAATCCAGTCGTTATAAAATTATCAAACTTGACACCAAATTTAAATTAAATAAAATACAGTTTTACCTTTCAAATAAACCTAATTATCTGTTTGCCGTTTTGGTACAAATAAAAAAAACTTATAACCTTCTAAATCTATACTAATATTATAAAGAGGAAACCTTTGTATTTTTGTATGTTTGTATTGAATAGGCTCAAAAACTACTGGACCGATTTCAAAATTTCTTTTACCATTACTTAGAGGGATTCTTCCGAATCCGTATAGGCTACTGTTTATCCCGAAAATCTCGCGGGAATCGAAATTGAGCGGGTAAAACCGCGCGCAACAGCTAGTAAATCATAACTCGACCATGATTTCAATGTATGCTGTTCATTTTATGTTTTAAGAGTTCCTGCTCCATTGGAATTTCGTAGCAAAAAAGGGAGTCGTTATGAAAAGATAATAAAAGAAGAAACGGTCCATATAATGAATGTTTACTTTAGTGTTGATCATAACGCAAGTATAGATTCGCTGCCCCGTAGAGAACTGTCACTCACTGAGAAGAGAAAAGATGAGTCTCAATGAGCTTTGATGAGCTTAAGTTTCCTATGCCCACAAATCGACTTTCAACTGATGTGTGATTATGTGACAATAACGTATTCTTTTGATGTACAGTCACATCTTATAATATGTGCCTATATACATTTTCATTGGAATTTGAACCTTATCATATAAGTTACATAACGTCACGCCTGTATCCCTTATGGGGTAGGCAGAACACCAGAGGTTACAAGACCATCCGATGTCACGTTTGACAAATTTAGAGGTATTATAAAGATGGAGAGAGACTATTGTGTACTATTTTAGCCTTTTTTAGACCCCCAAATACAATATCAAACTCTGAAGTAGTTTTTGTTTTACTTTCTTACGAAATTTCGGAATCGTAAAAAAAATTACCAGGGTCTTCCAATTTCTCAAAAACTTCTATAGTCTTTCTTCTTTCGAAAGATATGCCACGGTGTATAAAAACGATAAAGAACATATGAAATTTGCTAAATTAGAGAAAGGGGTCCCGTTTGACTAAATTCCAAATTGTGGCTCAAAAATCTTTTTTGCATAAGTTAACATGCGAGAAACTGGTAGAAGCTGTTATCTCACTCTTGCGAAGTAAAATCTGTCTTATATGCCTTACTTACATATCACAAACCTGTTTGGGCAAGTCGCGTACAGTAAAAAAACAAAAGTATCAAGTTTAGACAGCTAACTTTTAATTCTATTTAAATAAAAAATTAGGCCTTTATTGACTCCTAAAATAATATCCTTAATTCCCTAGTTTTTGTTTTATTTTCTTTGTTTTATGTAATTTTCTTGCATAGGATAAACCTGTTTGGATAATTTGCTAATAATAGACCGATGAAGTGGAGCCGCACCGGGACTCTCTTATAAGGATTTATTTTAGTCGAGTTTTAACCGTCTCTGCTATCTAACGTCTGTGCCTTTTTTAAACCTCTGGTGGATTCTAATGGATACCCGGTCAAGATCGTTCATTATGGAAGAGATCAAGGATTGGTGAAATCGCGTCGAGTTAGATCACCAGAATCTAATTCTAATCTAAGCAACTACCAAAACCCTCTCGGTATTCCTTTGATTATGAGACCGATGGTGAGGCCATAGGGGTGGAGAGCGCTGGTAACAAGGCTATCAGCTGGTATCAAGGCTATCACTTGGTATAAAAGAGACTGTATTGTTTTGGCTTCCAAATAGTCGGCTAACGTGTAATCCTGGGCGGAAAAAGGACAGGGGGCCTGCTGGTTGCGAGGTAGAAAACCTCTCTAAAAATTAAGCACGATTTCCCTGGTGCTAAGGCGGTCGCCACCTGAAGGATGAATTTCTCTCCGTGCCATGAAAGGTCTCCATGCCTTCTAGATCTTCTCTACCAGCAAGGCCGAATTCTGGTGATATCCTGGACAATATTCCCAGAAAAGACGCGGTGTCTGAAACCGTGGATTACACCTGGGTTTCTGAAATGTCTCAAAAACCGTGACCATCTACATATGAAAGTTAGAGAATATCCTTACAATGTAGTCTTCAAAACCACATATACCAGATACCGAAAGTTTTGCAGCCGCCTCCTTCGGAAATTAAAGCGACAGTAACATGAAGCTGAATTAATGAAGGCACGTCATGACTCAAAAACCTTGTGGAATACAATCAAAGAAATCACAAATACAAAAAAGTTATCAAATCCACCAACAGAATTGTTAAACATAATGAACTCTGAGCAATCATAAATAAATGAAATCAGTTATTATTTGGTAACACTGGTAAACATTTAGCTGATAAAGTTATTTTGAAAAATCCACTAGCACAAACATCTATCATTTTCTGAAAAGTAATATTGATATGTACCTACGCGCGCTGTCGCGCGCCTCTGTCTTACTCAGTAATAAACAAGCTTAACTTGAGTGCAGTCGTTTCATTGCCAACCTACATATATCTCACTGACGACGCGGACTGGAAATACCCACGGAAAAAAAAAAAAAAAAAAAAAACATACAAAATGTCTTTTATGGGTAATTTATCGAATTTTGATTATAAAACCGGCGAGTGGAGCATTTTCAAAGGTCGGTTGAATCAATTTTTGAAGGCAAATGAAGTGCTAGAAGCAAAGAAAAGTGCAATCCTCTTGGCATATTTGTCGGACGAGTCTTACCGGCTTCTGCGAAACCTCGCTTACCCGCGAGATTTAGAGATTTTGCAATTTCAGGAGCTTGTCCAATTACTCGATGGGCATTTCAAAGTAAAGCAATGCACATATGCCGACAAAGCGAAGTTTTATGGGGCCTTGAAAAGTTCCAGCGAAACCATAGGCGACTGGGCGGCGCGGCTGCGGGGGCTCGCAAGCTACTGCAACTTCGGTACCGCCCTGGAACAGAACATCACTGATCGATTCGTCCTTGGCTTGAACAATGGGCCCGTTCGCGATAAGCTGTTTGAGCAGGATTCGTCATCCTTAACCTTGGCTCAAGCTATAGAAATAGCTGAAAAGGTAGAAAGCGCGCGCGAAGCCCGTGCTGTTTCATCAGAAGGAGCAATGCTAGTAAAGGAGGAGCCTTTATATCGTGCGTCGGCTGATTGGGACACCAATGGCAAGCCGCGGCCGCGGTGCGGCGGCAGTGGCGGCGGAGGCAGCGGTGGCGGCGACGGCGGCGGCGGTGGCGTGGACCCCGTCGCCGGCTCCAGCAGAGGCGGCGGCAACAATTACTACTGTGACCAGCGACAAAATAGTGCAGTGTGTAAAATTTGTGGCATGAAAGGTCATGCAGAACAAAAGTGCCGTTTTAAAAGTTATCGTTGTCAAAAGTGTGGTGTCAAAGGTCACTTAAAAAAAGTTTGTAAAAATAATAAAGCCCGTATCAATAATATCACTAGTGAGTCTGAGGGTAATAGTAATTGTTGCGAAGAATGTCAAAATTATAACGTGAGGTACGTAACGGATAAGCCTATCGAATTAAAATTACAGTTAGGAACACAAAATGTAACTATGGAATTAGATTCCGGTTCTGCAAAAACTGTTATATCGGATCAATTGTATCGTAAACTTTTTTCTCATTGTGATCTTATTAAAAGTAACATGAAAATGTGTCTATATGACGGTCATAAAATTTCACCAATGGGCTATTTCATTACAGAGGCGACCTATAACAATGTAACTAAACCTATTGCGATATTTGTAGTAAAGCGCGGGGGCCCGCCACTACTTGGCCGTGATTTTATGACCGCGTTTAACTTAGTTTTGAGTGCTAATATAAAAAATATATCCACCGATTTTGACGTAAACTCATTGTTGGAACGGTATTCGAATCTATGGCGTGATGAATTAGGTACGTTTAATAAGTTCGAAATTAATTTAGAGTTAAAGGAAAACTCGGTCCCAAAATTTTTTAAGGCCCGCTCCGTACCGTTTGCGTTAAAACATAAGGTAGAAGCAGAACTAGATAGGCTAGTGAGTTTAGGCATTCTTGTAGCTGTTAATCACTCGGAATACGCTACCCCCATTGTGCCGGTTCTGAAAGATGACGGATCCGTCAGGATAGCTGGGGACTACTCTTTGACCTTGAATAAAGATTTAGTTATAGATAAGTATCCGTTACCTAGAATAGAGGAGGTTTTTGCAAGGTTAGGCGGGGGCGAACACTACTCTAAAATTGACCTTAAAAATGCATACAATCAATTTTTACTAAGTGAACGCTCCCAAAACCTAACAACGATAAATACTTCAAAGGGTTTATTTAAATATACCAGACTAGTGTACGGCCTTGCAAACGCTCCGGCAATTTTTCAAAAAGCTATGGAGACACTCTTATCCGGCATAGATGGGGTAAGCTGCTGGCTAGATGATATTTGTGTAACAGGGCCATCGAAAGAAATACATTTAAATACATTAAATGAGGTTTTAAATAGGTTACACGGTGCTGACTTAAGGTTGCATAGAGAAAAGTGTTGTTTTTTCAAAAATAATGTAACTTATTTAGGTTACGTAATTAATAAAAGTGGTCTGCAGACGTGTCCTGAAAAAGTTAAAGCCATATTGCAAGCCCCAGAACCTTCCAATGTCACCGAAGTAAAGCGTTTCTTGGGAATGGTTAATTATTACCGTAATTTCATTCCAAAAGCTTCGAGTATTTTAAGCCCGCTTCACGAGCTGCTGAGGGCGGGCGCGGCGTGGGCGTGGGGCCCGCGGCAGCGCGACGCCGTGCGCGCGGTGCGGCGCGAGCTGGCGTCGGAGCGCGTGCTGGCGCACTTCGAGCCGAGCGCGCCGCTGGTGCTGGCGGTGGACGCCGGCCCGCACGGGCTGGGCGCGGTGCTCGCGCACGCCGGCGACCCTCACGACCGACCTCTTGCCTTTGCATCGCGCTCCTTGACTGCGAGCGAGCGTAATTACAGTCAAATTCATAAAGAGGCTACGGCCATTATTTTCGGGGTAAAAAAATTCCACCAGTACCTGTATGGTCGCAGCGAACCATTTATATTAAAAACCGATCATAGGCCATTAACTTCAATATTTAATAAAAAAAATGGCATCCCGGTTACAACGGCCCTTCGATTGCAACGTTACGCTATAATTTTGTCAGCTTATAACTATACAGTTCAGTATACATCTAGCGATAACAACATTGTAGCAGATTATTTTTCGCGCGCGCCGCTTAAGTCATCGGAATGCGAAAGCGACAAACAGTTCGATACCTACAGCGCGCTTAAGTTTTTAGACCCGATCCAACCGGCTATCTTATTAGAAGATGTGAAAGTAGCTACACAAAATGATAAAACTTTAAAAACCGTTGCTAGGTACGTAAAAAGGGGATGGCCTAGGAAAATAAGTTGTAAAACAATCGCACCTTATTTCAATTGTAAGGCCGACTTACAAATTTTGGAAAACGGTATACTTTTGCGCGGGGCTAGAGTAATTATACCAGGATCCCTCCGAACAAGGATGCTAGACGAGTTACATGATACCCACTTAGGTATTATAAAAACAAAATGCAACGCCCGGTCTAGGATGTGGTGGCCCGGCATCGACGGCGACATCGAGCGGCGGGTCGGCGCGTGCGACGCGTGCGTGGCCGTGCGCCCCGCGCCGCCGCGCGCGCCCCCCGCGCCCTGGCCGCGAGCGCCGGGGCCATGGCACCGGGTACACATCGACTACATGACGATAGCGCAGCGTACCTACTTGATAGTCGTTGATTCGTTTAGTAAGTGGTTAGAATGCTTACTTATGCAAAGCAGCACGGCCACGGACGCCTTAATCATTAAATTAAAGTTAATTTTTTCAGTATTTGGAATACCTAACGTATTAGTATCTGATAATGACGTAAAAATTAATTCAACACAATTTAGAGAATTCTGTTCCAACAATGGCATACGTTATGTAACTTCCCCCATATACCATCCTCCCAGCAACGGACAAGCGGAAATTGCTGTCCGTACGTGTAAAAAAATGTTAAAATGCATTATAAGTTCCAACTCGGCACCTAGTGTTATACATGAAAAGTTACTCGGCTACTTATTTACCTACAGGAATACTGTGCACTGTACTACCGGACAGACACCTGCTATGTTGATGTTCGGGCGGCCTTTGCGAACGCGATTAGACTTAATGTTACCAGTACAGAATAAAGTCACGCCGGAATCAAGTAATGCGAACATTGACAGTAGAAGGCATTTTGAAGTCGATGAGCATGTGTGGGCTCGGTGGTACAGTGCGAGGAAGGAAAGTTGGGAGTTTGGTACAATTAGGGAACGAATAGGAAATAGAATGTTTAAGGTGTATGTACATGATAAGCAAAGCAATTGTATCCGTCATATTGATCAGCTTCTAAAGTACCGAGGTCAACGTACCCCTGCTCCTTGCAACCCCTCTGTGACTACAATTATACCTACTGGAAGTAATGAGTCCAGTAATGCTTTAAGCGATATTGCAGTTTACGCTAATCCAACGTCCCCTCGATCAACGCCACAGGACAGAATTGAGTGTGAGCCTGAGTGGGTGGAGTGTGAAGATAATGAGCATAATACAATTGAATCAGATGCACCGCCGTCGGTGTCGGAACCCCCGCCGCAGCCGGTATCTCCGCCTCCGGCGGCGGATCCCTCACGACAAGGTAGCACTGTTGCTAGGTTAAATGATAAACAAGATGCCATTACAGAGCGGTCGCATAAAATGATATTGCGTCCTAAAAAGACGATAGATTATAAGGTTTTTTTGTAAAGGTTTATTTGTAATTAATGTTAAGTTTTTATTTGTTATCAGGTTTGAAACTTAGTGTGGAGGAATGATATGTACCTACGCGCGCTGTCGCGCGCCTCTGTCTTACTCAGTAATAAACAAGCTTAACTTGAGTGCAGTCGTTTCATTGCCAACCTACATATATCTCAAATATTCATCAATCCCCCTGTGAATCACTTGCTATGGCTCTCATAAATGAAGCAGAGGTTGAAAGCATTCTCTCTAACATGCGTAAAAAATGCTCACTGGGATGGGACGGTAGCTCTACCCTACTGCTATAAAAGATTGTAGCCATCTACTAATTCCAAGCATAACCCACATCTGCAACCGATCCATTATGACAGGAATATTTCCGAGTGCATTCAAGTTGGCTATTGTACATCCAATCAGTAAGGGAGGAAATAGAGACTGTGTTAATTTCGTAATTTTCGTTAATTATCGTTTTATCCAAAATACTGGAAAAAATCCTCAATAAAAGGCTAACGGATTTTTTATGTAAAGAAAACATAATAATCAAAAACCAGTATGGTATTATGGATTTCACGCAAGACGTATTCAAGAGGTTGGACGAAAAACATAAGTGCTTGGGGATATTTTTGTTCTTATCGAAAGACTAGGAGTAAGGGGTGTCACTCTAGATATATTTAAAAACTATCTTTCCCAAAGAAAACTCAAAGTAACCATTGGTAAGTAACCATAAGTAGCAGGGAAGAAACTGTCGAGTACGGTGTCCCGCAAGGCAGTATACTGGGTTCAACCCTATTTCTAATATATTTAAATGACCTATGCGCCTTAAAGTTAAACCACTGCAATGTATACACATATGCTGATGATACCGCAATTCTAGTGCATGGACAGAGCTGGGCACAAATTAAAAACAATGCAGAAGCTGCAATGGAAAAGGTAATGGAATGGTTAACGCTTAATCTGCTAACCCTTAACATCGCTAAAACTAATTTCATTCCATTCGCAATACGTAATAATTCCCAGTCACTCAATTACAGCTCACTCCTGCTCTGGCACTACCACAGGTGGACATTGCACATGTCAGCCATTAAACAGAGTAAGTGTAAATAAATACTTGGGAGTCTATCTAGATGAAAACCTGAATTGGAAAAAACAAATCACTGAAGTAGCTTTAAGAGTCTCACGTCTTGTCTATATTTTTAAACAGCACTGCGCAAATTATGAAATTTTAAAAATGACCTATCAAGCACTCTGCTAATCAGTAATTTCATATGGTATCACTGTTTTGGGTGGAACCTACAAAACTGCAATGCTTGGCTTGGAAAGAGCACAAAGAGGCACCCTCAAAGTAATGTTGAGGTAAGCTTTTAGATTTTCAACTACTCTATTATATAAAAGAGCGGACGTCCTTTCAGTCAGACAGCTGTACATCCTTAAAGTAATTCTTCGAACTCACGGAAACATACCTCTTCCTGTTACTTGTAAACGTAGAGACTATATACCAATAATAAAGCATAATTCAAAATTCGCTAAAAATCAATTTTACGTTATTAGTATTACAATATACAAACGAATTAACAAAGAACTAATCGTAATCCATCTAAACCTATACGAAATAAAGAAAAAACTGATCACCTGGCTTCAAAAACTAGACTACCAGGACATAGAAAAGATTTGCGTCATAGCGGAACACTAACATTTACATTTACATAACATACGTAACTACACACATATTACACAAACTCAAGAATACACGTCACACACACATGCACACACACACACAAACACTTGCAAATACTACTAAGCGCACAAGCCCATTTTTGCAGAACATTAAGAATCGGCTTTCAAGAATCTTATGACTTTGAAGTGATCTGCTTTATTGTACTGCAGTTCGATGTTTCCGAAATTTAGAGGAATGATTATTTATATCTTTTTCTTGTGGTTGTTTTAAGCAAATTGTACTTTTTCTAATTTTTGTTCGATACTTTTTTTATTTGAAAAAGAGGTGTTTTTTAGAGATTTCTCGATATATCTCTTTAACTGCCGGAGCAAACGACGTGAAATTTTTCTGAGTGTAAGATATTATATCGTATTAAAATGCTGTAAGAAAATATTTTCAATAAAATGCACACAATCGTTACAAAAAGCAAAAACAGGTTTTGAGACTTACGTCCTCTAGTTCCGAGTTAAAAGTGTTAAAACAGATCAGGCAATTCTAACCTTTACGTCCACTGGAAAAGACCTTATATTGATCGTTCATGGGATCGACAGCTCAGTGCCGCTCGGTTCGTCGAAGGGGGAACACGTATCACTTTGTCGTCGGCAGTGCTAAGCTTACGTTACGATAAAAGATTAAAATACATACTAAAAATTTATAATTGAAATAAAAACATTATATCTAAGCGGCAGGGATAGCGCGCTAGTCTATTAATCGGTTCAAAAACCAATAGTGGGTTTTGAAACTATTTATTTTAAAACATGATAACTAAATTTACGATGCAAGATGAGGTATTGACTGACGGAGGGCTACTTATAATGGACGGCATGTGAATTTGTATGAAACTGTCGATCGCTACCAGATTATTCTGACCTCTGCCTCTGTCGAAAAGAAAGCGATGTGAGTAGGATGCAAATATAAAAATGCGATGTAGACATACATCGCCGTTTTTTATGCAATTCGTGACGATTTAGCCTAGTACGAAATTCAATGTATTTAAATATTATGTATCAATATTACGATATGAAAAAAACAGTTTCGATTGCCTTATCAACAATATTTTTCAGAAATAAAAAGTCTTTGGCACAGATTGAGCTTCGCAACAGTGGAGTCGTCATCTGAACTAACTAATTTACTTACGGTTAAAAGGTTAATCTATTTACTTATTTTATACTTTTACTGATATCACTAAATAATACTGTTTTCTTTTTAATTCACCGTACCGGTTTGTAAGGATACAATTAATTTTTTGAAAAATATATTCTTATATCAAATTAATTTTTACAGAAAGATAATAAACGTACCTACAAATAGTTTCATAATGCCTAATAATACCACAACTCCAATGAGTGAACAAGAATTATGTGACATAATGATTTTCTCTGTAGTTTTTATATTAGCTCGTTTTTCTAGTTTTAGCAAGTTTTTCTCTGTAGATTTGATTTAGTTTAGATTATATACGTACTCTATTTGGCAGTGTTAATAATAAACTTTTTTTTTAATATTTATAATTGTGGTCATTACTATACAGGGTTAATTTTATTAAAATGTTATAAAAAAATTGTTAAAATTAACCTTGTAGATTATTTATTTAGAAATTTTATTTAGTGTTATTTAGTAACTTAAGTCGAAAATAATCTTTCATTTAATAATATTTTATAGCCTTTTAGTTATACAGGGTGGATTTTTTTTATTCCACCCGGAGGGAAAGTAGGTACCTACTCTAAATAATAGAGATAACAAATTTTATTAATAAAGCCACATTCAAAGATTTTCGAAAGTTCGCTCGCCTCACCTGAGAATCAAACCGACTAAAATCCGTAAAAATATTTTTATTGCATCGATCGTTAGGGTCAATTGCAAGGATGAAATCTCTCTAGCATACTTGGTTAATTGAATGAATGGAATACCATGAAATCTTCAATTATTTTAATTACTAACAAAATTTACAAAAAATGGCAATCGAAAATTTGTTATCTCTATTATTTAGGGTGTTACCAGACCAATCGATCTATAGTCGATCGAAGTCGAGAACTGATATGGTAATTTAAATTGATAGACGGATAGCGTTCCACTAACCAGCTGATCGACGGTCGGTCGACGTTGATCTAGTAATCCCAACTATATTCCATTAGCTCGATTGACGTCGACAAATCTATTCCATCATTGTTTTACAAATTAAGGTGAATTTTGCTAAAGTAAAAATAAAAGTATCTGCAGACTGGCAGGGTTTTGGATTTGAACATCCATACGTGGTATTTTCATCGATAAAACTGTTTATAGTGCTTGTCTAAAGTTTTATTACTATATGTCAAGCCACACACTTCATAGTAAAAGTCTATCATCGTCAGTGTAAAATATTTGTGTTCTCATATAATAAGTTGTTTTTTAGGAGATCGCACATTTGGATACAATAGATAACGATAATTTGCTTCCCGAAATCTCGTTTCAAAACAGTGGCAAAGATAATATTTGTATTTGTACTCCTTATTTCTTATATAATCAAGATACAAACTTTTTTAGATCAGTTAAAATCAGTGGCTGACCATTATTGCCTTTTTAATTACGGGCTTGGAGCAGTGCAGGTTATTGCCGAACAACAGAAAGGTTTTTATTCTAGACAGAGTTCAATAAAACTTTAGTTACGTTTTTGACATTTAAGAAGAATAATTTTTCAAAAATTACTTTCCAAAAACTCAATTAAATTCAAGAACATAAGAAAATTTCACTCTTTTTCTAAACATAGTGTTCTCGTTATCAGATAGTCCTAAGGTCCATCCATCTCCGGTGTCATCCAAACGAGTCGTTTTTTGGACACCCTGTATATACAAAGTATGTCATCATTAATATTAATATTTTTTGCTGATTTTTCACTCTTTGTTTATTTTAAGAATCTGTAGTTTTATAAAAAATATTCAATTATTTGCGTTAGATGTAAATATGACTGAGTTTTGATAAAAGTTACTACGTACAATGCATACGGAAGGTTGAATTCATGCTAAAAATTCATGTTCGTCAAAACTCTCCTTTCTTGTAGGGATACAAATTATAAATCCGACAAGACTCATCATAATCTCCTGTCCTAGAATCTATAATTCGATTTTTTATTACAATAAAATTGTTTTTTTCTTCAATATTTTTTAATCTACATTAGGTAAATATTGAGCATTCCAGATATTGCTTAAATATTTAAATACACTTCTTAAATAGACATGAAAATTTTGGTATTCATACCTACACACTTACAGGCAAACACTTATAAATTATTATAAAAATGTTTGCTTACAGTATTTTTGAGTTTCAAATATTTTGATTCGATTCTTATTCCAGGTAAAAATAAACAAAAGGTCTGATTGGTACTACCAAGTCCAAGGTCAAATGCATATTGCAAAGAAAACTAAATGACTCTTAGCTATATGGTATGGGGACAATAAGTTAAAAATTGAAGTACCTATTAGAAAAGGACGACCAGTTTTGGAAGACAGAAATGGAACCCAAACTTGTCTCATTTTATATGGAGCGTTTGTTGCCTGAATTGGTGGATCCTCGCTACCCTACAAAAAAATTTTCGAGACCCATCAATAGTAAATGTTTCCACACCTACCTTGTCGACGATCAACGATCAACCATTTGAAGTAAATAATAGTACTGATGACGTTTTATTTCTTCATAGTCAACCAGTTCGACAACGAAGATTGGATTTTTCGGAATTGTAAAAGATTGTTTTTTTTCTTTTGTAAAATACATATATACCTTTATACATTATTAAGTTCAAACTCCGTTTTTTAATATGATAGTTACTATGTATAAGTAATGCCATTGAATTCAACATAAATATCAGACGTAAATATAACATATTATTAAAATCGATCAAATTTAATAAAGGAGCAACAACTGCAATTAATCACATTAAAAAAAATACAAAAATATAACACGTTAGGTACTTATAATTAATGAAACACTGACATTCAAATATTTAACATTTTTTCACTAAACAATATTAAGAGATTATAAAAATACTTTTAATAACAGTTGTTGCGACTCCGTAGATTTCTTGTTCCTTAGCATTGAACGCTGTTGACCTGCGATGGCGCCATTGGCGCGAAATTCAAATCTTAAATGTTTAACTACGAGTGTAGCGTGAGGGGCGCGTGAGGGGCGCGTGAGGGGCGCGTGAGGGGCGCGTGAGGGGCGCGTGAGGGGCGCGCGGAAAAGGGCAGTGCGTTTTGAAGTTATATTTGCTGACAGTGGGCTCTTAATTATATACCTACCCATAAATATCAAACACCGTCGACAACTGCTTCCTAATTTACAGAATAACCTCCCAGTTTAGGAAGCAGAGTATCAAGATAAAGCTTTTACTTTTACTGGACTGTGTTGTAAACTTCTGCAATGTAACTTATGTCATTTGTTTATTTGCAAAATTGTTAATGTATATTTATGTGACATTAAATATTAGTAACTTAACCTTTACTTTTTTCAATACACAAATTATTATAATTATATTATATCACCGGGCGAGGCCAGAGGTGCCCCTTTCGGCTATAGTAAAGTCCTTGACTAGGTATCCATTAGGATTTCCTCTGGTTAAAAAAGGCACAAAGATTTGGTAGCAAAAGCGGTTAAGACTCAACAAAAATAAAGCTTCGACTTAAATAACATAATTTTACTTCGCAAGACTGAGATAACAGCTTTTACCTGTTTCCCATGTGTCAACTTATGCAAAAGATTTTTTAAACACTATTTTCAACTTCGCTAAACGCGACCCCTTTCACTTATTTAGAAAATTTCGCGATGTTCTTTATAATTTTTTAATAGCATGTAGAATTTTTAATTCATTCGAAAGAAGAAAGACTAGAGATGTTTTTGAGAAAATGGAAGACTCAGGTCAATATTTTAAAGTTTTTGTACGCATTTAAAGCCAAAGACTGAATTAATACGGAAACTTTGTAAAAAAATTAAAAAAAAAAAACTAGTTAACTGATGATATTTTTTTGGGTGTCCGAAGAAGCCTAAAATAGTACACATTTACACGAGATCAAATATAGCTGTCTATGCTTAATACTTTTTTATTTTTATATTTTTATAATGATTTCCGGGTAATAAACAAATAGTTTTAAAATTCTTATTATAAAAGAACATGGCTTTTGAAATTTTAATGGCCATTAAGACATAGCAGATAACTTACTCTGCAGGCCATTTCAATTTTGCCGCCGATGGATTAAACACCCTCTATAATTTTTATAATTAATAAGTCTTCAATATTTATAATGTTTACCAAATGTTTTTTTTATATGCAGAGTATCTTACCATCATATCAATATATGATGGTAATATACTGATATAATGTAACAGCCGTCATATTTATAATGGCTGTTGGTCTTCCTAAAATAAATAAATAATAAATAAATATCACAAACATAACAGGGTTAACCAAGAGGCATACAGATCAAATACTCTCTTTTGGGTTAAGGTAAGTAAATGAAAAGCACGTGAATTTGATACAATTCGATGTTCAAAGCGTAAGCTTCCTGCAGGTTTAGCATACGATTTAATATAAACCTTAAGTTTTAAGATACATCCAACTTCCTACTAATATTATAATTGTGAAAGTGGGTATGAATAATGGAAGTCTACAAAGTTAATATGGCTAAATCATTTAAAATTTTTCTTGCGCACTTCAATCGATCTACTTCGACATCTATCGAATAAAAAGCAAAATAAAATTTTGGAACCAAATATCTGTTTCGTATCTATCGTTTAAAATCGTCAATTTCTTTGTCGTACTTAGTAGTCCAGGACCTAATAAACTACCATACCAAATTACATTAAAATCGGATAAGCCGTTTGCGCGTGAGGAACAATCAAAGATAATTCCATACAAACATGCATATTGTGTACCTCTTTCACGCAAAAACCACAGAATGGATATTTATGAAACTGTACAATAATATAACTTATACATCATGCTAACATATGATTCTATAATTTATAAAGATTAAATTGTGAATTAAATATAACGATATTTCAAGTCTGCGGTGGATGAATAGACCGTTTATTTCGTGCATAATAGGATAGGTGGCACTGTTTTCAATCTATGAAAAGAGATGTTTCAAGCAATTCTCTCAAAAATAGTTATTTAAAACCTATACTAAGATACTTAGTCTATAACAGTTTATTGTTACATATTGTTAAGTTAAGTTACATATTGTTTGAAATTAATTTTATGAGGAGTGCGAGACACCAGGTTTTAATGTTGTTGTTGGCACAAATTATTTGAATAAAACACTTTTTAACCGGATTTATCGCGTATATGTACATTTTAAATTTTAACTCGACCTTTCGGTGTCTTTGCAGACCCCGTGGTCACGAGCGACTGAGGTGTCAAGCGTCGGATTGATAGATTGAAAAAGTTATACATCATCATCTCCACCTGTTTCTCAGTCTTCGAGCGTAGCGTTCTGGATTGACACAAAACGAGCTGACAGTATCTTGAGTTTCAGGTCGTGCAGCTTGCTGGATGTTAGATTTAATGTTTTTAAGGACCCTATCCTGACCCTATACATTACTTATGTAATTTATTTAATTTTAATTTATGTAAGAGACAGCGATGTTTACGGTTGTGTTGTGTCCGTTTTGCAAATTTTCGATTACACTAGGCACTAGCCATTTGTTAAAAACACATCGTGCCGGTGATGAAGGTACGTGTTTTTGTGCTTAGGAGTTATAGGTATTTCCTTATAAAAAAGATTTTAATTTTTATCTACAAGTAGGTACCTACTAATATTATCCTCTTTGGAAACATTCGGTTTTTGGTTTGTTTGCATTGAATATGCTCCGAAACTATTGACCCAATTGGAAAAATTATTTCACTGCTGGGAAGTTACACTATCCCCGGCGTGCGCTCCGTGAATGGTTTAAGTTACGTAAAAATCATGTATGACGGAATTGTTCCTTTTTGAAAGTTCTAAACAAAATCAATTTCTTAAGATTGACACACAATAACCTTTTTTATGGTTATAAAATGTGTTCGAAATTCATGTATCTATTAATTTGCGATGAAGTTATATCAGTACCTTTACCTGCTATAACTTAATCCTTTTCTATTAGGTATTATTACGTTATTATATAAGTATGTGATATAAGTTATGTAGATTATTTAATTGCGAACAAATTTGTCGTTCACATCTCATGATTTCAATAAACTTCTCGGTACATATCATAATTTTAAAAATAGCTCCTCTACAAAATACGCGCGCGAACGGGTGGTTCGCTGGCATCTCTGCCTGCCACTCGCGCCGTGCCTAGCACCTTCTCCAAGAAGCTCGAGATATCTAACGAACTCTGGGTGGCCTATGGCCATATTGTCTCTTTTAACATTTCACTTAGAAATAATATTCAAATTTGTTTAACGGGTTCAGAGTTAGACTATCTAAAAGTGAAATTTCTGCACAATAAGGTGATTGTCACCATGGTTTTGACTGGTCCAGAAATTAGATTCTCTTACCTTATAGGTACTGTAAAAGTCAGTTAAGGGACATAGGTCTTTTTGGCGTTGCCCCTCTGTTACTGCAATAGTCTCTCTCTATCATAATAATACCTTCCTCTTAATTTGTCAAACATGGCATCAGATGGTTTTAAAGCCTCTGGTGTTCTGTCTACCCTATGCAATAATAGGTACAGGCGTGAAGTTTTGTATGTATGTACTGTGGCTCAACGAACAGTTTTATGCTATTGAAATCGGTACATTAGTAGCTGTGAAAACGTTACAGATATTCAGGCTGACAGAGTTACTTCAAAAACTTTTATGCAATAGTTTTGCACCGCGGATTCACCTGGGTTTCATGCAAAAGACACAAAAAAACCTAAAGTACCGTAAAAATAAACACGGGAATAGGGAATAGGAAATTTAAAGAAACGCTCCTGGTAAATGTACTGGGCGCTTATAAAATTTCTGTAAGCGATTATGTATTTATGATAAGATAATATTATACCTAAATAATTTATGACTACATACCATAATAGGGGCCTATAAAATGTTGGTATGCAATAATAAACTATGTACTTAGGTATTTATACAAACCCACATATGTATAAGCCCCCCGTTCTTTTACCCAGTACCTATGCCTTGCGTAGGTAAGCAGTTCGCTTTCATCGTTCGCGCGCAGTGGTCGTGTTTATCGTGCTCTCAGTGCTCTCCGTTTCGATCGATAAGGGACTTGTCGACTCGGCAGGACCTTTATCGTTATCGTTCCGTTTTACCGCTTATCGACTCCGAGGCTCTCCGGTCGGTATTGCCGCGTATTAGTGCCGTTTTGCGACAGTGGCGCCACTTGCGTGCTAACGACGCATTCGCGAACTTCGCTATCATACAACTGGGAAGTTTGAGTGATTTTCGTGCTGAAAAGGACGAACTTTAAACAAACTTCCGAGTTCCGCGTTTGAACGAGTTGATACCTTACGGTGACAACGAAGCTCGTTAGCGTGGCCCCGGAACGCTATTAGCTCTCCAGGGCTAACAAATCCGGCAGACCCGAACCCATTGCACTGGGCCTTTCCCAGGGGGACGGTTAGGTGCCTGCTCGAATTAGGAGCACGCACCCCCTCTTTTCAGCTTTTCCGCCGCCGTTCATCGGCATCGGTTTTTCGTTAGGTTAAGTTCGTTCGCCGTTCATCGGCACGTTCAATCTTCTCGGAGGGTACTCCATCATGGAGCCCTCTCAGCAAGCTAGGTTCGATGCAGCAGTGGAGGCCCGCGTGGCCGAAACTATTCAGGCCTCTGAGGCCAGACTCCTCGCCACATTTCACGTGCATGAGGCACAACTCCGTAATGCAATGTTGCAGCTTCAATCGGAACTGACGGCCGCCCAGTCCCAAGTCGCTCAGTTTTATGCCGCTCAGGCTCAAGCCGCTCAGACCCCTCAGGTCCCCCCGGGTTTCGATGCCCAGTCCCAACGCTCTACGGTGTCTCCTGGCCCCTCTGAGTACATGGACGGCATCTCCGAATCGGAATCTTCCGTTTCCGAGTCTGCCGAGTCCTCCGCCCAATCCGCTGCGTCTAAACGCAAGGCTTCGCCCGTCAGTGCGTCCCACTCGGATGACACTGTTACGGATGATACTCAATTCACCCCAGTCCGAGGTAAAAAGTCCTCTAATAGGAAAAAGAAGAATACCGCTTCTTCCGCTCCTCCCACGCCCTCTCCAGCGGCGGCTCCCGAGGCGGTAGCGGCCCCTAAGGCGGCTGAAGCCCCTAAGGCGGCAGTAGCCCCTAAGGCGGCAGAAGCCCCTAAGGCGGCAATGCGCCCCAAGGTTGCCCCGCGTTCCAAGCCCGAGGGTCCTCCCCCGAGCACTAAGCCCCCTCCCCCTGTCTTCCTTCGGGATAAACATCTTTGGGGACAGGTCTCGACCCTCTGTTCGGGGGGTCTGACTGCCCCCAAGATCAATTACAAGAAGGCAACCAACACCGGTGCCTTCATTAAGATCGAGCCATGTACTCTGATCGATTTCAGGAATCTGACTTCCCTACTCACTCAAAGGCAATTCGCCTATCATACTTACGCTCTCCCGGAAGAGCGTAAAACCCGCGTTATCCTTAGGGGCGTGCCGTTCGAGCTATCGAACGATCTTATCGCCGAGGATCTTAAATCTCAAGGCTTCCCCGTTGAGTCCGTGCACAAGTTGCACAGCAAACGGGGCAAACAGTTTCCCCTTGCGCTTGTTATTCTCACGAATAACACAGCTGGGAACTCCCTAATTCGCAATGGGGCCCGCACTGTATGCGGCCTCTCGCATATTCGCGTTGAAAAACCTCACAACAGAGGTCACCCCGGTCAATGTCACCGCTGCCAACTCTATGGTCATGCGGCACATAACTGCTTCGCCAATCCTAGGTGCGTTAAGTGCCTAGAGGATCATTCCACCAAGGAGTGCTCCCGCACCCTTGAGTCCCCGACAGATCCGTCTTGCGTCCTGTGCGGCCAGTCCGGCCACACGGCGAACTATCGCGGGTGCCCTAAGGCGCCGCGCTCAGTCCGTTCCAAAGCGGCGGCCGATCCCCTTAATTGGAGACACCGCCCCCAGCCCCCTAAGGGCTCCCCTCAAGCTAAGGCCCCTCAGGCCGTGGAATGCGCATCGAAACCCGTTTCGAACGTCACTCCTACCGCAGTTTTGATCGCTTGGCGTTCTGGGTCACCGTCGCTCCTATCGACGAGATTCTTGAGCTCGGCGTTGCACTCAACGCCGGCCAGGACTCTCTCGCCGATGCTCTCCCCATCCTATCCAAGCACGCCTCCCTCGTGAGGAAGCTTCAACAAGCCAACCGGTTCTAGGTTGTTCTTAACAATTAATTCACACAACATGTGTTTATAACTCTTACGACGTCGTTTTCAATTTTTTTATTGTTACAGATTCGGTCCTGCGATAAGCTTTCGTGACGGGTTGTCTCTTGGGACGCCCGGTACGCAGCCTCTGACTCCAATTGGCTGTCGTTCAGATGATGAGATTAACCCAACTCGGGACAACTCAGCAAAGGGGGTGTTTAGCGGGTAACGCTGGGTTCGGTGAGTCCCGCACTGTTAGGGATTGGCTGGCGGGGTAGTCCCCCAAAGGTCCCCTCTTCGTGCATCAAGCATTCACCTCCTCTCCTTCTGTGGCTCCCTTAGGGGCGTCAAGTCGGTAGTAAAGCTTTCTGTGGCGGAAAAAAAAAAGCCTTGCGTAGGTATTCATGTTTTATTTTTACTGCAGTATTTTTTGTAGGTCTTTTCCACAAAACCCGGGTGAACCTGCAAAGCACAGATAGAGTAAGTTTGAAATTCAAGGAGGATATCGTACTGAATCTTATTTATCCAACTGCAATAGCCTATATTCACGCGAACAAAGTCCACAGTTAGTAAGCCATAATAGTTAACGAACCAACGCGCGACGTACCTACGCAAGTAAAGTACCAAGTAGACAAGTTGCCCGTACGTCGAAATAATTAAGGTTTCTATTAAATTGTAGTATTCGCTGTGGATTTTTGAATAAAACGATTCTATTCGATAGACTACCACGGAAATATTTTGCAACCATGTGAGCACCGGTCGATACATGATAAATCATCGTAAAAATATTTTATCGAATTAACAGCTGTTACACTCTAAACTCGTTTTTAGAAAGGACGCGTTTGTCGTAGGTAGATTAAACAAATTTTTGTTAAATCTGTTCCAACAAAAAAGTATATTCTAAAAAGAAATGTTTAGTAAAGGGAACAGAGCTGTCTTTGCCTCAAAATTTTATCGATGCACGCATTGAACAGTTTTTATCTGTTTTGTGGATGTAAGCTACTTTATGCTGTGTTGACTTGACTTCACTACGACTAAAGTTTTAACTAAAGCTCAAATTAACAGCTACTTACGTTTGTCTAGAAATCAAATAAATCAGTCTAAAAGTCAAATAATCAATTCTAGTTTTCACTAGGTAATCCTAGTTATAACAAAGAAGTTAGGTAAAAACTGGACCATTTCCGTCGTCGGAGGGCGCTCGGCTGAGGCTGAGTGCAACCCGCCGGGGCTCACGGGTAATGCCAATGGCGGTACCGTGAGCTCCACTTATGGCGGATGAGGTACACCTGGAGGTTTTTAGTGGGTGGGTCCGGCCATCTGCCGGATCATCCCCACATACCCCGCCGCTCCCCATTGGGTGGTCGGGGACGTGATTGCACGTTTTCCTCCAGTAAAAAAAAAAAGGTTAAAACTAGATGAAACTAGGGAAAACGGGTTCTATGTAAAAGCTAATTTTAACGTGTGACATATTAGGTCCTTACATATGAAATTGGCGTTTTGTGTGGGAGCAATAAAAGTCGTTTATTTTTTTAATATAATATTAATCAAAGTATGATCTATTGCCATCTAGGTAGCAACGTAGGTAGGTAGTTCATTAATGCCTTTTATAAAAAAAACATTAGGACGGGAATCAATAAAATCTTTGAAGGCGGTTTGGACTGCCTCATAGGGGTTAATTTTTTTACCCTGCAAAAAGTTATCCAAATTTCTAAAAAAAAAGTATTCTGTTGTAGCAAGGTCCGGGGAGTACGGTGGATGTCTTAAACATTCCAATTGAAGCTCCTTTAATTTGGTAGCAGTCTGCAGTGTTCTGCAGTGTGAGGTCTTGCGTTGTCCTAAAGCAGCAGTGGAAATGGGCGATTGACCAGTCTCGCTTGTTTAGCGGCTAGTTTATCCATCATTATTTGGAGTTGACTACTGTAGATATCTGGCCAGATTTAAGGAAGCTGTAGTGCACCACACCGGCACTAGTCCACCAAACGCTGACCAATAACGTTTTTCTAGTTCATTTTCTCTTGGGGCAGAATTTGGATGGTTCACCAGGATTCAGCCATTGCAATCTGCGCTTCCAGTGTCGTAGAGTATCCAATTTTTATCACAGGTAATGATTCGATTTAAAATGCCTTCATTATTGTGCCGGTTGAGTAATGTAACGCAGCAGTCGACGCGTTTGTCGGTTCGCTTCACTCAATTCATGAGGTACCCACCTTACGAGCTTTCTTATCTTCCGAATTTGTTTCCACTGGATTAAAACAACTTTATTACTAACACCGCAGCCTGCAGCTAACTCGGACATAGTTTACGATGGATCCGCTCTGCAGCCTTTAATTTTTCATTGTCGACTTTGGTCTCCGGCCGTCCATGGGGATTGTCCTGTAGGTTGAAATTTCCAGAACGAAACGTTGGAACCAAAAACGCACTGTGCTTTCTCTAGCGACACCACTGCCATAGAAATAATTTCTTCGAGCCGTTTCTGCAACACTGGTGCCACAGTATAAATTTGAATTTGTAAGTCTAAACTAAAGAAGAGATATTTGAGATTAAAGTGGCCAGTACGACAAAACACCAATTTCATATGTAAGGACCTAATATATGTAGCATTGTTATTGAAGATGATTGACATTAGTTCAGTAGACCTAAACAATATACAAGTCAGATGAGACCGGGTGTCGTAATTAAGTAAATCCATCCAAATAATAACTTAAAGGTAGAAAATACGAAAAAGAGATAATACGAAAAACATATATTTATTAAAATAACAATACCATATTCGTATCATTTAAAGCCACGTACCATTGATACTGTTATCTCTCTTCTTTACATCTCTATAACATATAAAAATCTAACTTGCGCATGCATTACATTTAACTCACGCTATCCTTATAACTATTAAAAAAAACAATTGACTTAGAGAAATCCTGATTAAAACATAACTTTGAGACAGTTATTTTTACACAGACATGACAGGTATTTTTGGGTAGGTACCTATTATTATTTAGATTTTTTGATAAATCTTTACAATATTTTAGGTAACAACGTAAAGTTTCCCTGAAATTTACAAAATGATTTTTTTAAGGTACCAAACTTAAGTTTAAGAATATTATATCTAAGTATCTTAATTAATAATAAACATAAAAATAAGCTTATGGTAATAATAGGATTTTAATTTAGATGTTTAGTCTAAAATAAAATCAATTAAAATGCAAATGCAATATCTAACAACGATTACATAAAAAAAATGGAAGAGTTTTGGAGACAGATCTCTTTTCTAAATAATGAGATTATTACTGTTTTCAAACATATCGTACATTTTTGTGAGGTTTAACCTTCCATTTTAAGTGGCTGTGCAGTACAGTACTTATATTACAGTTAATCTACCTGGTAATAGACGATTAATAAATCCTTTTATAAAAATAGCTTTTAGTTATTTTCATTTAAAATGACATGTTACCTGGGCGGGTCAATAAGTCTGCGACTTTTTGAATTTCTGACCTCTTTACTGAAAAAGCAACACTACTCCTGTCAAAAAGCATCTGTCAGTTGGTTCCTATCAAAATTTTAACTTGCTGCGTCAGTTACTTTGTGTTTGACAGCTATCTTTATCAGACTACCCAGTAATTTTAGGAAAAAGTGGAAAAAAGTGAATTTCGTATGCTTAGCATTATTTTTTTCAAAAAAAAACCATTACAAAAAAAAAAAGTAAAAAAGTGGTTTACTGAATTTCGTTGTGGCCGTACAAGCACTGAAGATGTCGAACGTCCTGAACGCCCAGTTGAGGTCTCTATACCCGAAACAATCGAAAAAATTCACGATATGGTGTTGGCCGACCGAAGATTGAAAGTGCGAGAGATTGTGAAAGCCGTAGGGATCTCGCATGGCTCAGTGGTTTCAATTTTGAAGGATCACTTGTGCATGAGAAAGCTTTCCGCAAGATGGGTGCCGCGTTTGCAAACAGTCGACCACAAACGCAATCGTGTAACAACTTCACAGGAAGGTTTGGCGTTGTTTAATCGCAATATGGAGGAGTTTTCGCGATGTTTTGTTACCGTGGACGAAACATGGATCCACCACAAGACACCAGAGACCAAACAACAGTCAAAACAGTGGCTTTCCAATTATGAATCGGCGCCAAAGAAGGCCAAGGTAGGTTTGTCAGCCAATAAAGTTATGGCGACTGTTTTTTGGGATGCACTCGGGTTAATCTACATTGACTACCTTCAAATGGGAAGAACAATCAATGAGGAATATTATGCTAACTTATTGGACCGATTAAATGACGATTTAAAAAAAAACCGACCTCATTTGGCCGAGAAAAAAATTCTTTTCCACCAAGACAATGCAAGGGTGCACACATGTGCAGTTGTCATGGCAAAAGTCCATAAATTGCGCTATGAATTGCTCCCTCATCCGGCCTATTCTCCAGATTTGGCTCCAAATGACTACTTCTTGTTCCCAAACCTGAAGAAATGGCTTGGTGGAAAAAGATTTCGACTCGAATGATGAAGTCATCTCGCAAACAAAGGCCTACTTTGAGGACAAATCATATTTTTTGGAAGGGATGAAAAAATTTGGAAAAGCGTTGGATAAAGTGTAAAGAGCTCAAGGGAGACTACGTTGAAAAATAAAATGATTTTTTTATCAAAAAATCTGTGTTTTATTCCAAAAGTCACGGACTTATTGACCCGCACTCGTACAATGCTTTATTCTGCGAAATTAAAATATTTTTCCTAATCAATAAAATGAAATTCGCAACCCATTACTCAAGGGTCCCTTTTCATCACTATTTCAGTTTATAAAAATACATTCATAAAAACATTTACTTATAACAGTAGGTGCAAAACTTTATTTTCTAGAGTTTTCCAATACTTCCTTCTCTTCATGTATACATAAAAATATCAAACATATTTACTTGTATTTTTAAAGTATTATATTATAAACAGATGAATGATTTGTATGTATGTATGTATGTAAAATAGTTGATAAACAGTGACGATAATGTTTGCAGTGAAGATGAATGTGGCAACATACATAGTCAAGAAACATGACCCCAAAAGACGTTTCATTGGAATTCACGTAATTTATAGAGTCTGGCTAACGAAAGTAGACAATGGGGTTTTTGCAAACTTTTTATATGGCAACTTATTCTGGTGTCACTGTTGTCAATCGAACGATTGTTGGTGGTTTTGGTAATTGAGATTTTGGAATTTTCATATTTGAAAATGAATAAAAAAAAAAAATTTAATACCAATGTAAGAAACAGCGATACCAGTGACTCTGACGATTCATTCCAAATAGAATTGCTGAATTCAGATTTTGATTACAATGAATAAAAATATTTTTTGTATTTTATTATTTTATTTTTAAGCCTGATTAATACTAGTTGCCTATCATTTTAATTATACAGGGTTACTTTTTATTGGACCCAACTGTTGAGCGCTTATAGAGTAGGTTAAAACAAACCATTTTCACTATGGAACTACCCCTCCTAAAATTTACCGTTTTTGAGTTATTTCACTTTTTAAGATTTTACTGTAAACACCCATTTTTCACTAGTTGGGTATTTCTCCGAAATTTCATTCTTTGACTGATTCATCTGTCCAAAATTTTATTTTAGTTATAGTTTTTTGGACATATTTATATTAAAATATACATGCCACACAACATATATTTTAAAGAGGGACTCGTTTTGCTATGGTATTTTTCAAGATATCGATCTTTAAAATTTCTATATTCAGATGAATCAGAATTTTGTTGATTTTTGTGGCACAATTTTCGACAAATAGCTTTTTTTTCAGAGACATTTTTGTATGTTATCTTCTTTTTAAGCGTTTTAATTTATTCCGGCAGTTTTAGTGACTCTTTTAAGATCTAGAATCCTATTGCAGGTCTTTATGTTAAATTTACTGAAACCTTCATAAAATATGTTTCAAAGCAATTTCTTTTTAATATGTGATTCTTTTCCAGCATAATTAAGCAATAACAGCTTTCCTCTCTTTATGGAAAGGCGTAAAACTTATTAATTTTTTATCCATATGGTGGTTTGATTATATGAATCAGGCACAGATGAATCAGAAATTTGCCTACAATCATGCATAACTCATCGTACATACAGATTTCACTATTGCTATTATTCTACATCAATCTCTTACCCAAAAGCATCACACGAAACACAAATTGAATTTTTAATATTAAATATTATAAAGTAGGCATATGAATCAGAGTGCCACCTAAACCAAATACAGATGAATAAGGTATTTGTCTTCGTGACACCAGTATCTAAGGCAACTAGCTGCACATCCTATTTCCAACGCATTTGTTGCACGATTTGCTTCTCCTTGCAAAGGTATCCATATTCCAAATTTATTTATCTGACCAATACGGTCAAACGCAGCTTATGCCATATAAATCAGTATTATACGTCGGACACTTCTTTTTTCCTTATTTTAAAAACACTAATGTAATCACATACATTTCATTTGTAAGAGGTCAATTCATTACCTTTCGATATAATAATTATTCATTTTCATTCATCGAATGGAAATTCATACATAGACCTTTATTTTCCAGAAAATGGCAAGCAGACGCGCTATATGAATCAGGAGAACCAACTTATTTGTTTTTTATTTTATACCTAAGCTGCAATTTTTATAAAAAAGTATAATTTGCACTTGTATATAAGGGATAAAGCTGACCTGTACCCAAAAAAAATATCATCCATTTATGTTGGTTAGTTACAGAAATAAACCCAAAGACATAAAAAATTTTGTCTCTGGAGAAATACCCAGTTATTGTGAGAAATACAAAAAAATCTTCGCTATCTATCTGCTGTTTTTGACGTCATTATCTAAATGATTAATGATTTCGTGATATGAATCAAAAAAACCCTAAAATAGTATCAAAAGAGCGCATGTTATGGTTTTTCAAGCACTATTCTCTTCTAGTTATCTAAATAAAAATATCGCACTTAAAATGCGTCTCCTGTAAAAAAGTCCTAGTAATTTACTGTGCAGATTACATTATAATAAAGTGAATTGTTCAAGCTATCCAACAAAGTATAATAATTACATAGGTAGACTTTTAAAAATTGCTAGATTAAATAAATTTAAAGGTAATGCAACCATTGTGTAGAAAACTTACAGTAGGCCCCAAGGGACAAGTCTAGCGTAAAATCGGGTATTTTTTTGAAAAAAGTTGGACTATCAGTGTGTTTTTGTTATTCGTGAGTAGTAAATGCATTTTTCGCAACTAATGCAACTATGGCGAAGCAAAAAGGAGGGTTATGATTTTGACCTGTATGTATGTATGTGGGTGTGAATATTCATCTTTTCCCTCATTACTTCTAAACTAGTTATTATAATTAGACTAATGAGCTGTCGTTTCAAGCATCTTGATTGTCCGCTGGGTATAGGCTACATAAGGTCACGGTAACTATAGTACCTACAGCGCCCACTAGGCCCTCTTAGTTTAACTTAAGAAGAGAATAGTGCTTGAAAGACCATAACATGCGCTCCTTAGACGTTATGTTAGAGTTTTTTTTCTGCATCTCATTAAATGATTAATCATTTACATGAAAACGTCAAAAAAGCAGTAAGATAGCGAATATTTTTTTTATTTCTCACAAAAGCTAGTGTAAAATCGGTAAAATACTAAAAAGTGAAATAACTCAAAAACGCTAAATCTTAGGAGAGGAGGTCCAATAATGAAAATATTTCGTTTTGACCCATTCTATAACTCCTCAACAGATGCGGGTCCAACAAAAAGTAACCCTGTATACTTCTCATCAAAAACTAGGACAGTACCAATATTGATATTTTTTAAGATAATTTTATAAAGAAAAATAATCTAATATCATTTTTGTTTAATCCATATGTGTCGTACCATGATGGGATTTTCGCCAGATTTTATCACTCTCTTACATGTTTTAGGGGTTTAGACAAGGTGAAATAGGCCACAGGAATAGCCATAGATTGTTGTCGTTTTCTCGTCATTTAATTCAATGATAGGTATACCTACTGTGCTCTTACAATTTCTTGTAAGTATATGTCACCCCAAAAATAATACATTCCGTAAATTAACGCGGAAATTTATAAACTTCCGTTGGATTCTAAACGGGAGACAAAATGTTATTATTATTTTAATATTAATTATTTTACGCCCATATTTTCGCAAATTAATAAAATTACCGAAGTCAATCGTAAAATAGTAAGTAAGTTCTGATTGGTTGAATAAGTCACGTGTACTAATTTCAAAAAACAAATGCACTGGAAGGCCTTATCGGTACGGTACAGTTAAGTTGCATATAGTAACCATTTGTGTAGATAAGCCAAATTTTGTAGTTATTTGACTTCTTGACCAATCAGCGAGCAGTGTATTATTTTCCGTGTTTTAAAAAAGCGTAAAATTAAAAGCTCTTCTGTGATTGGTCGAACGGTTAAGAATCTTACGAATGAATATCTGTAAGTTTATAAATCTACCAGAAGACGTCTGAAATTGATTTATTTGCGAAAATGTGAGCATAAAATAATACAATTTATTTCTCGTTTAGAATCTTTCGTACGAGGAAATTTATAAACTTACGGTTCTTATTATTTTCCGGTTATATACACATAATTTCTCACTTCATAATTTCAGTTGTTGCGAGAAATATGATTACGTGAGCTACTTAATATGGTTTTGAAAATACTGTTTCAAAATACGTGTATATTTATAATTTTTGTTATCACACAATTACATCGGCCATAGATTTTTAAGAGTACCTGCCTTAACAAACGTAGACCTCTAGTTACTATTTAATTTTATTAATCGAAATATGTAGGAATTTACAAAGCCAGAGGCTTCAAGAACATTACGTAGAGCCACATTAGCACTATTACATACCCGCTTTACATTTTTTTTCTCATGAGATAGTAATAATGTCAAAACCAGGAGCCGATTTATTTGATAAACCTCTAAAAATAAATATGTATGTTATACCGGCAAAGGCAAATTATAACTCTACGAATTGTGAACACCATAAAAGCACATCTTTCTGTCTAAATGGGCATTAAAACAGCGAGAAATTACGAAGGATTGAACTACATATAAAGGGAAAATACAATTAATTCTGTCCAAAAACAAACATCACTGATCAGAAAAATTATGAAATAAATGACGGTTAATAAACTCGATCCCTACAAACGTGTATCGTTGCTTTTTTTGTTTGCCATCAATTTATGATCGATAAGCTGTCACTTCTTATATCTACATATCTGTCTTTATTACCGCGGGGAAAAAAAAGAAAACAAACTTAATTGATTAACTATTGTGCGTCATTATAAATCCTCTTTAATCGCAGAGATCTACTTCTTGGCTCTGGGATCAAGTGCAAAAGTCCTGGAGTTCTTTCAACGCTAAGTGAGTGACCACGTTCTCTTACTTGTATAGGGTGACTTAATAAAAGTAGTGACGTATCGTTGATAGAACTGACGGGGGCTTCATTGTAGTTAAGGTCGCAAGCTCTCACCACTTCACTTCTCAATTCAGAACCGTCAAGCGATGTAAGTTCATCTGAATCTGTGCCTTCGTCTATTTCAAGTACCCTGAAATCAAGCAAAAAGTAAACTATGAACATGTTTCTAAGAAGGCATCGTAATAAATGAATTCATCATATGTACATAGAATGATTTCATCGAGAAACTACATAAATAAAAAAACTATGTCTTTTTCTCTGTACAACTCAAGTTTTTCTGTACAATATTATGCAACATCAATTCTAAAATATAATATCAAAATTTAAAGTAGTCGATTGAATAATAACCCACTAAATGAGGACACGTAAACATAAAAATAATGTTTCATTCCAAGTAGTGTTGAGAATTAAAAGAATACAGTTTAGTGTACCTTGGTATCTTATATTATATTAAAAAAATATTTAAAAAAAAAATCATAGAATTAACATACGTCGCTACTAACGTACTGTAGCGACGTATGGAATACAGAGATGGTCACAAGTTGGATAGTATGAAAGTGCGAAGTAAGTTAGTTCGAAAGTTCACTATGTATAGCGAAGTATAGAATTCAGAAAGTTGTAAATTCAAAAGTATAGAAGTACGGTGAACGGTGCAAAAACAAATGGATTATTGAAGGAATAGATGACCTAAATAGGGTTTCCCCAAGCAGGTATAGCAGCTGTACCTACCTACATACTTCAAAACTTTAAACTAGGGCAAGAAAGTTACCACAGCTTACCGAGTTTCAATTGTATTTATTCTCTGTTTAATTTTCGCCTGTTCTTCACCAACGTTTGTTAACAGCCCTTGCAGGCGGTTCGTTAGCATCTCAACTGTTGTTTCTAATTTGTGGACGGTTTCTTCTAGACTAAGTTGTGTAGATTGAGCATTCTCGAATGCTGCCTCGTCAAGAAGTCCATCCTTGAAAAAAGGTCACTTTATTTAAAATACAATTTCTTCAATCACGCGATTTTGAAGGTCGTCAAGCTTTAGGTTAAATTTTCTCTTAAAATTAGTTATTTCTATAGGCACCATTTGACATGTCAATGATGAATATAGTGTAAATAAATAATAAACAAAGGATCATGACACTTGCGTGATGCATGATCAAGTAGGTATATTATATTTTCTTAAAGGCGGGCAAAATAATATTTACCTTCCGAAGTAATTGACAACCAAGCTCTGTAAGTGTTATTCTGGTATCAGGATAGTCAGCTAGGGCTTCCCATAGATCCCTCTTTGCAAGGCAAAAGAGATCCGAATATCCTAACGAGCGAACATTTGCTGTTCTTCGATTGCCAGTCCGATTCCCTGCAATTTCTAAGACACTGACTTCTCCAAATACTGAACCAGCGCTTAAAGTAGCTAGTACTGTCCTGCCATCATCAGCAACAACTTGTAGTCTCCCCCTTTTTACAATATACATTTCTTTTCCAACATCGCCTTTTCTACATATATAATCCCCCGGGCTAAAGACTTGCAAACGTAATTTTAGGACTAACGCTTCTAAAAGCCCAGGTTCACAATCTTGAAAAATTCGTACTTTGCGCAGTGCATCTAAATGGACACGAATTGCTATTTCAGCTTTAAGTTTATCGGGCAAAGATGACAAAACATTTTCTTCATCAAGTGCTCCACTTTGCGCCCATGTGTATGCAAACCATCTTATTACTCTGGCTTCCAGCTCTCCGCTAACTTTTCTAAATGCCATATACTGTTTCACGCCGTCCATTTTATTTTGAAATTCCACCCGTGCAACATTCATATTTGATATCATAGAGCCAATGTTACCAACAATAGTAGCAAATATTAGTACTCCAGCAAGGAAGTCTGCTACGACAAATAAATATTCAGCATCTATTTCTGGCTGTGGAGTTTCTCCGATCGTAGTCAAAGTTAAAGTTGACCAATAAAAACTGTAAATGTATTGATGTGCTAACGATTCATTACGAGTACTCGTAAGATTATACACCCAGTTATCAGTACCGAATCCAATGGCATAACTGATAACAAAATATAAACATGCGTTCCAATGTATTAGGACCAGAATAGCCATGACTACCTGTAAATGAAAACAGTAATTATTATTATTAAAGATGCTTATATTTAAATGAACTGACATTACATTTTAATGTGATACTCTATATAACCTTGCATATCCTAAAAGCATTGGGATAGCTTGTAGCTGTCTCGGTGCGATCGAACCACTCCCACATTCGGGGCAAACGAAACAGTCGATTCAGTCGTACAATAACGGGGCACGGCAAACGTTTCTGGAACACAACCAATATTGACGCTTAAGCAACATTGGACTTACATAATTTGCTGTCTGAATAGTTCCACTTATTTTCTTCGTGTAACAAAAAGCTACATAAAAAATTCGTTGTATATTTAAGTACAAAAATAGATTATGTATTTTACTAACATCGTTGCATGAGCCGGGCCTCCACCAGTAATAGGCAATATCAGTTGGTAATAAAGAAATTAGGTCGCATCTCCATGAAGTAGTCGTTAAATAATGTTTTCTTAACATTTTAGGGTCTTTAACCATTAGTCCTTGTTCCAAATAGCCTGTAAATTAAACAATACAGAATAATCAAAATCCGTCTTTGCTAAAGATAATATCTTCAAAAAAGTTTAATAAATTCGCCGCTGCGCTTTTAAATTGTATACCTACACAGTTTTATTATAAAATCAGTATAATGAAAAAATAAATTTTACTCTAAAATAACGTCGCCAGTTGTACTTCAAAGCCGCAATGCAATATTTGTACGGAAAAGCAACTAGGCAGGGTCGAATGTTTATCCACACTTTAGCTAAATTTGATGACGCAAGGCGCGGTCAGGCGTGTGGGTGTCAAATTGTTGATTTGCGATCTGCCTACCAAAGCAATATGTAGCTTATATTGCCAAGAGTCCTGTCGATTTCAAAAACACTATTATAAGCTATATCTTAAGAATTAAAACTTATGAGATATAGGACACATTATACAAAGATATATGTACATCAATTTAACATTGTTATGGAAAATTATTGTTTTAAATTCTTAGAATCGTTTAGATAAGATTGGTTTTTGTAGTGCTCAGCTTTGATATATTTTTTTACTTTAACATTATAGTATTTAAACTTAAACTTTTTTAAGGGTTAAATAAGTTAAAAATTATGTATAGAATGCATGAAATCAAAATCGCGTTTTTAAAATAAAAACACTTATACCGCAGAAAGTGTAATGAACACATTGTTAGTTTGTTGACTTTTTACATCTAAATATCTTTTTTGCGATGGAATTATTATTATACTATAGTACCTGTTTATTATTTAGGAGTCTTATTAAAATAGCCATGCTTGATAATTAATTATTACTTCGCTTAAGCAATTTTCGCTTACAGTGATTTATATTATTAATACTAGAACGCTTAAGACACATTGTTTTTTTTTTAATTTTATAAATCCTAAAAAGCGTTTTTCAGTAGGCGGCAATTTAAAAACTAAATTTAACAGAAGTAGTTCATAGCCACACGTAACGTTTCTGCAGAATTATAAAGGGTTAATTTGCCATCGCTATTAGTTTAACTATGTTTACAATACAAACCTTCGTGGACATGGATAACTGTGTCAACGACGTAGATGGCATCGCAAAGGTAATCCATTACAAACCACATCACGGTCAAATTGTCCAATTCCCAAAAAACGGCGCGACCAATAACAAACACCACATTGTACAGGATGGCCAGGGAAACCACGGCGAGCCACTGCACCGAAATAAACTATTAATAATGAAATATTAAATAATATTGAACCCTGAAAATAAGTTTCTACTGGTCTTTTATGACGGTAAAATGAACAGACTTTTCAATTAACTGCATAAAAAAATATATACATTTAACTGTTTGAAAGGCTTATTCTTAAACGTTGCTTCTTCCTTTTAACAACTTAACTAACCCATGTTTAAAAGTTGTCCAATTTATCTTACTCGTCCCAAATATCTTACTCGTCAGTTAAATTTACATGCATTTTTTATGTATAGGAGCAGAGATAGAGTTAAGAAATCGCATACTCCATGCAAATTGGTCTGAGATAAAGAAATAAATATGGGTGCATTTCTTTATCATTATCATAGTTTTTTAACCTAATTGGTTTCAAGGCTAGGCAATTTAATTATGAAATCATGCCGCAAATTTTCAAAGTTATTACGTAGCATATGTTTCAAAGGTACAAACAAAATTGATGTAAAAAACGACAAACAATGAATACTTTGCTTTTATTTACAAAGTAAGTGCTCAATTAAAACATATTTTCTTTCCAAGTAGGTACTTACATGATAATGCGAAGAAAGTGTCGGATCAAAAGCAAGTTTGAGCCCACACAAAAGTTTGGAAGCTTTTGCTTGATACAAGGGTTCCTCCGGGTCATTGAAAGTTTCCGCAGCAAACTTGTCAAGGAACCAATCTGGGGGCTTGTCAGTATCTTCCCCACTGATTCTTAACCGCAAGAATCGTGTGATGCGAGAAAACTGGGTCTGTATCCAGTTCCTTCTGTTACCCATTTCATACCCAGCCTGGTAAAAATACAAGTTAGTTAGTAAAGACAGTACATATCTACAGTATTTCAATTCAGCCGCATCTTTGAAATAAATGCCTACCTACTGCGCTGCCACAGTACAAATATCTACAGTAATTCAACAACGGACGACGAAATGCGAGCTGTACCTACGCGGCTCGATCTCGGCATGCGCTCGGCCTGCGGCCAGTCGCGAGTGTCTGCATGCCGAAACAATTGTTGATTGAGCTTTACGTTAATATGCAGATTGTTTATTCTTTTAAATTTAATACTACATCTTTTCGTACGTTTCAGTCAAGGTGCAAGTATTTTTCGGTCGCTAATTTATAAGACCGATTTTTTATTCAAACGTAAACATGGTATTTTGACACAACACGTATTTTTGTTCAACACTTTCTATTCAATCCACAATGTGTTTTTTTTATAAGTATACTTATTTGCAGTCACTAAACTAAATGGAATTAAACACAAAGTAGGCAAATGTTATTTAAAAGCTGAAGGCGGGCAGCCCTATCACATGTGAACGGACCGCGGCGCTGTAGGCATTTATTTCAAAGATGCGGCCGAGTTGAATTACTGTAGATATCTGTACCGTGGCGACGCGTTCCGTTCACATGCGATAGGGCTGCCCGCCCGCCTTCAGCATTTAAATTAAATTTGCCAGCTTTGTGTTGACTTCTGTTTAGTCTTGTGACTAAATATATATTTTATATATTTTTATAATATAATATAATATATATTTCTTATATGAACAACAATACTCAACACTATTCTGTATGTAGGTACTTATAAGAAAAAGTTGTTAATAATAGTTTTGTAAGGCACTGTCCACCTTTTCATGCATAACTAATACATGACATGGATGCATGGAAAAATACAATCACATGAATATAATAATATTATATAAAACATATTATTATACCCGAAAGAGATGATAATGATACGCGTTAATAACTTCCTCATCTCATTTATGTTTTTACGTCGAGTTTACATTCATCTGTGGCTATGGGCAATTTCATGAATGAAACTGAAATGACATTGTTATTTTCATAACACGAACAAGCATTTTATTGATAATGTATTTATTTGGTTTATCTTTTTATAGTAAAACTAGCTTTCGCCCGCGACTTCGTACGCGCATAAACATTGTTTATATTTAACACAACCAATCATTGAAGAACCTTTATGCCAAGTATCACGTGCACTCAATGAATAAGATTTTTCATACAAACTAAAAAGTCCAATATTTCGTATTCCCGTGGGGATATCGGGAATTTCTTTCACAACACAAATAGACACTAATTGAAGAAACTTTGTGCCAAGTATCATATCCGTGCACTCAAGGAATAAGATTTTTCATAGAAACTAAAAACTTCAATAATTCCCGTTCCCGTGGGAATTTCGTGAATTCCTTTCTTAATGCTCCCCACAACCTCTAAGGATTGTATGTTCCATATTTCAGCTCTCTACGATCAGTAGTTTTCGCTTTACGTTGTCTGTCAGTCACTCAGTCAGTAACGGAAGAGTTTTATAATACTAAGATTAATATTTGTAATTTCAGCAATGCGCCTTTCTAATAGGTAATCGATAGATTATCATAAAAATCCCTCTGTCTTTTTTATTTAGGCACTACACATAGATCAAAAAGTAATTAAAAGTAGGTACTTATTAATATTACTATTTTCTCAAAAATAAAGTGACGTGTGTAAGTACCTAGTAGGTATGTAAGTAAAAATCTGTTAGCCACGTTCAAACCACACGCGCCCGCTCAGATCCTTAAAAACTAATAATTACCTAAAACTTTTACTGTAAATAAGTAGGTACCATAACTTATTTTGAGTGAAATTTATTATTTTTTAGCTCAACTGTGAAAGGAAATCTAGGTCGTGGTTTTTTTTCTCACCCTATGTATTGTATTATACTTGTTTAAAAGAACCCTGTAGAGTATATAGATTTTCACGAATTTAATAACTTTAAATAGAAATAAAATTCATCATGGCCAACATCCATAAAGTTTATAGAGCTCTTATTGTCCAATAACAAGGGAATGTTTGTTATGAGAATCAAATTTTATGAGAAGGGTCATATCTTTGACATCTTTCAGTATCTACCCTCTAACAGATCGTTAATGGGCTGGACAAACTTTTGTGAGCAGAATTCAATAGTATGTAGCGACCTCTAGTGACGCTTCATAGTAACTACGAAGATCACAATAGGGTCACGATACGATATGTATGACTTCCCGACGATATTTACATATTTTCTTTTTTATTAATATACATAGATACGTTTTAATTTTAAACCAGCAACAATAAAAGAAAAATATATTTGTTTACGATGAACAGAACTTTGTATAACTTGGTTCAATAAAGAAAGGAATCTTAAATGGCGGCCTGTACATTCCTTGCTTGAAAGATAGTACAGTTAGCAAAAAAAAAATCATTTTTTTTTCAATTAAAAAATAATAATTGCATAAACTAAAAAACCCGACTTCGGAATAAAGTAAGTTTTAACTAAAAATCTCAAAACTAGCATATAAGCCGATAAGAGCTTTTAAATAATATGTTTAATAAAAAAAATTAAAAACCCCCCGACACAAAAAAAGACCTTAAAAACTAACAAATAATATTTTAAACCTATTCTAATTATTATCGTCCCATATATAATTGACTGTAAGACTTGTACTTTAAAATATTTTTATTTTCCGAGCGTCGTCGCCGCGTCGGGGACCGCTCAAGTATATAAAGTATTAAGCCAACAACAGCTAATTTATTATTACATTTAGGTATGAGCGATATAAGTTTCATGCATAGTCTACGCTCTACGTAATGCCGCGCGCGGCGAGCTCGGTGTGCGGCTTGCGGCGCGGGGGTGGGCGTCACCAAGTGCGGCGACCCGAACGGGCAGACACGTGAGGGCAGACGACGTTGACGGTTGTTTCGATTTTACGAATTTTTGGAGTGAATTCTTTTGATGCAATCTGCAACTGACAACTGTTTTTCTCACTTAGCGGTCCCCCGACGCAGCGACGACGTTCGGAAAATAAAAATATTTTAAAGTACAAGTCTTACAGTCAATTATATATAGGACGATAATAATTAGAATAGGTTTAAAATATTATTTGTTAGTTTTTAAGGTCTTTTTTTGTGTCGGGGGGTTTTTAAAATTTTTAATTTTACTTTTATTTTGTACTTTTTAAAGTAGGTTTTAATATTAGGAAGGTATTTAAAGTAATTAGTTAGTTGAGTTAGTAACTTAGTTAGGTATTAGATATCATATTAGTTTTAATTTACTAGATTAAGTTTTGACTAGTAGGTAGTCTTTTAGCAGAATTGACAAGACTAAGAAATTACAATACAAAAACTTAAGGCTCAATTCCCATTGCGGCAGAGTTGAAGCAACGCAACGCATCATTTCACACATTGGAAGTGGTGTAGAATTTCGAATCTATAGAACTAGCAACAGGAAGTCAGATCCCCTCATTAACTATAAAAGAGCTGATCATCTTCAAACGGCTGATCAGGTCATCGTTACTTAGGTACCACATACTTTTAATTTCACTGAAGTAACACGGTACGAAATTTCGAATCGATAGGACATATGGAAGGTAGTCAGATCCCCTCATCAACAATAAGAGATCTGATGATCTTCAAACGGCTGATCAGGTCATTGTAACCTTACCATACACTTTCAATTTCATTGAAGTAATACGGTACCAAATTTCGAATCGATAGGATATATGGAAGGTAGTCAGATCCTCTCATCAACTATTAAAGAGCTGATGATCTTCAAACGGCTGATCAGGTCCTGGTTCCCTTACCTTATACTTTCAATGTAATTGTAGTAATACGGCACCAAATTTCGAATCAATACGACATATGGAAGCTATTCAGATCCCCTCATCAACTATTAGAGAGCTGATGATCTTCAATTGGCTGATCAGATCATGGTTACCTTACCATATACTTTTTATATCATTGTTGTAATACGGCACCAAATTTGGAATCGATGCGACATATGGAAGTTAGTCAGATCCCCTCATCAACTATTAGAGAGCTGATGACCTTCAAACGGCTGATCAGGTCATGGTTACCTTACCATATTCTATCAATATCATTGTTGTAATACGGCACCAAATTTCGAATCGATACGACATATGGAATTTAGTCAGATCCCCTCATCAACTGTTAGAGAGCTGATGACCTTCAAACGGCTGATCAGGTCATGGTTACCTTACCATATACTTTCAATATAATTGATGCAATACGGTACCAAATTTCGCATCGATAGGACATATGGAAGGTAGTCAGATCCCCTCATCAACTAGAAAAGAGCTGATGATCTTCAAACGGCTGAACAGATTTTCATGAAACATAGCTAAGAACACTCGGGATAAAATTATCTTAACACAAAAAAAACTTAACGAAAATCGGTTCATCCGTTTGGGAGCTACGATACCACAGACAGATACACAGATACACAGACACGTTAAACTTATAACACCCCTCTCGTTTTGCGTCGGGGGTTAAAAAAAGTGGCGACAGGCGGGACAAGCTAACATGATATCGCTGCCCTAGTTCAACAGTAAGATATCTTAAAAAAAAACAAAATTGAGTTAAGTTTTGTTTCATGTGAAAAATTTGCTCTTCTGTCCGGTTCAAAATTCGGATATTTGTAAAACGCAACCAAAGTGCCTAAATTTCAATGTCTCACTGAGACATTTTAGCATGTTTTTACCGACCTTTAGTTCAAGATTCTGACATCTTAAGATATTTATAAAGTCAGGAAGATTTTTACTTTTCTTTTATTTCTATACAGAGACTTCTTCAAATGTCCTTATATGGAATTATAAAAACATTTCTATGTTGAGACATCTTAAATTGTCCCAGTATTTAACTAAAATATCGTTAAATTATATTTATTTCTAGGACATTTTAAATTAACCTACCTAATCTTCCAATAAGATGTCCGCATCACGCGGCTGCGCGAGGCGCACTGATTTTTGTTCCGTTCGTCGAATGTCGCGCGACACCCCCGCGCGCCTGTACCCCGCGCTTCCAATACAATGCCGAATGCGTGGTCGTTTCGCGAACAGTCTGTGCCATGCTTTTGTTGTTATTGGTTTATATTTGTGTCATCTGCGTGATCTTATAAATAAAAACATAATTAATTGATCTTTTTAAGTTTTTTTGTTACAATTTTCGTACGAGTATCAGTCGCAATGAAACGTGGGAGATTATTAGTTCAACTAGCAAACAACCAAACTCGTGAGGTAAGTTCCGTAAGATTTAGTTTCAAACAAAGTACGAGTACCTACCTACTTAGCAAAACTAATGTTATTTTCTTTAATAAGGGTATTGGCAACTAACATTGTATTGTTTTCATTTTGTACTTATCTATTTAATTGTTTTATTGTAATAGATTATTCAAGAACGGCTATCATCACCTGACGGGGTCTCGCCAATTTTACCGGCAAAACAAAATGAATCGGTACAAGTTGCATACGAAGTATGTATGGAAGAATCAACAAGTGATAAGGTTACGATTGACGACTTCCAGGTAAATAATATTTATAATTATGTTATGATGATTATAAAAACTATCTTAAAATTATACTAACTTACATAATTTAAAAGTTATACCTACTTATACCAGACCAACTTGCTTGTTTTCTGTACCCGTATATTTTTATTTGTGTTTATTTTCAGAATGTAGAAATATTAGAAACAGAAGGAAGAGAAAAATCCATGTCACCATCTCTATTGCAAAATAGTGAATATTGTGTTGAAAATCTTCGATCAATTGATAATCCAGTAAATGAGGAGCAACCAAATGACGTAAGCTGTGTTCAATTTTGTAGGTAGTTTAAAGTGGTGTTCAAAGGTGTAAATTGTTATTATTACGAGTGGAATGTACCTACTTAGGCCTGAGTTCCACTGTCACTGACGTCGGTCGCGTACGTCAGTTGCGAGTACGAATATACCTACGTTGTGTTCTATATAGCATCACACTGTGACGCTGTCATCAGCGGCGCGTGAATTGCTACGCGCCGCGTATGGCGCGCATCGGTCTTGCTCGTCAGCGCCGCGTGCGTCGGTCGACTGACACGCTATAGAACGCTATGAGCGTCCTCACTCTGTTCCCGACCGTCGGCTTAATGGTACGCGCGTGAGTATAGTCGCCATGAATATTGATACCGAACGTGTGATTGCCGAGGTGTGCCTACGTATCGCGGTCGGTATCGCACTACTGATGTTTTCATTGGCGCTGATGGCCAGCGCGCTACGCGACTGACGGTACGCGTCCGATGTCGGCGACATAGAAATTCAGGCCTTACAATCGATTTCCATTTTACTCAACTATTACTTTGTTGCAGGGCGCGATTGGTGATTTTAGTGCTTCAGACACAGATGACGATTATCACCCGGACCCTGCACACATCGATTCTTCGACTGATTCAGATAGTATTTCAACATCGGTGCTTCGCGAAATCCCGGTACTGGATGACATTGATAGTGAGCGGCTGCCCAAGAAAAGAATCCGAAATGAGAAAAATTGGACAAAAAACAAAAAGAAGCTTTTAGTAAATACTGGTCAAGCTTATGTGACATCATCTGGACGTGAAAAGAGAGCCAAGAAAATGGGAATGAGCTGCGGTCAAAAGTGTAGATTGAAATGTAGCTTAAAATTTAATGAAGATCAGAGGCAAACTATATTTGATCAATTTTATAATATGGGTAATCGTTCTCGTCAGCGTGATTTTATAAGCAAATGTATGGAAGTAACAACACCGCGAAAATACAGACGCGAAGAGGCTTCCAGAAAATTAAATTACGCGTACTATTTATATCTTGATAATACTAAAAGACGTGTTTGCAAACTTTTCTTTAAAAATACTCTTGACATCACTAATAGCGCAATAACTACTGTTCAAAATGTAACAAATACTGAAGGGTTCACTGCAAAAGAGCGCAGAGGTACGCATTCTCAACATCATTCTCTTCCAGATACTGCCAAACAGTCTGTCCGAGATCATATAAACAGATTCCCTCGTATCGAATCCCATTATTGCAGAGCTGACACTAGACGAGAGTATTTGGAAGGAGATCTTACAATTTCTACAATGTACAGACTGTATGTACAGTATTGTGAAGAAAATGGTTTAGAAGCAGTCAAAAATTCAATGTATGCACACATTTTTAATACGGAATTTAATATTGCTTTTTTCAAACCTAAAAAAGATCAGTGTTCTAAATGTGAAGCGTTCAAAAATGCTTCACCTGAGGCAAAACTTGATCTTCAAGATGGTTATGACACGCATATTACTGAGAAAAAACTATCTAGAGTTATGAAAAAAAGAGATGTTGACAGAGCAAAAAATTCTAATGGCAATATATTGATTTTTGATTATGATTTGCAAGCCGTCGTTCCATTGCCACAAGGAGAAGTTTCTACATTCTACTACAAATCAAAGTTAAACTTCATTAATTTCACTATATGTGATATAATTAATAAAGATGGTATTTGTTATGCTTGGCACGAAGGTATTGCCAAAAGAGGGGCGAATGAAATAGGGTCGTGTGTTTTTTTGTTATTAGAAAATGTGGGTCCAAAAACAGAAATTATCTTTTATAGCGATAATTGTGGTGGGCAGAATAAAAATAAATTTATTCTGACAATGTATATGTACGCAGTGCAAGCTTTACCCATAAATATAATCACCCACAACTTTTTAATAGCAGGACACACTCAGAATGATGCTGATAACATTCATTCCTTAATAGAAAGAGAAAAGAGAAGATTGCTGAGAAGTGGCCCAATATTTACACCTGCTCAAATGGCAATGGTACTGAAATCAGCCAAAAAAACTGGTAAACCTTATACAGTCAATGAAATAGGCTACCAACAGATTTATGACTGGAAAAAACTGTCTCAAATGGTAAAAAATTTCAACATAGACGAAAATGGTCAAAAAATTGTATGGGGTGACATCAAATGTATCCAAGTAAAAAAAGAAGATCCATACAAATTTGGCTACAAATCTTCATTTTTAGATCTTGATTTTAAAATTGTGAATACCAGAAGGAAACAAAGGGGCCGCATCTCAGAAAATATAACTCTGGAACATGCTTATAATGAAGCACCAGCAATACCAAATCACAAAAAGAGAGATCTGTTATCATTGTGTACTTCCAATTTGATACCTCAATGTCATCACAGCTTTTACGAAAGTCTTAAAACTACAAATAACCAGGAAAATGAAAGCGGCAATAGTGATGATGAAAGCCTGTAACAAGTAGATTGAGTTTTGTTGATTAATTAATTATATATTATTTTAATTTTATTATAATACTTTGTTTTAGATGCTTTATAAGACTTACCTATTTGTGCCATTAAGATTCACATAACATTATAGCACTGACTGATTATTATAATAATTAAACTGATTTGTGCAATAATAATAAGATTTGAACTGATAATATGAGACTGATTTGTGCAATTATGATACTAGGTAATAAATAACACATTACAAGCAAACTAATTTGTCAGTTTTTAATTAATTTTCCTATCTCTTTACCAAACATTTCCGCGGATTTAGTCGGACAACTTACATTCTCAAATATCGATGTGTTGTAATACTAAGATATCTTAAAATTATGTCGATCTCTGTTGATTTTCCATAAATTTGGAAGCTTGGTTGGATAAATCTTTAGTATTTCTTAAACAAAACAAAAAATAATAACTCTATGAGTTACAATATAGACTTAATTTTTAATAAACCATTTTAGAGACAACATTAAAATCACAAAACATGTTTTATTTAGTCTGAGTTCAATATACGGTTATCTAATTATTAAAAGCCTTAAATTATTATACAAAATATTTTATTCATATTGAAATATAAATAACTCCGTAACACATTAAACTAAGCTATAGTTTTAAAAAATGAACCACATTTAAATTAATAACGAGTGAATTAATGACACTGAAATCATAAAAGTATGAATTACTCAAAACATACTTTGTTCAACATATCTTACTGTTGAACTAGGGCAGCGATATAAAGTATTAAACTGTAATACTTTGTAATTCTTTGCTAATATAATGAATACATACTAGGGTTGATGAGGATTCCTCATCCTCTTCCACATAATGCGGAAATTCCTCATGATTTTAAATTCCTCTTCCGCTTCCGCATCCTCTAAAAAAAATCCTCATATTCCTCATCCTATATGAGGAATTTAAAGAGGAATAAATATTTAATAAACTTACTTTTTTTCGCCTTACAGCGTGTTATCTCGTTTGTGCAGAACAATATGAAAGAGAGAAATGTTTCAAATTTTTAAGCGTTTTTGTAGGTACTAGGTACGTTTCCGTAATGAACTTGTCAAAACTTGTCTATCATGCGATCTCGATCACTGCGTTATTTGTTTATTATTTGTTGTTTAGTTTTCCCTGGAGTGAGTGCGCTTTGTATAATTAAGGTTATATTTCGAAATTAATTAATATTTGAGCATGAGGCCAAAAGTAAGTGAATTGTGGTCTTATTTCAGTGAAGTAGATAATGACACAGTTAAGTGTAAATTATGCAGTCAAACATGTTCGAGAAAAGGGCGAGGCACTTCTGGTCTAAGAAGTCATTTAAAGTCGCACCATCCTGATAAATATAGCGACTTTGAGGAGAAAGATAAGCTTATTAAGCTTGAAAAAATTGAAAAACGTAAAAACTCTGAGACACCGCTTCAACAAGCTAAAAGACAGGTAACCTTACAAGAGTCCTTGTCTAAGCGGCAATGTTGGGATTCATCACATGAAAAAAGTCAAGAGCTTGATAAATTAATTTGTGAAATGTTGGCTATACAAGATTTACCATTCAATTTTGTTGAAGGCCTTGGGTTCCGAAGGTTTGTTCATGCTGCACAACCTAGGTACCAATTAAGGGGACGTCAATTTTACACGTCACACTTATGTGACAGTATTTATCCCAAGTTAAAAGACAAAGTCAAACACCGGTTACAGGAATTAAAGTACGTGTCTTTTACCACCGACATATGGTCTGAGCCAGGAGCAGGCGTCTCTTTGTTAAGTTTTACTTTGCATGGCATTAATAATGATTTCCAAAGAGTAGGTCTCGTTCTAAAATGTGAAATACTCGAAGATCGACATACAGGCGATGTAATAGCCCAGAAGCTTGACGAAATACGAGAAGAATGGGGGATTTCTCCGTCCCAAATGCATGTTATGATACGTGACGGTGGTTCAAATATGAAAAAAGCAGCTCGCTTGACACAAACACAAGATATTGATTGCTTTCTACATCAATTACAACTATGTGTGCGGTCAGCCTTGGCGGCTGATGATCATACTGCATCATTATTGACGAAATGTAAGCAGATAGCTACACACTTTAACCACTCTTTAACTGCCCAATGCCAATTAAAACATTTTCAAGAACGTTTGGGATTGCCAGTGCTATCTGTTATCCAAGAGTGCCCTACGAGATGGAACACAATGTTTTATATGATTCAACGTCTTATTGAGATAAAAGACGCAGTTATACTTTATACTTCTCAACATACAACTTTGGCACCACTTACTCCAAATGATTGGCTGCAGCTAGAGAGTTGTGTGAAGATTTTGAAACCATTTGAAGAGGTTACCAAATGTATGAGCAGTTTAGATGCTTGCATTTCATCCGTGATTCCCTTTGTTTATGTTTTAACATGTTCAATGCAAAATTTGTTAAAAGATGACAACCCTTACACTGAACTATCATGTTTCCGTGTTATTCAAAAAATGTTAGAAGAAATGACTAACCGATTTGGCGAACTTAATAACAACAATCTGTTTGCGATAGCAACTTATTTGGATCCAAAATACAAAACAAAATTTTTTGATGAGATTACTAAAGAACGCATTGAGTCCGAAATATTATCTAAAATATCTGAAGTTCAGACTGTTACAAGGAACGGTACTTCTAGAACTCAGAGTGCCAATGACCATCAGCCATCTACAAGCCAAGCTACTGAAAATGAACATGATAATTCTAGTAAACAGTTACAATCAATGTTGGCTGAAATATTGACTGCAGCTCCTAACAGTGACAGTGAAGAAGACGAAAATCATGTTCCAATATTTGATAGATTTATTATTCTGAAGACAACCTTAGTTAGTTATATTAAAGAAAAAAGACTCGATATTAAAGATGACAGTTTAAAGTGGTGGAAAAACAACCCACAATATTTTGAACTGTATGAAGTTGTACGCCAGTATCTATCGGCTCCTCCATCCAGCGTCGCAAGTGAGCGTCTTTCCAGTGGTGCCGGATTGATATATAATGACTTACGGAATCGTTTAGGTGGAGAAACAGCATCAAAATTGTTATTCATTAAATTTAATCTTCCAGTTGTTAATTTTGAATATGAATAGGTATAGATTTTAACCTAGTTAGTAGATCGATTATACGTTTCTAATATAAAACATGTGATTATTAATTTTTGTTTTATTCATAAAAGAACCAATTTAGACTAACAATACCAACCTACTGTAAGATATAACGGCCTCCGTAGCGAACTGGTCGCGGTTACGATCTCCACACAACAATAAAAAGGTAGGTACCTATATCAGGACCCAACCTCCCTAGTTCGCTGCCTGGTATTCTATAATACAAGCCTAAGTTCATTTTGAGACTTAGTTGGTATGATTGTCTTGATAATTTTCTAAATATATGTTTTTAATAAATTTCAGATATAAAATTTTATGTAAAAATTATAAAACTCCACACAATCACACCACCTACATAATATTATATTAAGCAAGGCTTATATACTTTATTAGAGTGAAACCCATATTATGTTAATAAATAAAAATTCTGACCTAAAAGCATTCTTTAATTTATATTCCACACGGGAATCGAACCTGTAACATCTGCATTATAGAGGGCTAGCGGACTGACGCCTTAGCCACTACCATACATCCTCTTCCTCTTCCTCTTCCTCAAGAAAAAATCCTCATCCTCTTCCGCATCCTCTTCATTCATTCTGGAAAATTCCGCTTCCTCATCCTCTTCCTCAAAATCTCTTCCTCATCAACCCCAATACATACGTAGGTAACACTAAAGGTTTTGCCTAATTTAAAAAAAAAACAACATGTTATTACCAAAATATTATGATGAGGTATTGCTTTTTAAAATACTGTCTGTAACATTTTAAACATATTTTTATGCGATCAAAGCATTTTTTTTTAACAAGGAGGACTACAGGTCTGAATGCATGTTTTCTACGTGCTGATGGATAGCTATCACTGCCTCTTCGGATTTGGTAAAAGTGAAACCTCTCATGAAATCTTTGATTTTGGGGAAAATACAGAAATCACAGGGTGCGAGGTCGGGGCTATGTGCAGGATGGGCGACCAGTTGTACTTTTTCGGCACCTAAAATGACTTTGTTTTGTTAGCCGTGTATGAATATGCGTTATCATATTGAGTTATTTTCAGTTTTGTCAAAAAGTAATTAATAGTCATTAATTTATTTAGAGTTAATCAAACGAAAAATAAAAATAAACAAATAAAAAAGTAGGTCTTTTAAATTAATCATAATTTTATATGCATTAACCAATCATAGAGTAATAAAATAGCAGTCTCAATAAAATTAAAAGATTGACATCAAATCCCTTACAGTTGCGTGTAAGCCATTAATTCGATGTGCATTCATTCCATGCAACGGTGCAACACAACGTTTTTACTCGAGTACTCGCGAGAGGGAATATAGACGGTACTAATGATAAGCACCGCAATTTTAATTCTTTTCTTGAATGAACCATGTTATATTATGTTACTTTTAGGGAATTTTGATCGTAAAAAGTATGTTGGGATTAAGCTAAGGCGATTCCTGCATTGCTGCCCCACTATCGAACTGACGCATCTACTAAATATGAAACGCGATGAGCATTCAAGTATATAAGTCTTTAAAATAAATATTTTAAGAATTATTGGTGGTTGAAAGGAAGTCCATAGCATTATTCTATATTCTATTGTACTTTAAAAGTGGTATAGCTCAATTTATGGTTATAAAATTAGGGCTTTGCTATCTATACATATAAATGACAAAAAACACATAGGTGTCATTTAATTAAAACAAAAATAAAAAGTAAAAACTCCGTTAAGCAGGTAACTTTATAAAGGGTGACTGGTGACAAATTTTAGATATTGAAGGAGAGCACTCTGTACTCGATTGAAATCATAATTATCATGTAATAAGAGTAAGTACCTACTTAGTTTTTCACTTATTCCCTATAATCTATACTTATAATAAATCTGTAGAGAGGTTAATTCTGTACATGAAATATATTTTCAAAATAACTATCAGGGGGTGATAAGTGATCGATACTGATGCCGAAAATGCAATCAGTAAAATTTTTGTCTGTCTGTCTGTCTGTATGTTCCTTATAGAAACAAAAACTACTCGACGGATTTTAACGAAACTTGGTAGAATTATTCTTCATACTCCTGGGCAGGTTATAGTATACTTATTATCACGCTACAGTCAATAGGAGCAGAGCAGTGAAGGGAAATGTTGGAAAAACGGGAGAAGTTACTTCATTTTTTAAGCTTTCGTCGCGTGTGCAGCCTTAATGGTTAAAGCTACATAGAAATCATGTATGACGGAAATATTCTACATAAAATTATATAAAAAATATCCCACAACACTATATGTCTATATTTTATGGTTGACTCACAATAACACGTGTAAATCCCGATAGCTTAGCAGTTCGGAGCTTTCTGATTATATTTGTTTACTCTTACGTTTATAATACTCTTGACTCATCCCAAATTAAAAAAATAACATTATTACCTATTCAATAAAAAAGAGTCATAGAAATCGGTATAGAAACACCAAACTTATACATGAAATACGCTAATACGCCATCGCGCGTGAATACTGAATCATGCTATAAGGATTATTTTTCCGTAACGGTTGACGCGCTCGACGCGGCTTGCGGGGCGGTCTTTGCGGTAGGGTATAAAAACGCTTCAATATTTGGCTGTTGATGCGTTCAGAGCGTTTGACTTTATTGACAGACAATAATTGATATTATAAACCGTGCTTATCACGCGACTTTTAGTCTTTAAATAGTTTATTTGAATTTCTTTTGTTGTTATTTTATAAAATAGGTATAGTGTTTAAATATTCGATCAAATTCCAAATTTTGGCTAATTTATGTGCAGTTTTTTTGGTTTGTGTAGGTAAAAGCGTAGGTACTTTTATTAATTACCTATAGTAGTTATAGGTATTTATTTTTGAGTGAAGTAGGTACTTATAGGTAGATAGCATAGCACAGGCGTTTAGTTTAAACAGGCATTTAGATTTTAAGTGTAAGGTATTTAAATAGTTTGCGTTGAGAAATGAACATTATGAAGTTACTAGGTTTCAGTTAGGCAGATATATCAGCTCTTCAGAAGCTGTGTGGCGGATCTTAAGTTTTAACATTCACGAAAGATATCCACCTGTGACCCATCTGGATGTTCATCTCTAAGGTGGTCAACGTATATATTTCAACGCGTTCCATAGATACTTAAGCCTCATGTGAAAGTGATCTAAACAATTAATTGTCAAATATTATAAAATGTCAATCCTTATCCTTACTAATATTATAAATGTGAAATCGTGGATATTTGTTCAGCTTTCACGCAAAAACTACTCGACGAATCATCACAGGTACTATGTAACATAGCATACTTTTTATCCCGAAATCATCGCGAGCGGAGCCGCGGGCACAGCTAGTCTATACATATAAATGACAAAAAACACATAGGTGTCATTTAATTAAAACAAAAATAAAAAGTAAAAACTCCGTTAAGCAGGTAACTTTATAAAGGGTGACTGGTGACAAATTTTAGATATTGAAGGAGAGCACTCTGTACTCGATTGAAATCATAATTATCATGTAATAAGAGTAAGTACCTACTTAGTTTTTCACTTATTCCCTATAAATTAATAAAGAGTTCACGAGTGCTTCACGGCTCGACGACCGTTCGTGAAGTCGTCTCTAGGTAGGTAACCTATTCTGTGTTGATAGCGCTGTGCGTACGTCCGGTAAGTAGTTACCAGTGTTACTATGCTTGAGTAATAAATTCTTTAATTTTTTAGTTAACTTTACTAAGTAAATATTTTTTTTCTCTTCGTGTATGATCTCAAACTATTAGGTCTTCGAATTTCGAAAGTGACCCACCAGTCACCCTATATATTATGTAAAATACAGTACTTATTCAAAATCATTTGATTATTTAATGCTATTGATTTGTTTAGACCTTTTTTTTATTTTTCTGTTCAAAAACCAAACAGTCATTAAATCTGCAACGTCCTAAGTGAGCTCCACACTAGTAACCAATTTCGATGTCAAATAAAATTAACGCGACGCTCAGCACATCATTAGCGCACAGCTTTGAATTAAATGAGCGGTCGCGCTGCCGTCCACACAACGCACTGACGCATCTACGTTCGTGAGTACGTCAGTACTTTCACGTACTTCTTCTTGTCCACAGTATTTTATTAGTATTTAAAGATCGATTACTCCAAAATAAGTGTAAAAAATATTTTTTTTAAACAAGACGCGACTGCTAAAAACATGCTCTAAAAAGTACGAAACAAGAAAATAGTCTCCGCTGAAATGTATTTTTATACGTGATACCGAATTACGTTGAAAGGATGGCCGTGATCGTATGCCACTTATACTTTATAAAGAATTTTTAAAATCCAAGTATATTTAATAAGTTCTTATATGTAGGTATATAGGATAAAAACTTTTTTTGGAGGCTAAAAATAACTTTGTATTGTTGGCCGTGTGTGAAGAAGCGTTGTCATGGTGTAGGAGAGAACCCTGGGGAAACAAATGGTAGAATTCCACTCGGCATTAACATTCTTTTTATCTTCAAGTGGAATTGTACAGATAGGACCCGTAATTAAGGAAAAAAAAACGAGATCATTTTTAAGCTATTGCATAGCTTCTATCGCGGGCCTTGAGCGTGGGGACCGAATCCAGAAATTCCGTAACGAAAAAACACTAACACCCGCCACTCCGACCGGCACAGCGGTGATACTTTGATTTCATAACTTTACATGCGGGCTTTAGGGCGCGGACCCATGTCTGCGGTGCGGCGCCGCTCGGTGAGGTGACAGTGAGGGACAGTGCGCGGTGAGGTGAGAAATGAAACTAGCCTGAATGGATTAGGATATGTTTGTTTATTATTTGTAGAATATTTTTTTAAATTCTGTGACAGATGCCTGACGAAATTTTAATTGAACATAGTAGTGAATAAATGTGCGTTTGACCACTTTCTTTTCTTTCTTCGGCGAGATGCGCCGCAACGCAGACATGGGTCCGCGCCCTTAATCAGGCCTGGCTCACTCCGCGCGGTACATCCGTTATTTACCTACAGCGAAGCGCTCCGCCGGCGGATTTCGAATCAGTCGAGTATTCATTCAACAATATTCAGGGAAATATAAATTATTACCAAAGTATGCGAGTAACATTACAGTTAGCTTGCACAAGTCTAAATAATTTACCAACATAATTTTTGGGTGGCGGTTCTCGGACTAGTTTGAAGCCGTTTTGCGTTTGCGTCGCATTCTAGATTTGATACGCATGTAACTTAACACATGATTATGTTCAATTTAGTAAACAAAACATAGGTATTATTAATTATTCGCCGTACCTTTTTTTATTTTGTACTTTAGGTAAGTTGAAATAATATTTTTTTACAAAGGTAGAATGACAGAAGTACCTACATCGGTAGATACTCAATTCAATTAGATACCTATATTAAACATCAAGTATGAGATAGATATCTCTTTCCAATAAAAGTGCTCTAAACTTTGAAGAACCGATATTATAGGTATTAGATAAAAATCACCCCTTGTTAGTCAACGTAGCCTAATTCTTTTTTTGGGGATATCTTATCATCATCATCACAGCTCTTTATAATGAGCCCTCTGCAGGATATGAGTCTCTTCCCTGGTGACGAGAAGTTTATGGTCCATAATCCACCAAGCTGGCCCAGTGCTGGGTGGTGGATGACAGAATTTTCAGGGCACCGAAAAGGCTTCTGACAAACTCTAACGACTACGGTATACAAGTATACAGCACTTGGGACCGACTGCTTAACGTGCCCTCCGAAGCACGGAAGTCACCGTGAGAAATGAATGGTCAGCGGTCACCCATCCAAGTACCGGCCGCGCCGAGTGTTGCTTAACCGGTGATATCGTATGATACACACAGTAACCACGGCGCCACGACTACTTCGAATAATTCTTATACAATATGTTAAAACAAACTTAGCTCAGAAATAGCCATCACTGTTTGCGTAGTAGGGTTGACCGTTCACGAGCGGTGTAGGTAGTCAAACTAATCTGCTTTAATAGTAGGATATCGTATTTCAAAAAGTGGGTGTGTGTTAAATCTATATTGTGTTTTCATTTTAGAGATGGAAACGGAAAAACACATATTACCCACATACTCAAATATTATAAGTCAGTTTTCTTATATTGAAAAGTTTCTTTATATTAATGATATGATGTATCGCAGAATTTATGTATCTGCGGTGGCTTGTTAATGACTTACTCGACATTAAATGTTTAACCTAGTTTTTAAATTCAAAGCTGTTAGCCACCCAAATAAAACAAAATAGGAATTAAAATAGATTTAGAAATTCAAATTTATTATTTCGATAAATTACGTTTGAAGGTGCCAAAATTTTTGTTTTAGTATTCCTGACATGAAAGTACCTATGAGAACCGCATTCTAAGTAGCTATACCTTCACTTTGTTATGGCTCCATGACCTTGGCGTAAAGGCTAGTTGTTGGCTTTGGAAGTGCCTAAAAACAATTTCATAGAGTGTGATATCGTTGTAATCAAAAATTGAAGAACCGTCATATATGGTCTTCATAGCCATAGTATACCATAATCAAATTGGGCTTACGAAACATAAGAAATTCCCACTGAGTGATATGTTTTGCAGCCCTTTTTTGTAAATATAAAAGTATTGGTTACAATATTATCGACGACAGAAAACGTATTTGCTGTAAGCGCCAAAAATGGTAAAAACGTTTTTTTACATCATTGTAATCAGAAAAAAATTCTGCATCGATTAGTCTTGGTCCCATATTTTTGGGACGAAAAAAAAAACACTTACGCCGTAACTTTTTTGAACAAAACTAATCAGATTTTTGTTGTAAGTCTACCAAAAAACTGTATTTTCTGGCACTTTTGACTTACTGCATAGTATAGTTTATTGTTTAATTGTGAATGTTGCTTACGCTGTTCTTGTGGTCCAAAAAAATTTTATTTAGAGACTTACGACATTATGGCAGAATGTGTTTTCTCAAATTTTATCACTTACATTATAAAATTGGTCCAATTTATTTGCTTTAAAAATACTTACGATGAATAAAAATGTATTTAGTACCGGATTTAAACAGCACATATTTTGTAATTAATTCATGATAAACACTACTGTGACTGAAATAAAAGTAGTGTCAAATTGTTGTCTGATTTGTTAAGTATATCAGTATATATAAAAAAAACGTAGCCAAATATGATGTGCATAAAAAGATTTATGGCAGAAGATGCTGAATGCACTGAAATTGAACTAAGAGATAGGTACCAAAGAAAAAAATATAAAAACTTAAACTGCCGATTTCTCTTAAAACATATGTGATTTTTCAATAGGGACTTCAAAACTTTGACAGTTAACAGTGGCCATCTTGTTGAAGCTACATCTTTAAAATTAGTGGTCATTTATTCTGTTTCAGTATTCAACAATACGTGAAAATAATAGAATTGAATTTATTCAAAATATTTTTATTTCTTTCATGCTACATTGGGAGCGAAAGAAAAAAAAAGAATGTGCCAGCTGCTTTTCTTCCCGGGCAGTTTTTGCAGGCGAAAGGCTGGCCTTCTGTCACTACAATAGTCTCTTACCATCATTATAATACCTCCAAATTAGTCAAACGTGACATAAGATGGTATTGCAGCCTTTGGTGTTCTGCCTACCCCATAGCGGATACAGGCGTGAACTGATGTATGTATTTTAAAAAAAATACTCTGTTACAGTTGGCAATTGATCCTTATTGTCATTGAAAAATTATCTTAAGCGATGTGACCAATTTCAAGATGAATGGGTACGTGAACATACAAAATTGACGAATTTGAAATGACACCAATCCATATGAGATGGAAAAGCGTCAAATGCATCCCGAAAAAGTCGCTCTTTAATGGATTTTGGACTAGCGGTGTCATCGGTCCACATTTCTTTGAGAACGACGTTGTTCACTGTCAACAGCGAGCTCTACAGGTCCATAATAACACATGCCATAGGTCAAATTTAGCCTGATTGGAAAATTACAAATTTCGTATGCGGTCCACCCAAAGAAGTCGTGGCGGACATTTGAATGGCATTATAGGAATTTTGTACTAACTGTTCTCAATATCCCAATGAGACTCACCACCTTATTCCTGCAAAGAAGCTTCAAACTCTTTGGTCCCAATGCCAAAAAGCCAGGAGACAATTTAGAGAAGCTGTTGCTGATAGCAGATTAGATTTGAATAAGATGGTTAGCAACCCCGAGGTAGATCTCCGACATATTCGGTCAGATCTGATCTAAGCCAGCCTGGCTGGACAATACATTGTGTCAAGCTATTTACGCCGCCGCGCCGAAGACCGGACACAATGGTGCAAGCTTATTTTTGTCTCGGACTACGAGACTGTTCTGAAAAGTCACGACCCTCAACATTGCGGATACACGACGCCAGGAGGAGGATATTCTAAACATAATGGTAACGATAGGTCTTTCAAATAAATAAAAAAAATCGATGATATCTCCCTTTGTTTACTTCAAATTCAAAGATAGGAAGCTCTTAAATAAAGACCTAGAAAATCGTACCAAAAAACATATTTCTCATTCATTTTGATTCCTTCAAGAGATTTTTTAGACTATAATAACAAAATAGTAGACCGTTTACCGTAGTAGATGAAGAAGATTGAATTTGTCTGATTTTGCAGACATCTATTTGTCATCAGTTCAGTTCTGTTTGATTAATAAGATTTATTTGATTAATAAATAAAAATATAAAATACTTATTTGGTCCTAAACGAAATTGTAATGAAAATATTTTCTTATTTTCTTTTAAAAGTTAATTTACAAAATCAAAACTTAGTAAAAAGATTTTTACATTCTATTAATATACAACAAATCAATAAACCTACGAGTAACTTATAGCTTTTTAATGGTAGAATAATAAAACTCCTCCATTTACTTAAAGCAAAACGGAAATGCATGATAATTATGAACTGTACCTTACGTTAATTTAGTATAACTTTAAAAATCTAATACTGCGATTACAGCATTTAAAATTTCTAAACACAATACCAATATGTTGTTGCCATGGAGAGTCCTTGGCGGTTACAGCGTTTATTAAGTTTACAGAATAAAACTTGTTTGCTGTAAGCGACAAAAAAGGTAGTAATAACTAACGTAGAAAAACATTTTTGCATTTAATATGTAGAAGTTTATAAAATAAAAATACGTTTTTAAATTCATGCTTCTACGACCTATAGATTTTTAATTATAATTTTTTTTGAAATTTTTGAGCAGTTTTTTTGCTCTGGTGAAAACTTCGTATTTTGGCGCTTATAGCAAATACGTTTTCTGTCGTCGTAATATAATTATAATTTGTAACGAGGCCTTAGAGCAAATAAGAATCTAGAATTTTGTATGAAATAACGGATGCTGGATGTAGTGCGTAAGCTACCACAGAAACAGTTCTACGGCTACGCCGCCAGACCGTGATTTCTGGGGTTCAGATCGGATAAGAATCGGATGTAGTGCGTAACCGCACTAACTTGAACAATGCGCTTCGGAAACAACTTTAGGGATACTATTTAGTCGTTGCACGGTGAGGATGCTTCTGGTTGAATCGAAACAAGTGTCGCTCGTAACCTGTGGTATGGGTTGCAGTGTTCCGAGTGAGTGTTCATTGCATTCCGTGCATCTAGAGAGAGGGAGCGGGGTGAACCAAAGCACGAAAATCCAGCATCATTAGTGCACGTAAGAGTCGCGGAATTAGCAAGGTAACTTAATTATAGTAGTCGTCATGGATTCCCGCAAAGTAACGCCGGATTCAATCAATAATAGAAGTTTAACGTTTCATTGTGTTTTTTATGTCATTCCAAATATCCATATTTTATGGTTTTTGCATTTTGCCAAAATATGAATCAGAGGTCATCACTGCGCCCGGGTTTAGGAAAAGACGCTGATTAATTTGGTATTAATACACACACAGTCCACTAAATGCAGTAGTCCCTTTTTTATTAGGTGAAATTTTATTGCACAAACTTTGTTAATTATTCCAAATCTTATTAATAACGTAAGAGCTTTTGCTGACACCGTAAAGTGAGTTCATTATTCTGCCACAGCTAATCATAATAGAGTCATTAGTATGCAAACTATAGTTTTTATAATATCATTTTGTATGGCGACGTGTTTGTTCAATATATGAGTTATGACAATATATTTAGTTACACGTCAATACGCTTCGTGTATAGAAAGTGGCTCATTATGATTAACTGGTGTCAACATGTCTGCGTTATTTCACCCAGGCTCTGTATAGAAACGATACGTTAACACCCTGATTATTAAAGGTATATAAACAATTTCATATGACTTTGGGAACATGTTCAAAGTACATACACAGGGTGTCCCGCCAACGCTATATAATAAATTCACGGAGGTATTCTAGTACTTTAAATTTTTGTATGAAAGAAAAAGTCGAAATTTATTGCTTTCATACAAAAATTGAAAAATAAATTTCGAATTTTTCTTTTTTTCAAATTTTTTCTGTAATCCTTATGGGTACTAGAATACCTCCGTGAAGGTATTATATAGGGTTGGCGGGACAGGCTATATAATTTTTTTTTTATAATTCAGATGTCAATAAACTACCCAAACATTGCCATCGGACAGAATTGCCTCAAAAAAATCAATTTCCACTCCAAGTAGATACATCACACTGCCTGGACATAAGGAAAGCCATAAAATGTCTGCACGAGTATGGCAACAGTAATGACTTGTGCGACTAGTAAGACTTCGCACGAACCGTACATTTGCTCAGACTATTAAAAGTCTAGTAGGTAATTACGTTTTCATTCTAAAATCGATAGTCTGTTCAAGTTTACAAACGCTTTACTTAAACTTTCATTGAAGATGCCTACAAAATGCCTACACTCGTAGATGCGCTTTGTTACCACATTGGTATAAGCGTGTCGTAGTAGACAAATAATCTGAGTTACTTCAGTTCACTAGAAATACTCTATTCATAAAAAAATACTAATAAGTACTAGTAGCTGTCGTCAACCCGAAAAAAAATATACTAAAATTAAATATAAATTGTTATGCCTTTAATTAATCAATATTATGTTGCAATTAATAATACATAGCTAATATATCTATTCTACCAAAAATTCAATCAAAACTTACTCTATCTTTAAAAAAATATATTTTGCAATAAATTAATATACTGCGCTTACGCAGTATATTTGAAGGGTATATGTTTTTTTTAAATATTGATTATATGGTTTAATAATTAATTAGTTTTAGATTATGGTCAAAACTTACTTGACTCGTATCATTGGCCAAACCAACTTTATGTATCGTATAAATCGGATTCATCATTATCTAATAAACTTTCACTTGTCACTATCACTTTAATTTCATAAGACAAAAATTTCATCACAACGAAGTAATGCCATTATGAAAGAATATACTATGAAAAGATCGGTATCACAATAACAATTATTATAAGTTTGTGTCACGATATCGCGTTTGCACGAATTTTAATTAACGGAATTATTTGCGAGTAATGTTCGAATGCAGAGTTGTGAGTAAGGTCTGATGGAGTGAACAGCGTGAGGGGCATTCGGTGGAGGTTTGACTTGAGTGATGGGGATTCTTCCAACGTAGACACACAACTGAGCGACCTTAATGGTCTCTCTGTGCGTGTTCAAGGCAGCGCCTTCGAGACAATAGGCTATGAGGAGCGCACAAAAGTTGACTTCCCTATGTCACGTTTACGATCCTTCGAACAACCTTCCGTTGTAAATACTGATAGCCGACCGCGCCGCTGCTTTACTTAATAGGTTTAACTGCCCTCTTTAAAGCTAATTCATTAAAGTAATGAAATTTTAATGTATCATCACAATTTTATTATGTACTTGTTGAATGAATCAATGAAACTAATTGGATAATAGTTAAACATGTGTTGGGAGGTTTCAGCTTTTTACAAATGCATGGCTGCATATTTTTTTCCAACTATGACATTCGATTTTTAGCACGTCATAAGACTGTGATTTATTGGCTATTGTTACAATAGTTTGAAAAAAAAGGAAAAGAAGACATAACATAAAAAGATTAAATTTACGAACGCCTTTACTAGCTCAATTGTCAGTAAAATATTTTGACTATCAAGCTATCGCTGTTTGGTTGAAAGAACAGAGGATGTAACCAATGAAGATACTTACAAACGCGCTCTGGCACTTAATCACATAATCACTGAAACTCTCTATGCATGAACTGTAGTTTTTTATTTGGGTTCAGCTCAACAGTTGATTGTTGAGTTTACCCATCTTAGATAAAAATCGACTTGAAGAACAATTATTGGGGAATATTATGCCAACTTATTGGACCGATTCAATGACGATTTCAAAAAAAACCGACCTCATTTGGCCAAGAAAAAAGTTCTTTTCCACCAAGACAATGCAAGGGTGCACACATGTGCAGTTGCCATGGCAAAAATCCATGAATTGGGCTATGAATTGCTCCCTCATCCACCCTATTCTCCAGATTTGGCTCCGAATGACTACTTTTTGTTCCCAAACCTGAAGAAATGGCTTGGTGGAAAAAGATTTGACTCCAATGATGAAGTCATCTCGCAAACAAAGGCCTATTTTGAGGACCTCGACAAATCATATTTTTTGGAAGGGATAAAAATAATTGGAGAAGCGTTGGACAAAGTGTATAGAGCTCAAGGGAGACTACGTTGAAAAATAAAATGATTTATTTATCAATAAATCTGTGTTTTATTCCAAAAGTCACGGACTTATTGACCCACCCTCGTATCATAGGCTAGTACAGTTTCATTTCGTGTCAGAAAGAATCTATTTATTACGCCACACCCTGTATGTTGATATACCGTGGATCAAAATATAACATTCTGACGAAATAGGCATTCCATTGAAATATAATAAAAAAAACTATCACAGGCTATGGACATTTCCACAATTTTGGACATTTCCACAAATTGGCACAAGCCTGAAGCCTGTTGAGGCAATGAATTTCGTTTTGTGAGAAATACCCGCGTCGCGTCGCTCCGACAATCAAGTAATGTGTTGGAGATTATTTTCTCTAAACAATACTCGTTAACTTGTGTAATATATGCGGCACCAAATATATGATGAATATTTTAATACATTCTTTTTTTAAAATAGACTAAGCCCGCGCTTGGCCTCAATATCGCCTGACGGTAAGTGCCAACGCTGCGTTATGCGTTCGAACGCGCGTACCGTACGTCCGTATCATACGCGTAACGTAGCATTGCTAGTACAATTTCATAAGTATTTGTGCAGAGTCGTGTCAATGGAATACTTAATTTGGTACATTTCGAAAGTCCGTTCGAACGGACACGTTGCAGTTTTGTATGAAACGCGCGTTCGAACGCGTGACGCAGCGTTGGCACCAAGTAAAGCTGAGGTCGAAGATGAAAGCTCACGGGCTTAGGAAAGAACTGGCTCTTCATAAAATATTGCGGGAACACAACACAGGGAAATCAGCGTTTTCTGAAATTTCGTACTCATTTTAAATGAATAATTATTTGACGCACGCTACAACATTTTCAGGTGAGAGATTTTATCTTGTCATACATTGACCTGCCAACATATTAATGACGAGTCCTGGGCTGAATGAGCAGATATTTTGATTGGGTTTTAATATCATATCATTTACAATGTTTACATCAATACAAGAATTTAAGTCATTTGTCATTCAGATACTGTTGTTTACGTGAATAAGCAAAATAATGATACTTTACACTGTTTTGATTACGTTGTTTTTGATAGCACACTTATGAGTTCAAAGTAAATAAAATCTGAAATAAAATAAAAATTGTTGATAAACTCTCTCTGTCTCCCGGGTCGGACCCTCATGTTTGAGGATTGTGACCGGCACAAGGATTGCATATGGAGCGGATGATCTGACTCCGGTTTCTGTCCAGCGCGGATATAAAATGGCTGTTGATCATCTACTATTTAGTTCAAGAAAGAAAAACCAGACTATACTTACTTCTTCGAATGGTTCAATAGCTTCTTCTATCTGCTTTTCATTTATAGTGGCTTGAGTTTGAAAAGGACGAATGGATTGTGGCGAAAACGGCTTTTTGATATACGGGAACCTTGAGTTCTCTGCCATGCTTCTGTTGCTCAGGCCGGACGGTCCCGGGTGTGGCCCTGAAGGGCCTGATAAAGTGAACACTTTTCCATCTCGATATCTGTAGCAAAGAATATTATAATTGATTAAGGTCCGATTTATCAATGGTCAGATAAAAGTTATCTAATGAATAAAGTAAATCCCGACAACTTCGAACTCGTCTCAAAGAATTATGACACCCTGTCAACATTTTGACTAGTTTCATTCCAAATAATAACATTTTTAATTTGCATGTTATAATAGAATACGGATTTTGAAAACCTAAACATTTGTTAAACAATCGAAGTATAAGAAGAAATTTTCATAAAATAAATTTGTATACATGATTGTTGTTTTATTTTTAATAAACTTATCGCAACTGTCATATTGAAAATGTAAATAAAACTAAAATAACAGTTCAAATTTTAATAATACATAGACCATCTCTCATTTTCATTATATTTAAAAAAATATACCTATACATGGACGAAGGGCCATTATGAAATATGGGACAAGCTGCAATTGCCTTGAAATGTAGGACGGCAAAGAGTTGGTTGTTGTGCTCAAAAAATATTTATTTATATACACTTCAGTTAACGGTGTGATACATGATTACGAAAAGTGCAACTCCGAATTTTACGTCCCCGTAAGTTTACAAATGCGAATGCACATAACATCGAATGCACGCCAACAGACAGTAATGAAAAAAAAATACACTGGTTTCAATTCTGGGGTAGGCATTACTTGACATTATTGCTCCTGTGGCCTTTTTAGATGATGTTGTAGTTCGGGTAGATCAATAAATAATAAAAAAGAATTTCATTTTCCTCTTCAGTTTGAGCAATTGACTAAATACATATTTACAAATCTTAAAATCTTTACATACTTAAAATATTTTGTAAATAATTGTTGGATTTATTTACAAAAGATTTAAAAGCCAACGGGATGACTAGAAGATAGGAAGAACTTCACGCTCGTAGGTCTGGGGAAATGGAGGGGAAGGATATCGTATAGGTAGACGGGGTGTAGAGGGCAGTTAAAAATATGTGATCCTCTGTCCCTGTCCGCAGTCAAATATTTGGCAGTCTTGGATTTCAATTCTGTTCAAAAGTGCTGGAGAACAGTATTGAAACATTAAGTGGGCTAGATGCCTCCATAAAAGTTACCTAGTAAGTACACTAAGGGTCGTGTCCCACTCGTTGCTCCAGTTTAGTCCAGTGACTTAACCAGTGCGATGAGACTATAGAAGAAGTATCCTTTAGTATTCCAAGGACCTCATCATATTACGACATCATCTCTAGCAAAACAGACAAATATATTATATGTATTCGTTTTTAGTAGTCTGTTTTGCTAGAGATACTTACCGATCCTGGACGACTCAAAAATGAACATAAAACTACTAATAAATATCTCAAGGAAATAGTAAAATGATAGCGAAAATAACCAAAACACGTGTATATGACATAAACACTGATGATCAAATCCTGAAACTATTCGTCGAATAACGCGTCTATTTGCCGGTTGAAGCATAAAATAAATTATCAGAGCTACCGGGGCCTGGCGGTACGCCTCGAAATTACTTAACACATTTTTGTTTTTACGTTGTATTGCTAACGTACCTCCATCTAATTGTATAGCTTTGCAGCTTAGACCACCCGAGACCAATTTCTTTTCAGAAATTGTGAATCTCAGTGAAAGTGAAGGATTGCAATGTTTAATATTCAATTAGGTATTTCAATTATTGAAAAAATATCAGTCTCATTCGCTTAAAACTGTACGAGTATTTTCCGGAGTATTCCACTGGTGACCAAAATTGCGTTTGACTTCAATCTCACCTGATGAAAGGTGAAGATGAGGAGGGTGGGAGATTGCAGCACCCAGGCTTAGGAACCTACTATTTCTTTATAAAATATTGCCGAACACATAAATTGTTGGAGTTACGGACCCCGAAGGGTCTTTCTACCTTTTTACATGTCATTTCAAAATACTCATTTCCAACCGGCTCTGGTTCAAGGATCTTGGGTAGTGCACGCGTACTCTCCAACTATTCTGCTACAAAAGTCACTATTAAAACAATAAATATTGTACATCTTACGTGTAGATGTTGTCATTGGGCGCAGCTGTCGAATTGCGTTTATGTATGGAGTTGCGGGAGTCGCCGCGCGCCGCAGCTACTATGTACGTCCACATGGTTGCGGACTCCGCGCCACAGCCGCACCAACATCAGCTGGAAACGAGGCAAATTAAAGATAGGCTACAAACAAATGATAACCCTATATCCTGCCGTTCTTTTCTTCAAATTTATCCTAGCCGAAAACCTCTTGCGTAAACTATAAAGTTGCTCCGGCGGCGATGGTTTATTTTTGTCGAGTTTTACAATATAGATTATTTCCAAGCTACGTGGACCATGTTCTTCCCAACTGACACAAACCATTAGGTAAAACACGCTTTTAGCTATGTATCAAAAAATACTTAAGTCAATAACCCACTGAGCTACCGGGGCCTGGCGACAAGCTGTCGAAATTACTAAGCATATTTTTGTTTATACGTTATATTGCTAACGCAGCTCCATCTAATGGATAGCTTTGCAGCCACTTGTACGGCAAACGAGAGGTCCCAGGTTCGAGTCCTGGTCGAGTAATGATTTTATTTAGCATATTTTTTTTCAGTTATTTAATACTTGAGTTGCAATATTTATTCCTGTTTCTTTTTCTGAAAGTAACCTCGTGATAGTTTCAGCAAATTTATTGTCAACTTATTCGGCTAGAAGACGCCTACAGCTGGATAAAGGCCTCCTCCAAGGTTCTCCTCTCCGATCGGTCCTGCGCTGCCCACATCCAGCATTTACCAGCAACTTTGACCAGATCGTCGGTTTACTTTGAGAGCCTACCTAAACTGCGTCGTACGTGGCCGCCATTCCAGACCTTACAGCCTCTACGGCCCTCCGTTCTGCGAGCTATGAAAATTAATTTACTATATTATCAATAAATAAACTGAAAGTGATAAAATATGCTTTCAGATTAGAAACATGGGACGTTTGGCTTCCATACCATCTGGTGGAAAGTGAGCATCAAGACCATCAAGACTACCTGTGCCCCGTAATCCGTAAGAAACCTGTTCACTCGACACTCCAAAGTACTACGACAAGGTCGTGGCACGTTAATACTATGTTCAGTAATTCGACTTCATACAAACTGACGAAACGCGAGCTATACCTACGCGGCTCGATCTCGGCATGCGGCCAGTCGCGAGTGTCTGCATGCCGAAATAATTGTTGATTGAGCTTTACGTTAATATGCGGATTGTTTATACTTTAAAATTTAATAATACATCATTTCGTACGTCTCAAGTTTTTTTCGGTTGCTAATTTATAAGACTGATTTTTTATTCAAACGTTAACATGGTTTTTTTGACACAAAACGTATTTTTGTTGACCTCTTCCTATTCAATTCACAAAGTATTTTATTGGTTTATATAAAAAAAAAGAATATATTTGCAGTCACAAAACTAAATAGAATTAAACACAAATTAGGCAAATGTAATTTAAACGCTGAAGGCGGGCAGCCCTATCACATGTGAACGTACGCGGCGCTGCAGCACTGTAGGAATTTATTTTAAAGATGCGACCGACTTGAATTACTATAAAATCTATACTGTGGTCGTGGTGAAGAAGAACACACACAGGAAGTTTCCATAGAAAAGTAATTTCAAAGTTCTTTGTTTGACTTTTTGATACCTGCATCCACTATACAGGGTTGACCGCTAAGATCGGTCAGTGTGGGAAGTTTTGAATCTCAAAGAGATACGGGGATCTGTTCTTAGGAACGATGTCATCGATTTTGATAAAAAGATAAACTGCAATCACACATTAACAAAAAACTTGCACTCAGCTTGGGAATCGAACCCGGAACTTTTAAATATAAAACAAAATCGTTTATACAGGGTTCATTTGTAGCATTGACATATATCTAATGGACTCGAAATACCTACAAAAAAAACGTGCCAACCTAAGGCAATTAAAATGGCCGCCTTAGGGTGGGGATAGCCTAGGATTGTCAATATTGAATATATTTCAATATTTTTATGTTTTATTAGTGAAATCATAATTCTCAATATTATTCCAACGCAAAAAAGTAAAAAAAGAAAAAAACGCACAAGCTGGAAGATTTGGGAAAAAATTTGGCAAACGGTCAGGATATAATGTGCATATGGATTTCACTTTAAATTAGGTACTATTACCTACCTACTTGATTTATTTATTTAACAGTTTATGTACACAAAGTAAGATATATTTTACCGATGAATGATCTATACAAAGTTAGCAGGTACAAAGGTACTGCTAATAAAGAAATTCCTTGAGACTGGAGAGTTTGATTGAGGAGCAATAATAATATGTGTAAGATAAAATAATTACATAATATTATAAAATTATAATATTAGATTAAATATACTGAATCATACCTACATAAAAATCTAATATATAAGATCGAATAACTTTACTTACAAAAAAGTTATCGAAACAAACTACATATCGGTAGAAAGCTCAATCTTCAGAGATGTTTTTCGCAATTCAGAAGTCATCTATCACTCTTATGTTTTTCTTTTAAATGCAACGCGAAGTTGAGTTTCAAAATGTTTTTAGCCCTTTTTTATGTTTGAGGGGCATAACTTTATTTCTAGCAATGTAAAATGTACATTTTTTAATTTTAAAAGGACCTACCAATCACCTTAATTGTAATAAAGAAATTTGACCTGCCTGATATTGAAAATATTTTAGACGGGTTTAAAAAGTTCATAAGTGAAAAGATCCAAAATTCCATAAAAAAAAAACTTGAGCCCTAGGCAAAATCTTTTGTGCTGGTTAGTTAACAGACCACCCCACCTACCTCCCATTTACGTATGTTCAACGTTGTGCCGAACACCCTATATATGACGACAAATAGCATCAGCGTCGAAGTTGTCAACTGATATCACACGACGTGGTTGGCGTTTTTTCTTCGGCATACGAAGGTTATTTTATTTTCCTGCATGCCGCTTGAACCGTAAGCTTCGGTAGTCATTTTTGAAACAGTACGTCTACTTATACCTAATGCGGCCGTAACACGCTCTCGCACTTGCGACAGTGGTAATAGAGGATCACCATTTTGATACTCTGCTTCAAAGTAATTACGAACCTTGATCACCAGTTCTCTCGCCTGCCTTTCCAGAACAGATTCTTTCGAGATTTTGATATTTGACAGCTGAGCAGCAATCAACACGGACGAACACAAAATACACAACGTAACGTATGGATAATGTGAAAAATATCAGCGAACAAAAACGTAGTGACTAGCAAGTCCGTCTTGTTGCGAGTGACGGATTAAAACAAAAAGAAAATGGCAGTGGGCCATTGAGTGTTCCTTAAAAACATATAGGGAATGTTTTTGTTGTCTTTATTCAAACTACAGGGTGACTAATGACAAATTTTAGATACTGAAGGAGAGCACTCTGTACTCGATCCTGGTTATAATTATGTAATAAAAGTAGGTACTTACTTATTTTTTACTACAATGCCCTAAAATAAATAAAGTTTTGTTACTATTTATTTTACTTACACCTGAGTCAATCGCGGCACGTGTCTTGGCACGCGGATCGCTGCCAACGTTAGTGTAGTAATTAATATTTCTTTTTTATTATATAGTACAGGCGCCAAGGAAGGCCCACTTAATTTCAAAACCAAAATCTAGAAAAGTAGTTCAGTTTTTGGCATTTTCACACAAATGCAAACACTTTTTAGAAACTTGGTATTGCCATCTGGGGTGACCAGGTACCCAAGATGGCCCGAAAAATATTAATGGAAATATATGCATTACTTTAACACTTTTAAAATAAAATATGAAAAGAGAATCATAGCCTTTTTATTATTATTTTTAGCCATTAATAAAAATATTGTTATCAGAAGGTTTTGATTTTCTTTTCATATTCCTTTTATTTAAATTAACCAAAAAACTATATGTGAGCTATCTTAAGTCCATCAAAATATAAACCAACCGTAAAATATAAATAAACTACTATTTAGGATTAAATTTATCTAAGAAACTAACTCTGAACGTAACTTATCTAAAATGTAAATAAATCAGGTCTTTTTTCTAAAATATTTTTGTTGTATAGTCATTCATAGGGAATTATAGTAAAGGCCTTGATAGGAACTTACACCCGGGTTAATCTCGTCATTTATAATCTCGTAAAAATACAAAAAGGAAATGAAATAAACAGTCATCTGCTATTTGTTAATAAATAGAATACAGCAGTTTAGAGCAAAAAAAATTGCTTTTGATTTGTTCATTTTCAAAAGGATTGAGATAGTGGACTTTGTAAAAAGTGTACCTATCGTCTTGACATAAAGTCATGTGTGTTCAAAATGGTGATGCGCCAGTAAAAAAACACACTTGCACTATTGTTTATGGTACTAGTAGCATAAGCCCGCGGAATTTCAAATGTTTCGGATAATCACAAACTACATTTTTTAAGTGGGCCATCTTAGGCACCTTCTTCGGCGACACTACCTTATTTTTTCTTTTCATGTATAAACTATCACATCTCAAACTATCGCATCCTCGTATTTCAAAAATGACCCACCAGTCACCCTGTGTAATAAATATATGCGTTCGATATCATTTATTAATTGATCTACAACTATCAACTATCAAATTAGAACTGTCATCGAGAAGGTAAAGAAATGGAAATAGTATAAAACAATAAATAATTTCAAATATTGCAATAATTTTTCCTTAATGTCAGCATTACACGATAAAACTGTAAGCACCTTCAAACAATATATCAAGTTACAAGTAAATCAATTCTACTTACATATTATGTTTTGTTATCGTCTTAAGTAACATCAAAGTAATATTCAATATTCAACTTGAATATTTCTTTGTTGTTACTTATTTGTTTATATGATAACAATGTTATAACTTTTAATAGGCTTTCTTGTTAAGTATCTGTTTATGTATTTATTTAGCTAAGTATTATGTTTTCCAAAACTATAAGAGAAAATAAAAAGTTCAAATATTTGATTAAATTAGCTTCTTTAATTTGCAACGAGGCTACTTAAAGTAGAATTATTTCAATTGGTTACATTTGAAGTCTGTCAGTTTTAACTACATAGTGCGGTGACTTGCTTAAAAACATCATTACAGACTTGAAACTTTTGTGAATTTTAAAAATCATCAGGCGAATCCTTGTTTTATTTTTATTTTTTCTTTCGTAAAGAATACTGGTCACCGTCCATACATTCAAAATCTGTCACTTAAATTCTTTTGTTGACCCCGTTTTGAATTCGTTGGTGTTTCAAACAGTTGTCTATTATATTTAATATCTAAATCTATTAACAATATTTTTATATTCGATGCAGAAATAAAATTATTTCATAAAATAAATACATAACCTCTACCTGTCAGTCTCAGACGTAAATTCAGACTCGGAGTTATAAAAGTAACAATAATTGTGATAGTTTCGCAGCCGAATAGTTTCAAATATCAGGATATTAGCTTAATCCTTGCGTAATAATAAGCGGCCAACTAAATGTAGAAATAATTAACATATAAACAAGGCACACAAAGGACTATAAGAAAAAACATAACAAATAGCTATGTTTAGCTTTAATATTAACAGTATTTTTATTTTTATATGATCTTTGCTCTAATATAATTTTTAGTTTCGGCCCTTCATAAGGTTGCTTTCAGTAAAACTTAAAACGATAGATTGGCTGCATTCAAAAACAATATTTCTCGTAAATATTTAAAAATAAATTTCTTTTATTTTATCTTTTATTCCATGGACTCTCTTATCACGGTTTTAATTGCTTTAAAATCAGTAAAAAAAACATATTTTTTGTGATATATTTGAAATTAAGACGCGACATACAGGTATCAGTCATCTCAGTCAGTTGACAGGTCATAATTGACCGGGCTTCTTTAGGGATCAAAATAAAAGTACATAGAGTCTGGCTAACGAAAGTAGACAATAGGGGTGTTTGCAAACTTTTTAAATGGCAACTTATTCTGGTGTCACTGTTGTCAATCGAACGATTGTTGGTGGTTTTGGTAATTGAGATTTTGGTATTTTCGTATTTGAAAATGAATAAAAAAAAAAATTGATAGTTTTATTACCAATGTAGGAAACAGCGATACCAGTGACTTTGACAATTCATTCCATATACAATAAATAAAAATAATTATTGTATTTTATTGTTTTATTTTTAAGCCTGATTAATACTAGTTGCCTATCACTTTAATTAATACTTCGCAACAAAAAGTAGGACACTACTAATATTGTTATTTTTTACGATAATAAAAAAAAAATCATGTATCATGTTTGTTTAATCCATATGTATCGTACTATCATGATGGATTTATTTTGAATTCACCAGAATTTTTAATTCTCTACTTTCACTAGCCAGAATATATTAATTTAACAAAATAATGCAATTTTTTTAGTTGAACTATCAGAACCTTTATAAGTATTATTGCCATCTTTATCTTTATCACTGCTGTCAGTACTCAGACATATAATTAATGCATTTTCAATAATATTGATATTTATTCACAAGTAATCGAATGCAATCATTCAATTCTACTTATCAGCTTTCGAGTTTTAGAGTTACATCCCCAGTGCTTAAAAAGAAAAAGGGTTACCTGACGTAACATTGTAACGACGCGTTCAGTTCTTTAGATCAGAAATTGTTTATTATTGAAAACAAATCGTAAAATTACTCGTATCGGCCACTGATATTATAAAAATGTAATCGTAATTGAAAAAAGTAAAGCAATTCTGCAGTTCTAACAAAACGAAAAATATATTATTTTATGCTAGGTTAAGTTGTTGAAGTTTGATGAATTGTCAAATGTTACCTATTGAATAAGTTTACTCCATTGCCACAGTGGTTGTTTCATGGAACATTTTAGAGACATGTCAAATATGATTTTTAATGTTTATAACAATATGATTTTTAAAGTGTTTTTTTATTGCTTTGCCTCGGTCGACAAGCAAGGGGGAGGTTAATGAGAAGAAGTCTCACACTGTCTGGGTTTCGTCTGCCGGGGCCTGTCCCCCAGGCAGGGCTCTTTCGTGCTTCTGAGTATTCTCCCCCTCCTCCACGAGAGGAGTCCACCTATGGGTTTCCCTGTAGGGTTGTCATCCTTGGCGGAAAAAAGTTGCTATGCCGCGAAATACTCTGCTTAGATGTATTTATTCAAGAATTAGATTTTTAAGTTAGATTTTATTTTATGATTATTAAGGTGCAGTCGCCTTATTTCGTCCCCAATCTAAAGTTACTTTCGTCAGTCAGCCATTGCAAAAGTTTGGCGGTGGATTGTACCTTCTGTCTTGACGACTGTACCTTTTGACGACCGGCTGGTGTAGTGGTAACATACATTGTTAGTTTTTGATTATTTAAAATTATAAAGAAATTGTTTACCTAAAGTTTGATGTTTTATTTATTACTCTACTGGTAATTAAAAAAATATATAAAAAAAAGTATTTACAAAACTAAAAACCCAACTGCGGAATACAGTAAGTTCAAACTAAAAAGCGTGAAACAAGCACATAAGACTATAACAGCTTTTAAATTTGTATTTGTAATAAAAAATAGTAGCAGCAGGCGGGGACAAACTTCAAGTACAAATATAAAACTGCTATAAGCTGACAGACATGTTAGTTGAAGTAAGCATTATATTAGAAAAGATTCACAAAATATATACTTGAATACTTAATTAGCTTGTCCCCGCCTGCTGCTACTATTTTTTATTACAAATACAATTTAAAAGCTCTTATAGTCTCATGTGCTTGTTACGCGCTTTTTAGTTTGAACTTACTGTATTCCACAGTCGGGTTTTATATATTGTAATTGCCCGCTTTTTAGTTTGATGCATTGTACAATTAACACCTGAGCAGATATTGGCAGTCATTATAGGTATCGTCCGTTCATTGAAGATAATGATAGTGCTTTTACACATAGACATTTAAATTCACCCTATCACAATGTCATATTTAAGTACCTATGCTGTGTTGGAATATAAAACCGTTATATTTATGTGACCAGAAACCATGGTGAAACCAACCATAGAAATGGTGAAACCCAACTTGATTATAAGACTGTGTATGGTGAAAAAGTCTCAGACATGTGAAGTTTCAAATATCAGAAATTATTTGTTTTTATGCCCTCCCAATGTTTATTTTAAGAGGCCATCTTGAAATTTTATGAATCCAATATTACTCGCGCTGTTAATACGAATCTTTTGATATCTCTTGTTTTTTTAGAAATAGCTTTTGACTAATTAAGTAATTACTGGTAGTTTTATTTTTCTGCTTTCGAAGTTATTTAAATTGTATTCAAAGTAATAACTGACGCGAGTCAAAAATAAAGCATGCACATCAACGGAGCAGCAAATGCAATAAAAAAAGATGTCAGTAGTTACCAAATAAGCGAATGGAAAGCAAGAAACTCAAGTCCTAAGTTGAGATGCACGCAACTATTAACTGGTTATCAATTATATCAATTCTCGTAATATCGTTCCAACCACACGAGAAGGCAGGCACAGCCGGGTAGCCATGTCTCGGAGATTGTGACGGCCACAGGGTCATGGTGGCGACAGAGGTGCGAGAGTTCATGCGTCTTGGAGCGTAGGCTCCGGCTATTCCATTGGAGGAGATTGGCTATAGTTAGTAATGAGTTCAGCAAGAGGGTTGAGTTTGTGCACGCTATGCGTCTCACTCCGTCTTTTGCGTTTCTAACCCGCATTACAATTTGTGAAGTTTATAAATTGAGACTTATTACACAAAAGATCTCAAATCACAAGTGCCGGGAGGCAATCTCTTTCAGGCAATCTCTCTATATCAATCTCAACAATATTTCTTTTACGACTTTTTACAAATTTTGATAAATAACACAAAAAGGTAAACAATTTTTTTTTGCTCCCTTGAAATAATTAAAAAAATATTGTTAGCCCGCTGCACGCACACGACATTTTGACTACACAAGGTGGGTGGCATACCTAGCTCAGAAAACCGAACAACGCCGGTTAAGTGGCAAAAAATACAATATTTTTATGGGAAAACATAAATTTCAAAAGCTTTAAATTTTAAACAGTCATAAGACAAATTTTGATAGGATTGATGTGGAGAGGCTGCCTGCAAGAGGTGATACGCTAATTTAAATTAACCCTGTATTAAAAAAACGTGAACTGTGAGAAAAGGGAAAAATTAAAAGGTAACCAAAAAACTAAAAAGAAAAAAAAATATTAACATTTCTTTATTGCTTTACCCAAAATAACGAAATCCATTTGCGAAGTAGTTCCTAAAATATATGATTCTTTCTTAGGAATTTATTCTAGTTAAGCGATGAGTAATAGCCTAAGAAATTATGCCACCGCTTAACGGGCAATCACAAATCCAAGGTAAGAATAGCTTACAGCTGGGACACTCCTATTAAACGCAGTCCCATCAAATAGAACATTTAACGTAATAATCAATACCCTCAGCTTGTTGCGGATAAACATAAACTGAATGGCATTAGGAATACTAATAAGCTCACACGTAAATGTAGGTAACTGCTGTTTACAAACAAATACGGACAAAACATTGTTTACCGAGGGAACGTTTTGTTAGGGAAAAATGCAGACAAATATACTGCTTAGGTCTCGTTTAAAAGAATCTGGTTATTGTTTTATTAATAAGTAGTATAAATGAACTCCAAGATAAGACTGAAGCTTAGACTGAGTTAGTTAAAAGCGATATGATAATTGATATCTTTAGCCGCATGGTACTTAACGGTATAAATTTATATAAACTCACTTTCAAATCATGTTTTATTAAGAGTATCTATCTAAACACATAACTTGACGCCTGTATCCTTTATGGTAGACAGAACACCAAAGGCTATAAGACAATTTGAAGTCAAGTTTGATTTTGGAGAAATTATAATGATAGAGAAAAACTTATGCAGTGACAGGGTTTCAGCCCATCTCCCACGTAAGCGCCAATGAAAACTCTGTCTCTTAACTGACTCTTCCAGTATGCCCGGAAAGAGAAGTAGAGTTAGCTTTCCTCCCGGGCATTAAGAGTTAGCCATATTATGTCGAGGCTAACAATACGTCCGCATCGGTGATATTAGAAGAATGAGTTAATGATAATGAAACTGAATGCAATGATCGACTCAGTGAAATGTTGAAAGTGACAAAATCGATAAGTAGGATGGCTGTGCGTGCATGCCAACGAATCTATAACTTGGGTTTAATAATTGGTCAATATTAATTCAATTGGTGCTGTGATTGTAACTGTATAGTAACTGATATAATAAATGCGATAATAATATATCGATAAAAATAATATATCTCGATTTGATTTTAAATAAAGTCCGGGTAACTCACGGTAGCTCTGTTATTAATTCACGTTAAGTATCATATTCTTATAAGTAAAAAAATATCGGAAATGTGCTGTTAAAAGAAACTTATTCACAATTTAAACTAAATTATTTATCGATTAATTTCCACTAAATCCACCGCTATAATTACCTGCATTTAAATTGGCCAGGATTATATGGATTAACACAGCAGCGCGCCAACTTGAAGGATGTCCTGTAAAATCTTTCTGGACTTTCGACAGCATCGTGATCCCGAATGCTCTATATTAAGCCCTATTTGCAAACTCTATCTTTATTCTAAGGTCATCGCCTAGTGAATAGCATGTTTTTTGGTTATTGTGGCAAAATTTAAACAATTTAGGTTGTTTTTAATTAAAGACAAAAGATCTTATTTTGAGACCTTTCGAAATATATTTTAATGAGCTTAACTAGAATTGTATTTTATTTAATATTTAGCATTCATACAATTTTGGAACTGGTAATTGTACCAAATAAATAATACAATTGTCTAAAGACGCATAAGATCCATGGCAAATTAAAAATACGGACTATACAAAAGAAATAACGAGTAAAACAGATTTCTCTGAAAATAAACTGATCAAAATTTTCTTTGCGTCCCTAGTCGTGCTTGCTGGTATTTGATATGAATATTAAGAACCTTTTAGGAGACCTGGGACGTAGCATTTTAACGATATAAAACTGTTCTAACTGAAAAGTATGGTCTAATCTAAATCACACATTGAAAGGACAATCAAGTATTTTTTTTAACTTATTATGTGGGCTACCAAACTACAGAAATGTATACATAAATAAATCATTACACATACATACATAATCGCCACAATATGGCTCGAGTACAAAGATTTTTTCTCAGTTTAAAGTTCAGCTAAGACCTAAACTGTTTATGCAGTTTTCTTTAGTGGAATCAAAGGTATAAGACGCGAGTGTACCTCGGTATCTCAAATGGGCCTCTTATACGTATTTAAGTATCCTTAGTATTTTTTTACTTTGGTTGAATAGTGAATTTGGAATTTAACATTAAAATTTGTTTTTACCATCTCAGATGGGCCTCTTATACGTATTTAAGTATCCTTTAAGTATTTTTTTTCTTTGGTTGAAAATTGAATTTGGAATTTTACATGTAAATTTGTTTTTACCGGCTACGGCGAAGCAAAACGGAGGGTTAGGATTTTGACCTGTATGTATGTAAGAATGTATTTATGTATGTGGGTATGGATGTTCATCTTTTCCCTCAGAACTTCTAAACTAGTAATCATAATTGGACAAATGAGGTGTCGTTAGAAGCCTTTTCACTGTCCGCTGGTTATCGGCTATGCAAAATTACGTTAAATTTGCTACAAATTTACATTTAAATTTTCTACGGCGACATAAAGTGAAGAACTAAAAAATAGTTTTCTTAAAGTTTCGCGTGGGGTATCAAACGAAAGAGCTTTGTGAGCACAGCTGAAGAATGTAAAAAATATTACTCGAAAATATGTGAAATAATAGCTATATTAAGGAACTAAAAACATATTCTTGACTGTTTCGTGTGGGGTATCAAATAAAAGAACTTAGTTAGCACATTTCAAATATGTAAACACCAAAATAATGAAAAACAATTTGAAAACTAAAACCCGACTACTAAAACATGCTCTAAAAAGTATCAAACAAGAAAATAGTCTCTGCTGAAATATTAATGTATTTACGTCATATTGATAGAGATATGTTCAAAGGATAGCCGTGGACGTATGCCACCTTTTATAGCAAAACAGACTTTAATAGCAATTCAGACATTTTAATAATAAAATAAAATCAAAAAAAAATATACTTTTTAGAGCGTGTTTTAGTGGTCGGGTTTTAGTTTTTAAACATTTTTTTACCTCTTAGAAATGATGGCGGTATAGTGGCAAAAACTGTTTCATTTAAAATTAGCGTTTTAAACGCAACATTAAAAAATAAGATGAAATACATCAAATACTCTAACTCAAATACTCCACGAGTTAAATTTAAAAATAAAAAGAAAATTTTCACTATCTTTAAAATAATATGATGCTTACAATAACGCGCTTAAGTTGTCATGCATAAATTACAGTCAATTTGCATGAAGTTTCCTATGGGGATGAAGCCGAGCAATGAGTTATTACGTACTAGGGAAGACATCGCCTATCTTTGCTTAGTCACATCAAACTGCGGTCCCTGAGCCGCACTTCACTCAGACGTTTGCAATCAATGTATGTTATAGGCCACACATTGTATTTTTGTAAATAAAGATTGCTGTGTATTAAGATAATGCAATAATATCTCCAATTATACCTACATCTAAGCGCACAGGAATATTTTTTCATCATTTAAGAAATAAGATTTCATTATTTTAAAATCAAATATGAATAATATTGTTTTTGTCGCCATGTTCAATAATTCATCAAAGACTAAAAACATTTAGATGGCAAAAGAGGTAAAATATCACACTTGCTCGTAAAGTGAGCGTTATTCTATTGAATTTAGAACTATAAACTGGGCTATAAGTCACGCGTGCATAATATATTATACCCTAGTGCATAATATAATGAATCCTACAACGTTGAATTGTACCTTTGTGCAAATAACATGCGAGAAAACAGAGTATATTTTATTGGTCCGGGTTATACACTAAATATTTTCAGAAATAACAAAGAGGTTTTATACCACTTCAAATCCATATACATTTTTAAATGTTTGCGCCTTATATTAGTAAAATAAATTTGTATATTAAACAAATTATTCACAATTTACAATCATTTGTCATAAAATATTAAAATATTTGCATTTAACACTCCAAATTAAACATTTTCACTTAAAATAGGCTGTATATGCTATACAGACATTGACACATTTGACGGAAAAAAAAACATACGCGCATGCGCGAGGTTCGGCGCCATTTTTCAATCACAATTCACAGCTTTGTTATCAAGTGTGTTTGTTATTTTATGACCACGTATGTCTGTCTTTTACTCACAAGTGTGTTGAAAAACGTCGTATGTAACTCGTGAGCGTTGCTAATTACAGTCTCGGCTCATTATTAAGCCCTCGCCTGCGGCTCGGGCTCAAATCACAGCCTCGACTGTAATTAGCAACTTCGCTCACTTGTTACATACCTAACATTATTTAAGCGTAGAAAAAGCTTTTCGTAATTTTTATGATTATTTTAATCTAAATGTGTTTTTTCAAAAGGCAGACAAAAAAGTTTAATTGAGTTTACGTGTAAAAAATGTTGATAAATTAGTAACTAATTACCATAAATTATATAAAAAAATCGTATAGGCATTGTATGGTAATAGTATAATGTATACAAGTTATTAAAGAGATACACAACCACGTTTTATAAGGATACCGACACTTAAGTTGATTTCAACCTAACAAAATTATTATCCTTGTAAAAATACGTACTATTTGTAACTGTTCCCATGAACAGAACGTAGCGAATTTTATAAGGCATGTGTTTAATTCCATGGAAAAAAAAACTAACAATTACTTCGTTTACGAATTTCTTTAGACACATTATTAATGCCTAAACTTATATAAAGTATGCCTTCAATGTTCTTGTACACAAAACAGAAAAACAAACACAATGTACGAATAGGCGGCCTCATGGCTAAAGAGTATTATGTTTACTTCCATTGAAAGAAACGAACTCATTGCGTAATGCAGGCGCTATTATCACGCTAACCTGCACGAGTAAAAAAAGGGTGACATACCAGTCGTTTGTTACGAATCCTTTGGTGGATCGCTTATATTTACGTTCCAGTTTCCTTATTATTATCTTGACGTTTTCTCTTTGGTACGACGAATATATTTACACTTATAAACAATACTTAAGTAATATGAAAATAAAAAAAAAAAAAATTGCGTCCTGAGCGGTGGCTAAATTGTGAATGACGAGGCCCAATAGGTCTGCATAGACTGAAGAGTGTGACAGAGATGCAAATGGTTGAACCTTATTTTTTTTTCTATCAACGAAAGTGCGAGTAGTAAGTCCTAGATGTGAGACTACATGTGTAATAATTATAATAATTAAGTAACAATTAAGTGCTTATCTGAAGGAAGAAGCAAGAAGTATAATTTCTTTGGGATAGCTACTCTACACGTAGTAATAATAACTCAATGAAGCCGCGTAGAATCTGAAGGTTGAAAACAAATGATTTGACATTTTGAATAACAACATAATATGTGGGTGTGGGTTTGTAAATTTCATAACAGAATTAAGAATTAGTGAAGAACATACCGAAATAAGTATACAATACGAGTATAATAACCTTGAGGATAAAAACCGAGAAAGAGTAGCAACTATTAAATATCTACTTAATAAACTAAGTTAGTTGGTAGTGGTTGTGTTGTGGCAATAAATTAGTATCTATATCTACAGCGAGACAGTTTTTAGGATTCCGTACTCAAAGGGTAAAACAAAAATAGACACTTCTCATAGATGACGTATTTCGGTTGCCGCTATAAATAAAAATTATAAAACAGACCAAATAAATGTTTAAGGGGCTCATACAACAGACATATTTTTTTTACAGTTTCCTGTTGCATTAACTGGATGACGCAGTTTGCGTAATGAATCGAGATAATGTTTACTTATTTTATGTGTACATTATATAATGCACTTTTTGAATTATTGAGAAGATATAGAAATTATGAATTTGAATGATTTGAAAAATAAATATTATTAAGGAATAGTGATTGTTAAAATGGAGGATGTTATGAAGAACATTTTTGGAGCATCAATTTTAGGTGAACTTTGGTGCACCCATCTTCCTGAGCAGTACGGAACCCTTCATACGCGAGTCTAGTCCGCACTTGGCCGGTTTTATTTTTATCTGATTTTAGGAGGTGTTTAAAAGGGAGGAGGCAAATTTAGTATCTGTAGTCGTTATCGCCTAAGCGATGCCATTCCGCTACAAAACATGCAGGGTGTAGTAAGTTTGGCTCCGTTCAATAATAAAGTCTTGGTCAAAAGCACGTGTCACATTTTCCGACACGTTCGTCTAGGAATGGAAAGTTTTACTGAACTGACCTTACGCGGTTTATAAAGTTTTATTTGAACAACCGATAAAAGCTGGGAGTCAAGTGCGTTCTAGCGAATTTTATATTTCTGAAATATTTTTTTTGTTAACGTTGCTATTTCTTTAAAATTCAATAAGTGTAATATTTCAATCTCATTTTGTCACTACCGTATTTAAATTGAAGTTTTATTTTAATTTCTACTTTGTATTATTTTAGTGTTTTGAAAAGAATATGAGATCTGTATGTTTTTCACTAGGTAACACATTCTTCTTTTTATCATATGCTTTACATTTTAAGAGGAAACTGAGAAAAAAACACTTGAGATTTGGAGTAAGACTTTGCCTGAATTCCCTATAGACTAAAGAAATACTACACGGACCTTAGAATTAAAGACATTGTTATATGAATCGTAAGTTACCAAAAGCATCGCTAATACAATGCTTATGTGCTCACTGCACTCCTAGTTTATTTTAGCAATTACCACAGTGTTTGTGATTTATACTTTCCTTGTAACTTAACATGAAATAAATTTGCTGAGCAATTGAAATGAATATAGGGTGCAGCTAAGATAACTAGCTGCCCGTTAGCGCAATTAAATATGGACGTAAGGTATCGTAATTAATCTCGATAAATTATGCAAAAGTCTCTTCAAATGATACCCAATTGTGTACAACCATAAAGTTTAATTGTTAAGAACCAATACTATAATAAAGAGCAAAGACACACTTGAGTACCTAAGTGTAGCAAAATATACGGTGAAAAATATTTGGTGTCTATCTTGCCTGTGTCCGCAGTATAGAAATAAATAAAACGCAGTCTTCGCATAGCAGAAATGATTATAAAAAATTTAAATGAAAATATTAATGAATAACTAGTTTGCAATAGTCTTAAACTCGATATTTTATTTTATATAGCCATTTGTCAATTATTGCATACTTATCCGAAACCTCAATTTATTAAAAACGTCTACGGCGCAACGTGCAGTACGGTAACGTGCGTTAGAAAAGTTCAATAGAAAATTCACATATTAAAGCTGTAATCCCCAACTGAAGTAATTTCCGTAAATTGATCACTTCTTCGGGGGAAAGAGAAATAGAACAGAACTTTAAGTAATTAACCGCACAGATAACATCTTGCTTTCGTATTTCGTATGTGAAATACCTGTATAAATATAAAGGAACACAGAGGCATAAACTTTAAGCACTCCATCCTCTTCTTCATGTTTATTTTTCACAACTTGATCTTTTCTGCTTCAAATATATACACACCTCGGCTCTCATCAACTGGATTGGTAGCAATTACGTCTTATCTATTAAATTGATAGCATAGGATAACCGGCAAAATCTAACTTGATAAATTATGGAAATAAAATAAGTCAGTTTTTTACTCGAAGCTCACACTAAACTTTCTACAAAACAAAAAGCACAGTAGACTCAAACGAATATCAACAGGTGCGTACATTCGTAGAAATACCCTCCTATTTGTTAAGTTACTTCGCTGGGAGACCTTTTAATGAAAGAGGAACACAGAAGCATCATTGAACAGAGCTTCGTACACGCAATATCACAGTTGATTAAATTTACTTATCGGAAACATTTTATTTGTAAAAATAATTCGAAATGAGATATGAATTTGACTTACGTTTATTTGTAGTTATGAAGAATGGTGACACTTTTTATAGTAATTGTTTTACGGAAACTTGGTAAATTGAGGGAAAGCACGCGTGCGTTCGGAATAATTTCCGCGCGTGTGTTGAGACGGAGGCGTCTTGTTTCGTCACAGGGCAGAAAGCCTCTGGTTGTTCGCATCGAGAGAGCCCCCGGCATTGCTTGCGCTGCCGAATTGATAATGTGTACCTATCTATCCCCCCGCCACATTTCTGTTGTTAGTTTCATAATCCTCTGCTTATCACATTAGTTTATACAAATAACTACTGGAGTGAACGTAAATAAATTGTTAATTAAGTAGTGCAGCTTTTTGAGCCTTAGAAAAAAAAATACTTACTTTCATCTGAAATAAACAAAAAATATAGAAGTTGTATGAGGTACAAAAACAACCTGTAGTTTAAGAGTTGCGTCAGATTTACGTTATAAAGATTATTAAACGGAATTCATAAAAGGTGCCTGTAACAACTTCATTTCTAAATTATTTGCACTCTTATTTAGATTAAATCTGAGTGAAAAACTTTACTTTAAAATGTTAAGCTACCTATATTAATATTCCCTTTAATTTAAATAAATTTAAATAATAAATAAATAATAATGTTTTAAGTTGGTAAAGCCAAAGTTTTGGTATATTCTTGGAGCAGTTTATTTATAATATTACAAGTCTGTGCGTTGGTGTGGACGTGTGGGCCAGTGGTCCAGGTTGGCACCATGCTTAGAGATACTAATCTTGGAGCTCATCATCATCACAACTCTTTGTAGTGAGCCCACTGCAGGGCATGAGTCTCTTCCCTGGGTGAAGAGGAGGTGTAGGCCATAATCCACCAAGCTGGCCCAGTGCTGGGTGGTGGATGCCAGAATTTTCAGGGTGCCAAGATGGCTTCTGACAAACCCTAACGACTACTGTATACAATTATAAAGCACCCGGGACCGACTGCTTAACGTGCCCTCCGAAGCACGGAAGTCGTCGTGAGAAATGAATGGTCGGCGGTCACCCATCCAAGTACCGACCGCGCCGAACGTTGCTTAACCTGCGATATCGTATGATACACACAGTAACTACGGCGCCACGACGACTTCCGATGACAAAATGACGATGTCAGAAATACCGAAGCTTCGAGATTTTCAATTGACCGAATGGACAAAATCCCGAAAGTTAAAATGTCGAATGTGAAAATACTTGTGGGTCTAATTGAACTTTACGGGGGGAGGTGGGTAATACTCTAGGGTTTATATGCCGCCGGCCGCTGCCCGCGCCACCGCTCGCTTCGTTATACGAGGTGTTTCTTTGATTTCCCATAACTCTAGGGTATAAATGGGACCATGCAAAAGAGTCAAATAATTTTTCATTTTTTTTATTATTTACAAATTAATTAAATTAACTCAAAACATCTTATATAAAACACCTTTCTGCGAAGTATGACAACGTCGTATTTTCTATCCCTTTTTATAGCTATGCACAGGTAAAGTTCGTAACTTTTTGCAATGAACATTGTATGCAACGTTGCTCAACGTTTGAAAAGTTTTTATTGTTTGTTGTATGGCTTCAGTGGCATTTTTAACGATGAATTATACTACTCAAAACAAAATAGGGGCCACCTCGTTTTTAAAAACTTAGGTAATTTAAACTTTTAACTTAATTTTAAGCTGGTTTAAGTGTCCTTGCATAAAATTGATATGTTGATGTATTCTTAACATTATTCTGAACAAAGTTTTTTAATCTTTGCCCTCAAGTGGAAAAACATAGAGAAATTTATGGACTATCTCAGCAGTACAGCGGACAAGGTTCAGCAACGTTTTCCCACAGCGCAGTTGGTGTTCCTGGGGGATTTTAACGCACACCACGGACAGTGGTTATACCCGTTTCAGGACACTGACCATGCTGGTAGAGAGGCTTTTAAGTTTTCGCTCACTCATGGCCTCTCTCAGCTTGTTGACGAGCCTACGCGCATCCCAGACGTTGCTGGCCACACTGCTTACTGCCTGGACCTTCTGCTGACAACCGATCCCGACAGATATTCGGTGTCCGTCACTGCACCCTTAGGGACATCCGATCACTTTCTGGTGAAATCTGTATCGCAGTACTCGCCACCTGACACCCGACCAAGTGGTTCTAGGCGAGTATGGCGTTACAAGTCGGCAGATTGGGATGAAATGCGACATTTCTTCGCATCTTATCCGTGGCGGCAAGCTTGTTTTACATCAACCGATCCATCGTGCTGCGCTGATGCAGTCTCAAGTGTGATAGGTCAAGCAATGGAGTTCTTCATTCCCTACGCTGATCTATCCCTTGAAACCAAAGCTCGCCCATGGTTTAGTGCTGAATGCTTTTCCGCTGAAAAGCGTAAGCGAGAAGCGTACAAAGCCTGGGCAACCGCTCGCAGAAGCAAAGCCGATGACTCGCATGAACACAAGAAGAGGTACAATGCTGCCGCCAAGTCCTGCAAGAAGGTGATCAAAAGAGCTCGTTTCGCCCACATAGGCTGTATTGGAGACAGAATAGCGTCATACCCCTCGGGAAGCAAAGCTTTCTGGTCCCTCGCCAAGTCGGTCGAAACGAACTTTTGTGGCCCATCGCTGCCGCCACTGCGGAAACCTGACGGTTCTCTGGCCCACACCGCTAAGAATAAGGCGGATTTATTTGCCAGTATCTTTGCGGAAAATTCTCGTCTAGATAGCCAAGGAAAAATCCCACCCCAATTACTTCAGTTCGGTCCTACAATGGGTACCGTTCATATTCGCCAAAAGGAGGTTCTTAAATGCTTGCTGCACCTAGACGAGAATAAGGCTAGCGGTCCAGATGGTATTCCTGCAGTGGTGTTGAAACGCTGCGCAGCTGAGTTGTCTCCCATTTTTGACGCGTCTCTATAGACTTTCTTTGGAATCTGGTAAAGTCCCAAAATCCTGGAAGCTGGCTAACGTACAACCAGTACCGAAGAAGGGAAGCCGTGCTGATCCTGTCAACTATCGACCAATCTCAATCACTTCCATACTTTGCAAAGTCATGGAACGTGTATTGAACAATCGACTCCTGGCATACCTCGAGACCAACGAGCTCCTAAGCGATAGCCAATATGGTTTCCGCAGTGGACGCTCGACCGGCGATCTTCTCGTGTATGCCACACACTTATGGAGCGAGGCCTTGGAGGGTCATGGTGAAGCAATAGCTGTTTCCTTAGACATATCCAAGGCCTTTGACAGGGTCTGGCATGATGGTCTCTTAAGCAAGCTTCCAGCATATGGCATACCGACCGGGCTCTGCGACTGGATATCTGATTTTCTGAGGGAACGGTCGATTCGAGTAGTCTTAGACGGCTACTCCTCTGACCTAATGGCGATTAATGCCGGGGTACCTCAGGGATCTGTTCTCTCTGCAACTTTATTCTTGCTGCACATTAATGACCTCCTAACACCAGGCATTATTGGATATGCTGATGACAGCACTGTTGTTGAGAGATATATATCCAATGCGCGAACGAGCGCCCATGAAATCCAGGTTTTGAGAAAGTCTATGATTGAGCGCGTTGATTGGACCTTGCGGAATGTGTCCGATTGGGGCGAATCTAACCTGGTCAAATTCAACGCCTCCAAAACACAAGCGTGTCTATTCTCCGCAAAAAAGAGCACCTTTACTTTTACGCCCACTTTCCAGAATGTATCTGTTCCCATCACCGACCAACTAGGGCTTTTGGGCGTCACTATAACGTCCAAATTAAACTTCGGTCAACAAATTGAGTCTATGGCAAAAACGGCTTCCAAAAAATTGGGTATCATCTCGAAGGTCCGGCGGTACTTCAGCCCTGAACGGCTGCTCAACTTATACACAGCCCAAGTGAGGTCGTGCATGGAGTACTGTAGTCACCTTTGGGATGGTTCTGCCAAATACCAGCTCGAAGCCCGTAAAATCATAAATAACAACAACCTTACAAACAAAAAATTGCAGACGCTGGAGCATCGTCGTAAGGTTGCTTGTTTGACAGTATTTTATCGGCTACATTTTGGTGAGTGTGCGAGTGCTCTTTTTGACCAAATTGAACCCACCCCTTTTTACCACCGGACTACCAGACGCAGACAGAACTTCCATCCCTATATAGTGGATTTACCAAGAAGTCGAACAAAACGCTTCGATAGTTCCTTTTTGGTACGGATTGCCAAGGAGTGGAACAATCTGCCTGCGTCTGTTTTTCCTGACCACTACAGTCCTGGAACTTTTAAGTGTCGAGTGAATAGGTTTCTCGTGGATGGACATGTAACACCATAGTCTTCATGCGCACTTTCCATCAGGTGGCATGGAAGACAAACGTCCTATCCTTACAATATAAAAAAAAAAAAAAAAACAAGTTAAAATTAACCTAATCACAAATTCTTATTCACTTGTGTTACGACTATCGTTACGAACGTTTCTCGATTTGTTTCACTACTTTTTTGAGTTTTATCATTAGAAATCATTACAATGCCACGCATTCGGCACCATATGAGCATAAAAACAGCTTCTAGAGCACTAGTATTTCTGCAAGAGGGAGAATCGCTACGACCAGTAGCTCTACGCCTAGGTGTATCGCGGCGAGCTATCCGAAACGTTTGGACTCGCTACCAGGAGACTGGTAGTGTTGTTGTTAAAACGAGGTGGCCTATTTCGTTTTGAGAAGTATATAATCGATTGTACTCATTTTCATACTTATGTACGTATTTCGTCAGAATTGAATAATAATTATGTGAATGTACAAAAAGCTTCCTAGCCGGTATCCCAATTTCACAAATGTATGTATGTATGTTTGCATGTTTGACCGCGTATATCTCCAAAACTACCAATCTTATTGAAATGATTTGTGACTGTAAGCTAGTTAACTAAGAATTACGAAATAGAGCACTTAAACTGACATCAAATTTGAAGACGGTTTTTGAAATTATGTATATAATGGGCCGTATTCGACATTACAATCCCTAATTTTAAGTCTATGTTGTGTCAATCTCAGTAACTTCAAAATCAGTTTTCGTTGGCAACTTTTCTGTTTGAAGTATTGTTGCAAAAATAGCATCTAGCGTGTCATAGCGGAACTGCAATAGTGAAAGTTGCTATCATCAACTTCGCATAATTAAAGAGCTTTTTACAAGGATAATAATTTATGAACTCATTAAATTAAGATTGATGTTATCTTGGAATGTCACATATCACTTTTATACCACATATTCTTTGGCAAAAAGTATTATTTTTAACTAAAGGACAAAACCTCAAAGATATGGGATATCAAATAGAACACCTTGTGAGGCCTATATGAAATCTAACTGCTGCTCCTCGCTACGCTCATCCTCGCACCTCACCAACCTACTCGCTTTATTGTGGAATTATGAGCTTCAGATTTTCGGGCTTTCAGTGAAGTGTTCTTACGGGAATTTGCACTTTCCATCAAATAAACATTCGACTTTGATATTTGGCATTACGTTTATAGGTGTTATGAATCGGGCTTTTGTATTTCGGTATTATAATGCGTATCCCACATCGTGCACCAGCGGTCCTCAATAATCTATAGCATTTTAAGAAACCGTGTAAACGAAGGTTAATACTCGATGGTTTAAATACATGCATACATACATAAACTCACGCCTGTATCCCTTATGAGGTAGGCAGAACACCAGAGGCTACAAAACCATCTGATTTCACGTTTGACAAAATTGAAGGTATTATATGATGGAGAGAGACTATTGCAGTGACAGGGGGCTAGCCAATCGCCTATCCCCCACAAAAACGCCAATAGAAGTGTAGAAAAGGGTGGTCTTCAATAATATAGAGAGCGTGGACTGTAATACACATTTAATAAACAAAGAAAGAGAATTTATAAGATGACAAATTAGATGCGCGAGCGCGTATAAAGGATGCGTCGCAGTGGCGTTTGACAGCTGACTGCCTTGTCGTTCACGTCGAGACTCGGCGGCGCCTCGGCTGCGGTGCGGGATGCGGGGGCACGGCCCATAACGGTATATTACCGTATGTTGATGCATCAACATACTCCCCCGGTTGAAGAGTCTTCAACTGCTGCTGTAACAGGCAAAGGGCAGATGTTGTTGTAGGCTCGGCGAATGATACCCTTTTTGGTGCGGATATCGGCGACCCGTGCAATGCCATCGCTTCCTGGTATGACCTTAACGACTCTTCCCAATAGCCACATTAAAGGGGGTGACGTCTTGTCCTTAATGACGACCAAGGTCCCTTCCTTCAACTCGCCAGATGATCGACTCCATTTGGTCTTCTGCTGAAGCCACAGAACATACTCTTTGGAGAAACGACACCAAAAATGCTGTTTTAAGCACTCTACTCGCCGAAATCTCTGCATGCTGCTGATGTTAGAGTCCTGCAATTGCGGATGTGGTAACATAACCAAAGAGCGTCCAATAAGGATGTGGGCAGGAGTGGGGGGTATAAGGTCTAAAGGATCGTTGGACTTAGGCGTTAAGGGTCTGCAATTTAGAATAGCTTCAATCTGTATCAAACATGTTGCCATCTCTTCGAATGTTAAATTAGTTAGGCCTAAGGTTCGGCGGAGATGATGCTTAGTTGACTTTACCGCAGATTCCCATAAGCCACCAAAATGTGGTGTGTAAGCCGGAATGAAAGAGAATTTAATGACGGGGTCTATTGTATAAGGCTGCAAATCCTGCGATAAAAGTTTAGCTAATTCGTTAAAGGCGCCAACAAAGGTCGTGCCATTATCTGAAAATATATTTCGTGGTTTACCCCTCCGAGCGATAAACCGGCCTAAAGCAGCTAGAAAGGCATCCTTTGTTAGATCCGAAACTAGTTCCAGATGCACGGCTCTTGAAGCCAGACACACAAAAACAGCAATAAAACATTTGATAAGTTTGCATCCCCGACCTTTCCGATCGGCTATCATAATTGGCCCGGCATAGTCGATACCAGTATCAAAAAAAGGAAATTCTAGGTGTAGACGCTGTTCCGGGAGGTTACCCATGATTGGTTGAACCGTGTTAGCCTTTACTCTACAGCACTTGACGCATTGATGAGAGACCTTTTTTGCTAGGTTTCTTCTACCTTCACCCAAATTTTACCTTAACGTCTACTCGGTCCGATTTTAATTAAATATGTTCTAACTTCCTTTAATTTTTCATATATCTGTTCTAAAGAAATATTCATAACTTACCACCAAACGTAGTAGGTATATATCGACATCACGATATAAAATATACTTTAACTGATACGTGTGTACTATAATAATAATTATTAGATTAAAATATGACGATTAAACACAGTAAAATGAATACATTACTTAAAATATAAAGTCCAATAACGCAAAGTTCCTACATCAGCATTTATATTCCTGCTTACACCTTTAAATTTTTATTACACGATTATACTACTTTAAACACATTTTTTCGCACTTTTACGCACTAATACGCACTTTATACGCTTGTAAACGCCACTTTCAAACGCTGGTTAACCGGTTACACTTTATAATACGCCCTGGGTTGACTCGTCTCTTCCACATTGGTAGCTGCAGGAAGTTGTGGTTGCCGGAAAAAAGACCTTCGCAGGGTATTTCTATTGATCTCCGCGGTAATCCATTTGACATGACAGCGCCTGTACGTCCGGTACAAACAGTACAGGGACCCCAGTAGAAGTATCAGCACGATGATGCATAGTAAAATATTACTGGTGCTAAGGTGATAGTGCAGTTGCTCAGCTGCTGCCTTATTACTTCCCACTGCGTTCTGCACGATTGTGGTTTCTTCCTTAGTCTGAGAACCGCCCATCTTCACGGATGTCACTTTTCACCACTTTTTTGAAAATCACGAACACGTATACACGGTGCAGCTCAATATAGAACGCCATAGCTTAATTCAGTTCATTAGTTACATTTAGAAAAAATATTCCATCCCATATACGGAGAGTCTCATATTCGTCGCGCGGATCTCTCGGGCAGGGTCGCCATGTAGGGCGAATGTCAGGAGATGAGTAAAACCATCGAATGTAGATATAAGACTGCCTTTATTATAACAAGAATTTGAGTAATATAGTTAGCGTGATTACACTTGTATGTATACTTATATATATTTCTTACTACTACTACACACCAATGGGCCAGTACTTATGGTGTATCGTAGAAAGTAACAACTGGGGTCCAGCATGCATAAGACTGAGATGGTAATGATTAAATATAAGCTTACATAATGTATGAGAGCTTGATAGCAATATAGGGTGTTTAACGTCATAATCGTAGAAAGAGTTTTTTAATCTGCCTCCTACTCGAATTAAATTGTTTGAGTCGAGAAAGGGAGATAAAGATAAAAGTTTATTTTTAGCAGGTAATAAAGTTCCGGCCTGTAGTAGGAAGTATTCCTCAGCGAACGATTCTTTTTGGCTAAATCTAAGTAAGATAGTAAGAGCGTTTTCTATCTCTACCGGCGTTGGATGGTCGTTTTCTAAAGATTGTTTTCTACATTTATAAATAAATCGTATTGTATACGCCATTACGCGTTGTAGTTTGTAAAAATTTGAAAATTTTGAAATTAAGGTGCTTAAAAAGTGTTCAGAAACGTTATTGATATTAACGTGAAGTGATTTTACAATATCTGGTAAATCAGAAGATGATTGCGGAAGCGCCTTAGGAAATTCCGGCCAAGATGCAGGGTCGTTATGCAAGAAAGATGGGCCTGATAACCAAAGCGATGAATGTCGCAATTTGTCGGCGCTAAGTCCACGCGAAGCGAGGTCTGCGGGGTTTTCACTGGAAGGTACGTAACGCCAGTCTCCACCCACAGTTTCTTGAATCTCTGAGACTCTATGACGAACAAATGTCTTTAATTTTGATGGGGATGTAGAGAGCCATCCCAGAACAATTGTAGAGTCGCACCAAAATACTGATTCGTCAATTTGTAACGTAAGAGAATCGCATACCTTTGAATGCAATCGACTACCGATTAATGCTGCACACAACTCAAGTCGCGGTATTGTCGTTGCCTGGATAGGAGCGACTCTACTCTTTGCACTAAGCAGGTTAACGCACACATCTCCGTTAAGAGTGAGGCTCCGAACATAAATACATGCTCCGTAGCTTCTCTCCGATGCGTCTGTAAATACATGCAATTGTGTCAATATAGCAGAGTCACAGATTACCCTTCGTGGAATTTTTAAGTTATTTAGGAAAGGTAGAGTCCTATGAAAGTCATTCCAAGCTGATAAAATATGCTCGGGAATGGAGTCATCCCAAGAGCATTTGGAAAGCCATAGCATCAACAGATATCAACAGATCCTATAAATTAACACTTTTCAGTAGGCACTTATTTTACGAATAATTAAGGACAAACTATTAAAATGAGCACTGCACATACTTCAGCAGACATGGACGTGATTGAAGAACAACGCATTGCAGGCACTAAAAGATCAATTGCAGTAGATCCTGACACTTTGATCACCCTAGAAGAATCCAAGCGTCCCAGAGTAACTCTAGATAAAAGTAAAAAATCGAAGGTCCTCAGCGCAATTGCAAGGGGTTACTGGATGATTCTGTCAACTTTCTTCCCCGTAACCAACTCTGTTAACAAGGCTAATGAAGAAGCATTGAGGACGCGTGCACACTCAACCTTGCAAGTGGGTGTTCAGATTTCTAATATCTTATTTACGTTGCATACCTTCCATAGACAAGTAGCTGCTGGTCGCAAGGACACAAACGTTGTCACTAAATCAGGGTTGACAGATTTTACGATAACGATAGAGGGCCAGAATGTCTCTAAAGGCAGGGAAATGCTTAACACTGCATGGTTGCAAATAACTAATGAGTTAGGGTTACAGTATCGTATTTCAATAGGACCGAAGACGAAGATAATTGGTATGGAACCTTTGGGCCATATATAGACTTCTTTTGTGGCTTTGGACTCCGCATGAAGGAGGTGCGACTAGGACATGATAAAATGCCAGTGACGAAGAGGGGGGAAACGATGCTGGAAATTCCCGTAAGGAAGTACGGACTAAATGGTGCGCACCACGTGCTGTTAGAGGGTTGCACGTTTCCCCCGGAAAAGAGGTCCTCTATGGCTCAGAGCATGGGTCCAATGACCGCCCTTCTATGCATGCTAAGGTCGGAGGGTATCTATCGAAACAAGTGGGCTTCTGCAGTCAAGAGAGCTTTCAATCATATCTCTATAATTGACGATATAATTGAAATAACCAAGACTCAGAAGTCCTCCTCCGAGGTTAGCACCATGGTAGGGCTTCTTGCCGAAATATGCCTAATAACCACAACCAGGCAAGCGACCCGTGTTTTCATACCAATCTCCATGTTTTGCCATGTTCTCGCTGCCACTCCGGAGGATAAAAAAGAAGCATTCCTTTCTTTCTACAACACTACAGGGTCGGGTGCATTCTACGTTTACAAAAAAGCCTTGGACTATAATTGGCTACTTACCTGTAGCATGACGGAGGAGGCAGCGGGGCAGGTGGTTTTTCATTCGATCTTCGGTACCTACAAAGAGGATTTAGGCATTCTGGAAGAAATCACTAATGTGAAGAATTGGAAGACTCGTGAAGAGATTGGGAAGGGTTTTGTCAAGAGCACCAATGCATCTTCTAGTGTGAGAGTCAAACTACCAGTGTTATCGTACTATTCAAAAATGTCTTGTGCTAATCAAAGTGGGTTGCTCTAGGGAGTCTACAGCCAGGTCTCGTCTATGCCCACATTCAGTGGAAGGAGGGCACAGTTTTTCGGTGAGGACTTTTTCGACCATATCGAGAAAAAGCTGGCTGTAGGCTCCACTGGAAAGAGCATTCCTCAGATAGTGACTTCTTTGTCTCTAACGCTAGAAGAGTTAAGAAAGAAGGTAAAGGAATCTAGGGGGCGCTTGGATATGGGCACTACTGGATGGCGTCGTATGGATGACCTAGAACTCGAGAAATCCGGCTCGAAGGACCATGTAGAAAAGGGTGGTCTTCAATAATATAGAGAGCGTGGACTGTAATACACATTTAATAAACATTTTACACATTTTACAAATACAAACACGGAGACTCCGGTGCCTGTTAGAATCACAAGGAGATAAAGATAAGAATTTCTCGGGTATTTGGAATACTTGTGAAAGTTTGATTAAACAAGCTGAAGAAGAGGAGCCTTTACCAAACATTTTTTCTCATTCTGAGCAGAAAGAGGTGGAATCTTATGCAAGATGTCCAAATATTCCGATTAAACAGGATCCAAGGAACTACTGGTGCAGTTAGAATAAATATCCAAAACTGAAAATACTTGCGCAAAAATACTTGTCTTATCAAATGACCTCAGTCGCTTCAGAACGTCTTTTTTCAACTGCAGATTTTGAATGAACATTTTTATTAATTTTTTCTTCAAACGTCTCAAGAATCAACCTTAAAGGACGACGCATAAGTATGAGAGCTGGTACCCACCTCAATAGACATGTGTGATTTTCACCAACACTTAGGGGACACCTAAGGTCTTAAAGGGGTCACTTAAATATAGGGGCCCGAACTTCGGTATCCTAAGTGCTAAGTGACAGTTTTTAGCAGTTTCTAAGAAACAAATCAAAGGGTATAAAAATGGAAATTAATGATTTATTAGAAGCTTTCGACGCAATTGAGACAGTGGAATTACTTTCAAATCCTAGGTTATTTACAAGGCCACAGGTTTATCGTGAAAGACAGGATTATTTCACATTATATGACGATAAAGACTTTTTTGTAAGATACAGGTTATCCAAAGCCAGTGTGTCATTTTTATTAGAGCCAATAGAACATCTTTTAGAATACCCAAACAACAGGTGTGTACTAAAAGCTAACTTTAATATGCTATACTTACATTTTATGTTTTTATGTATGCATTGTATCATTTAGGGATTTTTTATATAATATGACTACTTTGTTTTGTATTTCTATTATTAATTTAAATGTTTCGGAAGTTACTTTTTTAGACAATTGAAAAGGATATAATCATAAAAGCTTAACAAACTGCTAACTGTCTACGTTTCTTCAAACCATAAATCTGTACACAATAGAGCGTCCCTTCGTACAACTTTCCCAAGGCGTGGAAGTAACCCTTTTTGACAATAGAAAAAGAAATTTCTAATCATAAAACTATAACAAATTGCAACGTTTCTTTAAAACAAATGTTAAAACTATTATTATATAAAACTAGATGTTCTATTGGAAGCGCCTTAGGAAATTTCGGCCAAGATGCAGGGTCGTTATGCAAGAAAGATGGGCCTGATAACCAAAGCGATGAATGTCACAATTTGTCGGCGCTAAGTCCACGCGAAGCGAGGTCTGCGGGGTTTTCACTGGAAGGTACGTAACGCCAGTCTCCACCCACAGTTTCTTGAATCTCTGAGACTCTATGACGAACAAATGTCTTTAATTTTGATGGGGATGTAGAGAGCCATCCCAGAACAATTGTAGAGTCGCACCAAAATACTGATTCGTCAATTTGTAACGTAAGAGAATCGCATACCTTTGAATGCAATCGACTACCGATTAATGCTGCACACAACTCAAGTCGCGGTATTGTCGTTGCCTGGATAGGAGCGACTCTACTCTTTGCACTAAGCAGGTTAACGCACACATCTCCGTTAAGAGTGAGGCTCCGAACATAAATACATGCTCCGTAGCTTCTCTCCGATGCGTCTGTAAATACATGCAATTGTGTCAATATAGCAGAGTCACAGATTACCCTTCGTGGAATTTTTAAGTTATTTAGGAAAGGCAGAGTCCTATGAAAGTCATTCCAAGCTGATAAAATATGCTCGGGAATGGAGTCATCCCAAGAGCATTTGGAAAGCCATAGCATCAACAGATATCAACAGATCCTATAAATTAACACTTTTCAGTAGGCACTTATTTTACGAATAATATATAATCAAACGAACTTACCTTAAGTGAAGTTAGATTGTGATTATATGAGTCGCTCCATTCGAAGATATAATTAACCAGGTAGTCCCCCTATCTTGCTAGCATCAACGCATTTTCAGAGATTATTTGGAAACACCAAATAAATTTTTAAAAAGGCAACACTATACTCGGCTCGACTCCTCACTCCTGCTCGAGTCATGGCGTCATTCCTTTAGAGACGTATAATAGTGTTCTTAAAAAATCCTATAGGGATGGGTGGGTTGGGTTGTTATATCTTCGAATGGAGCGACTCATATAATCACAATCTAACTTCACTTAAGGTAAGTTCGTTTGATTATATATTATATTTCGTCGCTCCATTCTTCAGATATAATTAACCAGGTAGATGTTTAGAGACCTATTTTTTAAGAACATACTTAAAGCAAAACCAAACGTCACAGGTCTTAAGCAGAGCTCTTTTTTTTTACATCTAAATCAAAATTATCTAACAACCGAGCAAACCAAGTTTTTTTATGGTTACTAATAACATAATTTCAAAACTTTCTTTATTTGTTTTAATGTCTAAGACACACAGACTCTGCAGAATACTTTGTTATTTTTATATATTATATAATATAGCAAAATGAGGTATGATCCGCTATAAGAATATTAACTTTATGCACCTGCTCATCTATACTTTGAGAAATAATAGGTTTCTTAGACGACAAAAAGAGATTGTTACAGTTCCTATACTTTCTATAAAATCATTATCCTAACGGAGATTAGCTGAACAAATACCTATCAATATTTCTATCAAAAGGAGTAAATAAATAGAAGAGGTTGATCTCGTCCTGGAGCCGATGTCTTAATATTAATCTTGATAATAATAATATTACATAATAATCTTAATTATTGTCGGGTCTTTTCCGCCGAAAGGCGAGTTGATTTTGACATACCGATTAATAATAATAATATTATATCCGTTGAAAATGTATACCGTTGTATAGTATTTTAATATTACCTATTTAGGTGTCTAATTTAACAAGTAAAGACTCTTAACCCGTTGAACATTAGACAAGTCTAAAAGTATTACTAACTTTTTGATATCTTATAAAAAATAATTGACTATTAATGCTTTATTTCGAAATATTCTCTTACTAATTGTGGATCCCATGGACAAATTGAGATTTTAAATGATTACATTTAAAACTCATTTTTATCGTCTCTTTTCATATTCGTTGGAACTCATATTCCTAGTAGAAAGAAAAGAAAAGAAAATGTTGGCCAATGGGTGTTATGTGCGCTGTGGCTGAAATCTCAATGAAATTAAAGAACCAAGAAGGATATAACATCGAAAAACCGAAGAATAGAAAAAATATATAAATGAGCATATTTGTTTACCATTGAAAAAAAATTGCAACCACTTTTGTATTACTAAGACTTGAAATAACAACAACAGCTTCAATTTGGCTGGTCGACAGCTACCATTACCATAATAGATTTTTACTCCACCCAATTCATCATGACATTATCTAGGCTGAGCGCAGAAAGAGGAGTTGGTGACTGCAGGTTGCTTGACGGGCGCCCAGCTATCTATAACCAATTTCGGTTATCTCAGAGCATGGGTAGTTGAAATGTTAAAAGCAGAAAGTACCTTGCAGGGATTTCGAAACCACTTCGCCACATCTACCACAAATTACCATATTGAATTTTTGAAACAATCTATTGCTTAAATATATGGTCCCTATAGTGGACCAGACACTTGATTGAAGTGAACGCACCTCGTTTTTCAAACGTCAGATGATAAATGTCATTTGTTAGTCGCCCTCTGTCATAATATGTCAATTGTCACTTGTCGAACTAGTATCCAAACATAAACAAACCCTCCTTTTTGATTATGAAATTTATCAGTATAGCTTGAAACTATATAATTAAGCAGTGTTATGGTCTTGAATGCTCTTAATTATTATCTTATTCCTTGAAGCACCAGTGCGATACAACAAGACAACAATTGTTATTGTACAATCGCAATATTTTATATAGGTACTAAAATATTACATTTACTTAAGTAAAACAAAGATTTACTATCAACTTTAAGGAGTAAAGCGAGGTACCCACGATGAGGTTGCGGCTTATAAATGCTGGCTGGAGAATATTGCTGAAGCCAACATAAACTGTTGGTGCAAGCATTTTTGTTTCCCCATGAAATTGTTTTCCAAACAAAGTAAAATGGTAAAAAATTCTAAATAATTGATATGAAATGATATCTCAGTCTCATTTCATGCACCATGACTTTCCAGCCACAAATAAAAGCGCCTGTAAATATTTTGAGGTCAAAACTATATTTGAATTGTTTTACAGACTTACCTTTATTTTATCTTATTATATAATTGCTATATGTAATGTAATGTCTTCTAAAATACATTAGGGAGCAAAATTTTGGCATGATTGCCATATTTTTAGCCAATAAATAATAAATATTTATATGTTTCTGTCATTCACATAACAATCTCTCTGACAACCACTTTGGCAATAGGGTAAACCTATCTGCCTCTGACACCAGTGATTTGATTCCCGCATGGAACAAGAAAAATAATGTTTCGTGTCTGGGTGTTTATCTATATAAGTATGTATTTATATTCTAGGTTTGCTACATGGTACCATATCACAAGCTCTGCTTAGTTTGGGCCATGTAGTTGGTGTCATTGTCTGGGGATTTTACTTTATTTTATTCTAACTTAAATTATGTTAGATAAACTTCAGTCTAGTTACAAAAAAAAACATTTAAAAAATGAAAACATTTACAGCTATACCGGCTGTTGGGAAGGTACTTCAATCAATAGAAAAACTCTGTGATAGTGTATGACTGCTAGGAATATAACTTTTGTTTCTTTGTAAAATCTTAGAATGATTATCTTGATTATCTGATATAGATAATTTGTGCCTAAGGATTAAAGATTAATCCAAAAAATTACAATACCGTGTTGACACTATAGAGCTTTTATAGGTTTTTGTAAAACTGAGGTAATTGAGTAATAATGAGACATGTCAACAAGTAAACAGTACATACAGTATTTGTTTACAAACAAATTTTTAAGACAATTGTTATAATCTTTGCCAATTCAACATAAATCTTCGAGAAATATGACGGATTGATAACCTTGGTTTCTAAAATATTTTAGAAACTCCTTTATATTTTTTGTAAATGTCCATATTAAGTGCAACGGACAACCTGTTAAGCATTGCTTTGTACTCTCAAATAATGAAGCTCAATTAAGTAAGTGTTCAATTTTGAATTGAAATGTACAATATTTATGATGTATTTATGACACACACTTGGTGTGATCTGGAATACAATATTTATAAATTTATCAATGAATAGGCTTGTCTACATTTAGTAACAAAGCCGTTTAAAAGATTATAAGTTTAAATCACATCACAATCTGACCAGTCGGTCACGGATCAGGGCATCATTATTTATTATTTTATGGATAAGAAACCTTTTTGGGTATGGCACCTGTGGATTTCTGGATTTAATGTAGATTTTTGAAGGAGACAGTTTTCAGGTATGAAATAATTTTTCATAACGAAGACACAACTGTCTTTCACCATACTAAGTTTTAGAATTGGTGTCCATAGTTTAGCTAAAAATTTAGTTATAATGAATTCAATTGTTCGGTTGTTTTGTTATCATTATTTTGACACACGGAATAGTTATTTCCTAAATAACATATTATATCATCTTGATATGTAACAGACCTAGAATGGTCATATGTTTTTTAAATAGGTTTTAAAAAAAGGATACCTATACAACAGAGACAAAATAATTTTGAAGAATTGTCTTCGTAAGGATATCCTATCTAACTCCAGGCAGTACTAAAAAACCTAGATAAGTATTTCAATTATTGAAATTGTACTTACGGTTTAAGTCTAGGGTATTTTATGTATACCATCTTGAAATTCCCACGTGTTAAAACACGGTTTACCTCTAGGGTACTTCAAAACACCTTCAACTTCCCACGTGTTAACACACGGTCAACCTCTGGGGTGTAGAATTACCTTCGTAATGACACACGGTCAATCTCCAGGCGTATTAGTTAAGCAATAATTTGAAACGAATTAGGAAACTCCCACGTATTAACACACGGTTAATCTCTAGGGGTTGATTTGCCTTCGTGATGACACACGGTCAGCCTCCAGGCGTATTCGTTATATTTTAAACAAATTAATAAACTCCCACGTATTAACACACGGTTAATCTCTAGGGGTTGATCTGCCTTCGTGATGACACACGGTCAACCTCCAGGCGTATTTGTTAAGCAATATATTTCAAAATCACTGATAAGCACTAAATATCATCTAAATATTGTCAAACTGTTAGGTGCGAACCCGTTTTATCTAAGTCGTCTGAGTATAAATGATTAGTCTCCATTTGCATTCCTTGGATTTTACTGCTTTTGCGCTGGCAGCGCTCGATCTTTTTCTCATGTTCCCTTTTGGGCATATTTTTGTAAGTACATAATAACTCGTTTTATGGTTCGCAGTTCAAACTAGTAGGTAGGTAGTGGATTCGACTACCTTCTTTTTCCATTTTGAATTTCTTAAGATAGTCTTCAGTTTTTTTTTTTTTTTTTTTTTTTTTTACTGTACGCTTAGACATCTTACTAAATATGATTAGTTATTTAATCACAAAAACATTTTGATACGAAAATCACTAAGAGTAATTAATTTTTAAATACACGTACGTTCGATGCTACGCATGATAAAAGAATGACGCCATGACTCGAGCAGGAGTGAGGAGTCGAGCCGAGTATAGTGTTGCCTTTTTAAAAATTTATTTGGTGTTTCCAAATAATCTCTGAAAATGCGTTGATGCTAGCAAGATAGGGGGACTACCTGGTTAATTATATCTGAAGAATGGAGCGACGAAATATAATTAAGGATAAACTATTAAAATGAGCACTGCACATACTTCAGCAGACATGGACGTGATTGAAGAACAACGCATTGCAGGCACTAAAAGATCAATTGCAGTAGATCCTGACACTTTGATCACCCTAGAAGAATCCAAGCGTCCCAGAGTAACTCTAGATAAAAGTAAAAAATCGAAGGTCCTCAGCGCAATTGCAAGGGGTTACTGGATGATTCTGTCAACTTTCTTCCCCGTAACCAACTCTGTTAACAAGGCTAATGAAGAAGCATTAAGGACGCGTGCACACTCAACCTTGCAAGTGGGTGTTCAGATTTCTAATATCTTATTTACGTTGCATACCTTCCATAGACAAGTAGCTGCTGGTCGCAAGGACACAAACGTTGTCACTAAATCAGGGTTGACAGATTTTACGATAACGATAGAGGGCCAGAATGTCTCTAAAGGCAGGGAAATGCTTAACACTGCATGGTTGCAAATAACTAATGAGTTAGGGTTACAGTATCGTAATTTCAATAGGACCGAAGACGAAGATAATTGGTATGGAACCTTTGGGCCATATATAGACTTCTTTTGTGGCTTTGGACTCCGCATGAAGGAGGTGCGACTAGGACATGATAAAATGCCAGTGACGAAGAGGGGGGAAACGATGCTGGAAATTCCCGTAAGGAAGTACAAACTAAATGGTGCGCACCACGTGCTGTTAGAGGGTTGCACGTTTCCCCCGGAAAAGAGGTCCTCTATGGCTCAGAGCATGGGTCCAATGACCGCCCTTCTATGCATGCTAAGGTCGGAGGGTATCTATCGAAACAAGTGGGCTTCTGCAGTCAAGAGAGCTTTCAATCATATCTCTATAATTGACGATATAATTGAAATAACCAAGACTCAGAAGTCCTCCTCCGAGGTTAGCACCATGGTAGGGCTTCTTGCCGAAATATGCCTAATAACCACAACCAGGCAAGCGACCCGTGTTTTCATACCAATCTCCATGTTTTGCCATGTTCTCGCTGCCACTCCGGAGGATAAAAAAGAAGCATTCCTTTCTTTCTACAACACTACAGGGTCGGGTGCATTCTACGTTTACAAAAAAGCCTTGGACTATAATTGGCTACTTACCTGTAGCATGACGGAGGAGGCAGCGGGGCAGGTGGTTTTTCATTCGATCTTCGGTACCTACAAAGAGGATTTAGGCATTCTGGAAGAAATCACTAATGTGAAGAATTGGAAGACTCGTGAAGAGATTGGGAAGGGTTTTGTCAAGAGCACCAATGCATCTTCTAGTGTGAGAGTCAAACTACCAGTGTTATCGTACTATTCAAAAATGTCTTGTGCTAATCAAAGTGGGTTGCTCTAGGGAGTCTACAGCCAGGTCTCGTCTATGCCCACATTCAGTGGAAGGAGGGCACAGTTTTTCGGTGAGGACTTTTTCGACCATATCGAGAAAAAGCTGGCTGTAGGCTCCACTGGAAAGAGCATTCTTCAGATAGTGACTTCTTTGTCTCTAACGCTAGAAGAGTTAAGAAAGAAGGTAAAGGAATCTAGGGGGCGCTTGGATATGGGCACTACTGGATGGCGTCGTATGGATGACCTAGAACTCGAGAAATCCGGCTCGAAGGACCATGTAGAAAAGGGTGGTCTTCAATAATATAGAGAGCGTGGGCTGTAATACACATTTAATAAACATTTTACACATTTTACAAATACAAACACGGAGACTCCGGTGCCTGTTAGAATCACAAGGAGATAAAGATAAGAATTTCTCGGGTATTTGGAATACTTGTGAAAGTTTGATTAAACAAGCTGAAGAAGAGGAGCCTTTACCAAACATTTTTTCTCATTCTGAGCAGAAAGAGGTGGAATCTTATGCAAGATGTCCAAATATTCCGATTAAACAGGATCCAAGGAACTACTGGTGCAGTTAGAATAAATATCCAAAACTGAAAATACTTGCGCAAAAATACTTGTCTTATCAAATGACCTCAGTCGCTTCAGAACGTCTTTTTTCAACTGCAGATTTTGAATGAACATTTTTATTAATTTTTTCTTCAAACGTCTCAAGAATCAACCTTAAAGGACGACGCATAAGTATGAGAGCTGGTACCCACCTCAATAGACATGTGTGATTTTCACCAACACTTAGGGGACACCTAAGGTCTTAAAGGGGTCACTTAAATATAGGGGCCCGAACTTCGGTATCCTAAGTGCTAAGTGACAGTTTTTAGCAGTTTCTAAGAAACAAATCAAAGGGTATAAAAATGGAAATTAATGATTTATTAGAAGCTTTCGACGCAATTGAGACAGTGGAATTACTTTCAAATCCTAGGTTATTTACAAGGCCACAGGTTTATCGTGAAAGACAGGATTATTTCACATTATATGACGATAAAGACTTTTTTGTAAGATACAGGTTATCCAAAGCCAGTGTGTCATTTTTATTAGAGCCAATAGAACATCTTTTAGAATACCCAAACAACAGGTGTGTACTAAAAGCTAACTTTAATATGCTATACTTACATTTTATGTTTTTATGTATGCATTGTATCATTTAGGGATTTTTTATATAATATGACTACTTTGTTTTGTATTTCTATTATTAATTTAAATGTTTCGGAAGTTACTTTTTTAGACAATTGAAAAGGATATAATCATAAAAGCTTAACAAACTGCTAACTGTCTACGTTTCTTCAAACCATAAATCTGTACACAATAGAGCGTCTCTTCGTACAACTTTCCCAAGGCGTGGAAGTAACCCTTTTTGACAATAGAAAAAGAAATTTCTAATCATAAAACTATAACAAATTGCAACGTTTCTTTAAAACAAATGTTAAAACTATTATTATATAAAACTAGATGTTCTATTGGAAGCGCCTTAGGAAATTTCGGCCAAGATGCAGGGTCGTTATGCAAGAAAGATGGGCCTGATAACCAAAGCGATGAATGTCACAATTTGTCGGCGCTAAGTCCACGCGAAGCGAGGTCTGCGGGGTTTTCACTGGAAGGTACGTAACGCCAGTCTCCACCCACAGTTTCTTGAATCTCTGAGACTCTATGACGAACAAATGTCTTTAATTTTGATGGGGATGTAGAGAGCCATCCCAGAACAATTGTAGAGTCGCACCAAAATACTGATTCGTCAATTTGTAACGTAAGAGAGTCGCATACCTTTGAATGCAATCGACTACCGATTAATGCTGCACACAACTCAAGTCGCGGTATTGTCGTTGCCTGGATAGGAGCGACTCTACTCTTTGCACTAAGCAGGTTAACGCACACATCTCCGTTAAGAGTGAGGCTCCGAACATAAATACATGCTCCGTAGCTTCTCTCCGATGCGTCTGTAAATACATGCAATTGTGTCAATATAGCAGAGTCACAGATTACCCTTCGTGGAATTTTTAAGTTATTTAGGAAAGGTAGAGTCCTATGAAAGTCATTCCAAGCTGATAAAATATGCTCGGGAATGGAGTCATCCCAAGAGCATTTGGAAAGCCATAGCATCAACAGATATCAACAGATCCTATAAATTAACACTTTTCAGTAGGCACTTATTTTACGAATAATTAAGGACAAACTATTAAAATGAGCACTGCACATACTTCAGCAGACATGGACGTGATTGAAGAACAACGCATTGCAGGCACTAAAAGATCAATTGCAGTAGATCCTGACACTTTGATCACCCTAGAAGAATCCAAGCGTCCCAGAGTAACTCTAGATAAAAGTAAAAAATCGAAGGTCCTCAGCGCAATTGCAAGGGGTTACTGGATGATTCTGTCAACTTTCTTCCCCGTAACCAACTCTGTTAACAAGGCTAATGAAGAAGCATTGAGGACGCGTGCACACTCAACCTTGCAAGTGGGTGTTCAGATTTCTAATATCTTATTTACGTTGCATACCTTCCATAGACAAGTAGCTGCTGGTCGCAAGGACACAAACGTTGTCACTAAATCAGGGTTGACAGATTTTACGATAACGATAGAGGGCCAGAATGTCTCTAAAGGCAGGGAAATGCTTAACACTGCATGGTTGCAAATAACTAATGAGTTAGGGTTACAGTATCGTATTTCAATAGGACCGAAGACGAAGATAATTGGTATGGAACCTTTGGGCCATATATAGACTTCTTTTGTGGCTTTGGACTCCGCATGAAGGAGGTGCGACTAGGACATGATAAAATGCCAGTGACGAAGAGGGGGGAAACGATGCTGGAAATTCCCGTAAGGAAGTACAAACTAAATGGTGCGCACCACGTGCTGTTAGAGGGTTGCACGTTTCCCCCGGAAAAGAGGTCCTCTATGGCTCAGAGCATGGGTCCAATGACCGCCCTTCTATGCATGCTAAGGTCGGAGGGTATCTATCGGGGTCTTGTGCTAATCAAAGTGGGTTGCTCTAGGGAGTCTACAGCCAGGTCTCGTCTATGCCCACATTCAGTGGAAGGAGGGCACAGTTTTTCGGTGAGGACTTTTTCGACCATATCGAGAAAAAGCTGGCTGTAGGCTCCACTGGAAAGAGCATTCCTCAGATAGTGACTTCTTTGTCTCTAACGCTAGAAGAGTTAAGAAAGAAGGTAAAGGAATCTAGGGGGCGCTTGGATATGGGCACTACTGGATGGCGTCGTATGGATGACCTAGAACTCGAGAAATCCGGCTCGAAGGACCATGTAGAAAAGGGTGGTCTTCAATAATATAGAGAGCGTGGACTGTAATACACATTTAATAAACATTTTACACATTTTACAAATACAAACACGGAGACTCCGGTGCCTGTTAGAATCACAAGGAGATAAAGATAAGAATTTCTCGGGTATTTGGAATACTTGTGAAAGTTTGATTAAACAAGCTGAAGAAGAGGAGCCTTTACCAAACATTTTTTCTCATTCTGAGCAGAAAGAGGTGGAATCTTATGCAAGATGTCCAAATATTCCGATTAAACAGGATCCAAGGAACTACTGGTGCAGTTAGAATAAATATCCAAAACTGAAAATACTTGCGCAAAAATACTTGTCTTATCAAATGACCTCAGTCGCTTCAGAACGTCTTTTTTCAACTGCAGATTTTGAATGAACATTTTTATTAATTTTTTCTTCAAACGTCTCAAGAATCAACCTTAAAGGACGACGCATAAGTATGAGAGCTGGTACCCACCTCAATAGACATGTGTGATTTTCACCAACACTTAGGGGACACCTAAGGTCTTAAAGGGGTCACTTAAATATAGGGGCCCGAACTTCGGTATCCTAAGTGCTAAGTGACAGTTTTTAGCAGTTTCTAAGAAACAAATCAAAGGGTATAAAAATGGAAATTAATGATTTATTAGAAGCTTTCGACGCAATTGAGACAGTGGAATTACTTTCAAATCCTAGGTTATTTACAAGGCCACAGGTTTATCGTGAAAGACAGGATTATTTCACATTATATGACGATAAAGACTTTTTTGTAAGATACAGGTTATCCAAAGCCAGTGTGTCATTTTTATTAGAGCCAATAGAACATCTTTTAGAATACCCAAACAACAGGTGTGTACTAAAAGCTAACTTTAATATGCTATACTTACATTTTATGTTTTTATGTATGCATTGTATCATTTAGGGATTTTTTATATAATATGACTACTTTGTTTTGTATTTCTATTATTAATTTAAATGTTTCGGAAGTTACTTTTTTAGACAATTGAAAAGGATATAATCATAAAAGCTTAACAAACTGCTAACTGTCTACGTTTCTTCAAACCATAAATCTGTACACAATAGAGCGTCCCTTCGTACAACTTTCCCAAGGCGTGGAAGTAACCCTTTTTGACAATAGAAAAAGAAATTTCTAATCATAAAACTATAACAAATTGCAACGTTTCTTTAAAACAAATGTTAAAACTATTATTATATAAAACTAGATGTTCTATTGGAAGCGCCTTAGGAAATTTCGGCCAAGATGCAGGGTCGTTATGCAAGAAAGATGGGCCTGATAACCAAAGCGATGAATGTCACAATTTGTCGGCGCTAAGTCCACGCGAAGCGAGGTCTGCGGGGTTTTCACTGGAAGGTACGTAACGCCAGTCTCCACCCACAGTTTCTTGAATCTCTGAGACTCTATGACGAACAAATGTCTTTAATTTTGATGGGGATGTAGAGAGCCATCCCAGAACAATTGTAGAGTCGCACCAAAATACTGATTCGTCAATTTGTAACGTAAGAGAATCGCATACCTTTGAATGCAATCGACTACCGATTAATGCTGCACACAACTCAAGTCGCGGTATTGTCGTTGCCTGGATAGGAGCGACTCTACTCTTTGCACTAAGCAGGTTAACGCACACATCTCCGTTAAGAGTGAGGCTCCGAACATAAATACATGCTCCGTAGCTTCTCTCCGATGCGTCTGTAAATACATGCAATTGTGTCAATATAGCAGAGTCACAGATTACCCTTCGTGGAATTTTTAAGTTATTTAGGAAAGGCAGAGTCCTATGAAAGTCATTCCAAGCTGATAAAATATGCTCGGGAATGGAGTCATCCCAAGAGCATTTGGAAAGCCATAGCATCAACAGATATCAACAGATCCTATAAATTAACACTTTTCAGTAGGCACTTATTTTACGAATAATATATAATCAAACGAACTTACCTTAAGTGAAGTTAGATTGTGATTATATGAGTCGCTCCATTCGAAGATATAATTAACCAGGTAGTCCCCCTATCTTGCTAGCATCAACGCATTTTCAGAGATTATTTGGAAACACCAAATAAATTTTTAAAAAGGCAACACTATACTCGGCTCGACTCCTCACTCCTGCTCGAGTCATGGCGTCATTCCTTTAGAGACGTATAATAGTGTTCTTAAAAAATCCTATAGGGATGGGTGGGTTGGGTTGTTATATCTTCGAATGGAGCGACTCATATAATCACAATCTAACTTCACTTAAGGTAAGTTCGTTTGATTATATATTATATTTCGTCGCTCCATTCTTCAGATATAATTAACCAGGTAGATGTTTAGAGACCTATTTTTTAAGAACATACTTAAAGCAAAACCAAACGTCACAGGTCTTAAGCAGAGCTCTTTTTTTTTACATCTAAATCAAAATTATCTAACAACCGAGCAAACCAAGTTTTTTTATGGTTACTAATAACATAATTTCAAAACTTTCTTTATTTGTTTTAATGTCTAAGACACACAGACTCTGCAGAATACTTTGTTATTTTTATATATTATATAATATAGCAAAATGAGGTATGATCCGCTATAAGAATATTAACTTTATGCACCTGCTCATCTATACTTTGAGAAATAATAGGTTTCTTAGACGACAAAAAGAGATTGTTACAGTTCCTATACTTTCTATAAAATCATTATCCTAACGGAGATTAGCTGAACAAATACCTATCAATATTTCTATCAAAAGGAGTAAATAAATAGAAGAGGTTGATCTCGTCCTGGAGCCGATGTCTTAATATTAATCTTGATAATAATAATATTACATAATAATCTTAATTATTGTCGGGTCTTTTCCGCCGAAAGGCGAGTTGATTTTGACATACCGATTAATAATAATAATATTATATCCGTTGAAAATGTATACCGTTGTATAGTATTTTAATATTACCTATTTAGGTGTCTAATTTAACAAGTAAAGACTCTTAACCCGTTGAACATTAGACAAGTCTAAAAGTATTACTAACTTTTTGATATCTTATAAAAAATAATTGACTATTAATGCTTTATTTCGAAATATTCTCTTACTAATTGTGGATCCCATGGACAAATTGAGATTTTAAATGATTACATTTAAAACTCATTTTTATCGTCTCTTTTCATATTCGTTGGAACTCATATTCCTAGTAGAAAGAAAAGAAAAGAAAATGTTGGCCAATGGGTGTTATGTGCGCTGTGGCTGAAATCTCAATGAAATTAAAGAACCAAGAAGGATATAACATCGAAAAACCGAAGAATAGAAAAAATATATAAATGAGCATATTTGTTTACCATTGAAAAAAAATTGCAACCACTTTTGTATTACTAAGACTTGAAATAACAACAACAGCTTCAATTTGGCTGGTCGACAGCTACCATTACCATAATAGATTTTTACTCCACCCAATTCATCATGACATTATCTAGGCTGAGCGCAGAAAGAGGAGTTGGTGACTGCAGGTTGCTTGACGGGCGCCCAGCTATCTATAACCAATTTCGGTTATCTCAGAGCATGGGTAGTTGAAATGTTAAAAGCAGAAAGTACCTTGCAGGGATTTCGAAACCACTTCGCCACATCTACCACAAATTACCATATTGAATTTTTGAAACAATCTATTGCTTAAATATATGGTCCCTATAGTGGACCAGACACTTGATTGAAGTGAACGCACCTCGTTTTTCAAACGTCAGATGATAAATGTCATTTGTTAGTCGCCCTCTGTCATAATATGTCAATTGTCACTTGTCGAACTAGTATCCAAACATAAACAAACCCTCCTTTTTGATTATGAAATTTATCAGTATAGCTTGAAACTATATAATTAAGCAGTGTTATGGTCTTGAATGCTCTTAATTATTATCTTATTCCTTGAAGCACCAGTGCGATACAACAAGACAACAATTGTTATTGTACAATCGCAATATTTTATATAGGTACTAAAATATTACATTTACTTAAGTAAAACAAAGATTTACTATCAACTTTAAGGAGTAAAGCGAGGTACCCACGATGAGGTTGCGGCTTATAAATGCTGGCTGGAGAATATTGCTGAAGCCAACATAAACTGTTGGTGCAAGCATTTTTGTTTCCCCATGAAATTGTTTTCCAAACAAAGTAAAATGGTAAAAAATTCTAAATAATTGATATGAAATGATATCTCAGTCTCATTTCATGCACCATGACTTTCCAGCCACAAATAAAAGCGCCTGTAAATATTTTGAGGTCAAAACTATATTTGAATTGTTTTACAGACTTACCTTTATTTTATCTTATTATATAATTGCTATATGTAATGTAATGTCTTCTAAAATACATTAGGGAGCAAAATTTTGGCATGATTGCCATATTTTTAGCCAATAAATAATAAATATTTATATGTTTCTGTCATTCACATAACAATCTCTCTGACAACCACTTTGGCAATAGGGTAAACCTATCTGCCTCTGACACCAGTGATTTGATTCCCGCATGGAACAAGAAAAATAATGTTTCGTGTCTGGGTGTTTATCTATATAAGTATGTATTTATATTCTAGGTTTGCTACATGGTACCATATCACAAGCTCTGCTTAGTTTGGGCCATGTAGTTGGTGTCATTGTCTGGGGATTTTACTTTATTTTATTCTAACTTAAATTATGTTAGATAAACTTCAGTCTAGTTACAAAAAAAAACATTTAAAAAATGAAAACATTTACAGCTATACCGGCTGTTGGGAAGGTACTTCAATCAATAGAAAAACTCTGTGATAGTGTATGACTGCTAGGAATATAACTTTTGTTTCTTTGTAAAATCTTAGAATGATTATCTTGATTATCTGATATAGATAATTTGTGCCTAAGGATTAAAGATTAATCCAAAAAATTACAATACCGTGTTGACACTATAGAGCTTTTATAGGTTTTTGTAAAACTGAGGTAATTGAGTAATAATGAGACATGTCAACAAGTAAACAGTACATACAGTATTTGTTTACAAACAAATTTTTAAGACAATTGTTATAATCTTTGCCAATTCAACATAAATCTTCGAGAAATATGACGGATTGATAACCTTGGTTTCTAAAATATTTTAGAAACTCCTTTATATTTTTTGTAAATGTCCATATTAAGTGCAACGGACAACCTGTTAAGCATTGCTTTGTACTCTCAAATAATGAAGCTCAATTAAGTAAGTGTTCAATTTTGAATTGAAATGTACAATATTTATGATGTATTTATGACACACACTTGGTGTGATCTGGAATACAATATTTATAAATTTATCAATGAATAGGCTTGTCTACATTTAGTAACAAAGCCGTTTAAAAGATTATAAGTTTAAATCACATCACAATCTGACCAGTCGGTCACGGATCAGGGCATCATTATTTATTATTTTATGGATAAGAAACCTTTTTGGGTATGGCACCTGTGGATTTCTGGATTTAATGTAGATTTTTGAAGGAGACAGTTTTCAGGTATGAAATAATTTTTCATAACGAAGACACAACTGTCTTTCACCATACTAAGTTTTAGAATTGGTGTCCATAGTTTAGCTAAAAATTTAGTTATAATGAATTCAATTGTTCGGTTGTTTTGTTATCATTATTTTGACACACGGAATAGTTATTTCCTAAATAACATATTATATCATCTTGATATGTAACAGACCTAGAATGGTCATATGTTTTTTAAATAGGTTTTAAAAAAAGGATACCTATACAACAGAGACAAAATAATTTTGAAGAATTGTCTTCGTAAGGATATCCTATCTAACTCCAGGCAGTACTAAAAAACCTAGATAAGTATTTCAATTATTGAAATTGTACTTACGGTTTAAGTCTAGGGTATTTTATGTATACCATCTTGAAATTCCCACGTGTTAAAACACGGTTTACCTCTAGGGTACTTCAAAACACCTTCAACTTCCCACGTGTTAACACACGGTCAACCTCTGGGGTGTAGAATTACCTTCGTAATGACACACGGTCAATCTCCAGGCGTATTAGTTAAGCAATAATTTGAAACGAATTAGGAAACTCCCACGTATTAACACACGGTTAATCTCTAGGGGTTGATTTGCCTTCGTGATGACACACGGTCAGCCTCCAGGCGTATTCGTTATATTTTAAACAAATTAATAAACTCCCACGTATTAACACACGGTTAATCTCTAGGGGTTGATCTGCCTTCGTGATGACACACGGTCAACCTCCAGGCGTATTTGTTAAGCAATATATTTCAAAATCACTGATAAGCACTAAATATCATCTAAATATTGTCAAACTGTTAGGTGCGAACCCGTTTTATCTAAGTCGTCTGAGTATAAATGATTAGTCTCCATTTGCATTCCTTGGATTTTACTGCTTTTGCGCTGGCAGCGCTCGATCTTTTTCTCATGTTCCCTTTTGGGCATATTTTTGTAAGTACATAATAACTCGTTTTATGGTTCGCAGTTCAAACTAGTAGGTAGGTAGTGGATTCGACTACCTTCTTTTTCCATTTTGAATTTCTTAAGATAGTCTTCAGTTTTTTTTTTTTTTTTTTTTTTTTTACTGTACGCTTAGACATCTTACTAAATATGATTAGTTATTTAATCACAAAAACATTTTGATACGAAAATCACTAAGAGTAATTAATTTTTAAATACACGTACGTTCGATGCTACGCATGATAAAAGAATGACGCCATGACTCGAGCAGGAGTGAGGAGTCGAGCCGAGTATAGTGTTGCCTTTTTAAAAATTTATTTGGTGTTTCCAAATAATCTCTGAAAATGCGTTGATGCTAGCAAGATAGGGGGACTACCTGGTTAATTATATCTGAAGAATGGAGCGACGAAATATAATTAAGGACAAACTATTAAAATGAGCACTGCACATACTTCAGCAGACATGGACGTGATTGAAGAACAACGCATTGCAGGCACTAAAAGATCAATTGCAGTAGATCCTGACACTTTGATCACCCTAGAAGAATCCAAGCGTCCCAGAGTAACTCTAGATAAAAGTAAAAAATCGAAGGTCCTCAGCGCAATTGCAAGGGGTTACTGGATGATTCTGTCAACTTTCTTCCCCGTAACCAACTCTGTTAACAAGGCTAATGAAGAAGCATTGAGGACGCGTGCACACTCAACCTTGCAAGTGGGTGTTCAGATTTCTAATATCTTATTTACGTTGCATACCTTCCATAGACAAGTAGCTGCTGGTCGCAAGGACACAAACGTTGTCACTAAATCAGGGTTGACAGATTTTACGATAACGATAGAGGGCCAGAATGTCTCTAAAGGCAGGGAAATGCTTAACACTGCATGGTTGCAAATAACTAATGAGTTAGGGTTACAGTATCGTAATTTCAATAGGACCGAAGACGAAGATAATTGGTATGGAACCTTTGGGCCATATATAGACTTCTTTTGTGGCTTTGGACTCCGCATGAAGGAGGTGCGACTAGGACATGATAAAATGCCAGTGACGAAGAGGGGGGAAACGATGCTGGAAATTCCCGTAAGGAAGTACAAACTAAATGGTGCGCACCACGTGCTGTTAGAGGGTTGCACGTTTCCCCCGGAAAAGAGGTCCTCTATGGCTCAGAGCATGGGTCCAATGACCGCCCTTCTATGCATGCTAAGGTCGGAGGGTATCTATCGAAACAAGTGGGCTTCTGCAGTCAAGAGAGCTTTCAATCATATCTCTATAATTGACGATATAATTGAAATAACCAAGACTCAGAAGTCCTCCTCCGAGGTTAGCACCATGGTAGGGCTTCTTGCCGAAATATGCCTAATAACCACAACCAGGCAAGCGACCCGTGTTTTCATACCAATCTCCATGTTTTGCCATGTTCTCGCTGCCACTCCGGAGGATAAAAAAGAAGCATTCCTTTCTTTCTACAACACTACAGGGTCGGGTGCATTCTACGTTTACAAAAAAGCCTTGGACTATAATTGGCTACTTACCTGTAGCATGACGGAGGAGGCAGCGGGGCAGGTGGTTTTTCATTCGATCTTCGGTACCTACAAAGAGGATTTAGGCATTCTGGAAGAAATCACTAATGTGAAGAATTGGAAGACTCGTGAAGAGATTGGGAAGGGTTTTGTCAAGAGCACCAATGCATCTTCTAGTGTGAGAGTCAAACTACCAGTGTTATCGTACTATTCAAAAATGTCTTGTGCTAATCAAAGTGGGTTGCTCTAGGGAGTCTACAGCCAGGTCTCGTCTATGCCCACATTCAGTGGAAGGAGGGCACAGTTTTTCGGTGAGGACTTTTTCGACCATATCGAGAAAAAGCTGGCTGTAGGCTCCACTGGAAAGAGCATTCTTCAGATAGTGACTTCTTTGTCTCTAACGCTAGAAGAGTTAAGAAAGAAGGTAAAGGAATCTAGGGGGCGCTTGGATATGGGCACTACTGGATGGCGTCGTATGGATGACCTAGAACTCGAGAAATCCGGCTCGAAGGACCATGTAGAAAAGGGTGGTCTTCAATAATATAGAGAGCGTGGACTGTAATACACATTTAATAAACATTTTACACATTTTACAAATACAAACACGGAGACTCCGGTGCCTGTTAGAATCACAAGGAGATAAAGATAAGAATTTCTCGGGTATTTGGAATACTTGTGAAAGTTTGATTAAACAAGCTGAAGAAGAGGAGCCTTTACCAAACATTTTTTCTCATTCTGAGCAGAAAGAGGTGGAATCTTATGCAAGATGTCCAAATATTCCGATTAAACAGGATCCAAGGAACTACTGGTGCAGTTAGAATAAATATCCAAAACTGAAAATACTTGCGCAAAAATACTTGTCTTATCAAATGACCTCAGTCGCTTCAGAACGTCTTTTTTCAACTGCAGATTTTGAATGAACATTTTTATTAATTTTTTCTTCAAACGTCTCAAGAATCAACCTTAAAGGACGACGCATAAGTATGAGAGCTGGTACCCACCTCAATAGACATGTGTGATTTTCACCAACACTTAGGGGACACCTAAGGTCTTAAAGGGGTCACTTAAATATAGGGGCCCGAACTTCGGTATCCTAAGTGCTAAGTGACAGTTTTTAGCAGTTTCTAAGAAACAAATCAAAGGGTATAAAAATGGAAATTAATGATTTATTAGAAGCTTTCGACGCAATTGAGACAGTGGAATTACTTTCAAATCCTAGGTTATTTACAAGGCCACAGGTTTATCGTGAAAGACAGGATTATTTCACATTATATGACGATAAAGACTTTTTTGTAAGATACAGGTTATCCAAAACCAGTGTGTCATTTTTATTAGAGCCAATAGAACATCTTTTAGAATACCCAAACAACAGGTGTGTACTAAAAGCTAACTTTAATATGCTATACTTACATTTTATGTTTTTATGTATGCATTGTATCATTTAGGGATTTTTTATATAATATGACTACTTTGTTTTGTATTTCTATTATTAATTTAAATGTTTCGGAAGTTACTTTTTTAGACAATTGAAAAGGATATAATCATAAAAGCTTAACAAACTGCTAACTGTCTACGTTTCTTCAAACCATAAATCTGTACACAATAGAGCGTCTCTTCGTACAACTTTCCCAAGGCGTGGAAGTAACCCTTTTTGACAATAGAAAAAGAAATTTCTAATCATAAAACTATAACAAATTGCAACGTTTCTTTAAAACAAATGTTAAAACTATTATTATATAAAACTAGATGTTCTATTGGAAGCGCCTTAGGAAATTTCGGCCAAGATGCAGGGTCGTTATGCAAGAAAGATGGGCCTGATAACCAAAGCGATGAATGTCACAATTTGTCGGCGCTAAGTCCACGCGAAGCGAGGTCTGCGGGGTTTTCACTGGAAGGTACGTAACGCCAGTCTCCACCCACAGTTTCTTGAATCTCTGAGACTCTATGACGAACAAATGTCTTTAATTTTGATGGGGATGTAGAGAGCCATCCCAGAACAATTGTAGAGTCGCACCAAAATACTGATTCGTCAATTTGTAACGTAAGAGAGTCGCATACCTTTGAATGCAATCGACTACCGATTAATGCTGCACACAACTCAAGTCGCGGTATTGTCGTTGCCTGGATAGGAGCGACTCTACTCTTTGCACTAAGCAGGTTAACGCACACATCTCCGTTAAGAGTGAGGCTCCGAACATAAATACATGCTCCGTAGCTTCTCTCCGATGCGTCTGTAAATACATGCAATTGTGTCAATATAGCAGAGTCACAGATTACCCTTCGTGGAATTTTTAAGTTATTTAGGAAAGGTAGAGTCCTATGAAAGTCATTCCAAGCTGATAAAATATGCTCGGGAATGGAGTCATCCCAAGAGCATTTGGAAAGCCATAGCATCAACAGATATCAACAGATCCTATAAATTAACACTTTTCAGTAGGCACTTATTTTACGAATAATTAAGGACAAACTATTAAAATGAGCACTGCACATACTTCAGCAGACATGGACGTGATTGAAGAACAACGCATTGCAGGCACTAAAAGATCAATTGCAGTAGATCCTGACACTTTGATCACCCTAGAAGAATCCAAGCGTCCCAGAGTAACTCTAGATAAAAGTAAAAAATCGAAGGTCCTCAGCGCAATTGCAAGGGGTTACTGGATGATTCTGTCAACTTTCTTCCCCGTAACCAACTCTGTTAACAAGGCTAATGAAGAAGCATTGAGGACGCGTGCACACTCAACCTTGCAAGTGGGTGTTCAGATTTCTAATATCTTATTTACGTTGCATACCTTCCATAGACAAGTAGCTGCTGGTCGCAAGGACACAAACGTTGTCACTAAATCAGGGTTGACAGATTTTACGATAACGATAGAGGGCCAGAATGTCTCTAAAGGCAGGGAAATGCTTAACACTGCATGGTTGCAAATAACTAATGAGTTAGGGTTACAGTATCGTATTTCAATAGGACCGAAGACGAAGATAATTGGTATGGAACCTTTGGGCCATATATAGACTTCTTTTGTGGCTTTGGACTCCGCATGAAGGAGGTGCGACTAGGACATGATAAAATGCCAGTGACGAAGAGGGGGGAAACGATGCTGGAAATTCCCGTAAGGAAGTACAAACTAAATGGTGCGCACCACGTGCTGTTAGAGGGTTGCACGTTTCCCCCGGAAAAGAGGTCCTCTATGGCTCAGAGCATGGGTCCAATGACCGCCCTTCTATGCATGCTAAGGTCGGAGGGTATCTATCGGGGTCTTGTGCTAATCAAAGTGGGTTGCTCTAGGGAGTCTACAGCCAGGTCTCGTCTATGCCCACATTCAGTGGAAGGAGGGCACAGTTTTTCGGTGAGGACTTTTTCGACCATATCGAGAAAAAGCTGGCTGTAGGCTCCACTGGAAAGAGCATTCCTCAGATAGTGACTTCTTTGTCTCTAACGCTAGAAGAGTTAAGAAAGAAGGTAAAGGAATCTAGGGGGCGCTTGGATATGGGCACTACTGGATGGCGTCGTATGGATGACCTAGAACTCGAGAAATCCGGCTCGAAGGACCATGTAGAAAAGGGTGGTCTTCAATAATATAGAGAGCGTGGACTGTAATACACATTTAATAAACATTTTACACATTTTACAAATACAAACACGGAGACTCCGGTGCCTGTTAGAATCACAAGGAGATAAAGATAAGAATTTCTCGGGTATTTGGAATACTTGTGAAAGTTTGATTAAACAAGCTGAAGAAGAGGAGCCTTTACCAAACATTTTTTCTCATTCTGAGCAGAAAGAGGTGGAATCTTATGCAAGATGTCCAAATATTCCGATTAAACAGGATCCAAGGAACTACTGGTGCAGTTAGAATAAATATCCAAAACTGAAAATACTTGCGCAAAAATACTTGTCTTATCAAATGACCTCAGTCGCTTCAGAACGTCTTTTTTCAACTGCAGATTTTGAATGAACATTTTTATTAATTTTTTCTTCAAACGTCTCAAGAATCAACCTTAAAGGACGACGCATAAGTATGAGAGCTGGTACCCACCTCAATAGACATGTGTGATTTTCACCAACACTTAGGGGACACCTAAGGTCTTAAAGATTATTGTTACTGTTACTTAAAAGATTATTGTTGTTACAGATGAGTCACAAATAATTCAAAAAGTGAATACACAAACATGACTATTTTTCATAATAAAATCTCTCTGTTTATTGAATAATTTACAATTTTCCATGTTCAATATTCATAGTTTTATTTCATATCATTTACTAAATTTTTTAAAAATATTATTTATATATACTTTGATATTATTTTTGATTCTTATACTCTTGTTTCTATTGTACCAGTATAAAACAATAAAATTGGAAATTAACTTGTATTTAGCATTGAATTTTTGTTTTCCACCAACTGTAGGTATGGTTCTAAATGCAATCTCCAAATGTTATTTTATTGTTTATATTCTTTTATATGTTATTTTATCCATTGTAACTATCCTGGGTTTAGTCATCGTCATTACTTCTAGTTGTTTAGTACAGTTATACCCAAAATATAATGGTCTTGAAAAGTTAATCCAATTAAATAATATTGAGAATAACATGAGGAGTGATTTGTTTCGCTCACCTTTAGTTATTATATGTTTTTATGTATGTTTAAACTTATTATTTTATAATTTCGATTTAATTCATTCAAACTATTTAGCTATAAAAATGAGGAGTGTTTTGTTATGCTCACCTTTAGTTATTATATGTTTTTATGCATGTTTAAACTTATTATTTTATAATTTTGATTTAATTCATTTCAACTATTTTGTAATAATAATGAAGAGTGATTTGTTATGCTCAAATGCACACCTTAACTTTCTTTTTGATAGTAATGAGATAATTAAAGTAATTTATTTTGCAATTATACTAAGAAGTGATTTGTTTTGTTTGGATTTACAACATATGTTATGTTCATACGCATATTAGAATTTATTTTTCTATTATTTTGATTTGTATATTTCTTTGTATGTTTTGTTCAAACACCTAATAACAAAAAACATTTGTATATCCATACATACATGTTTTGAGGACATTTTACGTCTTAATATACACATGAATGTTCTTACTCATTACAGGTCACGCTTACACACAGAAATAGAGACCCAACTAAATCTTTTTTGCTTATATTTTTTATCCCATGGCCAAAATTATTTTATGAAAATCGTGAATGATTCCTTTGCGCTTTGTTTAACCTGTTACAACTTTTATTTTAACTCTGTATTTCATTTTGCACCACTTTTAGATAAAAAAATATTTTCTTTTGCACATTCGATAACAACAAAGATAACTCGGACTATATAGACAGTATCTCGGTGTCAGATTCTAAATTATGTTACCCTGAAGATTGTCAAACTCTTTTGTCAACTAAATATAATTCAATAAAAATACTAACGCAAAATATCCGTAGTTTATCGGCCAATATAAACGGACTGTCTATACTATTACAAAGACTTAAAATAGATACAGACTTTATAGTACTGCCTGAATGCTGGTTGATGTGTAATCCACTTATTCCCGAATTAGATGGATTCAAGCATTACTGTTCTTCTAACCCAATTAATAAAAGTGACGGCGTGATAGTTTATATTAACAATCAGATAAAACACGTACAGGTTGAGGAGCCTGTTCTCGATGAAGCCAGTTGCCTGGTAGTCAGGGTAGGCAAAGAAACGGCAATTGTAGCTATATATAGACCATGGTGTTTCAAGGATACTCAAACATTTCAAGTCTCTCTTAGTAATCTTTTGAATTCCCTTTCCAGTTACCAAACAGTTATTGTTACAGGTGATATCAACATAAATATACTCCCCGATAGTATTAGTTCTATAGGCAACGAATATCTAAATATGTTAGCTAGCCATGGCCTTCTGCCTGCCCATACTCTTCCAACTCATAATAAATCAAGTTTAGACCATGTAATGCTTAAAACTTCTGTCCCAGCGCTAACATTAGTTCTGCAAGCTTCAGTCACTGACCACGATGCAGTCTTATTGGCTCTCGCTTGTAACAAATCTCTAGCTACTAGAAAACTTCTTAAGAAAATTGATTATGCCCAGATATCTAAATCATTAGAGCTTATAGATTTTGCTCCTGTCTACTCTTCTACAGACCCCAATTCTGCGCTTGGTTACTTGGTTGATTCTGTTCGATCTGCTGTGAGTAGTCACACCAAATTAGTTTCCCTCCCTCGGCGATTACGATCCATAAAGCCCTGGATCACACCAGGCCTACTAAGATGCATAAGAAATAGAGACGAAATGCATAAGAAGTTAAAAGGAGACTGTAAAAATGAATCCCTAATAATTTCCTATAAGCGTTACCGAAATTTTTGTAATGAATTGATCAAGAAAGTAAAACGTAATTATGAAAAACAGGAGCTGGAAAAAGCCAAAACTAACACAAAGAAACTGTGGGAAGTTATCGGAGAGATCTCTTGTCTAAAAAAGTCCAAACCATCCTCTAAGGATTTAATTTGTTCCAATGATGCACCATCTGAAGTTGTGAACAACGTTAATAAATTTTTTGTCGACATTGGCAAAAAAGTTGCAGAAAACTTCGAAAGTGGTGAAAATGCTTCTCAATCACCCTTACAAACATCCTCTATACAATCTGACAACTCGTTCGTTTTACTAAATACCGATCCCTTAGAAGTAGAACGTATAATAGACTCTCTAAAGTGTCACTGCGCGACAGGCTGGGACGGTATATCCGCGACTATTTTAAAACAAAATAAACACCTTCTTGTGCCTCCGCTGACATACATATTCAATGTTTGTTTTGATTCCGGTATTTTCCCCGTTTACTTGAAAAAGGCTCTTGTTCACCCTGTCTATAAATCCGGTGACCGACGTTGTGTTGATAACTATCGCCCAATCTCTGTTTTGCCATCTATTTCTAAAATTCTTGAACGGTTGTTAAATTCTAGACTCATAAATTTCCTTGAAAGTAAACATCTACTATCAAGCAACCAATTTGGTTTCCGACGCAACAGGTCCACCTCAGACGCCGTTCATGAGCTAACCAATAACCTTGTTTTAAATCTGGATAAGGGTAAAAAGTGCATCTCTGTTTTCTTAGACCTAAAAAAAGCATTCGACACGACGTCGGTTCCCATCCTTTTAAGCAGACTCAACGATATTGGAATTCGTGGTGGGCAGCTCACTCTCTTCAAGAGTTACTTAACGGAGCGATCACAGTGTACCACTATTGACGGAGTTATTAGTTCAGAACTTCCCATAAATTACGGCGTACCACAAGGTAGCATATTGGGACCCACCTTGTTTTTGATATTTCTGAATGGATTGTGTAATATCAAGTTGGAAAAGGGTCGCATTTTGTCATATGCTGACGACACAGTTTTGTCATTCGCCGGTGAAACATGGTATGATGTGTTCAGGGCTGCTCAAAACGGTCTCAATACTGTCGCTGCCTGGCTAAATTCAAGCCGCTTATCTCTGAATGCTCAAAAAACTATGTATATGGTATTTACTTTGAATAACAAATCACCCCCACCACCCAACGTATACTCCCTTTATGTTAACTGTTGCCATAATATTTTCCCGAAACAATGTTCTTGCCCTTCACTTCAAATGGTTGACGTATTTAAATATCTGGGCGTGCATATTGATAAGAATTTGAACTTCTCTCATCATGTGCGTGTGATTACTGGTCGGGTAAGAAAACTTGTTTTCGTTTTTAAGAAATTGCGTCATGTTGCAAGTCCTGAATTGATAAAGTCTGTATATTTAGCCATATGCCAGTCTCTTCTAATATACTGCATTACATCGTGGGGTGGCGCCGCCAAGACACATCTCGTCACTCTGGAGAGAGCACAAAGGGCAATTCTTAAGATTTGTAGTTTTAAACCACAATTGTTTCCCACGTCAGAGCTGTACTCTTACTGGTCGGTTCTCTCTGTTAGAAAATTATTTATCCTTCAAATCCTATTAAAACAGCATCGTGAAACAGCCTCCAGTCTTCAAGAGTCAAGACGAAACAACCTAGTTGTCCCCTCACCTCGTTGTAAGACTCGCTTTGCAAATCGTTTTTATTACTTTCTTGGGCCGTTTCTGTACAATAAAATTCATAGCAACTCTTTGAGAAACTCTAACATATTTTCTTTTAAAATATTTATTATAAGTTTTTTAGATAAACTTGATTATGAAAAAACCGAAAACTTTTTAACTCCCATAGTGTAAACTAACTTTAATTTTACACTCATTACCATACAAATACCTACCCGAAAACATTGATCTTCTCACCAAATACTTTCACAAATTAAATGTAAGAGCAGAAACTGTTTGTAACCATAATTTGTAACCATTTGTAATGTTATAAGATTCTCAATGTGTCGCTTTATTTTATTTTATATTTTGTCATATATTTTTGTGAATTTCTGTTATCCATAGCTCAGGCTTGACCTATTATGGATTTCAGTTCAACCTGCTTGTATGTACAAATTAATCATAAATTTTGTTTTTATTTATATGCTAAGGTACATTTCTCTTATTTCTCTTCTCTTAAAGGGGTCACTTAAATATAGGGGCCCGAACTTCGGTATCCTAAGTGCTAAGTGACAGTTTTTAGCAGTTTCTAAGAAACAAATCAAAGGGTATAAAAATGGAAATTAATGATTTATTAGAAGCTTTCGACGCAATTGAGACAGTGGAATTACTTTCAAATCCTAGGTTATTTACAAGGCCACAGGTTTATCGTGAAAGACAGGATTATTTCACATTATATGACGATAAAGACTTTTTTGTAAGATACAGGTTATCCAAAGCCAGTGTGTCATTTTTATTAGAGCCAATAGAACATCTTTTAGAATACCCAAACAACAGGTGTGTACTAAAAGCTAACTTTAATATGCTATACTTACATTTTATGTTTTTATGTATGCATTGTATCATTTAGGGATTTTTTATATAATATGACTACTTTGTTTTGTATTTCTATTATTAATTTAAATGTTTCGGAAGTTACTTTTTTAGACAATTGAAAAGGATATAATCATAAAAGCTTAACAAACTGCTAACTGTCTACGTTTCTTCAAACCATAAATCTGTACACAATAGAGCGTCCCTTCGTACAACTTTCCCAAGGCGTGGAAGTAACCCTTTTTGACAATAGAAAAAGAAATTTCTAATCATAAAACTATAACAAATTGCAACGTTTCTTTAAAACAAATGTTAAAACTATTATTATATAAAACTAGATGTTCTATTGGAAGCGCCTTAGGAAATTTCGGCCAAGATGCAGGGTCGTTATGCAAGAAAGATGGGCCTGATAACCAAAGCGATGAATGTCACAATTTGTCGGCGCTAAGTCCACGCGAAGCGAGGTCTGCGGGGTTTTCACTGGAAGGTACGTAACGCCAGTCTCCACCCACAGTTTCTTGAATCTCTGAGACTCTATGACGAACAAATGTCTTTAATTTTGATGGGGATGTAGAGAGCCATCCCAGAACAATTGTAGAGTCGCACCAAAATACTGATTCGTCAATTTGTAACGTAAGAGAATCGCATACCTTTGAATGCAATCGACTACCGATTAATGCTGCACACAACTCAAGTCGCGGTATTGTCGTTGCCTGGATAGGAGCGACTCTACTCTTTGCACTAAGCAGGTTAACGCACACATCTCCGTTAAGAGTGAGGCTCCGAACATAAATACATGCTCCGTAGCTTCTCTCCGATGCGTCTGTAAATACATGCAATTGTGTCAATATAGCAGAGTCACAGATTACCCTTCGTGGAATTTTTAAGTTATTTAGGAAAGGCAGAGTCCTATGAAAGTCATTCCAAGCTGATAAAATATGCTCGGGAATGGAGTCATCCCAAGAGCATTTGGAAAGCCATAGCATCAACAGATATCAACAGATCCTATAAATTAACACTTTTCAGTAGGCACTTATTTTACGAATAATATATAATCAAACGAACTTACCTTAAGTGAAGTTAGATTGTGATTATATGAGTCGCTCCATTCGAAGATATAATTAACCAGGTAGTCCCCCTATCTTGCTAGCATCAACGCATTTTCAGAGATTATTTGGAAACACCAAATAAATTTTTAAAAAGGCAACACTATACTCGGCTCGACTCCTCACTCCTGCTCGAGTCATGGCGTCATTCCTTTAGAGACGTATAATAGTGTTCTTAAAAAATCCTATAGGGATGGGTGGGTTGGGTTGTTATATCTTCGAATGGAGCGACTCATATAATCACAATCTAACTTCACTTAAGGTAAGTTCGTTTGATTATATATTATATTTCGTCGCTCCATTCTTCAGATATAATTAACCAGGTAGATGTTTAGAGACCTATTTTTTAAGAACATACTTAAAGCAAAACCAAACGTCACAGGTCTTAAGCAGAGCTCTTTTTTTTTACATCTAAATCAAAATTATCTAACAACCGAGCAAACCAAGTTTTTTTATGGTTACTAATAACATAATTTCAAAACTTTCTTTATTTGTTTTAATGTCTAAGACACACAGACTCTGCAGAATACTTTGTTATTTTTATATATTATATAATATAGCAAAATGAGGTATGATCCGCTATAAGAATATTAACTTTATGCACCTGCTCATCTATACTTTGAGAAATAATAGGTTTCTTAGACGACAAAAAGAGATTGTTACAGTTCCTATACTTTCTATAAAATCATTATCCTAACGGAGATTAGCTGAACAAATACCTATCAATATTTCTATCAAAAGGAGTAAATAAATAGAAGAGGTTGATCTCGTCCTGGAGCCGATGTCTTAATATTAATCTTGATAATAATAATATTACATAATAATCTTAATTATTGTCGGGTCTTTTCCGCCGAAAGGCGAGTTGATTTTGACATACCGATTAATAATAATAATATTATATCCGTTGAAAATGTATACCGTTGTATAGTATTTTAATATTACCTATTTAGGTGTCTAATTTAACAAGTAAAGACTCTTAACCCGTTGAACATTAGACAAGTCTAAAAGTATTACTAACTTTTTGATATCTTATAAAAAATAATTGACTATTAATGCTTTATTTCGAAATATTCTCTTACTAATTGTGGATCCCATGGACAAATTGAGATTTTAAATGATTACATTTAAAACTCATTTTTATCGTCTCTTTTCATATTCGTTGGAACTCATATTCCTAGTAGAAAGAAAAGAAAAGAAAATGTTGGCCAATGGGTGTTATGTGCGCTGTGGCTGAAATCTCAATGAAATTAAAGAACCAAGAAGGATATAACATCGAAAAACCGAAGAATAGAAAAAATATATAAATGAGCATATTTGTTTACCATTGAAAAAAAATTGCAACCACTTTTGTATTACTAAGACTTGAAATAACAACAACAGCTTCAATTTGGCTGGTCGACAGCTACCATTACCATAATAGATTTTTACTCCACCCAATTCATCATGACATTATCTAGGCTGAGCGCAGAAAGAGGAGTTGGTGACTGCAGGTTGCTTGACGGGCGCCCAGCTATCTATAACCAATTTCGGTTATCTCAGAGCATGGGTAGTTGAAATGTTAAAAGCAGAAAGTACCTTGCAGGGATTTCGAAACCACTTCGCCACATCTACCACAAATTACCATATTGAATTTTTGAAACAATCTATTGCTTAAATATATGGTCCCTATAGTGGACCAGACACTTGATTGAAGTGAACGCACCTCGTTTTTCAAACGTCAGATGATAAATGTCATTTGTTAGTCGCCCTCTGTCATAATATGTCAATTGTCACTTGTCGAACTAGTATCCAAACATAAACAAACCCTCCTTTTTGATTATGAAATTTATCAGTATAGCTTGAAACTATATAATTAAGCAGTGTTATGGTCTTGAATGCTCTTAATTATTATCTTATTCCTTGAAGCACCAGTGCGATACAACAAGACAACAATTGTTATTGTACAATCGCAATATTTTATATAGGTACTAAAATATTACATTTACTTAAGTAAAACAAAGATTTACTATCAACTTTAAGGAGTAAAGCGAGGTACCCACGATGAGGTTGCGGCTTATAAATGCTGGCTGGAGAATATTGCTGAAGCCAACATAAACTGTTGGTGCAAGCATTTTTGTTTCCCCATGAAATTGTTTTCCAAACAAAGTAAAATGGTAAAAAATTCTAAATAATTGATATGAAATGATATCTCAGTCTCATTTCATGCACCATGACTTTCCAGCCACAAATAAAAGCGCCTGTAAATATTTTGAGGTCAAAACTATATTTGAATTGTTTTACAGACTTACCTTTATTTTATCTTATTATATAATTGCTATATGTAATGTAATGTCTTCTAAAATACATTAGGGAGCAAAATTTTGGCATGATTGCCATATTTTTAGCCAATAAATAATAAATATTTATATGTTTCTGTCATTCACATAACAATCTCTCTGACAACCACTTTGGCAATAGGGTAAACCTATCTGCCTCTGACACCAGTGATTTGATTCCCGCATGGAACAAGAAAAATAATGTTTCGTGTCTGGGTGTTTATCTATATAAGTATGTATTTATATTCTAGGTTTGCTACATGGTACCATATCACAAGCTCTGCTTAGTTTGGGCCATGTAGTTGGTGTCATTGTCTGGGGATTTTACTTTATTTTATTCTAACTTAAATTATGTTAGATAAACTTCAGTCTAGTTACAAAAAAAAACATTTAAAAAATGAAAACATTTACAGCTATACCGGCTGTTGGGAAGGTACTTCAATCAATAGAAAAACTCTGTGATAGTGTATGACTGCTAGGAATATAACTTTTGTTTCTTTGTAAAATCTTAGAATGATTATCTTGATTATCTGATATAGATAATTTGTGCCTAAGGATTAAAGATTAATCCAAAAAATTACAATACCGTGTTGACACTATAGAGCTTTTATAGGTTTTTGTAAAACTGAGGTAATTGAGTAATAATGAGACATGTCAACAAGTAAACAGTACATACAGTATTTGTTTACAAACAAATTTTTAAGACAATTGTTATAATCTTTGCCAATTCAACATAAATCTTCGAGAAATATGACGGATTGATAACCTTGGTTTCTAAAATATTTTAGAAACTCCTTTATATTTTTTGTAAATGTCCATATTAAGTGCAACGGACAACCTGTTAAGCATTGCTTTGTACTCTCAAATAATGAAGCTCAATTAAGTAAGTGTTCAATTTTGAATTGAAATGTACAATATTTATGATGTATTTATGACACACACTTGGTGTGATCTGGAATACAATATTTATAAATTTATCAATGAATAGGCTTGTCTACATTTAGTAACAAAGCCGTTTAAAAGATTATAAGTTTAAATCACATCACAATCTGACCAGTCGGTCACGGATCAGGGCATCATTATTTATTATTTTATGGATAAGAAACCTTTTTGGGTATGGCACCTGTGGATTTCTGGATTTAATGTAGATTTTTGAAGGAGACAGTTTTCAGGTATGAAATAATTTTTCATAACGAAGACACAACTGTCTTTCACCATACTAAGTTTTAGAATTGGTGTCCATAGTTTAGCTAAAAATTTAGTTATAATGAATTCAATTGTTCGGTTGTTTTGTTATCATTATTTTGACACACGGAATAGTTATTTCCTAAATAACATATTATATCATCTTGATATGTAACAGACCTAGAATGGTCATATGTTTTTTAAATAGGTTTTAAAAAAAGGATACCTATACAACAGAGACAAAATAATTTTGAAGAATTGTCTTCGTAAGGATATCCTATCTAACTCCAGGCAGTACTAAAAAACCTAGATAAGTATTTCAATTATTGAAATTGTACTTACGGTTTAAGTCTAGGGTATTTTATGTATACCATCTTGAAATTCCCACGTGTTAAAACACGGTTTACCTCTAGGGTACTTCAAAACACCTTCAACTTCCCACGTGTTAACACACGGTCAACCTCTGGGGTGTAGAATTACCTTCGTAATGACACACGGTCAATCTCCAGGCGTATTAGTTAAGCAATAATTTGAAACGAATTAGGAAACTCCCACGTATTAACACACGGTTAATCTCTAGGGGTTGATTTGCCTTCGTGATGACACACGGTCAGCCTCCAGGCGTATTCGTTATATTTTAAACAAATTAATAAACTCCCACGTATTAACACACGGTTAATCTCTAGGGGTTGATCTGCCTTCGTGATGACACACGGTCAACCTCCAGGCGTATTTGTTAAGCAATATATTTCAAAATCACTGATAAGCACTAAATATCATCTAAATATTGTCAAACTGTTAGGTGCGAACCCGTTTTATCTAAGTCGTCTGAGTATAAATGATTAGTCTCCATTTGCATTCCTTGGATTTTACTGCTTTTGCGCTGGCAGCGCTCGATCTTTTTCTCATGTTCCCTTTTGGGCATATTTTTGTAAGTACATAATAACTCGTTTTATGGTTCGCAGTTCAAACTAGTAGGTAGGTAGTGGATTCGACTACCTTCTTTTTCCATTTTGAATTTCTTAAGATAGTCTTCAGTTTTTTTTTTTTTTTTTTTTTTTTTTTTTTACTGTACGCTTAGACATCTTACTAAATATGATTAGTTATTTAATCACAAAAACATTTTGATACGAAAATCACTAAGAGTAATTAATTTTTAAATACACGTACGTTCGATGCTACGCATGATAAAAGAATGACGCCATGACTCGAGCAGGAGTGAGGAGTCGAGCCGAGTATAGTGTTGCCTTTTTAAAAATTTATTTGGTGTTTCCAAATAATCTCTGAAAATGCGTTGATGCTAGCAAGATAGGGGGACTACCTGGTTAATTATATCTGAAGAATGGAGCGACGAAATATAATTAAGGACAAACTATTAAAATGAGCACTGCACATACTTCAGCAGACATGGACGTGATTGAAGAACAACGCATTGCAGGCACTAAAAGATCAATTGCAGTAGATCCTGACACTTTGATCACCCTAGAAGAATCCAAGCGTCCCAGAGTAACTCTAGATAAAAGTAAAAAATCGAAGGTCCTCAGCGCAATTGCAAGGGGTTACTGGATGATTCTGTCAACTTTCTTCCCCGTAACCAACTCTGTTAACAAGGCTAATGAAGAAGCATTGAGGACGCGTGCACACTCAACCTTGCAAGTGGGTGTTCAGATTTCTAATATCTTATTTACGTTGCATACCTTCCATAGACAAGTAGCTGCTGGTCGCAAGGACACAAACGTTGTCACTAAATCAGGGTTGACAGATTTTACGATAACGATAGAGGGCCAGAATGTCTCTAAAGGCAGGGAAATGCTTAACACTGCATGGTTGCAAATAACTAATGAGTTAGGGTTACAGTATCGTAATTTCAATAGGACCGAAGACGAAGATAATTGGTATGGAACCTTTGGGCCATATATAGACTTCTTTTGTGGCTTTGGACTCCGCATGAAGGAGGTGCGACTAGGACATGATAAAATGCCAGTGACGAAGAGGGGGGAAACGATGCTGGAAATTCCCGTAAGGAAGTACAAACTAAATGGTGCGCACCACGTGCTGTTAGAGGGTTGCACGTTTCCCCCGGAAAAGAGGTCCTCTATGGCTCAGAGCATGGGTCCAATGACCGCCCTTCTATGCATGCTAAGGTCGGAGGGTATCTATCGAAACAAGTGGGCTTCTGCAGTCAAGAGAGCTTTCAATCATATCTCTATAATTGACGATATAATTGAAATAACCAAGACTCAGAAGTCCTCCTCCGAGGTTAGCACCATGGTAGGGCTTCTTGCCGAAATATGCCTAATAACCACAACCAGGCAAGCGACCCGTGTTTTCATACCAATCTCCATGTTTTGCCATGTTCTCGCTGCCACTCCGGAGGATAAAAAAGAAGCATTCCTTTCTTTCTACAACACTACAGGGTCGGGTGCATTCTACGTTTACAAAAAAGCCTTGGACTATAATTGGCTACTTACCTGTAGCATGACGGAGGAGGCAGCGGGGCAGGTGGTTTTTCATTCGATCTTCGGTACCTACAAAGAGGATTTAGGCATTCTGGAAGAAATCACTAATGTGAAGAATTGGAAGACTCGTGAAGAGATTGGGAAGGGTTTTGTCAAGAGCACCAATGCATCTTCTAGTGTGAGAGTCAAACTACCAGTGTTATCGTACTATTCAAAAATGTCTTGTGCTAATCAAAGTGGGTTGCTCTAGGGAGTCTACAGCCAGGTCTCGTCTATGCCCACATTCAGTGGAAGGAGGGCACAGTTTTTCGGTGAGGACTTTTTCGACCATATCGAGAAAAAGCTGGCTGTAGGCTCCACTGGAAAGAGCATTCCTCAGATAGTGACTTCTTTGTCTCTAACGCTAGAAGAGTTAAGAAAGAAGGTAAAGGAATCTAGGGGGCGCTTGGATATGGGCACTACTGGATGGCGTCGTATGGATGACCTAGAACTCGAGAAATCCGGCTCGAAGGACCATGTAGAAAAGGGTGGTCTTCAATAATATAGAGAGCGTGGACTGTAATACACATTTAATAAACATTTTACACATTTTACAAATACAAACACGGAGACTCCGGTGCCTGTTAGAATCACAAGGAGATAAAGATAAGAATTTCTCGGGTATTTGGAATACTTGTGAAAGTTTGATTAAACAAGCTGAAGAAGAGGAGCCTTTACCAAACATTTTTTCTCATTCTGAGCAGAAAGAGGTGGAATCTTATGCAAGATGTCCAAATATTCCGATTAAACAGGATCCAAGGAACTACTGGTGCAGTTAGAATAAATATCCAAAACTGAAAATACTTGCGCAAAAATACTTGTCTTATCAAATGACCTCAGTCGCTTCAGAACGTCTTTTTTCAACTGCAGATTTTGAATGAACATTTTTATTAATTTTTTCTTCAAACGTCTCAAGAATCAACCTTAAAGGACGACGCATAAGTATGAGAGCTGGTACCCACCTCAATAGACATGTGTGATTTTCACCAACACTTAGGGGACACCTAAGGTCTTAAAGGGGTCACTTAAATATAGGGGCCCGAACTTCGGTATCCTAAGTGCTAAGTGACAGTTTTTAGCAGTTTCTAAGAAACAAATCAAAGGGTATAAAAATGGAAATTAATGATTTATTAGAAGCTTTCGACGCAATTGAGACAGTGGAATTACTTTCAAATCCTAGGTTATTTACAAGGCCACAGGTTTATCGTGAAAGACAGGATTATTTCACATTATATGACGATAAAGACTTTTTTGTAAGATACAGGTTATCCAAAGCCAGTGTGTCATTTTTATTAGAGCCAATAGAACATCTTTTAGAATACCCAAACAACAGGTGTGTACTAAAAGCTAACTTTAATATGCTATACTTACATTTTATGTTTTTATGTATGCATTGTATCATTTAGGGATTTTTTATATAATATGACTACTTTGTTTTGTATTTCTATTATTAATTTAAATGTTTCGGAAGTTACTTTTTTAGACAATTGAAAAGGATATAATCATAAAAGCTTAACAAACTGCTAACTGTCTACGTTTCTTCAAACCATAAATCTGTACACAATAGAGCGTCCCTTCGTACAACTTTCCCAAGGCGTGGAAGTAACCCTTTTTGACAATAGAAAAAGAAATTTCTAATCATAAAACTATAACAAATTGCAACGTTTCTTTAAAACAAATGTTAAAACTATTATTATATAAAACTAGATGTTCTATTGGAAGCGCCTTAGGAAATTTCGGCCAAGATGCAGGGTCGTTATGCAAGAAAGATGGGCCTGATAACCAAAGCGATGAATGTCACAATTTGTCGGCGCTAAGTCCACGCGAAGCGAGGTCTGCGGGGTTTTCACTGGAAGGTACGTAACGCCAGTCTCCACCCGCAGTTTCTTGAATCTCTGAGACTCTATGACGAACAAATGTCTTTAATTTTGATGGGGATGTAGAGAGCCATCCCAGAACAATTGTAGAGTCGCACCAAAATACTGATTCGTCAATTTGTAACGTAAGAGAATCGCATACCTTTGAATGCAATCGACTACCGATTAATGCTGCACACAACTCAAGTCGCGGTATTGTCGTTGCCTGGATAGGAGCGACTCTACTCTTTGCACTAAGCAGGTTAACGCACACATCTCCGTTAAGAGTGAGGCTCCGAACATAAATACATGCTCCGTAGCTTCTCTCCGATGCGTCTGTAAATACATGCAATTGTGTCAATATAGCAGAGTCACAGATTACCCTTCGTGGAATTTTTAAGTTATTTAGGAAAGGTAGAGTCCTATGAAAGTCATTCCAAGCTGATAAAATATGCTCGGGAATGGAGTCATCCCAAGAGCATTTGGAAAGCCATAGCATCAACAGATATCAACAGATCCTATAAATTAACACTTTTCAGTAGGCACTTATTTTACGAATAATTAAGGACAAACTATTAAAATGAGCACTGCACATACTTCAGCAGACATGGACGTGATTGAAGAACAACGCATTGCAGGCACTAAAAGATCAATTGCAGTAGATCCTGACACTTTGATCACCCTAGAAGAATCCAAGCGTCCCAGAGTAACTCTAGATAAAAGTAAAAAATCGAAGGTCCTCAGCGCAATTGCAAGGGGTTACTGGATGATTCTGTCAACTTTCTTCCCCGTAACCAACTCTGTTAACAAGGCTAATGAAGAAGCATTGAGGACGCGTGCACACTCAACCTTGCAAGTGGGTGTTCAGATTTCTAATATCTTATTTACGTTGCATACCTTCCATAGACAAGTAGCTGCTGGTCGCAAGGACACAAACGTTGTCACTAAATCAGGGTTGACAGATTTTACGATAACGATAGAGGGCCAGAATGTCTCTAAAGGCAGGGAAATGCTTAACACTGCATGGTTGCAAATAACTAATGAGTTAGGGTTACAGTATCGTAATTTCAATAGGACCGAAGACGAAGATAATTGGTATGGAACCTTTGGGCCATATATAGACTTCTTTTGTGGCTTTGGACTCCGCATGAAGGAGGTGCGACTAGGACATGATAAAATGCCAGTGACGAAGAGGGGGGAAACGATGCTGGAAATTCCCGTAAGGAAGTACGGACTAAATGGTGCGCACCACGTGCTGTTAGAGGGTTGCACGTTTCCCCCGGAAAAGAGGTCCTCTATGGCTCAGAGCATGGGTCCAATGACCGCCCTTCTATGCATGCTAAGGTCGGAGGGTATCTATCGAAACAAGTGGGCTTCTGCAGTCAAGAGAGCTTTCAATCATATCTCTATAATTGACGATATAATTGAAATAACCAAGACTCAGAAGTCCTCCTCCGAGGTTAGCACCATGGTAGGGCTTCTTGCCGAAATATGCCTAATAACCACAACCAGGCAAGCGACCCGTGTTTTCATACCAATCTCCATGTTTTGCCATGTTCTCGCTGCCACTCCGGAGGATAAAAAAGAAGCATTCCTTTCTTTCTACAACACTACAGGGTCGGGTGCATTCTACGTTTACAAAAAAGCCTTGGACTATAATTGGCTACTTACCTGTAGCATGACGGAGGAGGCAGCGGGGCAGGTGGTTTTTCATTCGATCTTCGGTACCTACAAAGAGGATTTAGGCATTCTGGAAGAAATCACTAATGTGAAGAATTGGAAGACTCGTGAAGATATTGGGAAGGGTTTTGTCAAGAGCACCAATGCATCTTCTAGTGTGAGAGTCAAACTACCAGTGTTATCGTACTATTCAAAAATGTCTTGTGCTAATCAAAGTGGGTTGCTCTAGGGAGTCTACAGCCAGGTCTCGTCTATGCCCACATTCAGTGGAAGGAGGGCACAGTTTTTCGGTGAGGACTTTTTCGACCATATCGAGAAAAAGCTGGCTGTAGGCTCCACTGGAAAGAGCATTCCTCAGATAGTGACTTCTTTGTCTCTAACGCTAGAAGAGTTAAGAAAGAAGGTAAAGGAATCTAGGAGGCGCTTGGATATGGGCACTACTGGATGGCGTCGTATGGATGACCTAGAACTCGAGAAATCCGGCTCGAAGGACCATGTAGAAAAGGGTGGTCTTCAATAATATAGAGAGCGTGGACTGTAATACACATTTAATAAACATTTTACACATTTTACAAATACAAACACGGAGACTCCGGTGCCTGTTAGAATCACAAGGAGATAAAGATAAGAATTTCTCGGGTATTTGGAATACTTGTGAAAGTTTGATTAAACAAGCTGAAGAAGAGGAGCCTTTACCAAACATTTTTTCTCATTCTGAGCAGAAAGAGGTGGAATCTTATGCAAGATGTCCAAATATTCCGATTAAACAGGATCCAAGGAACTACTGGTGCAGTTAGAATAAATATCCAAAACTGAAAATACTTGCGCAAAAATACTTGTCTTATCAAATGACCTCAGTCGCTTCAGAACGTCTTTTTTCAACTGCAGATTTTGAATGAACATTTTTATTAATTTTTTCTTCAAACGTCTCAAGAATCAACCTTAAAGGACGACGCATAAGTATGAGAGCTGGTACCCACCTCAATAGACATGTGTGATTTTCACCAACACTTAGGGGACACCTAAGGTCTTAAAGGGGTCACTTAAATATAGGGGCCCGAACTTCGGTATCCTAAGTGCTAAGTGACAGTTTTTAGCAGTTTCTAAGAAACAAATCAAAGGGTATAAAAATGGAAATTAATGATTTATTAGAAGCTTTCGACGCAATTGAGACAGTGGAATTACTTTCAAATCCTAGGTTATTTACAAGGCCACAGGTTTATCGTGAAAGACAGGATTATTTCACATTATATGACGATAAAGACTTTTTTGTAAGATACAGGTTATCCAAAGCCAGTGTGTCATTTTTATTAGAGCCAATAGAACATCTTTTAGAATACCCAAACAACAGGTGTGTACTAAAAGCTAACTTTAATATGCTATACTTACATTTTATGTTTTTATGTATGCATTGTATCATTTAGGGATTTTTTATATAATATGACTACTTTGTTTTGTATTTCTATTATTAATTTAAATGTTTCGGAAGTTACTTTTTTAGACAATTGAAAAGGATATAATCATAAAAGCTTAACAAACTGCTAACTGTCTACGTTTCTTCAAACCATAAATCTGTACACAATAGAGCGTCCCTTCGTACAACTTTCCCAAGGCGTGGAAGTAACCCTTTTTGACAATAGAAAAAGAAATTTCTAATCATAAAACTATAACAAATTGCAACGTTTCTTTAAAACAAATGTTAAAACTATTATTATATAAAACTAGATGTTCTATTGGAAGCGCCTTAGGAAATTTCGGCCAAGATGCAGGGTCGTTATGCAAGAAAGATGGGCCTGATAACCAAAGCGATGAATGTCACAATTTGTCGGCGCTAAGTCCACGCGAAGCGAGGTCTGCGGGGTTTTCACTGGAAGGTACGTAACGCCAGTCTCCACCCGCAGTTTCTTGAATCTCTGAGACTCTATGACGAACAAATGTCTTTAATTTTGATGGGGATGTAGAGAGCCATCCCAGAACAATTGTAGAGTCGCACCAAAATACTGATTCGTCAATTTGTAACGTAAGAGAATCGCATACCTTTGAATGCAATCGACTACCGATTAATGCTGCACACAACTCAAGTCGCGGTATTGTCGTTGCCTGGATAGGAGCGACTCTACTCTTTGCACTAAGCAGGTTAACGCACACATCTCCGTTAAGAGTGAGGCTCCGAACATAAATACATGCTCCGTAGCTTCTCTCCGATGCGTCTGTAAATACATGCAATTGTGTCAATATAGCAGAGTCACAGATTACCCTTCGTGGAATTTTTAAGTTATTTAGGAAAGGTAGAGTCCTATGAAAGTCATTCCAAGCTGATAAAATATGCTCGGGAATGGAGTCATCCCAAGAGCATTTGGAAAGCCATAGCATCAACAGATATCAACAGATCCTATAAATTAACACTTTTCAGTAGGCACTTATTTTACGAATAATTAAGGACAAACTATTAAAATGAGCACTGCACATACTTCAGCAGACATGGACGTGATTGAAGAACAACGCATTGCAGGCACTAAAAGATCAATTGCAGTAGATCCTGACACTTTGATCACCCTAGAAGAATCCAAGCGTCCCAGAGTAACTCTAGATAAAAGTAAAAAATCGAAGGTCCTCAGCGCAATTGCAAGGGGTTACTGGATGATTCTGTCAACTTTCTTCCCCGTAACCAACTCTGTTAACAAGGCTAATGAAGAAGCATTGAGGACGCGTGCACACTCAACCTTGCAAGTGGGTGTTCAGATTTCTAATATCTTATTTACGTTGCATACCTTCCATAGACAAGTAGCTGCTGGTCGCAAGGACACAAACGTTGTCACTAAATCAGGGTTGACAGATTTTACGATAACGATAGAGGGCCAGAATGTCTCTAAAGGCAGGGAAATGCTTAACACTGCATGGTTGCAAATAACTAATGAGTTAGGGTTACAGTATCGTAATTTCAATAGGACCGAAGACGAAGATAATTGGTATGGAACCTTTGGGCCATATATAGACTTCTTTTGTGGCTTTGGACTCCGCATGAAGGAGGTGCGACTAGGACATGATAAAATGCCAGTGACGAAGAGGGGGGAAACGATGCTGGAAATTCCCGTAAGGAAGTACGGACTAAATGGTGCGCACCACGTGCTGTTAGAGGGTTGCACGTTTCCCCCGGAAAAGAGGTCCTCTATGGCTCAGAGCATGGGTCCAATGACCGCCCTTCTATGCATGCTAAGGTCGGAGGGTATCTATCGAAACAAGTGGGCTTCTGCAGTCAAGAGAGCTTTCAATCATATCTCTATAATTGACGATATAATTGAAATAACCAAGACTCAGAAGTCCTCCTCCGAGGTTAGCACCATGGTAGGGCTTCTTGCCGAAATATGCCTAATAACCACAACCAGGCAAGCGACCCGTGTTTTCATACCAATCTCCATGTTTTGCCATGTTCTCGCTGCCACTCCGGAGGATAAAAAAGAAGCATTCCTTTCTTTCTACAACACTACAGGGTCGGGTGCATTCTACGTTTACAAAAAAGCCTTGGACTATAATTGGCTACTTACCTGTAGCATGACGGAGGAGGCAGCGGGGCAGGTGGTTTTTCATTCGATCTTCGGTACCTACAAAGAGGATTTAGGCATTCTGGAAGAAATCACTAATGTGAAGAATTGGAAGACTCGTGAAGAGATTGGGAAGGGTTTTGTCAAGAGCACCAATGCATCTTCTAGTGTGAGAGTCAAACTACCAGTGTTATCGTACTATTCAAAAATGTCTTGTGCTAATCAAAGTGGGTTGCTCTAGGGAGTCTACAGCCAGGTCTCGTCTATGCCCACATTCAGTGGAAGGAGGGCACAGTTTTTCGGTGAGGACTTTTTCGACCATATCGAGAAAAAGCTGGCTGTAGGCTCCACTGGAAAGAGCATTCCTCAGATAGTGACTTCTTTGTCTCTAACGCTAGAAGAGTTAAGAAAGAAGGTAAAGGAATCTAGGAGGCGCTTGGATATGGGCACTACTGGATGGCGTCGTATGGATGACCTAGAACTCGAGAAATCCGGCTCGAAGGACCATGTAGAAAAGGGTGGTCTTCAATAATATAGAGAGCGTGGACTGTAATACACATTTAATAAACATTTTACACATTTTACAAATACAAACACGGAGACTCCGGTGCCTGTTAGAATCACAAGGAGATAAAGATAAGAATTTCTCGGGTATTTGGAATACTTGTGAAAGTTTGATTAAACAAGCTGAAGAAGAGGAGCCTTTACCAAACATTTTTTCTCATTCTGAGCAGAAAGAGGTGGAATCTTATGCAAGATGTCCAAATATTCCGATTAAACAGGATCCAAGGAACTACTGGTGCAGTTAGAATAAATATCCAAAACTGAAAATACTTGCGCAAAAATACTTGTCTTATCAAATGACCTCAGTCGCTTCAGAACGTCTTTTTTCAACTGCAGATTTTGAATGAACATTTTTATTAATTTTTTCTTCAAACGTCTCAAGAATCAACCTTAAAGGACGACGCATAAGTATGAGAGCTGGTACCCACCTCAATAGACATGTGTGATTTTCACCAACACTTAGGGGACACCTAAGGTCTTAAAGGGGTCACTTAAATATAGGGGCCCGAACTTCGGTATCCTAAGTGCTAAGTGACAGTTTTTAGCAGTTTCTAAGAAACAAATCAAAGGGTATAAAAATGGAAATTAATGATTTATTAGAAGCTTTCGACGCAATTGAGACAGTGGAATTACTTTCAAATCCTAGGTTATTTACAAGGCCACAGGTTTATCGTGAAAGACAGGATTATTTCACATTATATGACGATAAAGACTTTTTTGTAAGATACAGGTTATCCAAAGCCAGTGTGTCATTTTTATTAGAGCCAATAGAACATCTTTTAGAATACCCAAACAACAGGTGTGTACTAAAAGCTAACTTTAATATGCTATACTTACATTTTATGTTTTTATGTATGCATTGTATCATTTAGGGATTTTTTATATAATATGACTACTTTGTTTTGTATTTCTATTATTAATTTAAATGTTTCGGAAGTTACTTTTTTAGACAATTGAAAAGGATATAATCATAAAAGCTTAACAAACTGCTAACTGTCTACGTTTCTTCAAACCATAAATCTGTACACAATAGAGCGTCCCTTCGTACAACTTTCCCAAGGCGTGGAAGTAACCCTTTTTGACAATAGAAAAAGAAATTTCTAATCATAAAACTATAACAAATTGCAACGTTTCTTTAAAACAAATGTTAAAACTATTATTATATAAAACTAGATGTTCTATTGGAAGCGCCTTAGGAAATTTCGGCCAAGATGCAGGGTCGTTATGCAAGAAAGATGGGCCTGATAACCAAAGCGATGAATGTCACAATTTGTCGGCGCTAAGTCCACGCGAAGCGAGGTCTGCGGGGTTTTCACTGGAAGGTACGTAACGCCAGTCTCCACCCACAGTTTCTTGAATCTCTGAGACTCTATGACGAACAAATGTCTTTAATTTTGATGGGGATGTAGAGAGCCATCCCAGAACAATTGTAGAGTCGCACCAAAATACTGATTCGTCAATTTGTAACGTAAGAGAATCGCATACCTTTGAATGCAATCGACTACCGATTAATGCTGCACACAACTCAAGTCGCGGTATTGTCGTTGCCTGGATAGGAGCGACTCTACTCTTTGCACTAAGCAGGTTAACGCACACATCTCCGTTAAGAGTGAGGCTCCGAACATAAATACATGCTCCGTAGCTTCTCTCCGATGCGTCTGTAAATACATGCAATTGTGTCAATATAGCAGAGTCACAGATTACCCTTCGTGGAATTTTTAAGTTATTTAGGAAAGGTAGAGTCCTATGAAAGTCATTCCAAGCTGATAAAATATGCTCGGGAATGGAGTCATCCCAAGAGCATTTGGAAAGCCATAGCATCAACAGATATCAACAGATCCTATAAATTAACACTTTTCAGTAGGCACTTATTTTACGAATAATTAAGGACAAACTATTAAAATGAGCACTGCACATACTTCAGCAGACATGGACGTGATTGAAGAACAACGCATTGCAGGCACTAAAAGATCAATTGCAGTAGATCCTGACACTTTGATCACCCTAGAAGAATCCAAGCGTCCCAGAGTAACTCTAGATAAAAGTAAAAAATCGAAGGTCCTCAGCGCAATTGCAAGGGGTTACTGGATGATTCTGTCAACTTTCTTCCCCGTAACCAACTCTGTTAACAAGGCTAATGAAGAAGCATTGAGGACGCGTGCACACTCAACCTTGCAAGTGGGTGTTCAGATTTCTAATATCTTATTTACGTTGCATACCTTCCATAGACAAGTAGCTGCTGGTCGCAAGGACACAAACGTTGTCACTAAATCAGGGTTGACAGATTTTACGATAACGATAGAGGGCCAGAATGTCTCTAAAGGCAGGGAAATGCTTAACACTGCATGGTTGCAAATAACTAATGAGTTAGGGTTACAGTATCGTAATTTCAATAGGACCGAAGACGAAGATAATTGGTATGGAACCTTTGGGCCATATATAGACTTCTTTTGTGGCTTTGGACTCCGCATGAAGGAGGTGCGACTAGGACATGATAAAATGCCAGTGACGAAGAGGGGGGAAACGATGCTGGAAATTCCCGTAAGGAAGTACGGACTAAATGGTGCGCACCACGTGCTGTTAGAGGGTTGCACGTTTCCCCCGGAAAAGAGGTCCTCTATGGCTCAGAGCATGGGTCCAATGACCGCCCTTCTATGCATGCTAAGGTCGGAGGGTATCTATCGAAACAAGTGGGCTTCTGCAGTCAAGAGAGCTTTCAATCATATCTCTATAATTGACGATATAATTGAAATAACCAAGACTCAGAAGTCCTCCTCCGAGGTTAGCACCATGGTAGGGCTTCTTGCCGAAATATGCCTAATAACCACAACCAGGCAAGCGACCCGTGTTTTCATACCAATCTCCATGTTTTGCCATGTTCTCGCTGCCACTCCGGAGGATAAAAAAGAAGCATTCCTTTCTTTCTACAACACTACAGGGTCGGGTGCATTCTACGTTTACAAAAAAGCCTTGGACTATAATTGGCTACTTACCTGTAGCATGACGGAGGAGGCAGCGGGGCAGGTGGTTTTTCATTCGATCTTCGGTACCTACAAAGAGGATTTAGGCATTCTGGAAGAAATCACTAATGTGAAGAATTGGAAGACTCGTGAAGAGATTGGGAAGGGTTTTGTCAAGAGCACCAATGCATCTTCTAGTGTGAGAGTCAAACTACCAGTGTTATCGTACTATTCAAAAATGTCTTGTGCTAATCAAAGTGGGTTGCTCTAGGGAGTCTACAGCCAGGTCTCGTCTATGCCCACATTCAGTGGAAGGAGGGCACAGTTTTTCGGTGAGGACTTTTTCGACCATATCGAGAAAAAGCTGGCTGTAGGCTCCACTGGAAAGAGCATTCCTCAGATAGTGACTTCTTTGTCTCTAACGCTAGAAGAGTTAAGAAAGAAGGTAAAGGAATCTAGGGGGCGCTTGGATATGGGCACTACTGGATGGCGTCGTATGGATGACCTAGAACTCGAGAAATCCGGCTCGAAGGACCATGTAGAAAAGGGTGGTCTTCAATAATATAGAGAGCGTGGACTGTAATACACATTTAATAAACATTTTACACATTTTACAAATACAAACACGGAGACTCCGGTGCCTGTTAGAATCACAAGGAGATAAAGATAAGAATTTCTCGGGTATTTGGAATACTTGTGAAAGTTTGATTAAACAAGCTGAAGAAGAGGAGCCTTTACCAAACATTTTTTCTCATTCTGAGCAGAAAGAGGTGGAATCTTATGCAAGATGTCCAAATATTCCGATTAAACAGGATCCAAGGAACTACTGGTGCAGTTAGAATAAATATCCAAAACTGAAAATACTTGCGCAAAAATACTTGTCTTATCAAATGACCTCAGTCGCTTCAGAACGTCTTTTTTCAACTGCAGATTTTGAATGAACATTTTTATTAATTTTTTCTTCAAACGTCTCAAGAATCAACCTTAAAGGACGACGCATAAGTATGAGAGCTGGTACCCACCTCAATAGACATGTGTGATTTTCACCAACACTTAGGGGACACCTAAGGTCTTAAAGGGGTCACTTAAATATAGGGGCCCGAACTTCGGTATCCTAAGTGCTAAGTGACAGTTTTTAGCAGTTTCTAAGAAACAAATCAAAGGGTATAAAAATGGAAATTAATGATTTATTAGAAGCTTTCGACGCAATTGAGACAGTGGAATTACTTTCAAATCCTAGGTTATTTACAAGGCCACAGGTTTATCGTGAAAGACAGGATTATTTCACATTATATGACGATAAAGACTTTTTTGTAAGATACAGGTTATCCAAAGCCAGTGTGTCATTTTTATTAGAGCCAATAGAACATCTTTTAGAATACCCAAACAACAGGTGTGTACTAAAAGCTAACTTTAATATGCTATACTTACATTTTATGTTTTTATGTATGCATTGTATCATTTAGGGATTTTTTATATAATATGACTACTTTGTTTTGTATTTCTATTATTAATTTAAATGTTTCGGAAGTTACTTTTTTAGACAATTGAAAAGGATATAATCATAAAAGCTTAACAAACTGCTAACTGTCTACGTTTCTTCAAACCATAAATCTGTACACAATAGAGCGTCCCTTCGTACAACTTTCCCAAGGCGTGGAAGTAACCCTTTTTGACAATAGAAAAAGAAATTTCTAATCATAAAACTATAACAAATTGCAACGTTTCTTTAAAACAAATGTTAAAACTATTATTATATAAAACTAGATGTTCTATTGGAAGCGCCTTAGGAAATTTCGGCCAAGATGCAGGGTCGTTATGCAAGAAAGATGGGCCTGATAACCAAAGCGATGAATGTCACAATTTGTCGGCGCTAAGTCCACGCGAAGCGAGGTCTGCGGGGTTTTCACTGGAAGGTACGTAACGCCAGTCTCCACCCACAGTTTCTTGAATCTCTGAGACTCTATGACGAACAAATGTCTTTAATTTTGATGGGGATGTAGAGAGCCATCCCAGAACAATTGTAGAGTCGCACCAAAATACTGATTCGTCAATTTGTAACGTAAGAGAGTCGCATACCTTTGAATGCAATCGACTACCGATTAATGCTGCACACAACTCAAGTCGCGGTATTGTCGTTGCCTGGATAGGAGCGACTCTACTCTTTGCACTAAGCAGGTTAACGCACACATCTCCGTTAAGAGTGAGGCTCCGAACATAAATACATGCTCCGTAGCTTCTCTCCGATGCGTCTGTAAATACATGCAATTGTGTCAATATAGCAGAGTCACAGATTACCCTTCGTGGAATTTTTAAGTTATTTAGGAAAGGTAGAGTCCTATGAAAGTCATTCCAAGCTGATAAAATATGCTCGGGAATGGAGTCATCCCAAGAGCATTTGGAAAGCCATAGCATCAACAGATATCAACAGATCCTATAAATTAACACTTTTCAGTAGGCACTTATTTTACGAATAATTAAGGACAAACTATTAAAATGAGCACTGCACATACTTCAGCAGACATGGACGTGATTGAAGAACAACGCATTGCAGGCACTAAAAGATCAATTGCAGTAGATCCTGACACTTTGATCACCCTAGAAGAATCCAAGCGTCCCAGAGTAACTCTAGATAAAAGTAAAAAATCGAAGGTCCTCAGCGCAATTGCAAGGGGTTACTGGATGATTCTGTCAACTTTCTTCCCCGTAACCAACTCTGTTAACAAGGCTAATGAAGAAGCATTGAGGACGCGTGCACACTCAACCTTGCAAGTGGGTGTTCAGATTTCTAATATCTTATTTACGTTGCATACCTTCCATAGACAAGTAGCTGCTGGTCGCAAGGACACAAACGTTGTCACTAAATCAGGGTTGACAGATTTTACGATAACGATAGAGGGCCAGAATGTCTCTAAAGGCAGGGAAATGCTTAACACTGCATGGTTGCAAATAACTAATGAGTTAGGGTTACAGTATCGTAATTTCAATAGGACCGAAGACGAAGATAATTGGTATGGAACCTTTGGGCCATATATAGACTTCTTTTGTGGCTTTGGACTCCGCATGAAGGAGGTGCGACTAGGACATGATAAAATGCCAGTGACGAAGAGGGGGGAAACGATGCTGGAAATTCCCGTAAGGAAGTACGGACTAAATGGTGCGCACCACGTGCTGTTAGAGGGTTGCACGTTTCCCCCGGAAAAGAGGTCCTCTATGGCTCAGAGCATGGGTCCAATGACCGCCCTTCTATGCATGCTAAGGTCGGAGGGTATCTATCGAAACAAGTGGGCTTCTGCAGTCAAGAGAGCTTTCAATCATATCTCTATAATTGACGATATAATTGAAATAACCAAGACTCAGAAGTCCTCCTCCGAGGTTAGCACCATGGTAGGGCTTCTTGCCGAAATATGCCTAATAACCACAACCAGGCAAGCGACCCGTGTTTTCATACCAATCTCCATGTTTTGCCATGTTCTCGCTGCCACTCCGGAGGATAAAAAAGAAGCATTCCTTTCTTTCTACAACACTACAGGGTCGGGTGCATTCTACGTTTACAAAAAAGCCTTGGACTATAATTGGCTACTTACCTGTAGCATGACGGAGGAGGCAGCGGGGCAGGTGGTTTTTCATTCGATCTTCGGTACCTACAAAGAGGATTTAGGCATTCTGGAAGAAATCACTAATGTGAAGAATTGGAAGACTCGTGAAGAGATTGGGAAGGGTTTTGTCAAGAGCACCAATGCATCTTCTAGTGTGAGAGTCAAACTACCAGTGTTATCGTACTATTCAAAAATGTCTTGTGCTAATCAAAGTGGGTTGCTCTAGGGAGTCTACAGCCAGGTCTCGTCTATGCCCACATTCAGTGGAAGGAGGGCACAGTTTTTCGGTGAGTACTTTTTCGACCATATCGAGAAAAAGCTGGCTGTAGGCTCCACTGGAAAGAGCATTCCTCAGATAGTGACTTCTTTGTCTCTAACGCTAGAAGAGTTAAGAAAGAAGGTAAAGGAATCTAGGGGGCGCTTGGATATGGGCACTACTGGATGGCGTCGTATGGATGACCTAGAACTCGAGAAATCCGGCTCGAAGGACCATGTAGAAAAGGGTGGTCTTCAATAATATAGAGAGCGTGGACTGTAATACACATTTAATAAACATTTTACACATTTTACAAATACAAACACGGAGACTCCGGTGCCTGTTAGAATCACAAGGAGATAAAGATAAGAATTTCTCGGGTATTTGGAATACTTGTGAAAGTTTGATTAAACAAGCTGAAGAAGAGGAGCCTTTACCAAACATTTTTTCTCATTCTGAGCAGAAAGAGGTGGAATCTTATGCAAGATGTCCAAATATTCCGATTAAACAGGATCCAAGGAACTACTGGTGCAGTTAGAATAAATATCCAAAACTGAAAATACTTGCGCAAAAATACTTGTCTTATCAAATGACCTCAGTCGCTTCAGAACGTCTTTTTTCAACTGCAGATTTTGAATGAACATTTTTATTAATTTTTTCTTCAAACGTCTCAAGAATCAACCTTAAAGGACGACGCATAAGTATGAGAGCTGGTACCCACCTCAATAGACATGTGTGATTTTCACCAACACTTAGGGGACACCTAAGGTCTTAAAGGGGTCACTTAAATATAGGGGCCCGAACTTCGGTATCCTAAGTGCTAAGTGACAGTTTTTAGCAGTTTCTAAGAAACAAATCAAAGGGTATAAAAATGGAAATTAATGATTTATTAGAAGCTTTCGACGCAATTGAGACAGTGGAATTACTTTCAAATCCTAGGTTATTTACAAGGCCACAGGTTTATCGTGAAAGACAGGATTATTTCACATTATATGACGATAAAGACTTTTTTGTAAGATACAGGTTATCCAAAGCCAGTGTGTCATTTTTATTAGAGCCAATAGAACATCTTTTAGAATACCCAAACAACAGGTGTGTACTAAAAGCTAACTTTAATATGCTATACTTACATTTTATGTTTTTATGTATGCATTGTATCATTTAGGGATTTTTTATATAATATGACTACTTTGTTTTGTATTTCTATTATTAATTTAAATGTTTCGGAAGTTACTTTTTTAGACAATTGAAAAGGATATAATCATAAAAGCTTAACAAACTGCTAACTGTCTACGTTTCTTCAAACCATAAATCTGTACACAATAGAGCGTCCCTTCGTACAACTTTCCCAAGGCGTGGAAGTAACCCTTTTTGACAATAGAAAAAGAAATTTCTAATCATAAAACTATAACAAATTGCAACGTTTCTTTAAAACAAATGTTAAAACTATTATTATATAAAACTAGATGTTCTATTGGAAGCGCCTTAGGAAATTTCGGCCAAGATGCAGGGTCGTTATGCAAGAAAGATGGGCCTGATAACCAAAGCGATGAATGTCACAATTTGTCGGCGCTAAGTCCACGCGAAGCGAGGTCTGCGGGGTTTTCACTGGAAGGTACGTAACGCCAGTCTCCACCCACAGTTTCTTGAATCTCTGAGACTCTATGACGAACAAATGTCTTTAATTTTGATGGGGATGTAGAGAGCCATCCCAGAACAATTGTAGAGTCGCACCAAAATACTGATTCGTCAATTTGTAACGTAAGAGAGTCGCATACCTTTGAATGCAATCGACTACCGATTAATGCTGCACACAACTCAAGTCGCGGTATTGTCGTTGCCTGGATAGGAGCGACTCTACTCTTTGCACTAAGCAGGTTAACGCACACATCTCCGTTAAGAGTGAGGCTCCGAACATAAATACATGCTCCGTAGCTTCTCTCCGATGCGTCTGTAAATACATGCAATTGTGTCAATATAGCAGAGTCACAGATTACCCTTCGTGGAATTTTTAAGTTATTTAGGAAAGGTAGAGTCCTATGAAAGTCATTCCAAGCTGATAAAATATGCTCGGGAATGGAGTCATCCCAAGAGCATTTGGAAAGCCATAGCATCAACAGATATCAACAGATCCTATAAATTAACACTTTTCAGTAGGCACTTATTTTACGAATAATTAAGGACAAACTATTAAAATGAGCACTGCACATACTTCAGCAGACATGGACGTGATTGAAGAACAACGCATTGCAGGCACTAAAAGATCAATTGCAGTAGATCCTGACACTTTGATCACCCTAGAAGAATCCAAGCGTCCCAGAGTAACTCTAGATAAAAGTAAAAAATCGAAGGTCCTCAGCGCAATTGCAAGGGGTTACTTGATGATTCTGTCAACTTTCTTCCCCGTAACCAACTCTGTTAACAAGGCTAATGAAGAAGCATTGAGGACGCGTGCACACTCAACCTTGCAAGTGGGTGTTCAGATTTCTAATATCTTATTTACGTTGCATACCTTCCATAGACAAGTAGCTGCTGGTCGCAAGGACACAAACGTTGTCACTAAATCAGGGTTGACAGATTTTACGATAACGATAGAGGGCCAGAATGTCTCTAAAGGCAGGGAAATGCTTAACACTGCATGGTTGCAAATAACTAATGAGTTAGGGTTACAGTATCGTAATTTCAATAGGACCGAAGACGAAGATAATTGGTATGGAACCTTTGGGCCATATACAATGTGTTAATTTTATACTTGATCAAACAAAATGTGCGGATATAACATTAAAAATTATCGACAAAACGCGAAAAAAAAAATTTTTTTTGTACACCATTTTGAAATTAAAGCCAATGAAAAATTTTTTTTTATTCAGCTCCCATTTTTCGTTGTAAATTGTTTTCCTAACTAAGTAGACAATGGTTTTTTTTTTAATTAGTCTTATTTTGAAGGTAAAGCCATGAACTAGTAATAAAAATTTAAAAAGATCACAATATCAAGCCGGAAAGTTGTAAAAATATTAATTCATTTTTATTTTTTCATAAAAAAAATGTTTTTTTTTTAATTTTTTACCTTTTACTCCGAAACTAGCACGTCAAGGTAACTTTTTTAGCATGTTTTATTAAATTTCATAACATACCCTACAAGTTCACCAAAATAACATAGGTGCTATCTCTCTTCGTTGTTACGATAGGTACTATCCGAATTAAGTAGGTAATTTTAACAAAATTAAATAAGTACTTCGATTACATCAATAGTGCAATAAAAAACACAATTAAACTAAATCATTTATTTAAATCAAATTTTCAAAGTGTCTACCATTCTCATCCATGCAAACAATGGCACGCATTGCCACACTACGTACAGTTTTTTTTAAAACATTGCGTTTTTCTCTTATTTCATAAGCTGCAGGCATTATTTTTTGCAAAAGCTCTTCTCGCGTTGCAACTGGAGTACTGTACACCATCTGCTTCATATGACCCCACAGATAAAAATCAAGTGGTGTCAAATCTGGGCTGCGCGGCGGCCATGCCACTGGTCCGCCTCGTCCAATCCATCTAGTTCCATAACGTTCATTTACGTACTCACGTACGATTGTGCTGAAGTGAGCTGGAGCGCCGTCATGTTGGAACCACATCCTTCTCCGTGTTGAAGATCCACATCTCCTGGAACGATTCTGGTCGAACTGCTAAAGGGTTTTCTAAGAGAAAACCTTAATAAGAGAAAAACGCAATATTTAAAAAAAAACTATGCGTAGTGTGGAAATGCGTGCCTTTGTTTGCATGGATGAGAATGGTGGACACTTTGAAAACTTGATTTAAATAAATGATTTAGTTTAATTGTGTTTTTATTGCACTATTGATGTAATCCAAGTACTTATTTAATTTTGTTAAAATTACCTACTTAATTCGGATAGTACCTATCGTAACAACGAAGAGAGATAGCACCTATGTTATTTTGGTGAACTTGTAGGGTATGTTATGAAATTTAATAAAACATGCTAAAAAAGTTACCTTGACGTGCTAGTTTCGGAGTAAAAGGTAAAAAGTTTAAAAAAAATCATTTTTTTTATGAAAAAATAAAAATGAATTATTGTTTTTACAACTTTCCGGCTTGATATTGTGATCTTTTTTAATTTTTATTACTAGTTCATGGCTTTACCTTTAAAATAACACTAATTTAAAAAAAATCCATGGTCTACTTAGTTAGGAAAAAAATTAACAACGAAAAATGAGAATTGAACAAAAAAAAAATTTTCTTTGGCTTTAATTTCTAAATGGTGTACGAAAAAAAATTTTTTTTTCGCGTTTTGTCGATAATTTTTAATGTTATATCCGCACATTTCGTTTGATCAAGTATAAAATTAACACATTGTATAGACTTCTTTTGTGGCTTTGGACTCCGCATGAAGGAGGTGCGACTAGGACATGATAAAATGCCAGTGACGAAGAGGGGGGAAACGATGCTGGAAATTCCCGTAAGGAAGTACGGACTAAATGGTGCGCACCACGTGCTGTTAGAGGGTTGCACGTTTCCCCCGGAAAAGAGGTCCTCTATGGCTCAGAGCATGGGTCCAATGACCGCCCTTCTATGCATGCTAAGGTCGGAGGGTATCTATCGAAACAAGTGGGCTTCTGCAGTCAAGAGAGCTTTCAATCATATCTCTATAATTGACGATATAATTGAAATAACCAAGACTCAGAAGTCCTCCTCCGAGGTTAGCACCATGGTAGGGCTTCTTGCCGAAATATGCCTAATAACCACAACCAGGCAAGCGACCCGTGTTTTCATACCAATCTCCATGTTTTGCCATGTTCTCGCTGCCACTCCGGAGGATAAAAAAGAAGCATTCCTTTCTTTCTACAACACTACAGGGTCGGGTGCATTCTACGTTTACAAAAAAGCCTTGGACTATAATTGGCTACTTACCTGTAGCATGACGGAGGAGGCAGCGGGGCAGGTGGTTTTTCATTCGATCTTCGGTACCTACAAAGAGGATTTAGGCATTCTGGAAGAAATCACTAATGTGAAGAATTGGAAGACTCGTGAAGAGATTGGGAAGGGTTTTGTCAAGAGCACCAATGCATCTTCTAGTGTGAGAGTCAAACTACCAGTGTTATCGTACTATTCAAAAATGTCTTGTGCTAATCAAAGTGGGTTGCTCTAGGGAGTCTACAGCCAGGTCTCGTCTATGCCCACATTCAGTGGAAGGAGGGCACAGTTTTTCGGTGAGGACTTTTTCGACCATATCGAGAAAAAGCTGGCTGTAGGCTCCACTGGAAAGAGCATTCCTCAGATAGTGACTTCTTTGTCTCTAACGCTAGAAGAGTTAAGAAAGAAGGTAAAGGAATCTAGGGGGCGCTTGGATATGGGCACTACTGGATGGCGTCGTATGGATGACCTAGAACTCGAGAAATCCGGCTCGAAGGACCATGTAGAAAAGGGTGGTCTTCAATAATATAGAGAGCGTGGACTGTAATACACATTTAATAAACATTTTACACATTTTACAAATACAAACACGGAGACTCCGGTGCCTGTTAGAATCACAAGGAGATAAAGATAAGAATTTCTCGGGTATTTGGAATACTTGTGAAAGTTTGATTAAACAAGCTGAAGAAGAGGAGCCTTTACCAAACATTTTTTCTCATTCTGAGCAGAAAGAGGTGGAATCTTATGCAAGATGTCCAAATATTCCGATTAAACAGGATCCAAGGAACTACTGGTGCAGTTAGAATAAATATCCAAAACTGAAAATACTTGCGCAAAAATACTTGTCTTATCAAATGACCTCAGTCGCTTCAGAACGTCTTTTTTCAACTGCAGATTTTGAATGAACATTTTTATTAATTTTTTCTTCAAACGTCTCAAGAATCAACCTTAAAGGACGACGCATAAGTATGAGAGCTGGTACCCACCTCAATAGACATGTGTGATTTTCACCAACACTTAGGGGACACCTAAGGTCTTAAAGGGGTCACTTAAATATAGGGGCCCGAACTTCGGTATCCTAAGTGCTAAGTGACAGTTTTTAGCAGTTTCTAAGAAACAAATCAAAGGGTATAAAAATGGAAATTAATGATTTATTAGAAGCTTTCGACGCAATTGAGACAGTGGAATTACTTTCAAATCCTAGGTTATTTACAAGGCCACAGGTTTATCGTGAAAGACAGGATTATTTCACATTATATGACGATAAAGACTTTTTTGTAAGATACAGGTTATCCAAAGCCAGTGTGTCATTTTTATTAGAGCCAATAGAACATCTTTTAGAATACCCAAACAACAGGTGTGTACTAAAAGCTAACTTTAATATGCTATACTTACATTTTATGTTTTTATGTATGCATTGTATCATTTAGGGATTTTTTATATAATATGACTACTTTGTTTTGTATTTCTATTATTAATTTAAATGTTTCGGAAGTTACTTTTTTAGACAATTGAAAAGGATATAATCATAAAAGCTTAACAAACTGCTAACTGTCTACGTTTCTTCAAACCATAAATCTGTACACAATAGAGCGTCCCTTCGTACAACTTTCCCAAGGCGTGGAAGTAACCCTTTTTGACAATAGAAAAAGAAATTTCTAATCATAAAACTATAACAAATTGCAACGTTTCTTTAAAACAAATGTTAAAACTATTATTATATAAAACTAGATGTTCTATTGGAAGCGCCTTAGGAAATTTCGGCCAAGATGCAGGGTCGTTATGCAAGAAAGATGGGCCTGATAACCAAAGCGATGAATGTCACAATTTGTCGGCGCTAAGTCCACGCGAAGCGAGGTCTGCGGGGTTTTCACTGGAAGGTACGTAACGCCAGTCTCCACCCACAGTTTCTTGAATCTCTGAGACTCTATGACGAACAAATGTCTTTAATTTTGATGGGGATGTAGAGAGCCATCCCAGAACAATTGTAGAGTCGCACCAAAATACTGATTCGTCAATTTGTAACGTAAGAGAGTCGCATACCTTTGAATGCAATCGACTACCGATTAATGCTGCACACAACTCAAGTCGCGGTATTGTCGTTGCCTGGATAGGAGCGACTCTACTCTTTGCACTAAGCAGGTTAACGCACACATCTCCGTTAAGAGTGAGGCTCCGAACATAAATACATGCTCCGTAGCTTCTCTCCGATGCGTCTGTAAATACATGCAATTGTGTCAATATAGCAGAGTCACAGATTACCCTTCGTGGAATTTTTAAGTTATTTAGGAAAGGTAGAGTCCTATGAAAGTCATTCCAAGCTGATAAAATATGCTCGGGAATGGAGTCATCCCAAGAGCATTTGGAAAGCCATAGCATCAACAGATATCAACAGATCCTATAAATTAACACTTTTCAGTAGGCACTTATTTTACGAATAATTAAGGACAAACTATTAAAATGAGCACTGCACATACTTCAGCAGACATGGACGTGATTGAAGAACAACGCATTGCAGGCACTAAAAGATCAATTGCAGTAGATCCTGACACTTTGATCACCCTAGAAGAATCCAAGCGTCCCAGAGTAACTCTAGATAAAAGTAAAAAATCGAAGGTCCTCAGCGCAATTGCAAGGGGTTACTTGATGATTCTGTCAACTTTCTTCCCCGTAACCAACTCTGTTAACAAGGCTAATGAAGAAGCATTGAGGACGCGTGCACACTCAACCTTGCAAGTGGGTGTTCAGATTTCTAATATCTTATTTACGTTGCATACCTTCCATAGACAAGTAGCTGCTGGTCGCAAGGACACAAACGTTGTCACTAAATCAGGGTTGACAGATTTTACGATAACGATAGAGGGCCAGAATGTCTCTAAAGGCAGGGAAATGCTTAACACTGCATGGTTGCAAATAACTAATGAGTTAGGGTTACAGTATCGTAATTTCAATAGGACCGAAGACGAAGATAATTGGTATGGAACCTTTGGGCCATATATAGACTTCTTTTGTGGCTTTGGACTCCGCATGAAGGAGGTGCGACTAGGACATGATAAAATGCCAGTGACGAAGAGGGGGGAAACGATGCTGGAAATTCCCGTAAGGAAGTACGGACTAAATGGTGCGCACCACGTGCTGTTAGAGGGTTGCACGTTTCCCCCGGAAAAGAGGTCCTCTATGGCTCAGAGCATGGGTCCAATGACCGCCCTTCTATGCATGCTAAGGTCGGAGGGTATCTATCGAAACAAGTGGGCTTCTGCAGTCAAGAGAGCTTTCAATCATATCTCTATAATTGACGATATAATTGAAATAACCAAGACTCAGAAGTCCTCCTCCGAGGTTAGCACCATGGTAGGGCTTCTTGCCGAAATATGCCTAATAACCACAACCAGGCAAGCGACCCGTGTTTTCATACCAATCTCCATGTTTTGCCATGTTCTCGCTGCCACTCCGGAGGATGAAAAAGAAGCATTCCTTTCTTTCTACAACACTACAGGGTCGGGTGCATTCTACGTTTACAAAAAAGCCTTGGACTATAATTGGCTACTTACCTGTAGCATGACGGAGGAGGCAGCGGGGCAGGTGGTTTTTCATTCGATCTTCGGTACCTACAAAGAGGATTTAGGCATTCTGGAAGAAATCACTAATGTGAAGAATTGGAAGACTCGTGAAGAGATTGGGAAGGGTTTTGTCAAGAGCACCAATGCATCTTCTAGTGTGAGAGTCAAACTACCAGTGTTATCGTACTATTCAAAAATGTCTTGTGCTAATCAAAGTGGGTTGCTCTAGGGAGTCTACAGCCAGGTCTCGTCTATGCCCACATTCAGTGGAAGGAGGGCACAGTTTTTCGGTGAGGACTTTTTCGACCATATCGAGAAAAAGCTGGCTGTAGGCTCCACTGGAAAGAGCATTCCTCAGATAGTGACTTCTTTGTCTCTAACGCTAGAAGAGTTAAGAAAGAAGGTAAAGGAATCTAGGGGGCGCTTGGATATGGGCACTACTGGATGGCGTCGTATGGATGACCTAGAACTCGAGAAATCCGGCTCGAAGGACCATGTAGAAAAGGGTGGTCTTCAATAATATAGAGAGCGTGGACTGTAATACACATTTAATAAACATTTTACACATTTTACAAATACAAACACGGAGACTCCGGTGCCTGTTAGAATCACAAGGAGATAAAGATAAGAATTTCTCGGGTATTTGGAATACTTGTGAAAGTTTGATTAAACAAGCTGAAGAAGAGGAGCCTTTACCAAACATTTTTTCTCATTCTGAGCAGAAAGAGGTGGAATCTTATGCAAGATGTCCAAATATTCCGATTAAACAGGATCCAAGGAACTACTGGTGCAGTTAGAATAAATATCCAAAACTGAAAATACTTGCGCAAAAATACTTGTCTTATCAAATGACCTCAGTCGCTTCAGAACGTCTTTTTTCAACTGCAGATTTTGAATGAACATTTTTATTAATTTTTTCTTCAAACGTCTCAAGAATCAACCTTAAAGGACGACGCATAAGTATGAGAGCTGGTACCCACCTCAATAGACATGTGTGATTTTCACCAACACTTAGGGGACACCTAAGGTCTTAAAGGGGTCACTTAAATATAGGGGCCCGAACTTCGGTATCCTAAGTGCTAAGTGACAGTTTTTAGCAGTTTCTAAGAAACAAATCAAAGGGTATAAAAATGGAAATTAATGATTTATTAGAAGCTTTCGACGCAATTGAGACAGTGGAATTACTTTCAAATCCTAGGTTATTTACAAGGCCACAGGTTTATCGTGAAAGACAGGATTATTTCACATTATATGACGATAAAGACTTTTTTGTAAGATACAGGTTATCCAAAGCCAGTGTGTCATTTTTATTAGAGCCAATAGAACATCTTTTAGAATACCCAAACAACAGGTGTGTACTAAAAGCTAACTTTAATATGCTATACTTACATTTTATGTTTTTATGTATGCATTGTATCATTTAGGGATTTTTTATATAATATGACTACTTTGTTTTGTATTTCTATTATTAATTTAAATGTTTCGGAAGTTACTTTTTTAGACAATTGAAAAGGATATAATCATAAAAGCTTAACAAACTGCTAACTGTCTACGTTTCTTCAAACCATAAATCTGTACACAATAGAGCGTCCCTTCGTACAACTTTCCCAAGGCGTGGAAGTAACCCTTTTTGACAATAGAAAAAGAAATTTCTAATCATAAAACTATAACAAATTGCAACGTTTCTTTAAAACAAATGTTAAAACTATTATTATATAAAACTAGATGTTCTATTGGAAGCGCCTTAGGAAATTTCGGCCAAGATGCAGGGTCGTTATGCAAGAAAGATGGGCCTGATAACCAAAGCGATGAATGTCACAATTTGTCGGCGCTAAGTCCACGCGAAGCGAGGTCTGCGGGGTTTTCACTGGAAGGTACGTAACGCCAGTCTCCACCCACAGTTTCTTGAATCTCTGAGACTCTATGACGAACAAATGTCTTTAATTTTGATGGGGATGTAGAGAGCCATCCCAGAACAATTGTAGAGTCGCACCAAAATACTGATTCGTCAATTTGTAACGTAAGAGAGTCGCATACCTTTGAATGCAATCGACTACCGATTAATGCTGCACACAACTCAAGTCGCGGTATTGTCGTTGCCTGGATAGGAGCGACTCTACTCTTTGCACTAAGCAGGTTAACGCACACATCTCCGTTAAGAGTGAGGCTCCGAACATAAATACATGCTCCGTAGCTTCTCTCCGATGCGTCTGTAAATACATGCAATTGTGTCAATATAGCAGAGTCACAGATTACCCTTCGTGGAATTTTTAAGTTATTTAGGAAAGGTAGAGTCCTATGAAAGTCATTCCAAGCTGATAAAATATGCTCGGGAATGGAGTCATCCCAAGAGCATTTGGAAAGCCATAGCATCAACAGATATCAACAGATCCTATAAATTAACACTTTTCAGTAGGCACTTATTTTACGAATAATTAAGGACAAACTATTAAAATGAGCACTGCACATACTTCAGCAGACATGGACGTGATTGAAGAACAACGCATTGCAGGCACTAAAAGATCAATTGCAGTAGATCCTGACACTTTGATCACCCTAGAAGAATCCAAGCGTCCCAGAGTAACTCTAGATAAAAGTAAAAAATCGAAGGTCCTCAGCGCAATTGCAAGGGGTTACTGGATGATTCTGTCAACTTTCTTCCCCGTAACCAACTCTGTTAACAAGGCTAATGAAGAAGCATTGAGGACGCGTGCACACTCAACCTTGCAAGTGGGTGTTCAGATTTCTAATATCTTATTTACGTTGCATACCTTCCATAGACAAGTAGCTGCTGGTCGCAAGGACACAAACGTTGTCACTAAATCAGGGTTGACAGATTTTACGATAACGATAGAGGGCCAGAATGTCTCTAAAGGCAGGGAAATGCTTAACACTGCATGGTTGCAAATAACTAATGAGTTAGGGTTACAGTATCGTAATTTCAATAGGACCGAAGACGAAGATAATTGGTATGGAACCTTTGGGCCATATATAGACTTCTTTTGTGGCTTTGGACTCCGCATGAAGGAGGTGCGACTAGGACATGATAAAATGCCAGTGACGAAGAGGGGGGAAACGATGCTGGAAATTCCCGTAAGGAAGTACGGACTAAATGGTGCGCACCACGTGCTGTTAGAGGGTTGCACGTTTCCCCCGGAAAAGAGGTCCTCTATGGCTCAGAGCATGGGTCCAATGACCGCCCTTCTATGCATGCTAAGGTCGGAGGGTATCTATCGAAACAAGTGGGCTTCTGCAGTCAAGAGAGCTTTCAATCATATCTCTATAATTGACGATATAATTGAAATAACCAAGACTCAGAAGTCCTCCTCCGAGGTTAGCACCATGGTAGGGCTTCTTGCCGAAATATGCCTAATAACCACAACCAGGCAAGCGACCCGTGTTTTCATACCAATCTCCATGTTTTGCCATGTTCTCGCTGCCACTCCGGAGGATAAAAAAGAAGCATTCCTTTCTTTCTACAACACTACAGGGTCGGGTGCATTCTACGTTTACAAAAAAGCCTTGGACTATAATTGGCTACTTACCTGTAGCATGACGGAGGAGGCAGCGGGGCAGGTGGTTTTTCATTCGATCTTCGGTACCTACAAAGAGGATTTAGGCATTCTGGAAGAAATCACTAATGTGAAGAATTGGAAGACTCGTGAAGAGATTGGGAAGGGTTTTGTCAAGAGCACCAATGCATCTTCTAGTGTGAGAGTCAAACTACCAGTGTTATCGTACTATTCAAAAATGTCTTGTGCTAATCAAAGTGGGTTGCTCTAGGGAGTCTACAGCCAGGTCTCGTCTATGCCCACATTCAGTGGAAGGAGGGCACAGTTTTTCGGTGAGGACTTTTTCGACCATATCGAGAAAAAGCTGGCTGTAGGCTCCACTGGAAAGAGCATTCCTCAGATAGTGACTTCTTTGTCTCTAACGCTAGAAGAGTTAAGAAAGAAGGTAAAGGAATCTAGGGGGCGCTTGGATATGGGCACTACTGGATGGCGTCGTATGGATGACCTAGAACTCGAGAAATCCGGCTCGAAGGACCATGTAGAAAAGGGTGGTCTTCAATAATATAGAGAGCGTGGACTGTAATACACATTTAATAAACATTTTACACATTTTACAAATACAAACACGGAGACTCCGGTGCCTGTTAGAATCACAAGGAGATAAAGATAAGAATTTCTCGGGTATTTGGAATACTTGTGAAAGTTTGATTAAACAAGCTGAAGAAGAGGAGCCTTTACCAAACATTTTTTCTCATTCTGAGCAGAAAGAGGTGGAATCTTATGCAAGATGTCCAAATATTCCGATTAAACAGGATCCAAGGAACTACTGGTGCAGTTAGAATAAATATCCAAAACTGAAAATACTTGCGCAAAAATACTTGTCTTATCAAATGACCTCAGTCGCTTCAGAACGTCTTTTTTCAACTGCAGATTTTGAATGAACATTTTTATTAATTTTTTCTTCAAACGTCTCAAGAATCAACCTTAAAGGACGACGCATAAGTATGAGAGCTGGTACCCACCTCAATAGACATGTGTGATTTTCACCAACACTTAGGGGACACCTAAGGTCTTAAAGGGGTCACTTAAATATAGGGGCCCGAACTTCGGTATCCTAAGTGCTAAGTGACAGTTTTTAGCAGTTTCTAAGAAACAAATCAAAGGGTATAAAAATGGAAATTAATGATTTATTAGAAGCTTTCGACGCAATTGAGACAGTGGAATTACTTTCAAATCCTAGGTTATTTACAAGGCCACAGGTTTATCGTGAAAGACAGGATTATTTCACATTATATGACGATAAAGACTTTTTTGTAAGATACAGGTTATCCAAAGCCAGTGTGTCATTTTTATTAGAGCCAATAGAACATCTTTTAGAATACCCAAACAACAGGTGTGTACTAAAAGCTAACTTTAATATGCTATACTTACATTTTATGTTTTTATGTATGCATTGTATCATTTAGGGATTTTTTATATAATATGACTACTTTGTTTTGTATTTCTATTATTAATTTAAATGTTTCGGAAGTTACTTTTTTAGACAATTGAAAAGGATATAATCATAAAAGCTTAACAAACTGCTAACTGTCTACGTTTCTTCAAACCATAAATCTGTACACAATAGAGCGTCCCTTCGTACAACTTTCCCAAGGCGTGGAAGTAACCCTTTTTGACAATAGAAAAAGAAATTTCTAATCATAAAACTATAACAAATTGCAACGTTTCTTTAAAACAAATGTTAAAACTATTATTATATAAAACTAGATGTTCTATTGGAAGCGCCTTAGGAAATTTCGGCCAAGATGCAGGGTCGTTATGCAAGAAAGATGGGCCTGATAACCAAAGCGATGAATGTCACAATTTGTCGGCGCTAAGTCCACGCGAAGCGAGGTCTGCGGGGTTTTCACTGGAAGGTACGTAACGCCAGTCTCCACCCACAGTTTCTTGAATCTCTGAGACTCTATGACGAACAAATGTCTTTAATTTTGATGGGGATGTAGAGAGCCATCCCAGAACAATTGTAGAGTCGCACCAAAATACTGATTCGTCAATTTGTAACGTAAGAGAGTCGCATACCTTTGAATGCAATCGACTACCGATTAATGCTGCACACAACTCAAGTCGCGGTATTGTCGTTGCCTGGATAGGAGCGACTCTACTCTTTGCACTAAGCAGGTTAACGCACACATCTCCGTTAAGAGTGAGGCTCCGAACATAAATACATGCTCCGTAGCTTCTCTCCGATGCGTCTGTAAATACATGCAATTGTGTCAATATAGCAGAGTCACAGATTACCCTTCGTGGAATTTTTAAGTTATTTAGGAAAGGTAGAGTCCTATGAAAGTCATTCCAAGCTGATAAAATATGCTCGGGAATGGAGTCATCCCAAGAGCATTTGGAAAGCCATAGCATCAACAGATATCAACAGATCCTATAAATTAACACTTTTCAGTAGGCACTTATTTTACGAATAATTAAGGACAAACTATTAAAATGAGCACTGCACATACTTCAGCAGACATGGACGTGATTGAAGAACAACGCATTGCAGGCACTAAAAGATCAATTGCAGTAGATCCTGACACTTTGATCACCCTAGAAGAATCCAAGCGTCCCAGAGTAACTCTAGATAAAAGTAAAAAATCGAAGGTCCTCAGCGCAATTGCAAGGGGTTACTGGATGATTCTGTCAACTTTCTTCCCCGTAACCAACTCTGTTAACAAGGCTAATGAAGAAGCATTGAGGACGCGTGCACACTCAACCTTGCAAGTGGGTGTTCAGATTTCTAATATCTTATTTACGTTGCATACCTTCCATAGACAAGTAGCTGCTGGTCGCAAGGACACAAACGTTGTCACTAAATCAGGGTTGACAGATTTTACGATAACGATAGAGGGCCAGAATGTCTCTAAAGGCAGGGAAATGCTTAACACTGCATGGTTGCAAATAACTAATGAGTTAGGGTTACAGTATCGTAATTTCAATAGGACCGAAGACGAAGATAATTGGTATGGAACCTTTGGGCCATATATAGACTTCTTTTGTGGCTTTGGACTCCGCATGAAGGAGGTGCGACTAGGACATGATAAAATGCCAGTGACGAAGAGGGGGGAAACGATGCTGGAAATTCCCGTAAGGAAGTACGGACTAAATGGTGCGCACCACGTGCTGTTAGAGGGTTGCACGTTTCCCCCGGAAAAGAGGTCCTCTATGGCTCAGAGCATGGGTCCAATGACCGCCCTTCTATGCATGCTAAGGTCGGAGGGTATCTATCGAAACAAGTGGGCTTCTGCAGTCAAGAGAGCTTTCAATCATATCTCTATAATTGACGATATAATTGAAATAACCAAGACTCAGAAGTCCTCCTCCGAGGTTAGCACCATGGTAGGGCTTCTTGCCGAAATATGCCTAATAACCACAACCAGGCAAGCGACCCGTGTTTTCATACCAATCTCCATGTTTTGCCATGTTCTCGCTGCCACTCCGGAGGATAAAAAAGAAGCATTCCTTTCTTTCTACAACACTACAGGGTCGGGTGCATTCTACGTTTACAAAAAAGCCTTGGACTATAATTGGCTACTTACCTGTAGCATGACGGAGGAGGCAGCGGGGCAGGTGGTTTTTCATTCGATCTTCGGTACCTACAAAGAGGATTTAGGCATTCTGGAAGAAATCACTAATGTGAAGAATTGGAAGACTCGTGAAGAGATTGGGAAGGGTTTTGTCAAGAGCACCAATGCATCTTCTAGTGTGAGAGTCAAACTACCAGTGTTATCGTACTATTCAAAAATGTCTTGTGCTAATCAAAGTGGGTTGCTCTAGGGAGTCTACAGCCAGGTCTCGTCTATGCCCACATTCAGTGGAAGGAGGGCACAGTTTTTCGGTGAGGACTTTTTCGACCATATCGAGAAAAAGCTGGCTGTAGGCTCCACTGGAAAGAGCATTCCTCAGATAGTGACTTCTTTGTCTCTAACGCTAGAAGAGTTAACCCTTCAACTGGCAGAGCAATAAACGTAAATTTCGCTAAACTGGCAGGCCTCTTTTGAGGTGTCGGCCGCTCGCCGGCTAGGGTTGCATTATTTATATTTTCTCGGCAAATATAAACAATAAAATGATGTAACTTATACCGACGTGTTCGTCATGAATTAAGCTAACTGTTTGTTTAATAATTTCAACAGTTAAGTGTGTGGTTTTGTTTCTAATTCAAGGTAAATGTAGAGCTAATGATTTTTTCCCAGTTTCTTATCTAAATTCAAAGAGTGAAGAAATAAAACACTATAGTACAACAGTTTTTGTTTTATTTATAACAAATAACATTACTTCAACTTATTCCATAAAAAAATAGGCTTTTCAGAAATTTTTTTTTACACAATGATCCTTTGAACATTTGGCTCACTATCGGCCGCTGGAGCGCACGGCAAAAAAAAATTTCTTTTGACGAATAATTATTTGAAGTGACCTCTTGTGACATTAGAAATACGTTCCTTGTTTAACCTTCTACTCATTCATTCAATCGCACTAAGAGTGCGTTCATTAAATAAAAAGTTATGAGTACACTACTGGGTGCATGCGTCAGCAGACATAATATGTCTGCCTGCCAGTTTAGCAACTTTTTGCCGCAGACATAATATGTCTGCTTGCCAGTAGAGGGGTTAAGAAAGAAGGTAAAGGAATCTAGGGGGCGCTTGGATATGGGCACTACTGGATGGCGTCGTATGGATGACCTAGAACTCGAGAAATCCGGCTCGAAGGACCATGTAGAAAAGGGTGGTCTTCAATAATATAGAGAGCGTGGACTGTAATACACATTTAATAAACATTTTACACATTTTACAAATACAAACACGGAGACTCCGGTGCCTGTTAGAATCACAAGGAGATAAAGATAAGAATTTCTCGGGTATTTGGAATACTTGTGAAAGTTTGATTAAACAAGCTGATGAAGAGGAGCCTTTACCAAACATTTTTTCTCATTCTGAGCAGAAAGAGGTGGAATCTTATGCAAGATGTCCAAATATTCCGATTAAACAGGATCCAAGGAACTACTGGTGCAGTTAGAATAAATATCCAAAACTGAAAATACTTGCGCAAAAATACTTGTCTTATCAAATGACCTCAGTCGCTTCAGAACGTCTTTTTTCAACTGCAGATTTTGAATGAACATTTTTATTAATTTTTTCTTCAAACGTCTCAAGAATCAACCTTAAAGGACGACGCATAAGTATGAGAGCTGGTACCCACCTCAATAGACATGTGTGATTTTCACCAACACTTAGGGGACACCTAAGGTCTTAAAGGGGTCACTTAAATATAGGGGCCCGAACTTCGGTATCCTAAGTGCTAAGTGACAGTTTTTAGCAGTTTCTAAGAAACAAATCTAAAGAGGTCTTAACTACATAAGTAGAAAGAAAAGTGCGGACTGTATAGGAAAACTGGCTTTAATCACGTATTACAATTTATATTTAGCCTAAGTGGTACGTGCGCTCTCGATAGAGGTCCGTGAGAGGTCTGGCGGGAGCGTCGCGCGGTCTGAGGCGCGCGGGCGCAGGGTCCAGTCACGGGGAGAAGGGCGCGGGACGGCAGGCGCCGCGCCGCCGCGCCGACCCCTGCTGTTCCCACGCAACCGTATGCTCCACTATACTCCCCGCCTTGAAGAGTTATCTTCAACAGAAGTTGGCAAGGGGCATATGGTGTTGTATGCACGACGAACGATCCCTCTCCTGGTTCGAATGTCAGCGACTCTCGCTACGCCGTCTCTGCCAGGATGCAGCCGGAGGATGCGACCGAGTGGCCACATCAGTGGGGGTGATGTCTTGTCCATCACCAGTACAAGTGATCCCTCCTTCAGCTCCCCTTGAGACTCGTGCCATTTTGTTCGTCTCTGTAGAAGTAAAACATACTCATGCTCAAATCTGAACCAAAAATGTTGCTTCAATGCCTCGATGCGATTAAATCGCTGTAGTGAAGTGATTCGCCTATCCTGATATTGCTGGCATGGCAACGAACCGATCGATCGTCCAATAAGGAAATGAGCGGGAGTGAGGGAAGTAAGGTCGTTGGGATCGTTGGATAGTGGAGTGAGTGGCCTAGAATTTAGTATAGACTCTATTTGTATCAGTAGCGTAGCCATTTCTTCGAAATCTAGATGGGTTAAACCTAACACACGACGAAGATGGTGCTTTACAGATTTAACCGCAGACTCCCATAGTCCACCGAAGTGAGGAGTGTAGGCGGGTATAAAAGAAAAAATAATACAGAAATTGAAGTCTTGACAACGTTTTCCGAATCCTTATTAATACTCAATTTTCTTTTATCCTTTTAGTCCATGAGTGAGTTCCTGTGCAATATCAGGGATTACATTCTGAAAAATATCAGAGACCGCCTCGCATTACTGTTCTCTCCAACCCCCCCTGATCCCCTGGACAACTGGACTCTTCCTCCTCGGTCCAAGGAAATCTTACTTCAAAGTATTCAGTTTCAGATTGACCCCTCTCAGACATTTCCTGGCCCATCTCTTTTAATCGACATGTCTGCCCCGAAAGAATTAGACAACATTCATCCTTCGCTCCTCGGGATGGATTTAGAGGCATGTAGGAACACCAGTCTCATAGACCCTCTTTTTGACTTTCGAGAGGAGAACATGGCTATAGCTATGCCCCCCTCTCATGAGGAACAAAAAATCCCCACTTCATCTTCTCAAAAAAAGAAGAAAAAATCTCAGATACCACCGTCTCAAATATCCACAACATCCGATCATGTTTGTGACTGTCATAAGACCCTAAAAAGTGAAGTAGATATTGCTCTCACTTCCTACGTAAATCAGACATTTTATAACTTAAATGCTACTGACCTATCACAATTTTTGAATCAACTCAGGTCTTTAGATATAAATGGTTATAGCAAGAACAAAAATCAAGAGAGCCTGGCGGATGTCTTCTCCAGGTTTTTTGAAGTGACTGGAGATGGCTGGTCCAATTACAAGAGAGACGTAGCTGAACTGAGCAGCTTTGGGGCCCGAGGAATCTCCGCAGGGATCGGGGCAATCACTTCCGCGGTATTAACCTGTAAGTCCAAATCTTACGACGGGATGATCAGGTCCCTAGAACAGTCTGCCGAATACGCGGCCCTACAAAACAAGAATATGCAGGAGCAGACCATCAATACAAACACCGCTATTGAGGACCTAGCCCGTCAGTTCAATAAGGCTACGAGTGCCCTGGCAACACTTTTATAATCATAAAAGCTTAACAAACTGCTAACTGTCTACGTTTCTTCAAACCATAAATCTGTACACAATAGAGCGTCCCTTCGTACAACTTTCCCAAGGCGTGGAAGTAACCCTTTTTGACAATAGAAAAAGAAATTTCTAATCATAAAACTATAACAAATTGCAACGTTTCTTTAAAACAAATGTTAAAACTATTATTATATAAAACTAGATGTTCTATTGGAAGCGCCTTAGGAAATTTCGGCCAAGATGCAGGGTCGTTATGCAAGAAAGATGGGCCTGATAACCAAAGCGATGAATGTCACAATTTGTCGGCGCTAAGTCCACGCGAAGCGAGGTCTGCGGGGTTTTCACTGGAAGGTACGTAACGCCAGTCTCCACCCACAGTTTCTTGAATCTCTGAGACTCTATGACGAACAAATGTCTTTAATTTTGATGGGGATGTAGAGAGCCATCCCAGAACAATTGTAGAGTCGCACCAAAATACTGATTCGTCAATTTGTAACGTAAGAGAGTCGCATACCTTTGAATGCAATCGACTACCGATTAATGCTGCACACAACTCAAGTCGCGGTATTGTCGTTGCCTGGATAGGAGCGACTCTACTCTTTGCACTAAGCAGGTTAACGCACACATCTCCGTTAAGAGTGAGGCTCCGAACATAAATACATGCTCCGTAGCTTCTCTCCGATGCGTCTGTAAATACATGCAATTGTGTCAATATAGCAGAGTCACAGATTACCCTTCGTGGAATTTTTAAGTTATTTAGGAAAGGTAGAGTCCTATGAAAGTCATTCCAAGCTGATAAAATATGCTCGGGAATGGAGTCATCCCAAGAGCATTTGGAAAGCCATAGCATCAACAGATATCAACAGATCCTATAAATTAACACTTTTCAGTAGGCACTTATTTTACGAATAATTAAGGACAAACTATTAAAATGAGCACTGCACATACTTCAGCAGACATGGACGTGATTGAAGAACAACGCATTGCAGGCACTAAAAGATCAATTGCAGTAGATCCTGACACTTTGATCACCCTAGAAGAATCCAAGCGTCCCAGAGTAACTCTAGATAAAAGTAAAAAATCGAAGGTCCTCAGCGCAATTGCAAGGGGTTACTGGATGATTCTGTCAACTTTCTTCCCCGTAACCAACTCTGTTAACAAGGCTAATGAAGAAGCATTGAGGACGCGTGCACACTCAACCTTGCAAGTGGGTGTTCAGATTTCTAATATCTTATTTACGTTGCATACCTTCCATAGACAAGTAGCTGCTGGTCGCAAGGACACAAACGTTGTCACTAAATCAGGGTTGACAGATTTTACGATAACGATAGAGGGCCAGAATGTCTCTAAAGGCAGGGAAATGCTTAACACTGCATGGTTGCAAATAACTAATGAGTTAGGGTTACAGTATCGTAATTTCAATAGGACCGAAGACGAAGATAATTGGTATGGAACCTTTGGGCCATATATAGACTTCTTTTGTGGCTTTGGACTCCGCATGAAGGAGGTGCGACTAGGACATGATAAAATGCCAGTGACGAAGAGGGGGGAAACGATGCTGGAAATTCCCGTAAGGAAGTACGGACTAAATGGTGCGCACCACGTGCTGTTAGAGGGTTGCACGTTTCCCCCGGAAAAGAGGTCCTCTATGGCTCAGAGCATGGGTCCAATGACCGCCCTTCTATGCATGCTAAGGTCGGAGGGTATCTATCGAAACAAGTGGGCTTCTGCAGTCAAGAGAGCTTTCAATCATATCTCTATAATTGACGATATAATTGAAATAACCAAGACTCAGAAGTCCTCCTCCGAGGTTAGCACCATGGTAGGGCTTCTTGCCGAAATATGCCTAATAACCACAACCAGGCAAGCGACCCGTGTTTTCATACCAATCTCCATGTTTTGCCATGTTCTCGCTGCCACTCCGGAGGATAAAAAAGAAGCATTCCTTTCTTTCTACAACACTACAGGGTCGGGTGCATTCTACGTTTACAAAAAAGCCTTGGACTATAATTGGCTACTTACCTGTAGCATGACGGAGGAGGCAGCGGGGCAGGTGGTTTTTCATTCGATCTTCGGTACCTACAAAGAGGATTTAGGCATTCTGGAAGAAATCACTAATGTGAAGAATTGGAAGACTCGTGAAGAGATTGGGAAGGGTTTTGTCAAGAGCACCAATGCATCTTCTAGTGTGAGAGTCAAACTACCAGTGTTATCGTACTATTCAAAAATGTCTTGTGCTAATCAAAGTGGGTTGCTCTAGGGAGTCTACAGCCAGGTCTCGTCTATGCCCACATTCAGTGGAAGGAGGGCACAGTTTTTCGGTGAGGACTTTTTCGACCATATCGAGAAAAAGCTGGCTGTAGGCTCCACTGGAAAGAGCATTCCTCAGATAGTGACTTCTTTGTCTCTAACGCTAGAAGAGTTAAGAAAGAAGGTAAAGGAATCTAGGGGGCGCTTGGATATGGGCACTACTGGATGGCGTCGTATGGATGACCTAGAACTCGAGAAATCCGGCTCGAAGGACCATGTAGAAAAGGGTGGTCTTCAATAATATAGAGAGCGTGGACTGTAATACACATTTAATAAACATTTTACACATTTTACAAATACAAACACGGAGACTCCGGTGCCTGTTAGAATCACAAGGAGATAAAGATAAGAATTTCTCGGGTATTTGGAATACTTGTGAAAGTTTGATTAAACAAGCTGAAGAAGAGGAGCCTTTACCAAACATTTTTTCTCATTCTGAGCAGAAAGAGGTGGAATCTTATGCAAGATGTCCAAATATTCCGATTAAACAGGATCCAAGGAACTACTGGTGCAGTTAGAATAAATATCCAAAACTGAAAATACTTGCGCAAAAATACTTGTCTTATCAAATGACCTCAGTCGCTTCAGAACGTCTTTTTTCAACTGCAGATTTTGAATGAACATTTTTATTAATTTTTTCTTCAAACGTCTCAAGAATCAACCTTAAAGGACGACGCATAAGTATGAGAGCTGGTACCCACCTCAATAGACATGTGTGATTTTCACCAACACTTAGGGGACACCTAAGGTCTTAAAGGGGTCACTTAAATATAGGGGCCCGAACTTCGGTATCCTAAGTGCTAAGTGACAGTTTTTAGCAGTTTCTAAGAAACAAATCAAAGGGTATAAAAATGGAAATTAATGATTTATTAGAAGCTTTCGACGCAATTGAGACAGTGGAATTACTTTCAAATCCTAGGTTATTTACAAGGCCACAGGTTTATCGTGAAAGACAGGATTATTTCACATTATATGACGATAAAGACTTTTTTGTAAGATACAGGTTATCCAAAGCCAGTGTGTCATTTTTATTAGAGCCAATAGAACATCTTTTAGAATACCCAAACAACAGGTGTGTACTAAAAGCTAACTTTAATATGCTATACTTACATTTTATGTTTTTATGTATGCATTGTATCATTTAGGGATTTTTTATATAATATGACTACTTTGTTTTGTATTTCTATTATTAATTTAAATGTTTCGGAAGTTACTTTTTTAGACAATTGAAAAGGATATAATCATAAAAGCTTAACAAACTGCTAACTGTCTACGTTTCTTCAAACCATAAATCTGTACACAATAGAGCGTCCCTTCGTACAACTTTCCCAAGGCGTGGAAGTAACCCTTTTTGACAATAGAAAAAGAAATTTCTAATCATAAAACTATAACAAATTGCAACGTTTCTTTAAAACAAATGTTAAAACTATTATTATATAAAACTAGATGTTCTATTGGAAGCGCCTTAGGAAATTTCGGCCAAGATGCAGGGTCGTTATGCAAGAAAGATGGGCCTGATAACCAAAGCGATGAATGTCACAATTTGTCGGCGCTAAGTCCACGCGAAGCGAGGTCTGCGGGGTTTTCACTGGAAGGTACGTAACGCCAGTCTCCACCCACAGTTTCTTGAATCTCTGAGACTCTATGACGAACAAATGTCTTTAATTTTGATGGGGATGTAGAGAGCCATCCCAGAACAATTGTAGAGTCGCACCAAAATACTGATTCGTCAATTTGTAACGTAAGAGAGTCGCATACCTTTGAATGCAATCGACTACCGATTAATGCTGCACACAACTCAAGTCGCGGTATTGTCGTTGCCTGGATAGGAGCGACTCTACTCTTTGCACTAAGCAGGTTAACGCACACATCTCCGTTAAGAGTGAGGCTCCGAACATAAATACATGCTCCGTAGCTTCTCTCCGATGCGTCTGTAAATACATGCAATTGTGTCAATATAGCAGAGTCACAGATTACCCTTCGTGGAATTTTTAAGTTATTTAGGAAAGGTAGAGTCCTATGAAAGTCATTCCAAGCTGATAAAATATGCTCGGGAATGGAGTCATCCCAAGAGCATTTGGAAAGCCATAGCATCAACAGATATCAACAGATCCTATAAATTAACACTTTTCAGTAGGCACTTATTTTACGAATAATTAAGGACAAACTATTAAAATGAGCACTGCACATACTTCAGCAGACATGGACGTGATTGAAGAACAACGCATTGCAGGCACTAAAAGATCAATTGCAGTAGATCCTGACACTTTGATCACCCTAGAAGAATCCAAGCGTCCCAGAGTAACTCTAGATAAAAGTAAAAAATCGAAGGTCCTCAGCGCAATTGCAAGGGGTTACTTGATGATTCTGTCAACTTTCTTCCCCGTAACCAACTCTGTTAACAAGGCTAATGAAGAAGCATTGAGGACGCGTGCACACTCAACCTTGCAAGTGGGTGTTCAGATTTCTAATATCTTATTTACGTTGCATACCTTCCATAGACAAGTAGCTGCTGGTCGCAAGGACACAAACGTTGTCACTAAATCAGGGTTGACAGATTTTACGATAACGATAGAGGGCCAGAATGTCTCTAAAGGCAGGGAAATGCTTAACACTGCATGGTTGCAAATAACTAATGAGTTAGGGTTACAGTATCGTAATTTCAATAGGACCGAAGACGAAGATAATTGGTATGGAACCTTTGGGCCATATATAGACTTCTTTTGTGGCTTTGGACTCCGCATGAAGGAGGTGCGACTAGGACATGATAAAATGCCAGTGACGAAGAGGGGGGAAACGATGCTGGAAATTCCCGTAAGGAAGTACGGACTAAATGGTGCGCACCACGTGCTGTTAGAGGGTTGCACGTTTCCCCCGGAAAAGAGGTCCTCTATGGCTCAGAGCATGGGTCCAATGACCGCCCTTCTATGCATGCTAAGGTCGGAGGGTATCTATCGAAACAAGTGGGCTTCTGCAGTCAAGAGAGCTTTCAATCATATCTCTATAATTGACGATATAATTGAAATAACCAAGACTCAGAAGTCCTCCTCCGAGGTTAGCACCATGGTAGGGCTTCTTGCCGAAATATGCCTAATAACCACAACCAGGCAAGCGACCCGTGTTTTCATACCAATCTCCATGTTTTGCCATGTTCTCGCTGCCACTCCGGAGGATGAAAAAGAAGCATTCCTTTCTTTCTACAACACTACAGGGTCGGGTGCATTCTACGTTTACAAAAAAGCCTTGGACTATAATTGGCTACTTACCTGTAGCATGACGGAGGAGGCAGCGGGGCAGGTGGTTTTTCATTCGATCTTCGGTACCTACAAAGAGGATTTAGGCATTCTGGAAGAAATCACTAATGTGAAGAATTGGAAGACTCGTGAAGAGATTGGGAAGGGTTTTGTCAAGAGCACCAATGCATCTTCTAGTGTGAGAGTCAAACTACCAGTGTTATCGTACTATTCAAAAATGTCTTGTGCTAATCAAAGTGGGTTGCTCTAGGGAGTCTACAGCCAGGTCTCGTCTATGCCCACATTCAGTGGAAGGAGGGCACAGTTTTTCGGTGAGGACTTTTTCGACCATATCGAGAAAAAGCTGGCTGTAGGCTCCACTGGAAAGAGCATTCCTCAGATAGTGACTTCTTTGTCTCTAACGCTAGAAGAGTTAAGAAAGAAGGTAAAGGAATCTAGGGGGCGCTTGGATATGGGCACTACTGGATGGCGTCGTATGGATGACCTAGAACTCGAGAAATCCGGCTCGAAGGACCATGTAGAAAAGGGTGGTCTTCAATAATATAGAGAGCGTGGACTGTAATACACATTTAATAAACATTTTACACATTTTACAAATACAAACACGGAGACTCCGGTGCCTGTTAGAATCACAAGGAGATAAAGATAAGAATTTCTCGGGTATTTGGAATACTTGTGAAAGTTTGATTAAACAAGCTGAAGAAGAGGAGCCTTTACCAAACATTTTTTCTCATTCTGAGCAGAAAGAGGTGGAATCTTATGCAAGATGTCCAAATATTCCGATTAAACAGGATCCAAGGAACTACTGGTGCAGTTAGAATAAATATCCAAAACTGAAAATACTTGCGCAAAAATACTTGTCTTATCAAATGACCTCAGTCGCTTCAGAACGTCTTTTTTCAACTGCAGATTTTGAATGAACATTTTTATTAATTTTTTCTTCAAACGTCTCAAGAATCAACCTTAAAGGACGACGCATAAGTATGAGAGCTGGTACCCACCTCAATAGACATGTGTGATTTTCACCAACACTTAGGGGACACCTAAGGTCTTAAAGGGGTCACTTAAATATAGGGGCCCGAACTTCGGTATCCTAAGTGCTAAGTGACAGTTTTTAGCAGTTTCTAAGAAACAAATCAAAGGGTATAAAAATGGAAATTAATGATTTATTAGAAGCTTTCGACGCAATTGAGACAGTGGAATTACTTTCAAATCCTAGGTTATTTACAAGGCCACAGGTTTATCGTGAAAGACAGGATTATTTCACATTATATGACGATAAAGACTTTTTTGTAAGATACAGGTTATCCAAAGCCAGTGTGTCATTTTTATTAGAGCCAATAGAACATCTTTTAGAATACCCAAACAACAGGTGTGTACTAAAAGCTAACTTTAATATGCTATACTTACATTTTATGTTTTTATGTATGCATTGTATCATTTAGGGATTTTTTATATAATATGACTACTTTGTTTTGTATTTCTATTATTAATTTAAATGTTTCGGAAGTTACTTTTTTAGACAATTGAAAAGGATATAATCATAAAAGCTTAACAAACTGCTAACTGTCTACGTTTCTTCAAACCATAAATCTGTACACAATAGAGCGTCCCTTCGTACAACTTTCCCAAGGCGTGGAAGTAACCCTTTTTGACAATAGAAAAAGAAATTTCTAATCATAAAACTATAACAAATTGCAACGTTTCTTTAAAACAAATGTTAAAACTATTATTATATAAAACTAGATGTTCTATTGGAAGCGCCTTAGGAAATTTCGGCCAAGATGCAGGGTCGTTATGCAAGAAAGATGGGCCTGATAACCAAAGCGATGAATGTCACAATTTGTCGGCGCTAAGTCCACGCGAAGCGAGGTCTGCGGGGTTTTCACTGGAAGGTACGTAACGCCAGTCTCCACCCACAGTTTCTTGAATCTCTGAGACTCTATGACGAACAAATGTCTTTAATTTTGATGGGGATGTAGAGAGCCATCCCAGAACAATTGTAGAGTCGCACCAAAATACTGATTCGTCAATTTGTAACGTAAGAGAGTCGCATACCTTTGAATGCAATCGACTACCGATTAATGCTGCACACAACTCAAGTCGCGGTATTGTCGTTGCCTGGATAGGAGCGACTCTACTCTTTGCACTAAGCAGGTTAACGCACACATCTCCGTTAAGAGTGAGGCTCCGAACATAAATACATGCTCCGTAGCTTCTCTCCGATGCGTCTGTAAATACATGCAATTGTGTCAATATAGCAGAGTCACAGATTACCCTTCGTGGAATTTTTAAGTTATTTAGGAAAGGTAGAGTCCTATGAAAGTCATTCCAAGCTGATAAAATATGCTCGGGAATGGAGTCATCCCAAGAGCATTTGGAAAGCCATAGCATCAACAGATATCAACAGATCCTATAAATTAACACTTTTCAGTAGGCACTTATTTTACGAATAATTAAGGACAAACTATTAAAATGAGCACTGCACATACTTCAGCAGACATGGACGTGATTGAAGAACAACGCATTGCAGGCACTAAAAGATCAATTGCAGTAGATCCTGACACTTTGATCACCCTAGAAGAATCCAAGCGTCCCAGAGTAACTCTAGATAAAAGTAAAAAATCGAAGGTCCTCAGCGCAATTGCAAGGGGTTACTGGATGATTCTGTCAACTTTCTTCCCCGTAACCAACTCTGTTAACAAGGCTAATGAAGAAGCATTGAGGACGCGTGCACACTCAACCTTGCAAGTGGGTGTTCAGATTTCTAATATCTTATTTACGTTGCATACCTTCCATAGACAAGTAGCTGCTGGTCGCAAGGACACAAACGTTGTCACTAAATCAGGGTTGACAGATTTTACGATAACGATAGAGGGCCAGAATGTCTCTAAAGGCAGGGAAATGCTTAACACTGCATGGTTGCAAATAACTAATGAGTTAGGGTTACAGTATCGTAATTTCAATAGGACCGAAGACGAAGATAATTGGTATGGAACCTTTGGGCCATATATAGACTTCTTTTGTGGCTTTGGACTCCGCATGAAGGAGGTGCGACTAGGACATGATAAAATGCCAGTGACGAAGAGGGGGGAAACGATGCTGGAAATTCCCGTAAGGAAGTACGGACTAAATGGTGCGCACCACGTGCTGTTAGAGGGTTGCACGTTTCCCCCGGAAAAGAGGTCCTCTATGGCTCAGAGCATGGGTCCAATGACCGCCCTTCTATGCATGCTAAGGTCGGAGGGTATCTATCGAAACAAGTGGGCTTCTGCAGTCAAGAGAGCTTTCAATCATATCTCTATAATTGACGATATAATTGAAATAACCAAGACTCAGAAGTCCTCCTCCGAGGTTAGCACCATGGTAGGGCTTCTTGCCGAAATATGCCTAATAACCACAACCAGGCAAGCGACCCGTGTTTTCATACCAATCTCCATGTTTTGCCATGTTCTCGCTGCCACTCCGGAGGATAAAAAAGAAGCATTCCTTTCTTTCTACAACACTACAGGGTCGGGTGCATTCTACGTTTACAAAAAAGCCTTGGACTATAATTGGCTACTTACCTGTAGCATGACGGAGGAGGCAGCGGGGCAGGTGGTTTTTCATTCGATCTTCGGTACCTACAAAGAGGATTTAGGCATTCTGGAAGAAATCACTAATGTGAAGAATTGGAAGACTCGTGAAGAGATTGGGAAGGGTTTTGTCAAGAGCACCAATGCATCTTCTAGTGTGAGAGTCAAACTACCAGTGTTATCGTACTATTCAAAAATGTCTTGTGCTAATCAAAGTGGGTTGCTCTAGGGAGTCTACAGCCAGGTCTCGTCTATGCCCACATTCAGTGGAAGGAGGGCACAGTTTTTCGGTGAGGACTTTTTCGACCATATCGAGAAAAAGCTGGCTGTAGGCTCCACTGGAAAGAGCATTCCTCAGATAGTGACTTCTTTGTCTCTAACGCTAGAAGAGTTAAGAAAGAAGGTAAAGGAATCTAGGGGGCGCTTGGATATGGGCACTACTGGATGGCGTCGTATGGATGACCTAGAACTCGAGAAATCCGGCTCGAAGGACCATGTAGAAAAGGGTGGTCTTCAATAATATAGAGAGCGTGGACTGTAATACACATTTAATAAACATTTTACACATTTTACAAATACAAACACGGAGACTCCGGTGCCTGTTAGAATCACAAGGAGATAAAGATAAGAATTTCTCGGGTATTTGGAATACTTGTGAAAGTTTGATTAAACAAGCTGAAGAAGAGGAGCCTTTACCAAACATTTTTTCTCATTCTGAGCAGAAAGAGGTGGAATCTTATGCAAGATGTCCAAATATTCCGATTAAACAGGATCCAAGGAACTACTGGTGCAGTTAGAATAAATATCCAAAACTGAAAATACTTGCGCAAAAATACTTGTCTTATCAAATGACCTCAGTCGCTTCAGAACGTCTTTTTTCAACTGCAGATTTTGAATGAACATTTTTATTAATTTTTTCTTCAAACGTCTCAAGAATCAACCTTAAAGGACGACGCATAAGTATGAGAGCTGGTACCCACCTCAATAGACATGTGTGATTTTCACCAACACTTAGGGGACACCTAAGGTCTTAAAGGGGTCACTTAAATATAGGGGCCCGAACTTCGGTATCCTAAGTGCTAAGTGACAGTTTTTAGCAGTTTCTAAGAAACAAATCAAAGGGTATAAAAATGGAAATTAATGATTTATTAGAAGCTTTCGACGCAATTGAGACAGTGGAATTACTTTCAAATCCTAGGTTATTTACAAGGCCACAGGTTTATCGTGAAAGACAGGATTATTTCACATTATATGACGATAAAGACTTTTTTGTAAGATACAGGTTATCCAAAGCCAGTGTGTCATTTTTATTAGAGCCAATAGAACATCTTTTAGAATACCCAAACAACAGGTGTGTACTAAAAGCTAACTTTAATATGCTATACTTACATTTTATGTTTTTATGTATGCATTGTATCATTTAGGGATTTTTTATATAATATGACTACTTTGTTTTGTATTTCTATTATTAATTTAAATGTTTCGGAAGTTACTTTTTTAGACAATTGAAAAGGATATAATCATAAAAGCTTAACAAACTGCTAACTGTCTACGTTTCTTCAAACCATAAATCTGTACACAATAGAGCGTCCCTTCGTACAACTTTCCCAAGGCGTGGAAGTAACCCTTTTTGACAATAGAAAAAGAAATTTCTAATCATAAAACTATAACAAATAGCAACGTTTCTTTAAAACAAATGTTAAAACTATTATTATATAAAACTAGATGTTCTATTGGAAGCGCCTTAGGAAATTTCGGCCAAGATGCAGGGTCGTTATGCAAGAAAGATGGGCCTGATAACCAAAGCGATGAATGTCACAATTTGTCGGCGCTAAGTCCACGCGAAGCGAGGTCTGCGGGGTTTTCACTGGAAGGTACGTAACGCCAGTCTCCACCCACAGTTTCTTGAATCTCTGAGACTCTATGACGAACAAATGTCTTTAATTTTGATGGGGATGTAGAGAGCCATCCCAGAACAATTGTAGAGTCGCACCAAAATACTGATTCGTCAATTTGTAACGTAAGAGAGTCGCATACCTTTGAATGCAATCGACTACCGATTAATGCTGCACACAACTCAAGTCGCGGTATTGTCGTTGCCTGGATAGGAGCGACTCTACTCTTTGCACTAAGCAGGTTAACGCACACATCTCCGTTAAGAGTGAGGCTCCGAACATAAATACATGCTCCGTAGCTTCTCTCCGATGCGTCTGTAAATACATGCAATTGTGTCAATATAGCAGAGTCACAGATTACCCTTCGTGGAATTTTTAAGTTATTTAGGAAAGGTAGAGTCCTATGAAAGTCATTCCAAGCTGATAAAATATGCTCGGGAATGGAGTCATCCCAAGAGCATTTGGAAAGCCATAGCATCAACAGATATCAACAGATCCTATAAATTAACACTTTTCAGTAGGCACTTATTTTACGAATAATTAAGGACAAACTATTAAAATGAGCACTGCACATACTTCAGCAGACATGGACGTGATTGAAGAACAACGCATTGCAGGCACTAAAAGATCAATTGCAGTAGATCCTGACACTTTGATCACCCTAGAAGAATCCAAGCGTCCCAGAGTAACTCTAGATAAAAGTAAAAAATCGAAGGTCCTCAGCGCAATTGCAAGGGGTTACTGGATGATTCTGTCAACTTTCTTCCCCGTAACCAACTCTGTTAACAAGGCTAATGAAGAAGCATTGAGGACGCGTGCACACTCAACCTTGCAAGTGGGTGTTCAGATTTCTAATATCTTATTTACGTTGCATACCTTCCATAGACAAGTAGCTGCTGGTCGCAAGGACACAAACGTTGTCACTAAATCAGGGTTGACAGATTTTACGATAACGATAGAGGGCCAGAATGTCTCTAAAGGCAGGGAAATGCTTAACACTGCATGGTTGCAAATAACTAATGAGTTAGGGTTACAGTATCGTAATTTCAATAGGACCGAAGACGAAGATAATTGGTATGGAACCTTTGGGCCATATATAGACTTCTTTTGTGGCTTTGGACTCCGCATGAAGGAGGTGCGACTAGGACATGATAAAATGCCAGTGACGAAGAGGGGGGAAACGATGCTGGAAATTCCCGTAAGGAAGTACGGACTAAATGGTGCGCACCACGTGCTGTTAGAGGGTTGCACGTTTCCCCCGGAAAAGAGGTCCTCTATGGCTCAGAGCATGGGTCCAATGACCGCCCTTCTATGCATGCTAAGGTCGGAGGGTATCTATCGAAACAAGTGGGCTTCTGCAGTCAAGAGAGCTTTCAATCATATCTCTATAATTGACGATATAATTGAAATAACCAAGACTCAGAAGTCCTCCTCCGAGGTTAGCACCATGGTAGGGCTTCTTGCCGAAATATGCCTAATAACCACAACCAGGCAAGCGACCCGTGTTTTCATACCAATCTCCATGTTTTGCCATGTTCTCGCTGCCACTCCGGAGGATAAAAAAGAAGCATTCCTTTCTTTCTACAACACTACAGGGTCGGGTGCATTCTACGTTTACAAAAAAGCCTTGGACTATAATTGGCTACTTACCTGTAGCATGACGGAGGAGGCAGCGGGGCAGGTGGTTTTTCATTCGATCTTCGGTACCTACAAAGAGGATTTAGGCATTCTGGAAGAAATCACTAATGTGAAGAATTGGAAGACTCGTGAAGAGATTGGGAAGGGTTTTGTCAAGAGCACCAATGCATCTTCTAGTGTGAGAGTCAAACTACCAGTGTTATCGTACTATTCAAAAATGTCTTGTGCTAATCAAAGTGGGTTGCTCTAGGGAGTCTACAGCCAGGTCTCGTCTATGCCCACATTCAGTGGAAGGAGGGCACAGTTTTTCGGTGAGGACTTTTTCGACCATATCGAGAAAAAGCTGGCTGTAGGCTCCACTGGAAAGAGCATTCCTCAGATAGTGACTTCTTTGTCTCTAACGCTAGAAGAGTTAACCCTTCAACTGGCAGAGCAATAAACGTAAATTTCGCTAAACTGGCAGGCCTCTTTTGAGGTGTCGGCCGCTCGCCGGCTAGGGTTGCATTATTTATATTTTCTCGGCAAATATAAACAATAAAATGATGTAACTTATACCGACGTGTTCGTCATGAATTAAGCTAACTGTTTGTTTAATAATTTCAACAGTTAAGTGTGTGGTTTTGTTTCTAATTCAAGGTAAATGTAGAGCTAATGATTTTTTCCCAGTTTCTTATCTAAATTCAAAGAGTGAAGAAATAAAACACTATAGTACAACAGTTTTTGTTTTATTTATAACAAATAACATTACTTCAACTTATTCCATAAAAAAATAGGCTTTTCAGAAATTTTTTTTTACACAATGATCCTTTGAACATTTGGCTCACTATCGGCCGCTGGAGCGCACGGCAAAAAAAAATTTCTTTTGACGAATAATTATTTGAAGTGACCTCTTGTGACATTAGAAATACGTTCCTTGTTTAACCTTCTACTCATTCATTCAATCGCACTAAGAGTGCGTTCATTAAATAAAAAGTTATGAGTACACTACTGGGTGCATGCGTCAGCAGACATAATATGTCTGCCTGCCAGTTTAGCAACTTTTTGCCGCAGACATAATATGTCTGCTTGCCAGTAGAGGGGTTAAGAAAGAAGGTAAAGGAATCTAGGGGGCGCTTGGATATGGGCACTACTGGATGGCGTCGTATGGATGACCTAGAACTCGAGAAATCCGGCTCGAAGGACCATGTAGAAAAGGGTGGTCTTCAATAATATAGAGAGCGTGGACTGTAATACACATTTAATAAACATTTTACACATTTTACAAATACAAACACGGAGACTCCGGTGCCTGTTAGAATCACAAGGAGATAAAGATAAGAATTTCTCGGGTATTTGGAATACTTGTGAAAGTTTGATTAAACAAGCTGATGAAGAGGAGCCTTTACCAAACATTTTTTCTCATTCTGAGCAGAAAGAGGTGGAATCTTATGCAAGATGTCCAAATATTCCGATTAAACAGGATCCAAGGAACTACTGGTGCAGTTAGAATAAATATCCAAAACTGAAAATACTTGCGCAAAAATACTTGTCTTATCAAATGACCTCAGTCGCTTCAGAACGTCTTTTTTCAACTGCAGATTTTGAATGAACATTTTTATTAATTTTTTCTTCAAACGTCTCAAGAATCAACCTTAAAGGACGACGCATAAGTATGAGAGCTGGTACCCACCTCAATAGACATGTGTGATTTTCACCAACACTTAGGGGACACCTAAGGTCTTAAAGGGGTCACTTAAATATAGGGGCCCGAACTTCGGTATCCTAAGTGCTAAGTGACAGTTTTTAGCAGTTTCTAAGAAACAAATCTAAAGAGGTCTTAACTACATAAGTAGAAAGAAAAGTGCGGACTGTATAGGAAAACTGGCTTTAATCACGTATTACAATTTATATTTAGCCTAAGTGGTACGTGCGCTCTCGATAGAGGTCCGTGAGAGGTCTGGCGGGAGCGTCGCGCGGTCTGAGGCGCGCGGGCGCAGGGTCCAGTCACGGGGAGAAGGGCGCGGGACGGCAGGCGCCGCGCCGCCGCGCCGACCCCTGCTGTTCCCACGCAACCGTATGCTCCACTATACTCCCCGCCTTGAAGAGTTATCTTCAACAGAAGTTGGCAAGGGGCATATGGTGTTGTATGCACGACGAACGATCCCTCTCCTGGTTCGAATGTCAGCGACTCTCGCTACGCCGTCTCTGCCAGGATGCAGCCGGAGGATGCGACCGAGTGGCCACATCAGTGGGGGTGATGTCTTGTCCATCACCAGTACAAGTGATCCCTCCTTCAGCTCCCCTTGAGACTCGTGCCATTTTGTTCGTCTCTGTAGAAGTAAAACATACTCATGCTCAAATCTGAACCAAAAATGTTGCTTCAATGCCTCGATGCGATTAAATCGCTGTAGTGAAGTGATTCGCCTATCCTGATATTGCTGGCATGGCAACGAACCGATCGATCGTCCAATAAGGAAATGAGCGGGAGTGAGGGAAGTAAGGTCGTTGGGATCGTTGGATAGTGGAGTGAGTGGCCTAGAATTTAGTATAGACTCTATTTGTATCAGTAGCGTAGCCATTTCTTCGAAATCTAGATGGGTTAAACCTAACACACGACGAAGATGGTGCTTTACAGATTTAACCGCAGACTCCCATAGTCCACCGAAGTGAGGAGTGTAGGCGGGTATAAAAGAAAAAATAATACAGAAATTGAAGTCTTGACAACGTTTTCCGAATCCTTATTAATACTCAATTTTCTTTTATCCTTTTAGTCCATGAGTGAGTTCCTGTGCAATATCAGGGATTACATTCTGAAAAATATCAGAGACCGCCTCGCATTACTGTTCTCTCCAACCCCCCCTGATCCCCTGGACAACTGGACTCTTCCTCCTCGGTCCAAGGAAATCTTACTTCAAAGTATTCAGTTTCAGATTGACCCCTCTCAGACATTTCCTGGCCCATCTCTTTTAATCGACATGTCTGCCCCGAAAGAATTAGACAACATTCATCCTTCGCTCCTCGGGATGGATTTAGAGGCATGTAGGAACACCAGTCTCATAGACCCTCTTTTTGACTTTCGAGAGGAGAACATGGCTATAGCTATGCCCCCCTCTCATGAGGAACAAAAAATCCCCACTTCATCTTCTCAAAAAAAGAAGAAAAAATCTCAGATACCACCGTCTCAAATATCCACAACATCCGATCATGTTTGTGACTGTCATAAGACCCTAAAAAGTGAAGTAGATATTGCTCTCACTTCCTACGTAAATCAGACATTTTATAACTTAAATGCTACTGACCTATCACAATTTTTGAATCAACTCAGGTCTTTAGATATAAATGGTTATAGCAAGAACAAAAATCAAGAGAGCCTGGCGGATGTCTTCTCCAGGTTTTTTGAAGTGACTGGAGATGGCTGGTCCAATTACAAGAGAGACGTAGCTGAACTGAGCAGCTTTGGGGCCCGAGGAATCTCCGCAGGGATCGGGGCAATCACTTCCGCGGTATTAACCTGTAAGTCCAAATCTTACGACGGGATGATCAGGTCCCTAGAACAGTCTGCCGAATACGCGGCCCTACAAAACAAGAATATGCAGGAGCAGACCATCAATACAAACACCGCTATTGAGGACCTAGCCCGTCAGTTCAATAAGGCTACGAGTGCCCTGGCAACACTTTTGACCTCAGTGGAGGAGAAAACATTGCAGCTTCATTCTATCGACACCCGTACCAGTCGATTCTCCTCCAAGTCACCTCCTTCTGTCGTTACTCAATCCACCCGCAATGAGGAGCCCACTGAGGGGAAACTGGTATTAGAGAAAGGCCACAAGTACAAATCTAGTCAAGGCATAATTTACGTTGATGATGCTGAAATTTGCATGTTCTTCCCTATCGACAATATAAACTGCTCTCCTCTCGAGGAACTAGTTACATGCCCCATTTCACTAAAAGCAAAGTCAACCCTGCTCAACCTGAACCTGGATCAGTTGAGTAAGACCTTATGCAAAGATCCCTCCATCATTGCCTGTATGAGGGGGGAAGACAAACGAGAAAAATTAGCTATCATCAAAAGATTACAGACCGCGATCCAGGCTGACACCAATCAGTGGGTCACCGTATGGGATCAGGAGGATTGATCATGAATGTTCTCTTCAAATTGACCAATCCTAATTGTACAGTAGACTATAAGTTGCCTTATGATTTTTAGTATTTTAAATGACAACCAATTAATCTCTCTTTATAAAAACCTTTTTTATTTTCATAAAGAGGTCTTAACTACATAAGTAGAAAGAAAAGTGCGGACTGTATAGGAAAACTGGCTTTAATCACGTATTACAATTTATATTTAGCCTAAGTGGTACGTGCGCTCTCGATAGAGGTCCGTGAGAGGTCTGGCGGGAGCGTCGCGCGGTCTGAGGCGCGCGGGCGCAGGGTCCAGTCACGGGGAGAAGGGCGCGGGACGGCAGGCGCCGCGCCGCCGCGCCGACCCCTGCTGTTCCCACGCAACCGTATGCTCCACTAAATCAAAGGGTATAAAAATGGAAATTAATGATTTATTAGAAGCTTTCGACGCAATTGAGACAGTGGAATTACTTTCAAATCCTAGGTTATTTACAAGGCCACAGGTTTATCGTGAAAGACAGGATTATTTCACATTATATGACGATAAAGACTTTTTTGTAAGATACAGGTTATCCAAAGCCAGTGTGTCATTTTTATTAGAGCCAATAGAACATCTTTTAGAATACCCAAACAACAGGTGTGTACTAAAAGCTAACTTTAATATGCTATACTTACATTTTATGTTTTTATGTATGCATTGTATCATTTAGGGATTTTTTATATAATATGACTACTTTGTTTTGTATTTCTATTATTAATTTAAATGTTTCGGAAGTTACTTTTTTAGACAATTGAAAAGGATATAATCATAAAAGCTTAACAAACTGCTAACTGTCTACGTTTCTTCAAACCATAAATCTGTACACAATAGAGCGTCCCTTCGTACAACTTTCCCAAGGCGTGGAAGTAACCCTTTTTGACAATAGAAAAAGAAATTTCTAATCATAAAACTATAACAAATTGCAACGTTTCTTTAAAACAAATGTTAAAACTATTATTATATAAAACTAGATGTTCTATTGGAAGCGCCTTAGGAAATTTCGGCCAAGATGCAGGGTCGTTATGCAAGAAAGATGGGCCTGATAACCAAAGCGATGAATGTCACAATTTGTCGGCGCTAAGTCCACGCGAAGCGAGGTCTGCGGGGTTTTCACTGGAAGGTACGTAACGCCAGTCTCCACCCACAGTTTCTTGAATCTCTGAGACTCTATGACGAACAAATGTCTTTAATTTTGATGGGGATGTAGAGAGCCATCCCAGAACAATTGTAGAGTCGCACCAAAATACTGATTCGTCAATTTGTAACGTAAGAGAGTCGCATACCTTTGAATGCAATCGACTACCGATTAATGCTGCACACAACTCAAGTCGCGGTATTGTCGTTGCCTGGATAGGAGCGACTCTACTCTTTGCACTAAGCAGGTTAACGCACACATCTCCGTTAAGAGTGAGGCTCCGAACATAAATACATGCTCCGTAGCTTCTCTCCGATGCGTCTGTAAATACATGCAATTGTGTCAATATAGCAGAGTCACAGATTACCCTTCGTGGAATTTTTAAGTTATTTAGGAAAGGTAGAGTCCTATGAAAGTCATTCCAAGCTGATAAAATATGCTCGGGAATGGAGTCATCCCAAGAGCATTTGGAAAGCCATAGCATCAACAGATATCAACAGATCCTATAAATTAACACTTTTCAGTAGGCACTTATTTTACGAATAATTAAGGACAAACTATTAAAATGAGCACTGCACATACTTCAGCAGACATGGACGTGATTGAAGAACAACGCATTGCAGGCACTAAAAGATCAATTGCAGTAGATCCTGACACTTTGATCACCCTAGAAGAATCCAAGCGTCCCAGAGTAACTCTAGATAAAAGTAAAAAATCGAAGGTCCTCAGCGCAATTGCAAGGGGTTACTGGATGATTCTGTCAACTTTCTTCCCCGTAACCAACTCTGTTAACAAGGCTAATGAAGAAGCATTGAGGACGCGTGCACACTCAACCTTGCAAGTGGGTGTTCAGATTTCTAATATCTTATTTACGTTGCATACCTTCCATAGACAAGTAGCTGCTGGTCGCAAGGACACAAACGTTGTCACTAAATCAGGGTTGACAGATTTTACGATAACGATAGAGGGCCAGAATGTCTCTAAAGGCAGGGAAATGCTTAACACTGCATGGTTGCAAATAACTAATGAGTTAGGGTTACAGTATCGTAATTTCAATAGGACCGAAGACGAAGATAATTGGTATGGAACCTTTGGGCCATATATAGACTTCTTTTGTGGCTTTGGACTCCGCATGAAGGAGGTGCGACTAGGACATGATAAAATGCCAGTGACGAAGAGGGGGGAAACGATGCTGGAAATTCCCGTAAGGAAGTACGGACTAAATGGTGCGCACCACGTGCTGTTAGAGGGTTGCACGTTTCCCCCGGAAAAGAGGTCCTCTATGGCTCAGAGCATGGTTCCAATGACCGCCCTTCTATGCATGCTAAGGTCGGAGGGTATCTATCGAAACAAGTGGGCTTCTGCAGTCAAGAGAGCTTTCAATCATATCTCTATAATTGACGATATAATTGAAATAACCAAGACTCAGAAGTCCTCCTCCGAGGTTAGCACCATGGTAGGGCTTCTTGCCGAAATATGCCTAATAACCACAACCAGGCAAGCGACCCGTGTTTTCATACCAATCTCCATGTTTTGCCATGTTCTCGCTGCCACTCCGGAGGATAAAAAAGAAGCATTCCTTTCTTTCTACAACACTACAGGGTCAGGTGCATTCTACGTTTACAAAAAAGCCTTGGACTATAATTGGCTACTTACCTGTAGCATGACGGAGGAGGCAGCGGGGCAGGTGGTTTTTCATTCGATCTTCGGTACCTACAAAGAGGATTTAGGCATTCTGGAAGAAATCACTAATGTGAAGAATTGGAAGACTCGTGAAGAGATTGGGAAGGGTTTTGTCAAGAGCACCAATGCATCTTCTAGTGTGAGAGTCAAACTACCAGTGTTATCGTACTATTCAAAAATGTCTTGTGCTAATCAAAGTGGGTTGCTCTAGGGAGTCTACAGCCAGGTCTCGTCTATGCCCACATTCAGTGGAAGGAGGGCACAGTTTTTCGGTGAGGACTTTTTCGACCATATCGAGAAAAAGCTGGCTGTAGGCTCCACTGGAAAGAGCATTCCTCAGATAGTGACTTCTTTGTCTCTAACGCTAGAAGAGTTAAGAAAGAAGGTAAAGGAATCTAGGGGGCGCTTGGATATGGGCACTACTGGATGGCGTCGTATGGATGACCTAGAACTCGAGAAATCCGGCTCGAAGGACCATGTAGAAAAGGGTGGTCTTCAATAATATAGAGAGCGTGGACTGTAATACACATTTAATAAACATTTTACACATTTTACAAATACAAACACGGAGACTCCGGTGCCTGTTAGAATCACAAGGAGATAAAGATAAGAATTTCTCGGGTATTTGGAATACTTGTGAAAGTTTGATTAAACAAGCTGAAGAAGAGGAGCCTTTACCAAACATTTTTTCTCATTCTGAGCAGAAAGAGGTGGAATCTTATGCAAGATGTCCAAATATTCCGATTAAACAGGATCCAAGGAACTACTGGTGCAGTTAGAATAAATATCCAAAACTGAAAATACTTGCGCAAAAATACTTGTCTTATCAAATGACCTCAGTCGCTTCAGAACGTCTTTTTTCAACTGCAGATTTTGAATGAACATTTTTATTAATTTTTTCTTCAAACGTCTCAAGAATCAACCTTAAAGGACGACGCATAAGTATGAGAGCTGGTACCCACCTCAATAGACATGTGTGATTTTCACCAACACTTAGGGGACACCTAAGGTCTTAAAGGGGTCACTTAAATATAGGGGCCCGAACTTCGGTATCCTAAGTGCTAAGTGACAGTTTTTAGCAGTTTCTAAGAAACAAATCAAAGGGTATAAAAATGGAAATTAATGATTTATTAGAAGCTTTCGACGCAATTGAGACAGTGGAATTACTTTCAAATCCTAGGTTATTTACAAGGCCACAGGTTTATCGTGAAAGACAGGATTATTTCACATTATATGACGATAAAGACTTTTTTGTAAGATACAGGTTATCCAAAGCCAGTGTGTCATTTTTATTAGAGCCAATAGAACATCTTTTAGAATACCCAAACAACAGGTGTGTACTAAAAGCTAACTTTAATATGCTATACTTACATTTTATGTTTTTATGTATGCATTGTATCATTTAGGGATTTTTTATATAATATGACTACTTTGTTTTGTATTTCTATTATTAATTTAAATGTTTCGGAAGTTACTTTTTTAGACAATTGAAAAGGATATAATCATAAAAGCTTAACAAACTGCTAACTGTCTACGTTTCTTCAAACCATAAATCTGTACACAATAGAGCGTCCCTTCGTACAACTTTCCCAAGGCGTGGAAGTAACCCTTTTTGACAATAGAAAAAGAAATTTCTAATCATAAAACTATAACAAATTGCAACGTTTCTTTAAAACAAATGTTAAAACTATTATTATATAAAACTAGATGTTCTATTGGAAGCGCCTTAGGAAATTTCGGCCAAGATGCAGGGTCGTTATGCAAGAAAGATGGGCCTGATAACCAAAGCGATGAATGTCACAATTTGTCGGCGCTAAGTCCACGCGAAGCGAGGTCTGCGGGGTTTTCACTGGAAGGTACGTAACGCCAGTCTCCACCCACAGTTTCTTGAATCTCTGAGACTCTATGACGAACAAATGTCTTTAATTTTGATGGGGATGTAGAGAGCCATCCCAGAACAATTGTAGAGTCGCACCAAAATACTGATTCGTCAATTTGTAACGTAAGAGAGTCGCATACCTTTGAATGCAATCGACTACCGATTAATGCTGCACACAACTCAAGTCGCGGTATTGTCGTTGCCTGGATAGGAGCGACTCTACTCTTTGCACTAAGCAGGTTAACGCACACATCTCCGTTAAGAGTGAGGCTCCGAACATAAATACATGCTCCGTAGCTTCTCTCCGATGCGTCTGTAAATACATGCAATTGTGTCAATATAGCAGAGTCACAGATTACCCTTCGTGGAATTTTTAAGTTATTTAGGAAAGGTAGAGTCCTATGAAAGTCATTCCAAGCTGATAAAATATGCTCGGGAATGGAGTCATCCCAAGAGCATTTGGAAAGCCATAGCATCAACAGATATCAACAGATCCTATAAATTAACACTTTTCAGTAGGCACTTATTTTACGAATAATTAAGGACAAACTATTAAAATGAGCACTGCACATACTTCAGCAGACATGGACGTGATTGAAGAACAACGCATTGCAGGCACTAAAAGATCAATTGCAGTAGATCCTGACACTTTGATCACCCTAGAAGAATCCAAGCGTCCCAGAGTAACTCTAGATAAAAGTAAAAAATCGAAGGTCCTCAGCGCAATTGCAAGGGGTTACTGGATGATTCTGTCAACTTTCTTCCCCGTAACCAACTCTGTTAACAAGGCTAATGAAGAAGCATTGAGGACGCGTGCACACTCAACCTTGCAAGTGGGTGTTCAGATTTCTAATATCTTATTTACGTTGCATACCTTCCATAGACAAGTAGCTGCTGGTCGCAAGGACACAAACGTTGTCACTAAATCAGGGTTGACAGATTTTACGATAACGATAGAGGGCCAGAATGTCTCTAAAGGCAGGGAAATGCTTAACACTGCATGGTTGCAAATAACTAATGAGTTAGGGTTACAGTATCGTAATTTCAATAGGACCGAAGACGAAGATAATTGGTATGGAACCTTTGGGCCATATATAGACTTCTTTTGTGGCTTTGGACTCCGCATGAAGGAGGTGCGACTAGGACATGATAAAATGCCAGTGACGAAGAGGGGGGAAACGATGCTGGAAATTCCCGTAAGGAAGTACGGACTAAATGGTGCGCACCACGTGCTGTTAGAGGGTTGCACGTTTCCCCCGGAAAAGAGGTCCTCTATGGCTCAGAGCATGGGTCCAATGACCGCCCTTCTATGCATGCTAAGGTCGGAGGGTATCTATCGAAACAAGTGGGCTTCTGCAGTCAAGAGAGCTTTCAATCATATCTCTATAATTGACGATATAATTGAAATAACCAAGACTCAGAAGTCCTCCTCCGAGGTTAGCACCATGGTAGGGCTTCTTGCCGAAATATGCCTAATAACCACAACCAGGCAAGCGACCCGTGTTTTCATACCAATCTCCATGTTTTGCCATGTTCTCGCTGCCACTCCGGAGGATAAAAAAGAAGCATTCCTTTCTTTCTACAACACTACAGGGTCGGGTGCATTCTACGTTTACAAAAAAGCCTTGGACTATAATTGGCTACTTACCTGTAGCATGACGGAGGAGGCAGCGGGGCAGGTGGTTTTTCATTCGATCTTCGGTACCTACAAAGAGGATTTAGGCATTCTGGAAGAAATCACTAATGTGAAGAATTGGAAGACTCGTGAAGAGATTGGGAAGGGTTTTGTCAAGAGCACCAATGCATCTTCTAGTGTGAGAGTCAAACTACCAGTGTTATCGTACTATTCAAAAATGTCTTGTGCTAATCAAAGTGGGTTGCTCTAGGGAGTCTACAGCCAGGTCTCGTCTATGCCCACATTCAGTGGAAGGAGGGCACAGTTTTTCGGTGAGGACTTTTTCGACCATATCGAGAAAAAGCTGGCTGTAGGCTCCACTGGAAAGAGCATTCCTCAGATAGTGACTTCTTTGTCTCTAACGCTAGAAGAGTTAACCCTTCAACTGGCAGAGCAATAAACGTAAATTTCGCTAAACTGGCAGGCCTCTTTTGAGGTGTCGGCCGCTCGCCGGCTAGGGTTGCATTATTTATATTTTCTCGGCAAATATAAACAATAAAATGATGTAACTTATACCGACGTGTTCGTCATGAATTAAGCTAACTGTTTGTTTAATAATTTCAACAGTTAAGTGTGTGGTTTTGTTTCTAATTCAAGGTAAATGTAGAGCTAATGATTTTTTCCCAGTTTCTTATCTAAATTCAAAGAGTGAAGAAATAAAACACTATAGTACAACAGTTTTTGTTTTATTTATAACAAATAACATTACTTCAACTTATTCCATAAAAAAATAGGCTTTTCAGAAATTTTTTTTTACACAATGATTCTTTGAACATTTGGCTCACTATCGGCCGCTGGAGCGCACGGCAAAAAAAAATTTCTTTTGACGAATAATTATTTGAAGTGACCTCTTGTGACATTAGAAATACGTTCCTTGTTTAACCTTCTACTCATTCATTCAATCGCACTAAGAGTGCGTTCATTAAATAAAAAGTTATGAGTACACTACTGGGTGCATGCGTCAGCAGACATAATATGTCTGCCTGCCAGTTTAGCAACTTTTTGCCGCAGACATAATATGTCTGCTTGCCAGTAGAGGGGTTAAGAAAGAAGGTAAAGGAATCTAGGGGGCGCTTGGATATGGGCACTACTGGATGGCGTCGTATGGATGACCTAGAACTCGAGAAATCCGGCTCGAAGGACCATGTAGAAAAGGGTGGTCTTCAATAATATAGAGAGCGTGGACTGTAATACACATTTAATAAACATTTTACACATTTTACAAATACAAACACGGAGACTCCGGTGCCTGTTAGAATCACAAGGAGATAAAGATAAGAATTTCTCGGGTATTTGGAATACTTGTGAAAGTTTGATTAAACAAGCTGAAGAAGAGGAGCCTTTACCAAACATTTTTTCTCATTCTGAGCAGAAAGAGGTGGAATCTTATGCAAGATGTCCAAATATTCCGATTAAACAGGATCCAAGGAACTACTGGTGCAGTTAGAATAAATATCCAAAACTGAAAATACTTGCGCAAAAATACTTGTCTTATCAAATGACCTCAGTCGCTTCAGAACGTCTTTTTTCAACTGCAGATTTTGAATGAACATTTTTATTAATTTTTTCTTCAAACGTCTCAAGAATCAACCTTAAAGGACGACGCATAAGTATGAGAGCTGGTACCCACCTCAATAGACATGTGTGATTTTCACCAACACTTAGGGGACACCTAAGGTCTTAAAGGGGTCACTTAAATATAGGGGCCCGAACTTCGGTATCCTAAGTGCTAAGTGACAGTTTTTAGCAGTTTCTAAGAAACAAATCTAAAGAGGTCTTAACTACATAAGTAGAAAGAAAAGTGCGGACTGTATAGGAAAACTGGCTTTAATCACGTATTACAATTTATATTTAGCCTAAGTGGTACGTGCGCTCTCGATAGAGGTCCGTGAGAGGTCTGGCGGGAGCGTCGCGCGGTCTGAGGCGCGCGGGCGCAGGGTCCAGTCACGGGGAGAAGGGCGCGGGACGGCAGGCGCCGCGCCGCCGCGCCGACCCCTGCTGTTCCCACGCAACCGTATGCTCCACTATACTCCCCGCCTTGAAGAGTTATCTTCAACAGAAGTTGGCAAGGGGCATATGGTGTTGTATGCACGACGAACGATCCCTCTCCTGGTTCGAATGTCAGCGACTCTCGCTACGCCGTCTCTGCCAGGATGCAGCCGGAGGATGCGACCGAGTGGCCACATCAGTGGGGGTGATGTCTTGTCCATCACCAGTACAAGTGATCCCTCCTTCAGCTCCCCTTGAGACTCGTGCCATTTTGTTCGTCTCTGTAGAAGTAAAACATACTCATGCTCAAATCTGAACCAAAAATGTTGCTTCAATGCCTCGATGCGATTAAATCGCTGTAGTGAAGTGATTCGCCTATCCTGATATTGCTGGCATGGCAACGAACCGATCGATCGTCCAATAAGGAAATGAGCGGGAGTGAGGGAAGTAAGGTCGTTGGGATCGTTGGATAGTGGAGTGAGTGGCCTAGAATTTAGTATAGACTCTATTTGTATCAGTAGCGTAGCCATTTCTTCGAAATCTAGATGGGTTAAACCTAACACACGACGAAGATGGTGCTTTACAGATTTAACCGCAGACTCCCATAGTCCACCGAAGTGAGGAGTGTAGGCGGGTATAAAAGAAAAAATAATACAGAAATTGAAGTCTTGACAACGTTTTCCGAATCCTTATTAATACTCAATTTTCTTTTATCCTTTTAGTCCATGAGTGAGTTCCTGTGCAATATCAGGGATTACATTCTGAAAAATATCAGAGACCGCCTCGCATTACTGTTCTCTCCAACCCCCCCTGATCCCCTGGACAACTGGACTCTTCCTCCTCGGTCCAAGGAAATCTTACTTCAAAGTATTCAGTTTCAGATTGACCCCTCTCAGACATTTCCTGGCCCATCTCTTTTAATCGACATGTCTGCCCCGAAAGAATTAGACAACATTCATCCTTCGCTCCTCGGGATGGATTTAGAGGCATGTAGGAACACCAGTCTCATAGACCCTCTTTTTGACTTTCGAGAGGAGAACATGGCTATAGCTATGCCCCCCTCTCATGAGGAACAAAAAATCCCCACTTCATCTTCTCAAAAAAAGAAGAAAAAATCTCAGATACCACCGTCTCAAATATCCACAACATCCGATCATGTTTGTGACTGTCATAAGACCCTAAAAAGTGAAGTAGATATTGCTCTCACTTCCTACGTAAATCAGACATTTTATAACTTAAATGCTACTGACCTATCACAATTTTTGAATCAACTCAGGTCTTTAGATATAAATGGTTATAGCAAGAACAAAAATCAAGAGAGCCTGGCGGATGTCTTCTCCAGGTTTTTTGAAGTGACTGGAGATGGCTGGTCCAATTACAAGAGAGACGTAGCTGAACTGAGCAGCTTTGGGGCCCGAGGAATCTCCGCAGGGATCGGGGCAATCACTTCCGCGGTATTAACCTGTAAGTCCAAATCTTACGACGGGATGATCAGGTCCCTAGAACAGTCTGCCGAATACGCGGCCCTACAAAACAAGAATATGCAGGAGCAGACCATCAATACAAACACCGCTATTGAGGACCTAGCCCGTCAGTTCAATAAGGCTACGAGTGCCCTGGCAACACTTTTGACCTCAGTGGAGGAGAAAACATTGCAGCTTCATTCTATCGACACCCGTACCAGTCGATTCTCCTCCAAGTCACCTCCTTCTGTCGTTACTCAATCCACCCGCAATGAGGAGCCCACTGAGGGGAAACTGGTATTAGAGAAAGGCCACAAGTACAAATCTAGTCAAGGCATAATTTACGTTGATGATGCTGAAATTTGCATGTTCTTCCCTATCGACAATATAAACTGCTCTCCTCTCGAGGAACTAGTTACATGCCCCATTTCACTAAAAGCAAAGTCAACCCTGCTCAACCTGAACCTGGATCAGTTGAGTAAGACCTTATGCAAAGATCCCTCCATCATTGCCTGTATGAGGGGGGAAGACAAACGAGAAAAATTAGCTATCATCAAAAGATTACAGACCGCGATCCAGGCTGACACCAATCAGTGGGTCACCGTATGGGATCAGGAGGATTGATCATGAATGTTCTCTTCAAATTGACCAATCCTAATTGTACAGTAGACTATAAGTTGCCTTATGATTTTTAGTATTTTAAATGACAACCAATTAATCTCTCTTTATAAAAACCTTTTTTATTTTCATAAAGAGGTCTTAACTACATAAGTAGAAAGAAAAGTGCGGACTGTATAGGAAAACTGGCTTTAATCACGTATTACAATTTATATTTAGCCTAAGTGGTACGTGCGCTCTCGATAGAGGTCCGTGAGAGGTCTGGCGGGAGCGTCGCGCGGTCTGAGGCGCGCGGGCGCAGGGTCCAGTCACGGGGAGAAGGGCGCGGGACGGCAGGCGCCGCGCCGCCGCGCCGACCCCTGCTGTTCCCACGCAACCGTATGCTCCACTAAATCAAAGGGTATAAAAATGGAAATTAATGATTTATTAGAAGCTTTCGACGCAATTGAGACAGTGGAATTACTTTCAAATCCTAGGTTATTTACAAGGCCACAGGTTTATCGTGAAAGACAGGATTATTTCACATTATATGACGATAAAGACTTTTTTGTAAGATACAGGTTATCCAAAGCCAGTGTGTCATTTTTATTAGAGCCAATAGAACATCTTTTAGAATACCCAAACAACAGGTGTGTACTAAAAGCTAACTTTAATATGCTATACTTACATTTTATGTTTTTATGTATGCATTGTATCATTTAGGGATTTTTTATATAATATGACTACTTTGTTTTGTATTTCTATTATTAATTTAAATGTTTCGGAAGTTACTTTTTTAGACAATTGAAAAGGATATAATCATAAAAGCTTAACAAACTGCTAACTGTCTACGTTTCTTCAAACCATAAATCTGTACACAATAGAGCGTCCCTTCGTACAACTTTCCCAAGGCGTGGAAGTAACCCTTTTTGACAATAGAAAAAGAAATTTCTAATCATAAAACTATAACAAATTGCAACGTTTCTTTAAAACAAATGTTAAAACTATTATTATATAAAACTAGATGTTCTATTGGAAGCGCCTTAGGAAATTTCGGCCAAGATGCAGGGTCGTTATGCAAGAAAGATGGGCCTGATAACCAAAGCGATGAATGTCACAATTTGTCGGCGCTAAGTCCACGCGAAGCGAGGTCTGCGGGGTTTTCACTGGAAGGTACGTAACGCCAGTCTCCACCCACAGTTTCTTGAATCTCTGAGACTCTATGACGAACAAATGTCTTTAATTTTGATGGGGATGTAGAGAGCCATCCCAGAACAATTGTAGAGTCGCACCAAAATACTGATTCGTCAATTTGTAACGTAAGAGAGTCGCATACCTTTGAATGCAATCGACTACCGATTAATGCTGCACACAACTCAAGTCGCGGTATTGTCGTTGCCTGGATAGGAGCGACTCTACTCTTTGCACTAAGCAGGTTAACGCACACATCTCCGTTAAGAGTGAGGCTCCGAACATAAATACATGCTCCGTAGCTTCTCTCCGATGCGTCTGTAAATACATGCAATTGTGTCAATATAGCAGAGTCACAGATTACCCTTCGTGGAATTTTTAAGTTATTTAGGAAAGGTAGAGTCCTATGAAAGTCATTCCAAGCTGATAAAATATGCTCGGGAATGGAGTCATCCCAAGAGCATTTGGAAAGCCATAGCATCAACAGATATCAACAGATCCTATAAATTAACACTTTTCAGTAGGCACTTATTTTACGAATAATTAAGGACAAACTATTAAAATGAGCACTGCACATACTTCAGCAGACATGGACGTGATTGAAGAACAACGCATTGCAGGCACTAAAAGATCAATTGCAGTAGATCCTGACACTTTGATCACCCTAGAAGAATCCAAGCGTCCCAGAGTAACTCTAGATAAAAGTAAAAAATCGAAGGTCCTCAGCGCAATTGCAAGGGGTTACTGGATGATTCTGTCAACTTTCTTCCCCGTAACCAACTCTGTTAACAAGGCTAATGAAGAAGCATTGAGGACGCGTGCACACTCAACCTTGCAAGTGGGTGTTCAGATTTCTAATATCTTATTTACGTTGCATACCTTCCATAGACAAGTAGCTGCTGGTCGCAAGGACACAAACGTTGTCACTAAATCAGGGTTGACAGATTTTACGATAACGATAGAGGGCCAGAATGTCTCTAAAGGCAGGGAAATGCTTAACACTGCATGGTTGCAAATAACTAATGAGTTAGGGTTACAGTATCGTAATTTCAATAGGACCGAAGACGAAGATAATTGGTATGGAACCTTTGGGCCATATATAGACTTCTTTTGTGGCTTTGGACTCCGCATGAAGGAGGTGCGACTAGGACATGATAAAATGCCAGTGACGAAGAGGGGGGAAACGATGCTGGAAATTCCCGTAAGGAAGTACGGACTAAATGGTGCGCACCACGTGCTGTTAGAGGGTTGCACGTTTCCCCCGGAAAAGAGGTCCTCTATGGCTCAGAGCATGGGTCCAATGACCGCCCTTCTATGCATGCTAAGGTCGGAGGGTATCTATCGAAACAAGTGGGCTTCTGCAGTCAAGAGAGCTTTCAATCATATCTCTATAATTGACGATATAATTGAAATAACCAAGACTCAGAAGTCCTCCTCCGAGGTTAGCACCATGGTAGGGCTTCTTGCCGAAATATGCCTAATAACCACAACCAGGCAAGCGACCCGTGTTTTCATACCAATCTCCATGTTTTGCCATGTTCTCGCTGCCACTCCGGAGGATAAAAAAGAAGCATTCCTTTCTTTCTACAACACTACAGGGTCGGGTGCATTCTACGTTTACAAAAAAGCCTTGGACTATAATTGGCTACTTACCTGTAGCATGACGGAGGAGGCAGCGGGGCAGGTGGTTTTTCATTCGATCTTCGGTACCTACAAAGAGGATTTAGGCATTCTGGAAGAAATCACTAATGTGAAGAATTGGAAGACTCGTGAAGAGATTGGGAAGGGTTTTGTCAAGAGCACCAATGCATCTTCTAGTGTGAGAGTCAAACTACCAGTGTTATCGTACTATTCAAAAATGTCTTGTGCTAATCAAAGTGGGTTGCTCTAGGGAGTCTACAGCCAGGTCTCGTCTATGCCCACATTCAGTGGAAGGAGGGCACAGTTTTTCGGTGAGGACTTTTTCGACCATATCGAGAAAAAGCTGGCTGTAGGCTCCACTGGAAAGAGCATTCCTCAGATAGTGACTTCTTTGTCTCTAACGCTAGAAGAGTTAACCCTTCAACTGGCAGAGCAATAAACGTAAATTTCGCTAAACTGGCAGGCCTCTTTTGAGGTGTCGGCCGCTCGCCGGCTAGGGTTGCATTATTTATATTTTCTCGGCAAATATAAACAATAAAATGATGTAACTTATACCGACGTGTTCGTCATGAATTAAGCTAACTGTTTGTTTAATAATTTCAACAGTTAAGTGTGTGGTTTTGTTTCTAATTCAAGGTAAATGTAGAGCTAATGATTTTTTCCCAGTTTCTTATCTAAATTCAAAGAGTGAAGAAATAAAACACTATAGTACAACAGTTTTTGTTTTATTTATAACAAATAACATTACTTCAACTTATTCCATAAAAAAATAGGCTTTTCAGAAATTTTTTTTTACACAATGATCCTTTGAACATTTGGCTCACTATCGGCCGCTGGAGCGCACGGCAAAAAAAAATTTCTTTTGACGAATAATTATTTGAAGTGACCTCTTGTGACATTAGAAATACGTTCCTTGTTTAACCTTCTACTCATTCATTCAATCGCACTAAGAGTGCGTTCATTAAATAAAAAGTTATGAGTACACTACTGGGTGCATGCGTCAGCAGACATAATATGTCTGCCTGCCAGTTTAGCAACTTTTTGCCGCAGACATAATATGTCTGCTTGCCAGTAGAGGGGTTAAGAAAGAAGGTAAAGGAATCTAGGGGGCGCTTGGATATGGGCACTACTGGATGGCGTCGTATGGATGACCTAGAACTCGAGAAATCCGGCTCGAAGGACCATGTAGAAAAGGGTGGTCTTCAATAATATAGAGAGCGTGGACTGTAATACACATTTAATAAACATTTTACACATTTTACAAATACAAACACGGAGACTCCGGTGCCTGTTAGAATCACAAGGAGATAAAGATAAGAATTTCTCGGGTATTTGGAATACTTGTGAAAGTTTGATTAAACAAGCTGAAGAAGAGGAGCCTTTACCAAACATTTTTTCTCATTCTGAGCAGAAAGAGGTGGAATCTTATGCAAGATGTCCAAATATTCCGATTAAACAGGATCCAAGGAACTACTGGTGCAGTTAGAATAAATATCCAAAACTGAAAATACTTGCGCAAAAATACTTGTCTTATCAAATGACCTCAGTCGCTTCAGAACGTCTTTTTTCAACTGCAGATTTTGAATGAACATTTTTATTAATTTTTTCTTCAAACGTCTCAAGAATCAACCTTAAAGGACGACGCATAAGTATGAGAGCTGGTACCCACCTCAATAGACATGTGTGATTTTCACCAACACTTAGGGGACACCTAAGGTCTTAAAGGGGTCACTTAAATATAGGGGCCCGAACTTCGGTATCCTAAGTGCTAAGTGACAGTTTTTAGCAGTTTCTAAGAAACAAATCTAAAGAGGTCTTAACTACATAAGTAGAAAGAAAAGTGCGGACTGTATAGGAAAACTGGCTTTAATCACGTATTACAATTTATATTTAGCCTAAGTGGTACGTGCGCTCTCGATAGAGGTCCGTGAGAGGTCTGGCGGGAGCGTCGCGCGGTCTGAGGCGCGCGGGCGCAGGGTCCAGTCACGGGGAGAAGGGCGCGGGACGGCAGGCGCCGCGCCGCCGCGCCGACCCCTGCTGTTCCCACGCAACCGTATGCTCCACTATACTCCCCGCCTTGAAGAGTTATCTTCAACAGAAGTTGGCAAGGGGCATATGGTGTTGTATGCACGACGAACGATCCCTCTCCTGGTTCGAATGTCAGCGACTCTCGCTACGCCGTCTCTGCCAGGATGCAGCCGGAGGATGCGACCGAGTGGCCACATCAGTGGGGGTGATGTCTTGTCCATCACCAGTACAAGTGATCCCTCCTTCAGCTCCCCTTGAGACTCGTGCCATTTTGTTCGTCTCTGTAGAAGTAAAACATACTCATGCTCAAATCTGAACCAAAAATGTTGCTTCAATGCCTCGATGCGATTAAATCGCTGTAGTGAAGTGATTCGCCTATCCTGATATTGCTGGCATGGCAACGAACCGATCGATCGTCCAATAAGGAAATGAGCGGGAGTGAGGGAAGTAAGGTCGTTGGGATCGTTGGATAGTGGAGTGAGTGGCCTAGAATTTAGTATAGACTCTATTTGTATCAGTAGCGTAGCCATTTCTTCGAAATCTAGATGGGTTAAACCTAACACACGACGAAGATGGTGCTTTACAGATTTAACCGCAGACTCCCATAGTCCACCGAAGTGAGGAGTGTAGGCGGGTATAAAAGAAAAAATAATACAGAAATTGAAGTCTTGACAACGTTTTCCGAATCCTTATTAATACTCAATTTTCTTTTATCCTTTTAGTCCATGAGTGAGTTCCTGTGCAATATCAGGGATTACATTCTGAAAAATATCAGAGACCGCCTCGCATTACTGTTCTCTCCAACCCCCCCTGATCCCCTGGACAACTGGACTCTTCCTCCTCGGTCCAAGGAAATCTTACTTCAAAGTATTCAGTTTCAGATTGACCCCTCTCAGACATTTCCTGGCCCATCTCTTTTAATCGACATGTCTGCCCCGAAAGAATTAGACAACATTCATCCTTCGCTCCTCGGGATGGATTTAGAGGCATGTAGGAACACCAGTCTCATAGACCCTCTTTTTGACTTTCGAGAGGAGAACATGGCTATAGCTATGCCCCCCTCTCATGAGGAACAAAAAATCCCCACTTCATCTTCTCAAAAAAAGAAGAAAAAATCTCAGATACCACCGTCTCAAATATCCACAACATCCGATCATGTTTGTGACTGTCATAAGACCCTAAAAAGTGAAGTAGATATTGCTCTCACTTCCTACGTAAATCAGACATTTTATAACTTAAATGCTACTGACCTATCACAATTTTTGAATCAACTCAGGTCTTTAGATATAAATGGTTATAGCAAGAACAAAAATCAAGAGAGCCTGGCGGATGTCTTCTCCAGGTTTTTTGAAGTGACTGGAGATGGCTGGTCCAATTACAAGAGAGACGTAGCTGAACTGAGCAGCTTTGGGGCCCGAGGAATCTCCGCAGGGATCGGGGCAATCACTTCCGCGGTATTAACCTGTAAGTCCAAATCTTACGACGGGATGATCAGGTCCCTAGAACAGTCTGCCGAATACGCGGCCCTACAAAACAAGAATATGCAGGAGCAGACCATCAATACAAACACCGCTATTGAGGACCTAGCCCGTCAGTTCAATAAGGCTACGAGTGCCCTGGCAACACTTTTGACCTCAGTGGAGGAGAAAACATTGCAGCTTCATTCTATCGACACCCGTACCAGTCGATTCTCCTCCAAGTCACCTCCTTCTGTCGTTACTCAATCCACCCGCAATGAGGAGCCCACTGAGGGGAAACTGGTATTAGAGAAAGGCCACAAGTACAAATCTAGTCAAGGCATAATTTACGTTGATGATGCTGAAATTTGCATGTTCTTCCCTATCGACAATATAAACTGCTCTCCTCTCGAGGAACTAGTTACATGCCCCATTTCACTAAAAGCAAAGTCAACCCTGCTCAACCTGAACCTGGATCAGTTGAGTAAGACCTTATGCAAAGATCCCTCCATCATTGCCTGTATGAGGGGGGAAGACAAACGAGAAAAATTAGCTATCATCAAAAGATTACAGACCGCGATCCAGGCTGACACCAATCAGTGGGTCACCGTATGGGATCAGGAGGATTGATCATGAATGTTCTCTTCAAATTGACCAATCCTAATTGTACAGTAGACTATAAGTTGCCTTATGATTTTTAGTATTTTAAATGACAACCAATTAATCTCTCTTTATAAAAACCTTTTTTATTTTCATAAAGAGGTCTTAACTACATAAGTAGAAAGAAAAGTGCGGACTGTATAGGAAAACTGGCTTTAATCACGTATTACAATTTATATTTAGCCTAAGTGGTACGTGCGCTCTCGATAGAGGTCCGTGAGAGGTCTGGCGGGAGCGTCGCGCGGTCTGAGGCGCGCGGGCGCAGGGTCCAGTCACGGGGAGAAGGGCGCGGGACGGCAGGCGCCGCGCCGCCGCGCCGACCCCTGCTGTTCCCACGCAACCGTATGCTCCACTAAATCAAAGGGTATAAAAATGGAAATTAATGATTTATTAGAAGCTTTCGACGCAATTGAGACAGTGGAATTACTTTCAAATCCTAGGTTATTTACAAGGCCACAGGTTTATCGTGAAAGACAGGATTATTTCACATTATATGACGATAAAGACTTTTTTGTAAGATACAGGTTATCCAAAGCCAGTGTGTCATTTTTATTAGAGCCAATAGAACATCTTTTAGAATACCCAAACAACAGGTGTGTACTAAAAGCTAACTTTAATATGCTATACTTACATTTTATGTTTTTATGTATGCATTGTATCATTTAGGGATTTTTTATATAATATGACTACTTTGTTTTGTATTTCTATTATTAATTTAAATGTTTCGGAAGTTACTTTTTTAGACAATTGAAAAGGATATAATCATAAAAGCTTAACAAACTGCTAACTGTCTACGTTTCTTCAAACCATAAATCTGTACACAATAGAGCGTCCCTTCGTACAACTTTCCCAAGGCGTGGAAGTAACCCTTTTTGACAATAGAAAAAGAAATTTCTAATCATAAAACTATAACAAATTGCAACGTTTCTTTAAAACAAATGTTAAAACTATTATTATATAAAACTAGATGTTCTATTGGAAGCGCCTTAGGAAATTTCGGCCAAGATGCAGGGTCGTTATGCAAGAAAGATGGGCCTGATAACCAAAGCGATGAATGTCACAATTTGTCGGCGCTAAGTCCACGCGAAGCGAGGTCTGCGGGGTTTTCACTGGAAGGTACGTAACGCCAGTCTCCACCCACAGTTTCTTGAATCTCTGAGACTCTATGACGAACAAATGTCTTTAATTTTGATGGGGATGTAGAGAGCCATCCCAGAACAATTGTAGAGTCGCACCAAAATACTGATTCGTCAATTTGTAACGTAAGAGAGTCGCATACCTTTGAATGCAATCGACTACCGATTAATGCTGCACACAACTCAAGTCGCGGTATTGTCGTTGCCTGGATAGGAGCGACTCTACTCTTTGCACTAAGCAGGTTAACGCACACATCTCCGTTAAGAGTGAGGCTCCGAACATAAATACATGCTCCGTAGCTTCTCTCCGATGCGTCTGTAAATACATGCAATTGTGTCAATATAGCAGAGTCACAGATTACCCTTCGTGGAATTTTTAAGTTATTTAGGAAAGGTAGAGTCCTATGAAAGTCATTCCAAGCTGATAAAATATGCTCGGGAATGGAGTCATCCCAAGAGCATTTGGAAAGCCATAGCATCAACAGATATCAACAGATCCTATAAATTAACACTTTTCAGTAGGCACTTATTTTACGAATAATTAAGGACAAACTATTAAAATGAGCACTGCACATACTTCAGCAGACATGGACGTGATTGAAGAACAACGCATTGCAGGCACTAAAAGATCAATTGCAGTAGATCCTGACACTTTGATCACCCTAGAAGAATCCAAGCGTCCCAGAGTAACTCTAGATAAAAGTAAAAAATCGAAGGTCCTCAGCGCAATTGCAAGGGGTTACTGGATGATTCTGTCAACTTTCTTCCCCGTAACCAACTCTGTTAACAAGGCTAATGAAGAAGCATTGAGGACGCGTGCACACTCAACCTTGCAAGTGGGTGTTCAGATTTCTAATATCTTATTTACGTTGCATACCTTCCATAGACAAGTAGCTGCTGGTCGCAAGGACACAAACGTTGTCACTAAATCAGGGTTGACAGATTTTACGATAACGATAGAGGGCCAGAATGTCTCTAAAGGCAGGGAAATGCTTAACACTGCATGGTTGCAAATAACTAATGAGTTAGGGTTACAGTATCGTAATTTCAATAGGACCGAAGACGAAGATAATTGGTATGGAACCTTTGGGCCATATATAGACTTCTTTTGTGGCTTTGGACTCCGCATGAAGGAGGTGCGACTAGGACATGATAAAATGCCAGTGACGAAGAGGGGGGAAACGATGCTGGAAATTCCCGTAAGGAAGTACGGACTAAATGGTGCGCACCACGTGCTGTTAGAGGGTTGCACGTTTCCCCCGGAAAAGAGGTCCTCTATGGCTCAGAGCATGGGTCCAATGACCGCCCTTCTATGCATGCTAAGGTCGGAGGGTATCTATCGAAACAAGTGGGCTTCTGCAGTCAAGAGAGCTTTCAATCATATCTCTATAATTGACGATATAATTGAAATAACCAAGACTCAGAAGTCCTCCTCCGAGGTTAGCACCATGGTAGGGCTTCTTGCCGAAATATGCCTAATAACCACAACCAGGCAAGCGACCCGTGTTTTCATACCAATCTCCATGTTTTGCCATGTTCTCGCTGCCACTCCGGAGGATAAAAAAGAAGCATTCCTTTCTTTCTACAACACTACAGGGTCGGGTGCATTCTACGTTTACAAAAAAGCCTTGGACTATAATTGGCTACTTACCTGTAGCATGACGGAGGAGGCAGCGGGGCAGGTGGTTTTTCATTCGATCTTCGGTACCTACAAAGAGGATTTAGGCATTCTGGAAGAAATCACTAATGTGAAGAATTGGAAGACTCGTGAAGAGATTGGGAAGGGTTTTGTCAAGAGCACCAATGCATCTTCTAGTGTGAGAGTCAAACTACCAGTGTTATCGTACTATTCAAAAATGTCTTGTGCTAATCAAAGTGGGTTGCTCTAGGGAGTCTACAGCCAGGTCTCGTCTATGCCCACATTCAGTGGAAGGAGGGCACAGTTTTTCGGTGAGGACTTTTTCGACCATATCGAGAAAAAGCTGGCTGTAGGCTCCACTGGAAAGAGCATTCCTCAGATAGTGACTTCTTTGTCTCTAACGCTAGAAGAGTTAACCCTTCAACTGGCAGAGCAATAAACGTAAATTTCGCTAAACTGGCAGGCCTCTTTTGAGGTGTCGGCCGCTCGCCGGCTAGGGTTGCATTATTTATATTTTCTCGGCAAATATAAACAATAAAATGATGTAACTTATACCGACGTGTTCGTCATGAATTAAGCTAACTGTTTGTTTAATAATTTCAACAGTTAAGTGTGTGGTTTTGTTTCTAATTCAAGGTAAATGTAGAGCTAATGATTTTTTCCCAGTTTCTTATCTAAATTCAAAGAGTGAAGAAATAAAACACTATAGTACAACAGTTTTTGTTTTATTTATAACAAATAACATTACTTCAACTTATTCCATAAAAAAATAGGCTTTTCAGAAATTTTTTTTTACACAATGATCCTTTGAACATTTGGCTCACTATCGGCCGCTGGAGCGCACGGCAAAAAAAAATTTCTTTTGACGAATAATTATTTGAAGTGACCTCTTGTGACATTAGAAATACGTTCCTTGTTTAACCTTCTACTCATTCATTCAATCGCACTAAGAGTGCGTTCATTAAATAAAAAGTTATGAGTACACTACTGGGTGCATGCGTCAGCAGACATAATATGTCTGCCTGCCAGTTTAGCAACTTTTTGCCGCAGACATAATATGTCTGCTTGCCAGTAGAGGGGTTAAGAAAGAAGGTAAAGGAATCTAGGGGGCGCTTGGATATGGGCACTACTGGATGGCGTCGTATGGATGACCTAGAACTCGAGAAATCCGGCTCGAAGGACCATGTAGAAAAGGGTGGTCTTCAATAATATAGAGAGCGTGGACTGTAATACACATTTAATAAACATTTTACACATTTTACAAATACAAACACGGAGACTCCGGTGCCTGTTAGAATCACAAGGAGATAAAGATAAGAATTTCTCGGGTATTTGGAATACTTGTGAAAGTTTGATTAAACAAGCTGAAGAAGAGGAGCCTTTACCAAACATTTTTTCTCATTCTGAGCAGAAAGAGGTGGAATCTTATGCAAGATGTCCAAATATTCCGATTAAACAGGATCCAAGGAACTACTGGTGCAGTTAGAATAAATATCCAAAACTGAAAATACTTGCGCAAAAATACTTGTCTTATCAAATGACCTCAGTCGCTTCAGAACGTCTTTTTTCAACTGCAGATTTTGAATGAACATTTTTATTAATTTTTTCTTCAAACGTCTCAAGAATCAACCTTAAAGGACGACGCATAAGTATGAGAGCTGGTACCCACCTCAATAGACATGTGTGATTTTCACCAACACTTAGGGGACACCTAAGGTCTTAAAGGGGTCACTTAAATATAGGGGCCCGAACTTCGGTATCCTAAGTGCTAAGTGACAGTTTTTAGCAGTTTCTAAGAAACAAATCTAAAGAGGTCTTAACTACATAAGTAGAAAGAAAAGTGCGGACTGTATAGGAAAACTGGCTTTAATCACGTATTACAATTTATATTTAGCCTAAGTGGTACGTGCGCTCTCGATAGAGGTCCGTGAGAGGTCTGGCGGGAGCGTCGCGCGGTCTGAGGCGCGCGGGCGCAGGGTCCAGTCACGGGGAGAAGGGCGCGGGACGGCAGGCGCCGCGCCGCCGCGCCGACCCCTGCTGTTCCCACGCAACCGTATGCTCCACTATACTCCCCGCCTTGAAGAGTTATCTTCAACAGAAGTTGGCAAGGGGCATATGGTGTTGTATGCACGACGAACGATCCCTCTCCTGGTTCGAATGTCAGCGACTCTCGCTACGCCGTCTCTGCCAGGATGCAGCCGGAGGATGCGACCGAGTGGCCACATCAGTGGGGGTGATGTCTTGTCCATCACCAGTACAAGTGATCCCTCCTTCAGCTCCCCTTGAGACTCGTGCCATTTTGTTCGTCTCTGTAGAAGTAAAACATACTCATGCTCAAATCTGAACCAAAAATGTTGCTTCAATGCCTCGATGCGATTAAATCGCTGTAGTGAAGTGATTCGCCTATCCTGATATTGCTGGCATGGCAACGAACCGATCGATCGTCCAATAAGGAAATGAGCGGGAGTGAGGGAAGTAAGGTCGTTGGGATCGTTGGATAGTGGAGTGAGTGGCCTAGAATTTAGTATAGACTCTATTTGTATCAGTAGCGTAGCCATTTCTTCGAAATCTAGATGGGTTAAACCTAACACACGACGAAGATGGTGCTTTACAGATTTAACCGCAGACTCCCATAGTCCACCGAAGTGAGGAGTGTAGGCGGGTATAAAAGAAAAAATAATACAGAAATTGAAGTCTTGACAACGTTTTCCGAATCCTTATTAATACTCAATTTTCTTTTATCCTTTTAGTCCATGAGTGAGTTCCTGTGCAATATCAGGGATTACATTCTGAAAAATATCAGAGACCGCCTCGCATTACTGTTCTCTCCAACCCCCCCTGATCCCCTGGACAACTGGACTCTTCCTCCTCGGTCCAAGGAAATCTTACTTCAAAGTATTCAGTTTCAGATTGACCCCTCTCAGACATTTCCTGGCCCATCTCTTTTAATCGACATGTCTGCCCCGAAAGAATTAGACAACATTCATCCTTCGCTCCTCGGGATGGATTTAGAGGCATGTAGGAACACCAGTCTCATAGACCCTCTTTTTGACTTTCGAGAGGAGAACATGGCTATAGCTATGCCCCCCTCTCATGAGGAACAAAAAATCCCCACTTCATCTTCTCAAAAAAAGAAGAAAAAATCTCAGATACCACCGTCTCAAATATCCACAACATCCGATCATGTTTGTGACTGTCATAAGACCCTAAAAAGTGAAGTAGATATTGCTCTCACTTCCTACGTAAATCAGACATTTTATAACTTAAATGCTACTGACCTATCACAATTTTTGAATCAACTCAGGTCTTTAGATATAAATGGTTATAGCAAGAACAAAAATCAAGAGAGCCTGGCGGATGTCTTCTCCAGGTTTTTTGAAGTGACTGGAGATGGCTGGTCCAATTACAAGAGAGACGTAGCTGAACTGAGCAGCTTTGGGGCCCGAGGAATCTCCGCAGGGATCGGGGCAATCACTTCCGCGGTATTAACCTGTAAGTCCAAATCTTACGACGGGATGATCAGGTCCCTAGAACAGTCTGCCGAATACGCGGCCCTACAAAACAAGAATATGCAGGAGCAGACCATCAATACAAACACCGCTATTGAGGACCTAGCCCGTCAGTTCAATAAGGCTACGAGTGCCCTGGCAACACTTTTGACCTCAGTGGAGGAGAAAACATTGCAGCTTCATTCTATCGACACCCGTACCAGTCGATTCTCCTCCAAGTCACCTCCTTCTGTCGTTACTCAATCCACCCGCAATGAGGAGCCCACTGAGGGGAAACTGGTATTAGAGAAAGGCCACAAGTACAAATCTAGTCAAGGCATAATTTACGTTGATGATGCTGAAATTTGCATGTTCTTCCCTATCGACAATATAAACTGCTCTCCTCTCGAGGAACTAGTTACATGCCCCATTTCACTAAAAGCAAAGTCAACCCTGCTCAACCTGAACCTGGATCAGTTGAGTAAGACCTTATGCAAAGATCCCTCCATCATTGCCTGTATGAGGGGGGAAGACAAACGAGAAAAATTAGCTATCATCAAAAGATTACAGACCGCGATCCAGGCTGACACCAATCAGTGGGTCACCGTATGGGATCAGGAGGATTGATCATGAATGTTCTCTTCAAATTGACCAATCCTAATTGTACAGTAGACTATAAGTTGCCTTATGATTTTTAGTATTTTAAATGACAACCAATTAATCTCTCTTTATAAAAACCTTTTTTATTTTCATAAAGAGGTCTTAACTACATAAGTAGAAAGAAAAGTGCGGACTGTATAGGAAAACTGGCTTTAATCACGTATTACAATTTATATTTAGCCTAAGTGGTACGTGCGCTCTCGATAGAGGTCCGTGAGAGGTCTGGCGGGAGCGTCGCGCGGTCTGAGGCGCGCGGGCGCAGGGTCCAGTCACGGGGAGAAGGGCGCGGGACGGCAGGCGCCGCGCCGCCGCGCCGACCCCTGCTGTTCCCACGCAACCGTATGCTCCACTAAATCAAAGGGTATAAAAATGGAAATTAATGATTTATTAGAAGCTTTCGACGCAATTGAGACAGTGGAATTACTTTCAAATCCTAGGTTATTTACAAGGCCACAGGTTTATCGTGAAAGACAGGATTATTTCACATTATATGACGATAAAGACTTTTTTGTAAGATACAGGTTATCCAAAGCCAGTGTGTCATTTTTATTAGAGCCAATAGAACATCTTTTAGAATACCCAAACAACAGGTGTGTACTAAAAGCTAACTTTAATATGCTATACTTACATTTTATGTTTTTATGTATGCATTGTATCATTTAGGGATTTTTTATATAATATGACTACTTTGTTTTGTATTTCTATTATTAATTTAAATGTTTCGGAAGTTACTTTTTTAGACAATTGAAAAGGATATAATCATAAAAGCTTAACAAACTGCTAACTGTCTACGTTTCTTCAAACCATAAATCTGTACACAATAGAGCGTCCCTTCGTACAACTTTCCCAAGGCGTGGAAGTAACCCTTTTTGACAATAGAAAAAGAAATTTCTAATCATAAAACTATAACAAATTGCAACGTTTCTTTAAAACAAATGTTAAAACTATTATTATATAAAACTAGATGTTCTATTGGAAGCGCCTTAGGAAATTTCGGCCAAGATGCAGGGTCGTTATGCAAGAAAGATGGGCCTGATAACCAAAGCGATGAATGTCACAATTTGTCGGCGCTAAGTCCACGCGAAGCGAGGTCTGCGGGGTTTTCACTGGAAGGTACGTAACGCCAGTCTCCACCCACAGTTTCTTGAATCTCTGAGACTCTATGACGAACAAATGTCTTTAATTTTGATGGGGATGTAGAGAGCCATCCCAGAACAATTGTAGAGTCGCACCAAAATACTGATTCGTCAATTTGTAACGTAAGAGAGTCGCATACCTTTGAATGCAATCGACTACCGATTAATGCTGCACACAACTCAAGTCGCGGTATTGTCGTTGCCTGGATAGGAGCGACTCTACTCTTTGCACTAAGCAGGTTAACGCACACATCTCCGTTAAGAGTGAGGCTCCGAACATAAATACATGCTCCGTAGCTTCTCTCCGATGCGTCTGTAAATACATGCAATTGTGTCAATATAGCAGAGTCACAGATTACCCTTCGTGGAATTTTTAAGTTATTTAGGAAAGGTAGAGTCCTATGAAAGTCATTCCAAGCTGATAAAATATGCTCGGGAATGGAGTCATCCCAAGAGCATTTGGAAAGCCATAGCATCAACAGATATCAACAGATCCTATAAATTAACACTTTTCAGTAGGCACTTATTTTACGAATAATTAAGGACAAACTATTAAAATGAGCACTGCACATACTTCAGCAGACATGGACGTGATTGAAGAACAACGCATTGCAGGCACTAAAAGATCAATTGCAGTAGATCCTGACACTTTGATCACCCTAGAAGAATCCAAGCGTCCCAGAGTAACTCTAGATAAAAGTAAAAAATCGAAGGTCCTCAGCGCAATTGCAAGGGGTTACTGGATGATTCTGTCAACTTTCTTCCCCGTAACCAACTCTGTTAACAAGGCTAATGAAGAAGCATTGAGGACGCGTGCACACTCAACCTTGCAAGTGGGTGTTCAGATTTCTAATATCTTATTTACGTTGCATACCTTCCATAGACAAGTAGCTGCTGGTCGCAAGGACACAAACGTTGTCACTAAATCAGGGTTGACAGATTTTACGATAACGATAGAGGGCCAGAATGTCTCTAAAGGCAGGGAAATGCTTAACACTGCATGGTTGCAAATAACTAATGAGTTAGGGTTACAGTATCGTAATTTCAATAGGACCGAAGACGAAGATAATTGGTATGGAACCTTTGGGCCATATATAGACTTCTTTTGTGGCTTTGGACTCCGCATGAAGGAGGTGCGACTAGGACATGATAAAATGCCAGTGACGAAGAGGGGGGAAACGATGCTGGAAATTCCCGTAAGGAAGTACGGACTAAATGGTGCGCACCACGTGCTGTTAGAGGGTTGCACGTTTCCCCCGGAAAAGAGGTCCTCTATGGCTCAGAGCATGGGTCCAATGACCGCCCTTCTATGCATGCTAAGGTCGGAGGGTATCTATCGAAACAAGTGGGCTTCTGCAGTCAAGAGAGCTTTCAATCATATCTCTATAATTGACGATATAATTGAAATAACCAAGACTCAGAAGTCCTCCTCCGAGGTTAGCACCATGGTAGGGCTTCTTGCCGAAATATGCCTAATAACCACAACCAGGCAAGCGACCCGTGTTTTCATACCAATCTCCATGTTTTGCCATGTTCTCGCTGCCACTCCGGAGGATAAAAAAGAAGCATTCCTTTCTTTCTACAACACTACAGGGTCGGGTGCATTCTACGTTTACAAAAAAGCCTTGGACTATAATTGGCTACTTACCTGTAGCATGACGGAGGAGGCAGCGGGGCAGGTGGTTTTTCATTCGATCTTCGGTACCTACAAAGAGGATTTAGGCATTCTGGAAGAAATCACTAATGTGAAGAATTGGAAGACTCGTGAAGAGATTGGGAAGGGTTTTGTCAAGAGCACCAATGCATCTTCTAGTGTGAGAGTCAAACTACCAGTGTTATCGTACTATTCAAAAATGTCTTGTGCTAATCAAAGTGGGTTGCTCTAGGGAGTCTACAGCCAGGTCTCGTCTATGCCCACATTCAGTGGAAGGAGGGCACAGTTTTTCGGTGAGGACTTTTTCGACCATATCGAGAAAAAGCTGGCTGTAGGCTCCACTGGAAAGAGCATTCCTCAGATAGTGACTTCTTTGTCTCTAACGCTAGAAGAGTTAAGAAAGAAGGTAAAGGAATCTAGGGGGCGCTTGGATATGGGCACTACTGGATGGCGTCGTATGGATGACCTAGAACTCGAGAAATCCGGCTCGAAGGACCATGTAGAAAAGGGTGGTCTTCAATAATATAGAGAGCGTGGACTGTAATACACATTTAATAAACATTTTACACATTTTACAAATACAAACACGGAGACTCCGGTGCCTGTTAGAATCACAAGGAGATAAAGATAAGAATTTCTCGGGTATTTGGAATACTTGTGAAAGTTTGATTAAACAAGCTGAAGAAGAGGAGCCTTTACCAAACATTTTTTCTCATTCTGAGCAGAAAGAGGTGGAATCTTATGCAAGATGTCCAAATATTCCGATTAAACAGGATCCAAGGAACTACTGGTGCAGTTAGAATAAATATCCAAAACTGAAAATACTTGCGCAAAAATACTTGTCTTATCAAATGACCTCAGTCGCTTCAGAACGTCTTTTTTCAACTGCAGATTTTGAATGAACATTTTTATTAATTTTTTCTTCAAACGTCTCAAGAATCAACCTTAAAGGACGACGCATAAGTATGAGAGCTGGTACCCACCTCAATAGACATGTGTGATTTTCACCAACACTTAGGGGACACCTAAGGTCTTAAAGGGGTCACTTAAATATAGGGGCCCGAACTTCGGTATCCTAAGTGCTAAGTGACAGTTTTTAGCAGTTTCTAAGAAACAAATCAAAGGGTATAAAAATGGAAATTAATGATTTATTAGAAGCTTTCGACGCAATTGAGACAGTGGAATTACTTTCAAATCCTAGGTTATTTACAAGGCCACAGGTTTATCGTGAAAGACAGGATTATTTCACATTATATGACGATAAAGACTTTTTTGTAAGATACAGGTTATCCAAAGCCAGTGTGTCATTTTTATTAGAGCCAATAGAACATCTTTTAGAATACCCAAACAACAGGTGTGTACTAAAAGCTAACTTTAATATGCTATACTTACATTTTATGTTTTTATGTATGCATTGTATCATTTAGGGATTTTTTATATAATATGACTACTTTGTTTTGTATTTCTATTATTAATTTAAATGTTTCGGAAGTTACTTTTTTAGACAATTGAAAAGGATATAATCATAAAAGCTTAACAAACTGCTAACTGTCTACGTTTCTTCAAACCATAAATCTGTACACAATAGAGCGTCCCTTCGTACAACTTTCCCAAGGCGTGGAAGTAACCCTTTTTGACAATAGAAAAAGAAATTTCTAATCATAAAACTATAACAAATTGCAACGTTTCTTTAAAACAAATGTTAAAACTATTATTATATAAAACTAGATGTTCTATTGGAAGCGCCTTAGGAAATTTCGGCCAAGATGCAGGGTCGTTATGCAAGAAAGATGGGCCTGATAACCAAAGCGATGAATGTCACAATTTGTCGGCGCTAAGTCCACGCGAAGCGAGGTCTGCGGGGTTTTCACTGGAAGGTACGTAACGCCAGTCTCCACCCACAGTTTCTTGAATCTCTGAGACTCTATGACGAACAAATGTCTTTAATTTTGATGGGGATGTAGAGAGCCATCCCAGAACAATTGTAGAGTCGCACCAAAATACTGATTCGTCAATTTGTAACGTAAGAGAGTCGCATACCTTTGAATGCAATCGACTACCGATTAATGCTGCACACAACTCAAGTCGCGGTATTGTCGTTGCCTGGATAGGAGCGACTCTACTCTTTGCACTAAGCAGGTTAACGCACACATCTCCGTTAAGAGTGAGGCTCCGAACATAAATACATGCTCCGTAGCTTCTCTCCGATGCGTCTGTAAATACATGCAATTGTGTCAATATAGCAGAGTCACAGATTACCCTTCGTGGAATTTTTAAGTTATTTAGGAAAGGTAGAGTCCTATGAAAGTCATTCCAAGCTGATAAAATATGCTCGGGAATGGAGTCATCCCAAGAGCATTTGGAAAGCCATAGCATCAACAGATATCAACAGATCCTATAAATTAACACTTTTCAGTAGGCACTTATTTTACGAATAATTAAGGACAAACTATTAAAATGAGCACTGCACATACTTCAGCAGACATGGACGTGATTGAAGAACAACGCATTGCAGGCACTAAAAGATCAATTGCAGTAGATCCTGACACTTTGATCACCCTAGAAGAATCCAAGCGTCCCAGAGTAACTCTAGATAAAAGTAAAAAATCGAAGGTCCTCAGCGCAATTGCAAGGGGTTACTGGATGATTCTGTCAACTTTCTTCCCCGTAACCAACTCTGTTAACAAGGCTAATGAAGAAGCATTGAGGACGCGTGCACACTCAACCTTGCAAGTGGGTGTTCAGATTTCTAATATCTTATTTACGTTGCATACCTTCCATAGACAAGTAGCTGCTGGTCGCAAGGACACAAACGTTGTCACTAAATCAGGGTTGACAGATTTTACGATAACGATAGAGGGCCAGAATGTCTCTAAAGGCAGGGAAATGCTTAACACTGCATGGTTGCAAATAACTAATGAGTTAGGGTTACAGTATCGTAATTTCAATAGGACCGAAGACGAAGATAATTGGTATGGAACCTTTGGGCCATATATAGACTTCTTTTGTGGCTTTGGACTCCGCATGAAGGAGGTGCGACTAGGACATGATAAAATGCCAGTGACGAAGAGGGGGGAAACGATGCTGGAAATTCCCGTAAGGAAGTACGGACTAAATGGTGCGCACCACGTGCTGTTAGAGGGTTGCACGTTTCCCCCGGAAAAGAGGTCCTCTATGGCTCAGAGCATGGGTCCAATGACCGCCCTTCTATGCATGCTAAGGTCGGAGGGTATCTATCGAAACAAGTGGGCTTCTGCAGTCAAGAGAGCTTTCAATCATATCTCTATAATTGACGATATAATTGAAATAACCAAGACTCAGAAGTCCTCCTCCGAGGTTAGCACCATGGTAGGGCTTCTTGCCGAAATATGCCTAATAACCACAACCAGGCAAGCGACCCGTGTTTTCATACCAATCTCCATGTTTTGCCATGTTCTCGCTGCCACTCCGGAGGATAAAAAAGAAGCATTCCTTTCTTTCTACAACACTACAGGGTCGGGTGCATTCTACGTTTACAAAAAAGCCTTGGACTATAATTGGCTACTTACCTGTAGCATGACGGAGGAGGCAGCGGGGCAGGTGGTTTTTCATTCGATCTTCGGTACCTACAAAGAGGATTTAGGCATTCTGGAAGAAATCACTAATGTGAAGAATTGGAAGACTCGTGAAGAGATTGGGAAGGGTTTTGTCAAGAGCACCAATGCATCTTCTAGTGTGAGAGTCAAACTACCAGTGTTATCGTACTATTCAAAAATGTCTTGTGCTAATCAAAGTGGGTTGCTCTAGGGAGTCTACAGCCAGGTCTCGTCTATGCCCACATTCAGTGGAAGGAGGGCACAGTTTTTCGGTGAGGACTTTTTCGACCATATCGAGAAAAAGCTGGCTGTAGGCTCCACTGGAAAGAGCATTCCTCAGATAGTGACTTCTTTGTCTCTAACGCTAGAAGAGTTAACCCTTCAACTGGCAGAGCAATAAACGTAAATTTCGCTAAACTGGCAGGCCTCTTTTGAGGTGTCGGCCGCTCGCCGGCTAGGGTTGCATTATTTATATTTTCTCGGCAAATATAAACAATAAAATGATGTAACTTATACCGACGTGTTCGTCATGAATTAAGCTAACTGTTTGTTTAATAATTTCAACAGTTAAGTGTGTGGTTTTGTTTCTAATTCAAGGTAAATGTAGAGCTAATGATTTTTTCCCAGTTTCTTATCTAAATTCAAAGAGTGAAGAAATAAAACACTATAGTACAACAGTTTTTGTTTTATTTATAACAAATAACATTACTTCAACTTATTCCATAAAAAAATAGGCTTTTCAGAAATTTTTTTTTACACAATGATCCTTTGAACATTTGGCTCACTATCGGCCGCTGGAGCGCACGGCAAAAAAAAATTTCTTTTGACGAATAATTATTTGAAGTGACCTCTTGTGACATTAGAAATACGTTCCTTGTTTAACCTTCTACTCATTCATTCAATCGCACTAAGAGTGCGTTCATTAAATAAAAAGTTATGAGTACACTACTGGGTGCATGCGTCAGCAGACATAATATGTCTGCCTGCCAGTTTAGCAACTTTTTGCCGCAGACATAATATGTCTGCTTGCCAGTAGAGGGGTTAAGAAAGAAGGTAAAGGAATCTAGGGGGCGCTTGGATATGGGCACTACTGGATGGCGTCGTATGGATGACCTAGAACTCGAGAAATCCGGCTCGAAGGACCATGTAGAAAAGGGTGGTCTTCAATAATATAGAGAGCGTGGACTGTAATACACATTTAATAAACATTTTACACATTTTACAAATACAAACACGGAGACTCCGGTGCCTGTTAGAATCACAAGGAGATAAAGATAAGAATTTCTCGGGTATTTGGAATACTTGTGAAAGTTTGATTAAACAAGCTGATGAAGAGGAGCCTTTACCAAACATTTTTTCTCATTCTGAGCAGAAAGAGGTGGAATCTTATGCAAGATGTCCAAATATTCCGATTAAACAGGATCCAAGGAACTACTGGTGCAGTTAGAATAAATATCCAAAACTGAAAATACTTGCGCAAAAATACTTGTCTTATCAAATGACCTCAGTCGCTTCAGAACGTCTTTTTTCAACTGCAGATTTTGAATGAACATTTTTATTAATTTTTTCTTCAAACGTCTCAAGAATCAACCTTAAAGGACGACGCATAAGTATGAGAGCTGGTACCCACCTCAATAGACATGTGTGATTTTCACCAACACTTAGGGGACACCTAAGGTCTTAAAGGGGTCACTTAAATATAGGGGCCCGAACTTCGGTATCCTAAGTGCTAAGTGACAGTTTTTAGCAGTTTCTAAGAAACAAATCTAAAGAGGTCTTAACTACATAAGTAGAAAGAAAAGTGCGGACTGTATAGGAAAACTGGCTTTAATCACGTATTACAATTTATATTTAGCCTAAGTGGTACGTGCGCTCTCGATAGAGGTCCGTGAGAGGTCTGGCGGGAGCGTCGCGCGGTCTGAGGCGCGCGGGCGCAGGGTCCAGTCACGGGGAGAAGGGCGCGGGACGGCAGGCGCCGCGCCGCCGCGCCGACCCCTGCTGTTCCCACGCAACCGTATGCTCCACTATACTCCCCGCCTTGAAGAGTTATCTTCAACAGAAGTTGGCAAGGGGCATATGGTGTTGTATGCACGACGAACGATCCCTCTCCTGGTTCGAATGTCAGCGACTCTCGCTACGCCGTCTCTGCCAGGATGCAGCCGGAGGATGCGACCGAGTGGCCACATCAGTGGGGGTGATGTCTTGTCCATCACCAGTACAAGTGATCCCTCCTTCAGCTCCCCTTGAGACTCGTGCCATTTTGTTCGTCTCTGTAGAAGTAAAACATACTCATGCTCAAATCTGAACCAAAAATGTTGCTTCAATGCCTCGATGCGATTAAATCGCTGTAGTGAAGTGATTCGCCTATCCTGATATTGCTGGCATGGCAACGAACCGATCGATCGTCCAATAAGGAAATGAGCGGGAGTGAGGGAAGTAAGGTCGTTGGGATCGTTGGATAGTGGAGTGAGTGGCCTAGAATTTAGTATAGACTCTATTTGTATCAGTAGCGTAGCCATTTCTTCGAAATCTAGATGGGTTAAACCTAACACACGACGAAGATGGTGCTTTACAGATTTAACCGCAGACTCCCATAGTCCACCGAAGTGAGGAGTGTAGGCGGGTATAAAAGAAAAAATAATACAGAAATTGAAGTCTTGACAACGTTTTCCGAATCCTTATTAATACTCAATTTTCTTTTATCCTTTTAGTCCATGAGTGAGTTCCTGTGCAATATCAGGGATTACATTCTGAAAAATATCAGAGACCGCCTCGCATTACTGTTCTCTCCAACCCCCCCTGATCCCCTGGACAACTGGACTCTTCCTCCTCGGTCCAAGGAAATCTTACTTCAAAGTATTCAGTTTCAGATTGACCCCTCTCAGACATTTCCTGGCCCATCTCTTTTAATCGACATGTCTGCCCCGAAAGAATTAGACAACATTCATCCTTCGCTCCTCGGGATGGATTTAGAGGCATGTAGGAACACCAGTCTCATAGACCCTCTTTTTGACTTTCGAGAGGAGAACATGGCTATAGCTATGCCCCCCTCTCATGAGGAACAAAAAATCCCCACTTCATCTTCTCAAAAAAAGAAGAAAAAATCTCAGATACCACCGTCTCAAATATCCACAACATCCGATCATGTTTGTGACTGTCATAAGACCCTAAAAAGTGAAGTAGATATTGCTCTCACTTCCTACGTAAATCAGACATTTTATAACTTAAATGCTACTGACCTATCACAATTTTTGAATCAACTCAGGTCTTTAGATATAAATGGTTATAGCAAGAACAAAAATCAAGAGAGCCTGGCGGATGTCTTCTCCAGGTTTTTTGAAGTGACTGGAGATGGCTGGTCCAATTACAAGAGAGACGTAGCTGAACTGAGCAGCTTTGGGGCCCGAGGAATCTCCGCAGGGATCGGGGCAATCACTTCCGCGGTATTAACCTGTAAGTCCAAATCTTACGACGGGATGATCAGGTCCCTAGAACAGTCTGCCGAATACGCGGCCCTACAAAACAAGAATATGCAGGAGCAGACCATCAATACAAACACCGCTATTGAGGACCTAGCCCGTCAGTTCAATAAGGCTACGAGTGCCCTGGCAACACTTTTGACCTCAGTGGAGGAGAAAACATTGCAGCTTCATTCTATCGACACCCGTACCAGTCGATTCTCCTCCAAGTCACCTCCTTCTGTCGTTACTCAATCCACCCGCAATGAGGAGCCCACTGAGGGGAAACTGGTATTAGAGAAAGGCCACAAGTACAAATCTAGTCAAGGCATAATTTACGTTGATGATGCTGAAATTTGCATGTTCTTCCCTATCGACAATATAAACTGCTCTCCTCTCGAGGAACTAGTTACATGCCCCATTTCACTAAAAGCAAAGTCAACCCTGCTCAACCTGAACCTGGATCAGTTGAGTAAGACCTTATGCAAAGATCCCTCCATCATTGCCTGTATGAGGGGGGAAGACAAACGAGAAAAATTAGCTATCATCAAAAGATTACAGACCGCGATCCAGGCTGACACCAATCAGTGGGTCACCGTATGGGATCAGGAGGATTGATCATGAATGTTCTCTTCAAATTGACCAATCCTAATTGTACAGTAGACTATAAGTTGCCTTATGATTTTTAGTATTTTAAATGACAACCAATTAATCTCTCTTTATAAAAACCTTTTTTATTTTCATAAAGAGGTCTTAACTACATAAGTAGAAAGAAAAGTGCGGACTGTATAGGAAAACTGGCTTTAATCACGTATTACAATTTATATTTAGCCTAAGTGGTACGTGCGCTCTCGATAGAGGTCCGTGAGAGGTCTGGCGGGAGCGTCGCGCGGTCTGAGGCGCGCGGGCGCAGGGTCCAGTCACGGGGAGAAGGGCGCGGGACGGCAGGCGCCGCGCCGCCGCGCCGACCCCTGCTGTTCCCACGCAACCGTATGCTCCACTAAATCAAAGGGTATAAAAATGGAAATTAATGATTTATTAGAAGCTTTCGACGCAATTGAGACAGTGGAATTACTTTCAAATCCTAGGTTATTTACAAGGCCACAGGTTTATCGTGAAAGACAGGATTATTTCACATTATATGACGATAAAGACTTTTTTGTAAGATACAGGTTATCCAAAGCCAGTGTGTCATTTTTATTAGAGCCAATAGAACATCTTTTAGAATACCCAAACAACAGGTGTGTACTAAAAGCTAACTTTAATATGCTATACTTACATTTTATGTTTTTATGTATGCATTGTATCATTTAGGGATTTTTTATATAATATGACTACTTTGTTTTGTATTTCTATTATTAATTTAAATGTTTCGGAAGTTACTTTTTTAGACAATTGAAAAGGATATAATCATAAAAGCTTAACAAACTGCTAACTGTCTACGTTTCTTCAAACCATAAATCTGTACACAATAGAGCGTCCCTTCGTACAACTTTCCCAAGGCGTGGAAGTAACCCTTTTTGACAATAGAAAAAGAAATTTCTAATCATAAAACTATAACAAATTGCAACGTTTCTTTAAAACAAATGTTAAAACTATTATTATATAAAACTAGATGTTCTATTGGAAGCGCCTTAGGAAATTTCGGCCAAGATGCAGGGTCGTTATGCAAGAAAGATGGGCCTGATAACCAAAGCGATGAATGTCACAATTTGTCGGCGCTAAGTCCACGCGAAGCGAGGTCTGCGGGGTTTTCACTGGAAGGTACGTAACGCCAGTCTCCACCCACAGTTTCTTGAATCTCTGAGACTCTATGACGAACAAATGTCTTTAATTTTGATGGGGATGTAGAGAGCCATCCCAGAACAATTGTAGAGTCGCACCAAAATACTGATTCGTCAATTTGTAACGTAAGAGAGTCGCATACCTTTGAATGCAATCGACTACCGATTAATGCTGCACACAACTCAAGTCGCGGTATTGTCGTTGCCTGGATAGGAGCGACTCTACTCTTTGCACTAAGCAGGTTAACGCACACATCTCCGTTAAGAGTGAGGCTCCGAACATAAATACATGCTCCGTAGCTTCTCTCCGATGCGTCTGTAAATACATGCAATTGTGTCAATATAGCAGAGTCACAGATTACCCTTCGTGGAATTTTTAAGTTATTTAGGAAAGGTAGAGTCCTATGAAAGTCATTCCAAGCTGATAAAATATGCTCGGGAATGGAGTCATCCCAAGAGCATTTGGAAAGCCATAGCATCAACAGATATCAACAGATCCTATAAATTAACACTTTTCAGTAGGCACTTATTTTACGAATAATTAAGGACAAACTATTAAAATGAGCACTGCACATACTTCAGCAGACATGGACGTGATTGAAGAACAACGCATTGCAGGCACTAAAAGATCAATTGCAGTAGATCCTGACACTTTGATCACCCTAGAAGAATCCAAGCGTCCCAGAGTAACTCTAGATAAAAGTAAAAAATCGAAGGTCCTCAGCGCAATTGCAAGGGGTTACTGGATGATTCTGTCAACTTTCTTCCCCGTAACCAACTCTGTTAACAAGGCTAATGAAGAAGCATTGAGGACGCGTGCACACTCAACCTTGCAAGTGGGTGTTCAGATTTCTAATATCTTATTTACGTTGCATACCTTCCATAGACAAGTAGCTGCTGGTCGCAAGGACACAAACGTTGTCACTAAATCAGGGTTGACAGATTTTACGATAACGATAGAGGGCCAGAATGTCTCTAAAGGCAGGGAAATGCTTAACACTGCATGGTTGCAAATAACTAATGAGTTAGGGTTACAGTATCGTAATTTCAATAGGACCGAAGACGAAGATAATTGGTATGGAACCTTTGGGCCATATATAGACTTCTTTTGTGGCTTTGGACTCCGCATGAAGGAGGTGCGACTAGGACATGATAAAATGCCAGTGACGAAGAGGGGGGAAACGATGCTGGAAATTCCCGTAAGGAAGTACGGACTAAATGGTGCGCACCACGTGCTGTTAGAGGGTTGCACGTTTCCCCCGGAAAAGAGGTCCTCTATGGCTCAGAGCATGGTTCCAATGACCGCCCTTCTATGCATGCTAAGGTCGGAGGGTATCTATCGAAACAAGTGGGCTTCTGCAGTCAAGAGAGCTTTCAATCATATCTCTATAATTGACGATATAATTGAAATAACCAAGACTCAGAAGTCCTCCTCCGAGGTTAGCACCATGGTAGGGCTTCTTGCCGAAATATGCCTAATAACCACAACCAGGCAAGCGACCCGTGTTTTCATACCAATCTCCATGTTTTGCCATGTTCTCGCTGCCACTCCGGAGGATAAAAAAGAAGCATTCCTTTCTTTCTACAACACTACAGGGTCAGGTGCATTCTACGTTTACAAAAAAGCCTTGGACTATAATTGGCTACTTACCTGTAGCATGACGGAGGAGGCAGCGGGGCAGGTGGTTTTTCATTCGATCTTCGGTACCTACAAAGAGGATTTAGGCATTCTGGAAGAAATCACTAATGTGAAGAATTGGAAGACTCGTGAAGAGATTGGGAAGGGTTTTGTCAAGAGCACCAATGCATCTTCTAGTGTGAGAGTCAAACTACCAGTGTTATCGTACTATTCAAAAATGTCTTGTGCTAATCAAAGTGGGTTGCTCTAGGGAGTCTACAGCCAGGTCTCGTCTATGCCCACATTCAGTGGAAGGAGGGCACAGTTTTTCGGTGAGGACTTTTTCGACCATATCGAGAAAAAGCTGGCTGTAGGCTCCACTGGAAAGAGCATTCCTCAGATAGTGACTTCTTTGTCTCTAACGCTAGAAGAGTTAAGAAAGAAGGTAAAGGAATCTAGGGGGCGCTTGGATATGGGCACTACTGGATGGCGTCGTATGGATGACCTAGAACTCGAGAAATCCGGCTCGAAGGACCATGTAGAAAAGGGTGGTCTTCAATAATATAGAGAGCGTGGACTGTAATACACATTTAATAAACATTTTACACATTTTACAAATACAAACACGGAGACTCCGGTGCCTGTTAGAATCACAAGGAGATAAAGATAAGAATTTCTCGGGTATTTGGAATACTTGTGAAAGTTTGATTAAACAAGCTGAAGAAGAGGAGCCTTTACCAAACATTTTTTCTCATTCTGAGCAGAAAGAGGTGGAATCTTATGCAAGATGTCCAAATATTCCGATTAAACAGGATCCAAGGAACTACTGGTGCAGTTAGAATAAATATCCAAAACTGAAAATACTTGCGCAAAAATACTTGTCTTATCAAATGACCTCAGTCGCTTCAGAACGTCTTTTTTCAACTGCAGATTTTGAATGAACATTTTTATTAATTTTTTCTTCAAACGTCTCAAGAATCAACCTTAAAGGACGACGCATAAGTATGAGAGCTGGTACCCACCTCAATAGACATGTGTGATTTTCACCAACACTTAGGGGACACCTAAGGTCTTAAAGGGGTCACTTAAATATAGGGGCCCGAACTTCGGTATCCTAAGTGCTAAGTGACAGTTTTTAGCAGTTTCTAAGAAACAAATCAAAGGGTATAAAAATGGAAATTAATGATTTATTAGAAGCTTTCGACGCAATTGAGACAGTGGAATTACTTTCAAATCCTAGGTTATTTACAAGGCCACAGGTTTATCGTGAAAGACAGGATTATTTCACATTATATGACGATAAAGACTTTTTTGTAAGATACAGGTTATCCAAAGCCAGTGTGTCATTTTTATTAGAGCCAATAGAACATCTTTTAGAATACCCAAACAACAGGTGTGTACTAAAAGCTAACTTTAATATGCTATACTTACATTTTATGTTTTTATGTATGCATTGTATCATTTAGGGATTTTTTATATAATATGACTACTTTGTTTTGTATTTCTATTATTAATTTAAATGTTTCGGAAGTTACTTTTTTAGACAATTGAAAAGGATATAATCATAAAAGCTTAACAAACTGCTAACTGTCTACGTTTCTTCAAACCATAAATCTGTACACAATAGAGCGTCCCTTCGTACAACTTTCCCAAGGCGTGGAAGTAACCCTTTTTGACAATAGAAAAAGAAATTTCTAATCATAAAACTATAACAAATTGCAACGTTTCTTTAAAACAAATGTTAAAACTATTATTATATAAAACTAGATGTTCTATTGGAAGCGCCTTAGGAAATTTCGGCCAAGATGCAGGGTCGTTATGCAAGAAAGATGGGCCTGATAACCAAAGCGATGAATGTCACAATTTGTCGGCGCTAAGTCCACGCGAAGCGAGGTCTGCGGGGTTTTCACTGGAAGGTACGTAACGCCAGTCTCCACCCACAGTTTCTTGAATCTCTGAGACTCTATGACGAACAAATGTCTTTAATTTTGATGGGGATGTAGAGAGCCATCCCAGAACAATTGTAGAGTCGCACCAAAATACTGATTCGTCAATTTGTAACGTAAGAGAGTCGCATACCTTTGAATGCAATCGACTACCGATTAATGCTGCACACAACTCAAGTCGCGGTATTGTCGTTGCCTGGATAGGAGCGACTCTACTCTTTGCACTAAGCAGGTTAACGCACACATCTCCGTTAAGAGTGAGGCTCCGAACATAAATACATGCTCCGTAGCTTCTCTCCGATGCGTCTGTAAATACATGCAATTGTGTCAATATAGCAGAGTCACAGATTACCCTTCGTGGAATTTTTAAGTTATTTAGGAAAGGTAGAGTCCTATGAAAGTCATTCCAAGCTGATAAAATATGCTCGGGAATGGAGTCATCCCAAGAGCATTTGGAAAGCCATAGCATCAACAGATATCAACAGATCCTATAAATTAACACTTTTCAGTAGGCACTTATTTTACGAATAATTAAGGACAAACTATTAAAATGAGCACTGCACATACTTCAGCAGACATGGACGTGATTGAAGAACAACGCATTGCAGGCACTAAAAGATCAATTGCAGTAGATCCTGACACTTTGATCACCCTAGAAGAATCCAAGCGTCCCAGAGTAACTCTAGATAAAAGTAAAAAATCGAAGGTCCTCAGCGCAATTGCAAGGGGTTACTGGATGATTCTGTCAACTTTCTTCCCCGTAACCAACTCTGTTAACAAGGCTAATGAAGAAGCATTGAGGACGCGTGCACACTCAACCTTGCAAGTGGGTGTTCAGATTTCTAATATCTTATTTACGTTGCATACCTTCCATAGACAAGTAGCTGCTGGTCGCAAGGACACAAACGTTGTCACTAAATCAGGGTTGACAGATTTTACGATAACGATAGAGGGCCAGAATGTCTCTAAAGGCAGGGAAATGCTTAACACTGCATGGTTGCAAATAACTAATGAGTTAGGGTTACAGTATCGTAATTTCAATAGGACCGAAGACGAAGATAATTGGTATGGAACCTTTGGGCCATATATAGACTTCTTTTGTGGCTTTGGACTCCGCATGAAGGAGGTGCGACTAGGACATGATAAAATGCCAGTGACGAAGAGGGGGGAAACGATGCTGGAAATTCCCGTAAGGAAGTACGGACTAAATGGTGCGCACCACGTGCTGTTAGAGGGTTGCACGTTTCCCCCGGAAAAGAGGTCCTCTATGGCTCAGAGCATGGGTCCAATGACCGCCCTTCTATGCATGCTAAGGTCGGAGGGTATCTATCGAAACAAGTGGGCTTCTGCAGTCAAGAGAGCTTTCAATCATATCTCTATAATTGACGATATAATTGAAATAACCAAGACTCAGAAGTCCTCCTCCGAGGTTAGCACCATGGTAGGGCTTCTTGCCGAAATATGCCTAATAACCACAACCAGGCAAGCGACCCGTGTTTTCATACCAATCTCCATGTTTTGCCATGTTCTCGCTGCCACTCCGGAGGATAAAAAAGAAGCATTCCTTTCTTTCTACAACACTACAGGGTCGGGTGCATTCTACGTTTACAAAAAAGCCTTGGACTATAATTGGCTACTTACCTGTAGCATGACGGAGGAGGCAGCGGGGCAGGTGGTTTTTCATTCGATCTTCGGTACCTACAAAGAGGATTTAGGCATTCTGGAAGAAATCACTAATGTGAAGAATTGGAAGACTCGTGAAGAGATTGGGAAGGGTTTTGTCAAGAGCACCAATGCATCTTCTAGTGTGAGAGTCAAACTACCAGTGTTATCGTACTATTCAAAAATGTCTTGTGCTAATCAAAGTGGGTTGCTCTAGGGAGTCTACAGCCAGGTCTCGTCTATGCCCACATTCAGTGGAAGGAGGGCACAGTTTTTCGGTGAGGACTTTTTCGACCATATCGAGAAAAAGCTGGCTGTAGGCTCCACTGGAAAGAGCATTCCTCAGATAGTGACTTCTTTGTCTCTAACGCTAGAAGAGTTAACCCTTCAACTGGCAGAGCAATAAACGTAAATTTCGCTAAACTGGCAGGCCTCTTTTGAGGTGTCGGCCGCTCGCCGGCTAGGGTTGCATTATTTATATTTTCTCGGCAAATATAAACAATAAAATGATGTAACTTATACCGACGTGTTCGTCATGAATTAAGCTAACTGTTTGTTTAATAATTTCAACAGTTAAGTGTGTGGTTTTGTTTCTAATTCAAGGTAAATGTAGAGCTAATGATTTTTTCCCAGTTTCTTATCTAAATTCAAAGAGTGAAGAAATAAAACACTATAGTACAACAGTTTTTGTTTTATTTATAACAAATAACATTACTTCAACTTATTCCATAAAAAAATAGGCTTTTCAGAAATTTTTTTTTACACAATGATCCTTTGAACATTTGGCTCACTATCGGCCGCTGGAGCGCACGGCAAAAAAAAATTTCTTTTGACGAATAATTATTTGAAGTGACCTCTTGTGACATTAGAAATACGTTCCTTGTTTAACCTTCTACTCATTCATTCAATCGCACTAAGAGTGCGTTCATTAAATAAAAAGTTATGAGTACACTACTGGGTGCATGCGTCAGCAGACATAATATGTCTGCCTGCCAGTTTAGCAACTTTTTGCCGCAGACATAATATGTCTGCTTGCCAGTAGAGGGGTTAAGAAAGAAGGTAAAGGAATCTAGGGGGCGCTTGGATATGGGCACTACTGGATGGCGTCGTATGGATGACCTAGAACTCGAGAAATCCGGCTCGAAGGACCATGTAGAAAAGGGTGGTCTTCAATAATATAGAGAGCGTGGACTGTAATACACATTTAATAAACATTTTACACATTTTACAAATACAAACACGGAGACTCCGGTGCCTGTTAGAATCACAAGGAGATAAAGATAAGAATTTCTCGGGTATTTGGAATACTTGTGAAAGTTTGATTAAACAAGCTGAAGAAGAGGAGCCTTTACCAAACATTTTTTCTCATTCTGAGCAGAAAGAGGTGGAATCTTATGCAAGATGTCCAAATATTCCGATTAAACAGGATCCAAGGAACTACTGGTGCAGTTAGAATAAATATCCAAAACTGAAAATACTTGCGCAAAAATACTTGTCTTATCAAATGACCTCAGTCGCTTCAGAACGTCTTTTTTCAACTGCAGATTTTGAATGAACATTTTTATTAATTTTTTCTTCAAACGTCTCAAGAATCAACCTTAAAGGACGACGCATAAGTATGAGAGCTGGTACCCACCTCAATAGACATGTGTGATTTTCACCAACACTTAGGGGACACCTAAGGTCTTAAAGGGGTCACTTAAATATAGGGGCCCGAACTTCGGTATCCTAAGTGCTAAGTGACAGTTTTTAGCAGTTTCTAAGAAACAAATCTAAAGAGGTCTTAACTACATAAGTAGAAAGAAAAGTGCGGACTGTATAGGAAAACTGGCTTTAATCACGTATTACAATTTATATTTAGCCTAAGTGGTACGTGCGCTCTCGATAGAGGTCCGTGAGAGGTCTGGCGGGAGCGTCGCGCGGTCTGAGGCGCGCGGGCGCAGGGTCCAGTCACGGGGAGAAGGGCGCGGGACGGCAGGCGCCGCGCCGCCGCGCCGACCCCTGCTGTTCCCACGCAACCGTATGCTCCACTATACTCCCCGCCTTGAAGAGTTATCTTCAACAGAAGTTGGCAAGGGGCATATGGTGTTGTATGCACGACGAACGATCCCTCTCCTGGTTCGAATGTCAGCGACTCTCGCTACGCCGTCTCTGCCAGGATGCAGCCGGAGGATGCGACCGAGTGGCCACATCAGTGGGGGTGATGTCTTGTCCATCACCAGTACAAGTGATCCCTCCTTCAGCTCCCCTTGAGACTCGTGCCATTTTGTTCGTCTCTGTAGAAGTAAAACATACTCATGCTCAAATCTGAACCAAAAATGTTGCTTCAATGCCTCGATGCGATTAAATCGCTGTAGTGAAGTGATTCGCCTATCCTGATATTGCTGGCATGGCAACGAACCGATCGATCGTCCAATAAGGAAATGAGCGGGAGTGAGGGAAGTAAGGTCGTTGGGATCGTTGGATAGTGGAGTGAGTGGCCTAGAATTTAGTATAGACTCTATTTGTATCAGTAGCGTAGCCATTTCTTCGAAATCTAGATGGGTTAAACCTAACACACGACGAAGATGGTGCTTTACAGATTTAACCGCAGACTCCCATAGTCCACCGAAGTGAGGAGTGTAGGCGGGTATAAAAGAAAAAATAATACAGAAATTGAAGTCTTGACAACGTTTTCCGAATCCTTATTAATACTCAATTTTCTTTTATCCTTTTAGTCCATGAGTGAGTTCCTGTGCAATATCAGGGATTACATTCTGAAAAATATCAGAGACCGCCTCGCATTACTGTTCTCTCCAACCCCCCCTGATCCCCTGGACAACTGGACTCTTCCTCCTCGGTCCAAGGAAATCTTACTTCAAAGTATTCAGTTTCAGATTGACCCCTCTCAGACATTTCCTGGCCCATCTCTTTTAATCGACATGTCTGCCCCGAAAGAATTAGACAACATTCATCCTTCGCTCCTCGGGATGGATTTAGAGGCATGTAGGAACACCAGTCTCATAGACCCTCTTTTTGACTTTCGAGAGGAGAACATGGCTATAGCTATGCCCCCCTCTCATGAGGAACAAAAAATCCCCACTTCATCTTCTCAAAAAAAGAAGAAAAAATCTCAGATACCACCGTCTCAAATATCCACAACATCCGATCATGTTTGTGACTGTCATAAGACCCTAAAAAGTGAAGTAGATATTGCTCTCACTTCCTACGTAAATCAGACATTTTATAACTTAAATGCTACTGACCTATCACAATTTTTGAATCAACTCAGGTCTTTAGATATAAATGGTTATAGCAAGAACAAAAATCAAGAGAGCCTGGCGGATGTCTTCTCCAGGTTTTTTGAAGTGACTGGAGATGGCTGGTCCAATTACAAGAGAGACGTAGCTGAACTGAGCAGCTTTGGGGCCCGAGGAATCTCCGCAGGGATCGGGGCAATCACTTCCGCGGTATTAACCTGTAAGTCCAAATCTTACGACGGGATGATCAGGTCCCTAGAACAGTCTGCCGAATACGCGGCCCTACAAAACAAGAATATGCAGGAGCAGACCATCAATACAAACACCGCTATTGAGGACCTAGCCCGTCAGTTCAATAAGGCTACGAGTGCCCTGGCAACACTTTTGACCTCAGTGGAGGAGAAAACATTGCAGCTTCATTCTATCGACACCCGTACCAGTCGATTCTCCTCCAAGTCACCTCCTTCTGTCGTTACTCAATCCACCCGCAATGAGGAGCCCACTGAGGGGAAACTGGTATTAGAGAAAGGCCACAAGTACAAATCTAGTCAAGGCATAATTTACGTTGATGATGCTGAAATTTGCATGTTCTTCCCTATCGACAATATAAACTGCTCTCCTCTCGAGGAACTAGTTACATGCCCCATTTCACTAAAAGCAAAGTCAACCCTGCTCAACCTGAACCTGGATCAGTTGAGTAAGACCTTATGCAAAGATCCCTCCATCATTGCCTGTATGAGGGGGGAAGACAAACGAGAAAAATTAGCTATCATCAAAAGATTACAGACCGCGATCCAGGCTGACACCAATCAGTGGGTCACCGTATGGGATCAGGAGGATTGATCATGAATGTTCTCTTCAAATTGACCAATCCTAATTGTACAGTAGACTATAAGTTGCCTTATGATTTTTAGTATTTTAAATGACAACCAATTAATCTCTCTTTATAAAAACCTTTTTTATTTTCATAAAGAGGTCTTAACTACATAAGTAGAAAGAAAAGTGCGGACTGTATAGGAAAACTGGCTTTAATCACGTATTACAATTTATATTTAGCCTAAGTGGTACGTGCGCTCTCGATAGAGGTCCGTGAGAGGTCTGGCGGGAGCGTCGCGCGGTCTGAGGCGCGCGGGCGCAGGGTCCAGTCACGGGGAGAAGGGCGCGGGACGGCAGGCGCCGCGCCGCCGCGCCGACCCCTGCTGTTCCCACGCAACCGTATGCTCCACTAAATCAAAGGGTATAAAAATGGAAATTAATGATTTATTAGAAGCTTTCGACGCAATTGAGACAGTGGAATTACTTTCAAATCCTAGGTTATTTACAAGGCCACAGGTTTATCGTGAAAGACAGGATTATTTCACATTATATGACGATAAAGACTTTTTTGTAAGATACAGGTTATCCAAAGCCAGTGTGTCATTTTTATTAGAGCCAATAGAACATCTTTTAGAATACCCAAACAACAGGTGTGTACTAAAAGCTAACTTTAATATGCTATACTTACATTTTATGTTTTTATGTATGCATTGTATCATTTAGGGATTTTTTATATAATATGACTACTTTGTTTTGTATTTCTATTATTAATTTAAATGTTTCGGAAGTTACTTTTTTAGACAATTGAAAAGGATATAATCATAAAAGCTTAACAAACTGCTAACTGTCTACGTTTCTTCAAACCATAAATCTGTACACAATAGAGCGTCCCTTCGTACAACTTTCCCAAGGCGTGGAAGTAACCCTTTTTGACAATAGAAAAAGAAATTTCTAATCATAAAACTATAACAAATTGCAACGTTTCTTTAAAACAAATGTTAAAACTATTATTATATAAAACTAGATGTTCTATTGGAAGCGCCTTAGGAAATTTCGGCCAAGATGCAGGGTCGTTATGCAAGAAAGATGGGCCTGATAACCAAAGCGATGAATGTCACAATTTGTCGGCGCTAAGTCCACGCGAAGCGAGGTCTGCGGGGTTTTCACTGGAAGGTACGTAACGCCAGTCTCCACCCACAGTTTCTTGAATCTCTGAGACTCTATGACGAACAAATGTCTTTAATTTTGATGGGGATGTAGAGAGCCATCCCAGAACAATTGTAGAGTCGCACCAAAATACTGATTCGTCAATTTGTAACGTAAGAGAGTCGCATACCTTTGAATGCAATCGACTACCGATTAATGCTGCACACAACTCAAGTCGCGGTATTGTCGTTGCCTGGATAGGAGCGACTCTACTCTTTGCACTAAGCAGGTTAACGCACACATCTCCGTTAAGAGTGAGGCTCCGAACATAAATACATGCTCCGTAGCTTCTCTCCGATGCGTCTGTAAATACATGCAATTGTGTCAATATAGCAGAGTCACAGATTACCCTTCGTGGAATTTTTAAGTTATTTAGGAAAGGTAGAGTCCTATGAAAGTCATTCCAAGCTGATAAAATATGCTCGGGAATGGAGTCATCCCAAGAGCATTTGGAAAGCCATAGCATCAACAGATATCAACAGATCCTATAAATTAACACTTTTCAGTAGGCACTTATTTTACGAATAATTAAGGACAAACTATTAAAATGAGCACTGCACATACTTCAGCAGACATGGACGTGATTGAAGAACAACGCATTGCAGGCACTAAAAGATCAATTGCAGTAGATCCTGACACTTTGATCACCCTAGAAGAATCCAAGCGTCCCAGAGTAACTCTAGATAAAAGTAAAAAATCGAAGGTCCTCAGCGCAATTGCAAGGGGTTACTGGATGATTCTGTCAACTTTCTTCCCCGTAACCAACTCTGTTAACAAGGCTAATGAAGAAGCATTGAGGACGCGTGCACACTCAACCTTGCAAGTGGGTGTTCAGATTTCTAATATCTTATTTACGTTGCATACCTTCCATAGACAAGTAGCTGCTGGTCGCAAGGACACAAACGTTGTCACTAAATCAGGGTTGACAGATTTTACGATAACGATAGAGGGCCAGAATGTCTCTAAAGGCAGGGAAATGCTTAACACTGCATGGTTGCAAATAACTAATGAGTTAGGGTTACAGTATCGTAATTTCAATAGGACCGAAGACGAAGATAATTGGTATAGAACCTTTGGGCCATATATAGACTTCTTTTGTGGCTTTGGACTCCGCATGAAGGAGGTGCGACTAGGACATGATAAAATGCCAGTGACGAAGAGGGGGGAAACGATGCTGGAAATTCCCGTAAGGAAGTACGGACTAAATGGTGCGCACCACGTGCTGTTAGAGGGTTGCACGTTTCCCCCGGAAAAGAGGTCCTCTATGGCTCAGAGCATGGGTCCAATGACCGCCCTTCTATGCATGCTAAGGTCGGAGGGTATCTATCGAAACAAGTGGGCTTCTGCAGTCAAGAGAGCTTTCAATCATATCTCTATAATTGACGATATAATTGAAATAACCAAGACTCAGAAGTCCTCCTCCGAGGTTAGCACCATGGTAGGGCTTCTTGCCGAAATATGCCTAATAACCACAACCAGGCAAGCGACCCGTGTTTTCATACCAATCTCCATGTTTTGCCATGTTCTCGCTGCCACTCCGGAGGATAAAAAAGAAGCATTCCTTTCTTTCTACAACACTACAGGGTCGGGTGCATTCTACGTTTACAAAAAAGCCTTGGACTATAATTGGCTACTTACCTGTAGCATGACGGAGGAGGCAGCGGGGCAGGTGGTTTTTCATTCGATCTTCGGTACCTACAAAGAGGATTTAGGCATTCTGGAAGAAATCACTAATGTGAAGAATTGGAAGACTCGTGAAGAGATTGGGAAGGGTTTTGTCAAGAGCACCAATGCATCTTCTAGTGTGAGAGTCAAACTACCAGTGTTATCGTACTATTCAAAAATGTCTTGTGCTAATCAAAGTGGGTTGCTCTAGGGAGTCTACAGCCAGGTCTCGTCTATGCCCACATTCAGTGGAAGGAGGGCACAGTTTTTCGGTGAGGACTTTTTCGACCATATCGAGAAAAAGCTGGCTGTAGGCTCCACTGGAAAGAGCATTCCTCAGATAGTGACTTCTTTGTCTCTAACGCTAGAAGAGTTAAGAAAGAAGGTAAAGGAATCTAGGGGGCGCTTGGATATGGGCACTACTGGATGGCGTCGTATGGATGACCTAGAACTCGAGAAATCCGGCTCGAAGGACCATGTAGAAAAGGGTGGTCTTCAATAATATAGAGAGCGTGGACTGTAATACACATTTAATAAACATTTTACACATTTTACAAATACAAACACGGAGACTCCGGTGCCTGTTAGAATCACAAGGAGATAAAGATAAGAATTTCTCGGGTATTTGGAATACTTGTGAAAGTTTGATTAAACAAGCTGAAGAAGAGGAGCCTTTACCAAACATTTTTTCTCATTCTGAGCAGAAAGAGGTGGAATCTTATGCAAGATGTCCAAATATTCCGATTAAACAGGATCCAAGGAACTACTGGTGCAGTTAGAATAAATATCCAAAACTGAAAATACTTGCGCAAAAATACTTGTCTTATCAAATGACCTCAGTCGCTTCAGAACGTCTTTTTTCAACTGCAGATTTTGAATGAACATTTTTATTAATTTTTTCTTCAAACGTCTCAAGAATCAACCTTAAAGGACGACGCATAAGTATGAGAGCTGGTACCCACCTCAATAGACATGTGTGATTTTCACCAACACTTAGGGGACACCTAAGGTCTTAAAGGGGTCACTTAAATATAGGGGCCCGAACTTCGGTATCCTAAGTGCTAAGTGACAGTTTTTAGCAGTTTCTAAGAAACAAATCAAAGGGTATAAAAATGGAAATTAATGATTTATTAGAAGCTTTCGACGCAATTGAGACAGTGGAATTACTTTCAAATCCTAGGTTATTTACAAGGCCACAGGTTTATCGTGAAAGACAGGATTATTTCACATTATATGACGATAAAGACTTTTTTGTAAGATACAGGTTATCCAAAGCCAGTGTGTCATTTTTATTAGAGCCAATAGAACATCTTTTAGAATACCCAAACAACAGGTGTGTACTAAAAGCTAACTTTAATATGCTATACTTACATTTTATGTTTTTATGTATGCATTGTATCATTTAGGGATTTTTTATATAATATGACTACTTTGTTTTGTATTTCTATTATTAATTTAAATGTTTCGGAAGTTACTTTTTTAGACAATTGAAAAGGATATAATCATAAAAGCTTAACAAACTGCTAACTGTCTACGTTTCTTCAAACCATAAATCTGTACACAATAGAGCGTCCCTTCGTACAACTTTCCCAAGGCGTGGAAGTAACCCTTTTTGACAATAGAAAAAGAAATTTCTAATCATAAAACTATAACAAATTGCAACGTTTCTTTAAAACAAATGTTAAAACTATTATTATATAAAACTAGATGTTCTATTGGAAGCGCCTTAGGAAATTTCGGCCAAGATGCAGGGTCGTTATGCAAGAAAGATGGGCCTGATAACCAAAGCGATGAATGTCACAATTTGTCGGCGCTAAGTCCACGCGAAGCGAGGTCTGCGGGGTTTTCACTGGAAGGTACGTAACGCCAGTCTCCACCCACAGTTTCTTGAATCTCTGAGACTCTATGACGAACAAATGTCTTTAATTTTGATGGGGATGTAGAGAGCCATCCCAGAACAATTGTAGAGTCGCACCAAAATACTGATTCGTCAATTTGTAACGTAAGAGAGTCGCATACCTTTGAATGCAATCGACTACCGATTAATGCTGCACACAACTCAAGTCGCGGTATTGTCGTTGCCTGGATAGGAGCGACTCTACTCTTTGCACTAAGCAGGTTAACGCACACATCTCCGTTAAGAGTGAGGCTCCGAACATAAATACATGCTCCGTAGCTTCTCTCCGATGCGTCTGTAAATACATGCAATTGTGTCAATATAGCAGAGTCACAGATTACCCTTCGTGGAATTTTTAAGTTATTTAGGAAAGGTAGAGTCCTATGAAAGTCATTCCAAGCTGATAAAATATGCTCGGGAATGGAGTCATCCCAAGAGCATTTGGAAAGCCATAGCATCAACAGATATCAACAGATCCTATAAATTAACACTTTTCAGTAGGCACTTATTTTACGAATAATTAAGGACAAACTATTAAAATGAGCACTGCACATACTTCAGCAGACATGGACGTGATTGAAGAACAACGCATTGCAGGCACTAAAAGATCAATTGCAGTAGATCCTGACACTTTGATCACCCTAGAAGAATCCAAGCGTCCCAGAGTAACTCTAGATAAAAGTAAAAAATCGAAGGTCCTCAGCGCAATTGCAAGGGGTTACTGGATGATTCTGTCAACTTTCTTCCCCGTAACCAACTCTGTTAACAAGGCTAATGAAGAAGCATTGAGGACGCGTGCACACTCAACCTTGCAAGTGGGTGTTCAGATTTCTAATATCTTATTTACGTTGCATACCTTCCATAGACAAGTAGCTGCTGGTCGCAAGGACACAAACGTTGTCACTAAATCAGGGTTGACAGATTTTACGATAACGATAGAGGGCCAGAATGTCTCTAAAGGCAGGGAAATGCTTAACACTGCATGGTTGCAAATAACTAATGAGTTAGGGTTACAGTATCGTAATTTCAATAGGACCGAAGACGAAGATAATTGGTATGGAACCTTTGGGCCATATATAGACTTCTTTTGTGGCTTTGGACTCCGCATGAAGGAGGTGCGACTAGGACATGATAAAATGCCAGTGACGAAGAGGGGGGAAACGATGCTGGAAATTCCCGTAAGGAAGTACGGACTAAATGGTGCGCACCACGTGCTGTTAGAGGGTTGCACGTTTCCCCCGGAAAAGAGGTCCTCTATGGCTCAGAGCATGGGTCCAATGACCGCCCTTCTATGCATGCTAAGGTCGGAGGGTATCTATCGAAACAAGTGGGCTTCTGCAGTCAAGAGAGCTTTCAATCATATCTCTATAATTGACGATATAATTGAAATAACCAAGACTCAGAAGTCCTCCTCCGAGGTTAGCACCATGGTAGGGCTTCTTGCCGAAATATGCCTAATAACCACAACCAGGCAAGCGACCCGTGTTTTCATACCAATCTCCATGTTTTGCCATGTTCTCGCTGCCACTCCGGAGGATAAAAAAGAAGCATTCCTTTCTTTCTACAACACTACAGGGTCGGGTGCATTCTACGTTTACAAAAAAGCCTTGGACTATAATTGGCTACTTACCTGTAGCATGACGGAGGAGGCAGCGGGGCAGGTGGTTTTTCATTCGATCTTCGGTACCTACAAAGAGGATTTAGGCATTCTGGAAGAAATCACTAATGTGAAGAATTGGAAGACTCGTGAAGAGATTGGGAAGGGTTTTGTCAAGAGCACCAATGCATCTTCTAGTGTGAGAGTCAAACTACCAGTGTTATCGTACTATTCAAAAATGTCTTGTGCTAATCAAAGTGGGTTGCTCTAGGGAGTCTACAGCCAGGTCTCGTCTATGCCCACATTCAGTGGAAGGAGGGCACAGTTTTTCGGTGAGGACTTTTTCGACCATATCGAGAAAAAGCTGGCTGTAGGCTCCACTGGAAAGAGCATTCCTCAGATAGTGACTTCTTTGTCTCTAACGCTAGAAGAGTTAACCCTTCAACTGGCAGAGCAATAAACGTAAATTTCGCTAAACTGGCAGGCCTCTTTTGAGGTGTCGGCCGCTCGCCGGCTAGGGTTGCATTATTTATATTTTCTCGGCAAATATAAACAATAAAATGATGTAACTTATACCGACGTGTTCGTCATGAATTAAGCTAACTGTTTGTTTAATAATTTCAACAGTTAAGTGTGTGGTTTTGTTTCTAATTCAAGGTAAATGTAGAGCTAATGATTTTTTCCCAGTTTCTTATCTAAATTCAAAGAGTGAAGAAATAAAACACTATAGTACAACAGTTTTTGTTTTATTTATAACAAATAACATTACTTCAACTTATTCCATAAAAAAATAGGCTTTTCAGAAATTTTTTTTTACACAATGATCCTTTGAACATTTGGCTCACTATCGGCCGCTGGAGCGCACGGCAAAAAAAAATTTCTTTTGACGAATAATTATTTGAAGTGACCTCTTGTGACATTAGAAATACGTTCCTTGTTTAACCTTCTACTCATTCATTCAATCGCACTAAGAGTGCGTTCATTAAATAAAAAGTTATGAGTACACTACTGGGTGCATGCGTCAGCAGACATAATATGTCTGCCTGCCAGTTTAGCAACTTTTTGCCGCAGACATAATATGTCTGCTTGCCAGTAGAGGGGTTAAGAAAGAAGGTAAAGGAATCTAGGGGGCGCTTGGATATGGGCACTACTGGATGGCGTCGTATGGATGACCTAGAACTCGAGAAATCCGGCTCGAAGGACCATGTAGAAAAGGGTGGTCTTCAATAATATAGAGAGCGTGGACTGTAATACACATTTAATAAACATTTTACACATTTTACAAATACAAACACGGAGACTCCGGTGCCTGTTAGAATCACAAGGAGATAAAGATAAGAATTTCTCGGGTATTTGGAATACTTGTGAAAGTTTGATTAAACAAGCTGAAGAAGAGGAGCCTTTACCAAACATTTTTTCTCATTCTGAGCAGAAAGAGGTGGAATCTTATGCAAGATGTCCAAATATTCCGATTAAACAGGATCCAAGGAACTACTGGTGCAGTTAGAATAAATATCCAAAACTGAAAATACTTGCGCAAAAATACTTGTCTTATCAAATGACCTCAGTCGCTTCAGAACGTCTTTTTTCAACTGCAGATTTTGAATGAACATTTTTATTAATTTTTTCTTCAAACGTCTCAAGAATCAACCTTAAAGGACGACGCATAAGTATGAGAGCTGGTACCCACCTCAATAGACATGTGTGATTTTCACCAACACTTAGGGGACACCTAAGGTCTTAAAGGGGTCACTTAAATATAGGGGCCCGAACTTCGGTATCCTAAGTGCTAAGTGACAGTTTTTAGCAGTTTCTAAGAAACAAATCTAAAGAGGTCTTAACTACATAAGTAGAAAGAAAAGTGCGGACTGTATAGGAAAACTGGCTTTAATCACGTATTACAATTTATATTTAGCCTAAGTGGTACGTGCGCTCTCGATAGAGGTCCGTGAGAGGTCTGGCGGGAGCGTCGCGCGGTCTGAGGCGCGCGGGCGCAGGGTCCAGTCACGGGGAGAAGGGCGCGGGACGGCAGGCGCCGCGCCGCCGCGCCGACCCCTGCTGTTCCCACGCAACCGTATGCTCCACTATACTCCCCGCCTTGAAGAGTTATCTTCAACAGAAGTTGGCAAGGGGCATATGGTGTTGTATGCACGACGAACGATCCCTCTCCTGGTTCGAATGTCAGCGACTCTCGCTACGCCGTCTCTGCCAGGATGCAGCCGGAGGATGCGACCGAGTGGCCACATCAGTGGGGGTGATGTCTTGTCCATCACCAGTACAAGTGATCCCTCCTTCAGCTCCCCTTGAGACTCGTGCCATTTTGTTCGTCTCTGTAGAAGTAAAACATACTCATGCTCAAATCTGAACCAAAAATGTTGCTTCAATGCCTCGATGCGATTAAATCGCTGTAGTGAAGTGATTCGCCTATCCTGATATTGCTGGCATGGCAACGAACCGATCGATCGTCCAATAAGGAAATGAGCGGGAGTGAGGGAAGTAAGGTCGTTGGGATCGTTGGATAGTGGAGTGAGTGGCCTAGAATTTAGTATAGACTCTATTTGTATCAGTAGCGTAGCCATTTCTTCGAAATCTAGATGGGTTAAACCTAACACACGACGAAGATGGTGCTTTACAGATTTAACCGCAGACTCCCATAGTCCACCGAAGTGAGGAGTGTAGGCGGGTATAAAAGAAAAAATAATACAGAAATTGAAGTCTTGACAACGTTTTCCGAATCCTTATTAATACTCAATTTTCTTTTATCCTTTTAGTCCATGAGTGAGTTCCTGTGCAATATCAGGGATTACATTCTGAAAAATATCAGAGACCGCCTCGCATTACTGTTCTCTCCAACCCCCCCTGATCCCCTGGACAACTGGACTCTTCCTCCTCGGTCCAAGGAAATCTTACTTCAAAGTATTCAGTTTCAGATTGACCCCTCTCAGACATTTCCTGGCCCATCTCTTTTAATCGACATGTCTGCCCCGAAAGAATTAGACAACATTCATCCTTCGCTCCTCGGGATGGATTTAGAGGCATGTAGGAACACCAGTCTCATAGACCCTCTTTTTGACTTTCGAGAGGAGAACATGGCTATAGCTATGCCCCCCTCTCATGAGGAACAAAAAATCCCCACTTCATCTTCTCAAAAAAAGAAGAAAAAATCTCAGATACCACCGTCTCAAATATCCACAACATCCGATCATGTTTGTGACTGTCATAAGACCCTAAAAAGTGAAGTAGATATTGCTCTCACTTCCTACGTAAATCAGACATTTTATAACTTAAATGCTACTGACCTATCACAATTTTTGAATCAACTCAGGTCTTTAGATATAAATGGTTATAGCAAGAACAAAAATCAAGAGAGCCTGGCGGATGTCTTCTCCAGGTTTTTTGAAGTGACTGGAGATGGCTGGTCCAATTACAAGAGAGACGTAGCTGAACTGAGCAGCTTTGGGGCCCGAGGAATCTCCGCAGGGATCGGGGCAATCACTTCCGCGGTATTAACCTGTAAGTCCAAATCTTACGACGGGATGATCAGGTCCCTAGAACAGTCTGCCGAATACGCGGCCCTACAAAACAAGAATATGCAGGAGCAGACCATCAATACAAACACCGCTATTGAGGACCTAGCCCGTCAGTTCAATAAGGCTACGAGTGCCCTGGCAACACTTTTGACCTCAGTGGAGGAGAAAACATTGCAGCTTCATTCTATCGACACCCGTACCAGTCGATTCTCCTCCAAGTCACCTCCTTCTGTCGTTACTCAATCCACCCGCAATGAGGAGCCCACTGAGGGGAAACTGGTATTAGAGAAAGGCCACAAGTACAAATCTAGTCAAGGCATAATTTACGTTGATGATGCTGAAATTTGCATGTTCTTCCCTATCGACAATATAAACTGCTCTCCTCTCGAGGAACTAGTTACATGCCCCATTTCACTAAAAGCAAAGTCAACCCTGCTCAACCTGAACCTGGATCAGTTGAGTAAGACCTTATGCAAAGATCCCTCCATCATTGCCTGTATGAGGGGGGAAGACAAACGAGAAAAATTAGCTATCATCAAAAGATTACAGACCGCGATCCAGGCTGACACCAATCAGTGGGTCACCGTATGGGATCAGGAGGATTGATCATGAATGTTCTCTTCAAATTGACCAATCCTAATTGTACAGTAGACTATAAGTTGCCTTATGATTTTTAGTATTTTAAATGACAACCAATTAATCTCTCTTTATAAAAACCTTTTTTATTTTCATAAAGAGGTCTTAACTACATAAGTAGAAAGAAAAGTGCGGACTGTATAGGAAAACTGGCTTTAATCACGTATTACAATTTATATTTAGCCTAAGTGGTACGTGCGCTCTCGATAGAGGTCCGTGAGAGGTCTGGCGGGAGCGTCGCGCGGTCTGAGGCGCGCGGGCGCAGGGTCCAGTCACGGGGAGAAGGGCGCGGGACGGCAGGCGCCGCGCCGCCGCGCCGACCCCTGCTGTTCCCACGCAACCGTATGCTCCACTAAATCAAAGGGTATAAAAATGGAAATTAATGATTTATTAGAAGCTTTCGACGCAATTGAGACAGTGGAATTACTTTCAAATCCTAGGTTATTTACAAGGCCACAGGTTTATCGTGAAAGACAGGATTATTTCACATTATATGACGATAAAGACTTTTTTGTAAGATACAGGTTATCCAAAGCCAGTGTGTCATTTTTATTAGAGCCAATAGAACATCTTTTAGAATACCCAAACAACAGGTGTGTACTAAAAGCTAACTTTAATATGCTATACTTACATTTTATGTTTTTATGTATGCATTGTATCATTTAGGGATTTTTTATATAATATGACTACTTTGTTTTGTATTTCTATTATTAATTTAAATGTTTCGGAAGTTACTTTTTTAGACAATTGAAAAGGATATAATCATAAAAGCTTAACAAACTGCTAACTGTCTACGTTTCTTCAAACCATAAATCTGTACACAATAGAGCGTCCCTTCGTACAACTTTCCCAAGGCGTGGAAGTAACCCTTTTTGACAAAAGAAAAAGAAATTTCTAATCATAAAACTATAACAAATTGCAACGTTTCTTTAAAACAAATGTTAAAACTATTATTATATAAAACTAGATGTTCTATTGGAAGCGCCTTAGGAAATTTCGGCCAAGATGCAGGGTCGTTATGCAAGAAAGATGGGCCTGATAACCAAAGCGATGAATGTCACAATTTGTCGGCGCTAAGTCCACGCGAAGCGAGGTCTGCGGGGTTTTCACTGGAAGGTACGTAACGCCAGTCTCCACCCACAGTTTCTTGAATCTCTGAGACTCTATGACGAACAAATGTCTTTAATTTTGATGGGGATGTAGAGAGCCATCCCAGAACAATTGTAGAGTCGCACCAAAATACTGATTCGTCAATTTGTAACGTAAGAGAGTCGCATACCTTTGAATGCAATCGACTACCGATTAATGCTGCACACAACTCAAGTCGCGGTATTGTCGTTGCCTGGATAGGAGCGACTCTACTCTTTGCACTAAGCAGGTTAACGCACACATCTCCGTTAAGAGTGAGGCTCCGAACATAAATACATGCTCCGTAGCTTCTCTCCGATGCGTCTGTAAATACATGCAATTGTGTCAATATAGCAGAGTCACAGATTACCCTTCGTGGAATTTTTAAGTTATTTAGGAAAGGTAGAGTCCTATGAAAGTCATTCCAAGCTGATAAAATATGCTCGGGAATGGAGTCATCCCAAGAGCATTTGGAAAGCCATAGCATCAACAGATATCAACAGATCCTATAAATTAACACTTTTCAGTAGGCACTTATTTTACGAATAATTAAGGACAAACTATTAAAATGAGCACTGCACATACTTCAGCAGACATGGACGTGATTGAAGAACAACGCATTGCAGGCACTAAAAGATCAATTGCAGTAGATCCTGACACTTTGATCACCCTAGAAGAATCCAAGCGTCCCAGAGTAACTCTAGATAAAAGTAAAAAATCGAAGGTCCTCAGCGCAATTGCAAGGGGTTACTGGATGATTCTGTCAACTTTCTTCCCCGTAACCAACTCTGTTAACAAGGCTAATGAAGAAGCATTGAGGACGCGTGCACACTCAACCTTGCAAGTGGGTGTTCAGATTTCTAATATCTTATTTACGTTGCATACCTTCCATAGACAAGTAGCTGCTGGTCGCAAGGACACAAACGTTGTCACTAAATCAGGGTTGACAGATTTTACGATAACGATAGAGGGCCAGAATGTCTCTAAAGGCAGGGAAATGCTTAACACTGCATGGTTGCAAATAACTAATGAGTTAGGGTTACAGTATCGTAATTTCAATAGGACCGAAGACGAAGATAATTGGTATGGAACCTTTGGGCCATATATAGACTTCTTTTGTGGCTTTGGACTCCGCATGAAGGAGGTGCGACTAGGACATGATAAAATGCCAGTGACGAAGAGGGGGGAAACGATGCTGGAAATTCCCGTAAGGAAGTACGGACTAAATGGTGCGCACCACGTGCTGTTAGAGGGTTGCACGTTTCCCCCGGAAAAGAGGTCCTCTATGGCTCAGAGCATGGTTCCAATGACCGCCCTTCTATGCATGCTAAGGTCGGAGGGTATCTATCGAAACAAGTGGGCTTCTGCAGTCAAGAGAGCTTTCAATCATATCTCTATAATTGACGATATAATTGAAATAACCAAGACTCAGAAGTCCTCCTCCGAGGTTAGCACCATGGTAGGGCTTCTTGCCGAAATATGCCTAATAACCACAACCAGGCAAGCGACCCGTGTTTTCATACCAATCTCCATGTTTTGCCATGTTCTCGCTGCCACTCCGGAGGATAAAAAAGAAGCATTCCTTTCTTTCTACAACACTACAGGGTCAGGTGCATTCTACGTTTACAAAAAAGCCTTGGACTATAATTGGCTACTTACCTGTAGCATGACGGAGGAGGCAGCGGGGCAGGTGGATTTTCATTCGATCTTCGGTACCTACAAAGAGGATTTAGGCATTCTGGAAGAAATCACTAATGTGAAGAATTGGAAGACTCGTGAAGAGATTGGGAAGGGTTTTGTCAAGAGCACCAATGCATCTTCTAGTGTGAGAGTCAAACTACCAGTGTTATCGTACTATTCAAAAATGTCTTGTGCTAATCAAAGTGGGTTGCTCTAGGGAGTCTACAGCCAGGTCTCGTCTATGCCCACATTCAGTGGAAGGAGGGCACAGTTTTTCGGTGAGGACTTTTTCGACCATATCGAGAAAAAGCTGGCTGTAGGCTCCACTGGAAAGAGCATTCCTCAGATAGTGACTTCTTTGTCTCTAACGCTAGAAGAGTTAAGAAAGAAGGTAAAGGAATCTAGGGGGCGCTTGGATATGGGCACTACTGGATGGCGTCGTATGGATGACCTAGAACTCGAGAAATCCGGCTCGAAGGACCATGTAGAAAAGGGTGGTCTTCAATAATATAGAGAGCGTGGACTGTAATACACATTTAATAAACATTTTACACATTTTACAAATACAAACACGGAGACTCCGGTGCCTGTTAGAATCACAAGGAGATAAAGATAAGAATTTCTCGGGTATTTGGAATACTTGTGAAAGTTTGATTAAACAAGCTGAAGAAGAGGAGCCTTTACCAAAAATTTTTTCTCATTCTGAGCAGAAAGAGGTGGAATCTTATGCAAGATGTCCAAATATTCCGATTAAACAGGATCCAAGGAACTACTGGTGCAGTTAGAATAAATATCCAAAACTGAAAATACTTGCGCAAAAATACTTGTCTTATCAAATGACCTCAGTCGCTTCAGAACGTCTTTTTTCAACTGCAGATTTTGAATGAACATTTTTATTAATTTTTTCTTCAAACGTCTCAAGAATCAACCTTAAAGGACGACGCATAAGTATGAGAGCTGGTACCCACCTCAATAGACATGTGTGATTTTCACCAACACTTAGGGGACACCTAAGGTCTTAAAGGGGTCACTTAAATATAGGGGCCCGAACTTCGGTATCCTAAGTGCTAAGTGACAGTTTTTAGCAGTTTCTAAGAAACAAATCAAAGGGTATAAAAATGGAAATTAATGATTTATTAGAAGCTTTCGACGCAATTGAGACAGTGGAATTACTTTCAAATCCTAGGTTATTTACAAGGCCACAGGTTTATCGTGAAAGACAGGATTATTTCACATTATATGACGATAAAGACTTTTTTGTAAGATACAGGTTATCCAAAGCCAGTGTGTCATTTTTATTAGAGCCAATAGAACATCTTTTAGAATACCCAAACAACAGGTGTGTACTAAAAGCTAACTTTAATATGCTATACTTACATTTTATGTTTTTATGTATGCATTGTATCATTTAGGGATTTTTTATATAATATGACTACTTTGTTTTGTATTTCTATTATTAATTTAAATGTTTCGGAAGTTACTTTTTTAGACAATTGAAAAGGATATAATCATAAAAGCTTAACAAACTGCTAACTGTCTACGTTTCTTCAAACCATAAATCTGTACACAATAGAGCGTCCCTTCGTACAACTTTCCCAAGGCGTGGAAGTAACCCTTTTTGACAATAGAAAAAGAAATTTCTAATCATAAAACTATAACAAATTGCAACGTTTCTTTAAACCAAATGTTAAAACTATTATTATATAAAACTAGATGTTCTATTGGAAGCGCCTTAGGAAATTTCGGCCAAGATGCAGGGTCGTTATGCAAGAAAGATGGACCTGATAACCAAAGCGATGAATGTCACAATTTGTCGGCGCTAAGTCCACGCGAAGCGAGGTCTGCGGGGTTTTCACTGGAAGGTACGTAACGCCAGTCTCCACCCACAGTTTCTTGAATCTCTGAGACTCTATGACGAACAAATGTCTTTAATTTTGATGGGGATGTAGAGAGCCATCCCAGAACAATTGTAGAGTCGCACCAAAATACTGATTCGTCAATTTGTAACGTAAGAGAATCGCATACCTTTGAATGCAATCGACTACCGATTAATGCTGCACACAACTCAAGTCGCGGTATTGTCGTTGCCTGGATAGGAGCGACTCTACTCTTTGCACTAAGCAGGTTAACGCACACATCTCCGTTAAGAGTGAGGCTCCGAACATAAATACATGCTCCGTAGCTTCTCTCCGATGCGTCTGTAAATACATGCAATTGTGTCAATATAGCAGAGTCACAGATTACCCTTCGTGGAATTTTTAAGTTATTTAGGAAAGGTAGAGTCCTATGAAAGTCATTCCAAGCTGATAAAATATGCTCGGGAATGGAGTCATCCCAAGAGCATTTGGAAAGCCATAGCATCAACAGATATCAACAGATCCTATAAATTAACACTTTTCAGTAGGCACTTATTTTACGAATAATTAAGGACAAACTATTAAAATGAGCACTGCACATACTTCAGCAGACATGGACGTGATTGAAGAACAACGCATTGCAGGCACTAAAAGATCAATTGCAGTAGATCCTGACACTTTGATCACCCTAGAAGAATCCAAGCGTCCCAGAGTAACTCTAGATAAAAGTAAAAAATCGAAGGTCCTCAGCGCAATTGCAAGGGGTTACTGGATGATTCTGTCAACTTTCTTCCCCGTAACCAACTCTGTTAACAAGGCTAATGAAGAAGCATTGAGGACGCGTGCACACTCAACCTTGCAAGTGGGTGTTCAGATTTCTAATATCTTATTTACGTTGCATACCTTCCATAGACAAGTAGCTGCTGGTCGCAAGGACACAAACGTTGTCACTAAATCAGGGTTGACAGATTTTACGATAACGATAGAGGGCCAGAATGTCTCTAAAGGCAGGGAAATGCTTAACACTGCATGGTTGCAAATAACTAATGAGTTAGGGTTACAGTATCGTAATTTCAATAGGACCGAAGACGAAGATAATTGGTATGGAACCTTTGGGCCATATATAGACTTCTTTTGTGGCTTTGGACTCCGCATGAAGGAGGTGCGACTAGGACATGATAAAATGCCAGTGACGAAGAGGGGGGAAACGATGCTGGAAATTCCCGTAAGGAAGTACGGACTAAATGGTGCGCACCACGTGCTGTTAGAGGGTTGCACGTTTCCCCCGGAAAAGAGGTCCTCTATGGCTCAGAGCATGGTTCCAATGACCGCCCTTCTATGCATGCTAAGGTCGGAGGGTATCTATCGAAACAAGTGGGCTTCTGCAGTCAAGAGAGCTTTCAATCATATCTCTATAATTGACGATATAATTGAAATAACCAAGACTCAGAAGTCCTCCTCCGAGGTTAGCACCATGGTAGGGCTTCTTGCCGAAATATGCCTAATAACCACAACCAGGCAAGCGACCCGTGTTTTCATACCAATCTCCATGTTTTGCCATGTTCTCGCTGCCACTCCGGAGGATAAAAAAGAAGCATTCCTTTCTTTCTACAACACTACAGGGTCAGGTGCATTCTACGTTTACAAAAAAGCCTTGGACTATAATTGGCTACTTACCTGTAGCATGACGGAGGAGGCAGCGGGGCAGGTGGTTTTTCATTCGATCTTCGGTACCTACAAAGAGGATTTAGGCATTCTGGAAGAAATCACTAATGTGAAGAATTGGAAGACTCGTGAAGAGATTGGGAAGGGTTTTGTCAAGAGCACCAATGCATCTTCTAGTGTGAGAGTCAAACTACCAGTGTTATCGTACTATTCAAAAATGTCTTGTGCTAATCAAAGTGGGTTGCTCTAGGGAGTCTACAGCCAGGTCTCGTCTATGCCCACATTCAGTGGAAGGAGGGCACAGTTTTTCGGTGAGGACTTTTTCGACCATATCGAGAAAAAGCTGGCTGTAGGCTCCACTGGAAAGAGCATTCCTCAGATAGTGACTTCTTTGTCTCTAACGCTAGAAGAGTTAAGAAAGAAGGTAAAGGAATCTAGGGGGCGCTTGGATATGGGCACTACTGGATGGCGTCGTATGGATGACCTAGAACTCGAGAAATCCGGCTCGAAGGACCATGTAGAAAAGGGTGGTCTTCAATAATATAGAGAGCGTGGACTGTAATACACATTTAATAAACATTTTACACATTTTACAAATACAAACACGGAGACTCCGGTGCCTGTTAGAATCACAAGGAGATAAAGATAAGAATTTCTCGGGTATTTGGAATACTTGTGAAAGTTTGATTAAACAAGCTGAAGAAGAGGAGCCTTTACCAAACATTTTTTCTCATTCTGAGCAGAAAGAGGTGGAATCTTATGCAAGATGTCCAAATATTCCGATTAAACAGGATCCAAGGAACTACTGGTGCAGTTAGAATAAATATCCAAAACTGAAAATACTTGCGCAAAAATACTTGTCTTATCAAATGACCTCAGTCGCTTCAGAACGTCTTTTTTCAACTGCAGATTTTGAATGAACATTTTTATTAATTTTTTCTTCAAACGTCTCAAGAATCAACCTTAAAGGACGACGCATAAGTATGAGAGCTGGTACCCACCTCAATAGACATGTGTGATTTTCACCAACACTTAGGGGACACCTAAGGTCTTAAAGGGGTCACTTAAATATAGGGGCCCGAACTTCGGTATCCTAAGTGCTAAGTGACAGTTTTTAGCAGTTTCTAAGAAACAAATCAAAGGGTATAAAAATGGAAATTAATGATTTATTAGAAGCTTTCGACGCAATTGAGACAGTGGAATTACTTTCAAATCCTAGGTTATTTACAAGGCCACAGGTTTATCGTGAAAGACAGGATTATTTCACATTATATGACGATAAAGACTTTTTTGTAAGATACAGGTTATCCAAAGCCAGTGTGTCATTTTTATTAGAGCCAATAGAACATCTTTTAGAATACCCAAACAACAGGTGTGTACTAAAAGCTAACTTTAATATGCTATACTTACATTTTATGTTTTTATGTATGCATTGTATCATTTAGGGATTTTTTATATAATATGACTACTTTGTTTTGTATTTCTATTATTAATTTAAATGTTTCGGAAGTTACTTTTTTAGACAATTGAAAAGGATATAATCATAAAAGCTTAACAAACTGCTAACTGTCTACGTTTCTTCAAACCATAAATCTGTACACAATAGAGCGTCCCTTCGTACAACTTTCCCAAGGCGTGGAAGTAACCCTTTTTGACAATAGAAAAAGAAATTTCTAATCATAAAACTATAACAAATTGCAACGTTTCTTTAAAACAAATGTTAAAACTATTATTATATAAAACTAGATGTTCTATTGGAAGCGCCTTAGGAAATTTCGGCCAAGATGCAGGGTCGTTATGCAAGAAAGATGGACCTGATAACCAAAGCGATGAATGTCACAATTTGTCGGCGCTAAGTCCACGCGAAGCGAGGTCTGCGGGGTTTTCACTGGAAGGTACGTAACGCCAGTCTCCACCCACAGTTTCTTGAATCTCTGAGACTCTATGACGAACAAATGTCTTTAATTTTGATGGGGATGTAGAGAGCCATCCCAGAACAATTGTAGAGTCGCACCAAAATACTGATTCGTCAATTTGTAACGTAAGAGAATCGCATACCTTTGAATGCAATCGACTACCGATTAATGCTGCACACAACTCAAGTCGCGGTATTGTCGTTGCCTGGATAGGAGCGACTCTACTCTTTGCACTAAGCAGGTTAACGCACACATCTCCGTTAAGAGTGAGGCTCCGAACATAAATACATGCTCCGTAGCTTCTCTCCGATGCGTCTGTAAATACATGCAATTGTGTCAATATAGCAGAGTCACAGATTACCCTTCGTGGAATTTTTAAGTTATTTAGGAAAGGTAGAGTCCTATGAAAGTCATTCCAAGCTGATAAAATATGCTCGGGAATGGAGTCATCCCAAGAGCATTTGGAAAGCCATAGCATCAACAGATATCAACAGATCCTATAAATTAACACTTTTCAGTAGGCACTTATTTTACGAATAATTAAGGACAAACTATTAAAATGAGCACTGCACATACTTCAGCAGACATGGACGTGATTGAAGAACAACGCATTGCAGGCACTAAAAGATCAATTGCAGTAGATCCTGACACTTTGATCACCCTAGAAGAATCCAAGCGTCCCAGAGTAACTCTAGATAAAAGTAAAAAATCGAAGGTCCTCAGCGCAATTGCAAGGGGTTACTGGATGATTCTGTCAACTTTCTTCCCCGTAACCAACTCTGTTAACAAGGCTAATGAAGAAGCATTGAGGACGCGTGCACACTCAACCTTGCAAGTGGGTGTTCAGATTTCTAATATCTTATTTACGTTGCATACCTTCCATAGACAAGTAGCTGCTGGTCGCAAGGACACAAACGTTGTCACTAAATCAGGGTTGACAGATTTTACGATAACGATAGAGGGCCAGAATGTCTCTAAAGGCAGGGAAATGCTTAACACTGCATGGTTGCAAATAACTAATGAGTTAGGGTTACAGTATCGTAATTTCAATAGGACCGAAGACGAAGATAATTGGTATGGAACCTTTGGGCCATATATAGACTTCTTTTGTGGCTTTGGACTCCGCATGAAGGAGGTGCGACTAGGACATGATAAAATGCCAGTGACGAAGAGGGGGGAAACGATGCTGGAAATTCCCGTAAGGAAGTACGGACTAAATGGTGCGCACCACGTGCTGTTAGAGGGTTGCACGTTTCCCCCGGAAAAGAGGTCCTCTATGGCTCAGAGCATGGTTCCAATGACCGCCCTTCTATGCATGCTAAGGTCGGAGGGTATCTATCGAAACAAGTGGGCTTCTGCAGTCAAGAGAGCTTTCAATCATATCTCTATAATTGACGATATAATTGAAATAACCAAGACTCAGAAGTCCTCCTCCGAGGTTAGCACCATGGTAGGGCTTCTTGCCGAAATATGCCTAATAACCACAACCAGGCAAGCGACCCGTGTTTTCATACCAATCTCCATGTTTTGCCATGTTCTCGCTGCCACTCCGGAGGATAAAAAAGAAGCATTCCTTTCTTTCTACAACACTACAGGGTCGGGTGCATTCTACGTTTACAAAAAAGCCTTGGACTATAATTGGCTACTTACCTGTAGCATGACGGAGGAGGCAGCGGGGCAGGTGGTTTTTCATTCGATCTTCGGTACCTACAAAGAGGATTTAGGCATTCTGGAAGAAATCACTAATGTGAAGAATTGGAAGACTCGTGAAGAGATTGGGAAGGGTTTTGTCAAGAGCACCAATGCATCTTCTAGTGTGAGAGTCAAACTACCAGTGTTATCGTACTATTCAAAAATGTCTTGTGCTAATCAAAGTGGGTTGCTCTAGGGAGTCTACAGCCAGGTCTCGTCTATGCCCACATTCAGTGGAAGGAGGGCACAGTTTTTCGGTGAGGACTTTTTCGACCATATCGAGAAAAAGCTGGCTGTAGGCTCCACTGGAAAGAGCATTCCTCAGATAGTGACTTCTTTGTCTCTAACGCTAGAAGAGTTAAGAAAGAAGGTAAAGGAATCTAGGGGGCGCTTGGATATGGGCACTACTGGATGGCGTCGTATGGATGACCTAGAACTCGAGAAATCCGGCTCGAAGGACCATGTAGAAAAGGGTGGTCTTCAATAATATAGAGAGCGTGGACTGTAATACACATTTAATAAACATTTTACACATTTTACAAATACAAACACGGAGACTCCGGTGCCTGTTAGAATCACAAGGAGATAAAGATAAGAATTTCTCGGGTATTTGGAATACTTGTGAAAGTTTGATTAAACAAGCTGAAGAAGAGGAGCCTTTACCAAACATTTTTTCTCATTCTGAGCAGAAAGAGGTGGAATCTTATGCAAGATGTCCAAATATTCCGATTAAACAGGATCCAAGGAACTACTGGTGCAGTTAGAATAAATATCCAAAACTGAAAATACTTGCGCAAAAATACTTGTCTTATCAAATGACCTCAGTCGCTTCAGAACGTCTTTTTTCAACTGCAGATTTTGAATGAACATTTTTATTAATTTTTTCTTCAAACGTCTCAAGAATCAACCTTAAAGGACGACGCATAAGTATGAGAGCTGGTACCCACCTCAATAGACATGTGTGATTTTCACCAACACTTAGGGGACACCTAAGGTCTTAAAGGGGTCACTTAAATATAGGGGCCCGAACTTCGGTATCCTAAGTGCTAAGTGACAGTTTTTAGCAGTTTCTAAGAAACAAATCAAAGGGTATAAAAATGGAAATTAATGATTTATTAGAAGCTTTCGACGCAATTGAGACAGTGGAATTACTTTCAAATCCTAGGTTATTTACAAGGCCACAGGTTTATCGTGAAAGACAGGATTATTTCACATTATATGACGATAAAGACTTTTTTGTAAGATACAGGTTATCCAAAGCCAGTGTGTCATTTTTATTAGAGCCAATAGAACATCTTTTAGAATACCCAAACAACAGGTGTGTACTAAAAGCTAACTTTAATATGCTATACTTACATTTTATGTTTTTATGTATGCATTGTATCATTTAGGGATTTTTTATATAATATGACTACTTTGTTTTGTATTTCTATTATTAATTTAAATGTTTCGGAAGTTACTTTTTTAGACAATTGAAAAGGATATAATCATAAAAGCTTAACAAACTGCTAACTGTCTACGTTTCTTCAAACCATAAATCTGTACACAATAGAGCGTCCCTTCGTACAACTTTCCCAAGGCGTGGAAGTAACCCTTTTTGACAATAGAAAAAGAAATTTCTAATCATAAAACTATAACAAATTGCAACGTTTCTTTAAAACAAATGTTAAAACTATTATTATATAAAACTAGATGTTCTATTGGAAGCGCCTTAGGAAATTTCGGCCAAGATGCAGGGTCGTTATGCAAGAAAGATGGGCCTGATAACCAAAGCGATGAATGTCACAATTTGTCGGCGCTAAGTCCACGCGAAGCGAGGTCTGCGGGGTTTTCACTGGAAGGTACGTAACGCCAGTCTCCACCCACAGTTTCTTGAATCTCTGAGACTCTATGACGAACAAATGTCTTTAATTTTGATGGGGATGTAGAGAGCCATCCCAGAACAATTGTAGAGTCGCACCAAAATACTGATTCGTCAATTTGTAACGTAAGAGAATCGCATACCTTTGAATGCAATCGACTACCGATTAATGCTGCACACAACTCAAGTCGCGGTATTGTCGTTGCCTGGATAGGAGCGACTCTACTCTTTGCACTAAGCAGGTTAACGCACACATCTCCGTTAAGAGTGAGGCTCCGAACATAAATACATGCTCCGTAGCTTCTCTCCGATGCGTCTGTAAATACATGCAATTGTGTCAATATAGCAGAGTCACAGATTACCCTTCGTGGAATTTTTAAGTTATTTAGGAAAGGTAGAGTCCTATGAAAGTCATTCCAAGCTGATAAAATATGCTCGGGAATGGAGTCATCCCAAGAGCATTTGGAAAGCCATAGCATCAACAGATATCAACAGATCCTATAAATTAACACTTTTCAGTAGGCACTTATTTTACGAATAATTAAGGACAAACTATTAAAATGAGCACTGCACATACTTCAGCAGACATGGACGTGATTGAAGAACAACGCATTGCAGGCACTAAAAGATCAATTGCAGTAGATCCTGACACTTTGATCACCCTAGAAGAATCCAAGCGTCCCAGAGTAACTCTAGATAAAAGTAAAAAATCGAAGGTCCTCAGCGCAATTGCAAGGGGTTACTGGATGATTCTGTCAACTTTCTTCCCCGTAACCAACTCTGTTAACAAGGCTAATGAAGAAGCATTGAGGACGCGTGCACACTCAACCTTGCAAGTGGGTGTTCAGATTTCTAATATCTTATTTACGTTGCATACCTTCCATAGACAAGTAGCTGCTGGTCGCAAGGACACAAACGTTGTCACTAAATCAGGGTTGACAGATTTTACGATAACGATAGAGGGCCAGAATGTCTCTAAAGGCAGGGAAATGCTTAACACTGCATGGTTGCAAATAACTAATGAGTTAGGGTTACAGTATCGTAATTTCAATAGGACCGAAGACGAAGATAATTGGTATGGAACCTTTGGGCCATATATAGACTTCTTTTGTGGCTTTGGACTCCGCATGAAGGAGGTGCGACTAGGACATGATAAAATGCCAGTGACGAAGAGGGGGGAAACGATGCTGGAAATTCCCGTAAGGAAGTACGGACTAAATGGTGCGCACCACGTGCTGTTAGAGGGTTGCACGTTTCCCCCGGAAAAGAGGTCCTCTATGGCTCAGAGCATGGTTCCAATGACCGCCCTTCTATGCATGCTAAGGTCGGAGGGTATCTATCGAAACAAGTGGGCTTCTGCAGTCAAGAGAGCTTTCAATCATATCTCTATAATTGACGATATAATTGAAATAACCAAGACTCAGAAGTCCTCCTCCGAGGTTAGCACCATGGTAGGGCTTCTTGCCGAAATATGCCTAATAACCACAACCAGGCAAGCGACCCGTGTTTTCATACCAATCTCCATGTTTTGCCATGTTCTCGCTGCCACTCCGGAGGATAAAAAAGAAGCATTCCTTTCTTTCTACAACACTACAGGGTCGGGTGCATTCTACGTTTACAAAAAAGCCTTGGACTATAATTGGCTACTTACCTGTAGCATGACGGAGGAGGCAGCGGGGCAGGTGGTTTTTCATTCGATCTTCGGTACCTACAAAGAGGATTTAGGCATTCTGGAAGAAATCACTAATGTGAAGAATTGGAAGACTCGTGAAGAGATTGGGAAGGGTTTTGTCAAGAGCACCAATGCATCTTCTAGTGTGAGAGTCAAACTACCAGTGTTATCGTACTATTCAAAAATGTCTTGTGCTAATCAAAGTGGGTTGCTCTAGGGAGTCTACAGCCAGGTCTCGTCTATGCCCACATTCAGTGGAAGGAGGGCACAGTTTTTCGGTGAGGACTTTTTCGACCATATCGAGAAAAAGCTGGCTGTAGGCTCCACTGGAAAGAGCATTCCTCAGATAGTGACTTCTTTGTCTCTAACGCTAGAAGAGTTAAGAAAGAAGGTAAAGGAATCTAGGGGGCGCTTGGATATGGGCACTACTGGATGGCGTCGTATGGATGACCTAGAACTCGAGAAATCCGGCTCGAAGGACCATGTAGAAAAGGGTGGTCTTCAATAATATAGAGAGCGTGGACTGTAATACACATTTAATAAACATTTTACACATTTTACAAATACAAACACGGAGACTCCGGTGCCTGTTAGAATCACAAGGAGATAAAGATAAGAATTTCTCGGGTATTTGGAATACTTGTGAAAGTTTGATTAAACAAGCTGAAGAAGGGGAGCCTTTACCAAACATTTTTTCTCATTCTGAGCAGAAAGAGGTGGAATCTTATGCAAGATGTCCAAATATTCCGATTAAACAGGATCCAAGGAACTACTGGTGCAGTTAGAATAAATATCCAAAACTGAAAATACTTGCGCAAAAATACTTGTCTTATCAAATGACCTCAGTCGCTTCAGAACGTCTTTTTTCAACTGCAGATTTTGAATGAACATTTTTATTAATTTTTTCTTCAAACGTCTCAAGAATCAACCTTAAAGGACGACGCATAAGTATGAGAGCTGGTACCCACCTCAATAGACATGTGTGATTTTCACCAACACTTAGGGGACACCTAAGGTCTTAAAGGGGTCACTTAAATATAGGGGCCCGAACTTCGGTATCCTAAGTGCTAAGTGACAGTTTTTAGCAGTTTCTAAGAAACAAATCAAAGGGTATAAAAATGGAAATTAATGATTTATTAGAAGCTTTCGACGCAATTGAGACAGTGGAATTACTTTCAAATCCTAGGTTATTTACAAGGCCACAGGTTTATCGTGAAAGACAGGATTATTTCACATTATATGACGATAAAGACTTTTTTGTAAGATACAGGTTATCCAAAGCCAGTGTGTCATTTTTATTAGAGCCAATAGAACATCTTTTAGAATACCCAAACAACAGGTGTGTACTAAAAGCTAACTTTAATATGCTATACTTACATTTTATGTTTTTATGTATGCATTGTATCATTTAGGGATTTTTTATATAATATGACTACTTTGTTTTGTATTTCTATTATTAATTTAAATGTTTCGGAAGTTACTTTTTTAGACAATTGAAAAGGATATAATAATAAAAGCTTAACAAACTGCTAACTGTCTACGTTTCTTCAAACCATAAATCTGTACACAATAGAGCGTCCCTTCGTACAACTTTCCCAAGGCGTGGAAATAACCCTTTGTCAATAGAAAAAGAAATTTCTAATCATAAAACTATAACAAATTGCAACGTTTCTTTAAAACAAATGTTAAAACTATTATTATATAAAACTAGATGTTCTATTGGAAGCGCCTTAGGAAATTTCGGCCAAGATGCAGGGTCGTTATGCAAGAAAGATGGGCCTGATAACCAAAGCGATGAATGTCACAATTTGTCGGCGCTAAGTCCACGCGAAGCGAGGTCTGCGGGGTTTTCACTGGAAGGTACGTAACGCCAGTCTCCACCCACAGTTTCTTGAATCTCTGAGACTCTATGACGAACAAATGTCTTTAATTTTGATGGGGATGTAGAGAGCCATCCCAGAACAATTGTAGAGTCGCACCAAAATACTGATTCGTCAATTTGTAACGTAAGAGAGTCGCATACCTTTGAATGCAATCGACTACCGATTAATGCTGCACACAACTCAAGTCGCGGTATTGTCGTTGCCTGGATAGGAGCGACTCTACTCTTTGCACTAAGCAGGTTAACGCACACATCTCCGTTAAGAGTGAGGCTCCGAACATAAATACATGCTCCGTAGCTTCTCTCCGATGCGTCTGTAAATACATGCAATTGTGTCAATATAGCAGAGTCACAGATTACCCTTCGTGGAATTTTTAAGTTATTTAGGAAAGGTAGAGTCCTATGAAAGTCATTCCAAGCTGATAAAATATGCTCGGGAATGGAGTCATCCCAAGAGCATTTGGAAAGCCATAGCATCAACAGATATCAACAGATCCTATAAATTAACACTTTTCAGTAGGCACTTATTTTACGAATAATTAAGGACAAACTATTAAAATGAGCACTGCACATACTTCAGCAGACATGGACGTGATTGAAGAACAACGCATTGCAGGCACTAAAAGATCAATTGCAGTAGATCCTGACACTTTGATCACCCTAGAAGAATCCAAGCGTCCCAGAGTAACTCTAGATAAAAGTAAAAAATCGAAGGTCCTCAGCGCAATTGCAAGGGGTTACTGGATGATTCTGTCAACTTTCTTCCCCGTAACCAACTCTGTTAACAAGGCTAATGAAGAAGCATTGAGGACGCGTGCACACTCAACCTTGCAAGTGGGTGTTCAGATTTCTAATATCTTATTTACGTTGCATACCTTCCATAGACAAGTAGCTGCTGGTCGCAAGGACACAAACGTTGTCACTAAATCAGGGTTGACAGATTTTACGATAACGATAGAGGGCCAGAATGTCTCTAAAGGCAGGGAAATGCTTAACACTGCATGGTTGCAAATAACGAATGAGTTAGGGTTACAGTATCGTAATTTCAATAGGACCGAAGACGAAGATAATTGGTATGGAACCTTTCTGCCATATATAGACTTTTTTTGTGGCTTTGGACTCCGCATGAAGGAGGTGCGACTAGGACATGATAAAATGCCAGTGACGAAGAGGGGGGAAACGATGCTGGAAATTCCCGTAAGGAAGTACGGACTAAATGGTGCGCACCACGTGCTGTTAGAGGGTTGCACGTTTCCCCCGGAAAAGAGGTCCTCTATGGCTCAGAGCATGGGTCCAATGACCGCCCTTCTATGCATGCTAAGGTCGGAGGGTATCTATCGAAACAAGTGGGCTTCTGCAGTCAAGAGAGCTTTCAATCATATCTCTATAATTGACGATATAATTGAAATAACCAAGACTCAGAAGTCCTCCTCCGAGGTTAGCACCATGGTAGGGCTTCTTGCCGAAATATGCCTAATAACCACAACCAGGCAAGCGACCCGTGTTTTCATACCAATCTCCATGTTTTGCCATGTTCTCGCTGCCACTCCGGAGGATAAAAAAGAAGCATTCCTTTCTTTCTACAACACTACAGGGTCGGGTGCATTCTACGTTTACAAAAAAGCCTTGGACTATAATTGGCTACTTACCTGTAGCATGACGGAGGAGGCAGCGGGGCAGGTGGTTTTTCATTCGATCTTCGGTACCTACAAAGAGGATTTAGGCATTCTGGAAGAAATCACTAATGTGAAGAATTGGAAGACTCGTGAAGAGATTGGGAAGGGTTTTGTCAAGAGCACCAATGCATCTTCTAGTGTGAGAGTCAAACTACCAGTGTTATCGTACTATTCAAAAATGTCTTGTGCTAATCAAAGTGGGTTGCTCTCGGGAGTCTACAGCCAGGTCTCGTCTATGCCCACATTCAGTGGAAGGAGGGCACAGTTTTTCGGTGAGGACTTTTTCGACCATATCGAGAAAAAGCTGGCTGTAGGCTCCACTGGAAAGAGCATTCCTCAGATAGTGACTTCTTTGTCTCTAACGCTAGAAGAGTTAAGAAAGAAGGTAAAGGAATCTAGGGGGCGCTTGGATATGGGCACTACTGGATGGCGTCGTATGGATGACCTAGAACTCGAGAAATCCGGCTCGAAGGACCATGTAGAAAAGGGTGGTCTTCAATAATATAGAGAGCGTGGACTGTAATACACATTTAATAAACATTTTACAAATACAAACACGGAGACTCCGGTGCCTGTTAGAATCACAAGGAGATAAAGATAAGAATTTCTCGGGTATTTGGAATACTTGTGAAAGTTTGATTAAACAAGCTGAAGAAGAGGAGCCTTTACCAAACATTTTTTCTCATTCTGAGCAGAAAGAGGTGGAATCTTATGCAAGATGTCCAAATATTCCGATTAAACAGGATCCAAGGAACTACTGGTGCAGTTAGAATAAATATCCAAAACTGAAAATACTTGCGCAAAAATACTTGTCTTATCAAATGACCTCAGTCGCTTCAGAACGTCTTTTTTCAACTGCAGATTTTGAATGAACATTTTTATTAATTTTTTCTTCAAACGTCTCAAGAATCAACCTTAAAGGACGACGCATAAGTATGAGAGCTGGTACCCACCTCAATAGACATGTGTGATTTTCACCAACACTTAGGGGACACCTAAGGTCTTAAAGGGGTCACTTAAATATAGGGGCCCGAACTTCGGTATCCTAAGCGCTAAGTGACAGTTTTTAGCAGTTTCTAAGAAACAAATCAAAGGGTATAAAAATGGAAATTAATGATTTATTAGAAGCTTTCGACGCAATTGAGACAGTGGAATTACTTTCAAATCCTAGGTTATTTACAAGGCCACAGGTTTATCGTGAAAGACAGGATTATTTCACATTATATGACGATAAAGACTTTTTTGTAAGATACAGGTTATCCAAAGCCAGTGTGTCATTTTTATTAGAGCCAATAGAACATCTTTTAGAATACCCAAACAACAGGTGTGTACTAAAAGCTAACTTTAATATGCTATACTTACATTTTATGTTTTTATGTATGCATTGTATCATTTAGGGATTTTTTATATAATATGACTACTTTGTTTTGTATTTCTATTATTAATTTAAATGTTTCGGAAGTTACTTTTTTAGACAATTGAAAAGGATATAATCATAAAAGCTTAACAAACTGCTAACTGTCTACTATTCTTCAAACCATAAATCTGTACACAATAGAGCGTCCCTTCGTACAACTTTCCCAAGGCGTGGAAGTAACCCTTTTTGACAATAGAAAAAGAAATTTCTAATCATAAAACTATAACAAATTGCAACGTTTCTTTAAAACAAATGTTAAAACTATTATTATATAAAACTAGATGTTCTATTGGAAGCGCCTTAGGAAATTTCGGCCAAGATGCAGGGTCGTTATGCAAGAAAGATGGGCCTGATAACCAAAGCGATGAATGTCACAATTTGTCGGCGCTAAGTCCACGCGAAGCGAGGTCTGCGGGGTTTTCACTGGAAGGTACGTAACGCCAGTCTCCACCCACAGTTTCTTGAATCTCTGAGACTCTATGACGAACAAATGTCTTTAATTTTGATGGGGATGTAGAGAGCCATCCCAGAACAATTGTAGAGTCGCACCAAAATACTGATTCGTCAATTTGTAACGTAAGAGAGTCGCATACCTTTGAATGCAATCGACTACCGATTAATGCTGCACACAACTCAAGTCGCGGTATTGTCGTTGCCTGGATAGGAGCGACTCTACTCTTTGCACTAAGCAGGTTAACGCACACATCTCCGTTAAGAGTGAGGCTCCGAACATAAATACATGCTCCGTAGCTTCTCTCCGATGCGTCTGTAAATACATGCAATTGTGTCAATATAGCAGAGTCACAGATTACCCTTCGTGGAATTTTTAAGTTATTTAGGAAAGGTAGAGTCCTATGAAAGTCATTCCAAGCTGATAAAATATGCTCGGGAATGGAGTCATCCCAAGAGCATTTGGAAAGCCATAGCATCAACAGATATCAACAGATCCTATAAATTAACACTTTTCAGTAGGCACTTATTTTACGAATAATTAAGGACAAACTATTAAAATGAGCACTGCACATACTTCAGCAGACATGGACGTGATTGAAGAACAACGCATTGCAGGCACTAAAAGATCAATTGCAATAGATCCTGACACTTTGATCACCCTAGAAGAATCCAAGCGTCCCAGAGTAACTCTAGATAAAAGTAAAAAATCGAAGGTCCTCAGCGCAATTGCAAGGGGTTACTGGATGATTCTGTCAACTTTCTTCCCCGTAACCAACTCTGTTAACAAGGCTAATGAAGAAGCATTGAGGACGCGTGCACACTCAACCTTGCAAGTGGGTGTTCAGATTTCTAATATCTTATTTACGTTGCATACCTTCCATAGACAAGTAGCTGCTGGTCGCAAGGACACAAACGTTGTCACTAAATCAGGGTTGACAGATTTTACGATAACGATAGAGGGCCAGAATGTCTCTAAAGGCAGGGAAATGCTTAACACTGCATGGTTGCAAATAACGAATGAGTTAGGGTTACAGTATCGTAATTTCAATAGGACCGAAGACGAAGATAATTGGTATGGAACCTTTCTGCCATATATAGACTTTTTTTGTGGCTTTGGACTCCGCATGAAGGAGGTGCGACTAGGACATGATAAAATGCCAGTGACGAAGAGGGGGGAAACGATGCTGGAAATTCCCGTAAGGAAGTACGGACTAAATGGTGCGCACCACGTGCTGTTAGAGGGTTGCACGTTTCCCCCGGAAAAGAGGTCCTCTATGGCTCAGAGCATGGGTCCAATGACCGCCCTTCTATGCATGCTAAGGTCGGAGGGTATCTATCGAAACAAGTGGGCTTCTGCAGTCAAGAGAGCTTTCAATCATATCTCTATAATTGACGATATAATTGAAATAACCAAGACTCAGAAGTCCTCCTCCGAGGTTAGCACCATGGTAGGGCTTCTTGCCGAAATATGCCTAATAACCACAACCAGGCAAGCGACCCGTGTTTTCATACCAATCTCCATGTTTTGCCATGTTCTCGCTGCCACTCCGGAGGATAAAAAAGAAGCATTCCTTTCTTTCTACAACACTACAGGGTCGGGTGCATTCTACGTTTACAAAAAAGCCTTGGACTATAATTGGCTACTTACCTGTAGCATGACGGAGGAAGCAGCGGGGCAGGTGGTTTTTCATTCGATCTTCGGTACCTACAAAGAGGATTTAGGCATTCTGGAAGAAATCACTAATGTGAAGAATTGGAAGACTCGTGAAGAGATTGGGAAGGGTTTTGTCAAGAGCACCAATGCATCTTCTAGTGTGAGAGTCAAACTACCAGTGTTATCGTACTATTCAAAAATGTCTTGTGCTAATCAAAGTGGGTTGCTCTCGGGAGTCTACAGCCAGGTCTCGTCTATGCCCACATTCAGTGGAAGGAGGGCACAGTTTTTCGGTGAGGACTTTTTCGACCATATCGAGAAAAAGCTGGCTGTAGGCTCCACTGGAAAGAGCATTCCTCAGATAGTGACTTCTTTGTCTCTAACGCTAGAAGAGTTAAGAAAGAAGGTAAAGGAATCTAGGGGGCGCTTGGATATGGGCACTACTGGATGGCGTCGTATGGATGACCTAGAACTCGAGAAATCCGGCTCGAAGGACCATGTAGAAAAGGGTGGTCTTCAATAATATAGAGAGCGTGGACTGTAATACACATTTAATAAACATTTTACACATTTTACAAATACAAACACGGAGACTCCGGTGCCTGTTAGAATCACAAGGAGATAAAGATAAGAATTTCTCGGGTATTTGGAATACTTGTGAAAGTTTGATTAAACAAGCTGAAGAAGAGGAGCCTTTACCAAACATTTTTTCTCATTCTGAGCAGAAAGAGGTGGAATCTTATGCAAGATGTCCAAATATTCCGATTAAACAGGATCCAAGGAACTACTGGTGCAGTTAGAATAAATATCCAAAACTGAAAATACTTGCGCAAAAATACTTGTCTTATCAAATGACCTCAGTCGCTTCAGAACGTCTTTTTTCAACTGCAGATTTTGAATGAACATTTTTATTAATTTTTTCTTCAAACGTCTCAAGAATCAACCTTAAAGGACGACGCATAAGTATGAGAGCTGGTACCCACCTCAATAGACATGTGTGATTTTCACCAACACTTAGGGGACACCTAAGGTCTTAAAGGGGTCACTTAAATATAGGGGCCCGAACTTCGGTATCCTAAGTGCTAAGTGACAGTTTTTAGCAGTTTCTAAGAAACAAATCAAAGGGTATAAAATGGAAATTAATGATTTATTAGCTTTCGACGCAATTGAGACAGTGGAATTACTTTCAAATCCTAGGTTATTTACAAGGCCACAGGTTTATCGTGAAAGACAGGATTATTTCACATTATATGACGATAAAGACTTTTTTGTAAGATACAGGTTATCCAAAGCCAGTGTGTCATTTTTATTAGAGCCAATAGAACATCTTTTAGAATACCCAAACAACAGGTGTGTACTAAAAGCTAACTTTAATATGCTATACTTACATTTTATGTTTTTATGTATGCATTGTATCATTTAGGGATTTTTTATATAATATGCCTACTTTGTTTTGTATTTCTATTATTAATTTAAATGTTTCGGAAGTTACTTTTTTAGACAATTGAAAAGGATATAATCATAAAAGCTTAACAAACTGCTAACTGTCTACGTTTCTTCAAACCATAAATCTGTACACAATAGAGCGTCCCTTCGTACAACTTTCCCAAGGCGCGGAAGTAACCCTTTTTGACAATAGAAAAATATATTTCTAATCATAAAACTATAACAAATTGCAACGTTTCTTTAAAACAAATGTTAAAACTATTATTATATAAAACTAGATGTTCTATTGGAAGCGCCTTAGGAAATTTCGGCCAAGATGCAGGGTCGTTATGCAAGAAAGATGGGCCTGATAACCAAAGCGATGAATGTCGCAATTTGTCGGCGCTAAGTCCACGCGAAGCGAGGTCTGCGGGGTTTTCACTGAAAGGTACGTAACGCCAGTCTCCACCCACAGTTTCTTGAATCTCTGAGACTCTATGACGAACAAATGTCTTTAATTTTGATGGGGATGTAGAGAGCCATCCCAGAACAATTGTAGAGTCGCACCAAAATACTGATTCAGGTCAAAATGAATCGCATACCTTTGAATGCAATCGACTACCGATTAATGCTGCACACAACTCAAGTCGCGGTATTGTCGTTGCCTGGATAGGAGCGACTCTACTCTTTGCACTAAGCAGGTTAACGCACACATCTCCGTTAAGAGTGAGGCTCCGAACATAAATACATGCTCCGTAGCTTCTCTCCGATGCGTCTGTAAATACATGCAATTGTGTCAATATAGCAGAGTCACAGATTACCCTTCGTGGAATTTTTAAGTTATTTAGGAAAGGTAGAGTCCTATGAAAGTCATTCCAAGCTGATAAAATATGCTCGGGAATGGAGTCATCCCAAGAGCATTTGGAAAGCCATAGCATCAACAGATATCAACAGATCCTATAAATTAACACTTTTCAGTAGGCACTTATTTTACGAATAATTAAGGACAAACTATTAAAATGAGCACTGCACATACTTCAGCAGACATGGACGTGATTGAAGAACAACGCATTGCAGGCACTAAAAGATCAATTGCAGTAGATCCTGACACTTTGATCACCCTAGAAGAATCCAAGCGTCCCAGAGTAACTCTAGATAAAAGTAAAAAATCGAAGGTCCTCAGCGCAATTGCAAGGGGTTACTGGATGATTCTGTCAACTTTCTTCCCCGTAACCAACTCTGTTAACAAGGCTAATGAAGAAGCATTGAGGACGCGTGCACACTCAACCTTGCAAGTGGGTGTTCAGATTTCTAATATCTTATTTACGTTGCATACCTTCCATAGACAAGTAGCTGCTGGTCGCAAGGACACAAACGTTGTCACTAAATCAGGGTTGACAGATTTTACGATAACGATAGAGGGCCAGAATGTCTCTAAAGGCAGGGAAATGCTTAACACTGCATGGTTGCAAATAACGAATGAGTTAGGGTTACAGTATCGTAATTTCAATAGGACCGAAGACGAAGATAATTGGTATGGAACCTTTCTGCCATATATAGACTTTTTTTGTGGCTTTGGACTCCGCATGAAGGAGGTGCGACTAGGACATGATAAAATGCCAGTGACGAAGAGGGGGGAAACGATGCTGGAAATTCCCGTAAGGAAGTACGGACTAAATGGTGCGCACCACGTGCTGTTAGAGGGTTGCACGTTTCCCCCGGAAAAGAGGTCCTCTATGGCTCAGAGCATGGGTTCAATGACCGCCCTTCTATGCATGCTAAGGTCGGAGGGTATCTATCGAAACAAGTGGGCTTCTGCAGTCAAGAGAGCTTTCAATCATATCTCTATAATTGACGATATAATTGAAATAACCAAGACTCAGAAGTCCTCCTCCGAGGTTAGCACCATGGTAGGGCTTCTTGCCGAAATATGCCTAATAACCACAACCAGGCAAGCGACCCGTGTTTTCATACCAATCTCCATGTGTTGCCATGTTCTCGCTGCCACTCCGGAGGATAAAAAAGAAGCATTCCTTTCTTTCTACAACACTACAGGGTCGGGTGCATTCTACGTTTACAAAAAAGCCTTGGACTATAATTGGCTACTTACCTGTAGCATGACGGAGGAGGCAGCGGGGCAGGTGGTTTTTCATTCGATCTTCGGTACCTACAAAGAGGATTTAGGCATTCTGGAAGAAATCACTAATGTGAAGAATTGGAAGACTCGTGAAGAGATTGGGAAGGGTTTTGTCAAGAGCACCAATGCATCTTCTAGTGTGAGAGTCAAACTACCAGTGTTATCGTACTATTCAAAAATGTCTTGTGCTAATCAAAGTGGGTTGCTCTCGGGAGTCTACAGCCAGGTCTCGTCTATGCCCACATTCAGTGGAAGGAGGGCACAGTTTTTCGGTGAGGACTTTTTCGACCATATCGAGAAAAAGCTGGCTGTAGGCTCCACTGGAAAGAGCATTCCTCAGATAGTGACTTCTTTGTCTCTAACGCTAGAAGAGTTAAGAAAGAAGGTAAAGGAATCTAGGGGGCGCTTGGATATGGGCACTACTGGATGGCGTCGTATGGATGACCTAGAACTCGAGAAATCCGGCTCGAAGGACCATGTAGAAAAGGGTGGTCTTCAATAATATAGAGAGCGTGGACTGTAATACACATTTAATAAACATTTTACACATTTTACAAATACAAACACGGAGACTCCGGTGCCTGTTAGAATCACAAGGAGATAAAGATAAGAATTTCTCGGGTATTTGGAATACTTGTGAAAATTTGATTAAACAAGCTGAAGAAGAGGAGCCTTTACCAAACATTTTTTCTCATTCTGAGCAGAAAGAGGTGGAATCTTATACAAGATGTCCAAATATTCCGATTAAACAGGATCCAAGGAACTACTGGTGCAGTTAGAATAAATATCCAAAACTGAAAATACTTGCGCAAAAATACTTGTCTTATCAAATGACCTCAGTCGCTTCAGAACGTCTTTTTTCAACTGCAGATTTTGAATGAACATTTTTATTAATTTTTTCTTCAAACGTCTCAAGAATCAACCTTAAAGGACGACGCATAAGTATGAGAGCTGGTACCCACCTCAATAGACATGTGTGATTTTCACCAACACTTAGGGGACACCTAAGGTCTTAAAGGGGTCACTTAAATATAGGGGCCCGAACTTCGGTATCCTAAGTGCTAAGTGACAGTTTTTAGCAGTTTCTAAGAAACAAATCAAAGGGTATAAAATGGAAATTAATGATTTATTAGAAGCTTTCGACGCAATTGAGACAGTGGAATTACTTTCAAATCCTAGGTTATTTACAAGGCCACAGGTTTATCGTGAAAGACAGGATTATTTCACATTATATGACGATAAAGACTTTTTTGTAAGATACAGGTTATCCAAAGCCAGTGTGTCATTTTTATTAGAGCCAATAGAACATCTTTTAGAATACCCAAACAACAGGTGTGTACTAAAAGCTAACTTTAATATGCTATACTTACATTTTATGTTTTTATGTATGCATTGTATCATTTAGGGATTTTTTATATAATATGCCTACTTTGTTTTGTATTTCTATTATTAATTTAAATGTTTCGGAAGTTACTTTTTTAGACAATTGAAAAGGATATAATCATAAAAGCTTAACAAACTGCTAACTGTCTACGTTTCTTCAAACCATAAATCTGTACACAATAGAGCGTCCCTTCGTACAACTTTCCCAAGGCGCGGAAGTAACCCTTTTTGACAATAGAAAAAGATATTTCTAATCATAAAACTATAACAAATTGCAACGTTTCTTTAAAACAAATGTTAAAACTATTATTATATAAAACTAGATGTTCTATTGGAAGCGCCTTAGGAAATTTCGGCCAAGATGCAGGGTCGTTATGCAAGAAAGATGGGCCTGATAACCAAAGCGATGAATGTCGCAATTTGTCGGCGCTAAGTCCACGCGAAGCGAGGTCTGCGGGGTTTTCACTGGAAGGTACGTAACGCCAGTCTCCACCCACAGTTTCTTGAATCTCTGAGACTCTATGACGAACAAATGTCTTTAATTTTGATGGGGATGTAGAGAGCCATCCCAGAACAATTGTAGAGTCGCACCAAAATACTGATTCAGGTCAAAATGAATCGCATACCTTTGAATGCAATCGACTACCGATTAATGCTGCACACAACTCAAGTCGCGGTATTGTCGTTGCCTGGATAGGAGCGACTCTACTCTTTGCACTAAGCAGGTTAACGCACACATCTCCGTTAAGAGTGAGGCTCCGAACATAAATACATGCTCCGTAGCTTCTCTCCGATGCGTCTGTAAATACATGCAATTGTGTCAATATAGCAGAGTCACAGATTACCCTTCGTGGAATTTTTAAGTTATTTAGGAAAGGTAGAGTCCTATGAAAGTCATTCCAAGCTGATAAAATATGCTCGGGAATGGAGTCATCCCAAGAGCATTTGGAAAGCCATAGCATCAACAGATATCAACAGATCCTATAAATTAACACTTTTCAGTAGGCACTTATTTTACGAATAATTAAGGACAAACTATTAAAATGAGCACTGCACATACTTCAGCAGACATGGACGTGATTGAAGAACAACGCATTGCAGGCACTAAAAGATCAATTGCAGTAGATCCTGACACTTTGATCACCCTAGAAGAATCCAAGCGTCCCAGAGTAACTCTAGATAAAAGTAAAAAATCGAAGGTCCTCAGCGCAATTGCAAGGGGTTACTGGATGATTCTGTCAACTTTCTTCCCCGTAACCAACTCTGTTAACAAGGCTAATGAAGAAGCATTGAGGACGCGTGCACACTCAACCTTGCAAGTGGGTGTTCAGATTTCTAATATCTTATTTACGTTGCATACCTTCCATAGACAAGTAGCTGCTGGTCGCAAGGACACAAACGTTGTCACTAAATCAGGGTTGACAGATTTTACGATAACGATAGAGGGCCAGAATGTCTCTAAAGGCAGGGAAATGCTTAACACTGCATGGTTGCAAATAACGAATGAGTTAGGGTTACAGTATCGTAATTTCAATAGGACCGAAGACGAAGATAATTGGTATGGAACCTTTCTGCCATATATAGACTTTTTTTGTGGCTTTGGACTCCGCATGAAGGAGGTGCGACTAGGACATGATAAAATGCCAGTGACGAAGAGGGGGGAAACGATGCTGGAAATTCCCGTAAGGAAGTACGGACTAAATGGTGCGCACCACGTGCTGTTAGAGGGTTGCACGTTTCCCCCGGAAAAGAGGTCCTCTATGGCTCAGAGCATGGGTCCAATGACCGCCCTTCTATGCATGCTAAGGTCGGAGGGTATCTATCGAAACAAGTGGGCTTCTGCAGTCAAGAGAGCTTTCAATCATATCTCTATAATTGACGATATAATTGAAATAACCAAGACTCAGAAGTCCTCCTCCGAGGTTAGCACCATGGTAGGGCTTCTTGCCGAAATATGCCTAATAACCACAACCAGGCAAGCGACCCGTGTTTTCATACCAATCTCCATGTTTTGCCATGTTCTCGCTGCCACTCCGGAGGATAAAAAAGAAGCATTCCTTTCTTTCTACAACACTACAGGGTCGGGTGCATTCTACGTTTACAAAAAAGCCTTGGACTATAATTGGCTACTTACCTGTAGCATGACGGAGGAGGCAGCGGGGCAGGTGGTTTTTCATTCGATCTTCGGTACCTACAAAGAGGATTTAGGCATTCTGGAAGAAATCACTAATGTGAAGAATTGGAAGACTCGTGAAGAGATTGGGAAGGGTTTTGTCAAGAGCACCAATGCATCTTCTAGTGTGAGAGTCAAACTACCAGTGTTATCGTACTATTCAAAAATGTCTTGTGCTAATCAAAGTGGGTTGCTCTCGGGAGTCTACAGCCAGGTCTCGTCTATGCCCACATTCAGTGGAAGGAGGGCACAGTTTTTCGGTGAGGACTTTTTCAACCATATCGAGAAAAAGCTGGCTGTAGGCTCCACTGGAAAGAGCATTCCTCAGATAGTGACTTCTTTGTCTCTAACGCTAGAAGAGTTAAGAAAGAAGGTAAAGGAATCTAGGGGGCGCTTGGATATGGGCACTACTGGATGGCGTCGTATGGATGACCTAGAACTCGAGAAATCCGGCTCGAAGGACCATGTAGAAAAGGGTGGTCTTCAATAATATAGAGAGCGTGGACTGTAATACACATTTAATAAACATTTTACACATTTTACAAATACAAACACGGAGACTCCGGTGCCTGTTAGAATCACAAGGAGATAAAGATAAGAATTTCTCGGGTATTTGGAATACTTGTGAAAATTTGATTAAACAAGCTGAAGAAGAGGAGCCTTTACCAAACATTTTTTCTCATTCTGAGCAGAAAGAGGTGGAATCTTATACAAGATGTCCAAATATTCCGATTAAACAGGATCCAAGGAACTACTGGTGCAGTTAGAATAAATATCCAAAACTGAAAATACTTGCGCAAAAATACTTGTCTTATCAAATGACCTCAGTCGCTTCAGAACGTCTTTTTTCAACTGCAGATTTTGAATGAACATTTTTATTAATTTTTTCTTCAAACGTCTCAAGAATCAACCTTAAAGGACGACGCATAAGTATGAGAGCTGGTACCCACCTCAATAGACATGTGTGATTTTCACCAACACTTAGGGGACACCTAAGGTCTTAAAGGGGTCACTTAAATATAGGGGCCCGAACTTCGGTATCCTAAGTGCTAAGTGACAGTTTTTAGCAGTTTCTAAGAAACAAATCAAAGGGTATAAAATGGAAATTAATGATTTATTAGAAGCTTTCGACGCAATTGAGACAGTGGAATTACTTTCAAATCCTAGGTTATTTACAAGGCCACAGGTTTATCGTGAAAGACAGGATTATTTCACATTATATGACGACAAAGACTTTTTTGTAAGATACAGGTTATCCAAAGCCAGTGTGTCATTTTTATTAGAGCCAATAGAACATCTTTTAGAATACCCAAACAACAGGTGTGTACTAAAAGCTAACTTTAATATGCTATACTTACATTTTATGTTTTTATGTATGCATTGTATCATTTAGGGATTTTTTATATAATATGACTACTTTGTTTTGTATTTCTATTATTAATTTAAATGTTTCGGAAGTTACTTTTTTAGACAATTGAAAAGGATATAATCATAAAAGCTTAACAAACTGCTAACTGTCTACGTTTCTTCAAACCATAAATCTGTACACAATAGAGCGTCCCTTCGTACAACTTTCCCAAGGCGTGGAAGTAACCCTTTTTGACAATAGAAAAAGAAATTTCTAATCATAAAACTATAACAAATTGCAACGTTTCTTTAAAACAAATGTTAAAACTATTATTATATAAAACTAGATGTTCTATTGGAAGCGCCTTAGGAAATTTCGGCCAAGATGCAGGGTCGTTATGCAAGAAAGATGGACCTGATAACCAAAGCGATGAATGTCACAATTTGTCGGCGCTAAGTCCACGCGAAGCGAGGTCTGCGGGGTTTTCACTGGAAGGTACGTAACGCCAGTCTCCACCCGCAGTTTCTTGAATCTCTGAGACTCTATGACGAACAAATGTCTTTAATTTTGATGGGGATGTAGAGAGCCATCCCAGAACAATTGTAGAGTCGCACCAAAATACTGATTCAGGTCAAAATGAATCGCATACCTTTGAATGCAATCGACTACCGATTAATGCTGCACACAACTCAAGTCGCGGTATTGTCGTTGCCTGGATAGGAGCGACTCTACTCTTTGCACTAAGCAGGTTAACGCACACATCTCCGTTAAGAGTGAGGCTCCGAACATAAATACATGCTCCGTAGCTTCTCTCCGATGCGTCTGTAAATACATGCAATTGTGTCAATATAGCAGAGTCACAGATTACCCTTCGTGGAATTTTTAAGTTATTTAGGAAAGGTAGAGTCCTATGAAAGTCATTCCAAGCTGATAAAATATGCTCGGGAATGGAGTCATCCCAAGAGCATTTGGAAAGCCATAGCATCAACAGATATCAACAGATCCTATAAATTAACACTTTTCAGTAGGCACTTATTTTACGAATAATTAAGGACAAACTATTAAAATGAGCACTGTACATACTTCAGCAGACATGGACGTGATTGAAGAACAACGCATTGCAGGCACTAAAAGATCAATTGCAGTAGATCCTGACACTTTGATCACCCTAGAAGAATCCAAGCGTCCCAGAGTAACTCTAGATAAAAGTAAAAAATCGAAGGTCCTCAGCGCAATTGCAAGGGGTTACTGGATGATTCTGTCAACTTTCTTCCCCGTAACCAACTCTGTTAACAAGGCTAATGAAGAAGCATTGAGGACGCGTGCACACTCAACCTTGCAAGTGGGTGTTCAGATTTCTAATATCTTATTTACGTTGCATACCTTCCATAGACAAGTAGCTGCTGGTCGCAAGGACACAAACGTTGTCACTAAATCAGGGTTGACAGATTTTACGATAACGATAGAGGGCCAGAATGTCTCTAAAGGCAGGGAAATGCTTAACACTGCATGGTTGCAAATAACGAATGAGTTAGGGTTACAGTATCGTAATTTCAATAGGACCGAAGACGAAGATAATTGGTATGGAACCTTCCTGCCATATATAGACTTTTTTTGTGGCTTTGGACTCCGCATGAAGGAGGTGCGACTAGGACATGATAAAATGCCAGTGACGAAGAGGGGGGAAACGATGCTGGAAATTCCCGTAAGGAAGTACGGACTAAATGGTGCGCACCACGTGCTGTTAGAGGGTTGCACGTTTCCCCCGGAAAAGAGGTCCTCTATGGCTCAGAGCATGGGTCCAATGACCGCCCTTCTATGCATGCTAAGGTCGGAGGGTATCTATCGAAACAAGTGGGCTTCTGCAGTCAAGAGAGCTTTCAATCATATCTCTATAATTGACGATATAATTGAAATAACCAAGACTCAGAAGTCCTCCTCCGAGGTTAGCACCATGGTAGGGCTTCTTGCCGAAATATGCCTAATAACCACAACCAGGCAAGCGACCCGTGTTTTCATACCAATCTCCATGTTTTGCCATGTTCTCGCTGCCACTCCGGAGGATAAAAAAGAAGCATTCCTTTCTTTCTACAACACTACAGGGTCGGGTGCATTCTACGTTTACAAAAAAGCCTTGGACTATAATTGGCTACTTACCTGTAGCATGACGGAGGAGGCAGCGGGGCAGGTGGTTTTTCATTCGATCTTCGGTACCTACAAAGAGGATTTAGGCATTCTGGAAGAAATCACTAATGTGAAGAATTGGAAGACTCGTGAAGAGATTGGGAAGGGTTTTGTCAAGAGCACCAATGCATATTCTAGTGTGAGAGTCAAACTACCAGTGTTATCGTACTATTCAAAAATGTCTTGTGCTAATCAAAGTGGGTTGCTCTAGGGAGTCTACAGCCAGGTCTCGTCTATGCCCACATTCAGTGGAAGGAGGGCACAGTTTTTCGGTGAGGACTTTTTCGACCATATCGAGAAAAAGCTGGCTGTAGGCTCCACTGGAAAGAGCATTCCTCAGATAGTGACTTCTTTGTCTCTAACGCTAGAAGAGTTAAGAAAGAAGGTAAAGGAATCTAGGGGGCGCTTGGATATGGGCACTACTGGATGGCGTCGTATGGATGACCTAGAACTCGAGAAATCCGGCTCGAAGGACCATGTAGAAAAGGGTGGTCTTCAATAATATAGAGAGCGTGGACTGTAATACACATTTAATAAACATTTTACACATTTTACAAATACAAACACGGAGACTCCGGTGCCTGTTAGAATCACAAGGAGATAAAGATAAGAATTTCTCGGGTATTTGGAATACTTGTGAAAATTTGATTAAACAAGCTGAAGAAGAGGAGCCTTTACCAAACATTTTTTCTCATTCTGAGCAGAAAGAGGTGGAATCTTATACAAGATGTCCAAATATTCCGATTAAACAGGATCCAAGGAACTACTGGTGCAGTTAGAATAAATATCCAAAACTGAAAATACTTGCGCAAAAATACTTGTCTTATCAAATGACCTCAGTCGCTTCAGAACGTCTTTTTTCAACTGCAGATTTTGAATGAACATTTTTATTAATTTTTTCTTCAAACGTCTCAAGAATCAACCTTAAAGGACGACGCATAAGTATGAGAGCTAGTACCCACCTCAATAGACATGTGTGATTTTCACCAACACTTAGGGGACACCTAAGGTCTTAAAGGGGTCACTTAAATATAGGGGCCCGAACTTCGGTATCCTAAGTGCTAAGTGACAGTTTTTAGCAGTTTCTAAGAAACAAATCAAAGGGTATAAAATGGAAATTAATGATTTATTAGAAGCTTTCGACGCAATTGAGACAGTGGAATTACTTTCAAATCCTAGGTTATTTACAAGGCCACAGGTTTATCGTGAAAGACAGGATTATTTCACATTATATGACGATAAAGACTTTTTTGTAAGATACAAGTTATCCAAAGCCAGTGTGTCATTTTTATTAGAGCCAATAGAACATCTTTTAGAATACCCAAACAACAGGTGTGTACTAAAAGCTAACTTTAATATGCTATACTTACATTTTATGTTTTTATGTATGCATTGTATCATTTAGGGATTTTTTTATATAATATGCCTACTTTGTTTTGTATTTCTATTATTAATTTAAATGTTTCGGAAGTTACTTTTTTAGACAATTGAAAAGGATATAATCATAAAAGCTTAACAAACTGCTAACTGTCTACGTTTCTTCAAACCATAAATCTGTACACAATAGAGCGTCCCTTCGTACAACTTTCCCAAGGCGCGGAAGTAACCCTTTTTGACAATAGAAAAAGATATTTCTAATCATAAAACTATAACAAATTGCAACGTTTCTTTAAAACAAATGTTAAAACTATTATTATATAAAACTAGATGTTCTATTGGAAGCGCCTTAGGAAATTTCGGCCAAGATGCAGGGTCGTTATGCAAGAAAGATGGGCCTGATAACCAAAGCGATGAATGTCGCAATTTGTCGGCGCTAAGTCCACGCGAAGCGAGGTCTGCGGGGTTTTCACTGGAAGGTACGTAACGCCAGTCTCCACCCACAGTTTCTTGAATCTCTGAGACTCTATGACGAACAAATGTCTTTAATTTTGATGGGGATGTAGAGAGCCATCCCAGAACAATTGTAGAGTCGCACCAAAATACTGATTCGTCAATTTGTAACGTAAGAGAGTCGCATACCTTTGAATGCAATCGACTACCGATTAATGCTGCACACAACTCAAGTCGCGGTATTGTCGTTGCCTGGATAGGAGCGACTCTACTCTTTGCACTAAGCAGGTTAACGCACACATCTCCGTTAAGAGTGAGGCTCCGAACATAAATACATGCTCCGTAGCTTCTCTCCGATGCGTCTGTAAATACATGCAATTGTGTCAATATAGCAGAGTCACAGATTACCCTTCGTGGAATTTTTAAGTTATTTAGGAAAGGTAGAGTCCTATGAAAGTCATTCCAAGCTGATAAAATATGCTCGGGAATGGAGTCATCCCAAGAGCATTTGGAAAGCCATAGCATCAACAGATATCAACAGATCCTATAAATTAACACTTTTCAGTAGGCACTTATTTTACGAATAATTAAGGACAAACTATTAAAATGAGCACTGCACATACTTCAGCAGACATGGACGTGATTGAAGAACAACGCATTGCAGGCACTAAAAGATCAATTGCAGTAGATCCTGACACTTTGATCACCCTAGAAGAATCCAAGCGTCCCAGAGTAACTCTAGATAAAAGTAAAAAATCGAAGGTCCTCAGCGCAATTGCAAGGGGTTACTGGATGATTCTGTCAACTTTCTTCCCCGTAACCAACTCTGTTAACAAGGCCAATGAAGAAGCATTGAGGACGCGTGCACACTCAACCTTGCAAGTGGGTGTTCAGATTTCTAATATCTTATTTACGTTGCATACCTTCCATAGACAAGTAGCTGCTGGTCGCAAGGACACAAACGTTGTCACTAAATCAGGGTTGACAGATTTTACGATAACGATAGAGGGCCAGAATGTCTCTAAAGGCAGGGAAATGCTTAACACTGCATGGTTGCAAATAACGAATGAGTTAGGGTTACAGTATCGTAATTTCAATAGGACCGAAGACGAAGATAATTGGTATGGAACCTTTGGGCCATATATAGACTTTTTTTGTGGCTTTGGACTCCGCATGAAGGAGGTGCGACTAGGACATGATAAAATGCCAGTGACGAAGAGGGGGGAAACGATGCTGGAAATTCCCGTAAGGAAGTACGGACTAAATGGTGCGCACCACGTGCTGTTAGAGGGTTGCACGTTTCCCCCGGAAAAGAGGTCCTCTATGGCTCAGAGCATGGGTCCAATGACCGCCCTTCTATGCATGCTAAGGTCGGAGGGTATCTATCGAAACAAGTGGGCTTCTGCAGTCAAGAGAGCTTTCAATCATATCTCTATAATTGACGATATAATTGAAATAACCAAGACTCAGAAGTCCTCCTCCGAGGTTAGCACCATGGTAGGGCTTCTTGCCGAAATATGCCTAATAACCACAACCAGGCAAGCGACCCGTGTTTTCATACCAATCTCCATGTTTTGCCATGTTCTCGCTGCCACTCCGGAGGATAAAAAAGAAGCATTCCTTTCTTTCTACAACACTACAGGGTCGGGTGCATTCTACGTTTACAAAAAAGCCTTGGACTATAATTGGCTACTTACCTGTAGCATGACGGAGGAGGCAGCGGGGCAGGTGGTTTTTCATTCTATCTTCGGTACCTACAAAGAGGATTTAGGCATTCTGGAAGAAATCACTAATGTGAAGAATTGGAAGACTCGTGAAGAGATTGGGAAGGGTTTTGTCAAGAGCACCAATGCATCTTCTAGTGTGAGAGTCAAACTACCAGTGTTATCGTACTATTCAAAAATGTCTTGTGCTAATCAAAGTGGGTTGCTCTCGGGAGTCTACAGCCAGGTCTCGTCTATGCCCACATTCAGTGGAAGGAGGGCACAGTTTTTCGGTGAGGACTTTTTCGACCATATCGAGAAAAAGCTGGCTGTAGGCTCCACTGGAAAGAGCATTCCTCAGATAGTGACTTCTTTGTCTCTAACGCTAGAAGAGTTAAGAAAGAAGGTAAAGGAATCTAGGGGGCGCACAGTATTCCGCGTAGAACATGCTAGGTGGACAAAACCTATTATCTAATTTCCGGGAAATTTTAATTTAAAAACCTCGATAATACCCCCAAACTCCAAATTCCGAGAATTCATTGTTTTTGGAATTAAGGATAATGAGCGGTATGGTTCAGAAGTCAGGTAATGAGTTTTGTGCAACCCTTTTAGTCAATCAGTTGCAATTTAGCGACACTTCCGTGCACATCTTACAGTGGCTTTTAGTGAATATTGTGAAAGTTTTTGTGATGGATATGAATTTCCAAGGTATGTACTATATTTAAGTACTAAATTCAAATCGAAAACTCTTTAAATTATGTTACAGTACTTATTTTTAGATAATTGATAATTTTACCTAATTTTTTCAAATAATAATTACTTTAATAGATCTAAAAATACAGACATTCACCTCTATCCGGTCTAGGTTTTGGATATATCGTAGAAATAACTTTATTATTTGCAAATATACACGTTTTGTTCAGCACACTTGAGTACAACATATTTTTTTCTTTTTTTTTCCAGAACACGTTTACTCTATTTCAAGAGTAGCCTTTTTCGAGGAGTGGTTAAATCACTCGAAAACTGAAAAAAACTCGGCTTTGTATGAGTTTTTAAGTTCAAAATTTCAGTTTAGTGATATAACAGAAAGCAGCCAAAAAGAAATTAGGCTAAAAATATCCAACTTTTCCAATAAAATTGCGGCTAAATGGTTGGCTTCAGGAAAGTTGAAGGAGCGATTTTTAATAAAAAATAAGACTTGGCTGGATGAAGAAGACATACAGTTTACTGTGTGTTCTTTTTCACCACAACCCTCCACATCAAGTGAGGATCTAAATGCGAGAGGAAGACTCCGAAAAAGTTTCGAGGATTCGTCGTTTAAGACGAAAAAACGCCGTGTCGTGGAACTGGTGGAATCTCGAAGTGTGAATGAATTGGTGACTGCTGCTGAGGTTGCTGTGCGTTCAGTAGGACAAAGAAAAGTGGCAAATGCTATTAGAGACGTTATTGAAAGCCCAGAAAATGTTTCTAAATCAAAAAATAGCAGTACAAATAAGCAAAGGCAGTTAAGTAGTGACGAAGCCTTAGCTTACTACATAGATTCAAAATCAACCACTAATTCATACAAACAAACTCGGAAGTGGTCCATGAAGGCAGGGCATAATGTGTTTCCGTCATATTATAGTTTAAGAAAGTCCAAACAGATGTGTTATCCTGCTGAGGAGCACATTGTTGTAACGGAAACTCGAGCGGAAGTAAATTTGCAAGCCTTATTAAATAAAACCGCGGAACGTCTAGTGTTAGCTCAGAATGAAGTTATCAACAGTGTGCTCCCAACAAGTTCATCATTCACTCTCGTCAGCAAATGGGGATGTGATGGAAGTTCTGGACACAGTACTTACAAACAGAGATTTGAGAACACTGACGATACGGACGAATTTCTTTTTGTGTTTTCTTTAGTTCCGCTTAGGTTATCAGATGGGTCCAACATTATTTGGCAGAATCCGCGGCCTTCATCAACTCTGTTTTGTCGTCCTATCAAATTTATATTTGCTAAAGAAACGACCGAGTTAACCTTAGCGAAAACAAATAAAGTATTGGAAGAAATTAATGCTCTTCTTCCAACACTTACCAACGTTGGTGATTCTCAAATCTCGGTAAAACACGAACTTTTGCTGACGATGACGGACGGAAAGGTGTGTAATGCCTTAACAGAAACACGTTCAACGCAAAAGTGTTACATCTGTGGCGCCACTCCCAAAACTATGAACGAAGAACCCACGAATTTTGTTAGTAACCAAGAACATTTTGGCTTTGGTTTATCTACACTTCATGCTTGGATTCGTTGCTTCGAATGCCTGTTACATATTAGCTATAAGTTGAATATTAAAAAATGGCAAGCTAGAAGTGATGAAGACAAAGAAAGTATTAAGGTTCGTTCCGACGAAATTAAACTAAAATTTAAGAATGAGATGGGACTCATTGTTGATAAACCAAAGCCAGGATTTGGTTCTTCAAATGACGGAAATACAGCACGCCGCTTTTTTAAAAATGCTGAGATGAGTGCTCAAATCACAGGGTTAGATGTAACAATTATAAAACAGTTTGATGTTATTTTGAGGACATTATCTTCTGGTTTTGAAATAAACTTAGTTGAGTTTAATAAATTTTGTCTCGAAAACAGAAGAAATTATCTAAGTCTCTATTCGTGGTACTGTATGCCTGCTACTGTGCATAAAATATTAATTCACAGTACGGAGGTTATCAAAGCGGCATTGGTTCCCATTGGGCAGCTTTCCGAAGAAGCTCAAGAAGCAAGGAACAAAGATTGCTGCAGATTTCGGGAGTACAACACCCGCAAATGCTCGCGTGTTGCCACGAATAGAGACTTGCTGTCAATGTTAATTGTAACATCTGATCCTTTGATAAATAGCCTTCGAGAACTTCCCCGGAAAAATTATGTAAGGAGGTATTACAGCTAATTATAAGCCCTAGTCTAGAAGAATCGAGACCGGAATCGTCATCATATTGTCGCACAATGCTACAAAATGATGACGATTATGCAATTGACGACTCATCAGAAGACTCCGATGATGATTTTTAAGTTAAATTACTCTTTTAAGTTTGTTGTTTTAATTTTATTGTTTTTATGTGTACTTTTTAAATAAATTTTTATTTTTTATATTAATTTTTCATTTTTTTTACAAATTACCCAAAAAAAACTATTAAAAATGACTCAGTATGAGTAAATATGTGTAAAAGTATCGGTATATAACATAAAATAATTTTGTCCACCTAGCATGTTCTACGCGGAATACTGTGGGCGCTTGGATATGGGCACTACTGGATGGCGTCGTATGGATGACCTAGAACTCGAGAAATCCGGCTCGAAGGACCATGTAGAAAAGGGTGGTCTTCAATAATATAGAGAGCGTGGACTGTAATACACATTTAATAAACAAAGAAAGAGAATTTATAAGATGACAAATTAGATGCGCGAGCGCGTATAAAGGATGCGTCGCAGTGGCGTTTGACAGCTGACTGCCTTGTCGTTCACGTCGAGACTCGGCGGCGCCTCGGCTGCGGTGCGGGATGCGGGGGCACGGCCCATAACGGTATATTACCGTATGTTGATGCATCAACAGAAGCGTTTAAATATTCAACATCTTGTCATGGAAATTACTACTGACCTACTATTCTTGTACTTACCTTCCATTCGTTTGTCACAGCTTTTACTCATGTAAAATATTGAAACCCAGCTTTCATTGATTTTGACGACAATTGAGTCATTGATCGGTTTGGCCAAGAGTCATGGTGTGGGGCGGAATTAGCTGAATGGGCAAAACGTAGCAACTGATTCTAAACGAAGGTACCGTAACGAACAAAATGTTATCTGGATCGTTGTCCATCTCTATGGAGTCAGGTGAGAATCGTTTGGTAACTTATTCTTGTACCAGTGGCTTGCTGTAGTCGGTTTTGTACAGCACGAGCAGTGACGGTACGCTCTCGACGGGCAGTTAAACGAACGTATTGGTCGTCTTTGGTGGTTGTGGCCTGGTTTCTTCCTGATTCGCGTCTTTTAACAACACTACCAGTGTCCTGGTACCGAGCCCAAACGTTTCGGATAGCTCGCCGCGTTACACCTAGGCGTAGAGCTACTGGTCGTAGAGATCCTCCCTCTTGCAGCAATACTAATGCTCTAGAAGTTGTTTCTATGCTCAAATGAGTTGTAATGATAAAACTGAAAAAAAGTAGTGAAACAAATCGAGGAACGTTCGTAACGATAGTCTAAACACAAGTGAATAAGAAATTGTGATTAGGGTTATTTTCACTTGATTTGTTTATGTCTTTCCACTTGAGGGTAAAGATTAAAAAACTTTGTTCAGAATAATGTTAGGAATACAAAAACATATCAATTTTATGCAAAGACACTAAAACTAGCTTAAAATTAAGTTTAAAGTGTCATAACATCGTTTTTTTGTTAAAAAAACGAGGTGGCCCCTATTTTGTTTTGAGTAGTATATATTGATAAAACTCCACTCCACGGGGTGGGGCAGCACGCCACACCGCGCCGCTAACGCTCCGGCCGGTCGGTAGTGTTCGTGTAACTTTGCTTGATAAATGTCATATTTCGCGCCTGTTTTACGTTACGCTATTTGTATTTCAAAGGAAAAGTGAGTGAGTGTTTTATGTAAAAGAAAATGGCAACGCCATTAAAACGAACAAGTTCCATCTGGAATCACTTTCAAATAAAGCAGGATGATGACACAAAAGCAACTTGTTTATACTGCAATGTCGAAGTTTTCATCCAAGGGCTACACGACAAGTAACATGTGGACACATGTAAAGCGCTATCATGAAAAGGAGTTGGAAAACGGCACCCCATCAACCTCAAAGACCGACAATGACCCAACACCTAAAAAACAAGCTACTTTAGAACATATTCGGCAAAAAAGTGATATGTAAGATTCTGATGATTCTAAAGCAAAAGTTATTACGCAAACAATAGCTGAACAGATATGTGTGGTTGTGGATATGGAGCCATTTGATATCGTAAATAAACAGGGGCTTCAACGCACCATTAAGAACGCACATCTTACCCCACAGTTGTGCCCGAAATACAAAATGGTTTCCTGACCACATATTTTTGAAAACGTAATACCAGACATAAACTGTCGTGTAAAAACCAAAATAAAGGAACTTTTGCAAGATCTTCCGCACAAAACTATCACTACTGACTTATGGATGGAAGCGATGCTGCTTCATCCGTTAATGACTTTATGAGTCTGACTGCTCACGGACTTGCTAAAAATTTTGAGCTAAAGAATTACTGCCTATAAGCGTTTCTTTTTGAAGGCAAAACGCATAGTGGGCTCATAATTTACGTCAATTATTTCAAGATTGGGGTATTGAGATAATGACAATATAACACGCAGGTACAAGCTAGTGACAGATAATGCACCCAACATGGGTCCTGCTGTAACACAACTGGGAGTGGAACGTATCAGATGTATGGCGCACTCTTTATAATCAGTGCTGAAGGATGCATTTTTAGGAGAAGAAAAAATAAATGCAATAATGCAATGTGACAAAGGCGAGAGCTATTATTGGCCACTTCGGTCATTCAACGTCAGGTCGCAAAATCCTTACAGAAATGTAAAAATCTCATAAAGTTCCTTTTCACTGGCTTATCCAGGATGTCTGTATACGCTGGGATTCTACTCTTCAAGCGCTACGAAGACTCCAAGAGCAGAGAGTAGCAGTTCAAGCCTCTTTGCCTCAAGTTAAATGTAGAACCGATTTGACTACAGAAGAGTGGATTTTGATGGGAAAGGTTGTCTCGATATTGACTTATTTTGAAGAAACTACAAAATGTATAAGTGAAGAGACTGCTTGCTTATCTAACGCTATACCGCTGATCAACAGTTTGCGAAAAGTTTTAGAACAGATTAACATTCAACATTCAACGGACGATAATTGTAGCCTAGAACCAGAAAAAAATACCTTTTTGCAGAATTTGATAACTGGAATCAGTGACAGATTTGATCATTTAGAGTATTTTAGAGAGTGAGAATTTTTTTATTTTGTTAACTACACTAGATCCGCGTTACAAATTGCGCACCATTACTTAACAATCTACAAGCATTCAGGCGAAAAGAAAAATGATCTCGTTAACTACAAATACAAACACGGAGACTCCGGTGCCTGTTAGAATCACAAGGAGATAAAGATAAGAATTTCTCGGGTATTTGGAACACTTGTGAAAGTTTGATTAAACAAGCTGAAGAAGAGGAGCCTTTACCAAACATTTTTTCTCATTCTGAGCAGAAAGAGGTGGAATCTTATGCAAGATGTCCAAATATTTCGATTAAACAGGATCCAAGGAACTACTGTTGCAGTTAGAATAAATATCCAAAACTGAAAATACTTGCGCAAAAATACTTGTCTTATCAAATGACCTCAGTCGCTTCAGAACGTCTTTTTTCAACTGCAGATTTTGAATGAACATTTTTATTAATTTTTTCTTCAAACGTCTCAAGTATCAACCTTAAAGGACGACGCATAAGTATGAGAGCTGGTACCCACCTCAATAGACATGTGTGATTTTCACCAACACTTAGGGGACACCTAAGGTCTTAAAGGGGTCACTTAAATATAGGGGCCCGAACTTCGGTATCCTAAGTGCTAAGTGACAGTTTTTAGCAGTTTCTAAGAAACAAATCAAAGGGTATAAAAATGGAAATTAATGATTTATTAGAAGCTTTCGACGCAATTGAGACAGTGGAATTACTTTCAAATCCTAGGTTATTTACAAGGCCACAGGTTTATCGTGAAAGACAGGATTATTTCACATTATATGACGATAAAGACTTTTTTGTGAAAATGAAAATGAAAATGAAAATGAAAACTTTTTATTCGTAGTAGGTAATTTTATACACTTTACGAACGTCAAATGCTGGATGAGGGCGGCGCGGGTCCGGACGACATGAAGAATCCAGGGGAAGGCCTCCGTCGAGAAGTGTGCGTCTCTCAGCTTATAAAGATAATGATCGCCCATTATCCACCAATGTCTTGGTGATGTCTACTACTACTTCTTCTTCGGCTTTAAAAAACGAAATGAAAGTAGAACCCTAGGTAGACCGAGAGGAAAAAAGCCGGCGGAAAAAAAACTCTCGGCACTCTTTTGTAAAAAGTGCTTATTATAGGTACAATTTGGCAGAAATACAGCTCTGCTATGACATGAACAAACAAACAGAAGACAGCTATTCGTGCTTGCCAATATCATGTCGCAGCCAAGCTGCTTACATAGTGATTAATGTTTAATATTTGGAAATAACCTGTGGAGACATCAATCCCACGCTCTTTTGTCATCTAAATAATCTTGGAGTTTATAGTAGCCTTTTTTGCATAATGTTTCTTTGATAGTTCTTTTAAATTTATTAAACGTTAGAGATTGAATTGACTGTGGTATTTTATTATAAATACGTATTGACATTCCCATAAATGATTTGGTGCTTTTAGCCAGCCTTAATTTGGGAAACGCTAATTTATGGTCGTTCCTTGTCATTACAGAATAATTTTTATCATGCTTATCTTTCATGGTTTTAAATTTACTACTATTCTTATAAATATACATAATGTTTTCATATATATATTGTGATGCAAAGGTCAAGATACCAATCTCTTTAAACTTTTCTCTTAGAGATTCTCTACTTCCAAGTTTATACATTCCACGAATAGCCCTTTTCTGCAGTGTAAATATCGTGTCAATGTCTGCGGCATTGCCCCAAAGTAGGATGCCGTAGGACATTATACTATGAAAATAGCTAAAATAAACCAGCTTCGCCGTATTAACATCAGTCAATGAGCGAATTTTCTTTACCGCGAACGCTGCAGAACTAAGTCTACTCGCTAGCTGTGAGATATGGGCGCCCCATTGCAATTTAGAATCTAAGGTAATTCCAAGAAAAACAGTGTTATCTACTAGATTCAACCTGTTCCCATTAAGCCGCAGATCAGACTCAACTTGTTTTACATTTGGTGCGGAGAATTTTATACATTTAGTTTTTTTATCATTGAAAGCTAGATTATTTACATTAAACCACTGTACTACATTAGAGAGAGCATTGTTTACATCGTCGTAGTTGGTTTTCTGCCTTATCATTTTAAAAATTAATGATGTGTCATCAGCAAACAATACAATATCGTGATTATTGCCTACCATATAGGGTAGATCATTTATATAGACTAAAAATAAAAATGGGCCCAGAATTGAACCTTGAGGCACTCCCATTCTCACAACCGACCCAGCTGACCTTTTCCGGTTAACCTCAACCTTCTGGATTCTATCACTCAGGTAAGAATTCAAAAGTTTGAGGTCAGTGCCTTTGATGCCGTAGTGGTGGAGTTTCCTGATGAGAGTGTCATGCTGAACACAGTCAAATGCCTTGGATAGGTCACAAAATACACCTAGAGCATCCTGTGACCCCTCCCAGGCACCAGCTATTACTTCAAACAGTTCAACACCAGCATCAGTTGTCGAACGACCCCTTGTGAATCCAAATTGTTTGTTATGAAGTAAATTGTTTTTTGTGAAGTGAGCTAATAGCTGGTTGAGAATAATTTTTTCATAAATTTTGCTACATGTTGGTAAAATCGAAATTGGTCTAAAATTAGTAGGGTCCGTAGAGCTACCCGATTTAAATAAAGGAATAACCTTACTATGCTTCATTAAATCAGGAAACTCCCCACTTATAATACAGTTGTTAAATATTTCAACAAGGCAAGGAGCTATTACATCTATGATAGAACTTAAGATTTCAACAGATATGCCCCACAAATCAGTTGTCTTTTTAACATCAATTGTCTTAAATGTTTTAAAAATGTCCCCGGTGTCTATGGGTTGGAACTTGAAAGACTCCTTGCACTCACTTACATGATTTTTCAGCAATGATTCAGCCACCACAGGTGAAGAATTTAACAATTTAGTAGTTGAAACTGGAATGTCAGCAAAACAATTTTCGAATGCTGTCGCAACATTTTCATCTACATTAATGGTTTTATTGTCAATTACAAGTTTAAACTCAGTATTGCGATCCTTAACTTTTCCAGTTTCCTTATTTATTATGTTCCATGTTGTTTTAGTCTTATTAGAACTATTTTTTATCTTATTACTTAGATATATAGATTTGGCTGCGGCACATACTCTTTTAAATAATTTTGAGTAAATTCTAACGTAGTTGCAAAAACTTTCACTTTTGTTATATGATTTCTCATGATAGAGATCATATAGGTGCTTTCTACTTATATGTATACCTGTGGTAGCCCAATCACTGAAGGATTTACAATTGTTTGGAGAGACTTTTTTCGGAATAAATACACTCTCATGTTGTTTATTTATTATACTACTTAAATTACTGTATTGTAAATTTACATTGTTGGAGTGGGCTATATGGGGCATATTTTTAATAATACTACATCTAAATCTCTCCAAACGCTTTTTATTGACCGGAACAACCATTATATTCTTATTAACCTGTATTTTCTTTGAGTATTTAAAAGTAACCAACTGACCGCTGTGATCAGAACTTAGTTTATTTATAACTGATGAACTTACCGGAGTAACATTAGAAAACACATTATCTAGGCAAGTTGCACTGGTCCTTGTTATTCTAGTTGGTTCTAGGAACAGGTTACTAAGATTATTACATTTAAACAAATTTATTAGTTTTTTACTCAATGATGAATTTTCTAATAAATTAACATTAAAGTCCCCGCAAACAAATATTTTCTTAGTTTTATTACATAATTTATCCAATACTTGTTCTAAAACAAGTTCAAAACTATCATAGTGTGATTTAGGGGGTCTATATATACAAACAATTATGCAGTTTGTCAATTCTACACAGGATATTTCAATAGTTTGTTCAATAGAAAGGCTCACTATGTCGGTACGTTCTCTAAATTTTAAAGATTTATTTAATATTATTAAAGAGCCCCCATGTATTGCTGTCTGTCTATTGAACGAACTAGCAACTTGGTGCTGAGAAAAATTTACAATTAACTGGTGGTCTAACAAAAAATGTTCAGTTATACAAAGAATGTCTATATGTTCGGCATTCAAAAACAATTCAATTTCAAAGACTTTCTCTGAGATGCCTTGTATATTTTGATGTACCAGGTTTAAACAATTTTTATTATATAAAGCACTTGAAATATTGCTAGATGCTTTAGCATCTGTTGTCTTATTTACTAATTTAAAGAATTTGGACAACCCAAACTTGTCAGCGTAGTGGAACAACATGTTTCACTTGTAAGATACAGGTTATCCAAAGCCAGTGTGTCATTTTTATTAGAGCCAATAGAACATCTTTTAGAATACCCAAACAACAGGTGTGTACTAAAAGCTAACTTTAATATGCCATACTTACATTTTATGTTTTTATGTATGCATTGTATCATTTAGGGATTTTTTATATAATATGCCTACTTTGTTTTGTATTTCTATTATTAATTTAAATGTTTCGGAAGTTACTTTTTTAGACAATTGAAAAGGATATAATCATAGAAACTTAACAAACTGCTGACTGTCTACGTTTCTTCAAACCATAAATCTGTAGACAATAGAGCGTCCCTTCGTACAATTTTCCCAAGGCACGGAAGTAACCCTTTTTGACAATAGAAAAAGAAATTTCTAATCATAAAACTATAACAAATTGCAACGTTTCTTTAAAACAAATGTTAAAACTATTAACGTACGCCGTCTCGTACAAATAACACAAAAAAAAAAAGAATTTACACCCAAATACTTGTAACAAACAAGCAATTCAAACTCTACTTCTTAATTTACAGCAAAATGTACGGCAAAGGTATACGTACAGCCTCAACTTGATAATATTTATTTTAATTAATCATTTGTTAACCATATTGTAAAAATGGAATATTTGGTATACTAAATTATATTAAAATTATTTGTGCTAAGTTTTACACGTAAAACAGCAATAATTTATTTATCGATAAAAATAAAGACCAATGTAGTAGAGCACTAGTCTTGAAAAAAAAATCTATTTGTAACTTACTTAGGGAGCTCCTTGCTAGTTAACACTTAGCTTGGTGAAAATGAATATAGATAAGTATTATGTTTAGGGAAGCCTGTTTTAGGGGATTGTTGGTGAAAACGCGCATTAGTGTCTCAGATATGCGTGGTCGCTCGTCGCCAAATCTTATAGAGTAGGTACTTTCCATTGACAAAGAATGGTGAAATTAGGCAAGATGTGAAAGCTAACAGTACAAATAGACGAAAATTAGGAACATCATCATCATCATCACAACTCCGTGTAATGGGCCCACTGCAGGGCATGAGTCTCTCCTCTGGGTGACGAGGAGGTTTAGGCCATAATCCACCGAGCTGGCCTAGTGCTGGGTGGTGGATGTCAGAATTTTTAGGGTGCCGATATGGCTTCTGACAAACCCTAACGACTACTGTATACAAGTATACAGCACCCGGGACCGACAGCTTAACGTGCCCTCCGAAGCACGGAAGTCGCCGTGAGAAACGAATGGTCGGCGGTCACCCATCCAAGTACCGACCGCGCCGAACGTTGCTTAACCTGTGATATCGTAAGATACACACAGTAACCACGGCGCCACGACGACTTCATTGGGAAATAATATTAGTATGGTATCGTAGGAAAAAACATTGAAAACTTTATACTTGTAGTTCCTTTCGAAATGAGTGTATATGTCCGGCAAATGATGTTTATTAACTTACTATTATATAAGATCGAATTGCAGTTTGTATGAGCCCAACTATTTAATTGCGTATAGATGTTTGTTCTTAGTACAAGCCTGTTTTATTTTTTTATGACGAAAGTAAATAAATAGGGCTTTGTTTTGTCGGTGGTTACAGACAAACAATTCGCACAGAAATTATTCTGGAACTCATTCGACTTTAGGAATAAATGGACAGAATAAATGTCCGAAGTATCTGAAAAAAAAACACCGACATTCAATTAAAGTAAGAAGTTTTGAGTGTGATTGTACACCATGATTGAAACAATTTATACATGAAAAGTAAAATTGGCTATGTAAAAATTCTCTAAAGTGTGACATATTAGGATCATAACAGAAGCTATAGCCGTTGACGCTGACTTGTTGAAATATAGGTTAATTAGGAGGTAGTAGGTATAAGTAACAGAAAAAAAATACATTTCAAAGTATTACAATTCCATCGACGTCGTTGTCTTACCAAAATATATATTTCTGTTTTATTTTAAAGCATGTTTATAATAATAATCAGAAAAATGAAGGTTCTATCACAAGTGTTGTATTGTGTATAAGAAGAATTTACATAATTGAAGAACGATTAATTTTAATGTTCGCTAGATAGTTTTAGTTCTATTAAGAAAATCGAAAGCTATTAAGATAGAGCTCTTTACGTTGAAGGTGTGTAATAAAAATGAAGAGAGCTACCAGTGTCGGGGCACGTCATGGCAGTTCGTTCCGCGTACTAAGCTTGCGTCGGTTCTACTTGGTTTCCAGAACCTGTAATAACCTGGAGTGATCTCGGAGTTTGCCGACGCGTAGTACCTACGTCTAGGATTAAATTAAATGTATTTATTTTGAAACAAAGCCTCTTTAAGTGATGTAGGCGGGGACATGAAGATGTTTGGTTTTCAACAGCATTTTTTTGCATTTTTCACGTTTTCACAAATACCCAGTATTAAATACCGTGTGTTTTAGAACCTAAAAGTTCACAGAACAATATATTTTTCATTGTTTTGGGCTAAGTCCTCCCTTTTTTATATTTCAGGCTACTTAATGTTTCCGCGGGCCAGTTTTGGCAAAATGCTTCCATTCGAATGGAACCCAGAACATTTGAAAAATAAAACTATAGCTTACTCAACTCTTTTCAAATGATTTTCGTGACAGTTCTAAATTGCCAATCGTAGTGATGTTTTCCAAATGAAATTATTCTATTTTAAAATCGATTGTTTCGAAATAAAGAAAAGGTACCCGGTGGTAAAAGAAATGAGAACAGAATTAAAGATTATAGAATGTTTTATTCTTCTTCTAAAACGGATACCTCAAATCGAAATAAATTATGGAATAAAGACCATTTTTATTAGCTCACTATTTCCCTACAAAGTCACTATCTTATGCAAAAATATCACTTCACAAAAGTAAACACTTCGATTCGAGATCGTAAAGACGCGAGGAATGAATACTCTACTCAACGTTCCTTGCAGAAAACACGAACAAGACACAAAACACACAGCAAAATAATCAAACGCAACGAGCGCAAAAACTTATTTAGTTGAATACAAAAGTTCAAAACAGTTGAAGAAAACAAGCTGTGTGAAAGTAAAATATACCTAGTTATAATGTTTGACGATTAATTACTATTTAAACTTAATGTCACAGATGTAATGATTTGATAATCAAATATTGATATTTTTTTTCTCTCAGATTATATAATATAAGAACTACCAGGCGTAAGTTTTTTCTTAACTACAAAAAGTTCTAGTAACGCCCGGCACGTAGCGTAAGTAGTACCTAATCGAATTTGGGTACTTGTAGGGAAGACAAACTAGCATGATTGGCATCACCAAGTGATACGCATCTAACTTCATTACGTATCGGCCATATTTTTTATGCTGTGATATTAAACGTCTGCGTTTTGTTTTGAAAATTCTAAATTTAATATACTTAGGGTAAAATCTACTGATTTGTTCTAAGAGTGTAACTCCGTTAAAGGGAAGAATACAGTGTTTGTAAAATGTAGTACTTATAGATTTGGTATCTATCTATGATAAACATATTTTAAACGATTGTCGGTATTTGTAGGTTATATTTTATTAGAGTTTTTTTATCACGAGTCCTACTCGGTTTGTTAAAATGGACCGGTCCAATTTACCATACTCATTTTTTGAATAATTATTATAATAAATAATTTGTTTGTTTTATATTGCATTTTATTTAATGTAGCTACCTATAGCCATGAGATTAAATAAAGTAGTGTAGTTTATGTTAGATATTTGAAAAACTTGCAGCTAGGGTAGGATCGCCTATTTGCCGATCACATCTTGTTGTCAACCATTTGACTCTACATGCGCAAAAACTGTGCAAGTAGAATTATTAGGTCACTTATTATAATCATATTTTATCTACTACTTAAAAAAAAATAACCTGAACGTAGACTTAAAACGGAGTAGGCGACTAGCTTTATTAAATTAAAACAAATAGGTAACAATCAGAAAATGGTTCGCAGCGGAGAACAGCTGAAAAGAGAAATTCTGCAAATTAGGATATGTTTGTTTAGTAATATAATATATCCTGAACTTAAAAAAAGCATTTGTTGTTTCAAAAATTAGTTATTTATCTTAATATATAACAGAGTTGTCGACCGAGAATGAGCTTAATAATAGCAATGTTTCCCTTCTCTGAATTCATATTTTGAAATATGAACTTATGGATTTGGAGGATTGAATTTAACTTTTAACATACAAACATTGACATGTTTTTATGTTGTCCACCTCCTTAGCACTACAGAAAACTAGACATGCCTGCATTTTTTCGTGCTCCGAAACTAGCTGTTATGTAAAATTTGACGGTATTCGACCATCAAGAAATTATGAGAACTTAGGTATGTTACTTTGATTAGTAAAACATTATTTTTTCAACAAACTTTAATGAAATTTTTGGTCGAGAACGGGCGGAAACGAAAATTTTGGCTTTTAGTAATTTACAAAAAACCACGGTCTCTAGAAATTAAAACCTTTCCTATAACTAAGGGCTAAGGCACTTATTTGAATTAATGTGGAATTTGCTTTTATTTTAAAATGTATTTTTATATCGGTTTACTTAAGAACGTGCGAATCTATCCAATTTAAGTTTACAATGTTTAAATCTATTGCTAAATGTGTAAAATAACGTAGGTTAAATAAAATAATAAAATAAATAACGTATAGGTATGATTCCTTATAGTCCAAGATCCCAGAGCGATAAGACATAACTTATTTTCTAAAAGATGAAACTTTAAGTTCTCAGTAGTGTCTCATGTACTTTGTATACCTGCGTGTTTGTGAAGTTTGCCCAGTGACACCTGGGCAGGTACCAGGTGAGAAAGGTGACTAAAAATAAGAGTTACTTTACTTAAATTTAGATGGCTGATTTTTAGATATATTTTATAGAATATCATTCTCAAATGGTATCGCAAGTATCAGACACTTTTCATGGACCAAAACTTTTGTCAGACGCTTTAAAGCTCTACCAAAAATAAATGAACTTTACTTATTTTTTAATGTCTGATTTTTTAATATGTTATCAAGATAACTATTACAAAATTATATTTAGTCAGTCAGACAAATTGGAATGACCAAAAATCCACTAAACACAAAAATTATTCGGCCGTGAGTACGAACGCGAGAGCATTATGCATGCGTTTCAGAGCGAGTGAGACGTCCATAGTAACCCGGTTCTCCTTCTTTAACTCACATTCTGTTTCAGTCTACTGTGTATTTGCGCGCAATGTATAGTATACATTATACCCGGCGCGGCGAACCTTGATCCCTATGACACTTACAGTAATTTCCACAACATAACCTTGTAGTGCCGTCACCTTTACATTAGAATCGTATTGGAGGCTTCTAAAAATGGCATTTATTTATTTTACGTAGCTATATTCCAATAAAATGATGTTCCATTGGAATTATAACAATTCATAACATTTGCAAGAAATTATCTCAATCACAATTTACGTTTACGTTCTGCAAAAGTTACTTCATAAGGTATGATTTAATAAATACCCGACGATGGTTTCTTTTTGCTGCATACGATGAAAAATGTCCCGAAAACTTTTGGAGCTATCTCAAAAAAAATGCTTCAAATGGTAACGCAACTGAAAGCGATAAGATACGATGTTATTTTTGATCAATATTTATCTCCTTCGATTAAAGATTATGAAAGATCTCTTCGCCAAGAATCAACTCAACTAGATTTCAATATTGCTGCTCCTGATCAAGTTAGACCGTCAGATTTTTTAAAAGAAATGAAAAACATCAACTTTAAACAGGCCCTCGTTGATTTCTTTATTCAACACTGGGCATCTGATGAAATGGTTTTTTTTGTTGAGAATAAACGGATATTTATAAATTATAAACAATGTCATTCTTACATCGTTGATAACAACAAAGTTGTATCAGGTATAGATGACAGTTTATCCTGTCCAGAGCATGAAGAAGCTGACACAAAAATTGGTGTGTTACTTTAATCCTCCTTTATCAAAAAAGGTAAACAAAGACCTTTTAATATATTGATGAAGAAGCAGGAATATCAGCTTGCTTTTATGCAATTTGGAAGCCCAGAGTCGTTTACCGATACACACATACAACAGGATATTTTTAACAAAGTACAAAAATTTATCTGCGAAATTTATAATTTTTCTGGTACACTTGACGTTGATGCTGCCCGGCTTCAGCTGTTTTTAAATAATTATACCGTTTCTGATGTTAACGAAGAATTTAATCCAAAAAGTTTAAAAAATTTTGATGCTAGCAATTTACCACCATGCAAAACTGAATTATTTCAACAATATCTCCGAGCTAATTACATTGCTAGCATATGGAATAATGCAAATGAAAAACAACCAACCATCTTTACCTCTGAAAATAATGGCTGGACGTTAGAAGAAAACCAGTATCACTTTCATTGGTTTGATGGTGACCAATTACCAGGAGACGTCAGTGAAGCACTTCAAGATCCAGGTACTGTACTTTAACTTTAGGTTTACAATTCATTTTTTGTTTTATATTTGTAGTTTTATGTTTTGTAATTCTTTTATTTGTTTTTTTTTTTTACACAAGAAGCTGACAGCAACGACAACAATATAAATGATGACGATGAGAATGATGACTCGAATGGACAATATGACTGGCTCAATGATGAAAATTTTAATTATTATTTTGATGATGATAACGATGATTAAGGACAATCAAATACTTTCACTTACTTACTATATTTATTTTCTTTTTTACTAAAATTATTTTTTTTTAAAATGTAAAAACTGTTATCTTTGGTTTAAAAAATAAAAATATTTTTTTATAAAATACAATTACTCCGAAAAAAAATTAATTTACCGAATATATGCAATAAATTATTTTAATTTTAAAAATTATTAATTATTACCTTAATGTTGAAATTCATTTTATTTGAAAAGAGATGCAGAAATATTTTATCGAAAGCAGTAAGTACTTTTTGGAATATTTAAATTCTTCGCTCTGACACGCATGCGCATAGTGCTCTCGCGTTCGTACTCACGGCCGAATAATTTTTGTGTTTAGTGGATTTTTGGTCATTCGAATTTGTCTGACTGACTAAATATAATTTTGTAATAGTTATCTTGATAACATATTAAAAAATCAGACATTAAAAAATAAGTAAAGTTCATTTATTTTTGGTAGAGCTTTAAAGCGTCTGACAAAAGTTTTGGTCCATGAAAAGTGTCTGATACTTGCGATACCATTTGAGAATGATATTCTATAAAATATATCTAAAAATCAGCCATCTAAATTTAAGTAAAGTAACTCTTATTTTTAGTCACCTTTCTCACCTGGTACCTGCCCAGGTGTCACTGGGCAAACTTCACAAACACGCAGGTACACAAAGTACCTGAGACACTACTGAGAACTTAAAGTTTCATCTTTTAGAAAATAAGTTATGTCTTATCGCTCTGGGATCTTACTCTATTAGTTGAACAATGAAATTCCAACACGAAGGATTATTACAGGCTAGATTACAAAGTTAAAATAGTTTTTCTAGAATAACTGCAGACGGGTTTTTTTTTTTATAGTAAACACTAACATTAAAATATTTCAATAATTTTTCAGTTCCGCAAATAATCGTTTACAAATAATGGTAAATGATCTGTATGTACACATAAAAGAATTTTGCTCTACAGGGTGACTGGTGACAAATTTTAGATACGGAAGGAGAGCACTCTGAACTCGATTCTGATCGTAATTATGAAATAAAAGTAGGTATTTAAATTTTCCTCAGAAATCCCTATGAATAAATAAAGAGACCTTACTACACTTTTCCCGACACGCTGCCTCAGTCAACACGCATACAGCAGTGTTCCCGCCACACGCACACCACCCGCTAAGTATCTATTGCATTACGCTTACGTAACCATGCGTTGCGTAATGAATTCTTTAACTTTCATTTAAGTTTATTCAGTATTTAATTAATATTCATTTTTTTTATTTGTTCTCTTCACGTATGATCTCAAACTATCAAGTCTTGGAATTTGAAAATGGCCCACCAGTCACCCTGTATTTAGTAACATTCGGTACATAGATAATAACTTTTATAGCCAGGTATACATTAAGTTCCTCCCTAGTGGAGTGTGCCTTGTCGAGGCGGGGGGGCTCAGTAGCCCGTCGCGATCCAGCGATCGGGTGAAGCGAAATCTCTCTTAGGGCGGTAGGGTTCTGCGTCTGACCCACAGGGAGCGGCAGTGGCACCCTTAGTACATCCACTCGGTACCCTTCTGATTAGCAGAGTGGACCGATGAGGACACAGAGGCGGCGGATGCTTTGAGGTCGGCGGTCTGAGAGTGTTAGGTTTTAGGATAAGTAAGGTTAGATTTTAGGTTAGACTTTAAGCGAGGTTAGGGGTTAGGTTTGGTTTTAGGTAAGGTTTAAAGTTAGATTAGGCTAGGCGGAGGATGAGACGGAGAAAGAGACGCCATCTCCTTCCCGATAGCCAGCCGTGGTAAGTGTAGTTTTAAGGCCGTTCACCATTTTCATACATGATGGAGATTGACAACATCCCGCCTAAACCTCCTGATCCTGTCATAATAGATCTTGAGTGCCATGCAGATATTCTCATTAATCCCCCTAACTCCCAACCCAAAAAACGTTCTTCTGAAACCTCTGATCCCACTTCTATCCCTAAAAAACATATTGTAGACCTTGCCATTTCCTCTCCCTCTATCCATTCCATATATGTCCACCCTAGTCTCCTAGAAAGGAAGACTTATTCGAATATATTTAGATAATTTCGTTGTACATGTATCCCGTTCTGAGTCCCATCCCTCTGCTGGTACAACTTTAAATTCTCTACAGTTTGGTCGATTTTTGGACTTTAGTATCCAGAAACATCAAATATATATCAAGAGCGATGGTGTTAAAAGAAGTTTCTGTGGAATTTTCGACGGCTGCGGCCAATGAATTTATGAATTACCAACACCTCACCACATATAAATATGTCACTTTTATTTCTACCTATAATGTTACAAGAATGGGAATAATCCATGGGGTACCAACAACTTGGTCCATGGAAGAACTGGTGGAGGGTATCTCCCCATCGCGAAGCTGTGGATCAAGGCTCGAAGACTCAATCGCAAAGTGTTCAATCCTGCTGGCCCTTCATGGGTAAAAACTGGATCAGTTGTGCTTACTTTTTCTGGTCAAAATTTGCCTTTTTTATGAATTATGGATGGGACGTTTGTTTCCATGTCACCTGATGTTAAGTGAACATGAAGACTAAGGTGTTACACGTCCATACACGAGAAACCTATTCACTCGACGCTTAAAAGTACTAGGACTATACTGGTCAGGGAAAATAGACGCAGGCAGTTCATTCCAAACCTTGGCGACCCGTATCAAAAAGAAACTGTCAAAGCATTGTCTTCAACTCTTCCCTCCCTGTTGAATCCTATATACCCCTATCCATCCAATGTCTTAATTGTTGTCGTTTTGGTCATGTCAAAAACCAGTGCCGTTCCTCTCCTCGGTGCTTTCAGTGCGCTCAGCCCCATCCCGGTGATTCCTGTACAGTCCATCTTGAAAATTCCTCCTGTCTCCAGTGTTCAGGTCAGCACCTGGCCACGGATAAGTCGTGTCCGGAACATTCACATCAAAAGGCAATTAAAATCTCGATGTCCCACGACAACATATCCTACCAGGAGGCATCAGCTCGCTTCCGTGCCTTCAACAAATCCTATGCGGATGTTTTTAAATCCCCTTCCATAAAACCCACTCCATATGTAACTTCATCCAATTCCTTCAAAAAAACTTTCTTCCCACAGCCCAAACCCAGATCTCCTTTGTCCCCTGGCTACGATAAATCTGCCCACCAGGATATCATCAGAAATCGCTACTCACCTTCTCCAACACCCGGTTGCGCATTAAATAATCCTAATGCAACTGAGTCTAACGAAAATCTCTTAGAAAATCTCATATCGCTCGTTATCAGCATTATATCCTCATGCGATGACGTCCCCATACAGTCCAAGGCAGCATCCAAACTGAACACACTTTTTACTTCCCTCAACAAAGTCTACCCTGCTTCAGTGGGACAGTAGGAGCCTACGCCCTAAGTCCCACGAGCTCACTCATCTGGTACATCAACATGACCCCCAGGCTATTGCGGTCTCTGAGACATGGTTTGTTTTAGGCAGTTCCGATTGCCGGGGTTTGCCTGCCTTAGGGACGACAGGTCGGATGGTCATGGTGGTGCTGGCCTTTTTGTGAAATGCTAGCTCCCCTATTCTCTTATCCAACTCCCCGTACACTCCTTCAATATCAACATTGTGGCGGTTACAATTGTAAATTTTACTCGTTTACATTGCTGACCCAACAGTCACTCTTATCAATGAATTTTGCTGCCTTATCTCGTCAATTCTCAATCCTATCCTTATCCTATAAAATCACAATGTGCCTGTATCAAAAGACTCCGGTCTTCCTTTCCTGCAGGATATAAGTATACATACTAGACATTTGCTTTTCATATGCTTCTCTATGTTTTCATCTCCTTTTTTATTACTTTTGTCATATGTTTCTTTAAAATACGAGGGTATATCTAAAAGTTCGTGGCCTGAACTAGTAATTAAATGTCTAATTTTTTTTATTACCCTCATTTTGTAGCTTGTTTATTTACTAGTAAGCGTGCAAATTTACAATTGGATACGTCTCTCTGTCTTTGTTAAATATTTTTTTATGTAAAGCAAGTCGTGAAGTTTTCTCATTATGGAAAATATTGAAGTACGTGCTGTGATTAAGTACCTGTATAAGAAGGGGAAGATATGGTGAAGATATGGTTAACACATTAGAAGAATCTGCTTCGTCATATTCGTGTGTAAAAAAGTGGGTAGCTGAATTGAAACGCGGACGGGAGAGTCTTGAATACGAACCTAGAAGTGAACGGCCATCAATTTCCACCACCCAGGAAAACGTGGATAAAATTTGTGATCTTATATAAGGAGATCGAAGACTAACAATCAATAATATTGCTGAGATCACAGGCATTAGTTATGGCCGAGTTCAAAATATTATAACTCAAGAATTAGGTTTTCACAAGTTGTCGGCGAGATGGGTGCCTAGATTGCTTTCAGCTGACCAGAAAAGGGTTCGTTTCACCATTTATCGTGACTGTTTGGAGCTGTTTGAGTCCAACCCCGATGATTTTTTGTCACGGTTTGTAACAATGGATGAAAGCTGGGTTCATCACTTTACCCCCGAGTCCAAGCAGCAGTCTAAACAATGGAAGCGGTCTGGTTCACCGACCCCCAAGAAGGCAAAGGTAGTCTTGTCAACCAACAAAGTTATGGAATCTGTTTTTTGGGATGCAAGGGGGTTGGCTCCGTCAGACTATCACCTCTTTCCAAATTTAAAAAAACACTTGAGAGGATCAAAATTTTCTACAAATGACGAGGTGATAGCTGCGGTAGACGAGTATTTTGAGGAGCTTGAAGAATCTTTTTTTTACGAAGATATTAATAAATAATTGAGAGATGGAGGAAGTGCATTACTTTTTGTAAGTACTTTTTGACAGTTTTGTTTCTTTTTAAAAATAAAGGAATGTTTCCTTAAAGTAAAATAAGCTAATTATAGCAGTTAAGGTAGTTTCCCCTCCAGGGCCACTTTTTTTTCCACACTGTATATAAATATTATTATTATTATTTGAAATAGAACAACACAGAAATTGAAACCCTTAGACTTTCTAAAAAAAAACGATTTCTTCAAATATAGTACCCGTAAACCCCTATCGTAACCCTAAAAACCGATGTTGTAGTCCAATTATTTAGAAACAGCAATAAGAAAATGCAATGTCGAACACGGCCCATCTATGCTTTCAGATTTATATTTATTGGTTTTAGAAAGAAATAATTTCTCGAAAATTATGTTCAGTAGGTAGGTACTAAATATATCAAATTTAATGAGGATTGTTTTGTTTTTTCTGTTTTACTAAAAGTTTTGTTTATTTTCAGATGAAACTTCGTCTGAAGCAATAATAATGGCAAAAGTTATTGGCAAAATAGATGCTGTTTTTGATGCATTAAATGCAGTTACTCCAGACCGAAAAAGAGTCAAACCTTATGCTACAAATATGACAAAAAGGAGTGGCCACGAGAAATAATTTTCGGAAATGAAGGTCTTTTTTTCTAATATTAAATTTATTGGTGCTCGCTCTATTCCTCCATCTTGAAATGGTTGGGTTCGAACGATTAAAGCTGTAGACAGGCTGTGGAATAATATGAAAAAATATGAATTGGATAGCCTATGCACCAGACGTTTAAATCAGGATCCCTTAGAGAATTTGTTTGCATCAGAAGTAATTGTGGATCCAATCCAAATCCCAATGTGCAACAATTTATTGCAGGTCTTAAAACTAGTGTGTTAAGTAACATAAATTATAAAAGTTTAACCAAAAATTGTGAAGATGACACAAATTCATTGTTAAACAATATGACCACATATTTAAAAACCAAGCAATCAAATACGTTGCCCCCGCCTAACGGGCTGTATGATAATATAGATATAAATATAACACCAAAATTAGAAAAGGGCTTAAAAATGCCGTAAACCAGGCATGTGCATATGTAAGTGGCTTCATATTAAAAAAATTACAGAATAATAAGTGTAAGCATTGCAAAAAATGTCTGCTTGCTGAGCATATTGAACCTGCTCATACGTTCAATACATTTAAAGAGTATTCTGAGAACAAAACAAGCCTTCACTACGTGAGTCTCAATTTTATAAAATGTGTGCAAACAAGCGCTACATACATAAATGTGTTTTTAAAAAGCAACTGTAGTAAACATTTTATATGCAAGACACTATAAGAAAAACTGAAAGAAATATTATCATTCAGCTGGTTAGATGGGTTTCAGCAACATAAAAATCAGAATATGGATGAATTAATAAAACATGTGTTAGCAATAACTATTAAAAGGTATTGTGTGATGAAAAATAGGGTGTTTGCTACAGTAGCATCAGAAACGCTTCAAAAAGAAAATAAAAAATTTAAAAAACCAATAATAATCCACATTTTACGGCTTATGATCAGTACCTAATTATTACCTATACTATCGTCATTATTCCCTGGTTATTAACAATTATATGCCATAAACAAAGTGTGTCCACCATCCTGACGGCATCCAGTACACTTTCATATACCATGAGAGCCTGCAGAGTGCATATTTTTATATTCAAAATGAACATAATTTTTCATAATTTGTAAAAGTCTTTATCTTATTTTCATTACAATAGTTGTTAAAATCATTGGTAACACATATTAGTTCCCATATTTATTATTATAGATTCTGTAAAAAAGGTCTGGTATAAATGTGTCAATTCCTTCACAATTGTTTCTTTTATTAATTTACACAAACTAAGCTAGGAATGGATTATGATGGACATAGCTGTTCATAATTTATGAAAATACTTAATCTTATTTTCTCAACATTATTTGTTAAAGTTATTGTTGACAGATGTTATTCCCCATATCAATAATTTATAATAATAATAAGTACATACATACATAACGTCACGCCTGTATCCCTTATGGGGTAGGCAGAACACCAGAGGTTACAAGACCATCTGATGTCACGTTTGACAAATTTGGAGGTATTATAAAGATGGAGAGAGTCTATTGTAGTGACAGGGGGTCAGCCTATCGCCCACAAAAACGTCTTTAAAACCTCTGTCCCTTAACTGACTTTTACAATATGCCCGGGAAGAGAAGCAGCTGGCACAATCTACGTTTTTCTTTCGCTCCCAGTCCAGCATGGAAGATAAGAAATGAATATTGTGAAAAAAAAAACAAAATAGTCATAATATGAATAATAATTATAAAGAAAATGCTGCAGATTAAAAAATTCAAAATATTTCATAGAGCAATTTACCACATGCGCATAAAACAATGCGATGTGAAAGTGACGCAGTGTATTTCACAGTGGACACAGTGGATTTCACTGTTAGTAATAAGAGTGATAAAAAGAAGGAACGCCATAACTCTGGACTCAATTGAGAATTGCACACCCGAAAAATCATCTTCCTCCCGTTTAAAACGCAAAAAATGCATTTTCATGCCTGGAGCGAAAAACATATATTGTATAGGTAATTATTATAGAATTTATATATTTTTAAGAAAAAGTGTCAATTTATCCACAGTTTTTGTTGTATTACTTTGAAAAAAATAAAAGTAACAAAAACTTATTTATTGTTTTACTTATTGTTCATCAAGTTAACCTTATATTTAGCCAGTCGCAATAAAAATATGCAAACCTTACAGAAACGATACATATGGTATTTCAATTAACAAGTTTGTAAGTATTTTCTTATTTTTATTCAAACCAGAGCAAGTTGAAATCTCGAAGTCGTTAGAACTATTTAAAATTCCCGCCATTTTAGCTATGTGGACCGTTTTCAGATGGCGTCTAGTCTTAACTTATAATGTATGAAGTTGTACTTCTTCTCTTGAGTATATGTGTTCTATGCTCATAGCCCTGCAGTGGGCTCATTACACGGAGTAGTGACGATGATGACTAACTGGCCCCTTTTGTTGCATATTTCCCCCGTATCAAGCGCTGAAATTGTTTTCGTTACCCCATCCACCTACTTTGCACGTTCCAAATAGTGTAAATCTCATATGTGAACTTTGGACTTGTGATTATAATATCAAGGAGGAGTACGAAGTTTTTACTTTACGATTCCTATCGTTAATTCTTCTAATTGTATTTTTTATCCTTGATGCTTTCCGCAGGGTTTGCCTGTAAAATAAGGACGTTCAAATCCAAACTATTCAATAAACAATTCTTGAAGTTTTTTTTTAAATAAGAAACTACAATCTAGAAAATAAAAAAAAAAACACTCAACTCTCTTGATAAAATTTATTAATTTAATTACAAATATCTTGTTCGAATTATATTCTATATAACCATTATAAGTTCAACGCAAGGCGCTTCGTCAATATATCTTAACAAATACTTGCAATTATAAACAATTATGTACTTATACTATATACAATTTATATTGTAACTATAACAAAACTTTATGATTTAAATACATTCTACAATTAGTAGGAACTTGATCATGTCAAACTCATATTATTTTAATTGTATACAGCGAGGTATCGACTAAGTTGCAACGGTATTCTTTCGTGAAATTCCTAGCCAGAAAAGCCTGAGGGAGGACCATATTTAGTACCTATCTTATGGTATCGATGCCACCTAGAAACGAGCAATGGAAGCCGGTTGTGAGATATGAAATTAAAAGCATTACCGAAAAGATTCTGCTATGCTATACTAAGCTCTTTGTATAAAATCAGAGACGGACCTAACATAAAAATTGGAATAAATCTATTACGAGGCAAATAATTAAAAAAAATATATGTTTTTCACCATTGACACCACTTTTATTGAATTGAATAAAAAAATTAAGTCTATCAGTGTAATTAAACTACATGAAATAACATTTTCCCTTATTAAAATAGACTTAAGATATGTTCCAAATAAAAACATTCTAAAACTGCACGGCTTACCTAATACATTACAGACAGTGAAAATGGAGTAGTTCTTCGTAGACCCGGTGGTTGACCCGAAAATGGATTTATGGGGAATTTCAATTTCGTTGACCCATTGCATTAGGGATTGCTTCCTTGACTTCTGACTTATCGATAGAAAACGAAAACCACCAGTGAAACCCGAAATTATTACAAAAATTAGCCTACTTAAGTTACATACATGGAAAGTGAAGTAAAAATAATAAAAAAGAAAGGTAGTGTTTTACTACTTAAGAATCATCATTATTACAAGCATATTGCGTACAAAAATGAGACATTGCTTTGGAACTGTTCTTTGAAACGGAAAAATCAGTGCAAAGGTTATATAACTATTAATAAAATGAGTATTATACATACATACATACATGACTTCACGCCTTTATCGCTTATGGAGTAGGCAGGACACTAGAGGCTATAAAACCATCTGATGTCGCGTTTGACAAATTTGGAGGAAATATAATGATGGAGAGAAACTATTGCAGTGACAGGAACAGCCTACCGCCCACAAAAACATCAAATAAAACGTCTGTTCTTTATCTGAATTTTACAGTATAACCGGGAAGAGAAGCAGCTGGGACATTCTATGTTTTTATTTCGCTCCCAGTCCAGCATGGAAGTATTATATTATCTGTAAATTTAATGCTAGCTGTCATAAATAATTATAATCTATTATTTGATTTAAAGTACGTAAGTAAAGTAGTGCTTTCCAGTACTTTACTTCTCTAGATATCACAACATATCACAATAGAATTTGTGCTTTTAGCAAAAAGATGGTATGCCAGACTGATGTAAGTAATGAAGTGCACTTAGATCAGTTTGGTCGCAAGTGTAGGTACTAGTTTGTAAGCATTATTGAAAAATCAAAGTGATCTAAATGCAAAATATAAACAATTAAACTATTGTTTTTAATTATTTTATTTCAAATTTATTATTATATCTAATATCAGAATAATATGAGGTTAAATATTTTAATTAAACTCCCTCCTTCAAACAAAAAGCAAGAAAAGCAATGAACACGCACTTGGAATACTGTAACCCACGCCACTAGCTATCACCGACACGTGTTTCGCTTCAACCAGAAGCATCTTCAGGTTACAACGACCACCACCGAACTCAGTTCAAGTACAAGTCGCGGAATTAGCAAGGTAACTTTATAAAAGTAGTTGTCATGGATTTCCGCAAAGTATCGCCTGATTCAATCAATTACGAACAATCCTCCTCTAAAAAAAAAAACAATCAGTTATTGCCTAGTCTGTGGTTATTATTTAGTAAGCGTTTCTTGCGGTTGTCGATATTTTCATTGATTGGGTGTTCCGTGAACTGAAATAACAATGGATAATAGATAACGGGCTAAACGCATAGTGAATATGGCATTACAAGCTGCACCGCAGCCATCTTCATCGACTTCAAGTAACAACGAAGACTTTTCAAGCGATCATTCTTCTTTCCATCCAGAGCAAAATCAAGAGAGGTCCACTGAATTAGTAGACTTTGAAGGTATGTACCGTTGTTGAATATTAAGGACTGGAGTGGTTTTATTTTATTAAATAATAGTTAATTACAGAAGCTTAGATTTTTGGCAAGTTAAAGTTTATATATTTACAAAAAAAGAGGTACAAGGTGGTATAAAAAAACACTATTTCACTTACAGTCCTTAGATAGTTTTTTATATACACACTGAGATTTTTCCAAAATATGTAGGTGTCCAGAAGTTTCCAGGTTATCCACAGCTCCAAAAGATTATGCAGTTATATGGTACTATTATATTAGTATTTTTATTAGTTTTAGTGTTTTCTTTTTCTTCAATAGCTCTCCCAAGTGCTCTGATCGGTTTTTTATTTTCCAAAAGCCAGGAGACCAGATCGCCACTCCTTTTATAGCCTTGATTTCGTTCGACAGACCGTAAATTAATTTATGTTCAGGAGGCATCCATTCTATCATCGGCCAGCGGCTGTCACTTCTCATATAAAGGAGGTTTTAGTCTCTGAAGCAGCGGTTGTGGTATGGTAAAAGTGGAGCCGGTACTTCTCTTGCTTCTAAATGTGCAAGTCTCAGAATCATTTGTATTATAGTAATAATTTTAAAATTAATTGAAAAAGAAATTAATATAAAACCTAATAACAGTTTATAAATTATCTGTATTGAAAATTGACATAAGCAACATGACAATTTTTAGAGTTCACAAGTAAGTAAACAATAGTTGGCTTTCATAATATAAGCAGATACAAAAATAAAAGGAAAATAAATAGTAATACTTTAAAACAATACAAGAAATGAGCTAAAATTACACATGCAACGTGACTTAACGTGTAAGTAAAATATTTACAAACTTATATCACAAACAGTATATTACAACTTCTTGGGACGCTCAAACAATCTGGCTTTGTAGCGTTGTTAAGACTTTAGAACCTCAACGCCGCAAGCCAAGACAACCTACTTTAAGTCCCAGCCGTATCAATTTAGTACGTTGACGTACTTCAAGCTGCTGTACAAAAGAAGATGCAAATTTTTTTTCTAAAAGTTCTACAAATATCTAAACAGATACTAGACTACCTTACGTCATAAAAAATCTATTTCTGGTATAGTAGAAAGAGACAAGAGGGGACGAGATGAACCTGCCAATAAACTCTGTGAAGAAAAACTGTCATGGATTAGGGATCACATTGATAGTTTCCCACAATACATCAGTCATTATGGAGAAAGACGAACTTCACGTCAGTATTTACGCCCAGACCTTTCAATGAATAAAATGTACGAATTATTTAAAGCCAAATGTGAGTCAGAAGGTAAACCAATATTGAATAAGAGTGCCTATGTTAAAATATTTACAACTTAGTTCAACTTCTATTTTTACGTCCCTAAAGGAGATATTTGTAAAACCTGTGATATGCTCGAGATCTCCATAAAAGCACAAGAAGACCTAGAAGCTTGTATGGCTCTGAGAGTACAAAAAGATGACCATATTAAACTAGCAGGTGAAGTACGAACCATATTGAATCTTTCTAAAGACAAAGTCAAAACTCACTCTTCTTTACTCATTGCTACTTTTGACTAAGAACGAACTTAGCCTCTACCTCATTTAAATACCGGAGAGGTGTACTATTTTAGGCAGCTGCAAATGCTCAACTTTGGAATTCATGCATACGTAAAAGAAGAAGAAAAAGTTATAATGAATATGTGGCCAGAACATTGTGGAGCCAGAGGTTCTCAAGAAATTATGTCTTCATTGTATTACTTTCTAGAGGATTCCGTGCCAGATATTGTTAAATCAATTTGTTTGTTTAGCGACTATTGCTCAGGGCAAAATAGAAGCTGGAATGTTTTACATTTCTTGATGTAAAACATTCCAGGTTCATTTCATTTCAGGAAGCACGGAATGATGCTGACTTATAGCCTGCTTTATTAGGAGATGATTAACGAGTGGTTTTTCATATGATGTTAAACGAGACACTGAATACTTATGATATTTTTAAAGTTTGTAAACTGCAATAGTGATCTAAGTGATTTTTTTAAATAAAATTACCAATATTTTCCTTAATAAATAAAAATGAATAAGACTTGTTTTTTATTGAAATAAAATTTGTAAGAAGATCTTTTAACTTTAAAATAAAAAGGTAAAACTAATGAACTAATAATAGCAACACTAAACGCGTTTCCTTAATTTTCCGATATCGACCTACCCGTAGAACATAGTCCGATGACAAAACACTTTTAATTTGTGTTAATTAATCTCGAGTATAAGCTCTATGCAACCCTGTTTGTATTTTTTTTCTAACTACTCTTGTTTCGAAGATATTCAATGGAACAACGTCTGATCTGATCTTCACTCCGCGTGCTAACGGACGACATTAGCGCGCACATGGGACGATTTGCGGGGAGCAAGCGGCGCGCGCCCGCGCCGTCCGAACGTCAGTTGGGCTTTTGTCGGCCGGAGAGTAACGGTGTTTCCGCACCGTCAAGATTTTTAGCCTTTATGCTACTAAAATATTTGATTTACGCTCGTCAAGTGTGCTTTTGGAATCTCTCACAATATCAAGATTATGAAGAATATTGAATATGCTATCAGAAGGTGTAAATTCGACAGAATCTAATTCGTCGATTTCTAATATCCCATCAAAAACGCCGAATGAATGTATAAACGCAGGTAAGTTTGCTTACAACTGAGGAGGTTCTTTTCAAAACTTGACTATTCCACTTTTAACAAAATATTTTTTTTATTTTTTTTCCTGGTGGTAACATTGAAATCTACACGATGCGACAATCAGAGTTTAGCTAAACGTGATAGATCCACTAAAAATAAAAAAAAACAAAACACACGATTTGGTCAAAAGTTGATAAATCCACTTCGAAATGACATTACCCATTTCAAATATTCAGTTTTGTAACAAAATATGATTAATCCTGAAGTTAATTAATTATTTTAGTCTAAATTGCAACAAAATATGTTTAATCCCTACATTTTTCTGTTAGAACTATACTTTTTATAATGGCAAGCTGAAATAATTATGGTTTTTGAACGATTGCACAACACTCACGTAGGTGGCGTTTGTTTGGCACAAAAGTCACTTCATGATTGTCAGTGTCAACTGTTACTGTCAACATTTTTTTCGGTTGTTTAGTTCAAACAAGTCAAGTCAGTTACATTGCAAATTTTGTGATGGCTGTGGGGGGCAGAACAAAAATTCACATATTGTACATGTACTTTTGTTCTGGCTTCAACAGCTGTCACCAGAAAACATTAAAAAAATACAACTGTTTTTCCCTGTTAGAGGGCACAGCTTTTTGCCTGCTGACAGAGTTTTTGGACGTGTAGAAAAGGAACTTAAGCGTCATCCGATTATTACAACTCCAGAAGAATATGTTGAATATTACTCTCAGTTTGGAACAGTTAAAAAGCTGGGATCGGATTGGAAGTTATACAATATTAAGGAATTAGAATCAGTTTATAAAAAAGTTACAGGTATACAGAATTTAAAACGAATCACTTTTGTTAAAACAACTAATAATAGAAACCAACTTCAATGTCACATTAAAACTTTTGAAAATTACATATTTACATCGGATGATGAAAATAATACAAAATTAAACCTTTTAAAACGAAGAAGTCTAGTTAACTTTACTTTACCTGAAATTATAATACAAAAGCATTTGAATTTAAAAAAGAAAAATGATGTCAAAAACTTGCTTGTTAAACAATTTGGCGAGGAGTGGGCTACAAACCAGGAGCTTTCTTGGTATGTCAGTATAATAAATGATAACAATAATGTTGAAAATGATGATGTAAATGTTAATGTAGGATTGTTATTGCCTCGACCATGAAGTAGCTGTAAGAGTTTAAAAAAGAAATAAAACACTACTTTGATAATAAATTTTTTGTTTTATTTATTTATAGAAGAAAATGGACCTCTGGTAATTTCAATTCAAAAATAAGATTTCTGATTGCAGCAAAGCAAGATTAATCCCACAACATACTAATCAAAACATGATTATTCCTTTAGAGAACATAACAAAACTTGATTATTCCAATCAGCCGCGTCAGAACTAGATTATTCCATTTTAAATTGTCGATTTATTCAGTATATATTAATGCTAAACTTTTGAAACCTGTACCATGCAATGAGTATTATGCTCGTATACAATATTCAATAAAAAAAAATATCAAGATACATAGCTGCATACCTAAAATACATTTTTCTCAATTTCTGAAAAATTTTTAAAAGTGGAATAGTCAAGTTTTGAAAAGAACCTCCTCAACTATTATCAAAACATGTTTTTAAGGCTCTTTAATACACCACTATCATTGATAGTCCGGTCAATTTAGACATTCGAAGTTACATAAAGTCCCAACTAGCTGAATTTCTGTGAAGTTGTTCAAAACATAAGTATAAACAATGTCTAGAAGTTCCCCATCATTCCCCTGGAGAGTTATGGAGAGAGGCTATTGCAGTGACAGGGGGTCAGCCTATCGCCCACAAAAATGCCAATAAAATCTCTGTCCCTTAACTGACTTTTACAGTAACAGAAAGCCCGGGAAGAGAAGCTTCGACGAAACAAAACTAAATCTGGAGCTGTTTGAAGTTTTATCTAAAGTTCTCGATAAAGAACGCCCAGAAACTTCAGAAGAGTTGCCTTTGAGACCTCGCAATTATCATGAAGCTGAAAAACCGTCGCGTACGCCTACATAGGATCATTTACCTCAGTTCAGAATTTTTAAATGTTTTAACTGGTAAAAAATATTAGTGCGTTTCCAGTCATTGCGAATATTTAATAAATTACCAATGGATTTAAAAAATATTTTTTACACTAAAGAGTTCAAAAGCAAACTAAGGCAATTTTTATTGGAAAAGTGTTATTATTCTGTAGATCAATACTTGAATGAAAAATAGAATGTTACAATTTTTTGACATAATAATTATATTCTAATTTTGTATTGACTATTATTATATGAATACACTTGTTAATTTTATACTTTGTTATGTGCTTAGGTTAGGTTTTTGACAAATTTTATGTTTTAGATTTTTTTATTATTTGACATAATTAATATGTACTAATTTTGTTTGGACTATTTTATGAATACTTTTGTTAATTTAATATAATTTTAATATGTTAGGTTAGGATTTGACAAATGTTATGTTTAAATTAGTAAATTCAGTTAATTTCAATTTTAATACATCTATATATAATTTTATAATAATAATAATTTATAAATTTTCCACACAATTGTAACGTATGTTATGAAATAAAATTTATTTCATAACAATCGTTACAATAACAAAAAGCACGCTTAATAATAAAGAGAAATAACTCAAAAATGACGAATGTTGGGAAAACGCGTTTAAAGTTTTTGGAAAGTTGAACCCGGTTTTTAAAATGGCGCAGATAACAGAAGTATAGCTTTTCCTGAAATATTATTACTGAATATTGAAGAACAGACTCGAGGCTTCAATTTGGTGTATAAATATTTTTTTTAGGATAATGTAAACTATGCTAAAAATGAAAGGGATTGAAAAACCCCCGACTTATTACGGTTTATCAAAAAACAAAAGATGTCAAATATAAATTTGTTGCGGCGCAAAACAAAATAGATCTGTTTCGCTTAAACTATTTAGAAATTAAAAAGGTATAAATAGTACTTATTTCTTTTTAGTTTTGATGATTTAAGATTTTTGAAATTGTATAACTAAAGGTTACAGAATTGCTCCTACTTTTAAAATAAGTTTTAAAGGATGATAAGGAAAAACTTTTTAAGTAATGCAAAGAAGCAAAAAAACATTGTTTATTTTTTATGTAGAATAACAATAAACGCTTTGCATTATGAACTCTTATAAGATAGCACATAAAAAATATAAAAATTGGAATCTTTTCAGGCATAAAATCAAACAGACTCGTTTACTTAATACTCATAAGTAACATAGAGATCAGCATTTTTATCTTAGCTACTAACTAGATTTAATTATCAAGCAATAAAGGTCTCCAAGAAATCTGTAAATTAATAACTCATATTCTTTTCTATGACTATATTCAGCCTTCAGTTTGTAAAACTTAGAGAATAATGATAAAAACCAACTTCGAATAATATAATAAAAAACTATTAAACTTAAGTATCATCAGCAGTAAGAATTGTGGTAGGTTCGGCTATCCTCTCCTAAGCACTTTATATAGAATAGTAGACATCCTTATAAAAAGGTTGACTCAGACCTTTATTTTTATAAAGGATGGATGGGACATTTGTCTTCCATGACACCTGAGGTTAAGTGAACATGAAGACTAAGGTGGTACACGTCCATCCACGAGAAACCTATTCACTCGACGCTTAAACAGGGAAAATGGTTCAGGGAAAATTGACGCAGGCAGTTCATTGCAAACCTTGGCGACCCGTATCAAAAAGGAACTGTCAAAGCGCTTAGTCCGACTTTTCGGAATATAAGAAAGAAAGAAAGAAAGAACATTTATTTCATAGCCACGGATACACAGATCTATATACAATATCAACCACATACTGATGGCAGTTCTGTCTGCGTCTAGTAGTCTGATGGTAAAAAGGTGAGGGTTCAATTAGTTGAAACAGAGCACTCGCGCACTCACCAAAACGGTTAAACAAGGAACCTTACGACTAGGGTCTGCAGTTTTTTTTGCTAAGGTCAACGTTGTTTATTAGTTTACGGGCTCTTCGGTCAACGGAGTCCAGCGCTTTGAGTTGATATTTGGCTGTCCCATCCCAACGATGACTGCAGTACTCCATGCATGATCGCACTTGAGCTGTGCATAAATTAAAAAGCTGTGCAGTGCCGAAATACCGCCGTACTTTCGAGATGATTCCCAACCGTTATAGTTCCTGTAAGTCTATTCTCATAAATCTCTTTTATATCTTTTCTTTTATCACCATCTAAGCATTGAGTTACTATGTGTAATAATAACTCAATGCATCTTAGTTACAATAAGAAGTACATAGATCACACTCATCTTTGCGAGGCTGAAAAAAGCTTATATTATATTGTGTAGTAAATATTTTGTAAAAAGCCATTTAACTTTCAGTTTCTCTATTGCTTTTTGTTCGTAAAATCGCCGTACAAATCCTTAATTGTTTTATTACCATGCCTAAAAATTGTGGCCCTGACTTAATGAGATTCAAGCTTATATGCTTGTGGTTCCCATGATTTCCTAACGATCTTTTTCTACCATTCCAGTACTATTTATTTTGTGCTGATAGTATGAATCATGCAGTTAGACACATCGAAACTGCTTTTGAAAAATGTCTAGCAGACTCTTATTGCATGAATTGATAATTGCTTACTTAAATCAGCTAATTCCCACCGGAAAATAATGAATCGATCCTCAGTGTTAATGTTTTGTGAACATTGAAGTGACACTTGTCTCCACATGGTAACTTTATTTCTTATGTCTTTGAAAGAGTTACGTACTCAAATGTGAGATGTGAGAGGTTTAAAAGGCGTTTTTGTGGGTGGTAGGCTGACCCCCTCTCACTACAATAGTCTCTCTCCATCTTTATAATACTTACCTCCAAATTTGTCAAACGTGACATCAGATCGTCTTGTAACCTCTGGTATTCTGCCTACCCCATAAGGGACACAGGCGTGATGTATGTATGGTGTCGGTGTAGGAGGTTTTTGAAAAATTTAATTCGATACAATCTAACTTATCGAATACTCTCTATTTTAAATTATGCCTTTAATAAAGCTTAAATACCTTAACATTACATACATCACTGTAAGTTATTAAATGGGAATGGGAAATGGGAGTTAACATCTTCTACATTAATGATAAAGGCGTATTTTTGATCTTGTGAATCCTATAGCAAAAGTGATTAATTAGTATTTACGCATAACTTTCTTTGATAAAATATAAAGTAATAAATTAGGTATTGTGGTGACTCGGAATGAACGAGTGAATGGAATAAAGATTGAGGCATCGAGGCGCCCTCTCGTATCTCTGTTATGGCATTGACCGGTTGACAGCGCGTGCGAGTGGACGTGTCGACTCCTCTGACTAAGTACTGATTGTATTTTATTTCACCCAGTGCTAGTAGGAATCGGCAGAACGCCACAACTGGCGACGAGGATAAATATGTGAGTACATATACTATTATTCTGCAAAAGCAGAACAAATGTGTTACTGTGTTTAAACTGGTCCATAATGAGCAATTTTTATATTTGATATGAAAAAAAAAAAAAAAAAGAGAAAGTGTAGATTAATATATTAATATTTATACTGACACTCTGTAAATTTATTTCAGAAAGTATTACAAAAGTCCCTTGACGTATAAAATTATTTTAAAAATAAATTTAAAGTGAATCTTACTAAGTGCCTTACTTTTATAATATGCTTTGAGTAATAAGCTTACTATCATATCAATATCAAAATTCAATAATAATTGTATCTAGAATCACAATTGTTCAATACTAGTTAGGTACAAAAGTTCTCATTGCATAAATGCAAATTTGCTCATTTTGGATAGATTGTTAATACATCAATACTAATGAAATGTTTGGTGTAAAATTCTATGGTTATACAGTTTCATCATTAAAATGAGGTTAAAAAATGACTCAATGATAAACTAATGTAAAATAACATGAATTTCGCAAAAATGTTTTTCAACTCTGGTTACCTGAATTTGATCAAGTAATCAAAAGTACAAAAATCCTAAATTATCGGTTGAAATATTCATGAGTCATCGTGGTAATAACAACCCATTCGAATTGTTTTTGTCAAACAATGTTAAAGTTGAAAATTTCTTAGTAACAATGGATAATCAACCCATTAATAAGAAATAAATAGATTAGTCTTGTAGAAACAATAAATATAAGCGATTTGCATTTAAGTGAATTGATAATTGATAAATCAGGTTGCCTGTATCAATCAATTTATGCAAATAAAATGTTTCTATGAGATTGTACAATGATGTTTTTGTCAAACAATGTTAAAGTTGAAAATTTCTTAGTAACAATGGATAATCAACCCATTAATAAGAAATAAATAGATTATTCTTGTAGAAACAATAAATATAAGCGATTTGCATTTAAGTTTTTTTTTTTTTTTTATAAGTTACTAAACCCGCGTTTGACCTCAATCTCACCTGATGGTAAGTGACGATGAGGTCGAAGATGAAAGCACACGGGTTTAGGAAGGAACTGGCTCTTTATACAATATTGCCGGAACACATTACCGCCGGAGCGGTAACATTTGGCGGCAGACTTTATATAAAGGGTGGTCGCTAGCCAGTCGGACCCAGAAGGGATCCTACCACCAAGAGATTTGATAATTGATAAATCAGGTTGCCTGTATCAATCAATTTATGCATGAAATATGAAATTGTACAATGTACTTCTCATCTAATGCAACTAAAATGTTCCCATGAGGTTGTACAATGTACTTCCCATCTAATGGTATAACGAGTAGTGTTTGTGTATCTGCTAAGTAGATACTGTACACTGTCTCATGTCCGCAAGTTGGAGTAACGTGAAACGGCCAGTCGGTCGAGCGACGGAGTCGGTGTCTGACGTTACCTAGGGCTCGGCGTGACAGTGAACCCGTAACCCAGGAGGGGCACTACATAACAACTTTTAAAACAACTGCACTAAAATAGTTATTGTGTCATCACAATGTTATGTTTATTTAAAAAAATATATAATTAATTGGCTGTTGTAGGTTTTCATTACATAAATACAACAAACAGTAAAAATATGATCCGTTAGCTCTTTACTTTTACAAATGTAACATTACTTAATATGTCATGTAACAAATTAAGGAAATAAGATTCGTCGGTTAACATAAACAAAAGCAACTATGTTGCTTACAAAAGAAAACTATTATAACTAGTTAGAAAGGTGTATTCATTCTGCCATTAGTTATTAAATTTTCGAAAAACAATTCATTTATCTGAAATGACACAAATGAGTGTAAAATGGAATAACTTACAATAATTTTTATAACGTATACTTATACTCAAAAAACTAAATATATTAAATTAAATATTTCCCTGACAAAATCGAGTCAACTGAAATTTCATAAGGGAAATAAAATTTATTGGAACGATTTGAAATAAAATAATAATTAATTGGAATTAATGTCATTTTGGTTCAATAAAGGTCAACTGAAATAAAGTAGATATCATATTAGATACAATTAAAATAAGCGTTAGAGCTTCAAGCGTGGTTTGAAAGTTTTCTTTGTAGCCACCGAAATTGATGCTACTTTATTGTATTCTGCAGGGCTGTCCCAACAAGAAATTTACTATAATATTCCTGGCGCACATGTCAAAGACAAGGAAATATAGATGTCTATAAGATAGCAGTAGGGGAGTAAACGAATATTTTGTCCTCAACAAAGTTACATGTATGAACGTCATGTCTTTCGAATAATGCGCCACGAAAATGTTAAAAAATTTGAAAAGTTTCCGGTTAGGCTTCGAAAGCAAATTTCGAAATAAAACTTCTCTAACGAAAATGATAATCTGATAAGACAGATTATAGAAAAGTGCAGTTGTTCAAAGTTAAGAAAGAAAGTTTTTTACTAGGAGATAACTTTACCATAAATATGATAATTTCTGAATCAAAACGCCAAAACAGTCGAAAGACAGATGAGCGGTTTGCAGAATAAAGAAGTTGCAAGAAAAAAAAAATGAAAAGAATATGAGATTTATTGAAAGTGTTAAGCAGGTCATTTCAAAAAACAATAGTGCACATGCACCATCAAACGAAAGCCTGCTCAAATGTCTCATGATAAAAACACATCCTAACGACAATAAAGAGTCTCGGCGTAGGCAAACTACCAATGTCGATTACATATTTTACATCGACGATGATGCAAATGTCGTATTGGCGGTGTGGATGTCGATTTACTAATAGATTCTGGCATCAAATGTAATATTTTGTCACAAAATATTGAGGAAATGCTAAAGAGATGTTCTGTGGTAGTATCAAAACAGGCAAAACATTCATAGCTTACCTAACCCTAACTATGCTGGGTTTATTTAATGCTCCCGTCCCATTTGGAAATGAGTAAACAAAAAAAAAATGCAAATTTATAAGTGCTCAAGCTTGGTATAAATAATGATTTTATTAATAACATTGGCCCTACATTATCCTAACAATAATGGCGTAAAATTGAATATAATAAGACTAAGATTGGAGGAAGAAAAGTTACCTACTTCCGAAAAGATTTCGAAGCGCGTTGGCGGCGCCACGATTCTTACAAAACTTCAAGCTTCTCTTTTACGCTACTACCTAATTTTTATCCAGTTATATAATCGCGGGAACCTTTAATTGGCTCTCCATAGTTTATATTAAACAAGTATATAAGTTTGTAACAAAGCTGTTGGTTCTCCAAAAACATACATAAATAAATAAAACGCAAATAAAATTATTTTTATACCATGCATTTTCTTGGGTGAGTTAGGATATAGCTTATACTATATACCAAAGACCAAACTCTTACCCCATTTATTTTTGCCAACTTTTATTGGTCCATTAGAGCCACCGATATTAATTTAATAATGGTTTCTGTATATGATTTTCACTAATATTGCAGAAAGTTTTACACACTTTCAAAGTTAAGTGTCATTTCAATAAAACTTTACAACAAATTCACTTTGTAGTAATATAATGCATTAATTCAACTTCCATGCTGGACTGGGAGTGGAAGAGGAACGTGGAATGTGCCGGCTGCTTCTCTTCCCGGGCATGCCGTGGGAGTCAGTTGGGGGACAGAGGTTTTATTGACGGTTTTGCGGGCGATATGCTGGCCCCCTGTCGCTGCAATGGCCTCTCTCCATCATAATAGTGCCTCTGAATTTGTCAAACGAGACCGCAGATGGTTTCATAGCCTCTGGTGTTCTGCCTACACCGTGGGGGATGCAGGCGTGAAGTTATACACTATGCAATTTACTTGGTTTTAGTTATAGTTACTCGTTTCACTTGAACAGTTAGTGGCAATAATACTATTATATTCGATTTTGTTTGATACTATTTCATGATTTTAACCCAAAAATTTAACAAAGAAATAACAAGAAAAACCAAAAATACTGACTGAGTGAACTGTGGAGGGTCAAGTTCACATGATTTCGAATTGTGTTATTGTATAACTAAGTGCAGTCCAGTTATTGTACTTTGCATCTTATTTGTTGTGCAGTGCTATTGGCCTAGCCGACATTTGCTTATATCTCTTGATTTAGTACCCTTATTGTTTTAGTTCAGACAAAATTGTCTGACTGAGATTACTGAAATTGTAATTAATTTGTAACCATAGTAGGTTAGAAAAGCTATAAATAAAGTCTATCATAACCTGGTTGTGTCCAGGTTGAAGGTTTACAGTCTTTCCCAGGCTGAGAATCAATATAAACTTTCATTATTTAAAGCAAGATGTGTTGATATTGATAAAATTTATCAAGGTTGTTAAAAAATTGCGTAATCAATTGTCCTTTGAAGCCACCGAAGATTTAGATAAAATCAATACGGACAAACGTAAAATTATAATTTATTGATATTATAACAAAATCATGTTATTAAGAGCTTAGAATTTAAACCAGACTTTCCTATCACTTTATTAGGATGTACCTACTAAAGGCTTGAAAAAAAAAAACAAAAGTGATTCAAGTTTTAGAAAGACCACTGACAACTCAAAGCCATGTAAAACATTCCAAAGAGCTCATGTTTCTCACAGTCAAGGTAGAAATAACAAAAAGCAAAAAATTAATTTCTTTAAATATTCGTAATAGAAAGAGGTTCATCATAAATAATAAATTGTGTCTTCGATATTTGCTTGTATGGAACTAGCTAAAATATTACACAATACTATCCAATATTGAGCGAGGTTAAAATAAGCTAAGCCCAAAAGTCAGACTGGAAAAATGTTAGACTATCTTACAATGCACAATAGTACTCCGCATTGGTTCACAGGTTAGGTTATACACTCCTACTTACGCTATTCACTTGGAACATGACGTAGCTCATGAACAGGTCAAGGATAGAAAGAAAGAAATCAAAAAAAAAAGGAAAGGACAAGCTGGAGTGTCATCGAAATGTTGTTGTTTTAAAGAAGATCGAGGGTATTTGGTGTGTCATTCCCAGACTGTTTTAATAGGTTGGGGAAAAAGTCTTTTCGCATTATAGTACGCAATTCTGTATTGTATAAGAGAATAACTAAACTGATATTTTAGTACTAGTTTCCTATTAGTGTAGTCTTTTATAACAATATGTTAAAATTATATTAGTTAATTAAGGTTATAAAATATGTTAAAATGTCTATAACCCTTCAATAGATTTAAGGATAAGTGTTATGTGAAATTGTTATTGTGTATTTAAAAAGATGATTGCTGTTGAGTTTCTTGCCACTTCTTCTCAACAGATCGACTTTCCGAAGTGGTGGTAGATTCAGTTCAATTTGTAAATAATGTAACTTTTTAATAAAAAAAAAAAAAAAAAAAAGAAAGGAGAGATGTGGTGACTCGGAATGAACGAGTGAATGGAATAAAGATTGAGGCATCGAGGCGCCCTCTCGTATCTCTGTTATGGCATTGACCGGTTGACAGCGCGTGCGAGTGGACGTGTCGACTCCTCTGACTAAGTACTGATTGTATTTTATTTCACCCAGTGCTAGTAGGAATCGGCAGAACGCCACAGGTATAAGATAATTTATCTAAATGAGTAAATTACCAATAACCCCGGATCGATATCAAACACGGATTCTGCACTTTCAGATTCATTTTGAGGCGCTGGTGTGTTAGGTAGGCGTAAAATCTTTCGTTCACTTGAAAACATTTTTGTGCCTTTGCAGTGCTTAAATAATCAAACATAGCAATAAGTCTCAAAAAATGAACGAAATATTCTTGGCTATTAATTCAGTCCTTATTGTATAAACAGACTCGTTTAATCAAAACAAAATGGAAAACAAAATAAATGAGATGAGGAGAAGTGGAGTTCTGGTTAGCAGCCTAATAACAACATTTTTGTATAAGGAAAAACTAGATGACAACATTGCAAACACTAAAGACCTGGGGAGTATAAACAAAGACCTTGGTTCCATAAGTTTCTTATATTTGTACACAAACCCTCCCCCGATGGGCTATGGAACCCCAGCACCAAAAGTGGCTGAAACTGTCAATCGCACAAGAGAGTACAACCAAAAGTCTGACAAGACCCCATTAACCACATTTGATGTGCCTATAGAGCAGCTTCATTGGACAGCTGAAGAAGGGGAATATCCTTTCAATAAGACAACTAGCAACTGGCACCCAGGTGAGTTTGACAAGATGCTTCGATGCTTTTTGGTTAAGAACCATAATGTCTTGGATGGGGTTGTGAATAACGTAATTGATGTCACAAAACTCTGACATTTTAACGAAAGGGAGGCAGACATGGGACCCTATAAGGGAGCGAAGTGTTCCAAGCTCCATTGCTTACAATCGAATGCTGAAATTATACAAAGACAACTTGGGCATTGTTTGTTCTAACAACTTGGAGTGGATACAATGTTTCTTCAAGTGCTTGAGCTTAGAAAAACTATGAACTGTTGTAGTAAAAGAAAGGGTTTGTAGGAAACGAAGATACAACTCAATGGAGAGGATGCACATCGACGTTGATGTGGTAACTCAAAGCATTGAGGATGTCACAATAGAAGGGAAGAGCAATGTGTTCAAATACATGTTGGACATAGCCAGGTCCTTCTGCTCATATATCAAACATGGGGAAAGAGGGAAGAAAGACCGAAGGGCCATTGCGTCAGCAAACCCCATTCTCAGGATGTTTCTACACATCATAGAGAGTTTCCACTTAGATTTGGCTAAGCACATACCTGGCTCTACGATATCCATTGGAGAAGACGAAAAGAGGAGAAAAATGATGGCAGAGATGAGCTCGGCTACTATGGGCCTGACCGACGAGAGATCAATTCAAGCTACTCAAGATGCTAAGAAATGGAACGAGTGCGTGAATCCCTCAGCATTTGCTCTAATGCACCACCATTTCTTCGACCCCAAAATAAGAGCTATCCTTGCCTCCTCCATCTGAACAAGCGGCTCTTTTCTCTCTAATTGCATGTGTGGGCAATTTCATAATGGCTATGAAGATGATCACACTTGGAGAAGGGGTGCAGGTACAAAATGAAAAAGAATACTCTCGGATCAAATGGGACAAGGAATTCAGGAAGCACATGAGTCCCGACACCCAGAAATGGTTTGACATGATAGAACCCTTAAGATATGGAAAGAGCTACGTGCTGTCATCAGGAGGGATGCTAATGGGCATGCTCAACGCTGCATCAACCACTCTTGGGTTGATCCCTGTAATGTATGGAATTGACTCGGGCAAAGCTAAGGTGGTAACTTTACGATCTTCCGACGATAGCATGTCGGTGTTTGTGGGAGCAACAGCTTCTTCCTTAGTAGAAGCGATAGAAATGGATAGAAGGGCACTAAAAATGGTTGGCATAAACATAAGTCCAGAGAAGACATGGTTCTTCAAAAGAGGGTATGGTGAATTCACCTCGTGTTACTGCGATGGGGCCTTTCTTTCACAGTATGGAGTGGAAACCTCTACACTAAGACCCCAGGGTAAAAATCCATACGATGACTGTCACTCAATTTCGAAGGGAACTGCTATTGGACTTCAACAAATGTCAATCAACCACATTGGAGCTGAGTGCAAGCTCAGGGTAGGGATTGGAAACGTCAGAAGGCTCTATAGAATAGTCCCATGTAGGAACAGGAGGGCGGGAGTCTCTGAAAGGGTCTTGTTGATAGCAGATGGAGGCAAGAGCCCATGGGACACTTCTAATTGCCATCTTGACGAGGTCTGTATGAAAAGGAGAATAGCAGTTACTGGGGAAGAGAAATCTTACCTACTTAAGCTTTTGAACCCTAACAACCCTTTTTCTGCAGACCCTGAGGAAGAGATAGGATACAATAAGGATGAGGGTTGTTTGGTCTCTATAGAAACTGAAACACCAAGAAACATTTTCTCTTATGTTCGCAAAACCAACAGAACCGTGAGAAACTCGCTGATGATAGGAAATTTTGAGACTGAGAAGGCGAATAGCCATGCCATGAAAATTGCCCGAACCATTGATCCTGCCCTTTACCTGAGTATCCCAAACATAAAGACCCCACTGAACCAATATCTAGCTGCACAGATGGAACTACAATATTCCCAGGTTTCCCTAACCGAAGATGAGAGGGCTCAATTCAACAGGGCTTTGTGGGCTTTGAAGACTGGAGTGGCAGGTGATGAGGACAGTTGTGATTCGGATGATCTCCCAGAGTGATCGGTCTTTACCTTTACCCGTTGAGGTGTTTTCTAACTACACTGAATAATAAACTGAAATAAATACTAAAGATTTTTCGATCGGTTGTCACTTTTTGATAATAAAAAGTAGTAACATAGAATGTTTAAAAAATATCGAAAGATTCTTAATCATAAACCGCAATAACTCGACATATTGCATTCAACAAATATAAGATTTAAGAAATAAACCGAAATAATTCCAGATGTTCCCAAAACATTGATACATTTTGAATATTAAAGAGACCGAAAACAAAACATTTCACTTTATTAATAAATTAAATGGCATAAAAATATTTAAGTTTCTATGATAAAAAAGCAATATTTCACTTTAAGCGGCAAAATCGAACGTGCTTTCATTACAAAGGTTGAAACATTACTGAATGCTTTACTTTTTGACAGACAACACGGATGACCTGTTTGGAAATAAAGAGGCGACCGACCTTCTGTCTTGCTCAAAAGCCTCTAAATCGAGCGGCTGTCAAATTCTACCTATTCTTCATGAGTTGTTATGGCGTTTTATTAGATAATCTGAATTTACCTAATTTTTGACTTATTTCTCTTTATTATTAAGCGTGCGAATGAAATGAAAATTATAATAAAATAAATCTTTTTGCACGAAAATAAAGACTATTCAGGGCATGCAGGAGTGAAAATAAGTGCAAGACAAAATAGGCCCTCATTTTGCGAACAATATGACGGTCAGGCATTCAAACTTTCGTAACAATATCACGAACTTTAAATTCGCTACACAACTTCTGATCAGTAGTATCGCTAAAGGGTTAGACTTGTGTTCAGAAAATCTTAAAATATCTGAATTTAAACGCTTCTCTCCAACTGTAAAATTCCTGCATATCATGAATAATCTGTTTGACATTCTTAAACAGGTTCACTCAATAATTAAGGATAAACATGCATATGCAATATCGCCCTTTAAGCTTTTTTTTAATTTTCTTGATGAAGCAGACTTATTATTAATATTAAGATTGAAGATAAAAATACAAAGTATTACAAGACGCATGGTTTACGGATGTTAAGCATGTTCATTAGTGGAAAACCCTATAATACAAGCAAGACCTAAGACTGGATTATTTGAACTAATAGTCCCAAAAATGAAAGTTTTAAAATCCTTTTGAAAGAACTGATGGGAACAAATATATATTGTGTTATAAGTTCAGCCAAGACCACCTGAACTGTTTTTAGCGTAATACGGACACATGAAGTATTAATCCTTCCGCAACAAGTAATAATTTTTTGATATTTAATTTTTTTAATTAGGTAATTGAAACGTTATGATTCGCTACAGAACTTCTGATCAGTAGTATCGCTAAAGCGTTAGTATTGTGCAGGAAAACTTAAAATGTCTGAATTTAATGGTATTTCTTCAACCGTAAAATATCAATAAAAACATTTAAAAAAAAATAAGTATATACCCATTGTGTTTGAAGTTCAATGTCCACCTGAACTGTTTATAAGCGTAATCCGGACACAATGAAGTAATAATCCATGCGCATTTCAATTAAAAGGAATATATCAAAAAACAATTTAAAGTTCTTCGATTCGACGAATAAATGCAACTATACCTGGGCTTGAAATAAAAAGTGCTATCAAACTGATTAAACTGTGTAGCTATCTGCAGAAGAGAACAATTGAGATGTGTTTTCAACAATTCTTGACGAATTAAGCATAAAAAAAAAAAATCCTTAGTTATGAAAGTCACTATGGAAGTGACTTGGTCATCAATGACCAACTCCTTTAAAAAAAAAGTAAAGGTCAATGGGGTAATTCCAAGCAATAACTTTTATTGTGTAACAGTTGATCAAAAGCGCCCTCTATGTTCATGTCGGAGAAAACCTAAGTTTTACGAAATTGCATAGATGGCTAAATCGTCATGCTGTTTTATCACCACGTTTTTATTTACGGACGCCATTTTAAGCAGGTGGTTTATTGTCTTCCTATTTCACGGTGAGTGTTGACTGTTGAGCTTGTTTACCATAAATTGTTCTTTTCTCATAGATTTTTGCTTTTAACAGGAATATATACACAGTCTTAAATGCCTCACAAAAATTGTGACATGAGGTAATCACGTCTTAAAATGGTTGTCGGAATTGCTACAGACAATTAATATAAAATGCAAAAAAACTAGTGATGTCAACGTATCGATAGTTCCCATGTAGGTAACTTAAACAATAAATATTACGTACGTATTTGATTACAAAAGATTCGATATTTTATAACAAAATAGAAAATTGTAGCATTATAGATTTTTGGGTGATTAGCGCTATATATATATGTTTTGTTTTTGATGTAGATGGTGCAGCACTATAAAATTATATTCCCTAGTGATTTCGAACAAAAAATGGCAAATTATATTCGTCTATTAGAAAATATTGATTTCTATTAGCCAGAAAAGAGTGCAAAGTGCTGGTGGCAGAATTAATTCGTAGAAATGGAATGATTACGCCTTTTAAAGGTGTTCCTAATGACGCGTGGTTTCAAGGGTTCCAAAAAAGAAACAGCCAATGCGTCAAAAACTCCAATATGCACGACGGAAAGTGATCCCTTTGTAGTTTATGGGTATTATGATTTATTAGAGAAATTATTAACAGAATTAGGACTAACAGATAAAACTCAGCACATCTACAATTTGGATAAAACAAGTTTCTGTAGCGTACCCACAAAAGGAAAAGTTTTTGGGAAAAAAGGCTTTAAAAAAGGGTGAAGGAAATATAGCAAGAGAAAAGATATCAATATATTGAAATTTCCAACGCATTCATCGGACGTTTTGCAACCACTGGACTGTAGTACAATTAAATCAATGAAAGACCACTGGGAAGATGAAATAATAGAGCGGCAAAGGTTCCAGAGTCCCAAAATGTGAGTTTGCTAGAACTATTACCAAAACGTCCCAAACGTTGAACCCAGTTATTTTGGAGAATGGTTTTAAATAAATTGGAATGTATCCGGCCAACCGCGAAGTAATTCCGAAAACACCATTCATCAATTTAATTTGGGAGAAATGGGAAAATGCTCAGGCAATATTTTTGCGAGAAAATTCAGAACTTTTTTTCTTGAATTTAATCGGAAACAATTTGCCCTGTGTAAACTGCACTGATATTGAGAACATCAGTAAAATATTTTCAACCATGTTATAAAGGGTTTTCCAATAAGCGATGTTATTTTGAATAGACCGCTATTTCGGTAGATGTCACTTTTGCAGCTGTCATTTTTTGACATTTGACATGAAGAAACTACGCCATTAATAAAAATTAAACGTTATAACTTTCAACAACGCATTAAAATTATTAAAATTCACTATAAAAATGGTGAAAATTTTGCAGACGGTTCGCAAAACTCGAACATTTTTGAGTCGTTGTGAAGCACCTTGTCGCTATAAAGAAATTGGTGGAAAAATTCGAGCTTTTGGGACAACTTAGTGATGTGAAGAATAAAGACCGTGCAGGTCGGTCAAGAACAGCCAAGAATATTGCTGATGTAGCCGAAATCTACCTCCAGAATTAATAATGAAAGGAAAAAGGCAGAATTTTGTCTGATGTCTTTATGAATAGAAAGTCATTGTACATTAATTCCAAATTGTTTATGCGTTGGTTTAAGGAACATTTTTACCTAAAAACCAAAGACAGGAAAAAACATTGTGACTTTAGATGGCCACACCTCACATTCCAATTCCATAGACCTGTAAGACGTAGCAAATTAAAATGATGTGATAATTATATGCTTACCAAGTCACACGACTCAAGCCCTTCACTCGTTTTTTCAAACCACTCAAAACCTATTACAATCAAGAATCAAATGCTGTTGAGAAATAAAAATAATGTTGAGAAATAAAATCAGATCTATACCACGACTACAAGGTTGATAATTGACAGGGTAAGTATGGGGAAAAGTTGCAACAGAAGGAAATGCCACGTTAGGTTTTAAAAGCTTGCGGAATATTCCCACCTAATCCTAATGCTATTATTATTAAAAAATAAAAGTGATGATTTGATATTCCATTTTATAATTTTTTCATATTTTATCCAGATTTTAATAGTACATATTATTTGCAAACTGATAGCTCAGGAATTGGAAAAGCCGGAATTTTGTATCAATTAAATGAAAAAGGGGATCAAAAAATATTAGGGTTTTATAGTAACGTATAGGCTCAGTTAAATTGGACGGTAACAGAACAATAATTTTATTACGTAATTTGTTGTTTTGTGATGTTTGAAACGTATTTCAAAGGTAATTATTCAAACACATCATAAGGCTTTGATGTTTGTTAAGAATTGGAAATTGTGTAATGCAAGAGTAACGCGTTAGGTTAATTATTTCGAACACTTTCAATATGAAGTTCAACATATTAAGGGTAGGGATAATGTAGTAGCAGATATTCTATCCAGAGATCTTCCAGAGGGTGAAATTCAACATTATGAATCTCATAATGTTGAATTACGGGTATTAAACGAATTAGGTTATCACTGGTCATATTCTTGTTAAGTTTTAATTTTCCCTAACATGTCAACTTTCAACAACGCATTGAAATTATTAAAATTCACTATAAAAATGGTGAAAATTTTGCAGAGACGGTTCGCAAAACTCGAACATTTTTGGGTCGTTGTGAAGCACCTTGTCGCTATAAAGAAATTGGTGGAAAAATTCGAGCTTTTACGACAACTTAGTGATTTGAAGAATAAAACCCGTGCAGGTCGGTCAAGAACAGCCGAGAATATTGCTGATGTAGCCGAAATCTACCTCCAGAATTAATAATGAAAGGAAAAAGGCAGAATTTTGTCTGATGTCTTTATGAATAGAAAGTCATTGTACATTAATTCCAAATTGTTTATGCGTTGGTTTAAGGAACATTTTTTACCTAAAAACCAAAGACAAGAAAAAACATTTTGACTTTAGATGGCCACACTTCACATTCCAATTCCATAGACCTGTAAGACGTAGCAAATGAAAATGATGTGATAATTATATGCTTACCAAGTCACACGACTCAAGCCCTTCACTCGTTTTTTCAAACCACTCAAAACAATGTTGAGAAATAAAAACAGATCTATACCACGACTACAAGGTTGATAATTGACAGGGTAAGTATGGGGAAAAGTTGCAACCGTAGGAAATGCCACATTAGGTTTTAAAAGCTTTTGGAATATTCCCACCTAATCCTAATGCTATTATTATTAAAAAATAAAAGTGATGATTTGATTTCCATTTTATATTTTTTTCATATTTTATCCAGAATTATTTTAAAAATTATTATCCAGATTTTAATAGTACATATTATTTGCATACTGATAGCTCAGGAATTGGAAAAGCCGGAATTTTGTATCAATTAAATGAAAAAGGGGATCAAAAAATATTAGGGTTTTATAGTAACGTAGGCTCAGTTAATTTGACGAGCCTACGTTAACATAACAGAACAATAATTTTATTACGTAATTTGTTGTTTTGTGATGTTTGAAACGTATTTCAAAGGTAATTATTCAAACACGTCATAAGGCTTTGATTTTTGTTAATTATTGGAAATTTTATAATGCAAGAGTAACGCGTTAGGTTAATTATTTAGAACACTTTCAATATGAAGTTCAACATATTAAGGGTAGGGATAATGTAGTAGCAGATATTCTATCCAGAGATCTTCCAGAGGGTGAAATTCAACATTATGAATCTCATAACGTTGAATTACGGGTATTAAACGAATTAGGTTATCACTGGTCATATTCTTGTTAAGTTTTAATTTTCCCTAACATGTCAGTTTCCTTACTCGTCAATTGCCAACAAAATCATTCTCCTTTTACGCTAACTCATCAATTTTTAGTTGATGTCCATGTCATATTTATAATACTGAATTCCTAATTTTCACAATTAGCAATTAAGTCCAATTTTCAATTGGTCCAAATCGCACTACGCATGCAACAAGCGGTTTTGTTGGATACTGCCCGAATCGTTCGCCAGTTTTTTTCTTTCTTGCCCTGATCCCCGACCGTATGGTCAGACTGTCAGGTCTTTTTTGCCTGTAAAAGTCGTGTAGCTTTTAAGACGCCATATAATAATAAAATCTTTATTGTAGGGTCATATGCCGAACAATGAAACAGCCATACACAATGAAACATCGCAATACTTCCAAAATGCGACGTTGCCAAATCATGCACTTCAGTGTGCGAGTAGTCCTCAAGGAACCGCCCCCGCTGACCTAGTCAAGCGGCGCACCGTGTGGCAAGAACGTGTCTGCTGAGCATTTTTGTTATTTTAATCTTAAAAAGTAAGAATTTTTAATTATATACTTTTGTTTTTCAGTGTAATATACTAAAGGATTGGTTATTTTTATGTATTATTATAAGATTATGATTATGCGTACACAATGAAATTCAAAATTCAAAAAGTTTTATTCATCTTAGGAATTTCACAAAACACTTGATGAAGTCAGTCATCACATACTTCGGCTTTAACTAGTTGTTGATAGTTGGTAAATAAGATATTACAGTAGACCAAGAGACAAAAAATGCCGGCGGAAAAAAACTCTTGGCACTCTTTTTCAGTCAGAATTATCAAATTAATACAAATAGGTACAGTACAAATTGACCGTGACATGAAAAAAAAAACAAACACAAGACAGCTAATTGTGAGAGCCAATGGTCATGCCACAACCAAATTGCTTACATAGCAGATGCAATGAGCTATGGATGCACAATACGAACATGACATACTGGGACCAGAGTATTTGAACAAGAATGGAATAAAATAGTCATAGTATCATTAGCAAAACGACCTGGCACCGCTAGCAGCACCCGTTCACGAGTTAACGCAAGCACCAGCCATCACCCTCCTCAACCACATTTTAAGGAAGAGGGTGACCCGATACCCGACGCTACCACTAGCCATGCCGCCTGAGGGAGCATGACGTTCTTGCTGTTGTCTTGACAAGAAAATAAGTGAGTGGGACAGTCACCAGCATGTCATATATATACCGCACAGCCAAGCCGTAAACAAAATTATTAAGTAACTAGCTTTATCCCGCAACTTCGTATGCGCTTAACTACCCTTCTCGTGGAAATTTCAGAAACTATACAACCAGACACCCACTGAAAGAACCTTTATACCAAGTATCACACCCATGCAATCAAGCTAAAAACTAAAAAGTCCAACCCCTTCCCGTGAGAATTTCGGGAATTCCTTCCATAATACAAACAGAAACTTATTGAGGAACCTTTATATCAAGTATCACATCCGTGCACTTAAGGGATGGGATTTTTTTATACAAACTAAAACATCATATATTTCTCGTTCCCGGGGGAATTTCGGAAATTCCTTTCATAACACAACCAGACACACATTGGAAAACCTTCACACCAAGTTTCACATCGGTGCACTCAAGGAATAAGATTTTTCATACAAACTAAAAAGTCCTATATTTCCCATTCCCGTGGGAATTTCGGGAATTTCTTCCTTAGTGCACCCCTACATCCCCTAAAGAATATATGTTCCAAATTTCAGCTCTCTACGCCCAGTAGTTACGGCTGTACGTTGTCTGTCAGTCACTCAGTACCTCAGTCACTCAGTCAGTAACGGAACAGTTTTATATATATTGATTGGAAACTTTTAGAAATATCCTGTTGTGCTTAATCCCATGCCTTTTTATCATCTAAGTAATCTTTAGTTTTATAATAAGCTTTTCGAGATAGAGTGTTTTTAATGATTGATTTAAATTTATTGAATGGCAGGGATTGAATTGACTTCGGAATTCTGTTATATATACGTATTGACATTCCAATAAATGATTTGCTGCTTTTAGCCAGCCTTAATTTAGGAAACGCTAACTTATGGTCGTTCCTAGTTCTTACAGAGTAATTTGTATCATGATTATCTTTCCTAGTTTTAAATTTATTACTATTCTTATAAATATACATAATGTTTTCATAAATATATTGTGATGCAAGGGTCAAGATACCAATCTCTTTAAACTTTTCTCGAAGAGATTCTCTGTTTCCAAGTTTATACATTCCACGAATAGCCCTTTTCTGCAGTGTAAATATCGTGTCAATATCTGCGGCATTGCCCCAAAGTAGGATGTCATAGGACATTATACTATGAAAATAACTAAAATATGAAACGTTTCATTGTCACGTTTCGTTTCATGTTTGTTTCATTGTATGTAGGTATTGTTAGTTAATAAAAATAATCACCTACATACCTAACTAAATTACTTAGTTGTTCTGTATCTTTATATCAACAAACATACGTTCGTAGGTTTTTGGTACCTACGTCGTATTTATGTTATATGGGTTTCATCATAATGATCAGGTCTTTTATTTTAGATGGCGCGTCATAAAAACCCAACACGAAAAAAGGGAGATCATTCAGCAGGGAATATGCTTCGCGCGGTTCAATTAAATAGAAACGGAATGAGCTTAAGAAAAGCTGCCAAGCAGTGCAATGTACATTACCCCACTCTATTTCGTTACACTAAAAAACTTCGAAATGTCAGTGTTGCAAATTTAATAGCACAAAGGTTGACTCCGAATTATGAAGTCAATAAAATATTTTCAGAAGAACAAGAAGCTGCACTTAATGACTACATAGTTGACTGCGTGCTGAAATTTTATGGCCTCACCCGTAAGGATGTTCGACGCGTAGCATATCAGATGGCCATAATCAATAATATAACATGTCCTGATTGTTGGCATAAGGAAAAAATGGCAGGAGTGGAATGGCTTCGGTCTTTTAGGATAAGACACCCAGAATTATGAAGAAGCCAGAGGCATGTAGCTTGGCTCGTTCAACTTCTTTCAACAGAGAAACTGTCAAGTCATTTTTCAATAATTTGAAAAACGTCATGGAACGTCATCCCACCTTTGGAAATGGTTGCAGGATCTTTAACCTTGACGAGACGGCCACTACAACTGTACAAAAGCCGCAAAAAGTCATAGCGCCTAAAGGGCGTCAAAATATTGGAAAAGTAACTAGTGGTGAAAAAGGAACACTGGTCACTACTTGCGCTATCGTGTGCGCATCAGGACAGGCATTGCCACCAGTTCTTGTTTTTCCTAGGAAAAACTTCAAAGACCACATGTTGACCGGTGCTCCTCCTGGAACTCTTGGACTCGCAACCCCAAGTGGATGGATGAACTCAGAGCTCTTTGTTAAAGTAATGGAACATTTTATTAAACATACGTCTGCAAGTCCAGAAAATCCAGCTTTATTAATCATGGACAACCATGAGTCCCATTTAAGTATTGAGGCTTTAAATTTAGCAAAACAATCTGGGGTTGTTATTTTGACGCTGCACCCTCATACGACCGCGAAAATGCAACCACTCGATGTCGGTTTAAATGGTCCCTTTAAGGTCTACTACAACAGCGCTGTAGATTCTTGGTTAATGCGGAACCCAGGAAAAACCCTACCAATTTACAACGTTGCGGAGTGTGTAGGCCAAGCATATGCAAAAGCAATGACCCCAGTTAATATTGCATCTGCTTTCAAAAAGTGTGGCATTTATCCTTATAATTCGGATGTGTTTGATGATTTGGACTTTATGCCATCAGCAGTCACCGATAGAAACCAACCTTGTACATCCTCAGCATTGATAGCTCCCACTGTTCCCGATAACCGACAATCAGCGTTGCTGTCTAGTGCTGCCCCTGGTAACGAAACGGTGGCTTCGGCTGCTCCTGGCAATTTACATATTGAGACAGTGCCTTTAGATGCTCCTGGCTACATACGAATCCAGACGGAAAATCGTAGCAGTCCCGAATCAGATGTCATATATTGTGCAGAAAGTCTATCCATGATTGAGAAAAACCAAGCCCTTATTACAAACTCGGAGTTACGAAATGCTTTGAGTCCATCAATATTGCAGACTGAACAGCCTAATGATGAACCTATAATCCGTGCCGAGGTTCCTGCTCATGTCACTTGTTCTGCATGGGAAGCAAGCAATACTGAACATAGTTTAAAGAGCATTGATCTAAATGCTTACCACCAAGCGCCAACATCACCTGTTGCTAGCACTTCTGGTACCAAAAATAAGTTCAAGTCTCCCAAAGAATTTATGCCTCCTTTGAAGGCTGGCCCACGAACTGGTCGACGTAAGCCAAGAAAACTCGGAAAAAGTATGATTGCGACGGATACTCCAGAAAAAAATCAAATAGCTGAAGAACGAGAAAAGACCAAAGAAAGAAAATCCGCTGCAAAGAAAATAAAGAGGCCTATATTGTCAGAAGAAAAGAAGAAACCACCTAAAAAGCAAGGTAAAATGGTAAACCCACCTAAATCGGATTCTGAAACTAGCACCGAAGATGAGGAAGTAGAGCTTCTAAGTGAGAGTGGACCAGATGACATAGAGTCAGAGTATGGCTCTGACGACGATGAACGACCTATGATAACTGAGAGTTTCAGCAAAATGGATTGTAAACCTAAAATAAATGATTATGTGCTAGTTTAGTTTTTAACAAAGAAACTTAAGGTGTATTATGTTGCTTTGATAACCGAGGTTACCGGTACAAATACATTCGGAGCTTCTTTTATGCGACTAAAGGCAAAAGATACAATGAAGTTTCGAATGCCGTTAGAACCTGATCTTTCAGAAGTCCATGTAAGGGACATTAAAATAATACTTCCTCGACCAAGAATAACTGGAACAAAAAATCGGAACTCTGCATACATTTTCCCCGTGCGCATTTCACCCAAACTTAATTTGCGTTGATTTAAAAACATTAAAATAAAAACAAAAAAGGATAATAAATGACTTAAAACTAAAAAAATAAATATATAACTAGGTATAAATAAAAAAGTAAATTCATAGTTCACCTTAGTAAAATGTGATTTTTGTAATTATTGAGACTGATTAGGCATTTGTAGCTATTACGTTGAGACTGATTACAAAAAACTAATCACAGTTAGTTTTCAGTAATAAACTAATTAAAAGGCGTTATGCATACCTATTGCTATAACTTCTTAATATTTTTATAGTTGAAAATGGGTAAAAAAGTTAAAGACTGTTTTTGTTTAGTTTTCTAATATTACAACAACTTTGATCATTAAAAGTTTATGACTTGATAATAATATTTTTTGTTTTAAGATTTAGTTTTTTGTTTAGATTTTTTGTACATTTTAAAAGTTGGATGGAAATCCAGAAGAAAGCTATTTGTTATAGCTATAGAGATAAATATAAATCGTTATAACTAACATATGACTGATTATCACATACCAAAGCAGCATTGCGTGACTGATTATTAGAATAACTATTGTTTAAGTTTAGCTGTCAATTTTGTGATTTGAAATAAAACCTTTTTAATAACGTTCAATGTTTTTATTATTCTAAAATACAAATTAATTCCCGAAAAAAATTCCCAGTAATTGCCCTGTTTCATTGTCAAATACAATGCGTTTTATTGTGTACCAACATGTGGACACAATGAAACATTTCCCATTTTTTTTAAATACCTCTCTAGCAGATTTTACATTAATTTTTTAGGAAAACGGAATATGGTGTTAGTTAACCAAATATTTGCTCTTCCTCTTTGTAAAAAAAATCACTAAGCATGTATAAATGATGGAGCTATAGCTATTTGATTTTTTTGTGTTTCATTGTTCGACACATGACCCTACACCAACAAGTTTACAGAGGAAAAATTACATAAAATAATGACAATAAAATATATTTGTACAAAAGCGACCTTATCGCTCAAGAGCGAATTCAGCCAGGTAACCTAGGCATTCAAGGAAATTTTAATTTAGATTTTAGTCGGGTCGATTTCTGGGTGCATCAAGCGAATTTTCGAAAAATCTTTGAATGCTTTTTATTTCTTTCCCAAAGTAAAGGAATGTTTCTTTGTAGTAAAATTTGCTATCTCTATTATTTAGAGTAATTTCCCTCCAGGGAAAGAATAACAAAATTGATACAAAAATTCAACCCTGTATATCATATATGTTTCTCCCTTATTAAATTGAAATAAGTAGAGTAAGTTAATAAATCTTTGGACATCTTTTAGACCACGTACAAGTAAAGTAAATTTATTTCTATTAATGAAAACAATACCGCCAAATATTGGCTTAATACATCGTGCGAGCGGTAATATTTGGAGGCAGATTTTATATGAAGGGTGGTCGCTAGCCAGTCGAACCCTAATTAGGTCCCGCCACCATGCGAGGTTCACTCGGATTAGTCGCCTTTTATGACACGCTAATAAGGGGAGGTATATTTCGGATCAAAAGAGAAGCTCTTAAAAGAAAGTCAGAGGAACTATATTTATCTATCTAACATGGGCCATATGAGCCAATCGTTAGAAGACTAACAATTACACAAAAAAGGATAACGGAGTATCGGTAATTTGAGTAAGTTTGAAAACTAATTATTTAATATTTCCAATTCTCAAAATTCACAAAAAAATTTAGTGCGTTCTTCGTCGCACTAAACTATTCCAGTTTAGTTGCGATTCGAAATAGGTGCGTAATCTCCTTCTAATCTAATACACTTCGAATACCGCATCTCCAACTTTCTTATTCCTTCCGGAAAAATCATTTCAAATTTAGTTCCACGAATATGCTTCTTTAATTTTGGAAATAAGTGAAAATCACTCGAGGCTAAATCAGGAGAATATGGTGGGTGATCAAGGACTTCGAAGCCAGCACTGCGGATTGCGGTGAGCGCAACTTTCGAACGATGAGGTGGAGCGTTATCCTGAAGAAACAACACGCCCAATGACAATTTCCCATGACATTTTTCTTTAATAGCTTCACGTAATTTCGGGATTAAGTTTGCAATATAGGATCCAGTTATCGTTTGCCCTTTTGGCAAGTAATCAATAAAAAGGATTCCTTCACTATCCCAGGATACCGAGGCCATAACTATGCCAGCGGAAGGAGAAACTCGAAATTTCTTCACGGGTGGTGTCATTTCCAAGACATGCTTTGTCTTTTCGTTTTCGGGTCGAAATGGTGGACCCATGTTTCGTCCATGGTTACAACACGACGGCAAAATTGATCTGAATCACGTTGGAACATTTCGAGATTACGCTTAGAAATTTCCAAACGTCGATTTTTGTTTTCTTCGGTTACCATTCGTGGCACCTATTTTGCTGACACTTTTTTGAACCCCAATGAATCGGTTAAAATTGACTGAATGCTACCAAACGATATCTGAAGGATCTTAGCTAAATATTTTATTGTAATTATTCCGTCGTCTTAAACCAATTTTTCCACTTTTTTGGCATTTTCTTCGGTGATGGAGGTTGAAAGTCGTCCAGAACGCGGGTCATCTTTACAGCTCGATCTTCCTCTTTTAAATTCAGCAACCCAAAAAGCCACAGTGGAATAGGGTAAAGCATAATTCTCTAATGTCTGTTGAATGTCCGGAAAAATCTCTTTCGTTGACATTTTTTTCAGGAACAGATACTTTATTACCGCGCGTAACTCGTTTTTCTCCATAGTTTCGTTTTTTTATCAGAACACTCAACAATAAAATTAATATTTTGCGAACGATCTGTCGAATACCATTGAAAGTCTGCATAAATAATATGTAATTGTCAATCTTTAAAAAAAATATCGAATTGCCTCCAAAAACAAGTTTCTAAGAACTTTTTGATTCACCCTAGTACATCACTTTCTAAAATATAAGCATTTTACAAATGAATGGCGATTAAAGTGATAAATTTCATAAAAAATCATAGGAATAAACGATATACTTATATTAAGAGGAACATATACTATGAGTAAAGAGATGGAACTTTGATGGCTCGACACAATGGAAATGTAAAAATCGGAATGTATGCACTGCGACAGTCACACTCTATGAAAAAAAAAGTAACATAATGCGTGAAACAATGCACAAATGTAAAATTACAAGTGACAATTCTTTAATAACAAAAGGGCTTATGTATTACATTAAGAAAGAGGTGTGTGGTATTCAATTAAAGATATTTTTGAGAATATGATAACAGAGTTTAAAAAGATCTTATCCTAATTTTCCTATGTGAGATTTACCCACGTACTCGTCGTTTCGAGCCACTTTATACAGAGCCACGATTTTTTTTAGATTCTGATAAATGACATTTTAATACACTGGAAGATGTAAGAATACCAAAAGGGTTGAAAGAAAATTTAACAGTGATTGAGGATGGAAATAAGGAAAATATAACTATAATCCCGAAAGATGTTGCAAACATAAGTCATATAAAAGCAAAACTAGCAATATCCATTTTTTTTCATATATAACATTTTAATCGCGCTATGTTTTCGGCCATTTTGGCAACAAAGTAAAAATACACTATAGCTTCAAAACCAGCAACATCACATAGAAAACTAGCTTCAAAAATTACTATTTGCATGTTTTAATATTTTTTTGGTGAATTTAAGACGTTTTCGAAAAGATTAAACATAAAATTAGTGAAAATGGATTGTTCCCCTCATTCTGTAGACTCAAACTCGGCTCGAAAACGTGTTGCACGTCCCGAAAATTGGAAGAGAAATGTGGCTAAAGTTCAGAGGTTTGTACTTATTATGTATTGTCTTACCATGCAATTTTGATACTTGTGTTGTCATATAATGGCGCGCAAAAGTTTTTTTTATATCATTTACTATTTTCATCACCTTAATTATTTTGAAGATATAGATTTAACCGTTTTTTTTTTGTAGGTATTCAGCGAAATCGGCATCTGTTCGACCGTTGTGTAATCACAAAAAATCTTTTGATTGTGGGTCGCTGAAAAGGTCAGAGGTCAAAAAATTTTTTGTCTCATTTTATAAATTTAAAGAAAAAAGTAAACAAGATGCTTTTATATTGAAACATTGTTCAGTGAAGTCGGTAAAAAGATATCGCCCGACCACTAATAAATACAAGCCAAAAACTTCACAAATCAGTTATTTTGTGTATAGTGTACAGGTCTTTGAAGATGAGAATTCGGAGAATTAATTTATTAAAACAAACACTTCATTGAAAATTCGATATAAATATAAATACATTCCTGTTTACTCAATGATGACCTGAAGTATCAAGATGGTTCGTACCCTATATAGCCTAGATTTAATATGGCGTCTGTTGTTACAAATACAGCAATATCCCTTACAATAAAGTTCAAAAGCAGCATTATCCATAAGTCAATTTCAAAAACAGCAATATCCGATCAATTATTTCAAACTACTAGTTTGATATTAATTTTAATATCGCTTTGGTCGGTACAATGTGTTCACTCTTACTGTCCACATACATCAATACACGATGTGTAATTTATATAAAAAGCTTTTTTCTTATTTGCCACGTTCTGACAAATGTGGATACTGCTAGTTTTGCTTTTATAATTATTAACGTTGTGCCCAAAGTACTTCGTTTTATGGCGATGGAACTTTCCGCGTTTGTCCACGACCCTTTTACCAACTATATATTTTACATGTTGATGTGTATTCAGATAAAAAAAGCATACTATACATTCATCCAACAATCTATGCTTTTTTACCAAACAAAACGCAACGAACGTACACGCGGCTGTTTTCACTGAAAAAGTGAACTGAAAGTAATCATCAGATCATTCAAATGTGATTACGAAATTGCAACAACAGATGATGATGTGAAAATAACAGGGTGCTAATAAAGCAATTTGGAAGAAAGCCAAAGAATAAAAGATAACCCAGAAGAAAAATAAAAACACTAACAACTTCGTCTATAAATTGGAAAGAAACATTGTCCGATTATGCTCTTATTTTATGCTACTGTCATCCATGCATATGCAAGACACCTGGCATGTGATTAAAGATTCGAATACAACGAAAATTCATTTTTTCTAGATTACTTCTAAAATTACTGGTATAGTAAGGACTACAATTTGTTAAGCTGTGCAGATGATTTCACAGAACAACCAATTCGTGTGAAGGGTATCATTGCAAATTAAATTCCAGACTCCCAAACACACCGAATATTTTTCTCGTATTGCATACGATGAAAAGGAAGCATAATATTTTAATAGCAAAATTGAAAGACGTTTATATCTTCCGTTCACCACAAAATCGAGGGCTAAGGGAAATAATTTTTTATCAGAAGCACGACAAAATTGGAAAAACAGTTACTTTCGACTCTGAAGTTTCTCCGAAAATAATATTTGTTAGGGTTACCAATTTATTTTGAGCTGATTCCGTTTAATAGGTAAGTACCAAACAAAATACAAAAGCTCTATTTCAATAATTTAAACGTTCTTTATTTATTATTGTAGTTAACTAACAGTTGGTTTTAAAGTTAAAACAATGGGTAACAGTAAAAAGAAAAAGATAGCTTTGCAATGCCCAAAAACGTTGGTTTTCAACGTAAGTAAACATTACATTATTTAACAGCTTCTTATATTTCACGGGCACCTAAAGTAAGAAAGTCGTCTAAGCATGATCGTAAGTTTGGAAAAAACATCCTTTTAAAGGGTCCAAGGACTTTCGATAGCAATAAGTCGGTGAAAACAATCCTTTAGTGATCTTGGAAGAAGCGCGTTTTCACGGATGGATAGCAAGAAAGGTACCTATGTTAAATGTGCCACAGGCAAGCGCAGTTTCGTTTGGGGGGAAAACGAATACTGAACAGTGAGAGAGTCGAAAAATTACCTTTTCTCCGATGAAACAAAAATATGTACATTCCGATGGAAAGCGATGAAAGATTTGGTTTGAAAGTTTCCCAAATGAAACGTGATTTTGAATTAGCAAGTTTAAATAGTCTAATATATCACCCATAATACTTTCATTTTCAAAGGCCACATTACGTACATTTGCTACTGAAGAAGGTAGACGAATTGACTTGATAGTCGTAGGAGTATTAAAATGTATCATTGGTACCTTTTAAATAACTCGTCCACTATGACAAATATCATAATTTGCATTCTAAACGCCGATGAAGATATCGTTACAAAGCGTGTTTCAGCCAATTAGCGACGAGCGTTGACAAATAGCGCCAATCTTACCTTCGTGATGTTCATAGATAACAACTAGCCGCTAAAAGAAGACAAACGTCGTGCGTCGGTTCCATGCTCATTCCGTCCGCTTATTACGGGGCATCAAACATATTTTTAAAGCATAAAGGCTACTTGGTGGTCAAATAATTAAGAATGCTTATTTGAGGGTTATTCATTTTTTTTTATATCGAGTCAAAAAGGTAAGTGTCACAAATAAGAATGGTTCGAGTTTTTGAAAATGTTTAAAAAGATAAGAATGCAGTGCTCTTTAATATTAAACGAGAATACACTGAAATCATCCGCGAAGGTAAAATTACATTCATGTGAAAGGCAGAAAGAAAAAAGAATTAATTGATTACAACTGATTGTTTTCGAAAATTTACTTCCGTCCGCAAGATATAAGTGCACCGCTTTTAAAAACCCAATCTCGATAACTTGCCAAGCTGTGAATCTAAAAAGATACAGATCTCGACGAAAATTTTAGGAAATTCACGAAATTTTACGAAAAGTGCATAAAAATAAATACCAGAATTGTTATCCAAATACTGGATCTATTGTGTACATGGGAAAGAAAACGAAAAAATATTTTTAATACAGTTGCTCAAAAAGTGGCGTATTGCAGGGACATGTAGCGTTCGGGATGTGGGCTATTACACACTCGTGCTTTTTCTTTGCCTTTTCCGCACTCGTGCGTTCTCTTTCCCAAATGTCAAAATAATGTCTATTAAAAAGAAAAAATCAAGCACGAAGTTTTTACTAAAAAAAAATTCATAGAAGTTTTTACGATTCATACAAATATTTCTGAAAAGAAGCTACTAATTTGTTTCAATATCAGATATAATGATTTGATGCAATGAGTTAGGTTAGGTTTCATTTCATTTTATCTCATTAAATTCATTTTCATTTCATGTCAATACAAAAAATCTACGACTTGGCTGTATGGTCATAGTTCCCTTTGCCTAACCAGAATGGGTAAACAAAAAAAAATCTCTGTTTATAATCTTTCACAGCTGGCGCCATTTTGTATATTTTATAAAATTGCTTAATTTTTTCGCAACTGTATTAAAAATAGTCGTTCAGTACACGTGCGGAACCGTCATTGCAACTCGTTCCGACTGTCAACCCTCGCCTTCGGCTGCGCCTCGGCTCGTGTAGACATTTGTCGGAACTCTTTGCAATGACAGGCTTTCCGCACTCGTAATGAAATATACTATTTTAATACAGTTGCTCAAAAAGTGGCGTATTGCAGGGACGTATAGCGTTCGGAAAGTGGGCTTTTACGCACTCGTGCTTTTTCTTTCCCAAGTGTCAAAATACTGTCTATTAAAAAGAAAAAAACCAACCACGAAGTTTTTACTAAAAAAAATTCATAGAAGTTTTAAAGATTCATATAAATATTTCTGAAAATAAGCTACTAATTTGTTTCAATATCAGATTTAATGATTTGATTCAATGTGTTAGGTTAGGTTTCATCTCATTACATTTAATTTTCATTACATATTAATTAAAAAAAAACTACTAAAGACTTGGCTGTATGGGCATAGTTCCCTTGCCTACCCAGACAGAATGTGTGAAGAAAACAAAAAAAATCTTTGCTTATATTCTTTTACGGTTGGCGCCATTTTGTTTATTGTTGAGTTTGTTGTGTTTTTATTATTTTATTAAATTGCTTCATTTTTTCGCAACTGTATTAAAAATAGTCGTTCAGTACACGTGCGGAACCGTCATTGCAACTTGTTCCGACTGTCAACCCTCGCCTTCGGCTGCGCCTCGGCTCGGGTAAACATTTGTCGGAACTCTTTGCAATGACAGGCTTTCCGCACTCGTAATGAAATATACTATTGTTTTCATTACAAAATCTTCCAAAGGACTGCAGCGAATCAGAACGATACGTCGGATGTACTGTATTTTGGAGACGTTACTTTAAAAATTCCAAATCCTTTCTACCAACTCTATACGATTTATGTCGATATATGGCGGGTTTCAATATCATGAAATCTGTTCGTTTTGCCTATGAACAGTAGAATTCACTGCCTTTCTATATTCAAAATCTTGACATCTAAACCATTGCTTACGAACTGTTAGACAGTAATGGGTTGCTAGACAACGTCGTTACATTTGAACATTTACAAAATAAGTCATTCTATCTAGCCAACGACGACCTAACCAGTTATTAATTTAAAACAATGAGGTAAAGGTGGCATGGCGGCCTGCTGCGGCCTATACCGAATTAAGTTTTCATTACATATGACCAATTACAGAATAAGTTATTTTATCTTGCCAACGACTTAAAAATTTATTAATTTAACTAAATATCCTATTAAATATCTGTCAACATATCAATAATCCAGTTTTCTCTTTCTAACTTATCTACAACAGTTTTTGAAAAAAAAAGGACGAGCGTTATTGTATGACATAATTTATTTTTTAAATATTAACTTTGAGGTCATGAAGTGTGATTTAACCATTGGAAACATAAGTCAAAGGAATGACGTTTCGTTTTTCGTTACATTTATTTAGTTCAAATATCATCAAATAATTTGCGAATGCGTGATATTATATAAATCACATATCGCCTATTTTCTTGGAAGAACGACATGTAATGAGGGTCCATGCCAAATTTGAGAACATACAGCTCGTAGCTAATAGGTATTGTGAAACGCTATTTTTTTTCTACCAGTTTTGTACCTGTATCGGTTACTCATACGAGTCAGTTAAATATTGAAACCCGCCAATAGACAGTAGCAATGACACCACCAATATTGTTCCTACAATATATTTTTTGGTACCCAACAAATCACAATCAACCTATGTTTTCCATCATCAAATATAATTTTTTAGTTTGCCGAAAGACTGCTAAATAAAGTTGTAAATAAAAAAGTAGTTAAAAGGGGAAATAGAGATTATAGGATTATCTGCAAAGCATCCACTGCTTCATGCATCATGCTTCATACTTCATGGTATAAAATTGTTGAAAAAACACATTTATAGCTACGTAAAGATGCCAGATGGCACAAATTAAAATATAAACGCACATTATTTGAGGGGTAAGAACGTTAAAAGAAATCACTGCCTTTTGAATAAGAAAAACAAGAGGGAAGTAAAAAAAAAAATTAAAAGAAGGCAGTTGAAAAAACTGCCCTTTTTTAAACGTGTTTCGCGCTTATCGCGTATCATTTTCGGGACGATTGCTAAACCCTAAAAAAACTGGCACAATATAAATGAGTTTAGCTTAGTACCTATGAAAATGGGTTTTAAAATTTTCTATAATACAGGGTGACTGGTGACAAAAGAGAATCGTCACTCCCCATACTAAAAATACTAAAATTAGTATAGTGTTTTTTTTTAGTTTATTAGATACATTGAATTATAGGTAATCACAGAAAAATCATACATTATTATATTTCCTGTTTTATTATAAGTTATTTCACAGTGAAATTATTAAAATATGGTATCACCAACAACTTCAACCAAGAAGATTGACTTGTTTAAAAAGTATACTTGACAGGTGACTGACAGATAGATGGTCGCCATGTTGTTGATATATGATATTATCATTCGCGTTTCCTGTGTTCGTGAATGCGCTCTTTTCGGTTTTCATAATACTCTTCGCAGTCTTATGCAATTTAGGTGTAGTTCAGTGACAGTTTTACGATACAATCAGTATTCTATTTGCCCAAAAGAATATAGGTAATTAAGTTTTTCATATTTTCACAAAACAAACAGACTCAATCAACATCGATGTCAAAGACAGACAGACAGGTGTTTATTTAAATGACAGTGACGGACGGACGGCTGCCATATGGCTTTATTACCAGATTCACGTATATTTTTAGCAAAATTACATAAAAATAAAAAAAAATATAAGCGATGCTAAAAAATATATAATACCAGAAATAGATATGCATTGTTCCATAGTTGATTTTAAAAATAGTTTCATGTTTATACATTCAATAGTATGAAATGACGATTCTTCTTTAGATACTGAAGGAGAGCACACTGTATTAGATTCTGATCATAATTAACCGTGGTGGCGCCGGTAATGGACATGGCACCAATTGTAGACGAAAAAAACTTGTAAACGTTGTAATTAGAGTAGAAAAGGTTTTCTAAACGGCAACACTTTAAGTTTAGACAACCAACATCCCTCTGACAAATTGACAGTTATGATTAATTTCGGCCATTTTGTTTCAAAATTGCAAGCTGAGGAAATTGCGTTCTGGTGTTTTTCAAGTTTTATCGTGATTTCTTAAGGCAATCGTTAAGCAGGTTGGTAACTGTTTTTTTTACAATATCCTTTTTTGAATAGCTATATGAACACGCTTTGATTTTATGTATATTACGTATATTTTAAGACGTATATTTGAGAATAATATTATGTCATTCGATAATTTAAAAGTATGTTGGGGGGGGGGTGTCCATTACTGGATCTCGTGAATTCCTAAAAACCATTTATGGACAAGTGTCCATAGCTATTCAATTGAACTAAAGGGTGAATTAAGAATATACCTCTTGAACATCTCTAGATATCCAATATCTTTGAAAAATAATTAACAAAGCACGTTTACCATTAATGGACACCATGTTTATAATCACATGTTTTTTTTGCAATTCATAAGAATACTTATCGCATGTTACCTTTATTTGTAGCTAGACGTATACAGATACATCTTTACACGATCTAGGACCACGCTTGCTCGTAGATTGCAAGAACTATATCTAATTTGATTTCATGTTTGGGTAGATGGCGCCTAAAAAAGATCAGGTCATTGACGCAGTGCAAAAGGAAGGGCAATCTCTATCTTCAGCGGCGAGGCGATTTGGAGTGCTAATAATTACTCTACACAATAAAATCTCCGGTAAGAGCCCCATGGTATGCACTATGGGACCTAGTACAGCCTTGAAGACCGGAGAAGAAGATTTGCTTGTAAAATTTATGGGTAACTGCAAGTGCCGAAAGAAGATTTCCTATCACCAAAGAACAACTTATAGACAGTGTCCAGCGAATAGTTACAGTGTAAGGTAAATCTACTCCTTTCACAGCAAACAGGCCAGGCAAAAAATGGTTTTCGTCTTTCATTAAAAAGCATCCGATATTAGCAGAAAGAACAGCCGAAAACCTCAGTGCAGCACGCAATGAAGTGACAGAAGAGCAGATAAACACCTGGTTCAAAAAACTGGAAGAATATTTGACCGAAAATTTGCTTGAAGCGCTGAAAAAGGCAAGCCGAGTTTTCAATGGAGATGAGAGCGCCTTTTTTCTTGCGCCAAAACCTGGACGAGTGCTTGTTAGACGAGGAGAAAAACACGTTTATGCGGCTAGTGGCGACAAAAAAGAAAATTAAACCGTCTTATTGACTGAAAATGCCGCAGAAACACTGGCACCACCGATGATTGTTTTCGCGTATGAACAAGTCCCAGAAAAAAATTCTAGCAGTGTACCGGGAGATTGCGGTATAGGAAAGTCGGAAACCGGATGGATGACTAGTGAGACCTTCTACGAGTTTATGACAACAATTTTTAATCCTTGACTGATACACGAAGGCATACAGAAACCAGTTTTGTTTTTTGTAGATGGTCATAGATATCATCTTACACTCGATCTGTCCAAGTTCTGCTAAGAAAATAAAATAGAAATTATAGCCTTGAACCCTAACTCGACCCACATTTTACAGCCTATGGACATATCTCTTTTCAGACCGCTGAAAGTTTATTATCGTAACGCTCCATGGAAAATGGCAAATTAGTTATCCAATGGAAAATGGCAAATTCGGGAAACAAGTTGAAAAATTAAAAATGGATTTAGGGGCGGTGGTCTGCATCCTTATGGTCCACAATACATTGATATGTCAAAACTCACAAAGCGGAATACTGTACCTATATACTACCATTTTTTTTATTTTTTTAGAAAACGAAATTATAATAAATTTTGTTTAGGAAAAGTTAGACTTATTAGCCAGTCTTTACTACGAAGGAAGAAATGTTCTCGAAAACATGGCATTAGATGAAGATTTGAATCTCTACATTGCATGGGCACACAACAAGCAAATGTCAATTTCGCTAGAGTCTAGTTCTGCTCCCGCTTTATTAAACAGGGAATCTTCACCAACTTTAGATAGCGTATTATCTAGTAACACGGGTATAACGCAAGAAAATAATGCGCCAACAGACATTGTAGACAACAGCAAAGTAAGCAGTGCGCTCGATCTCATATCGCCGTCATCAACCAATGCACAGGATGTTTTTGAAACAGTGGCACTCATACAAACGTCGAATACGCCATCAAAAGTTGATAGAGCCATATCCGATGCGAAAGTCCATAAAGATGCAACAAGCGGTACTCTGAGTGGCACAGTGCCATCAATGTCATAAATACCATCTCAAGACACTGAAAAAATACCTAACGCAGACATAACAAGGGTAATGCTATGTAGAACAGTGACTCCTTCAATCGAACTCCTACAACGTCAGATACGTTAGCCATGTTTGATGGATCTCTTTCTTTGCAAAAAACACACTAAGTAAGGCGCTAGGTGTCATAGTACCATCGCCATTCAAAAAATGTCTTTTCTGGCCTGACAATGAAAGTACAAAGAAAACTAAAAGAAAGAAAGAAAAATTACCATCAGCTGTAACGAGCAAAGCATGGCAAGAATAAAATGAAAAAAAAAGCAATCGAAAAAAAAATTTTAGAAGAAAAGGAGTCAAAAGCTAAGCAGAGACTCGAAAAAAGAAATGTCAAAGAAAAACTTGACAAACAAAAGAAGGGTAAAATGAAATCTAAAAGACCAAAGACGCGTGACATCTCAACATCCGAAGACACAGATGCTGAAATTGAATATATTGAAAGTGGTGAAAGCGAATGAATATTAATATATTAATGGCATACGCACTAAATTAAGATAATTCTACCAAAACATTTTAAACAGTAATTACGACATTGTATGCCTGACGGAAACCAACTTAAATAATAGCATTTTTGATGGAGAGATTGTTGACCCATTGCGGAAAAAAAACCTTCCACGTTGTTCGACAGGCACATTGGGAAAGTAATTTTGAGAATGTCTGGATAACTATCATACCACAGAATTGTAACTTTTCTAAGGTAAACATATGCACTTGTTATCTTCCTCCGGACATTCCAACTGTTCCAGGAGGGATGAATTTTATTGTAATTGTCAAAATATTCTATTAAATCAATGCCAGGATGATAGGTGCATAGTTGTGGGAGATTTTAACACACCCGAGTACTCCCCTTTCTTCCTTGATACTGACGGGTCATCACATGCCCAGAACTCTAAAAGATTTCTATTACGATTTCTATCTGTTACAGAAATTTATTTCACTATGTAACCTTCATCAGAGTAGTATAATTCCTAATCACAAAGGTAGATTTCTCGATTTGGTACTCTCATCTCTCAGTACTTTGAAAGTTACTGAAGCTGATGCGTTATGTTTAAAGGATAGACATCATCCCGCTTTAGAATTCGAGTTTCCCCTTGTCCATAATACCCCTAAAACTTTAAAAACAAATAAAACCAAGCGATATAACTTTGCAAGGTGCAATTATGATAGTTTACGAAATGATTTGGATTTGGTTGACTGGTATACTCTTTTAGCGAACTCTGATGTAAATCTATGCGTAGAAATATTTTATGACAAACTTTTTGAAATTATAAAAAAAACATACTCCATTAACATCTGTAAAGCCTAATAAATATGCATGGTTTAACAAACCCTTAATAAAGTGTATCGAGGAAAAGAATAAATTCCATAAATTATTCCAAAAATTCAAGAACCCACGTTTTTTTCACTGCTACGTGCTAGATCTAAAAAAATGATTGATCAGTGTTATAAAGATTATGTTGCATCAATAGAACACTTAATAAAAAAAATTATATAAAGCCGTTTTGGTATATTGTAAACAACAGAAAGGGTCATGTTGCAATCCCAAATGTTATAAGCTTTGGAAACTGCTCCTCTTCAACTGGGCAGGGTCTGTGATCTGTTTTCGGACTACTTCGCCTCAGTGTTCGCTTCAGATCATACAGGGGATTTGTCCTCGGATGATCATCAGACATTTGAGAAAATCCCTATGGACTCGATGTCGTATGTCCATATAACTGACACAGACATTTTGACCAAAATCAAGAATCTTGATACACATAAAGGTCTGGATCCAGACCAAATACCACTATCTTTAGTGAAGCGTTGTGGAAAAGAGTTATGTACACTTTTAAGAATAATATTTAATAAATATCTCTCCAGTGGAATCTTTCCCAATCGTTGGAAGATTGCTCATATCATTCCTATTTTCAAGAGCGGTGACAAGTCTCAGTGTGAAAATTATAGACCTATTAATATTTTGTCGTGCTTGGCAAAGCTTTTCGAATCTCTGGTTTACCCTCATATGTGTATACTCATTTTAAGCCTTTTATATCTGGAAACCAACATGGGTTCATAAAAGGTAGATCTACCGTATCTAAGGTAGATCTATCGCTTGATTTGATGCTGTTTTGAGTATTAAATAAATAAATAAACATTTGAAAATTTTCAAAAACTTCAAACCTCAATTACTGTTTCCGACCGACGGTTTGTTCAAAAATTTTGCAAAACACAAATAACATTTAGTTCTTATCACTTTGTTGATTTACCCAAGAATGTAAGGCGTTTAAAAGAAGCGTTTCCGGAGTCATTAAGACAAGCAACTAATCATACCGCAACTTAAAATTCACGCCCGATACATCATTTAATCACTGAAAATATTGACGTTTGAGTCCTACCTAGTGTTGATTCCTGTGCTACAGTGACTGTGGATGAAAAGAGTAATGTTGATGACAAGCCTCAAACTTCTGGGGATCTTGACCAGGTAACAAAATGTTAAAAAAAAAAAATTTAAGCTACTTTAATAAAATTATATAAAAATCTCTATCTATCGAGTCTTTATTCTCCATTATATTTTTTATATTTTTTCCCGTCCATTTTGAGTTAAAATTTTTTTTAATTCTTTTAGGAGCAGTCAACATCCAGCAAAACCATTTGTCTCTTCTGTGACCACAGCCAAAAAAGATGTGGGAAGAAGCTGGTTAATCTTATTTTCCCTCAGAGTGACAAAGTATCACTGCACATAACAAATATGGCCAAAAATGTTGATGATGCGGTTATTCTTTCCAAACTTCAACATCAAACTGTTGCATACCATCAGCCTTGCTACGCAGCGTATCAGTCAAGAGAGAAGCGGTCCACTACAGTACGGTTCCAGCTACAGTAAATATTTTTTTGCGTTAAACCAGTCTAATTATGCCAGATGGTCCTTATTATATTTGAGCAATTTGATCAATTTGGAGATTAACAATTCATCCTTGCTAGCTGAATTTCGTCGAGGCGCCTTTGGGATCAGACGAACTACAGCAAATTTTGCTCGATCACCGGTTGACTTGACTCTGGAGCAGACTATCAATGCTGATGCTAGCAATCAATTGGCTGCTAATCTTGCCGCAGACTCAATATCAGCACGTCAAAGATGGGCGCTCAGTCATAGCATGAGAACGAAGATATTAACAAATGTCAAAGAAAATATTGGATTAACAAAAAAAGATGATACTTCGCACTCATTGCAAAACAGTAAAATTAAGAAAGACAAAAAAATCTCAACAGCATCGTTGAAGCTATAAAATGTACGATGAATCCGTTTGATGACTCTATTGACAAAGATATTTTATTCAACATTTCGACGGGTAAAGCTCAATCTACAGAAGTGACAGATTTCCTGCTGAACGTTAAGACAACAGGTTATCAACAAAAATTAAATTTTATCGTGGAATGCTCTTCATTTCCTGAAAAATTCGATCAACCTATAAAACGGAACAAAATCTTCAATTTGGCTTCTCAATGCATGCCTAAAGTTCTCAGCAGCAAAGACAAAAACAAGAAAGTATTATTGAAAATGGAACGAGATATATTTGGCCGACTTTTGGCAATCAGTCTGAACAAAAAAATAAATCTTGGATATTGCTTGACTTTTCCTCTAGCACCATTGCCACCAGCTTTGTTTTCTTGTATTGGAGAGATGTTAAAAACTTCAAAATCTACGTTAGCAAAGATTTTGAAATCTGAAACTAAAATGGTTGAGCCAACAAATATGAATGTTAAAATAATTGATGGTTTTTACTACTTACACTTAATCGGATCTTCTATGCCCCAAACTTTTGATAAAATTGCAGAAACAATACTTATCAAAACATGTTGAACAAACGCAAAAGAAGTACATTTAATTTTTGATCGTTACTTATCACCGTCAATTAAAGATTCCGAACGTGAAAGCCGCAAAGAGTTTGATATTCCATACAAAATTTCGGAACCTCAACAAACCAGACCTAATAATTTTTTACAAAGCCTGAATAATTATCGTTTTAAAGAAGCATTGGTGCTGTTTCTGGCCGATTATTGGGAGAACAACCATTTGGTAACAATAATTCAAAACAAAAAAAAATTCCTAACCGTCAACCATCAGTGCTATTCTTATCAAGTTGATCAAAACTCCATAAAAAAAATGAAGAAGTTAATTATGAATGTCATCACGAAGAGGCAGATACAAGAATTATTTTTCATGCTCATAAAGCGGAACCAGGGTCAAGGATTTTAATTAAAGCCTCTGATGTTCTGATTATTTTGTTAGGAAATATGCACAAAATTTTAGAATCAGGAATTTGGCTTGCAACTTCAGCAACAAAAAAAACTAATAATCAACCTGTTGATTGCATTAATTGCACCGATCTAGCATTGAAGTTAGGACTCAAATTGTGCCAAAGTCTTCCCGCCTTCCATGCGTTCACACGGCTGCATTTCACAAGACAGGAAAAGTAAAATCATTTAAGTTGCTTTCAAAAAATAAAAAATATCAAACTGTTTTTGCGTCACTAACAGATGAAGCTGATATTTTCATTGACGAAAAAATGAACACCGTTCAAGAATTTACTGCCGATATGTATGGAATCAAGAACTGCACCAAAGTGAATGATGCGAGATATCGCATTTTCCTGAACAAATATTGCCAAAGAAGACAGCGAGCAGTTTTTTTTTTAAATAAAAGGTTTTGACTCAAACTCTATACCACCGTGCTGGATATCATTTTTCGTAAATTCAATGTGGCTTAATGCAACGGCTCCAGTATGCGTGAAACTTAAACCTGAAAACTGCGGTTGGTTCCTCGATGAATATTTAAAAACCGGTAGGATTCATTGGGGATCATACACCTTTAAGAATAGAAGATGTTGTCGAAACAACCGAATCTAAAAGCGATGACGTAGAATGTTCTGATATTGAAGATCAAAATTACATATCTGATGACTCGGATCTTGAATAATTGGAATTTTTTTTAAACTTTTGTATTTATATTTTGTAGCAATAAAAAGAATATTTTCTTAATTTTTGTTTTTTTTTCGTGTGCTGATAATTTTTATTCACCTTTTTATTTACTAAAAAGAAATTAATTATAATTATTACTAAATGTAATTAATTTATAAAAAGAAATATTAAAAAAACATTCTTCTATTTTAATATTAAGCTACTCCAAAATGACGCCTAGCATTTACTAGTCTATCGCTGTCTTTTTCGTTTTCACCGACAAATAGCATGCGCGCTCTCTTTCATTCAGCCGACAAACTATAGACAGCTGCAATGCTGCGTCCTTTTCTAGCGCATGGGATGGTTTACTCGGACCTCGCTGTCGCACGTATTCATTCGGAGCAATATTTTATTTTTTTAAATTCGACAACCGCGATTCAGGACTGATTTTTTGCAGACAACCCTATACCACCGTGTTCGTAATAAAATTATCTTTATGTTTATGTTACTTTTATTCATTAATCAGACCGGTGCAAGTTACTAGTATCGATTTACCTGTTTATACCTGCCTACCCAAGAGTTGTGACGGGAAATAAATAGTCAACCTAACGTTTGTATATTCTATGAGTTTCATATTTTCGATTGGAATGGAATTTGTTCATTAACCAACCAGCTCGGTGAAGGTCGTTTAATAGCGGGATCTTAGACTATTAGGCAACAAGAAAAATAACGATAAGAGTCCTGCGTAGTAATTTTCTCGAAGTAACTCAACTGAAATTCACGACAAACGAGGTAAACACCAAAAAAGTATTCCTTTTGACCGAAACCTATTAACTCAGCATATCGAACTATTCCACCCAACTGAACATCATTATCGACGCGAGCATGCACCCTTACGCAGGTATATACCAAGTGATTATTGTAGCTATTCATAAGCATTTTAACCAACAATACCCAGACAGAAAAATACCCTTTCGTAGTAGTTCGGGTCACCGAACTAATGCAATTTTTTAGTAGCAGAAGTTCGGTTGATTTCAATCACCGAACTGTTGCTACCCTCTACTTTTTTACACTACACTCACATTAACGTATTTCGTTACTCTGGAGCTTTAGTATTTTTAAAAGTATACCTACGTAAAATAAAGTGCGAATTTGTATTTATTATTATTTAATCATAAAATAAAAGGCATGAACTTCAATACGGTAGTCCAGTATGGTCTCCATACTACAACGTTCACATCGATAACATAGAGCGAGTTCAGAAAAAGTGCCTAAGAATGTTATGCTATCGTCAAAACTTGGGGCACGCCACGCCTAACGCCTAAAAAATATCTTATGAACTCTACAGAAAACAAGTTAAAGAAATGAACATTTCTTTCACACGTCCTGGTAACGAGGAGTGCGAATTGTGTGAAATCTATAGTTTGTTTAAAACAGAAAGGTCACACAATGCTATTCACGTAACAGCCGATTGCCAAGCTTGTTTGAATTGGACAAAACATCATAATAAATATAAAATAGCCAGGGAACTGTACACTGCACATAAAAAATATCCACAAAACGAAAATCAAATATATTACTTACAGTGCAGATTTAGAAAAGGTGATAATGTTACCAAGATTAGGGTGGTTCAAGTCAGCTATATTTTGTCATAGACTAATTGCTTTTATCCAAACATTTGCTCTATTAAGTAAAATTTCTAATGACTCAAAGCCTTTCACTGTTCTTTGGAACGATAGCGACGCAGGGCGAAAGAAGCAGAACATAAAGAACACTTTTTACCATTTTTTTGTTACGCCATCGAGACGTTGCTTGTATTATATTTGGCTCAATAACTGCAGTGTCCAAAACAAGAACTGCCTTCTGTACTCGTTACTCCTCTTTTTAGTTAAGAGTAACTTAATATCCACACAAACTATTTTTTTATATTACTTTGAGCCAGGTCATACTCTCATGAGTGCAGACCAAGTACATCACCAAGTTGAATCGGCTATGAAGAAAAAGAGCAAACTTTATGACTTTGAAGAAGCTGAGGCTTTTTTAATAATTAAAGTTATAGTGAAGTATCTTCGTATCTGACAGAAGAATCCAAACTTCTCAACCAAGAGCTTATTTAACCCATTAGTGCATAACGTCCGATAAATCGGACGCCAATAAAATTGTTATTTTAGGAGTTATATATATTTTACTAACAGTTTATTTTTTTTAAACAGTAGTGTAATATATATTTGAAGTGGTAATACTGTTGGTATGACATTCCGGCAACGCGCCTGCGCGTCAATTGTCAATTTGAAAAATGGCGGCACGCGGTCAAAATTTTTTGCGGCGAAGGTAAGATTATATTGTGTTATTGTTGTATTTTGTGATGTTTTATGGGTAAAAAACGGATATTTTGCTTGCTAAACCATTACACTATTTATTTTCAATATAATTTTTACGTGGCCCCTGTTATTTTGAAGGCTATGCTTGCTAATTATGTACTGTCCGATATATCGCACGCTATGCACGGCGGGTACTGCATGTGGTGTTTTCTCGAATTGTTACAGCTTGCAAGTTCATGAAATATTATCTGCTTTGGAGTGTGAGGAGTATGATAATTATACAGAAAATATAATTTACGTTGAGCCCCCTATTGAGCATGCCGATCAGGTCACTGATGAAGACAGTGACAAGTCCGACGAGGAGCATGATGCGAACCTAAATCACTTAGGACGAAGACTGCTGCAAACTAACTGCGAACTACAACGTTTTCGAGGTGATACAATTGTTTCTATTCCATCAACGTGTACAGCCTTCGGTTCAAATACGCAAAGACCGTCAAATGATAATTCTTTATCAAGTAGCGATAGTGAAGACGAGCAGCCCCTTTCTAATTTCATTTCCCATAAGTCATCAAGGTCTGCACCCCCAGCTAAAAAGAAAAAATCTACACATTGGAAAAAAGAGGAACCCGCTTTTATTTGTACTGAATATCGTCCACAGCCACCATCAGATGAAAGTAAAGCATGTCAAAATCCACTAGAATACTTCAAATTATTTTTTCACAATGATCTTATCAAACATATAGTCAAACAAACAAACCTGTACGCTTTGCAAAAAAATAAATCTTTGATGGTAACGGAAGACGAGATCTACGTTATATTAGGAGCGATGCTATTGTCAGGCTACGTCAAGTTGCCAAAAAAACGATTGTATTTTTGCAAAGATAATGACGTGCCTATAATTCTACAGGATAGCATTAGATGCAATCGGTTCGAAATTATTCTTCAACACGTGCACTTGAACGACAACAGCGAGCTCAGTGAATCTACAGATAGATTGCATAAATTACGTCCTATTATTGAAAGTCTAGGTGAATCATTCCAAAAACACTACGGAATGGATGAACAGTATAGCATAGATGAAAGCATGATCCCTTACTATGGGAAACACTACGCTAAACAGTTCATCCGTGGGAAGCCAATAAGATTTGGTTTCAAAAACTGGGCAATGTGTGCAAGTACCGGATATATGGTAGCTTTCAGCTTATACACGGGAAAGAGTACCGAAAAAAAAGATTTTGGACTAGGTGGCGATGTTGTTCTCCTACTAATTAGATTGAGCAAACTTCCGCCTAATAGTGGCATAAAATTGTTTTTTGACAATTATTTTACATCTTTGAGCCTAACGAGACACCTGAAGGAGATCGGCTATTATGCTACGGGAACCTTGAGAGCTAATCGCACTGAAAACTGTACTGTCAAAGACGTAAAACAATTCAAGAGAGAAGCGCGAGGTCATTACGATTACCGATTAGCTGATGATGTCTTCGTATGCCGGTGGAATGATAACAATGTTGTCACAGTAGCCACTAACTTTGAAAATCTTGCAATTACATCTGCAACCCGCTGGTCTAACGAAAAAAAAGCTAAAGTGCAAGTCCCTCAGCCATCACTTATTTCAAATTACAATAAGTATATGGGTGGAGTAGACAAATGCGACCAGGCCGTGGCAAACTTACGAACTCGGATGCGAATAAAGAAGTGGTGGTGGCCCATATTTGCATATTTAGTAGACGTGTCGGTAGTAAACGCCTGGTTACTTGCTCGGAAGAATGGCTGCACGAGAGACACCGAGTCCTTATTCGTTTTTAGACGGTTCATAGCAAGAAGCTTGCTTTCCACACATGGCATACCGCCGCATCAAGGCCGCAAGGCAGCAAAACCAATATGTACAATGAGATAAGACGGTAAAGGACTTTGGCTGGTCCCAATAAATACTGAACGTCGCGGCGTGTCGGTGTGCAAATCAATGTGGCGGGAAAAGTAAATTCCAGTGTCAGAAATGTGATGTAGGCCTTCACCCGAAATGTCACATGGCATACCACGTCGTAAATTAAAATCTATTTATTTTCTCTTGCTTATTATAGTAAATTTATTCATGAAAGTCGTACTTTTATTTTCATATTTTTTTAACATCTACAGTGTCCGCCGTGCATAACGTCCGATTTATCGGACGGGCTATAAAATCTAAACATTCATATTGATTAAATATTTTATATAATTTAATGGTCAAATACACTTGAAATGAAAATATATTACTGTGATCATAATGAAAAAGGCGTTAATAAACTTTATGCACTAAGGGGTTAAAAGACATGTCAGAAGTACATTTTGAAAGAAACAGTTATGATATGTTGTATAAAAGTATTTTTGATTATGTATACATATCGTTGCGCTTTATGAATATTTTTTTTTAATCTAGATCTTTTCACTATTTCATTTCGAACTACAACAAAAGGTATTGACAGTAAGCGAAAGTCTGATCACCAATTAGTGTAGCAGAAGGACAAAATCCCGGAATAGCAAAATCCCAGATTAGCAGAAGGACCGATTAGCATAAAGGCAGATAGTGTACTCTCATGTTCATTATAATACAAACCAAACACTTATTAACCTTATTATCTATATGTGACCTCTTTCTCCTACATGGCCACTTTTCATAAACAATCAAGATGATCTATTTTATATTTAGTATTCTATGTGACATGCACTTGTTTTTCTGATAAAAAACATTTTCCTCAGCTATCAAACAGTTTTAATAGAAGCTTAAATATTATAATTTAAATAATGGATCAAGCTAGTTCCAGTAACGATGCATCATATTTAAAATTTATTAAAAGTCAAAAAGGTAAAAATGTTTTGTTGCATGCCGGCCACAGGTACAATTATGTGAAGAAAAATGAGAGTGGGATCACAAATTGGCGTTGCTACAACAAAAAACAATGTAGCACATCTATTACATTGAATGCTAAAAATGACATACTAAGGGAAGCAAAGCACTCTTGCATCCCTGATTTTCAACGCAATACAACGGATGCAATATTAGACCAGTGCAAGGACGAGGTTTGTAAAAATTTTTAGCCGATACAGAGAGTATTTGAAAACTACATTTATAAGATAAAAGAAGAATCACTGGCAATTGACGAAGATGATTTGCCTGTTTTTTCTATGAAAAGGGACACTCTATATAGATCACGGCGAAAATATCTGAAAGTCACTGAATGCAAAGACATGAAGAAGCTAAAACTGCCACAATGTTTAGTGGATTTTTTTTTTATATGACGATGGTGTGGATGAATGAATTATAATTTTTGGAACTACACTGGCTAAGCAACTTTTAACTAAATATGAGGTAGGTATATTACGGTGATGATATATTACACCGACTCCCTTTTATCAGCTGTATACCTTACACGTCGACATTACCAATAATAACGAAGATACTGTCAGCTTTGTACACCTTCTTTACATTCTGTTACCAAACAAATCAGAAAAGACGTCTAAAAGGGTTTTTTTAAAACTGAGAGACTAATTTACAATGAAAATTACGGTCTACAAATGCGATTTCGAATTGGCAACCATAAATGCCGTCAAATATGTTTATCCACACGTGACTATCAAGGGTTGCTATTATCACTTTGTTAAGAATGTCTGGAAGAAAAAGATTTGGTTAACTGTAGTTGAAGGTGGGCACAAAATAAAAACTTTGTACAGACAATTACTTCTATTGCCACCAAATCTGATTCCGGAAGCCTACCTTTCTATATTTCATTTGTGTCCCGAAAAACCAGAATTATTCGAATTTCAAAAGTACTTCAATAACCAATGGATCCTCAAAATCACAAAGGACATTCTTAGCTGTTACAACGAAAAATTTAGAACAACGAATGGTGTTGAGGGATGGCACTGGAGGATTAATACAAAAATACCTGCGAAACCTTCACTCTTCCTGTTTGTACAGCTGTTAAAGAAAGAAGCTTATTTCCAAGATCTGAAGATGACCGGCAATAGCATACCACAAAAACGTTCTTCTCTTATTACACTGAAGGATAAAAAAATTGATCAAGTTATTACGAGGTTTTTGAATAGTAAAATTTCTGCATTGGAATGTTTGATACGTTTGGCCAAAGTTAATAAAACGAATTAAATAACTTTTAAAATTTATTGTGTCTTCTGTGTGTATCTGTACTTCTGCCTTTATGCTAATCTGTCCTTCTGCTAATCTGGGATTTTGCTATTTCGGGATTTTGCGTATCTGTCCTTCTGCTACAGAGACATTATATCACCACACAAAGTGATAATTTGGAAAAATCTTCCATCTCAAGATGTCGAAAATAACTCGAATGCGGAGAGCAATAAATCAATAAAAAAAGGATATAAAGTAAGATAAGACAGATTTTTGGTATTTGGCACTTCATTAAGTGACCTGTTTTTTTTTCATAACATTTGTGTGGTAGTTTTTATACATTTTAAAAACTTACTGTACCTAATTATTTTATATACTTTATACTTTTATAATTGGTGTCAATACTTTAGTCTCAATTAAACGTGTAACATGTTGTCCATAAGCTAAGTAGTTAATACATGAAAAATAATTATTATATACCAACTGTGGTATCATTATGTTCCTTAATATTATTGCATTTTAAGATTCACGAAGAGTAACCGTCATAGAGGCTGTGAGTTGTATGTTTTATAAACGATAAATATAAAAATATGTACTTAAAGTAGCGATGTAAAAATTATTAAAAAATACATTTTAATTCAAGAAAGTTAAAGTTTTTGTTCATTTTTAGTATGAGCTTCAAGTTGATGCTTATGTAAGTATCTACCTTATTCAGTTATTTTTGATCTCATTATATTAATGTATGAGAATCTAGCTTTTGAATATCTCTCTGGATAGATATCCAGATTCTGTTATTTTGTGATTGATTGATTGTAACTTACTTAGATAATATTTTGAAGTTATTTTTCCTTATAAAGGAAATATTATCAGAGGAGCTAAATAAGTATTATTCTTTGTGGTTGTCAACATTTTCACTTTATATTCTTTAATCAAACCTTTATTTTAATTTCATACCTAGATTTTTATTCTATATTTATTGACAATGTATTAGGGATCCCTTCAAATTACTTAGACTAAAGAACGACTAAAACAACGTAATAACCAAGGGTTTATCGTTTAATGATATTATAATGTGGTATAGCTTAGAAAATATAATAAAAGGCAAGAAAGTATTTACAAGGTATTCTTAACAACATCATCGTAAATGTACTTTAAATACATTGAAAACTAGTACATAAGTCATCATAATAAGTTTTTTTTTTTCAAATTAATAACCTCGCTATAAAGCGTTAACGATATTCTTGTGTAGCATATTCAGTATTATTATAAGGTTTGTAACAAAGACAAAATAGTAATCAAAAAAGAACAATAAAACCCCGTTAAAGTATACATAGCGTCGTAATAGCGCAGTTTGTTTTACCTTGTTATTGGGATGATTGTATACTAAAAGAAAAAATAATGGATTTTCTTTATTTTATTTAGCTTTTCACATCCGAGTATCTCATAATATTTTAAAAGTAACTAAGATGAACCATGTGACATCTTAAAACTTTTATTACTGTAAGCAGTTTAGGAATAACATCTATTTGAAAATTTGCCGCCGGTTTTGTCTCATTACTTAAATGTGAGTTTTGTGAGTAAACGATGTTATAGCTATCTGACGGCAGTAAATAAGTTGTGACAGCACCCAGAATTGAGGTCTACCCTTTAATTCTGAGATCTAATCCTCCCTAGAAGAGAAATATAACTTACAAAAGGTTGAGTACGAGCCCTACCCTATGATCACCCGTGTTATGGTGTTCTCTAAAATCTAACGAGAAAGGTCAGCTCCTTCAATAAGGGTGCCGACAACCTAACTGAAAGGAATCATCTTCCAAAAGTTAGATCTCCCAGATGCAGGAGCATGTCGCAGCACTGGTTTTTGCTGGGATATTTCTCCTGTCACTTGTCGGGATACGCTTGATGCTGTGTACCAAGAAGCCTCTGTTAACCTCCAATACATGCACAAAGCATCTGCTAGAGAACAAAACTACAACAGATAGCTGCAGGTGAGGAATCTCTACCCACCCTGTTCTTGAGGTTTTACAATATGAAGGAGGACTGATAATCAGTGCCATCAACCTGTCATTTGAGATACATATCTCTCAAGAGATCACGCATAACACCACGCCCGGATGATCAGTCCCTATAGTACTTGGACCACACGAAGGAAACTACTTGCACATCGCAAACCAATTGTTTCAACTCCAACTAACAACCCTAAAGGTAGGTTACAAGATGAGAGTAAGAGAATACATCTACATCCCGGATCTACACATCCCGGAAGACCTTACCCCGCGATTTTAAGGGGTGGATCCTAGTAGACAGAGTGCACGAGATCGTGATCCCCATGGAGCCCACCGAGTCATTACTACTGGTTAATTGTAGTGAGGTGCCTTCTGATAATTGTTGTTATTTTGATCGTAATAATACGGTATCGCTTCACGTTTATGAAAATTCACACCACATTGCGGAGAGAAGTAGATAGGAACCCTTGCTAGTAGGCTCTCTCCTAGAAAGGAACTTTACCACGAAGTAGGTACTACACTGGTTTTGAAGTACTACATTGTATTGTGCAATTTATTATTTAGAGGAAGTTCCTTAACCTTATGATTAAGGTTTATATTTTATATGTTAAGTATAACATTTTCTACCTCACCCCTTAGCTATTATTATTGCTATTGTTACAAGCATAAACAATATTTCACTGCTACCGTTTACATAACCTCTCCACTATGACAACTGTTTCAGGACGTCAAATATCGTAAATTTTCGTTCTACACTATGCGTTTCTTAGCCACTTAGCGGCGGGCGTTGACGAATAGAGCCAACCATACATTTGTGATGTTCATAGATAACAACTACGTAGATGCCAAAACAAATGACGTGGGCCGCTTTTCAAAGAGAATTTGTCTGTATTCCAAGCTTTTTCCGTTTCTGTATGTTATAAAAGGGTGATACGGCGAGGTAAAAACCAAAGTAATCTTTTAACACGATTAAGTTCCGACTTATATAGTTCTATAAATTAAACAATTATTTACAATACATTCGTAATATTCCAGGATTTCTTAATTTAAGGCACTTACTAAATACTGCAAAAAAAAAAACTAAATAAGAAATGCTTCGACAAATATAAAAAAAAATCCTAATGGAATAAAACGACGATGCGTCGAGATAACATTAGAAAAAAAAGCAATCTAATGGACATTTCCTGGAGAAAATAACTTTTAGTCCCTAAGTACACGACGCTCGCTGTTGCCGCCAAGATGAATGGAAGCCGGCGGCGGAGTCTGAATCTGAATCTCCATTTTCTCTTGTCCCGATCTGAGCGCGAGGCTGAAAATCCAAAAAAGCGGTATTATTTAGCGGAATTGTTAGTAGTATGTTTGGAAAATGGCCTTTTTAAGTGGTGAGATGATGATAGTGGCACTGGACCACCTACGACCGGTACAAAAAACAACCCATTTAAAATAATAATAAAAAAATTAACTTATAATTAAAAAAATAATATTAAAGTTATGAATTAATGCGACTTCTCGCGGAACTTTTTGTTTTTATTAGATTACTTACATAATCACCCCTGATGAAGGACTCCATAAGAGTTCGAAATTACTCGGAGACCTCCGACAATAAGTGAGTAAAAGCCGCGTTATAAACATTAGTTTACTTACATAATATTCCATTTTTACCCGTATTCTTAACGTTTTAACCAATTGTGATGTTTTTGAGATCTTTACGACAGTTTTTCAGAGTTCAGTCGGTGTGTGAATATTTTTATGTGATTATGTTATGCTGTAAGCTATTATTTCTTACACAGCATTAAAAAATCGATTACACAAACATTTTCAAGTCTTGTCAATACTTTGGCAGAAGTGAAACGTCATCTATGTATATAATTAATATTTCATTCATATATTCAACCGACTTCAAAAAAAGAAGGAGGTACTCAATTCGTATGCATGTTTTTTTTATGTTTGTTACCTCATAACTTTTGACTGGGTGAACCGGTTTTGATGATTCTTGTTTCATATGATAGAGGATACTTCCCATTAGAGGATTGATCCCATATAAATTTCATCGAAATCGACTGAGTAATTCATGAAAATTTTCAAATACCTATTTATGAATTCGGATATCGTTTTTCTTGACGACCTTATAGTTCAGGCGAAGTTTTTTCTTTTTCAAAAAGAACCAAATCGATTTTGATAAAATTTGAATGGGACCAGCCTCTGAAGTATCTTTTGTCAAATGAAACACTAATCATCAAAATGGATTCATAACTGACTAAATAATAGCTTAACAAACACAAAACAACCATACACAAGAATTGAGAATCTTTTCCTTTGGAAGTTTCTGTTGGAAGTACATAGAAACAGGTAATGTACTGAAACCTGGTCTGGAGTGGAGGGCGTGCTGCGACTGTGTGAGCCGATGCCTTTCCTCCCGCTCGCGCCTCTTCTACGGACCTTGCTGCTGTTCGGCGGAGGCATCAATTTTACCTCCTTCTGGAAAACACAAACTTTAAAGCTTGAAAAGCATTCCATTCATAATGTTATTTGCGTTTGCGGCAAATTTCTATAGATATCAAAATTAACGTTATAAAATTCAAAATACCTACACGAATGGAGTTGCAATAGTGTCTAAACATAGAGAACTAAAATAGATAAAAATCTTGCTATTATATTTGAACTTTAGAATGGTGCGGGTGACAATTGCCTGAATGACGTACAATCTATGAAAACCATTTAAATTTAAGAGTTCAATTACATTCTATTTGTTGACTGGAACATTCTGGTTGGAGTTAATTTAGTATAAGTACTACAATTATTAATAATATATTAAATTATGAATGTTGTACCGCTGAAATACTACGTCATAATTTGTCAATCGAAGTAACTTTCAGGAGGAAAACGATACGTTACTGAATCTGTCATCCGTACCATGCTACAGCACAAGTATAATACATACTCGTATATACCTTTTTTAAAGTAAATTCAAATGTTAGCCATTGTATAGTTAAAAAGAAATAATATGAATAAATCGTTGATTATTGAAACTACCTCAGTCAAATTAAATGCAAAGTGTAAGACATGCTTTTATTGATCAGTCTCAAATATTTATTCTACGTTGACAAATTAGGATATAGCAAAGTGTTTTATTATTAAGTAAGACTTGCTGAAACATCTAGCAATATGTCAATTGCATAATATAATAAAACAATCTTATAACCTTCAAGCTTACAAATAACGTTACATACCCATGTTAAAATGGTTGAGTATTTTAACTATTAACTTCATACGAACCTGTATATTATCCGCCGAGCCCCAAGATTTGTGTATGTGATCACCATCGTCCGACCGGCGGTCGCCGTCTCGATCTCGGCCAGATTTCGGCATGTACGCTGAAGACCTCGTCGCGCCGACGCCCAGGAAATTGCTAAAGGCCTCCGTTGTTTTCTTCACTCGCACATTCAATGACCCGATGCGAAGGAAGCTTTCTTTCTCTATAATTTTAATAAATATTTGTTAACACTTATGGCTTGCGTGGGACTTGTAAGATATTTAAACTATATTTCAGGAAACTTAAAGAGTCAGATAATAATAAAGGGAAATAATAAAACGAGCGACTAAAAAACAAATTTGGACTGGAAATAATAAAACGAGCGACTAAAAAACAAATTTGGACTGTCTTGAAAAATATATGAAAATGAACGGTTTTAAATATTAATATTGCGACTGAATTACTAAGTGAGCGACTAAAACACATATACATTGCGATGAAAGAGATAAGTTACGAGAAGGGCTCCCGCACCGGAAGGCGGAATCAGTACGGTTAGGTGCGACGACGAGCGCAGCGAGGAGGAGCATGTTAGGTTGCATATAGTTATACACGTGCGCGAGCCGAGCGAGCGAAGCGAGCGGTGCCGCGGCAGCGGCCGGCGAAGCGCCATAAACCTGGTCAGCTATTATAGTCAACCCTGGACAATCCCGACATGGTCAAAAGTGTTTTTAAGTCGCTGTTTCATTGATTCTTCGTCACTCGCTCTCATTCGCTCATTTAATTAAAACAGTAAGCCAAATTCATTATTTTTGTCACCTAAAATTTTTATTTACAGTTACTCGATTAAATACTACCCAATAATAAATAAGTGTCATGGAAGACTAACGTTTCATCCATACTTAATAAAAAAGCACCACTATAATTGTATAAATAATTATTCAATCGATTTATAATCTGCACGCCAAATCGGAAATAGTTTTCTGTTTACTACTAGGAATGTCTGAACAACTTTCAAAAGTGAGCGTCTTAAACCTCGAAATATGTACAATAAAATACTTTTCAAGTTTTTTAAGCCCCGTATAATTTATATTTTACATTTTAATTCGACGTTTCGGTGTCTTTCCGGACTCCATAGTCACGAGAGAATGAGATGAAAAATATAAATTATACGCGATAAATCCGGTTAAAAAGTGTTTTATTTTAAATTATGAATCGTGAAAACTTAATACAATTTGTATTAAGTTTTCATTATTGTTAATCTAATTTACTATTAAAAATAAACACAATATTTAGTCAACGAAATAAAGTGTTTGCAATGCTAGCTAGGAGCGTAACAAAAGGCCCAATAAAATAATATGTTACATGAGAAACTCACTTCTATTTACAAGGAATTACAATTAAAAGATAATAATACTATCTTATAAGGTGAGATATTAGTCTCAATTGCTAGGTAAGGAGGTGTGTGTAAATCAATATTCAAAAGCGCAATTAAAACCATAACCCCTAGGACATTACAAACAACAACTTATAATAACACATTAAAATATTTACACCCTGCGACACCATTAATACAACATCACAAATGAAATAAAAATAAATGAGACACATTTTACAACATAACTTTCCAACTCATACAGTGTAACCTCCATAAGTGCAGTGACCATATGTACACGGTATTAAGTGCACAAGACTGTAACAATGATTTCCTTACTTGTTGGACTTTGAACATTATTGCTAGAAACTTTGATAGAAGGTGAAGCCTCAACTGTACGACGCCTTACATTCAAATCAGACTCTGAAAAAATTCAAGGTGATAAGCCCGAGTAACGAGGGGTGCGCGAGTTTATGGCTCATAGCCATGACATAGCTGTTAACACTAACATTGTCTAGTATACTTATCATGGTTTAAAATAAAGATTATTATTTCTTTTTGTTCCCTTTTGACAGATTACAAAAGTTAGCATAGATCTTTTGTGTTTTTTTTATTGACACGTAAATCAAGCTGCTAAAAGATATTTGGTTAAGATCATTTCGGCCTTGTTGTGAGTTTGACAGCCTGTATAATTCATGACCTCTAAAATCCTTCAAAAATAAATTCAACACAGTTTGGAAAGCTGCCAACTAAAAGAATCCATTTTGATCTGTTTTTAAAAACAAATTGAAAATGCCTTTCCTAATACGTACCAATGTAAAAAAGTCAAGCATGTTTAAATAATATTAAATTCCTTACTTCTATATGTTCCAGGTGACATTGTCGTATCCATATGTACTAGGTACTGTCTAGGTTTTCGGCCCGACCAGTCTCGAACATTTGGGTCTGCATCTAGAAAATCACAGTAAATATTAGTCTAGCATGATATTAAATCAAAATTATAAAAATAGTGATCTTAGAGAGATTCGAGAGCTGCCAAAATGAGTCTTTCGAATATATCTATTAAAATCTCAGTGATAAGTACTACCAGTTAAAGTACTATAGTTACCAGTTAAAGTAGAAAATCACAGTCAAAATATTAGTCTAGCATGATATTAAATCAAAATTATAAAAATAGTGATCTTAGAGAGATTCGAGAGCTGCCAAAATGAGTCTTTCGAATATATCTATTAAAATCTCAGTGATAAGTACTACCAGTTAAAGTACTATATCCTATCCTCTGAAACGAAGTAATAGAGCGTTGTCTCTGTCACAAATCACATACAAAAGACAAGGACAGACCACAGTCAGTGGGAGTCAACTTAGTGATAGAAAAGTAAAGTTGTGTTCATGCAGTGTTTTTGTGCGCCTAGTAAATTATTTATTCCATCTCTTCCATTTTGTTTGATTTTGCAGGGAACGCAAATAAAAAAAGGCAATGTTTTAAACTAAACTTTTATTTTTATAATGGCGTATTAATATTTAATTATTTACAAATGAAGATAAAATATACTACTCAAAACAAAACAGGGGCCACCTCGTTTTTTTCACAAAAAAAGATTGTATGACAATTTAAACTTAGTTCTATGATAGTTTGTGTCTTTGCATAAACTAATCAAGTTTGTGTATTCTGAACATTATTTTGAACGAAGTTTTTAATCTTTACCTTCAAGTGGAAAGGAATAATGAAATCAAGTTAAAATTATCCTATTCACAATTTCTTAGACACTTGTGTTTAGACTATCGTTACGAAAATTTCACTACTTTTTTGAATTGTATCATTAGAACTCATTACAATGCCACGTATTTAGCACCATATGAGCATAGAAACAGCTTCTAGAGCACTAGTATTGCTGCAAGAGGGAGAATCGCTCCACGCCTAGGTGTATCGCGGCGAGCTATCCGAAATGATTGGGCTCGCTATCAGGACACTGGTAGAGTTGTTAGAAGACGAGGATCAGAACGAACCCTACGAAAGGACGAATATACCCAGGACGAATATAGTAAGTAACAAATAAAAAACACAAAACAAGCACATAAGACTGAGAGCTTTTAATTACTATTTAAAATAAAAAATTGTAGCGGCGGGCGGGACAAGCTAACATATAATAAAGTATTAAACTGTATATTTTGTGCTTCTTTGCTAATATAATGCTTACATACGTAGGTCACATTTAAAGTTTTGCGTAACTTTAAAAAATAACATGTATTTAACAATAACATGCCAAAATATTATGATTATTGCTTATCAAAATAATTTCCTTTAAATTATAAATATTTAAACCATTTTTTAAAACAGGAGGACTACACGTTTGAATGCATGTTTTGCGTGCTAATGGATCGCTATCATTGCCTCTTCAGATTTCGTAAAAGTGAAAATATAGAAATCATAGGATTCTAGATCGGGGCTATGTGTAAGATGGGCGACGAGTTGTACTTTTTCGGAAGCTAAAAATGACTTTGTTATTTTGGCCGTGTATGAAGAAGTGTTGTCATGATGTAGGAGAACGCGGCTTTTTGGTCACCTTTGGTGATTTTTTCCTAACACCGTGGGTAAACAAACGTTAGATAGAATACCATTCGGCATTAGCTTTTGATCTTCAAGTAGGATTTTGCACATGGGACCCGTAGTTGAGAAAAAAGTAGTGTGCGAGCGAGATAACATGATAAGCACCGCCATTTTCAATGAGTACGCCACGTATGCTCGTAATGCTATATAGTTATAATATAAGTTAAAATATATTTCTATCGGTCATTGTAACTTCATTGACTTCACGCCCTCTGCTGGACGTAGGTTCTCCACACAGATCGGTACTGCGCTGCTCTCATCCTGCGTTTACTACTCTTCATTCGCGGCCACAAAATAAGCATTGTTCTTTTAAAACAAACGATAATTCACTGGAACGTCATCTGGTGCGAGGAGGACTTAATGTGGATGTACCGGTTTATATAAGAAGTATATAAGGTATACGGTAGTATATAAGTTACTCTATGGCTTGCTTCTATGGCAAAAATTACAGGACTGACATTCAATAATATAAAATAAAACGCATTGACAAAGTTGTTCCTCTTTTAGCTATGTCTAGTACCATAACCACGGCTGTAAACTCTTGTCGAGACACCCCGAGACGGTATTTTGCGTAAACGAGAGCGAGCATGTACACACTCGTTCAATTGGTTGCTCGTTAAATGTTTTTATGAACGGACATGTTTAACCATGTGGTGTAGCGATCGCGAGTTACAGTTTTTGGAGATTTATATGATATATTTCTATTAATCGTTTAGGTACTACAAAGTAAATTTATGAACTATTTATGAAGTCTTATTAAGTATTCACATGGGTCTATTGTGGTACATCATTTTGACGACCACTTTGATGAGGTGGTAAATTTATCTGCCTCATACGCCAGCGGTTGAGGGTTCGGTTCCCGCACGGAAAAAGATTTAAAAAAATGTTCCGGATCTGGGCGTTTATCTATATATATGTATATGTATTTTATATTCTAGATTTCCCCCTTGTTCGCTACATGGAATTTCATATGACAGGCTTTGTTTACTTTGAGGCCATGTATTTGTTTATTATTATCATCTTGTTCTCTATGGTTTCCGAATTTTCTTTTTATTATAAATGTTTAAAAAATTATAATAGCTCAGGGCACAAAGACGAACAACAGCTGCAATTTCTACGTCCATTGTCGCGATAGCATTGAGTTCAAATGTTAGAACGAGAGTGTACAGGGATGCTCTCGACGAGAGCCTTCTCGGATGAGACTCTCGGCGAGAGGCTCTCGTGAGAGTGTACAGCCCCTATAAAAGAATATGAATAAAAAGTACCGGTTGACCCTGTATTTTTGTTTCAACGCATGAGTATTACTGCAGAATTTCAAGATGAAATAGAAAACTATTTTGAATATGAATTATTTCCCTACCCTTTATCGTTGTTTGATAAAATCGGGATGCGTTAAACACAGAAGTCATCATTTAATATTGTTTCGAAAAGGTAGATTTTAATATAAAAAACACAAATGCGACATACATCATTGACGGCGGATACATACTTCATCGCATTGTGTGGGACAGCAAATAAACATACAACGTTATCTTAGATAAATATGTATGTAAGAACGTCGACATTTTCGTTCCAGAATTACTGTTTTATTTGATGGCTATAATGATTGCACGAGATATACCAAAGCTGCAGAAAAACGTCGTCGCAACAACTTTTGCAACATCTTCATCAAGTGATATTTTATTTGATGAGAATATGACAGTTCCAACCAGTCAACAAAAATTCTTATATATTCTCAAAACAACTCTCGGTTCATTTCAATGTTGAAAGAAAAATTTACTGCTAAAAATATATTGGTAAAACAAGCTAATAATGATGCTGATGTATTGATAATTGAAACAGCACTAGAGCAATTCAATTTGAAAAATACAACTATTGTCGTTGGTGAATAAACTCGATTACGAGTAAGTCTTCACTCGTATTATTCACTGCTCGAACTGCAACCGCGAAAACTTTGTTCTTAAAACCAGGAAAAGCTCAACATCAATCGGAAACATGTTCATCAAAAAATTTATCTACTTTTGCAAAGTGTCAAAATGATGTACTATTTCACACGCAATAACTGTCTGTGATACGACATCTGCATTTTACAGGAGGGGTAAAATTACAGTTTTCAAAATGTTTGAAAAACAAAAATTAATTCAATGTGCTTAAGTTTTAAAATATAGTAATTCAGCTCAACAAGAAATTATCACCAACGGCATTCGTTTTCTTCTTTGTATGTACGGAGCTCCTAAAAAAACTAGCTGCTTAGATAAATACCAAACGTATAATACAAGTACTTAGCTTGTCTTCCTCCGACCTCAGTTGCTGCTCATCAACATCTTTTTCGGGTATATAACCAAGTTCAAGTGTGGCTTGGTTATCAGCTAGACCCTACAGACTGGGTTTGGATGTTGGTCAAAAAGTCATTAAAACCAATTCAAAATTTACTTCTACCTGCGCCTAAAATACTGTTAGAATACAATTTTTTGCTGTCGCAAACAGGGGTACAGTGCTAAATGTAATAGCAAAAAAGTCAGACTGTTCTGTTCTCTGGCATGTAAACATTGTCTTGTCGTGCTCAATATTGAATCACCATCAGTAGAGGATCAGTTTGATTCCAACGAGGCTGCATGGGATACATCGCTTTTAACGCAGTTAACATGCACTCAGAATGAAGATGAGGAAGATCGAGAAGAAGAACAAGACGAACAAGCACAAAAAGAAGAAGAAATTGAAAGTTACGACTCGGACGATTAAATTTCACTACTTTTCGAGTTGCTTTTATCGTTTTAATATCTGGTAATATCCATTATTTTGGACCAAATAACCTGGACTCTAGGACCTGGAACTGACCAGTGAAATACGCCTACTGGGGAAATCACGTTAAAAATAACGCGCTAAGAAATCTACCTCATATGTGGCGTGGAAACGTGAGCATATTATGACGATTACAACTTTTATAACTTTTTGATCGTTATATCTCCAAAACGTTAGCTGATAGGAAAAACATATTGATACATTTTTGTCTTAACAATTTTAAAATCTCCACTTTTGATTTTGGGTTTTTTATGACAGACATACCGATTTGCTGAAATTTTCAAAAAACTGATGTTTTTTTGAAAATTTTTGACGTTTACCCTGAATTAAAAAAAAACATACAGGGGAAAGTTGGGGAACTTTCAAATTTTATTGTTAATCATATTGTAAACAATCTTACCGATTTTCAGCGTTCTGAGAATTAATGTAACCTCGAATGTCTGAATTGACCGGTCTATTAGTTGCGTTTATTGGCTAGAAGAGTACTTTCTTGCGTTTGGATTGTTTTAAAAAGTGTTGAGGTCACCGTTGTTTGACGAACGATCGTGGCTTGTATTAAATAACTATTGACATTAGTTCTCAGTTCTTTTTCATTCCTTACATACAGGCTTTGCTGAAACCAATTTATTTCATAGTCTTTTAAACACTTGAAAACCAGTTTATATAATAATAGTCCAGTCAAGGAATGAGGTGTAGCGTGCGTGAGCAGGTAACTAAGCGATTCCTTCAGAAACTTGTTCAGGGGGCTTAGGTTGTTAACATACCAAAAGTCCCGACTCCTAGGTGATGAGCGGGGGGAAGGAGGGGGGGGGTAAAGGTACGAATTTTGGGTTTTTCACTTATATCTCGAAAACGGTGCATTGGAGAGAAATATTTTCAATTAATAAAATAAAGTTCCTAAAATTATCTAAAACTTTCATATCATATGTTTTTTTCTAATTCCTAACCGTTTTCGAGCTATACCCTCGGAAAAAGTTGAAATTTACAAAAGAAAATCAATTTACGTCAAAATATTCATAAACATTGCATCATATTGCCTAAACCCATTCATAAACGAAAAGTATGAATAGGAAAGAAGTTGTAGATTTTTAAATTCCCTTTTAGATTATATATACATATGCTGATTAATGCCAACCCGCCTAAAGTTACAGCTATTTTAAAACTTATATAGCATTTTGCAATTTTCAGAAAATTAGTTTGTATATCATATTCTTGACCCACAACCTTTGTTCGTTCATCTTATAACATAATATATGGCCACTTATAAGCAAGTTATTAAATAAAGTAGAAAAAATAATGATGATGACTTTCACACTTTATTCTACAGATAGTTTCGTTACACCAATACAATAATAATTGTAAACCCCATTGTTCTCAATATATTCCTAATGTTTTACTCTCGACTTTAAAAGTAATCAAATTTTCATCCTCTTTGAACTTGAGGGCCCAGGCAATGATTGTTCTTCCATGGCATCTTCTTCCTCAGTAGCGCGTTGCTCTTGCTGAATGGGCTCTACATCGTCTTTATCGTCCTCATCGTCAACAGTTACACTGTTCAGGCACTTCCCTTGACAGTGGATGCACGCTGCAGAACAGGTGAGCATCGCTTTTCGGCAGCCACATTTTCCAATTACACAATCCTTGGTGCAGCGGCAAAATATAGTTTTCAGAAGAACCTCTGGTCGCAGGAGTGGAAGCAATCAATAGGACAGCAAGGTCTACATCCTCACCAACGACAGCCACAGAGTTGTGAGTGGATTGTTCAACAGCAGTCTTCACGATTAGGATGTCAGCGTCATCGGTAGCCTGAAGAGTATGTATCCCTTTCTTCTGCAGCTTTATCTCCAGTAAGGAGATGAAGTTAGTTTTGTTGGTAGGATTTGATAAAAAGTTTAACAGGTATTTGTGTGTCCCATGTCAAATTGATGTCGGCTGACCTTTTTAGTCTGTAACGACGCATTTGTTCTTGTGATTTAGTGCTATTGGCTGTGTTTGCGTACCCATCAAACACCACAGTGCGAGTAGTCCCAAGATAATGGTGGTCGACGTAGGTGATATAACTATTACAAATAGTCACAACCGATACATCTTTTGGCCAAATAACTCTGTGGAGTAGAAATCCTCCATCGACTACAATGTTCATTTGAGGCAGAAGAATATCTTTCTTGGTTGGCTCAAATAAGTTGTACAGCACTGATTTGTTTGTCTTTCTCATGCCACTTTCGTTGAACAGTGCCAAGGGAAATGGGACCAACTCATACTCAAAATATGTCATCAAATCCTCATCTGATCGTTTGCTTATACATATCCGCTGAAAGAGCAATGTTGGGTCAACTACTACCCTTTCATCGTGAACTTTTATCGATGAGCTGACAGAAGATATTGGCTATGCCCGATCCTTGCGCGATAACTTAAAATGCTATACAAGTTTTAAAATAGCTGTAACTTTAGGCGGGTTGGACATTAATCAGCACATGTATATATATTCTTAAAGGGAATTTAAAAATCTACAATTTCTTTCCTATTCATACTTTTCGTTAATGAATAGGTTTAGACAATATGATGCAATGTTTATGAATATTTTGACGTAAATTGTTTTTTTTTGTAATATTCAACTTTTTCCGAGGGTATAGCTCGAAAACGGTTAGGAATTAGAAAAAAACATATGATATAAAAGTTTTAGATAATTTTAGGAACTTCATTTTATTAATTGAAAATATTTCTCTCCGATGCACCGTTTTCGAGATATAAGCGAAAAACCCAAAATTCGTACCTTTACCCCCCTCTCCTTCCCCCCGCTCATCACCTAGGAGTCGGGACTTTTGGTATGTTAACAACCTAAGCCCCCTGAACAAGTTTCTGAAGGAATCGCTTAGTTACCTGCTCACGCACGCTACACCTCATTTTGGGTCATTTATTGACTGGACTATAACGTCAATAAACAGTTTCAAAAAAATGTCTCCTAAAATAAACAGCTCCTGATATTTTTTTTTTTAATGATATCTGCTCCTAAAATTGCATTTGCAAGGAGGCGCTACTGTAGTGCACGATCCCAATTAACTAGATTCGGTGGATAGAGAATAGTACCTAAGAAGCATAATTTTCCGTAATTTCTCAATTATTTTATATTTTTCAATCGTAGTAACGAAATATAAAACGATACACAACTCGTTCTTCAAAACTTAAAACAGAGCCATCTATGTATTTGTACGGTTAACTTGACACAGAAGTACTAGTCTGATATTTCCACTGAAACTTCCAAAATACAAAGCATGCAATGTAGCACAGATACCCTCATAGTTGTTTTGACGTTAGAACCCAGTCGGTCAAGCCACTCCACACTAGAGGCGCTGCTATCAGATTGATGCTGATTTCCGCGGAGTGTGTACATTCGTAGATATTTATTTATAAGAATACTAAATTGTATTTTGAGGTAAAATTAATGTTAAAATTATGTTTTTTATAAAGTGATTACATAGAAAGTCGCATTAAAATAAACGAAAACGGAAGATATTTTTATTCATTAATATTTTTTACAAATTATTTGTTCTCGAATTATTGATGTCCAAATTGTAATGTCTCTGAAAATACCGATCGCAGCATAGTATAGTAGAAGTTTTTCGATATATTTTTTAATGTTTTACAAATTTTTCAAACTCATACGATTTCCGGCAAAATTGATATGACGCCTCCCGTACAAGTCCCGCGCCCTGCTATTTGGCTTCCCTTGATTCACTAGAGATAACGAGATACCTAGAAAGAACGGGCACCTTTTTTTTACATTTTCTCCGTGGAAATTTCAAGTTACGCGAGTTCTTTAAAATTGTCCGTAAACTATAATTATACCTAGGTATTTTTTATATAACGTTTATATTCCATGACACCTGATGGTGAGTGAACATGAAGACCAAGGTGGCACACGGCCATCCACGCGAAACCTAGTCACTAAACGCTTAAAAGTACAAGGTACAAAAAGGATCTGTCAAAGCGCTTAGTTCGACTTTTCGGAATATCCACCACATATAGATGTAAGTTTTGTCTGTGTCTAGTAGTCCGATGGTAAAAGGGTGAGGGTTAATTTGTTCAAACAGAGCTCTCGCGCACTCACCAAAATGTATCCTGTAGTACACGGTTAAACCATCAACCATACGACGATGCTCTAGGGTCTGCAGTTTTTTTGGTTGTAAGGTCGACGTTTTTTTTTTTAGTTTACGGGCTCCTCAGTCAACGGAGTCCAGCTCTTCTATTTGATATTTGGCTGAACCATCTCAAAGATGACTTCAGTAGGTACTCCATGCATGATCGCACTTGAGCTGTGTATAAGTTAAGAAGCTATACAGGGTCGAAGTACTGCCGTACCTTCGAGATGATTCCCAACTTTATCGAAGCTACTTGAGCCATGGACACAATTTGTTGACCGTAATTTAAACTGGATGTAACAGTTATGTTAAAATCCCTAGATGGTCGGTGATGGGGACAGATACATTTTGTAAAGAAGGCGTTAATGTGAAGGGCCTTTTGTGGAGAATAGACACGCCTGAGTTTTGGAAGGGTTGAATTTGACCAAATTCGACTCACCTCAATGAACAATAAAGGTATAAAAAGATATATACCAAGGCCGTAACCTTGTAAGTAGTTACTATCCGACGGATTCGAAAGTTATTGTTTGATATTGAAATAAAAAAAACGTATTTGTATTTTTATGGTCAACTTGAAAAAACCGGTTGACTAAATAGGTAGATACAGATAATTTATTACCTATTTCTAGAGTTGGTATTTTTAAGTTGATAACCGATTTTACATAAAGTAAACTATCACAGGGATTCCCAAATTTATCAAACTGACTTTAAAAACAACAAAATTGTTCGTCAAGTAAATTTTTGGATTGTAGACATTATTTTTATTTTGAAATGGCAAATTTTTTCGGCAAACATTAATGTTATTTATTAGTGATGGATGACTAAACAGAAAAAGTAGCAACAGCGCCATCTGTGAAATTATCCCGGTAGCTGGTAAGTCACGGTTTGCGCGCTAGGTGGCGCACACATTAAAGAAGGTACGGTTTTTTCAAATGAAAACATCAACGTCGAGCGAAATAAAAGTATCGACGTCCACTTTGGCGCTGGGGTAACACTGTCTGCCTCAGATGCCAGTGCCCGCGGGTTCGATTCCCGCACGGAACAAGAAACAAAAATGTTCCGTGTCTGGGTGTTTATCTATTTATGTGTTTATATTCTAGGTTCCCCTAGTTCGCTACATGGTATCCCATAACACAAGGTATGCTTACTTTGGGGCTATGTAGTTGGTGTGATTGTCTGGGGATTAAATTTTGTTTATTATTTATCATTATAATATCAAATAGTTATTTCTAAAACACTGCACTGGATTTTAAGGAAGAGATCTAATCATTAAATTTATTTTTTTAATACAAGTCATACTATTTTATTTAGCTTTATATGAGGTTCATTATTAGATTTCATTAAAGAGTAAATATATCTTAACACACGATTTGATAATTGCATTGGTATCTAAGTAAGCGAAATTACTTGGGTTTAAATGTTTATTCGTTAAAGTGAGAGAGAGAATTCGTTTAATACTATAAGAATCCTAGTGTCGTCGCTTCAAAATATTAAGATAGAACTATATTCCTCAAACTATCTTTATGACGAAATTTTTCTTTAATTCTTTTTTGGAGTTTTTTTATTCATCATCATCGCAACTCCGTCTAATGAGCCACAGCAGGCCTATGAGTCTGGTTGGTGGATGTCACAATTTTCAGGGAGCCGAAATGCCTTCTGCCAACCCTTACGACTACTGTATACAAGTATACAGCACCCGGATTTACTTCTAACGTGCCCTCCGATGCACGGAAGTCGTCGTGAGAAATAAATGATCGTTTGCTATCCACAGAAAACACGGCACCACAACGTCTTTCACTTTTTTACAAGACTTTTTTATTCACTAGAACATCAAAAAATGAAAATATTTTCGACCAAGGCCGTATTCGACCTTCATATCGCCTCATACTACATGAAGATGAGGTCGAAGATGACAGCACAGGGGTTAAGAAGGTTAAATTTAAATTCTCACCATAAACTTCAACGAGCAGCCGGTATACATTTTCGTGTCGAAATTGCATCGCAATGTGCAGTGGAGTGTAACCCTGAAAGTAAAAGCAGTAAACACGTCTATAATTCCTGCTTTTAAAGCTACTTATTTTATTAACATTATTGAAAAAAATACTATAACATAACACAGTCATCACATGTGGGTATTAAAATAATCTATACTAATATTATAAAGAGGAAACCTTTGTATTTTTGTATGTTTGTATTGAATAGGCTCAAAAACTACTGGACAGATTTCAAAATTTTTTTTACCATTACTTAGAGTGATTCTTCCGAATCCGTATAGGCTACTTTTTATCCCGAAAATCTCGCGGGAATCGAAAAGCAACAGCCAGTTCATAAATAATTAATATTTAGACATATTATCAATATATAAAGCTGTTCCGTTACTAACAGACAACGTACAGCGATACGATACAGAGATCCACTAAGAATCCCTCCTTAATTCCCGAAATTCCCACGGGAACAGAAAATATATATGTTTTTATTTTGCATGAAAAATTTTCTTCCTTGAGTGCACCGGTGTGAAACTTAGTAAAAAGGTTCCTCAATGGGAGTCTGGTCGCATAATGAAAGAAATTCTCGAATTTCCTGTACGAAGAGGAAATATAGGACTGTTTAGTTATGTGCGTCCGAAGTCGAGGCCAAAAGCTCGTCTTATGTATGAAGTTGTACTTTTCGATATTAAGTGGTTTGTTACAACAAATAAAGGTAATGTGACGATAAATTGAATATAACAATAAATCGAAATTATGTGAACAAAAAATTTGTAAATATATTCTTACTCCAAAATGTTTTTATTTTACAATTGTTCCTCATGTATCATATACACTTTTCTTCTAAGCAATTTCCTCAAAACAACAGCCAAATCAATCGTCTTTTTGGTTTCCATAATGTCGATATGGGTATTACACAGTAATTAATTGATTCATCGATTCAAACTTGGACTTTTTAATCACAGCGCTTCGTATAAAAAGGTCATGTTCGTTAAAAAGCACCTACAAAAGCTACATACTACTAATAAGAGGCATTTATTCCGTGTAAGGTTAGCTAAGCATATTCGGAATAGGCCAGACCTAATTTTAGCTTATGCGAAGTATTCTATAGAATCGTTTGGTAAGATGCCACTAATCCAAGTTTGGCCGCAGGACCTTTTCATATAAGCTTTGCCGCTTATGTAGGTACTTACATACGTATTATAAGGTTGTGTTCAAAAAAAAAGGTTTGTTCGCTTAAAAAAACACCCTAGCTAAGCTATATTTGAGCGAGACTAACAAGTATTGTAGTTTTCCAACAACTGTCAACTGTTTATTCGTCGCCTTTGACCTCTAAGTCTTACTTTTACAAATATATTAGAAAAGGTCCTCTGAGCTAAACTTCTTTGTACACCCGAGGCAAATCTTTCTCAAGTTTTGGGCAATTTTTTTTACCTATTTTTAAAGAAACCATGTAGAACCTACATGACTTTTCCTGCACTCGGTTACAATCGCATGCAACAGCTGATGCGAGTGAAAAATGCAATGACCTAATCTGTGTAGGTAGGTACTAGCTAATCTACTATATAATACCAGAATAATGATTGATTATGAATGATTGCTTTAGTATTCCATGTACATCACCTTAGCATACCTACCTACATACCTATTATTTTTCAAATAATCGTTATGTTGCTATTTTTGTATTCAGGACTGAGCCAAGATTTGACCACAGTCCACCTGGTGAGTGAAGATGAGCTCGAAGATGAAAGCAAACGAGCCTAGGAAAGAACTGACTCTTCATATATTATTGCCGGAACACATCACCGCCGGAGCAGTAATATTTGGCGGCCGATTTTATATGAAGGTTGGTCGCTAGCCATCGGACCCTCACAGGATTCTACCACCAAACGGGGGTCCATCGGATTAGTCACCTTTTACGAAACGGTTTTTGAGGGGCGGTAGAGCTCTTCTAAGCCGTCCTTTCACAACTGTATTGACCTATCCAGGTAGTCCATTTAATAAATTATCAGTTTCTTTTTTAGAACAGTATTTTTATCTTTGGCTTGTATTTATTCTAGAAAGCGACTAATCCGAATGTCATAAGGGATCTTACCCTTCAGGTACCACTTGGCTAGCAACTGCCCTTTGTACTGAATTTTTGTTGTCGTTTATCATCACGCGGCTTTAATCCCGTTTAAAGTTATTTATACCTGTGTGATCACAAATTTCTTATCTTGTTAGCAGTCCGTTAGAAGTATGGAGGTTTCCCTCAAGGGAATTAAATAAGACTCCCCCAAAAACAGCGAGCCGATAACCATTTTAAAATTTAATTACATCTAACGCATCTTATTATATTTTTAATAAGATTTTTAAGATGCAGGGAATAAATTTGAAAAAAAAAATCAAATTTTATGCGATTTTTTTCCCAAAAATCGAGTGTGTATATTTCCTAAATAATTTTAATATTGTTAGCTAGTATTTTCAATATTATGGGTGCATCACTTATTAACAATCGAAACTAATATGGAATATTACCATTTATTTTATCTATTCAATTTTATGAAATTTATTTTTACAAGCTAGTTGTGGATAGTGGGGTAGCTTTTTCATATAGGGTAACATCTGTGCCAATTTCATATCATATCGGAACCCTTCCGCAATTTTAATATTTACATTCGATATTGTGTGAGATATTGCACAAAAAGTTATGGCGTCAAAGTTCAATTCAAAATATTCTTTATTTCGAAGTTATGAGTCATATTATATGCACGTCGATATTCGACGACCTCTTGAAAAAGTCCATCTGCTGAAAAGCTCCTAGAAAGTTAACTGCAATCCCCAATACTAATAAAATTAATCTAAAGCACTTGTTTGAACGTGCTAGTTTCAGAATCCAGTCGGCTGTGAAAAACATTATTGCTATTGATATATGAAAACAAAACCTTCCCCAGCTCGTACGAATTGTTAAGCTACGCGGGTAAAACAAGACACGACTCATACCTTTTTAAATGACACTGAAGGTAAAGAATTTTACCGCTCGTGCATCAAGAAATTCAAAATAACTGTTAAACACAATTTTTGGTTTAGTTGCTACCTTAAAATTTAACCTAGGGATAAATATTTTTGGAAATCAATGCAGATTCATACACTAGTCAAGTAATAACTTTCTGAACTTCACTGTTACGGCCAATAAATTTATTTAAGCTTATTAATTTAATAGATAATGACCAACAACACAGCTTCTTTGACATTTTTTGTATACACGATGTAAAACTAATAGGTAGCTTATCCCTAAATAACGCTTTGAACCGACGCAACGTTGTAAATTATAGATGATTGTTAGGATATCAGCGGCGTTTCCCCGCCCAGCGATTATGATCGTCGTGCAGTAGCTTCTCTGCAGATGTTTGCAATTTTAAGCTTTTTCGCTATCTATCAATATGCGTCTCTACTTAAGTTTTGCGTCCAGGATACTAAGAAATACCTACCGTAACAAAACGGGTTGTCATGCTTTTTAATCCACTACTTTATTACACTTATACCTATTTATTGTTGTATTTTACTTATGATTGGTTGCTATCGTTTTCTCTTCATTTGAAATAATTTGTCTAGTTCGTAAATCACTTGGCATTTATCTTAAAATAAAAGGGAAGTACCATTCTAAAGTATTTTGACTTTACATTTAGTCCGGAAGTCTTATATGAAAACAATAAATCTTTAAACTATGAGGATGATACGTTAAAAAATATTTGGCCTAACGCCCTCTACATAAAACATATTTTCATACTTTATGATACACGACAAAGATAAGCTATTAAAATATGAATGAAGCTTTAATTTTAGTTTTTCATTATGAATCATTCAAAAATGAATTCTTTTTGAAGAATAATTTATGTCTTATTGAAAATACAAAATAGATAAAACTTCCTATGACACTGCATAAAAGAGATGGTGTCGTAAACCTACGTCTACGACTATAATTTTATTGCCAACGGAACATTAAGATGAGTCGAGTCGAGTAACAAAGCTGATAATTTTACCACCACTTCCCTAGAATCCACAAGTAGTCATATAATAAAACGAGAGACTAACTTACCCCATTCTGTTTCCATTCCGCAGACACCGATGTCGAACGCCCCATGAAAGAAAAAGTAATGACACTTTAACGATACAGTAAAGCAGGCAAAACAGGCAGCGATAAGTAAATTTGATTGCGCATTAAAGTTTCTAGGTAATCGTCAGAGGAAAGGGAATGAGAGAGCTTAACACTTAAACAGGTCATTTACACCTTCATAAAGACAGTTGGAATTAAAGAACTTCTAGACTGGTTTCTTTATAAATACTATGTAGGCATTTATACAGAAACCAGTCGTTATAATTCGATATCTATCAAGAAAATAACGAAAATTTTAAAGTAATGTGAAAATATTGAAATCTTTATTACCTCAGAGTGGATCGCAATAAGAGTAAAAATGCAAATATGCTTCAATAATGTTGTCAAAAAGGAAAGTCATGTTCCAAATATTTGATAAATTAAAAATCAGAAACAATGTATGTGCTTTAAAACACCGTAGAAAGTTCAATGGCCCTAATAAATATCCTATCGAAACATTATTGATTTCCATGTATCCCATAATAGACAGTGAATTTTACCAGCATGAATGTACACTCACCGACCGTTCGTTGACGACGTGCCGATGGACCCCAGCCAGCAGTTTAACTAAATTTTCATCACCTCGCTTACAAGCCCAGTGCATCGCCGTCTGTAAGGGCCACATGTCAACTCTATAGATTGCTTAAATAGCCTACGAAACTTTGAAGCACTATCCACGTAGAATGATAAAAATTACCCATTAAATAATTACATAGGTAGTAACCGAAGCTAAAATACTATTTTGTTTAGCGATTTTTGTTAAGCGACGTTGACCCATATTCTTGATAGATTAACATTAACTACTACCAGAATAACACTATGAATTATAGACCACAGCTTAATCTACTTTCATCACATTAAAACCGAATAAGCATTTTAAAATTCAAAAATGTTATCCCAAACCAAAACAGTTTAGTAGGTCGAGAAACAAATTACTTGATTGCTAGTTTTTTATTTTTATATATGTAAAACACTTTGATGGACAATATAATGCCGAAATTATAGCTGTTTATAATCTGAACGCATTAGGATGATTCGCATCTAGATTAAAGATTATATTTTTGGTTAAGGTAGTTGTTATTAGCATAGTTATATGAATTACCTTGCTATTATAATAGGTCATTTTAATATCGAAATCGGTTTTAAGTAAGTATATTTCGGTATAATTTTTGGGAAGCGATGTTTTTAAGGGTGCTTATTACTTTTTTTATTTGTAAGTCGTTTTTAAAATGTTCCTTGAAAACTGTAGATTTAAGGTACAAAAAGTAACAGATATTCTTTGGTTTAATTCAGCAAATAACGCTTACTAATATATATTGGTTTATCGGACGGTATAAGTTACGTGGCAATCGGCGTATGTACAAGATGTAGGCGTGATCGTAGCTGATTCAGTGGGGTAGTTAGTGGCGGGCGGTCCTAGGTTCGACGTCGCCGGGAGAAATATTGGCCCCAAGGGTAGCGCTGTTAATTTGCAGCACACATTGGTTACTGGCACGATTTTCCCAGTATCTACCTACAGTTTGGCGAGGAGCACTGCAATGTATATGGGAACCTTTTCGCTTTGTGTTGCTAAATTGTCTGTGTTTTTATAAAAGCTTCAGAGTTTTGTATTTGACCTGACTTACTTAGTAAAAACGAAAGCCAGGAAGGATATTAAAAGTAGCTAATAATAATAGAAAGAGGTTAGTTTTAAAATTACTTACATACTGCAGAGCACAGGAATTGTCGATCGGCACATGAAATTAAAAAACACGAATTGCAAATAAGTATACCTAATATTACATTTACAAAGCTGTATAAGTATTAACAAAACAAAATATAAATCGAGAAATATGAGAATTATGCCAGTTATTATTTGTTATAGAGTTTATACAATTAAAGCGTAAATATTCAATCACCTAAAACTTTTTAATAAAAAAATGTGACATTTGAGATTTTTGCAGTGTCAAAGATCAAAATAATTCTCCGTTAAGGCTATAAAGTTTAGAAGATTCTAAATAATAGCTTCTTGTGTGATAACATTATGGGAAATAACCAAAATTAGGTATTTAATGGAATAAAAGTAAAATTAACCAAAGGCGGAAATCCTAGGATTTTCAGATATCCACTAGTTCCGCTGCTCTACGAGAATTCTCTACGCTTAGAAAGTTGAAGTGTCAGTTTGGTTAATTTATTTGAAGTTTTATTTAAGTTGATTTCTTTATTAAATTTCAGCGATATCAATCTTATTTAAGATAAGGAATAGACTGAGCATGCCACGTATAAATAGAAACATCCTGTCCGTTTCGGCCCGGGGCGAAATTTTTAAATTTATCTTCGGTCACGCTAATAAATTTAGACAGGATTACGTGTGCACAACGCAAAGCTTTGTTTAATTTGCTTGCCCTCTTCAAATTAAGGTTGGCAAGCTTTTTAGGAGAGTTAATTTTAAGCAAGTAACCTAAGCAAGGGTTTTTTTTACTACGTAACTAAATTTGATCAAAATCTATCTTGATTATAATTAATATCACTCCTAAGATATACTTGCGGTTTTTGAAGAAAATAAATCCGTACACGAACAATACTATCGTTCAGACATTTTTTCAATAAACACGATAAAATTGTCCTTGTAATGATATAAGAAGTGGTCACTCGGATCAACCGTTTTCTATGAAATTCTTATTTAGAATCAGCTGGGATTTTAGGAAGCCCAGATAAAAATTACCTAAAAAAAATTCTACAAGGCAATAAAAAACCGTTTTAGGATCCGAAAGTGCAACACCCCTTGTAAACCTACAATTATACTAACTACTACTACATACAGTTGGCACATAATATATGTATGTAATAAGCATTTAATTAATTGTAAAGTAACTCAGAAAAAAGGAGTGTATTGGATGAATCCGACAAAAAATGATTAATATTATTTCAGCACTTAAACAAGTAATTAAATAGAGTATAAAAGATGCTTACATTATTTTGCGTATTTTTGATTTTGTTAATCTTTAAAATATAGTCATCTTACGTAAATTATGAAAGTAATTATTCTGCGGTTGCAAACGGAAATTATCATAAGTTCAGATCCATTAGCAACGGATTAGGTACCTACTTATTGCAAAATATCTTATAAAGTTTTTCAAAAAAAAATTTGTTTTTTTTTTGTTTTAGAATTGAGATTTTATACTTATTCCGCCTAAGAATACCTGTCAAACGGTATGAAAATCAAGTTATTGAAAAAATGTGTATCGATGGTTATCCAAGCAATCGCCAGTAATCAGACAAAACAAAAAAATGTCAAACTGTATATTTTAAGTAAAAAAAAAAACCCGAATGTCGTCATGACAATAGGCCGCCGCGAGGTAGTTGTGTGAACTACATCCGTTCACTGGTAATATTGATTGCGTTTGCATGTACGTCAATTAGGGTCGCCGGTACTATGTGTCTTCAACACGACTAATTATCTCCGTGTCAACCTGCGTATATATTCAGTTAATTACATATAGGTATATAAGTTATCTTAATCTGACGTTGATATACGTGTCAATAACGCAAATTGCTCTAATCACATGTACACGCGTACCGGGCTTTACACGGAATCCTTGTAGGTGTTATAGCACATTATTAATATGTTAATAGAGGCGATACTTACACCCTTTGGTTCCCATGTAGAGCAGTTGACGAAGAGTACCGGGAAAACAAGAAATGCATAAATATTATTTAAGTGTAGTATTAGCCTAATTACTTACTAAATACAGAATAATATTGCGTACCGTGTTGTTGGTGGTTCTTTTGTTCTTCATTTAAATTCAAATAAGTTATTAGCTGGCTCAAAAAACTCAAACCATAATTAACTTATATTGGTTTTACGAGTACGTTTTAAGCTATTTTAAAGGTATGCTGTGTTGAGCACCTAGAACAGTGGTGGTGATTTAGGCTGAAATTTACTGATTTGGTGCAAATAAGCAAATGATACTTATGTATTTTAAATATTGTTTCTGGTAGTGTGTTGTGTATGTATGAGGGGATTTATAACAGAAAGAGACAGAGACACAGTGCGAATGTGAATTGGAATGTATAAATACGCCTAAACGCGGTAATGAAGAAGGTACTGGTCCGGTTCATTGCTAAATGTTTCTAAGTACCTAAATTATTAGAACAGCGGCACTTGCATTTTAAAGTAAGTTATTTGATTGGTGTACCTATACTATTCCAGGATTTCTACTAATGAAGCATATATTTTTAATAAACTATTAAAGAAGCTCTTTGTCTGGATCTAATGAAGTAACAGTACTTACTAAGAGTGGAAAAAAAAGAAAGAGAAGTATGCAAGTCATGTGTGTCTTACCGTGAAAGGGTCCTGAAACAAAGAAAAGATATTGTTAAATAAGAATAGACGTCAATTACTAATAAATAATTTAGCTGCAGAGCCTCTGTTCAACATGTCCTCGGTTCGGATCCTGGAAGGGGCGGATATTTGTATGATGAACATTTTTTTCTCGAGTTATGGATGTTTCTACGTAATGTAGTTTATTAGTCTTTTATATTGGTTGCATGATTCCTAGAGGTTTTTAATGAACTTAATTTGCGCTTGATTATTTGGTGTAAACCCTGGGATATTAATGAAACTACACAATGAAAAAATAAACTGAAACAATTTTCCTTTGTCAATACATACATACATATCACACAAAATACAACCACAACAATGCAAATTAACTTTTTATGGGTTCAAAACATTGCATGTGCGGGTTCGAACCCACGACCAGCGACGTTTGTGGCAGACATTGTTACCTCAAAATCTCAACTTTTTATCTGCTATTGCGAATAAATTACAATTCAGCTTCATTTTAAATAAACGTCAATTTTTAAGTCTTTCATTTCAGAATCACTTACCAAGAACTTATACGTATTACACAGCTATACCCGATCTACAAATCGGTACAGCTTTAACAAATCAATATAAACTCTCGCTCAGGTGACATTTAATATACATATACTTTTTCAATTTTCAACTACTCAATATAACTTTTGTATAATCATCGTGTAGAATGTGAAAATACAATGATCCTGGAAAATTTTCTCTGCATCCAATATCAAATACTTCGAACCACACAAATACCTACCTACCCAAAATTAAGTAGTAACGTCACGTCTAATAATATGTATACACTTCGCAACTTATTCCGTTGTAATAAGGAACAAAGTTCAATGTAAATGTGTACATATTATTGCACGTGACTGTAGTAAATAACACGTTTAATAATATTAAATTATTGTTTTGCTAATATATATAACCATAATCGAGCTCGCGATTTACATGAAACTTTGCTGATGTTGACGTCGGAAGTTAACGGTTAGCGATCAAAAGTACCAAAGAAGCCTGGTAAATTTGTAAATTAACTTAGTTTCATACTAGAGTTCTTACACTCTGTTCATTAAATACTCTAACATTTCCTACCAAATCTACGTCATCAACAACACACATTATTCATGCTACCTGTATCATGTCTCCTAACATATTCAATGAACAAACTGTCCCTTGAAAAAAACATTCCGTATAGCGTTTAACATTCTGCATTATGTCTTGAATGATCTTATTTTATTAAAAAGCAATTGAGCCTGAACTCTTTTTCAACAATAACCTTTCGCTCGATAAAATATTCTGCTCTCACGGTTCACGCGCTTAAGTTAAAAAACAACAGGCGAACCATTAAATTTTCGGAGCGGTATATACCCATAATGTACGTTGCAAGCTCTCATGAGTACCGAATTACCTACTAAACTGTAAAAAACGTAGATGAAGTGTGGGCCCTGCATATTCCCATGATCAGGAGACGGATCGACGGCGTTTTAATATACCCATAATCGTTCGTCGATGGAGGATCATATGAAATATGTAATACCGCTAATAGGTCCCGGCGAGCAGCTTCTTCAGCGGTCTCTCGGCCAATTTTGCCGTTGGTAATAACCTTAATACGCCATCAATGCTGAGGCATATGCGTATGCGTGTACAAAGATGGGTCTCGTAATAACTGTGAGACCAGGCACGCCCTCGCCGTGCCGAGGACTTATAATTCACCTTTGATCAGTTGTTTGTTTTCTTAAACTAAATTATCATCAAAAACTTCATTTTAAATAAATATATCTTTTTGCAATTACTATTTTAAAATGGCATCTAGCAAAAGAGGAGTGCTAATCTATGACAATATTTTGACGAATACCTACCTACTATTAAATCTAATAAAGATAAATGAACTAAAAGGACAAAATTCGAACATGCAGAAATTAGCTTTCGAAGAATTAGCTAAAACCGAACTACGCAACGAACTAGCAATCAATCATTCACACACACCGTAACAGCATCAAAACAATCAGTCACAAGTCTGTAATTTGAGAAAAAAATGCATGACTTATGTAAATGATACTTCTGTATCGATGATATATCTGTTAACAAGCATGGTGAATGAGGTTTTCTAAAATAAGACTCGATTTATTATCGAAAGCATTTCATACGTTGTGACGCGGGCATTTGTCGACAGATATTAAGTGTTAGAGCACAGTCTAAGGACTGCGCACGAACATGATACAAACCAGGATATTGTCATCACTTTTGCGGGTGGCATTACTTATACTGAAAACCAAGACATAAATCTTACCGCGGACAAATACAACTGCATTACTCTTTCTAATAAAACATAATCAATTTTCTTTATTAGTGGCAAAGTAAAATTAGGTGTATAATATGATGTTATTTCGTATTGTATACAGCACTGACAAAATACATTTTTACATTTTAATTAATCACACCGAAAACAATTGCAGCTGCATTATTTATTTCAATAAAATATTATGAGTTTAATATATTACATGCACTGTAAAATTACTAGCAATAATTTAATGTAAGATCGTTAAAAAAAAGTTTTAGGGCACTTAATAAAAAGTGTGATTAGATATGCGAAAAAGATTTCGGGTAAAGTGTTTTACATTTAATATGATAATTTGCTATGACGTTGAAATGAACAATGGCCAAATAAATGCGAAGTGATTATATACAAAAGCAGCAAAACCAAGAAGAACCGTTCATCAAAAGTCGTAAAACTGATATCGCTTTTAATTGTGCACTAATAACAGTCGTAATTACATTTTGTAGCGAAAATTGAAAGACTTTGTGAATCGTATCACGGAATTTTGCAAGAAACGCCTGAGGGCATGTCATTAATAGTGTGTTGTTTCTCTCCATTTTGCTTGAACGTTCAGTAACTCAGTTATTTTGGAGCGGGTAATAAATTGCGTGATGACAGATGTCAGCTGCTCCACCGCCTCTGCACTCTTGCGTCGATGGCTCATTCCTCACGTTCTACTGTTAAATTCTCTTATTTTATCAACGTACAGTCCAATTTTCATTTCGTTCTCTCTTTAGTTTAGACTGCTTTTGTTTGTATCGCCTGATTATGTTAATTCGCAAACTTGTTTCTTTATTTTTATTTACTTTCTGATATATAAAAATAAACAATTTTATAGTGCGGCAACGAACTTATTTTTTGTTTTGCTTTTACGAAGCCCCTCTTTTATCATTGTTTCATTTTAACACCGTTAAATGGTAAAATGAAATAAGTCTAAGCTATTTATCGCAACGATATTAAGAAAATCTATACTAATATATAAAGCTGAGGAGTTTGTTTGTTTGAACGTGTTAATCTCAGAAACTACAAGTGGGATATTTTATTCCGAAATTCCCACGGGATCAAAAGTTACGAGGGTAAAACCGCGCGCGGTGGCTAGTATATATTATATAAATGTGTAAATTTATGAATTTTAGTATTAAGATAATATATTCTTAGCAAAAAAAAATTGCGAAGGTAATTAGTCGCATAAAAAATATTTAACTACCTACTTAACTTGGAATATTTTTAAAAAAATATTTAGTTATCTAGATACAAAACTTGTTGAAAATTCTAAATAAGGTGGACTCCAAAAATGTTTTTACAATCAAGTATTAACGAGATAAGGTACGTTATCTTCAACAAATAAAATAAAAAGATAAGGAATGCCATCGCGAACAGAAAAGGTTATAAATTAACCGCATCAGCGGACACTAAGTAGAGGACGATTTATATGACTTAATAGCCAAATCAGAGTCAATTTAAACTTAAATAACGTTAACACAATTTATTTAACCTTATTTATACGCGTGTACGTAAGAAGATTGGTATCGTCGCGAGAGATTTGAAGTTAATAATAGTGGATCTTGTAAATAGCTCGGGTCCATTGAAACGGGCGACCTGAGTCGATCTCCACGGCGTCTTGTAGCGACAAGCAAATGCACTTATCTTGGTGAGGATGTGAAAAACTCACTGTCGTCAGTTGGCCCAACGCGCGCCGCTCCACTACGCCCATGGAGTCAATGCCTTTGCACGAACAGGATTTAGGAACCAAAACAACAAAACAAAAAAATACAACTAACCCAACACAGGAAACAATAAGAAGTCATTCATGTTTATTTTATTCCATTGTATTCTTTCTTTACATTACGAGATGAGACCGACAAATTTCAGAGGTATCTTCAAATCGTTATAACAATTTATGGCACTGATATTCTTTTACTATCTATAAAAGACTCTACGCATTTAACTTATGCTTACTATAATCTACATTTCTGATAAAAAGGCAAAACTCTTCAAACAATTATCGATACAATTAAATTGATTGAACAAGAATAAATATCAATAAATTGGAATAGTAACTCGTAAAAACTTATCATCGATTATTGTAAACAGCTTACGGGCTTTATGCTAAACGACTTCAGCTTTGGACCAATTCACCGGCGCACGCGTCACTCACAAGTAAATTTGCATTAAGACTTGATATAACTGTGTCGATAAAAAAACTCGCGGAGTTCGACGAGAAAGGATAAAACACGTAAGATTGCTTGACTAACTATCATAAAAATCTGTTTCCGTTGTTCCATTTAGGCTTATTAACCCTATATAGGGTTAAAAATTGGTTTAAAAACCTGTTATATTTAGGTAAAGTAGGAATTTTACCCCATCTGTATTTAATTCAAAGTCAATTCATCGCGGCGCTTAACCCCTTCCAGGCTTGCAAACGTAAATCTTTGTAACGGGTGAATCGCAAATAAAGCAGCGCTCGAAATGCTGTTGATAGCAACCGAGTATCTTACCGTTCTCATCTTGCTTTCGATTGCGTTTGCTTAAACAAATAGAGGTCGTGTTGGGTCGGTAGGCAGATCCTAATTAAAAACTATACTCGACCGCCATCGTATATTACGCAGAAGGCCTCGGGTTGTTAGTCACTCCGTCTGGGCACCTCCCAATCGTTTAGTCTTTATAGCTTCACTGCGACAACGATGCTCTGCATGGAGTTATAATTTAATTGTTATTTATATTTTCCATTACGTAGAAATTATTACTGCCTTACTCATAAATGTATAAATATCTCACATTTAGCGCAAACTTATCATTATGTTCGTCATTAAACACTGAAAATATGAGTAGCATTACTAGATCGCATTAATGAATGATGACTATAATAGTGTGAGTCGATAAATTAAGTTATGTATAATTTATTTTGATACCTATGTAAAATAATAAAATAACATAATACAAATTTAAGAGCAATCAATTGGAGATAATTACAAACAAATAAAACTGAATGTTTGGTTAATAATTATAAATATATGTTATGAATGAATAATACGCAGTGGGAAAAAGAACGATATGGAAGTAGCCGACAACCCATTCTTGTTTATAAGCCGGCCAGCCCACCACGTCCACACTAAAAATGTGATCTTATCTTCAATATTTTAATAGGTTCCTGTCGCGGCACCTTCGCAGGCTGGTAATTGTAATAAGTATCTCCGGAGGAATAAATTCAATATCCGACCGAGCCAGCCGCCAGGGTCCCTCGGCTCCCGCACTCGCCAGAGATAAAGCCTAAATCAACACAGCAACTAATTACAAATACGACCATGATTCATCAAAAATAAAGAAAATTATTATATATTCATACAAATACTAGTCAAGCTAGTTAGTCATTTATAATACCTATAGATAACCACTTCCATTATTTTCTACAGAGAATTTGTAATTATATTTATTTTCTATTTAAAGGTTCTCCGCTTGAATAGAAGAACCTAATAAACCTAATTTCTCCAAAATAAGAGAACACGCCAAAAAGCTTTTCCCAGAGAAGAGATGTCCGACAGCTTTATCCGTACGTTTTAATTTTGATTAATTAAAAGTTTGTTTCCAACCGAAGCTCTTTAGGCAAGGGTTTATACTTAGTGAGTTTCTTTTGTATTTTATTTTACCCTTATAAAGGGAAGTTTTTCTGTAAAACAACGCTCAATCTACAACAAAATATAAAAGTTTTACAATAACGCATACGCCTCCAGCGAGACCATCAAAGAAGAAGAAAATCCTTTTCTAAATTCGTTCTTTATTCACTGAGATCTTGAATAATATGGGTTTATAAAACAACAGAAACAGTTTTACTGTGAACGAGAGATATTTTGTAAAAAGAATTGAAACGAAGGTACTATCGATTAACAAAAAAGGATTTGAGCTGTAGGATTCGATAACGCCGAAGGCTAGCGCAGCAGTCTCGGACCTACATTGCTCTAAGCTTTCATTGCCAATTAGCGTAAAATAATGAACATTTTTTTATATTTCCACAAACTGCGGCATGTTTGTATCCCTGTTTGCCCGAGGTCATGCGGCTATGGCCTCATTCACTTTCTGAATTAAACAGGCAAATCTCTCAAGTACCTACTTAGATTATATAGGTATTCATTAAAGGGCACGACCATTGTTATAGTTGAGCAGAGGTAAGTTGAATGTTACCGTTGTTATTTTTGCAACGGTATCATATTATTACTTATTTTTAATAAGTAAATGTATTCAAACTCTTAAATTAATAGTTGAATATGAAACGAAGCGGAACCAACCGCACTATATCAAAAAATTACCTAGTCGACAAATGACACTGAACTTCCCGTACACATATCACACGTATTTAACCAATTCCTGCCCCTTTAGTCTACAAATAACCACGACCGCATTCAGAGATTTAACTAAGCTTGAATAAATAATCAATTTAGCCAGTCCCGCACGGACCTGATCGATTGCTACAATACCGCCCGGATGATATACTTCACGAGCCGTGGCGATAAATATTCCAAGACAAATGTAACTGAGCGTCTCCGGAGAGCTGCGGTGACACTAAATTTAAAAGCTTCAATTGTACAGAAATAACCAAAACATAAGATCTTTTAAAAACAAATCGTACATCGGGTGGTCGACGACAATCGTGATCGACTGCACAAGTGAACGCTTCTAATATAAACAAATTAAAAGGGAACTTCGTCCGCGACTTGCGGCTGGCTCGTACCATTTAAACGTGCCGCTTACTGATGTATCGGGGTTTCGTCGCAGACACTGGTAACGCACAAACTTAAGGGACGGATGTGATCTTATAACTTACAATTTAAAGCTGTCTTAGTTTTCAATGAGTAACTTTTTATTCAGATATTTTGGATGTGTTTTATTAACCATTTTGATGACTTTTTCTAGATGGCCATCTTAGGAATTAATGATAAATTACGTGTGAAATGTTTTAGTCATAACCTAGTTTTGGTCATGTATAACCTTACTAATATGTTATAGATAACTTAATCTTATCTAAAGCGATTTTAAGAATGACAATGTCTATAAATAATGAAGCCTTTACATTAATTATGAGCTTAATTATGTAGAATCCCTTTGATTTAAAGGACGCTCATAGCTGCCGCAATCGTATTGTAGTGGCTTAGCGGAACACTTCGGTATACGCCGCTTTAAGATTTATAATTTATTTTTGTCTCATGATAGCCTAGCGATCGGCTAGGTCGAGATGAAAGCGAACTGACAAAATAAAACCAATCTAAGTTCAGAGGATTAGTTACCGTTTTACTTCTGTGCGTTTTGAATTCTTTTTTTTTGTTTTTCGTCTTTTCGTCTAACACTTAACATATTACATTATGGATTTGTATAGACAAAAAATTACATACAAGGGTTTGAATTAGTAGCAAATACGTATCTTTGTTAAAGTGGGTAGCGGATGTTCGGGAATCGCCAGGAGCAAGCGTCGGGCGGCGGCGTGTACGCTCAGGGCTATTGCGGCTACATGCGTAGATACTGAACCACCCCGAATGTTCCCCGAGTGGGGTTAGTACCCCTACCCTGTCTCGCCGCACGCCAACCTACGCGCCCTTCAGCTAACGAACACTGACGGTAAAACAGACAATTTTGACTTAAAAACTTCAGAAAAAAATGTAACAGACCTGTTGAGCTTGTTTGTTAAATTTAAATAAGTTTTTTGACTATATTTTCTCATAATAATAGACACAGATAACAATACAGATAATAATATACACAATAATTATAATAAATTATAATACACAAAATATCAGAGTAAACACCTATAGGATTCCATAGTTAAAATAATAAATAGGTATATATAGGATAGGTATTATTTTAAGAAAATTTATAAACAATTTTACACTTATAAATTAAAAAAAATCTCTTATTGAGGATTGATGTAAATAAAATAAGTTATTTTGTATATTATTCTTAAATTAAGAACAAATAAAATGGTTAAAACAATTCACTACACCTGTACCGGTAAGCCTCATCCAAGTCAACAAAACTTATAACAAAGCGATAATCTTCGGCTTGGCTAGTCTTAATTACCGACGGCAGAATTTTGAATAACGGTAGGAATGTAATGAAATGACTGACTAATTGGATGGATTTGTATGCATTTGCGGACATTTAGCGGCGTAGTTCGGGGCAGTAATTCTCCCTTGTGTTTAGAAACAATAGCTGTATGGAGCAATTAGTTCATCGGATAGATGGTGGTCGAAGAGTCGTAAATCTACTCTCTTGCCACTAGTGGGCGACGTAGGTACTTGCGGCAGCGTGTATGTAGATTCTGTCGGTTAATTAATGTGCCATGGTAAAGTGCGAGGCTCTCCCCCACGACCCCAGTAGGGTTTCGTAAATTGCGCACCCATCTCTCGCATGTACAAAAGCCCCAATTTTGGCAAATTAAAATTGGGCGGCCAAAAGAGCTGGTTTTGCATAAATATGCATGATCTTTATTGTGTAGGATGTTTTTTTTTTGTAAAGTTTATTTCGCATAAATGCTTTTATTAGGAAGCTTTTCAAAAAGCTGTGATGGTAAACGTCTTATTTTAAAATTGCAATTGCACGAATATAGGCATGTTAATGTGTAACAAACAACCCTAGTTTAATCAAGCTCTCTATCTTAAGTTGTATAGTCAGTTCTAAGAACAACCCCGGGTTGATTATCCCTTTCATACTGAATTTCAATTAGTGTGCTTTCACGTTTTGTAATAACAAACCGCCACCCAAGTCCCTAATTTACTAGCATGATAAAGAGCGCGAATATACGTCACCTTGCTACCTCACACCGTACATATTGACGTTGACAATTTTAATCATAAAGTTTTAGAAATTCGAAGACGCTCAAGAAAAAAAAAACTCAAACTGTAATAAAAGGTGTACAATAGTTATTGGTATAAATTTAAATATCTTTTACTCATAAACAAAAAAATCCAACAACACTGTAAACATCATTTCATTCAAGCTTCGTTCAATGGCAACACTCGTTTTGGCGCCAGAATCAAATTACAAAACCAGCACGAAAGCCAACTTGTATTCTTTCAAATTTGATTGCACCCAACATCACGCCCATGAACTCTATAATGAAACGGCGGCTGTATAAAAACAAAACTTTGGGCATATATGATTAGCTCGATACACGAGTAAGGTAGATCTACTAAACAAACAGATATTATAATAACGCTGTGTCATCGTGTTCAAAATCACTTATAGTGTCGTGACTTGCACTCCTGCGCAGAATGAATTTATGTAAGCCAACATCGCCTTTCTATACGATCTTAATACATTCGTTTCTATTTCGAAGATTGTTTTACAAGGCTAATGAAACTGTGGTCATAAAACTTTCCCAAATATTGTATCTGTACTTTACGTGATTTCGATACTTAATTAGGTAAACACTTGATTTCTCAGACTTCAAAAAGAAACTTCGTCACTCTTGTTGAACGTTAAAAAACAACAGTGATGCCTATCTCGAGTCGAGTGACACGCTCAGAAATACATAATAGAGTGTATTATAGTCGGGCCGACCCGTGTTCGAATTGCATAAACAATGGCGCGAGTCTTCGACGTCGTAGGAGGTTCCTCAATGAACCCTATTATAGAACCCAAGTACTTAAGACTTTACTTTATCGAATTACAAAAGAAGTATTTCCTGAAGTATATATTATATTTCGAATTGATTTAAAATTTGAAAAACAATTTGAATTTCTGTAGGTACGCTATAGGTAAAACTATATCGCTATACGTAAAATAGCATACCGTAAAATGGTCCTACTTTGCGCCCAATCGTTATGTGTGGTGTCATTTGATTTGCAATTAATAAAATTATATTTAATCATTTATTTCGAATGGCACACACCTAATCAGATAATTTGTTTTTTGGCGCTTTGTAATCCTTTTGGCGGGGTTATTTTGCACCACATACAAAACTAATCACAAACTGTAAGAAAAACACTGCTGGTGAAAAGATTGACACGCAGAAACTATGGTGCAATATCTAAATAGAAGTCATCGAGCTCTTTCCAAAAAACCGCGTATTGAAATTTTGTTTCGGAGGATTCATTAGTCCTGCAAAAATGTGATCAAAAGAGCTCGTTTCGCCCACATAGGCTGTATTGGAGACAGAAAAGCTTCATACCCCTCGGGAAGTAAAGCTTTCGGGTCCCTCGCCAAGTCGGTCGAAACGAACTTTTGTCGCTCGTCGCTGCCGCCTCTGCGGAAACCTGACGGTTCTCTGGCCCACACCGCTAAGGAAAAGGCGGATTTATTTGCCTGCCAGTATCTTTGCGGAAAATTCTCGTTTAGATAGCCAAGGAAAAATCCCACCCCAATTACCTCAGTTCGGTCCTACAATAGGTAACGTTCATATTGGCCAAAAGGAGGTTTTTAAATGCTTGCTGCACCTAGACGAGAATAAGGCTAGTGGTCCAGATGGTATTCCTGCAGTGGTGTTGAAACGCTGCGCAGCTGAGTTGTCTCCCGTTTTGACGCACCTCTATAGACTTTCTTTGGAATCTGGTAAAGTCCCCAAATCCTGGAAGCTGGCTAACGTACCAGTACCGTAACCAGTACCAAAGAAGGGAAGCCGTGCTGATCCTGTCAACTATCGACCAATTTCAATCACTTCCATACTTTGCAAAGTCATGGAAGGTGTATTGAACAATCGACTCCTGGCATACCTTGAGACCAACGAGCTCCTAAGCGATAGCCAATATGGTTTCCGCAGTGGACGCTCGACCGGCGATCTTCTCGTGTATGCCACTCACTTATGGAGTGAGGCCTTGAAGGGTCATGGAAAGTCGATCTGTTGAGAAGAAGTGGCATAAAACTCAACTACAACACAATTACAATTTACAGCCAGGGAATCCCATCTTCTTGCATCCGGATATCTTATAGTAAACCTTTTCATATAACACTTATCCTTAAATCTATCGAAGGGTTAATCTTAAATATTTTGGTATTTTATTATAAAATAAAGCGTACACATTGACCCATGAACGAGTTGGTGATCTTCTGGAGTCTACTATTATATTTATACATTTGGTAATCAAGTACTAGACAGAAACGTTGACTTAGATATAGAGGTAAAGATAGACGTAGCGATAGAGGTGAGAGAGAATACAGATAATGTGAATGGAGATGAGGATAGTCGTAGACAAAGACAGGAGTTGGACGTGGACACGGAGATGGAGTCGTAAAGTCATCAGCAAAACGACCTGGCACCGCTAGCGGCACCCGTTCACGAGTATAACGCAAGCACCAGCCATCACCCTCCTCAACCATATTTTAGGGAAGAGGGTGACCCGACACCCGACGCTACCGCTAGCCATGCCGCCTGAGAGAGCATGACGTTCTTGCTGTTGTATGGACAAGAAGGAGATGGAGATGGCGTTGGATAAGAAGGAGATGGAGAAGGAGTTGGAGATGGCGATGGAGTTGCATTGTCGGACTGTCACTTTACACTGTAGCGACGTTTCTTTTCTGATGTTTCTTGTAATAATATAAAAGCCTCATTGTTTAGCGTTAGTCATGTTATCAGTTTGATAGATGACATATACTTTACATTCAAGAACAGAACAGGTGAGAAATCATTACCTATGTGTAAAGAAAATTAAGCTAAGAGGGCAACATATACATAACATAACATAGCGGTCTAATCATAATTGCATTTATTTGAACTCTATTTTTTCTTGCAATTTTAAATCCTTCCCATATGACTCCATGTCATCAGCTATAAAGACATGAATATCTGATTAGTGGCTATCCGGGAGGACTTTAAAAGTTTAAACTACCAGCTGGTTTTTAAACAGAACTAAATAAAGCTTTACTATAATAAGGCGCTTAGACATACTGTGTTACATTACAGGGCGATGAGTCTTCGACAGTCGTTCATCAACTACGGATAGGATATATTATATAATAGATATGAATAGGAATAACAAAGTGGAATAACCCCAGGGGCTGGGTCAAACGAAGCGCGGCGTCAAATCTCGGGTTGCAGTGCCTTGGCGCCGCACCGGTCGAAACTGTTAAAACGAACTATTTTTCTTTTGAAATACAATAACTTATGAAGTCCACGTCAGCGTTGCTTGAGCTCTAAACCACCTAGCGTGAAAGCGGTGAGACGAGTCAAAAGACGCCTTTTTAGTCACTGATTTTATTGCCATTCAATGTAATAAACTCTCTAGTCCAAAAACAATAATAGTGTCTAAGGTTTAAAATTAAAAAAAAAATTTGGAGCACCATTTTGTACTGCTAGATTATTCTAGGTATTCTTATGTGGTCTATCGTCTAGTACAGAGTTACGAAAAATGTCTAAAATAGATAAAATATCACTAAATTATCGACAAATAGGTAATTTAAGTGTAAAAAAAAATTAAAATACAACTGTGAATAATTAAGTAAACAAGAAAACTATAAATCTTTTTGTAACAACACGAAACGAGTCAAATGTGCATATAATATATCATAGAAAAATAGCAGTCTTAATTAGAGTAAAACATGTCAACGGAATTGATGCTCACAACTCAAATTGCTTTCCGCAGCGCCACTCCCACTGAGGGCCCAGGCGTTAATAGCGCGTGCAACCGAGACTACCCGTTGTTTATACCGAATATACCCAAATGTTTTTTATACAGTAATAGAACACCATGGAACGTGAATAGGCGCCACGAGTGAAAAAGGAATGCATTCAACCGCAAAACGTAAGTAAAAAAATGTTTATGGCAAACCGAAGATCTTGGAATTTGTAACCGCGATGATTCGTTGCATTGCGGTATTGAATGGCAAGTTGTGAAAAAATACGAGGGCAACTGATATAGGTGTTAATATAACAACGATACGTAAGTCCTATAATTGAGCGCGATTGATTTTATACAATTATTGCCGTTAGGTGGATACTTAACGCTAGTACCTATACAAGCGAATTTATTTTCAATTGTTGGTTTCAATTTAATTAAGCAATATTCGATAATTAAGAAATACCTAAAAACCTGTAGAATTTCGTACAGGTATGATTAAGTGCATAGATACTAAAATCGATTAATAATATAAGCCCAAAAGTTAATAAAGAAACCGCATTGAAAATCCGAATCTATTACCGTAAGAACTAACGACTCCACAAGTTGAACATTCCACACAATAAAAGCCATAAACAAACATCAATATATTCATTGGATTGTATCAATATAATTCTTTATAGCAACCAATCATCGTATGACTCGAATTTAATTACCACAATCATCAGATCCGCCCAGGTTTAAATGAACTAACCGTAAATCAACAATAATAACTCTAAGCTTTCGACCTTTTTATTGACTAAACAAATCTTTATCAACACAATTACACGATCGTAAACATAGGATTAAAAAGAATATATATTAAATCGCTTTTCAGTTAACGAAATTACACATTGTAAGATATTAATTTTGATTTGAGAATCGGTTGTTCTCTTTTAATGAAGTTGGGATTGATTTGGGTTCGGATTATGGTGGTACTAGTAGTGAATTGTTTCTGCTAAGTGTGAATATTTTTCATGTTTATTAGGTTTTATGGCAAGCTGATAAATATAAAATGATAATTATATAATAAAAATAAAGTACGAGTTGTGCCTCCTATAAATTTTAATGAGTTGGATTAATTACACGTTGAATGTAGTTTTTTTTTTATTGGAATGAATTTGAAGTATGTATGTAAGATAAAAAAGATTGTTAGGTCTTGATGGATTTTTGCATATTACCAACTAAGTATTCAAACATGAACAGTACATTTTATTAACATTTACTTAAGCATTGATCCATATTAAATATAGAATAAATCTGTACCCTAGTGCACGGTAAAAAGTGGACTTCTGTGTTGAATCTTAATTTTAATCCAAGATCTTATCATACAAAGTATTCGGGATTTTAGCTGTCATATACTTATTATAGCCCGAGGATTGATATTTAATATGCCAATTTACTATACAAAAGCTGTTAGAACAAGGTCGAAAATCATATTTCAAAATATATCAAAAATACAACTATGTCATATCTACACTTTATCCACATTTTAGTCAAGTCACTTGAAAAATACCAATAAACAAAAAAAGAAGCCAAAATCAACGCTTCTTTTATCTGTCAGGAAATTAGCGTGTTTATTCAAAACTGCTGTAACGACTTATTAAATTGCCTTCGCTCTAACGAATAATCTTAAAAGAAGATATAAACCAAATTATTCTTTAAAGATGTCTTTCAAGATAGGAAGCACCGACGACGTGTCTAAATCTCTTATTTCAAAGTGATACAAACAAAGTTGATAGAAAAAAAGCAACAGGAGCCCACACAGAAATATTTCCACAAATCGATAATTCTATCAACAAGACAAGCAAATACGAAAATAAGCTTCAAAGTGTTTTTAAAGCAGAGACAACAAATGTCACACCGAATGAAACTCGGTAGTAAACATATGTTACATAGTGTCCAACAATATTTAATGTTGCTTTATTAACTATTGAGAAACGTATAGCTCAAAAATGAAAATAACTGACATCCTACATAAAGCACATGTTTGATATTTTGTAAAAGACGGTAGCATATTAATTTACAACGAAATGAGTATGTATGTCAGCAAATATTTTCGTTTTGTTGAACGTTTGCAGCACATCGTCTAATTGTAAAGAGGAAATGGGTATTAAAACAGCCAAACAGACTCACAGCTAGATGAAGGTTTTTTTTCCTCTGTTTTAATTCTTCCGAGTTGTTTATTTTTTTAAGTCTCGTTTCGTTCTGCGTTGTTGCAAGCCCCGTGATCATAATGGTTATTGAATTAAACGCATTTAATTTATTATTATTATGTAGGTTGAGATTTGATTTTTTTTCCGAGTCAAAATTATTTTTTTATTAAATACCTACCTGTTAATGTCTTTTATAAAACGACATTAAAAAAAAGGGGGAGGTTCTCAATTCGACTGCATGATTTTTTTATGTTTATTACCTTATAACTTATGACTGGGTTAACCGATTTTGATGATTATTCGTATGTTAGTTGATACTACTTCTTCATGATATACTTCATACTGCAGAGTTCGTCCTATATAAATTTCATCAAAATCAATTGAGTACCTACTCCAAGAAAAATTTAATTTTTTTTCTTGAATACCTGTGTATAAATTTGGAAATCGTTTACCTTGACGACCCTATACCTACTTCAGCCAAAGTTTTGACGTTAAGTCGGTTTTTTAATGCTCTGCCTTCGTTGATTTTGTAAACTTGTTGTCTGGAAGAAATCGCTTGAAGTGTTAAGAACTTTTTTTTTATTGAATTTAAATTTTGTTTCTAATATAATTTAAGTATATTCGAATGCTGTGGTCTCGATAAACGTTGTTTATTGTCAGTTCTACTTGAACATACTTTAAATCATTTCGGTTGGTTTCTATTATTCTGAAACGGGTGAACACAGTATTTTTTTCTGTGATCGACGATATTTTAATCTTTAAAATAAGAAAGATGAAAACTTAAGATGTAAGAAAATACAGAAGCTGCGAGTGGATAGATTCCATTTATACAGGAATTTAAAGCATCTATAAAAGTTATTGCACGAGAATTTTTTGTGTACAGATACGAGTAATGAACTGTGAGTGCAATAGTTATGTAGCAAAATAAACTAAAAGAAAGTTAAAAAGAAAAGAAGTGATCTATTGTGCACACTTTAATCAAATAATGCCAAAAAACACATGGTAAATATTTTTTTTATATTAGTTCTATGGGAAAGAAGAATGTCTGTGCACAATAAAGGGACAAGTCTTGAATAGTTTCATTAAATTAACGACTATTAAAGACACAAGCTACGACAGGATGCCAATAAAATTTAAATCAAATTGTGTTGACCCCAGATTTACAATGAAACAAAAAGGAGAGGAGCATCATTACTGGTTTTTATTGCGGACTCAATAAAAGTAATGTAGGTACTTGGTAATGATGGCAAGAAAGCAATGGAAAAAACTCTACCGCTTTTCTAGTTTTAATGACTATAATAAAATTTAGCATATATTATGTATAAAAGCATCTATTTTAGAATAAAACTACTACTATTTTAATATAAAATTAACTTATCACACTAACGAAACAAATGTGGCTACTATATTATTATACTTAATAATCAAATTATTTGACCAAATATTAGGGGTTAACTCAACTCAGTTAACTCAAGAGAAATTACTGCTTACCAGGGGACTGTTTTACCTAACGTGGTTCACCAGCAGCAGATGCAGCAGAAGCACTAACATAATGGCGGTTTCCTGCTGAACGATTCACCTGAACGAACTTACCTCTTTCTTTCCGAAAAAGAAAATATTTCTCACAAGACTTGTAATTTGGGAATTGGGACATACCAGGGAACTGCTTTTGAGTTGTTTGATGTCGAATTAAGGAAACGTTAAAAAAAATTAATTACTAAATAAGCTGTGGTGTGTCTAGAACACCTAATACTATATCATTATTCATACAAAAAACTGAGAGTTATTGCAATATATTGGATGAAATTTGCTTGGGACAACGATTTTCCATTTAGTAGAGAAATACCCTTATAAGACGTTTTGCGTGTTTCCTGCACAGGCAGAGCAATCCGCGCACTTATAAAGTATTTAAGGGATTCGCATGAACATATACCTAACATTAGTGTAACCTTGAGAGGTCTGATTAATTTAAAAAATAAAGCCAAACATTTTTATTCAAATAATCTCTTTCCAGTTAGAATTAACGAATAACCAGTAGAGTAACCAAAATTAGCGGTGTCCGGTATTACAACCCCGACAATAAATCAAGCGCGTAAGTAGAAATAGTGTAGTACAATAATACGACAAAAAGACGGAACAAAGCTTGAGAGATGGCTCATAAAATAAAACAAGGGACCACGTCCGGAGATATGTCAAGATAGCATTCGACGGGGGGCGCTCGGCCGGCGCCGGGACTGGCCGTACTCCCGGGACCCAATTAGAAACACACCTTTTGGACATGTGCACACTTGGCGCTAACTAGCGCCCAAAAACTCAAGATGCGGGAATGCCACATCCGTTACCGTTTATCACTTTTTTTAACACATACTTTGAGTTATATGAGTGTTCAGCCCAAGAAATCGTGTTATTGCAAATAAAAAACAAGTTTCTATAATTATTTTTATCGTGTTTCATATGTTAAAATTGATAATACTCTAAAATATAAGGACAGGTTTGAAACCGAATTATCGTATTTGACAAAAAAGTTCTGCCATCATTAGACCACCGTGTCACAATAACAAATCTCAGTGAGTACCTAAACGAAAGTAGGAGAAAAGGCTATAGAAATACCTTGTTTGAAAGGCTATTCTATACCAGTAATCATTTCTATTCAGTTTTAGTTGGAGTCAAATTCATATTTGCAATGAACTATTTTTATTATTATGAACATAGATCTTCGTAAAGAAAAGTATCCTTTATAGAAATATATTATAAAAAACGAAGTATTAAGTTATAAATATTTAACTTACCTTGGTTTTGACCAATTTTGCGTTTTCTTTGCACATTTTGGCAAGTGCGTGGTATTCGCCCCTTGCAGCGCAGAGTATCCAGCTTTTTTGTTTCGAATCCAAGGGATCTACGTCCCCTTTTTGCTAAGAAAAAAATAAAACGTTAAGTAATGTTATCTAGAAAAAGCTAATATTTCTAAGGTAAGTTTATATTTCTTACCGACGCTCTATCTTCCTCGTCCACGCTCTGTGAATAAATTAATAATAAATTAATACATAAAATTAAATCATAATTGTGATAGAATTAAGACTGATTCCTACTCCGCAAAAACATAATTCAGTCTACAAAATGGAAAATAAAAGATTAGGATTATAAACAAAGATGATATTTACATATATAATAAATATCTTAACGACACATATAAATTAATCGGAACCTAATATTTCAAAATTAATAAATGAGTACTTATATTGTGAAAATAATATTTTGAATTAATGGACAATAAATTCGAATTCTCCCGTCTTCAGGCTTGCGTTGCGATTAACGGTTTACAGTTTGTGTTGTAAGACTTGGATTGATTTAATTATATAAACGACTGTGGAACAAAGTTACATAGAGTTGATATTCAGTTGTCAAGTCTGGGGAGTTACAAGTTTTGTCGACGGTACTCAGGGCGTACGCTGCCCAGCATGACCACTTTACCACCTGTCGTTACATATTTATGTCTACACTATGGGCCTCACTGTTAGGGACTACGATATTGACAAGATAACATCCTTAATGTGATGTGTTTGATTTAATAATACGATTAAGTTTGTGTTGCCAGACTGAGGTCAATGGTAAAGAAAGAAAACCTAGGAGCATTTCATTTCATTTTAATAATTTCATAACTGCGTACCTACTGCTTGACTAAAAGGTGATTCTGGTAGTGCCTGTTGGCGGCAATTGCTAGAACTCAAGAAGTATCATTGAGAGGTGTGGACCTTTTTTCTGAATTAAATTAGAATCTTACAAGTATGCAGATACAGTAAATACAGAGTCATACATGGTCATTACATATTTGGATTCTGTATTATTCAATCTCTGACTCACAAAGATAAAAAAATTAAATATATCTAAATTATTTAGTGTCAGAATCGATAGTTATAATTTCTATAAAATATTTTAACATAGTCCCGAAGCAGACATGGCAAGCTGAGTGAGTCGGATAAACGACGCCAAGGGTCTCCAAGCGCGCATGCCTCCCGCCACAGGACGCCAAACGCATCAGGGTATACGACCTAGTCGCTTGCGGTGGCGACACTACATAACAACGAACCGCTAACTTTATAAGTAATCAATTTAACAAGAATCCAAAACGCGAAAACAACAGATATCATCTAATCAAAAACAAAATAGAATGTTCATTTATAAACCAAAAACTACAGCAAAAACCTTAGTGAAGATAAGATGTTTATCTAAGGGATGGCGCCTACGAAATACTTCACTACATTTTACGACACAACTACTATTTAGCATCGCAATAAAATGTTTACAGGTAGCTAAAAGATTTCACAGATCTATTGTTGCTTATTGTGAGAACTTATACCTTGTATAAAATCAAAGTGTCTCAATGTTAGCTGACATAAACACCCAATTGTTTTTATTTCAACTAGCGTGCATTGTGCGTACTGTGTATCTTTCGATATCTGACAGTTAATTCATCCGTTCCTATTTTTCCATTACTTCGACAAGGCTCGTTAAGTGTGGCATCCGCGTTGTTGATGTCTGCAAGTGATTCTCAGGCACAAATAGCAGAGAAAACAATGAAATCAGTCATATTTTCCTGGCAACTCGCAGCGGACCGTGATAGCTTATCTTTCGCATCGTGCATAACAATTAGCAATCCATTTGTTCAAAACGATGATGACGTGTACTTAAAACGAAGCTCATTTTGATGGATTCTTGAGGTTTCTGTAAAATAGTACTATGATAGGTGTTTTTGTTTGATTTGCAACAATCAAGTCATGAAATTAAACATGAAAAAACTTCTAATATCTTTAACGTACCTAATTTTAGAGGTAGTTATGTATATTTTTACGAAAAACAGTTTAATAACCAGCTCAGACAAATTCAAATACATAACGTGGTCAATACAGATCACGAATGACCTTTTTAAGCTTTAATTGCCCACGTGCGGCACAGACACACGACAGTAATTGTCATGGGACAATGGACCGCAAGTCACGATGTATTCAATAAGCTGAACACCATGAATAATGATGCCAATATTGACTTTAAACTGCTTCACTACACTAGTCCTACAGGACTAGTCTTACATTCGATTTCTAATTCGACACCAATAATGGTTGAAATATTATCTATACCTACTAATATTATAAAGAGGAAACCTTTGTATTTTTGTATGTTTGTATTGAATAGGCTCAAAAACCACTGGACCGATTTCAAAATTTCTTTTACCATTACTTAGAGGGATTCTTCCGAATCCGTATAGACTACTTTTTATCCCGAAAATCCGGCGGGAATCGAAATTGCGCGGGTAAAACCGCGCGCAACAGCTAGTACCTACAATTATAAAATTCAAATAATTCGATTTTTTATAGGAAACAATACGTGTCCACATTATTTCTGTTTTAAAAAGTGTTGTTGCAATAAGTTTTTTTTTTGTCTTAACTAATATTTAAAAAAACGTATTAATTGTGTCCCATTCGCAGTTTGTATATATTTTACATACTTTTAATAAATAATAATTATTTAACTACTTATATAAAAATATTTAAATTAATATAAAGATAATTACTTGCAAAAAAGATAAACTGACTTTTAAAATATGGTGTGCAGTGAAACGCAATGGATCGACGATGTCTATTTCAGTGTTGATTTATAACCGAGACTCGCGCTTAGATGAATTGCAAAATGGCGAGAAGTGAGAAACGATTGTTCAATTTATTATTATCCTGTAATTTTTAGAAGCGTATATCAGATTATGTCATTAAAAGTTCAAACGATTCTTAAACACAAATAATTAAGACAGTTAAAAAACTATAATGTGTCATAGAGGTTTCAAGAAATACTTAGCTTTATAAAACCTATGACCATTTTTGTCTGTCGTTTAATAAACGGTATGAAAAACTGTACCCGTTCTGTACCCTTCTACTAGGAAACCACATAGAACTGAAGACGCAAGTTGTTTTTTGATCTCGATGAAACAATTTTGCCGTAGGAAGTCAAAGGATAGGTGGTACATTACCCTCTCCCCATAACTAAGATAGAACTTTTGGAATATGTAATGCTCCTGAAGGTTTTTTCACTGTACTTCTTAGTCTTATTAGAATTTATTGTAAACAAACATGCTTATAGATGTATGCTTATTGAAGTAAGTACGTATTCGTAAAATGCGACAAATAGAGATAATTAACGGGAAGGATGTAGAGATGAGAGCAGATTTATATCTTGGAGTGGGTAAATGTGAAGAGAATTTGCTATAAATTATGATTTAAAATTTAAATTATACTGCGGAAATATATGGCTTTGCTGCATAGCGGCCTCTGTGTACACATTGAGACATAGCACATTAAGTTACATTCAGACTGTCCATACTTGTATATAAATATACATAAAACGTATATAGTCACAGAGAGCGAACCATGGCCCTGCATTAGCCATATTAATAATCAACTAATGCAAAGCAATAAAAAAATGTAATAAAAAATAAAATTTGATTATTTACTTAGTAAACTTAACCGAAAGTTAAAGAATTGATTACGCAACGCATGGTCACGCTAGAGCGTTGGCAGCGATCCGCGCGCCAGGTTACGTGCTGCGATTGACTCAGGCCTAATTAAAGTACATAGTAACATAGAAGAATTTATTAATAGGGAATTCTAGTGAAAAAATTAGTACCTACTTTTTTTAAATAATTATAATCAATCTGATATCGAGTACAGAGTGCTCTCCTTCAGTATGTTAAATTTGTCACCAGTCACCCTGTATATGTATGGTAAATATGGAAGCCACAAAAATCTCAGACACACAACAAAAGCATACATTTAAAAAAATATAGATAACGAAGGCATTTGTAACTGAAAAATTATAACAGTTATTATACTCTGTAACAGTTATTTAGGAATAATTGAGCGTTATTAAATGCAAAATCTTAAAAATATTATTAACGTAGGCCTTTGTTTTTATTGATAGTTACTACTGAGGCTAGGTACTACTGAGAAATTTTAGTTACTGGATTATTGTCTGGGTTTGGGAAGTGGAGCCTGAATGTGTTCAACTTGAGACATATTTCTCAATTATTTATCTTCATTACAGAAAGTAAACCGCTACGAAATACGCGTAAGAAAAGTAAAAGACAGCTATAAATTAGCTATACCATAAATTTGTAAGTTTTGCTATGGACCTACAAAACTTGCATTCTTTTAGGTATATTAGTCATACATAAGTTTATGTGAAATTGATTTTGTTGATTTGAATAAATTATTATTATTCTTATAATACTGACGCAACTATGGCTTACAGAAAAAGGTTCTAAACTCAAGTCTCAGCTACCAACAAATAATTTAAAATAAGTAAGTACGCCAAATTTGTTTAAATAACCTCTAAAACGAATGGCACACAGATAATGATAAAGCATAAGGCGTCGCTTGAAACCATTTCGTTTCGCTTAAGTCATATAATGTAGAACAATTTAAGTTAAACTTAAACCGCTAAACAAATATGATTTTACCACAAACAAATATCGTTATGATTTATTTTTACGTTTAATATTATTTGAGCTTTGGCTAACTCTTATATCACAAAAGGCTGAGGGAACTTAATTATGACTCTAGGCTCTTTTCTGATATTAAGTTAGGTTACTCTGTAACTCTAAAATAAATTGAGTTAGCTTACCACACATGGATCGCACAAATTGAATAAAGACCTGAATTCTTCCTTTGAGCGAACAAAACGTTTGATAAAATTTAAATGAACCAAAAAACTATAATGCATTTGTAGAATGCTCACTCATATAATAATTATGTTGAGTATCGCCTACATTTCAAAAGTCATCTAAGCAAAATCACAGGCATATATGTATGTAGTCCTACTTTACATCGAGGTTAATGTGAACCCTCGTACTTTTAATAGCGACAACGCAGAGTACGTGGTATAAAGCAATTGTAAAGTCCATTAGGTGTGCAGAAGCGTACCTACGCAACGCGGGTTATTTGACATTAGCTTTTTGTTGTTCGTGTCATAAGCTTCCCCAGCGTGGAAATTCCCGTTAAAATGGGGCGGCAAAGGTTTATTTATTACATTTTAAACATTTTATGTCCTTATAAAAAACATTTTTCAACTAATTTCAAATGTTGCTTCTGGGAGTTATGAACTTATGATGCACATACATTGTTTTACCTAACGTGTTTTGTACACACTTCTGACCTGGATTTTTAATGGAATTTTATTTTTATCAAAGGTGTAACAACAGCAATACACATTAGCAATTTCCCGTTCGGTTTGATATCCCGGTGCGATCAGGAAAATAATTATCGATAATAATCAAATTCGACATCACTTTGACCGCCAAAGGGCCATGACGAAGGTTTTACAATTCAATTAGCTTCACCAGGTGTGGACGAACGAGAAAGTTTCACCAGCAACAGTTTATATTAATATTCAAAAGGGAATTTAAAGGCTTTAACAAAATTCATAGTTCTTAAAGACCACCTTTCAACAGTATTATGATTTTTTTAAAGTCTATTTTGCATATTTATTTTGCTTACTTATGCAACTTCTTTGATTGTACAATGTTATGGTGTGGACTTTCTTATTTTTATATTTCTTTAGTTTCAACAAAAAAATGTGGGTGATTCGCAGACTTGTGAATATCTAATGTAGAGGAAACAAATTAAGGCACTTTAAACCAGTTTAATATATCTTCGCCAAAGAAAAAATCACATATTGCACAGATTAAGAAAAAAATAAGCACGGCACTAACGTATACTTAATTTGTTACATCAACATCACAAAGACTCAACTTTATCTCCAAATGATTGTTGAAAGACCTTAACAAAGCACATGTGATCATAACGAATAAATATTTTCTTTAAATAGGTATACCATAAAGAAAAAAAATGGAGATTCTTATTCGAACAAAATTTTGATAACATTTTAATTTCATAATGACGAACAGGTGACAACAGACAACCCGCACTGCAGTCCCTAATTCTCGATAATTAGTAATCCTTTCAAAGTAATAATTATCCTCGTGAATGCCATCATCGGTAGCTTCAAAAAAATAAAATGATGATAATAGGCCGTACAAGCAGTACCTACCTATAAACTAAGTAGTATAATTAGTTTCAGGCCATTATGTTACGAAATTTATTTATTGCATCGAACTTTGTTACATTTTTGGCTTGGGTAAAAGAGATTTTTTTTAAATACGTAAGTAATATTCTGAAGCCTCAAAAATAAAATACTTTAATTATATCAAATGAAATTGTAGGTGTTTTAATAAAAAGGGGTCCATATTGGCTCACATAAAATTTTAACTCCTATTTTTTGTCTTACTACCCATTTGTGTTCATAATTATCACTCTTCTTATTTTATTTTTCATACTTTTTTTACTCATACATTTTTAGTACCTACTATTAACGAAACTACTAACAATTTGTGTTAATTTTTTTTAAATTCATACTGCTGCTACCAAGAACCAGTTAAAATTCACAATTTTCTTTTTTAAATATTTTTTGTTCATGACATTTAATGATCATATTGATTTAATTAATAATGTTGTTACTAAGCACATACGTCAACTCAGAACGTCGTGGTTCAGAATAGCTTCCTTCATGAAAGCCAATCATATTTTTGTCTTGATGAGTTATCGCTTGATTATTGACCAAGTCAGGGTTGTGGTGACCGACCTCAAACTTTAGGGTTTATGGCACTTGTGGCCTATATGCAAACTAACTGTTCCTCCTCGCTACGCTCGTCGTCGCACCTAACCGTACCGACTACGACTTCCATTGCGGGAGCCCTTCTTGTCGCATAATCTTTTGCATCACAATGTTAATGAATATATTATTATAAAACATATGTATGAATATAGACATTATAATTTTCAATAATATGGATAAAAATATTTATGGATATTATAGTTATTGATTCAATTGATTACGAGTTTCGATCATTAGTATGAACAAATATATTATAACAAATATTAGTAAAATCAAAGTGTGTGTAAAGCGATTTATGAATTTCAATTATTATGTTTTCTAATATTAATTGTTGAAATTTTTCATGAAGAATGATCTTTATTATTTTAAACGGTATGAGGAACATTTTCGGACTTCCGATTTTAGGCGTTGGAAAGTTATGTGAAACAATGCGCTCCCAATAAAAAGATATTGAAGACCGATAGATTTAATAAAAGTACTTTGGCTAATAATATAAAAACTAATCATAATTGACGATTTGGAAACAAAAAGTCGATGTTTTTCTGAGCAACCTTAATAAAGCACTTTTCAATATTTTATTTCATACCCATCAACTAACAAATTAACTTGCAATTTATAAAATTTCACCTCTAAGTAGTATTTTTTAAATTGAACTAGAAAGAAACTGTAATTTGGGAATACTTATAAACTCTGTTAAATCCACTAAATCATAAGGTTTTTAAAACAGACCAACTCATTTTTTTAAGTTGCGCGTACTTTAAGACGTGCTATTAAATATAGGATAGGTATTACAAGACAAATGTAGAATTTAATGTCCAAGAATTATGTTTGACGTCACATCTATGATACATACTCTAAAGGAGGTCTTAGAGCAGGACTAGCTGTCTAGGACTATCCTAACTAATATTAGTAGGATCTTAACCAGACTCCTCACCCATTTTTGCACACGTTTTTTTATTGATAAAATATAGCTTAAGGATAGTTAGGTACTTACCCCAAAGTCTAAGTTAAGTTTTTTTTTTCAAATCCAACAAATTTAATTCTAAAATTACTAATTAACATTATTAATGAAAAATGACACGTTCAATCATACAAATAAACAAGCCCTTCAGCTTAAAAAAATAAAATCCCCGAACAATCACACCAACTACATGGGCCGAAACTGAGCAAAGCTTGAGATAGGTACCCATGGGATACCATGTAGCGAACTAGGGTTGAGCCTAGAATATATATACATACCTACATAGAAACACCCTAACCCGAAACATTTTTTTTTCTATTTCCGTGCGGGGATACAACCCGCGATGATTTGCGTAGTAGCGTCTAAGAGACCATTGCTCAACGTAGGACGTGATAACATTTAGTAGGTTTACATTACGGATATACAGGGTGGAATTTTGGAATACCCCCTGAAGGAAAAGTACTTTAAAATTTTACTCCAAAGAAACATTCCATTATTTTGGAAAAGAAATAAACCTACATTCAAAGATTTTTCGAAAATTTGCTTGCTTCGCCCAGAAATCCAACCGACTAAAATCTAAAAATGAAGATTTCATGGTTTTTCTTTCATTAAATTAACCTAGTATGCTAGAGAGATTTCATTCTTATGATTGACCCTAACGATCGAAGCAATAAAATTACAAAGGTAATTTTTACAGAATTTTCGAAAATCTTGAATGCAGTTTTATTTATTTTGAAAAATAAAGGAATGTTTATTTGGAGTAAATTTGCTATCTCTATTATTTAGAGCTAAAATAGAATAGCTATTTTATTTTTATCAGAGTATCATTTTCATGCACGTATTCAGTTATTTCTGTAATCTGTTTGAAGTTGGAACATAGTCTGATGAGTTTTGTGGTTGAGACTTACTACTTTAGCATCATTGGTTTGATATCCCTCTATTGATTAAATATCCGAACAGTCTTGGTTTGTGAGTTAAGCAAATATTTTCTTGATTGGTTCAAATCATTCACAATTCAATTAATCCGAAAGCTAGCACTCTGACGTGGTTTGAAAATCGGTTTCCATTATCACTTTCAATTCTTCATTATCGACGCTCGTAGTAAATTGCCAGAACCGAAACATAGTAACGAAATCGGGTTCGTTATCGATAAACTGCTTCATTTGTATGGACATATCGTATTTATATAGGAGTAAGGTTTTAAATTGTGCTGATTTCGTGTAGCATTGCGAACACTGCTAAGGTTATAATGTGATTTTAATAAATATATTGCTATTTAGATGTAGTTAATCGAAAAAGTCGATTACCTAATACAGGGTCGCAGGTCGACCTTTAAGGGCGTGTAGAAACATAGAAACACCCTCCCCCAAACCTAACCGTTTCCGAGTAAAAAGACTTTAAATTCCGATTTTCTTCTATGAAATATCTTATATTAATTGGCACGCTTTTTATTATGATATTATAAAATATTAATAATATATTAACCAAAATCCTACGTAAGGTTACTAAATACATAGTTCTGAGTTGCCAAGTTGCGGCAAAAGCTAATTCGGCACCCAGAAGACTGGCGTGCACAAACACTTGGCCAGCTTGGTGATTGTAGGGCCTTGAACCTGCTCGATACCCAGGACAGAGATTTGTTGCAGTTGTGGTGATGATTATTTGTGCTCTTTATTATTTTAATGAATTATATTTTCTGGTTTTATGGATGCAATAAAGTAGAAATTAATCAAACAAACACAGAAATTCCGTGCCATCAAAGTTTCAGATCTTTAAGGTTTATAGTAAGCAGAGTTTTATGAAAAAAGTTCATAAGCAATATATTTTAACATAGCTACAAGAAAATATTTATAATATCATTACTTAAATTCTTTCAAAAATCCAGCATTAATTTGGCTTATATAAGAAGTAATAGTTGCAGGTGTATGTGTGCTTCTTATGTAGAAACTAAAGGCTTCTAACTCAAGCTAACTACTCCATGGTAGCATGTGTCAGAATCTGCATTACGTCTTTTTTAGGTCAAATATAGAAGACAGTGACTATTCCAAACTGATCCTTTATGAACAGTTATTTTACAATGAAGGATTTTTTTTGTAAGGGACAAAACTACATTTGACAATAATCCATAATTATTGTGAGTGACGATTGAAGTGACACTTGAGCTATGAGGTTCAAGATGAAAGAACACGGGTTTAGGCACACACCTTTTCATTTAACGATTTTACTTCAGCCTACACATGCAACAATTAGTAATAGTGGTTTTTACTTTTTAATATTTGTAAAACTTCCATTTCTACCCCTTGTGATAAGAAAAGCTTATAATGTAAACAAGTAAATGATGAGTTATGTTGAGACTAATAAAGTTTAAATTACATCCCACTTAGAAGTATTAAAGAAATGTTCATACATAATTCAACATATTTGTTTTAAGTGTTACATGTGTACCTATAGGAAAACTAATTATCTGACACCAACTTAATCCAGTGTGAAATACTACCTAAAGGACTTGTAGTCAATTTTGCATTGAGAGAAGTCAACATTAATCTCAAAACAGCCATACCAATATAATCAATGTTTTTTAGCTCACCAAAGTGTAAAAAAAATCTCTTTTATCATCGAAATACATGAAATTGAATTTTTCCTTACTATATTGTCTATCTATATCACTACATATGATTGTCGTAATGTTTAATTAATACTGTAATCTTAATATATAAAACTCTTCCGTTAGTGACTTAGTGACTGACAGACAACGCACAGCCATAACTACTGGTTGTAGAGAGCTGAAATTTGGAACATACAATCCTTAGAGGTTGTGTGGGAGCACTAAGGAAGGAATTCTCGAAATTCCCACGGGAACACGAATTATTGGACTTTTTAGTTTGTATGAAACAACTTATTTGTTGAGTGCATGGATATGATACTTAGTATAAAGGTTCCTTAAAGACTGACTGGTTGTTTTGTTTAAGGAATTCCCAAAATTGCCAAGGGAACAGGATTTATATATGTTTTTTTAGTTTGTATGAGAAAATCTTTTTCCTTAAGTGCAAGGATGTGATGCTTGGTATAAAGGTTCTTCAATAGGTGTCTACTAAGAAAGAAATTCCCAAAATTCCCACAGGGTCAGGAAAAATAAGACTTTTATGTTTATGGGCATATGAAGTTTCCAGAAAAAGCTTGTAATGCAATAAAATCACATCTCATTATGACGTCTAAAAAAAACCTGTGTCACATGTGTTCTTATGGTGCAGTACGGGTTATATCAGTCAGCAAAGCTTGTTTCCTATTACAACCTGCATAGTAAACTTAGTTTACATATTAAGTAAATGATTTTTTAGAGCAATTGCTACAAGAAGAAATAATTTTTAAACTAAAGATTGTAATTTTATAGCATAACAATTCAATTAAGTGCTTTAACAGATGAGTCATATAAAAGCAAAACTAGCAATATCCACATTTGTCAGAACGTGGCAAATAAGAAAAAAGCTTTTTATATAAATTACACATAGATTATCCCTAAAATCGTGTATTGATGTATGTGGACAGTAAGAGTGAACACATTGTACCGACCAAACCGATATTAAAATTAACGGTCGAACAGGTGCCAATTTCGCTGAATACCTACAAAAAAATACGGTTAAATCTATATCTTCAAAATAAAAAGTACATGATATAAAAAAAAACTTTTGCTCGCTATTATATGACATGACAAGTATCAAAATTGTATGGTAAGACAATACATAATAAGTACAAACCTCTGAACTTTAGCCACATTTCTCTTCCAATTTTCGGGACGTGCAACACGTTTTCGAGCCGAGTTTGTGTCTACAGAATGAGGGAAACAATCCATTTTCACTAATTTTATATTTATTCTTTTCGAAAGCGTCTTAAATTCACCAAAAAAATATTAAAACATGAGACCGTATGCAAAGTTCACAACAACTAATCGCCATATAAATTTTATGGTGGGAGGCACGCTCTGATTGGCTGATTCGGATATTGCGACTTTTGAATTTCACTGACTTCGATGTTGCTATTTTTGCTGCAAATAGTAATTTTTGAAGCTAGTTTTCTATGTTTGTGCTGGTTTTGAAGCTATAGTGTATTTTTACTTTGTTGCCAAAATGGCCGAAAACATAGCGCGATTAAAATGTTATGTATGAAAAAAAATGGATATTGCTAGTTTTGCTTTTATATGACTCAGATAGTTCAAAATGAGTCCTTCCAATAGATGCTATTGGGGTACATCCAATGTATTGCAAATTGTATAATCAAAACCCCTGAGATGAAATTATGCAAATGAACTATAAGTATTGTTGTTAATATAATACTTGAGTTAAGCATAACATAATACAGCTCAGGAGCAATGTTTTATTCCCTAGGAAATAAAAACAATAAAAGTATTATATGGTTGACAAAGGCTGACACGGCATCAATGCTTGACACCCTTTGTTTGAAGTATGAAAAGAAAGTATACCTTGATAATATGAAATACTAATATGACATTTTATATCACTAAGTATCTTCTATAACTTGATTTTAAAACTTCCCTTTCTTTTATCTTGAAATATTTGACTTACGATTGTGCTTAAGGACGCTAATTCATTAAAGGTGAATTTTTGGACATTTTTAATTAGATTTGAATGTACAATATAGTTAAATAGTACTGTAGACTATTGGGTGATTGTTAGAAATAATATTTCATGTATGGTTTACTAGTTATTAAGGTGTCGTCTATTGGGTACCAATATATTGAAAGTATCCAATGTTCTACATTCGTGACAAACCATTGGAACTTCAAGTCTTTTGATATGTTTTGCATTATTGTATGTTATTTATCATTATATTTAAGATTCAATGTTAACTTTTGTTGAAAAAAACATCTCTAAAACAATTCTATGCAACAGTTAGCAGCATGTCAAACATTAGAGATTTTGGTGTACCTAACAATTATTGGATTTGGTTATTAGGTAGGATTTGTTTAGGGTTTATCTAATAATAGAACAGACACATGGAATGAAAGAAGAGAATGTGAGAAAATATAGAGAAATATACATATAGAGAAGTTTATTTATAATGTGTAAGTGAAATTTCCTGGTAAAAATAAATTCTACAAATATTTGTGTACTAGGTATTTCGCTAATTATTTGTACTATTTCAGACTATGCACTATCACTGTGCCAAATTTCATTGAAATATGTTGGGCCTTTTGTCAGTGATTGAGAAACAAACATCCATATGTCCATTAAAACTAACACTTTTATTTTTCTTTTTTACCCTATTGATATTGATATGTAGTAATTAAGGTAGATTTTTAATCATAAGGTAAATGTCACCTACTTCGGCATTATTATTTAGAATAATTTTTTATTTGTTCTTGATTAAAATTTATGATTATAAAGTCATTCCAATTATTACTTGCTAGACTGTCAACTGTTGTGCCCTAGGTGTCAACTATTGGTGATTTATTTTCTCCCCTCTGTCAACTATTAAGGTAGAGGAGTGTTTGTTTTTGTTTATGAAAAAAAAGTTATTTTTATTGTGAGGAACTCGACTTATGTTCCTAAATAAAGATTTTAATAGTTAAAGAACATAAAGAATACATTTCTATTAAAAATATTAAACAGTTTTCATAACACTAAAAAATATTTACCTAACTTTCCTAATAGTGTCAAGCTTTGGTGCCTTTGCTTTACCAAATAAAAACATAATACTCACTGAATTACTGAGGTTCCCGCTGACTTTACTAGACTTTAAGACATCACTTTCTGAAGCCATCCTGTTGAACATTTGCTTTCTTTCTTTAACTGATATTTTTTGTTCATTATCAAGAAGCATACTTTCACTCCGAGAAGCTGTTAAAGTTGGAGAAAATGCTTCAGCAAGTGAATCTTGATTTAGAATAGATGATCTGTGGCCTAGAGCTGTATGGGTAAATTTTTCACTTGTACATTTATCAGATGATTTACTTCGTGGTAGAAGTTTTGGAGGTGTGTCTTCAAATTCTTGAATAATGTTTTCTTTGACACTGTCTATACTTTCTGCTTTAGTAATAGTAGGTGATTCGGAGATATTTTGAATAGTATTGTTTCTTACATGTACATCTTCATTCACCTGCACTGGTGGTGGTGAATTAGAGGTCATAAGCTCTTGCTTATTAGACTCCTCGTTTTGTACAAAGGTAGAACTGGAAGACTCAGTTGCATTATTACTGTGCTTCTCTTCTTTTTCTACACTATTATCAGGCAAATATTTCTTCTTAAGTATGAGCCACTTCTCATTATTTTGATTTTTTATTATGACTAAAGTATTTACATGTTTCTTGAATGTACTTCTAGCTTCATCTAAACAAGATAAAATTAAATTAAGTAAGTTTGAAGTACAGAATCTTATAGGCACTTTTTGTTATATACCTACCTCTCATATGAGGATTCATTAGGAACACTTTAAAATGATTGACCAACTCATGATTAGTAACCTTTCCATTGTGAGCAATCATAAACTTTAATATTTCATCAAAACTCAATTCCTTAGGTGCATCCATGACGCAATAGTTAATTAACTTAACTTTTAAAAATACTAACTAGTATAATTTTTAAATAAATCTGAAACAGACACGAAAAAAGAAAGTTGAAACAAAAAGTTTAGTACAAATAAAATAAGCGGCTTCGTCCAAGGATTAAAAGTCAAATGTCAAAGTCACTATCAAGTTCTTGCAAGATGCGTTCAGTTAGAGGCAAGAACACGACAACGAATAATTTTGTCTTTGTACAGATATATACATAGACTTTAAACTTGCCTTCCATCCGGCTGATGATTTGTACTTATAATCTACTTTTCTCTAATTTCTGAAGTAGCAAGAATCAATCAAATACTTTATTAATTGACTACTTAATAAATATTGTTGACGAACTGGGACCTATAGGATAAATTTGGTAAATACTTAGTGTAATGTTTGTAATTAGTGTTATGATTGATGTATTAGTTATAAACACGATCTCGTGCACATCTTACGGTGGGGCACACGATAGTACAGAGCCCCCCCTTTTTAGGCCCCGTAGCTACGTGTCAACATAAAAGTCATCAGTCAGAGAATGTACGAACTCAAAATGAATGTTATCAATACAATAATGTACAGAAAGCAGCAGATCAAGCGCTACAAACCTGTCAAATTTCCTCTACCAATTTTTAACTTAATGTCGAGTTCATGGAGTTCAGATTCAATTACAATTTTTTGACAGGTTTGGAGCGCTTGATCTAGTTACCTACAGCTTTCTGTACATTAAAGGAAAACAATAACAGAGAAAAATATACTCCGAAAAATATAGGTAATACTTTGAATAATGAAAATTCCATTAAATGAAACATCTGTCAAGAAAATAAGCAAAATTATATAATCGGACTTATATTTTTCTGGCTGGTTAAGTACTTATATATGAAAAATGTCAGTAAGTAGGTACTTATATTTATAACAGAATTATAAAAGCAAATCAATCAGGTATTTAAAACTTGGCCAAAACATTTTCGACCAATCAAAATTCAAACAGAAAAAATGGGAAATTATAATAGGCTACAAAAAAATATGAATTGGTAGTAGGTAGGTATATTACAAAATATTTAAAAACTCCTTATGTTTTCATACCGAATAGTCTTATATTATTTATAATGAATACTTGTTTTGGATTAAATATCTAACTGTTTTATAAATAGGTACCTACACTGACTACACATATGTAAAAAAATGGCCATGGCCAAATGTATTTAATGTTTTCATTAGGTAGGTACTCAAATGATTAAATAATTATTCCAATAAAGCATTATCAATAGTACAATACGTAATATTTTGCTCATTATGTAACTACGTAAACAATTAGTATATCTCACAGCTTCGATACCTGTTTTTGTGGTTGATTATCATTTGATTATACACTAGTAAATATAAAATAAATAATGCGAGTAAAGTGAGAAGTAACTAACTGAGTTTTGTGTGTTTTTCGGGTTACATTTTATAACATATTATTTTCTTCTTTTCGATACATACAATTAACGCGTCTTAATTTTTTGGAAAATGGAAATAACTTTTTTGATCTAGGTACCTACAAACGATGGTATCCTGCGATACTTAAATAAGTAATTTACTCCTACTAAAACACTATGTAGGCCCAAAGTTAGTTAAATAAGCTTGTGTTATGGAGACCACACATCAGGACAAGGGGATAGCTTCCGGTCAACTGTCCGGCCCCTCCGCGGTCGTGCTAGCTTGTCGTCCGAGGTCGCGCGGCGATTGCAAAATATAACAAACAAAGCTGGGACCTTTATTAAAAAGCTTGTATCTTCTTAACCAATTTAGCAAATCTAAAAAGAAAAATACTATAGAAAAGCCAATTTAATAGGGAATCTAATTAAATAGAAACAAAATAACTAAGCTAAGAATTAGTATTTAAAATAAATAAATATTTATCAGTAAAAATAGAAATACTCCAAAAAATTTGTTAAATTTCAGGTTTTAACGCCTACAACTTTGAATATTTTTAAATAATGTTAAAAGTTTTGCATACGTTAGTGTAGATAATTTAATTAGCTTTCCATTGATACCAAAATTGATATTAAAGAACGTCATGTACTGCAAATAATCAGCTAATTGAATACCCCGTCGTTTCGAAATTTTGTCGAGACTCAAATACCGCCGATTTGGCCTACTAAAACCCGGCTACTCACGGAATTTGAAATTAAAAAAAATCTATTATTTTGTTTATTTTTTATTAACTAACTGATATGATTAAGTAAAATGCATTATTTTCAATTTTCTTAAATTGAAATAATTAAAATTAAATATTTACATTGTTAAAAAATAAAAATATTGTTATTTTTTTATAACGACTTTATTGCATTATTTACAATTTTCTTAAATGAAATTAAATTTAAATTAAATATTCACAATGTGAGAATAAAAATATTGTTATTTTGTTATAAAAAAATAATTGAATTACTTACAAATTTATTTAAATAAATATTAACATACACATTATATTACATTAATAATCAACATGACATTAGAAAAAAGATGTCTTGGCCAAAAGATGTCTTTTATTTATTTATTTCAATGAACAGAACAGATCACATCCGTCTTGCGAGCTATGTACTCTTCAGCTTTGCATTGGGCATTCTTGGTGACTTTGGTTCTCCTGCTTATCTCTTCGGCGACGCTCGATGAAAGGTTGTGTCTGATATCGTAGCGTCATTTTCTTGGTCGTTGTCATCTCAGTCAGGCCACGAGTCAAAAAGCGTGGCGTTAGAGTGAGGTCTATCTGTCATGTGACATAATAAACTTACTCTTGACTTTTCCCATTTCATCAGCTCCAGATCTGAGTGAAATAAATAAATTTATATAATTTTTTATTTTTTAAAGGGGCATTAAATAATTTATGTCACTAATAGTATAATTTATTTAAAAAAATAACCAACACATAGTTCAACGAAAAAATTTATTAATTTAACTACTTGGTTCACGAGAAGCCACATTTATTTGTCTCATATTACAAAATGGCCGAACATAGTTGGTTGAATTGTGTGAAACATTTTAATATATTTAAAAAATCTAAATGTATTTCCTCCAACAAATGTAAAGACTGGCTTATTTATTAAATATATGATCTAAAAAACCAACATTACACTAAAAATATCCTTTTATCGAGATAAGTATCAACGGTTTTTGAAATACTATTTTGGGTTAACTTCGATCAATTTTCGGAAGACTTTTTTGTTAAAACAAATTGATTAATCTAACAATAAATGACTGAAATATGAAAACATTGATGTTATAGATCATTTTTATGTATAAAACACAGAAATTAAATACTTACGACATATTTAAATTCAACAAAAACTGAAGCACTTCTCAAAACGCACACACTTTTCATGGGTCGCACTCAATTACGTATTTCTGAAATTAATTTTGAAGTTTGTTGACGCTTCTCAACAAATTTGACAATACCAGAACGTCACTTACGTTCTAAACTAGAGCTCAGATTAATTTCGTACCGGCACGTTCGTTCGTTAATTAAAAAATAAGCATATAGTAACGGACGGGCGGGAAAATTTTATTGGTAGCTATAGCTACCACGGACGTATCAGGCTATTTTTTTTTTGGTAGCTATAGCTACCACGGACAGTTGACCGGCTATACAGATATGAGCCAATTTAAAAGAACTTAATTTTTCGAGTTGACCCCGTATGGCTTCACCCAGGACCTCTTTCACCGGAGCAAGTATCAAGTCCTCAAGTTAGGTTTACATCAATCAAGTATTTGTAGTAAAAAAATTGAAAAGACGAATAGCGTTTAACTCCCGTTAAATTGGAATTCTGGGAATTCCTTCCATCATACAAACAGAAACTTATTGAGGAACCTTTATACCAAGTAGGTATCACATCCGTGCACTCAAAGAATAACATTTTATCATACAAACTAAAACATCATATATTGATGTTTTAGTTTGCATGATAAAATTTCGTGAATTCGTGGGAATTTCGGGAATTCCTTTCATAACTCAACCAGTCCCTTTTTGAAGAACTTTTATGCCAATCCGTATTATATTATCATATCCGTGCACTCAAGGAATATGATTTTTCATACAAACTAAAAAGTCTAATAATTCCCGTTCTTTTTTTTTTTTTTTTTATAAGTGACTAAACCCGCGTTTGACCTCAATCTCACCTGATGGTAAGTGACGATGAGGTCGAAGATGAAAGCACACGGGTTTAGGAAGGAACTGGCGCTTTATACAATATTGCCGGAACACATTATCGCCGGAGCGGTAACATTTGGCGGCAGACTTTATATAAAGGGTGGTCGCTAGCCAGGCGGACCCAGAAGGGATCCTACCACCAAGCGTAAAAAACTTTGGGAATTCCTTCCTTAGTGCACCCCTACCTCCCCTAAAGAATGTATGTTCCAAATTTCAGCACGCCCAGTAGTTACGGCTGTACGTTGTCTGTCAGTCACTCGGTCACTCAGTCAGTAACGGAACAGTTTTATATATATTGATGTTGCAAAGCTGGTAGCCCAATATTGATTGTGGCAACCGAGAACACAACCGTAAGTATCTAATATGAAAATAAATAGGTATATCTAGTAAAGTAGGTACTTGCGCTGGCGGAATTTAATTTTGTTTTTATTTCACACTTAAGCTTGACCCTATAGATTTTTTAATTTACTATTTGGTATAAAGCCTCCTTGATTTTTAAATTCAAACTGGCTGGCTACTCGCCATATTAAAACAAAACATGTAAGTACACGGTACATATTTGTTTTTATATTGTTATAAAATAAATTTCGTTATTGAATATCTACAAAATATTTGTGGTGACCGGATTTGAAATTATTAATACAAGTCGCATTGGAAAACAATGAAAACACACAATTCCCTGAGTTTTGAGGTTTTGTCTCTAAGGTTACGAAGAATATTTTTTGTCTCTCGTTATCCAAGCGAGGTACGTACCTAGCTATTTTTAAAATAGTTTTCAATCTAATTATAGCGCTTTTATAGCGTATATCCTGGCAAATAATTCAATGCCGTAAACTGATAGTTCGAAATGTCAAATCCAAAAATAATGGTAGATACCACTTAAAAACTTGACTACTCGTAGTGTAAGTACAGAATGAGAATTATTGAAAATAAACGAGTATTTGTCATTCGTTTTGTATAACATTTTTAAAGAAATGTAAAAATAATTGAATTTGAGATGTGTACGTACTTTATATTCAAAGAAACTGTAATGAAAATAATTATTTACGAAACATACCTAGTGCAGTAAAACGCTTATATTAGAAGTAAAATCGACTTGATGACTTCTTCATTTTTAAATTCCTTTAGTCTTTTAAAATGAAATTTCAAGAAGAGTTAAACTTTGCTAACATAATCATAAAAAATAATATTTTGCGAACCAAAATATTATTTTTTTCCTTAAAATTTACGTTCATTCACTTAAACCGCATCACTATTAAAATTATACTGGAACTGTCATTTTACTGCATAGAATTATTTGCCACGGTATAGGTATATGTCGCAGGGATGTTGTCAGAGAAGTTATATTATAGTTTCACTAGTGAGATTATAATTAGGTCCACGGATTTTTGTAAATAGCGACCGGTTACTATAATCGTTATTTACAAAAATCACGGTCTCTTTTCAGTGATATTGTAATTTCACGGGGCCGCAATAGTGATATTTTAATAACCCTAGGCGTGTTGTGATTTTTACCTGTGGTGGGGGTTCCAAGCGTTCTGATTGGTTAGTCAGGCAAGTTGATCACAATTGTAAGATTGTAGTACGGAAAGATTTCGACATAGAGCTACGAAAATACTACAGTGACTATAGTTGTAAAAATCCCGTTAGCTACCGTTATTTAACCAAATTTATGGTTAACTACCAATAAAATGCATTTATTAACGGTTAAGTATCTGACACTGACAACGAAAAAGGATAAAGTTTTTCTTTCTTTTCTTGTTAACCGACATCAAAAAAGGAGGTTATCAATTCCACTCGTATGTATGTAAAATTTTCAGAATGACCGAGTTTTCGTATATGTTAGTTTATATTAAAGTCTGAACAAATGTGCCAACTTTCAATAGTGAATGTATGTTTTTATGTATGTGTTCGCATATCTCCGGAACTACACGTCCGATTTGACTAATTCTTTTTTTGTTGTACTAGGTATCGTTCAACTTAGAGTATAATATAAGTTTTATCAAAATCGGTTCAATAGTTTTTGAGGTAGGGAATTTCAACCAACTTTTTTTTGCTAGTCAAAGCTGGCATCATCGCGCACCTTGCGATTCAAATTTCAATCTGCTAGCGACATCTCGCGGTGGTATTTATTCGTAACAAGCATAAAATGCGGTTAATTAACCGTTAATAACGAAAAATGCATATTTAACCACGTGGTTAAAATCGTTAATAACCAGCTTCGCATCTATAACAGTGACCAATCTGATAAAACAAAAAAGCCGGAAAATCTTATTCTGTTTTTATCGCATACGCGAGCCGAGTGAGCGAAGCGAGCCTGGTGTGGCAGCACCTGACGAAGCGCAGTTGTTGAATTCGCCGAGAATCCAAAATATTATTATAATTTAAATATGTACTAAAAATTTGAAACAATTCAATATTGTCCAATTTATACTTTCTTATCGTTTAAGTTACTTACTCAATTATGTAACTTCGAGACTTTTATTTTTGCTAAGTAACATATAACTTAATTATCTCATATTTTTCTTTATTCATTTTTAAAGTGTAAATACTCATTACTGTTGCGAGTTTATTAGACATTCACTTTTTTTTAGTAGTTAATAGTACAAGAACTGGAATGCTTCTTAATATTAAGATAATTAAGACTAATTTTGAAAAGTTTTATTCAGAGTTATTTTAAGCTAGTGACTTTTTCGTATGTTACTATGAAAAGACGACTATGTTAAAAGTTGATAAATAGAAAGCGTTCAAACTCAATATATTTTGATTATTTTATGTTAGTTGAAAAGAGTAACTAAATTTAAAAAAATGTGTGTGTTCCTAATAAAAAAAGTGATTTTCAAAGACTTGTCTATTATTTCGTAATTCTAAGTGATACTTTGTGTTGTGGCACAGTTAGTAATGAAATTGGACCAATCAGTGATATATGTCACAATCTAACGACTTTTTATAACTAGTGTTATTCTTAAAATATTGATTTAAATGAATCGGTGTAGTGAAATTATAATGTCACTTAAACAAGGCCGTTATATTGTAAGAATATAACGCATTGACAAAAAACCGTGTAATTGTAATGTCACTAGTGAGTTTATAATACCCCGATTTTTATAATGTCCTGGCTACATAATATATAGGCTAAGCTAGTATCTACCGTGGGCCAAGCAGGGAGTTTACCGACCAGTTTTGATTCAATTTCCTAGTCATCGAAATGTACAAGGGAAACTTAATACACATCACTGAAAAAAAAATTTAAACACTTTATAGAGTAAACCTCATTTATAAATATTTATAAGCCACGCATCACCACTTTATGTGCAAGACATTTTTTTCCGTATTATAAAGGAATACCTATAGTTCGGCCGTTCAGAGAATGCGTTCCTGACACCTATCAGTTAGTCACGACTAGTGATGGGCACAACATAACACTGAGTTCATTACCGTTCCTCCAAAATGAAACGCCGCGTTATTTTTAAGATTATTTTCGTTTTAAATTGGCGGAATCATTTAAAATTTATATTTTAGTAATTTAAGTGGAAACCAAAAAAAGGTAATATAAATATAATAAAATTGTTTTATTTATTTTTTGTTACAAAGTTACAATCTGTATTTCTATGCAATAAAGTACATTGAATTGAATGTGCGTACAGAATATTAACCAGACTCCGATTCGCTTGAGGAGGTAGTGTCTTCATCATCATCTTTGCCTACATGTATAATTATTTTATTATGAATAACAGAATCAATCCTGATATCTCGGTCAAAATGTTCCATAATCAGGTTTTTAGTCTTTCAACAAGTGACTTCTCGCAGGCTTCTTTTAATAGGGTCATCATCTTTTTCGTGCTGAATGGCGGGGAAGTATAGTGGCGGGCGGCGTAACCTTTTATTTGAGCCCAGATTAGCTCAATCGCGTTATATTGGCAATGATACGATGGAATTCTTAGAACGCGATGACCGTACTCCAGAGCCAGTTCATCCATTGCGTATCGCACATTTGCCAATTTATTTTCTTTAACTAATTTAATTAGCTCTGCTTTTAGCATCTGCATATTTGCGTCAATGCCTTTTGCTTGTAACCAACTTTTTTTCGCGCATTCGGTTTGGTCATAGTTTTATTTTTTAATTTAATAAAAGTTATCTTATAGTCCATTATTTTCAAATTCTTGAAAAGAAAAACAAAACGTATTATTTCATAAAGTATACCTGTTTAAGAACAGATTACGATACTGTTATAACCTGTTATTGTTAGCACAGCACAACAAATATAAAGCTTTGACATAACCTTGTAATAGCGCAGTATAGATTTTGAAAAATATTGTTTACCAAGTTATTTGACACTCAGTTTGGCACAAAATTATAAAATTCATTGATTATTGATATAATAATGTTGTTTTAATGCTCATCAATTTTTAAAACGGTAAACAACCAGCAAAAATATTTTTTATCGTAACTGCAACGCCATTACAAAGTTACGTCGTCAGTTCAATCGCGATGTGTCAGGAACGCAATCTCTGAACGGCCGAACTATAATTAAGAAATTTATTATAACGCAGCAGGGAACAATCAAATGTAAAAAAAAAATGAAAACTGCAGATTAAAAACTATTTAAAGAGACATCCAAATTTTATTAAGACAACTGACATTTTGTCAAAATATTTTAGTAATTTGTGTATTTTATTGTCGTCAGAAAAATCGTAGTCTGCATAGAGCGTTATAATTCAAGATAGTGCAGAGATGATCATGAAATTCAAAATTGAGAATCAGGTCAAATTTCCTTAGGTAAGTACCTATTTAGGGCTGGATACAAGCTGGATGAGTTTGGATAGTGTAGTAGAGTTGTGTTTTATACCTCCTCGATCGAAAGCTATAGATTGTATTTATAGACTTGGTTCGAAATGAAATGCTACCGATAATCTGAAATGTTAACCCGGAGAACGAAGTGCTACGAGTAAAATAATCGTTCACTCATTATAGGGGATCATAAGAGCCTGGTTTCTTTCTTAAATTGACATAAGGATAATTCCTCTTGGCTTCTTCTTATGCCCATTCATGGGAATCCATTTTGTAAATAAAATCACGTTATTAACCAGTTCATTATTTACATTTAATTGTACGATAAATTGTTATTTTACATGATTATATAAATGGAACACTCAATGGAGTGGTATCAAAATTTCGATATTAAGGAACATCAGAACAATGTTGACGCAATATTTATAAAGTCTGTCGATTTCCCATTTCAAAATAAACATCTAGGTACTTGTTTTTTCTACATTGATCTAATTTTGGTTGCTTAAAATTAATTTTTACTAAATACATGTAAAGGGCTGAGTCCAAAGGGTTTGAACGATCGGCTACAGATGTTTCAGTAAAATAAAGAGTAACAATTATTTTTATTAGAATAAGGAGTAAGCGAAATACTACATTTTATTATCAAATGAACCAAAAACTTATTAGTTATTTAAAAAAAAATAGTTGAATTAGCCCGCAGTAGTGCAACTTAAGAGTTTGTATCTTTATATAACTATGCTTTTTAGCACTACTGATCCCTTGGTCTGATACTATCAACTAATATTACTTATTTAACAAGGATATCTGTTATAAATTAACAAAATGAACATGTGATTACTTATTTTATTTTGTATATTAATAACCCCTTGTTCGAGAACCTTGTCCGTGTCGGTAAAGATGCATGCGGAAAGAGATTTCATGCTTTGATTTAGTGTCTTTTATATTATTTGGTACATTTGGTGGTTCCGATTTCGTTTTAAATAATCGCTATAGACTGATATATGAATTAGCGTATAGTTATTTTTTTCCTATAGGGCTGAAATAAAAAGTAGCCTGGGATGGACTCCACTATTTAATGTTCCAATCTGGTCCTGTGGTAATCGCTCCCAGTGGAATTTAAGCAAATCCTTCAGCTGCTGGGTTGTTGTTACCTAGTCCAAGTCCTCTAAAACACTTCTTTGGAGCATATCCCACGCGTGCTCTATGGGGTTGAGGTCCGGGGACTGTGCAGGCCAGGGCAACAAGCGGATATTTTCTGTTGCCAAGTACCGACTAGTCCACCAGGCTGCATGTGAACGTGCATTATCGTGCATCAATGTGAAGTCTGGGCCAACTGTTTGTGCAAATGGATGGACATGGGGCTTAAGAACATCCTCAACGTAATTTTCAGCGTTCATGTTTCCATTTACAAAAACGAGCTCAGTTCTCCGATTCTTCATAATCCCCGCCCATACCATAACAGTTGATCCGCTGTACGGATGCACTTCTTGAATGCACCTCAGCCTTTCTCTATTCCCGGGACGTCGGTAAACTCTCACTCTTCTGGAATAAGGCCTAAATCCGAATCGAGTTTCGTAGCCTTAAACCTATCTGGCGGGCAGTCATCATCGGCTGGCGTCTTGCAGTCAGTTGTATGTGCCGAGCGGTGGTAACGCTGCCAAAGACGACAAATAACGCTCCTGTTGACACCAAAATGCCGCGATACTTGGGATTGATTTCTTCCCGCTTGCAACATTCCTACAGCTCTTTGCATTTCATTTGCAGTCAAATGACGTCGCTCCATGGTGTAAAAAATGTATAAAATCATGTAAAATGTAATTATGTCGATAACTCTATGTAAAATGAAGATTCAACAATAATTTCAATTAAGAAAGAAAATGCATTGAAATTCTATTTCAATGCATTCGTTTTTGTTTTGAAAAAAAAAAAACAATAGAATATAGTTTCTTTTTTTATAACCAGCCATTGCGTAACTTAAAACAAAAAAGTTTGCATACTATACCTACCTAACTTTTACTAAAAAAAGAGATTAGTTTAGATATTTTTAATTTTATGCTTGTTGCTTAGACTTTTTTGGTGTGAGTATTTACACTATTCTTATTTCTATCATCTTCATTTGTTATTCTGATATTTTCTCCGTCTTCTCAACACCCTGTCACAAAGCGAGGGCTCCGTCGCTCGCAGTTGGAAGAGGGTGCTGAAGTGAAACAAATTAATAAATAACACTTAAAACTTTAATGTATTAATAATAGTAAAAGAAACAGAGTAAAAGAACAGAGTTCACTATAGGAAAAGAGTTTAGTTATAGAAGTAAATTCGGAGGTAGCGGCACTCGGCCGCAGTAGATGTCGTCGGTAGGGTTTAAGACGGCCCGCAGCTACGGAGACCACGGCTCACAGCCGCGGTAGTGGCGGAGGCAGCCACTAGCAGCCGCTTTGATAGCGGCAGGGAGGCCGCTCTCTGCGGCAAGGACAGCAGCGAGGGCTGCGGCACACGGCCGCACCAGTGGAGAGCACCGGGCAGGACAGAGCGCCTCAGGTGGAGGCAAGACGTCGCCGGGGAGGGCCGGCGGCTTTTTTCACAGCCAGACCGATCAGCCAACCTTCAGCGTTACCTCGCAGATCTCTCTTTCCAGCCTCCACAATGTCCACCCTCCCGACTTTTCATCCCACGTACTTCGAACGTCATTATTTGATTCCTCTCATTACACATAGGCCAGTATTTAAGTAAAAAGTTCGGGTTCGAACCCACATTGAAATCAAATTAAATATCAAGTTTTAGTACATGAATTTAAGTTATGTCCGTTGATTCTACAACGAACGCAGAATAATTGTTCACTTGTAGACGCGTTTACTTGTTTAAAAGGGTAGAAATTTCTGTTAGGTATAAAGTTGTGAGATTTGTGAGGAGTAGTGTGGTGAAATTGTTTAAAAGATGAAGGTATTTAGTGATTTGTAATTAAATTCAGCCGCTACATTAGTAGTGTCCGGCTTAGGTTCTGTAAAAATTTTATCCTTGTCTAGTATTTTTTCATATCCTTGACAAGAGGTTATTAAGCTATCCAAAGTTGTAAATTCATGTACAGCGATAAAGTTAGAGTAAGGGGGTCCAATATTTTTCATTAGGATCTGTAATTGTTCCTGTTCGCTAGCTTTTTTGTTAAGTCGAGCAAACATTCCAGATATTATCTCAACATAAACAGTCTTGGGTTTCGTTTCACCTTGCGTGCGGTGATGGATTGCTGCTAGTAGTTTAGCTTCGTCGTCAGGTATGTCGAAGTCTCTAATCAGGAATGTATTTAAGTTATCCCAAGTGAGGTCTGGGTGGCGTGCTCTTTGATAGCGGAACCAGTGGAGAGCGTAATTGTTAAGTACAGTTTCTTTATCAATGTGGTCTTGTTCTAACATAGCCGATAAGTATTCCTTTGCCGCATCTTTCATCAAGTTTTCTTAAGCCAAAATTTATTTTGTAATATGCTGTAGATCCAATCTTTTAATGTTTGATAGGTTGATGTTAACAGTGCTTCACCCCACAAATATTTTGGAACCTTCACGTCGAGCATTAGTGCCCTTGTCCTCTCCATCAGGGTTCGGTTTAGTCTTTCTGCTTTTCCATAAAGTTGAGGCGTGAACGGTATGGTTGCATCCAGTACCATTCCTTTAGCTTGGCACCACGCATGTAGGTTATTGCTCGAGTACTCCCCCCCATTATCACATCTTATTTTCTTAACTTTAGTATTACAATGATTTTCCGCTAAAAACACAAATGCTTTAATTTTTTCAAGGCACTCACTTTTGAAAGCGATCAAGTACACGACACAAAAATGCGTAAATTCATCTAAAAAGGGAATAAAATATTTTTTGGTGTTTCAAGTGGGAACTTCAATAGGGCCGCAAATGTCAGTATGAATTATTTATCAAGTGAGTTTATCTTTCATTCTGTTATTTGTAAACGGTTTCCTAGTCATTTTAGGTTTTAGTACAAATTCGCAATAAAATTTAGAATATTCTTCCCCAATTCCGATGCCATTTAGTAGTTTAGCCAGACGAGACAGGACGGATAAGTGACCTAGTCTCCGATGCCAGATGTTGACACTTCCTGTTAGTAACGCTTCGCGAGTATAATTGGCCAAGAATTCAATTTCATAAAAACCATTATTGGTTTTATAACCAATTAGAATCGGTTTGTTTTGAAAATAAATATCTTATCTCCTGTAAAATGAACTTTTCCTCCATTATCGGTGATTGCGCACAAACAAACAATACGTCCTTAAATTTCCCAAAATTCATGAATTCCTTCCTGTTTCCTCTGCTATCAAGTTTTTAGCATTAGCGCATGCCATAGGTACAGCTATTTTCTCTGAAATGTTGATTACATTTTACTGTTGAAAAAGTGTGAAGATGCACCTCAGTCAATTACTGCTTTTATTCTAAGTAAAAAATCTTCGCTTACTTTATTTAAATTGTTGTTCCTGCAGAATTTTTCTATATGACCTTTTCAAGACATTTCCGGCATGTCATCTCCAAAAAGTAATTTATTGTGTTATGATTGGTTTTCTTACAGATCTCGCAGCCTTGTATACTCTAGCTATATATGACCTGGTAGATCACAGTTAAAACATTTTTTCTCATCTGTTCTAAAGGCTTGATTGTTTACTTCATGTGAACTATTAGGTATATTTGTGTTATTTATTTCTTTCAATTTTTGTACTTTTTTATTAAGTTATAAATTGTTTTCTCATATTTTGGAGTTCTCTCCTATATTGCTTTGAAATAATTTTAACTGTCCGGTAGGATATTAATTGCTTTATTTATTAGCATTTTTTTCATATCCGGTTGGATAATATTAATTTTTGTAAACATATTTTATAAATTGCTAATAACTTCTATTATATCACTGCTAGCATTGTAACTATATGATTTAATTATTTTTTCGTGGTTCTCCTCTGTATTATCACATTTCAATATAAGGTCTAATTTATCAAATATTTCTTTGCTAGTTTCACAATTTATTGCGTAATTAATATATTTTTCATCAATTGTGTTCAAAATAATGAATCTCACTTTGGCCTCATCAAAATCTTTTTCTCCTTTAATTAAATTAATAATGTTGCAGAGCAGATTGTCAAAGATAATTCAACTTAAAATAGGAATGTGTCATGTTATGGAATATTTTGGGATACCATGTAGTGAACTGGGGAATAAAGAATATAAATACATAAATAGATAAACACCCAGACACGGAACATTTTTTTTCTTGTTCCGGAATCGAACCCGAAACCACTGGCGTCTGAAGCAGACAGGTTTACCCCATCGCCAAAGTGGTCGTCAAAAAATGAAAAGGATATTCTTGAGATCAGATTTATAACCGTTTTGTTCTCAGTATTTGTTGACTCCTAGATATTTTCCGGTAACTTGATAAGATTTCCGATATAAATTGTATTTCAGTTAAGGTACATCCCAGGGACTTGATTTTAATTGCAATATTTTCAAGATTATCTTTGTCTGAATTTATGTCTTAATTTTGGAATTTGTATTTGTAAAATTCCTGCAGAAAGTTTGTATTTCTTAATCTAGTAGAATAATGACACGTTTCTCTATCATCTACTTGCTTTTATCACAGTTGATCATATAGGTGACATATTTGTCACTAAGTGAATTTAATATTAATATTTTTGCTTACACATCTTTTTCATCATATTCCTTGTCCTTTTCCGCATCGGATCGTAGTACTGTGTTTAGATCTTTTGCACAATATAGAATCATAATTTTCTTCTCCATATTGGGTACTGCGAGTCTAAAGTCAACTTTACTAGCTCTTCCATTTTTCTTTAAGTTTTATTTTTACATTTCCATAAAAACTTGTTTATTTATATACGAAGTGAATAATTTTGTATACATGTTCATAATAATCACAAATTTGTTCACCATTTTCAAGCCCATGGGCTTGACCTCTTGTTGGCCCCTTCTTATGGCCACTCAGGGGAAACCATTTTATAAATAAAATTACGTTATAAACCGGTTCATGATTATTTAATTATTCAATAAATTGTTATTCTACATGATTATATAAATGGGACACTCTCTCTTAAATATATTAAAACTCAATCGTATATGTATCAAAATTTAGATATTAAGTGACACCAAAACAATGTTGAAGCAATATTTATAAAGTCTGTCAATTGTCCATTTCTCAACCCTCGGCAGAACGAACTTCCTCATTTATGTTCAACTTATTTTTATTTTGATTAATTTTTTAAATATTTATTTTACAAAGGTATTGTAGATACCGACGTCCATCTATCACACTCAAAATCCTCCTTTTTTATTGTTCTTTCGTCGTCTCTTCTTTTTATAATAGCATAACCTCCATTTGGGTACCGTCATTAGTTTCTCCGCAAAATGATTTAGATAGTTCTTAGAACGTTTAGAGGCAGTTCCATAATTTTTTTAATGCAGGGTCATATATACAGGGCCACATGGCCCATGGATCGTGTTTTTCTCAAACAGTCTGAAAAAGTTCCTGGTCTTTATCTTGATCATATATTTCTGTGCACACTAATTTATCATAATCTTCTGATGACCTTGGTTTCACTTTATTACTTAGAATAATAATAATAAAACTCTTTATTGTACACCAACATTGTTACACAGTTTAAATTAAAAATAACAATCACAATTAACACACAAAGGGCGGCCTTATCGCCGAAGCGCGATTTCTGCCAGGCAACCCAGGCATTGGTGGAAATAAATGTGGGCGAGGTGTACGGCTCGTAAAAAATAAACTACATACGAATAATTACATACACATACATAGACGTTTACTTAAATACTTATGTACTACATAAATAAATACTATATCAATACACATATAAATATATAGGTATAGATAGTTAAGATGGACAGTGTTTCGCCAGGTAATGCCGTTTAAGCATTCGTTTAAAAATGCGCGGTGTGCGCGCCAAGCGGATCTCAATCGGGAGCTCGTTCCATAACGACACCGATCGAATAAAAAAGGACTTGCCTAAAAATGTGGACGAATGCGATGGTGTCGCCAGGAGTAAATTCGATGAGGAACGCAAGTTACGGTCGTTGTTGGTATAGCGGTAGTTGAAACGGTCTTTCAGATACGTAGGTATCGCTTTATCGTACAGAATACGGTAGACTAAAGAAAGAATGTGAGTATTCCGGCGAAGGCGAATAGGAAGCCACTTGATAATAAGCGTATGATCATGTGGAAGCCCAAGTTTCTGAAATTCAATGGTGTAAAACCACGAAATCGGTATTCTAAAAATATGTTTCCTTGTTATGTTTTCCAAAGTTCCTTCAATTTAAGGTAAAAAATCAGGCAATTAAATCGGGTCTATGTTCTTTTTTAGTGCCTTGTAAATCTTATATCTCCTGCTGATTCAGATTGCACGTAAATGTTATAAATAAGTAGGGTTTACCATTCTTGCATACAATTGCCATGGAATCCTGATAATTTCGAATCATGTGCCGGGCACTTTCAACATAAGTTGATGGCAATATAATCATTTTACCAATGTATTAACCCGTTTCTCTATCATTATTGTAAGGGCTATCCGTTAAATTGTTATAATTGTCAGTTCTGAGCTGTTTTTGATTAATTTGAAGAAACAATAAAATAAAATCCCCAGACAATCTCCATGGCTCCAAACTAAGCAGAGCTTGTGATTTGGGATACCATCTAGTGAACTAGGGGGAAATCTAGATTGTAAATACATGTATTCGTTTACCGTTTTCTTCTACAAAGACAACCGCCACCTCATTATTTGATGAAGATTTATACTGACGGAAGGCAAGAGATTTATATTTATAAAATTGCATTGATACCGAATATTTGGGTAGATTTTCTGAAGCTGCTTTAATTCCCCTTCAGCTAAAATTGCAGCAACCTTTTTGTTTATTTTGACAAAAGGGTTGGATTCATTGAGTTTTCTTTGTCAATTTCTCATTATACCTATTGCTTCTACATGTTATTTCTAGAATCAGATAATAGTTAATTTAATGTTGCTTCATCTTCAATTATGTATGTACAATTTGTTGTATTGTGGTTTATAACTTTGCAACGGAAACAAAGAACCAGTTCTTTTATAAATTTGCCCTTGTACCCTATAAGTAAAAAATCCTGGAGGGAGTAGTGTATTAAAGTTTGAATTTATTGATGCCATTACAAATACTTATCTGAATTATATTGTCGTATGGAAAATCTTGGAGGAAGCCTATGTCCAGCAGTGGACGTCTCCTGGCTGAATGATGATGATGGTGATGATATTAGCCTTAAAATGTATTGCCCTTGTAAAAATCTAATCATATATCTGCAATTGGCTTCAATGCTCTATCCGGGTCAATGTATACCTTCCCATTATGACAGAAATGTTGAAATGATTTTAAATTTTTTCATCTAAAAAAGGAAGTGCTTGACATTGAAAACATTCATAAATTATAGAACCAACTGAATCTACTGATACTTGAAAGAGCTAAATACATATACATAGTTAGTCCTGGGAGGCTGTACTAAACCTGCTTGAATATTTACGTTTCTTCGGGGGTCCGCCAGCCATTTCATATGGTTTTTTTTTCTCCTCTTCTTTTAAAAAAGTAAAATCACTGCTGACTGACAGCATTGATTCTTGTTTTATCTCGTTGTCCGATCTTGTACCCAATTTGATAAGATTTATAATAATATCGACATCTTTCATCTCTCTCTCCCAAAATTAAAAAAAGAACTCTTTTTGCATCTCCATGTATACCGTGTTTTTCGTGTTTTCCGTGTTTATTGTGTGAAGTTTATAATTTTTGGTATGGAAACTTCACTGGTCTCTGTATAAATTATATATTTTAACTATAAGTACCTATAATGACTGTTTGTTTTCTGAATAAAGTAAAATAAATAAATAAATAAACGTCATCAGACACCAGTGACTCTTAGATTAGCGTCAACTCTTCGTTATCAACCTTAAAGAAGAAAATATATTAGACAAATAATCAAATAATAATAAGTATTGTGTATATATGTAGGTATATCCTAATAGCTCATAAGTATTATTTTTCATTTTACTGTACTCAATGACCTGTACCATTAACTTACCTGAAAGTCATCAAACAAATCTTGGGATTTGTCAGGTTGTAATGTAAAGGTAGCTAGTGATTGGACAGATGCAACGGGAGCAGTTTCGTTTTTTGGAAAAAGGTTTGAAAGTGCCCGAGCCTTGGTTATTTTTAACTGCCTAACGGTGTTGAGGCCACAACACTCGAAATAATTGAAACTATCTGCAAAAATATATTATACTATTTATAGTGTCTAATTGTACAATAAGCACCAACCAATTTCAAGTTGAACTTGCGTGGATTATTTTATATTATCAAGAAAAGCGGTAAAAAATCGTGTCTGTTTCTGTAGGTATATGTTTATGACACCTTGACACAGGGTTCCCAATCTCTAACATGTATGACAGCGGCGAGTGTATTTTCTGCTCTTTTGTAGTTCTTAGTGAATTTGGCTGAAGTCATATTCGCCCAATCACTTCATATCACGCATATTGTGTCTTTATTTTCTCTTTACGTATAACATCATTTAAATATTTTTTGATTAAAAAAGAAAATAGTTAAAAATTGTTTTGAGGAAAACAATTTATTGTTCAGTTTATTATAGGACTAGCTGACCCGGTGAACTTTGTTCCACCTTAGACGCCATAAATGAGCAGATTTTTGATTTTATTAAGTTAATTGTTTTATTATATAAAGCTGTCAGGTTGATCTAGCTGACCCGATAGTTATGACTATGAATATTGAATGAGAATTGGTATAATTCATAAAAAGAGTGTTTTTTATTCTAATGCTTTAAGGTATACAACATTCTTAGTTTTTTATCTTGCGCTAATATAAACAGTTTTGTTGGTATACCGACACGGGAACAGGCAACATATAATTGCAGATTATGAGGTGGTAATCCAGGTAACTCCAGCGAATTTAAAAACTCCGTTGGATAGTTGACAACATCATCGTGGTTAGTAACGGAATTAATCGATTTGTATGTCATTAATTCGCCAGCTATCTTATTTTGAATCTAAAAATTCATTTCGTTGACATCAACGTTGTTTGCAGCCAATATAACTCTTTTGCTCAACCATACATGATCTATGTAATTTTGAGCAATGTTTGGTAAAACCTTCTCGATGAGTTCGGTCTTAGTTTCAGTAAAGTGACAAAAATTGGTAGGAAATGTGATGTATCCAGACGATGAGTCAACAGGTATTTTGCCATTACCAATATCGAGCAATTGTTTGGAAAAAACTTCTCCAGAATGGTCGTTCTGCAATTCGACTCGCATTGTTATATTGCTGGATATGAGTCAAAAAATGTTTAGAATCTGGCCCATTTCTGGAAACCAGTGAATGTAGTGGCTCTGGTGGCGGTTCCAATGGCGTCAATTTGACATGACCGCTCGCGCAACACAAACCAGAAGCTTCATTTTTAATTTTAAATGCCTTGCAATATTGACACACAACGTTCATAGTTCCAATAGTAACGATTTGCTGTGAACTGTAATCTATTTCCACGTTATAATTGAATGCAGCTCGATTATTAAACGCAACATTTCTATGTAGTTGATTTCGATTCCATCGATTCCTTTCTACTTCATTCCGCGCTTCGCGTTGCTCGTCATTTTGACTTGCTCTTGTATATCTTTGACTCGCAGCATTGCGAGTTCTGCGACTTAAGTTTGTACGTCTAGCTGCTGGCATTTTTATAAACGAAAATTCATCTGTAAATTAAAATAAAACTATTGTATTCTTCTTTATAACCAAGTAGGTAAATACCACTTGTTATGTTAGTAACGTGTATGTTAGTCTATCCAAACTTACCAAAATTCCATACTAAATTGAACTTTTAATATTAGGCCTGATGGCTCTAAAGTAACCGTCATGTGAACTAAGAAAATCAGGTTTCTTAGATCCTTTAAATTAATTATTTTAAATGTATTGTTTATCAATAAAATAAGATTGACAAAAGAATCCGTTTTAAACGTCATTTTTTTTTTCATCCTCATTGACTATATTTGCAGCACGCATTCAGTCAATTCTATGTCAATAGCCTTAAGGTTACATTAAAAAAGTTTAATGATTTTATATGGTGGTTAAGTAATTTTAAATTTTCTAATTTTCCGCGCAATTTCCTTCATTTTTTTTTCATAAGAACTTTCTCCTGATAATAACGAACAGAACAAAAAAAGAATTAGCGAAATCGGTCAAGCCGTTCAGGCGTGATGCCGTGACCAAGGGAAATAGGGATTCATTTTTATATATATATATAGATTATCTATACGCCAACCGTATAGATAATACCAATTTTGGCCTCTTCGCACGGCCATTGAGGGGAATTTCTTCTAATAAATTATAACACAAATTTCCATGTCTTTCCTTTATTGTTTCACACAATTTCTAGATGTTTCAAAACATCTTTAACTTCAACATAAAAACATTATTTCTATAATATAAACTAAAATGGCGCTACTCAAAAGATTCTAAAAAAATCGACAATATAGTCACTTTCTTATTTCAAAAACAATCACCAGTTTATTTTTTTTTTGATATAAACGTACCTGCATATTTATTTTTGTATAGCTCAAATGGCAGACAGAAAAATAAAGATATGGCACAAAAAACATTTTTACAACCTACTCTACGACTCGGCATTTCATTGATAACACTACGACACAGTACTACAAGATGTTTTGTTGTAGCGCGTAGTCTTCTTAATGGTAATGGTATTCATTCATAATTTGGAGTGAGTATGCTTTGCTTAATTTGTTAGCAAATATATGAATTTCCTAGTAAACAAAAATAATTTTTTTTCACAAAAATCGTTTCTATAATTGATACATAGTATGTAAACAACTTTGGCGATTCGATAAACCTGTCTGCCTCAAACGCCAGTGGTTGCGGGTGCGATTCCCGCACGGAACAAGGAAAAACAATGTTTCGTGTCAGGGTGTTTATCTATTTATGTATTCTAGGTTCCCCCTAGTTCGCTACATGGTATCACTTAACAAGAGCTATGCTTAATTTGGGGCCATGTAGTTGCCAAAAAAATAATTGGCCGGTGACTAAAAAACAACCCTGTATAATAATAAATACTAAATTTCATTTCTTTAATTCTTATAAACTTGGATCTTTGGTGTTTTTATGCAGATTGAATTGAAGTGGCAAAATAGAAATTAACTAGGTAAAGTTTCGTCCTTGTGGTGTTTTAGATAATTCTTAAATATTTTTTATAAACGGTCCTGTCGTAATGTTTATACAGCACAGTCAGAAAATAATGTTTTAGTAGCACTAATCTGTGATTTTCTAAACTTGCATATATTAACATCAAATCTGACCCTCAACAATCCGTCTCAAGTGTTTACTTCTATTACTGGGATTGATAAAAAGGGTACTATTTCCTTCACAACTCTTGTAGGTACATCTAAGCTGCAACGGATGGCAAAACACCTGCAATCCTAGGAAGAGTCACATATCTTTCGAGTCTAAAACCGTGCCAGATTTCGTAACTTCATCATTTATATCATACTTCTCTTTTAACATCTCTAGAATAGCAGCTAAAACTTCAATAGACTTCTATATAAACATCACACTGAAAAAATGAGGAGTTAGCAAAGTACCTTTTTGGCTTTGTTAAAAGGATCTTGTTTATTTTTAATCAAGACTCGTGGAAAATGATGGAAGTAAACTTGGTAAATAATATATACGTAAACATGGCTAAATTCACTTGTTTATTAACACCATACTGCTCATTAAATACAAATAACTCAATCTACAAATTTTACAGTCTACAAAATTGTTTAAATTTTAATAAGTTCACTCAATAAGCTTTAACAGATTAATTCGTGTAATATTAACCGTTACCACTCACGGTTAAACTTAAATAACCAGTACTTGACTACTAATAACCACTTAGCTTTGCTAATACAAAAGAACACTCATTAGTATTTAACCGAGTACACTTATTTATTGGTAGCAGGGTGGAGTTAGCTATTTTGTTTGCTATTTAGTTAGTTATTTTTAACAGAGTACTTGTTTAAATATTCATAAGTAAATATTCTGGCTGCCGGTGGAGCCGCCGATGCGCAGATATCCCCTCCACGTTTCGGTCAGCGCTAGAGTTATGTGCGTGCCGCAAACTAACCGTCTTTCGTTCGAACGTTTAATAATTTAATTAAGTGAGTGCGACGACGCATAAAGGAGTGTGTTACCTATAAAACGTAGTTGATTGATTAGGTACCATTATGCTATTGCTTTGTGCCTGAACCTACTGTTTATTCCTAAAGACGCTGCCGGCGGCGGCCCCGACAGCTTCGTATTTTTTTTAAAGTCAGGTGATTTAATGTAAATGGATGAAGAAGTACAAAATCTACTGAAAGCCTCGAGTCTGGAAGAATATATAGAAGTGTTCAAAGGTAAGTTCGTTTATGTATTTAATTTTTATCTTATATATTTTATTAGACAGAGACCGTACAATCGCACACCAGTGACCAGTGAAAGCGTGATCTTGAGCCAAGGTAGCGCCGCCGTAGAGGGTTTCAATACCTTCTATGTGAGACTAGCTTATACTGGTTTATTGCCACTGATATGCCGTTGTGTCTTTAATTTACAGCTGAGTAGCGGCTTTGCGCGGTTTGACCCGCGTAGCTCTTGATCCCGTGGGAGTTTCTTAGCAAAATATGTTACTTCTGGTTAATATAGCCATCTAATGGTGAAAGAATCTTTAAATCGTTCTAGTAGTTTTTGAGTTTATTCATTACAAACATACAAAAATACAAAAATACAAATCTTTCCTCTTAATAATATTAGTAAAGACTTCAAAAAAGAGGAGGAAAGTAGTTTTTATTAATATACATTTGAACTATACATTTTGTTTATTTGATACATTTGATGATCATTTTTCTTAAATCAGTTATTTAATTACAGAAAATGCAATTACATCTCTATCACTTCCACTACTTCAGGAATCTGACCTAAAGGAGCTATTTCCTAAAATTGGCCATCGTGCCATATTCTCAAAAAAATTAGAAATACATAAAAAGACTATGCATCCTATTACCGATGATAAGTAAGTCACTAACAATTCAAAAATTTAATCTGCTTTAATTATCTGTATACTGTTGTCTTAATTAATCCTTCAATTTACAGGCGTGTGATGTTTCAAGCTTTAACTTATCTATGTCTGACTTGCTGACATATCCGGTTGACCCTGATGCACGTCCTCAAGCTTCAAGCTCACCCGCACCCAAGACACCTATCACAATAACCATTCCATCAGAGAACAAAATTAACATTATCGTATGTATTGTAATATTTCTTCAGAGCTATAATTAGGTACTATCTATACATATATCTCTATTTATCATCATTCATACAAGATGTAAAAAGTCAATTAAAAATAAATGAAGGGTATACCACTTTGAATCAACTTTGAATCCTGAAAAAAATCTACTGTTCCATATTTGTTAAAAAAAAATCAAACAGATTTTTCTTATATACAGGGTGTCCCGTAAGTCATGGATCAACGGATCTATTGTACCAAAATAATATAACATATACAACAGTTTACAAGTTAGATGTTACAAAAAGTTGTGTCAAGTTATATAATCTGCAGCCGAACCAGGTTAGATGCCTGTATGTCGGCAGACAGTGCCTCGTTTTTAATAGAAAAATTATTATAAAATAGGTAGAATGAGTAGAAATTATAATTTATTTATTTCTGTTTTTCAGGATTTACCGTTACTTTTAAATAGTACCCTTGAAGGAAGAGGCTTATTAAATTTAGATACACATATTCCGTTGGATAATACGGCAAGAATAAGATTGGTAAGGCTCATCGGAACCTACATTTTGAGCAATCATCCGTCAAATGCAATAAGGAGTACCATTTATGCAAATTGGGTACACGAAATTATTAGAGTATTCCCACAGGAAAAGGCATCGGTGTACTTCTATAACAAGATTGTGGAATCTTCACGAGGTTTAATCACCAGGTTGGCAGGAAAGTTGCCTGATCAAATCCAGTGTGCCTACTGTGCCTATGCTGCTGTACTGTGCTAATGCTGACTGTGCCTACTTTGTAATTTGGGTTTAGTATTGTAAACTTTGAGACTGTTCTATTGTGATTTTTAGATATATGACAATAAATAGTAAGTGAACAATAACAGTATTTTTTTAGTTTTTTTTTTTTACCCACATTGCAGAGAAAGTCTGCTATGGCTACAGAGTTAAATGACTCGCATTGCAGAGAAAGTCTGTTGTGGCTACCTAGCAAAACGATTGCAGATACCAAGTAGGTTGGCTGTGGCTACAGAGTTAAGTGACTCGCATTGCAGAGAAAGTCTGTTGTGGCTACCTAGCAAAATAATTGCAGATACCAAGTAGGTTGGCTGTGGCTACAGAGTTAAATGACTAACATTGCAGAGAAAGTCTGTTGTGGCTACCTAGCAAAACGATTACAGATACCAAGTAGGTTGGCTGTGGCTACAGAGTTAAACGACTCACATTGCAGAGAAATTCTGTTGTGGCTACCTAGCAAAACGGTTACAAATACCAAGAAGGTTGGCTATAACTATCCAAGAAAGTTTGTCAATATAAACAGTAAAGTTGGCTACGTTTGCAAACATTGTGTTTGTAATAATAATCAAGCTTACTTTGTTATTTCTAAGCAAACAATTTTAACCGATTTACTCGGTTGATTCTGATCAAGTAAGAATAGCAAACTTGACTTATTTATTTTTAGCAACAAACTTTGCAGGTTGTATATTGACAAACACGCTTTGTTAAAATCAACCGAAACTTAGTTATTTTTACATGCGAAATTTTTTCAGTGCAGTATCAAGAACTCTAGGTCCTTAGACAGTAGACCACTGCTAGAGAACTTATAGCCTCCAATATATCATCTGTGAAAGCAAAGTCTCCAAACCCATTGGCAGGATCTCAAACCTGCTCTAGATAATATTTCACTACGGCTAATGTTTCAGCAAGCACTTGAAAATGCAGAGCGTTAATTCCAGGTCTTCTAAACTTAAGACAGCGGCGAGCAGCTTCTGCTCGTTTGTATTTCTTGTGAATCAGGGCAAAGTCATATTCACATCACTGCATATCACCAGTATTTCTACTCCGACCAACTGAACCGACCAACAAGTTGTTCCGAATGCAACACGACTGTGGTATTTGTTCCCATGAAACCAAATAGTTGTTGGGATGCCTAATATAATGTTTTTTCAATCCCAATGGTACAACTGAGTTTCATTAAAAACTACAAATACCTCTTACATAAAATCTATGTCGCACTCTTAGTCACACCGCTAGTTTGGGGAAATAAACTTATCCAGAATATTACGAAAGATCAAAATAGATAGGTATATACATCGACGATGGCGAAGACCAGACTATGAAATTGGTTCGGTTTCTGTTTATTTATTTATTTTTTGTTTACGCTTATCATTTTTTTTTAAAACACAATGACATTAATATTTTCTTCTATCTCACCCAAATTAAGGTGAATACAATATAGCTATTAAAGTGATTTTTGGTACGACAGCTAAGATAACATTTATTCATAGAAAATGATCCAAAAATTCCTCTAATATAATAGAAAAACTGCACTTCCACGAGCACAATAAATACCTACAGAATTTAATTAGATACTTGAGTTTCTGTTTATTTTTTATGCAGTCCTTTAAAGATAACAATCTACATAGTTGTTTCTTATTTGGTTGAATTAGTTTTTCAATATAATTTCAATCCAAATAACCTTCTTCAATTTTATTTATAGTTGCTCTGTGCGTACTTTTGTGAGGTTGGTGTTTCGCTCCCTTTATTAATAAATAAATAAAAATAGATTTGTGCCTTTTTCGATGCACTATTTTTTTTTGTCGACAGTGCCATTCTTCTGCATAATTATTTATACAATACCGGTCAGTTGCTACGCTTATGTCAGCTTTTGAAGAAATCCACTCCTTGAGTTCATTATTTTTTTTCCGTTTTCAGTGTTTTGTCGAAGATTGAATGAATTATAGCAATATGGCCCTCTAAAATCCAAATGTTATGGGAGTAGTTTCTAATTAGAAATTAACCGGATAAATTTTCGTGGTGTTTTGGAAAAATTTAAAGATTTTTTTCTAAACAGTTATAGGTAGGTAATGGCATTAACAACCGGTAACAGCACAGTAAGCAAATGCTATTTTAGTGGCATCAATCTGTGCTTTTTCGAAATCACATTTATACTTGCATAATATTACTTCAAATCTGTCCGTCAAAAAACCTAATAGTTAATGGTCGGTGCAGTTAAATTTGGGAGCATAGCGTAGGTATTGGTAATGACGTTAGTCTTTTGTCTCACCTAAATCAAGGTGAATACAATATTGCTGGTAAAACAGTTTTGAAATGATAGAAATATGTCATAAAAATGTTATCATTACTGCGCTGAATGGTATTTAAAGCGTTAGCGTTCTGCAAAATTTTCTCTTTCCTATTCGTCGTCGTTAAATAAAAAAAAAACATGTTTTAAAATATTTGAAACTTTAGCATCTTTGACATCTTTAAACTTCGAAGAATTTACATTCAGAAAAATTTTACGAACCATCTTATACTTTTTACGTATACCTAGTTGAATTGCAAAAATATAATTTCACGCATAAGCTCACGTTGATTTAAATACGAAGCCTATAATTATAATTAAAGTATCTACGTATTAAAGATGTGCTCCTAAATTTATAATTTTCATTTTACAGAATTTTAATGAGAAGGTTCATTCCATAACTCTGCTACATAGAGTTACCTACTTACCATGCCAAACTTTGCATTGCCTTGTATAGGTAGGAAGTTGGATCATCGTTAAAACGGAGGGTATAACATAGTAAGACACTTACGGAGTACAAAGTTTTTGAAGACCGAACAAGCGGCCAATTAAAAGTTAAATGTCTAATTCTTGTAAGTCTTGGAAAGTACGCAACTAGTTAGTAGATACCTTAAGAAGGAGATTCTCAGCCATGTCTTTAAATATATTTTTATATATCTGCTGCTCAGTCAAGAGTTAGCACATCTTCGTCCCCAAATGTAACGTACCTATATTAAATTTTAAATTTTTTATCGAATTTATTCACAATTTCTTAGGTGCCTCCTCAACGTACCGATTGAGAAGCTTTTTATTAGGTATAATTTATCTTTTAATATACCTAATGTCATATTTATATTCGTTTTTTTATTTGCATACTATGAGGGTATAAAAGATAACAATATATATCTGACTGATTGCCTCAACAACAGGTACCAAACGAAAGGTATGTAAAACGTTAATACCTAGGTACCTAGTCTATTGTTTTATGTCCCTATTGAGCATGTCCAATATTGTTCAAATGTACCTACTCATTATGATGTGTTTAGTAAATTATGTGCCTTTTTTAAATAATTATATGGGCAATTTTATAAACCTATCATACGCATCGAGAGATCAAACCGGCACCCTCTTGTTTATTTTCGTGCTAAACCTCTAAACCTAGTCTGTGTAGTTAGCCAGGCTTTATTTGGGAAACGCTAACTTATAGTCGTTCGTAGTCCTTACAGAATAATTTGAATTATGATTATCTTTCCTAGTTTTACTTTCATTACCGTTGTTATAATAAATATACATTAAGTTTCATGAATATTTTTGTGAGTCAAGCATCAATTATTTATTATTATTTATTTATTAAGGTATATCAACAATAAACATACAATTTCTTACATGGGATACAAATTAAAAAATACTAGTTCTTGTACGTTTACCAATAACAGATATACACAGCATTTAAAATAAAATATCAACGACAAATTTTGTTTACACCTATTAAAGCAATAATCTAATACAAAAATAGTAACTATGTAGATTAAAATATAAAGTTTATAACACAAATTTAGACATTTACAAATTTATACAACAAGTATGAGATCATAATTTAACTTAACTTACTGAGAAAGTGAGAGGAAGTTTAGAATTTTGGTTCTTATTTCTTTGCGAGAACAGTGAAAAAGGTCAGTTGCATGTTTGGCGTTAAAATTGTTATAGGTTGAGCAGATTCTAGGTAGAGGACTATGAAGCATTTGGTTTGTCCGGCATCGAGGTATATGGAATGATTGAGTAATTGCATGACGTGGGAGCTTATATGGTACATTTATACATAGGTTATCCAGAATGTTAGAACATTTAATGGTGTTATTTATTAGACCATGTAAAAACATAATGTCAAACAATACACGGCGATCACGAAGAGTAATCATTTGGAAGTGTTTTAGCCGCTCAGAATATGGGTGTCGATGTGAGATTTCGGATGACAAATAGGCTAAATTTTTGGTAAAAATACGCTGAATCCTTTCTAATCTTTGCGAGGCGGCACAATATACGGGGTTCCAAACAACACTGGCATACTCGAGTTGACTTCTTACGAGACTATTGTATAGAATTACTTTTGTTTTAGTGAATCGCAATAATTTTGAGTTACGTTTAAGAAAACCCAATGTTTGTGCCGCTTTATTTGAAATATTGTTAATATGAGTGTTAAAACTAAGTCCACTTTCCAATGTTACTCCAAGATCTTTAATCTCATTTACTCTTTTAATTAATCTATTATTACATTCATATGAGACTTTGATTACATTTTTACGTTTCTTAGAAAATGTGATGCAATGGCATTTTTCTGCATTAAGGATCATACCATTGCTAGTGCACCATTGAGTTAAATTGTTTAAATCCTTTTGTAAAAGTTCCGTATCAGATATATTATTAATGGTTTTGTATAATTTCAAATCATCAGCAAACAATAAAAAGTTGCTGGATTTTATTGTTGAATGTATGTCATTAATAAAGATGTTAAATAAGATAGGCCCTAGATGCGATCCTTGAGGTACGCCAGAATCAGCGATAAATACATTTGACTCGTGTCCGTTTATTGCTACAAACTGTGGTCTTTTTGAGAGGTAAGACTGAAACCATAATAATAGGGATCCCTCAATACCAAAACTTTTTAATTTTTGTATTAATCGTGAATGATGAACTTTGTCGAATGCGCTTGAAAAGTCAGTATAGACAGTATCGACCTGTAAGCCACTATCCAGTTCGCGTGATACGTGTGAAACAAAAGAGACTAGGTTACTTTCAGTTGAGCGGCCAGGTGTAAATCCATGTTGGAAATCAGTTATGTTATCCTTGGCTATGTTGTAAATGTAAGGATATATTAGCGATTCGAAAAGTTTTGCAAAACAAGACAAAATGGATACAGGACGATAGTTTTCTACATTCGACTGGCTATTTTTCTTATGTATGGGAATGATTCTTGTCCTCTTCCATTCTTCAGGAAAACTCCCATTTTTAAGAGAAGTATTATAAATAATCATTAGAGGAAGAGTTAAAAATTGGCTACAGCGTCTGACAAATAAAGGAGGAATATTATCAGGACCGGCACTTTTCTGTACGTTTATCTGCCCTATTTTTTTCAAAATATCGCGTTCGGTAAATTGTAGGTTATTTAACTGTTTGTAACTTTCTTCATAAATTATATCTGAATTTAATTTCTTATTTGAATAAACTGAAGAAAAATGTTTCGCAAAGAGATTAGCTATTCCATCACTTGTCGAAGAAGATATATCACCTAGAGTCATTTCTGCGGGAAAGTTAGCATAACCCCTACGCTTTTCTTTTACAACACGCCAAAATGTTTTAGGATTAGTACATATAGCGGATTCTAATGTTTCATGATATTTACTTTCTAGAATTTTAGCTAACTTATGGCATCGTTCACGCAATATTTCATATTCAAGACGGTCAAGTGGATTCTGAAATTTTATGAATTGCTTACGAATTTTATCCTTTTCTCTAATTAATTTAATGAGTGTGTGACTAAACCACGATGGATACTTGGATTTCTTATATTTACGCAGTGGCACAAAGTTATTAATAATGCTTTCCAGAGTTTCATAAAATACCGCAACCATATCATTGACACCACGATTATCTTTAAAGACATCTTGCCAGTCGACTTTTTGTAAAGAAGATATTATGCCTTTATAATCAGCTTTAAAAAAATTGTAACCGCTTCGACTAGCTGATGGGAGATTTTTGACAGAGAAATTATAATTTCCTGGAATAGTGAACAATAATTGTGGGTGATATGGATCCAATTTACTTAAAAGATCGACAGGTTTAGATACAATTGCGTTTGAAAAACTACTAATAGCCAAGTCCAGAATTTTTCCACTCGCATTGCTAATTCCATTCATTTGATAAATATTATTTACAGCTAAAAAGTCTGTTAACAAATAGCCCAAATTACAATGACAATTCGTAGGTATCATAACAGAACTATCCACTTTTGGCAGCCAGTTTATAAAGCTCATATTAAAATCTCCTAATATTATTATGTTTTCGTTCTCATTTAGAGCCAAATCGATATTATTCAAAAACTTTTCTAAATAATTTGAATTCAAAGGTGGTGCAAGGTATACTACACAAATGGAGATATCTACAGGAGTTTTATTTATCATAACTGAGATATTTATCCAAAGATCTTCACAATCACTTTCCCAGTTTACAATACGTCTAGATGGAATATCGCGACAAACTGCAATCATTACTCCACCACCATCAGATTTGGACCCTACCGAACATATTCGATCTCGTCGATATACAACATAACGCGAGTCAATAAATTCACTGTTTGCAATACTAGAATTAAGCCAAGTTTCAGTAAAAGCTATAATTTTGTAGTTACTTAATAAGATGTTGTTAAAAACATCGTTTGTTTTTGTTCGAATTCCACGAACATTTTGATAGTAGATATCGAATTCTATAACTAAACATTAAGAACACTGAATAATAAAAATGTAAAATATTAAAATTAAAATTACTTAATTAAAGATAAGCTTTCTGTACTACGAATGAATACTGCTTCAGCATAGTCATCCTTGCGCACAAATATTCTACCATTGCGAACCCACGTGTATTTATAACCAAATTCCTTAGACTTATTACGCGCAGCAGCGTGGAGGGCTTTATTTATTGGCGAAAGGTGTTCAGAGATGAAAACAGGATTTTGAGGGCCGCCGTAGCCTAGGTGTTTAGTACTCAGCCTGTCTTCCTTATTCTTCTTGTTAAAAGTCGTTACTGCTGCGAGTACTGCATCACGTAGACGTGGGGAGCGTAGCTTAACAATGACTGTGCGAGGTCTATCAACGTCTTTTCTTAACTTAGCAACTCGCGTGGCCAACAATACGTCGTTATTAGTAATGGGGTCACCAACAGTCTTTGACAATTGCTCGATAGTTTTAATTAAATTTTCCGATTTATTTTCTGGTATTCCATTTATTTCAATGTTACTATCCCTCATGTTTTGTTCTACTAGATTAAGCCGGTTAGATAGTTCATTGACAGTGGATTTTAAATTAAGGTTATCGTCCTGTAAATCTTTAATAACAGCATTTTTTTCATTAAGTTGTAACTTAAAGTCCTCGAACATATTATTGAAAAATGACATCGATTCACGGAGCTCAGCATTAGATTGGCGGATGTCAGCCAATTCTTGTTTTAAAATTTCCCGAAGATTTCCCTCCGTTAGAATGGTATCGCTAGGAGTAAGCTGCTCTGTATCCTTTTGAGGTGAACTCCGTTGCTTCGGTTTTGAACGAAATGTTACGTTATCATTATCCCTGCTTAACATATCCGGTGATTTCATGGGATGATCAGTCTTCATAGAGCGACAGCCTGAGCACTTCCATTCCCGTTTGCGTTCCTCATTCAATGCATAAAAGCTATGAAATCTTTTAGTGCTTATATTCAAACAACCAATATCAAATTTTAAATCGCAAATTGTGCATACCAAAAATTCTCTGTCTTTTATAATGTGTTGGCAAGTTGCACATTTACCATGGTTGAAGGAGGCCATATTATGTAAATTTAATAATTACAGGCGTAAGATTTAAGAAAAAAAATGCAGTTCTGTCAATTCAGCACAAAAGCACTCAAGCGCTGCAACCGCTGACTGATTATGAACACTGGCTGGTTATGAACACTGTCGCATGCGTATGACAGCGAAGCGGGCGGCGTTTATCTATGTGTGAGTGCGCGTGAGTTGAGAGATTATTAGTAAATAAAGTGTTATTACTCACAAGAGGATCAATCCAATTATAGCACTGTAATCCACTCACTCTCTGCTTTAATTCTGAATGATGTTTAATGTGTGAAAGGAGTTTTTACGTGATTATAACAATAAACTATCGGAGTGTAAACAAAAACGATGTTGTCGAAACAAGTGTTGCCAATAGTTAAATTTTTAGAGACCCTTAGAGATTCTCTATTTTCAATCCCACGAAAAGCCCTTTTCTGCAGTGTGAATTTCGTATCAATATCTGCGGCATTGCCCCATCGTAGGATGTCGTAGGACATTAAACTATGAAAATAACTAAAATATACTACCTATCTTCGCTGTACGAAAATCAGTGTATGAGCGAATTTTCTTAACCTCACACGCTGCAGCACTAAGTCTACTCGCTAGTTGTGAGATATGGGCACCGCATTCCAATTTGATCATCATTTATGTTACATTCATTAATTAATTTCATCTTTTACCTCGTCTTCATTTACCATCAGAGGAGATCACAGGCCGATTTACTCAATACGCACAAAAAAACGTTGACCCTGGAAATATGCAGTGCCATTTTTCTATTCTCATTTATGACATGTTTTTTAAATACTCTTAAGGATTTCAGAACTAGGGGGGAACCTTGAATAGAAAATACATATATACATAGATAAACGCCCAGACCCGGAACATTTCTATTTTTGTTCCGTGCGGGAATCGAGTCCGCAACCACTGGCGTCTGAGGCAGACAGTTTTACCCCATCGCCAAAGTCGTCGCCATTGATGTTTGTACATTTACGACATTTTAAAATTAGTAATTTTTTTTATTTCCATATTTACGTGCTGTAGCGAATGCACATCCTTACGGTCGTACGTTCTTATGAAAAAGAAATACTTTTTTCTTTTTTTATTTTCAAAGCAAGAATCGATTTGACACCCTCTCTCATTGATGGTTCTAGAAAACATGATATCTATTAAAATATGAGTCATAGGTTAGAATAGAGACGGGCAAGGCCGTGGTAATAAACATCATAATAATATTGAATAGTTTAATTAATTCGTAGATCCCAGTTCTGACCCTGCAGTACCTACTTGCTACGCTGAAGATAATTAACCAATTTAATGCTTCGAATTTCCAACCGAATTCAAAAAGTCTACAGAGGACTAGTTGCTCAATTCATTTGTACCTTAGTTTTTTAAAAAGTTACGCGAATTTTTGCTCAATAAATATGAATTGATTTTGATGATTCTTTTTTATATTAAGTAGAAGTTTCTTCGGAGGTCCTATGATGTATATTATAACAAAATACATTAAAATAGAAAAATACTTAGTATGATGATATTTCATTTCACCCAAATTTTGGCAAGATATTAAAAATGTTGGTGAATCATTCCTTGATTATGTTGACATATGTTTAATCTTTGAAAAAATTTTGCTCAATATTTTTGGTTAGTTTTTATGTGCCACTTTGATGTGCTTTGATAGAGATTAAAAGTTGTTTCTATCAAAGCTAACTCTGTTACTTTCTTTATAAATATCAATTTTGGTTATGATTCAGTGCAATTGAATCGTATGGGCTGTGAAATCCAAGTCGGAAAGCATGAACGGAATGTTTAAAAAAATGAGCGTTGATAGAAACCGACCTGAACAGTTTGTATCTTTTTAAGTTCCTTATCAACAGACTTGAATTTGATAGGGTGGCTATTTGTTTGAGGCCCACAATTCAACTTACCTTTATTTCCGTTCTATTTAGAATTATTTGAAAAGTTTTCCATTTTTGAGACGTTCAACTTTTAATGAAATGCGTTATGGTAAATATGGTATTTATAGAAAGAGAAAAGCCGTCGCTGCAGAGATTGGATCTGTCCGACGAAAATAAATGACAGACAGGACGAAGATTTTAAAAGGATTCTATTCATTTAAATTACATAAAGAATTCCTGGAAGAATTGATCACGATGCGAATTTCCGACATTTATCAATTAGTAGATAAGTATACGATACTTTGGTCAGCCTGTCTCATTTTATGCATTGATTTGTAATTTAAATTTTTTCCAAAGCTTTATAGCTTTTGATTTCATTCTTCTACTGTACCCAATTTGCTACTATGATTACATTCTCAACATTTCTGTTTGAAGTTTAAGAACATTTTATTGTAAAATACTGAGATTAATAAAATGTATCTTAATTTTTTTTACGAAATCGTTGAGAATGTATCGAGTAAATGTTTGTGTATTTTTTTGGAATGCTACAGACTGTGATAGTCTTACTTAGCTTTTGTGCGATTCAAAATTAATTTTATTTAGATCTTTTATAGTTCTGGTTACGATTTTAGACCGTGCAAAAATGGCATAACATTGAAATTTTTTCAATGTTTTATTGCTTCTTATATAATCTTTGCGCTCTGTAGCCTTTGAGTATTGATATGCGACAATATCTAAGACAGCTAATTATAAACAGTTAATTTGCCGCACAACTTGATAAAAATAAATAAATCTTATGTAGGTGTCTCAACTTCATGGTAGACTATCATTTGAAATTCAATTTAGTCCCCGAAGTTGTTTTGGTAACTTAAATCTATACTTATGTTATGAAGCCGTGAGATATTTGTTGCATGCATTGATTGTTTATCAGGTTTGAAAGTCTCTTTAGGGAAAAGTTTAAGAGAACTTAATATGTTGTCAATGTATAAAACGTTACGCGGGTAATACCACGTTGACGTTCGATTTGCAAAAGTGTGTTTCTGTTAGGTAGACTTTTAATTAAAAAAATTCTTTAGACTTGAGTTTTGAGTAGTTTTTTTTTCTTATAAAAGCGATCATAAATTATTAATATAAAGAAGTTTGACTTTGAAAAATTAAATTTAAACGATATTTGTGTACTTTAATTTGGGTTGATTCGTATCTCCAAAATAGCATATTATTATGTTTGTTTAAAAAATATAATTCATTCAAATAAAAACGTATGGCAATTATTTTAGTTGAAAAGTGAAGTTAAAAGTTTGATGTCATAGACGAACTGCTCCGCTATTTCAAAAATAGTTTTCGAGTTGTGTAAATATCTAGCTATTTCTAGACTGAAGTAGTGACACGACTGAACTATCTAAGTTTGGCTAGAATTAGAGTTTGGAAAAGTGTTGTGGTACGGCCATGTTGCAGCTAGCGCGAAGCAGCGGGAAATCGCGGCCGCCCATGGTAGGCGTGCGGCGCCGGACCGCGAGAGCGGGAGAGTGCGAGGCGGTGGCAGCGCGCGCGAGCGAGAAGAGCCCGAGGCGGCGCGATGAAGAGGGCGTAAGGCCTCGCAGACCGCCACGCACTCCTGTTCCGGTCGCGACGACGGGCGGCCGGGAACCCGCGCCTCGCCACACTGACTCCGCACACGTTCTCTACACTCACTTTTCTCCTAGTACGTTTTTTGAATGCGCGCCGGTAACAGCGGGCACGTGATACGCCCGCGGCCGCATCTGTTTTTTTCTCTCTCACTCCGGACCGCGACAGCTCTCAGTGTCGCGTGCGATCGTTCTCTTTTCCCGCCACTTGCAGTAGGCGAGGAAAAGTAAAATTTGAATCTTGAAGTTTTTGGCGCGAAATCTCGCACGTTTGGCATTGCGCCCCTTGAAAAAGCTGTTAAGGATTTCAGTGGTCTACACTAAAATGACTGTATGGTTTTGTTTGTAAAGATTTCTGAGCTGTGATTGATCACAGTTTAGGCTATTTTTGTTAGAAGAGATCATCGTGATGGATGACTGGGAACGTCACGTGACTCCACTTTTGCAAGACATGGGCTGTTCCAGTGAGGAGGCTCAGGATGACTTTTTTAGTCAACAAGATGTAAGTCTTAATTGAAATATGCTATTGTAGTTCGTAGGAATAGTCCGTTTCCTACGTTTACTGAAAATTAAGTTGCCTGCGGAAAAATAAAAATGTTATTATTGTAACCCTAGAATGCATACAAGTATGTAGTAACTCGTAGACATGCGTGAAATTTTGTGGTTTGTAATGCAACCATCGTTTGAATTAAACAAAAAAAAATACTTTTGTATTTACGTTACGTACTATAAGAAAGAATTTTAGGATGTTTTTCAGCTTTTGCTTCTATAATAATAAAACTGGTAAGTGAAAGACAAAAAGTTTAATTAGTTGTTTTTTCTGGACATTAACTATTTTCTAGTTTTTATGGGTACTTTTCTGTAAAATTGAACAATTATTTGAACTAAGCAAAATTGCTGTCAAGTAAATCAGTTTCACTTTGTGCAGCAGGCGAATGTAATGTCAGGGTTGTGGTTAACTTTTGATGTTGTGGTCCGGGGTTCACCCATTTCTTTAGAATTTTCCTTTTCACATTAAATCAATAGGTAGGTATGTGCTCTCAAATAAAGATTTAAAAAACAAAGAGCTCAAAAATTGTAGGTACTTTAATTTGAAACGTACCTATATATGTAGCTAATACGTAACAAAATTATCTGCATTTTTATTTTTATCTTCTAACCCCCTTTGATGAAAATTGCCATGAAAATCTCTTTGAGGTTAATTCATACAAAGGTGTATAAGTAGGTAAGTAAGTTAAATCTGGAAAAATAGAGATTGTATCATCATAGCACATACCGTAATTATACAGTTATTTTATTAAGTCTCAAAAGCAGACAATATAAAAAGCATGGATTTGCATCGTTACAGATATTATAAGCTTTTATTGCAACGAGTGCTGGATACACAGCTGGAGGATTTTTTCTTTGGCTTATTTTTAAAACTATTGATAGCGAATTGGTTAACGAAATTCGGCTGTTCGTAATTTTTTTTATGGCTATACATTATTCTTTTACATTCTTTCCTATTACTTGTAATATATTAGGTAAATCCGAAGTAAGTCTTGTCTTCTCATCGTAATGTGGTCGGCATTGGGTAAAGTAATTCCCAAAGTACGAGAAGTATCATACATATTAATAAATAAAGGCTCGCAGTTTCTTGGAACGAAAATATAGAATTCAATGTGTAATCTGTAAACTAAACCTTGGCTAAGCAGTAGAATACCTACCATAACCTGCCGAAGGAAATGAGGATATAAGTAATGTCGAAAGCGTTTCCAGACATAGTGTCAGGACACGATCTGTTTCGTTTATATTTCTAGAACGATAAACAAAAATCTATAGCTTTATAAACTTTATAGACTTAATAGCTATAATAGTATGATTTAACATTGTTTATGATATTTAAGTAAAATATCATAAACAAGCTCGCAAAATCGTTGACTTTATATGAATTGTACCCTGTCTAGGTTCCTATATAGGTAGTATGAATAAAAATCTTCTTTGGCATACAAAACTACCAGATGGAAAACTGTAGCTAAAACAATGTTTTCCGCGATCCCTACCTTAAAACTTTTGCATGCAAGCTTTACCTTCTTTTTCAATGCAATAGGAAAACTTGATCTGAAAAAGTAAGCTCCCGAGTTAGAGTTCAGTCTTTATCTTCAATGTCCAAACTTTTCATTCTAAATTCATCCATCCTAGATTTGTATTGCCTCTTTGAAGGGAAATGACAAGGTCCACCTAAAATGTTCCCAATCAATTTTATAATAATTCGCATCGCACAAGACATTTCCTTTAAAAATGAAGTAAAATTAAAATGAAATGACATTTCCTTTGTAGGCTATTTCAGCGAAAAGTTGATTTAGGTGGTAAATCCTTGCGTTATATAGGGCATCCTAAAACTTTGGTTGTGTGTTATTAATTTAAAATATGTCTAGTTGATATAATGCGTGTCATTTTCATTGCTATACTATCAGTCAAAGCTCCAGTGAGTAGTACCGAAGATGTTCCAAGTTGCAAGTGAAAGATGCAGACTAGGCAAAATTAATGAATGGCAAGGGGTGCATTTCTGCACGGTTGAGGTCATGCTGTAAAAGCCTTGGACTTGGCATATTTTCAGTGCTGGGTGGAGTGATGGTGACGATAATACCGAAGGAAATGATGTTCTTTCTTTTACACTTTTCCAAATTGGGAAGGTAGTTATGTCAGAGTCACCATTGTTGGAGCAAGGTATACTTCTCTACTCCCTGATAGTTTTTGTCGGGAATTTTATAGGAATATATCTACTTTAGAAACATTTATAGTGCGATGAAGGCATATTTTTCGTATCGTGATCTTTGGTTTCGGTAGCTTTCACTCCATATGTTTTTCTTCATCTCCGTCGTTGCAATGAATTATTTATTCACGTATTTACTATTTAAAAATATTTAACCTCATTTACCGTCAAGTTTTAAAAAATAAGGCAGTGTCGTCGAAGAAAGGCCGACTCCTAAGATGGCCCACTTAAAAAAATACATTTATGATTATCCGAAACATTTGAAATTTCGCGGGCTTATGCTACTAGTACCATAAACAATAGTGCAAATGTGTTTCTTTACCGCCGCGTCGCTAAAGAAAAATGACGTTTTGGTTGGTCATATCAAGACGATACATATTTTATAAACTCCACTATATTAATCCTCTTTAATATAAAAAAAAATTAAAAGCAATTTTTTTTCTTCTACACTTTGAACATCTTATTTATTTTATTTATTAGCGAATAATAGATGAGTGCTCTCCTACAGTATCTAAAATTTGTCACCAGTCACCCTGTATAAATTCCCTATGAATGACCATACAACAAAAATATTTTAGACCTGATTTATTTACAATTTCGATAAGTTACGTTCAAAGTTAGCTCCTAAGTTAAATAACATTTTATATAGTATTTTGTTTTTATTTTATAGTTGATTTTTATTTTTATAGACTTAAGATATTTTTATGTTTTTAATTTTGAACATTAATTTTTTTTTGTAAATTTTTAACCCTTTACATTATGAGAAGGCTCTGATTTTATTTTGATATTTTAGTTTAAAAGTATTCAGGTGTTTAAAATGCATATATTTTCATTAATATTTTTCGCGCCATCTTAGGCGACCAGGTTCCCAAGATGGCCCAATACCAAGTTTCTGAAAAGTGTTTACATTTGTGTGAAAAATAAAACAGAACTAATTTTTAGATTTCTGGTTCTCAAATAAATATATTACAACATCTATTATGTATTTTCTTTACTTTACTCAACGGTTACATTTTACAAGGTTTTGAAATTAAGTGGGCCTTCCTAGGTGCTCGTACTAATTTTTCAATATTTTATATGCATAGTTTTAATCACCTTTGAGTATTTTATTCTTGCTATAGAAACTGTCATTGGGTTCTTAAATCGAATTTTATAAATAAAAAAAGAAATCATTAATTGGTTCATTATCATTAATTGAACAATCTTTCGCACTATGTTTTAGACTAAGTACCTCAAAGTACTTTTTAAGCAATTTGTCTCGGAGTAGACGTTGGTAGAGTCGGTCAAAAATCATAAAAACTTAGTTTAAACTAAACATATTTGCCAATTATTTTATATATTTTTGGCAAAGTATTTTTTATAACTTTAAAATAAAATTATCGCTATTTTTAGACTATTTCACTTAATCTTGCAATCTTTTGTGGTTACTACTGTCAAAGCTAATAAGCATTAACGTAGAAAGTAACCTTCTCGTCACCTTATTCAAATCTTCACGTTATCAATATTCTATTTCACGGTCCTGAAGGCTACTTCAACGAAGACAGGTGGCATAAGATGTCAGTAAACAAATAATTAGCGATAACATATTCATGTTTAAAATTTCATTGCAGTGCAGCTGAAATAAAATACGAGACTGTTCATGTTACATATTTAATAAAATAATTTAATTATGTATATTATGCAAAACCACGAAGATCTGAAGCTAGATTACCTATATTATTAATAGTCAAAGTTAAACTTAATTCTTTGGAAGCATGGTGAACGTTGTTTTAATTCTTAAATATAATGTTAGGAGTGACAAAGTAGCTGTTAATTCTAAAAAGTTTTTTGATGATAGGCATTTTTGAGACCTTAACTTAAGGAGCTGATAGATACCTAGTGATAAGACAGTTTTACTATCTGCATATTAATCATTTAAATAATTAATCCCCGAAAATGTTTTTGTTATTTTATATGTTAGGTACTCAATGTTATTGAAACCTTATAAACAATTCTTGGTAACCATCTTTAGTATTTTCGTTTGACTAGAAGAATAAACCTGCTTCACATAAAATATAATAATATACTTATTTTTCAGCTTTATATGATTTTTATTATTTTTTTGTCTTTTTTATTTTTTTACATTTTTTTTAAAAAGTCTTCTAATGTCACAGTGTCGCCTGTAAAAAGATTGACTGGGCGATATTCGACATTAAAATCTCTTAATTTTCTCGAATGTCAATCACTGAAGCTTCAAAATCCGTTTTTATTTGCAACTTTTGAATTTGAAGTCTCCTATTTGACATTAGAGGGACTTAAAATTTGCGAATCTAATGTCAAAGTGCGCCCAATTTTTACCTAGCAACTTACATATAGGTAGGTACTACTTAATTATACCTATAGGTAATGTCATAAAGACACCATGCATACAGGAAATAATTTTGTTCTTTTTATTGAATTGATGCTATATTTTAGTGTGTCACCGCTCTAAACTAGGCTTAGTGTGGCACACGTGATTGTCCGAAGATTCATATTTCAGATATTATTCTGTTGAAACAGCGACCCATGTACAATTCTACCCTTTAATGACATATCCACATCGATGGGTTGATCTAGTACAGATAAAAACACACGCAAGTAATTATGTACGAGGTAACTTGTCATTTGGGCGTTGGCAAATAACAGGGTAAGCCGTGATAATGTATAGAAATCATGGTTCCTATAATAGCGACCTAAATCCGATTCGATATGTTGTTATTTTCAAATTAGCACTTAAATTTATATCAAATATCTATATATTTCGTTGTTATATGACGTAAAATAATATCATAAAATATTTAAAACCTATTTTTATAAAACTTCAAACAAAATATTTTTGGTACTTTTTTCAAGTTCACCGCACATATTCGTTTGGTTACTAACAAACTCATCAACGGCAAAGTGATTTAAGTAACCTAACTTGTTAACCATTACTTTATCGAAGTGTTGTCTTTTAAAACAATCAGGTGTACCGTGAGAATGTACGCTAGAATTGCGTTGTTAGTGACCTTAGAAGTTACTTCCTTGGACACGTGTGTCCACCACTTACCAACCGTTCTTATACCCGCATTATTTTACTCGGGAACCGGTAATTTTAATGAAATTCTATAGTACCTATATTGCAGCTGTGCCACACTTGGTTAGGTAGATGTGAAAGAACCGAATAAAATTCATTAACTACCTGAGCGCATTTTGAATTTTAAAATGTCAACTTGACACTTTTTAAATTTAAATATTCATTTTTGAAATTAACAAGTTTACAAAGCTTATTGAGATTGGCTATCAACGACTTGTTAGGGTTGTTTTTATGATATGTTAACTAATCAATAGTCTATAAATAGTACATTAAACGTATACATTTCGTTTTTTATCTTGTTTTTTAAATAATCTGGTGGTTGATGTGTTATCAAATGCAGGATGTTCAATTCGTTTGCATGGTTTTATTTGTATGTTTGTTCTGCGACTATTTCTTAATAATAAACCGATATTAATGATGCTTGATTCTTGGAACTGTATTACAATAAAAACGACATAAAATACGACATACCAACATAACAATTCGGGATTAGTACCTAAATTCTGGTACATTGCTGTGTTTATTGTATAAAATTGTGCGCTCTTTTGTGCGGATATTTGGAGTTTAAAAAATTTGTTCATAAATAGGGATTTTATACCGTTGCCAAGAAAAACACTTTCCAGAATTCTAAAATTTCAGCATCTTAAGCGGGAATAAAAATTGTTCTCCCAATCGAATTCTTCTTGAATTTCCAATAAATTCTTTACTCATTACTAATATGACACGTAGAAAGTACTTACATATGTACTTAAGAACATCTTCTCATAGATCTTCGAGATCTATGAAGTGCTCTGTGTTGTCAAGTAGAGGTTGCAATTAAGACGCATAATACTTTTTAAATACGATGCACTTTATTCGAGTCATTTATTTACCATGTGAAATACTTGTTCGATTATAGAACACCAAAATTCCGTTGATAGTCCATGATATAATTGACCGTAGTTCTCCCAATCTCGAGACAATAAGACGGCCAGTATAATTTGTAGTGTCATGTCAGTGTGACACTTACTCTAGAAATAATGCATTAGGCTAGATTTTTTGTCCAATCAAAGAAATAAATAGTTGTTTGAAGAGTTCGCGCATTGTCTTTTAAGGCATAGTAGGCATTTCCAGCCCTAGCCATTCTAGCCTTCATATGTTTACCGATGGTTGATATGATGAATTTTTATACCATTCTATGGCATTATTGAAATTAGACTATATTTTTTCCAACTTTGCAATAAAATCAGAAAGCAATTATTCATACCTTTTTTATGATTAAGGCTCCTATGAGTAGATCCTACCTTAGATTATGAAAGCGCGGACTTTTGGTTGAAATGAAGAGGTTATTTTATGAATGAGGGATAAGTACCAAATTTTCATATCATTGTATTCGGTTACACTATTCAATCATATTAATAAATTTATAAATAGTAATATTATAAGATATGCTTACATGAACATCAAATTGTTCCAAATTTCGTAAAAATATCACCTTCAGTGGTGTTAATACTGTGAGTGATTGATTATTTAAACAAGTAAAAATATGTAAATTAAAACTTTTTGTTAATAAGCTATATTTTGCCAACGACACCGCAACGAATTGCGTGACAAATAAATAAGGAGAACAACATATTATGCTTCCACTTTTTCAATTTCTCCATAACAAAACATATTAAATATTAGTGCAATTGGAATGCAATGCTAAATTCACAAAATTTCCAGTTATTCCATCAAAATTCTTTTATTCCGAAAAAAGAAATGTTAGTTACAGATTTACAACCTAATTATTCATTAAATACAGAAATAGATGAAAGTTCAAATAGCTTTCTACAAATTGTCCAGCACTCAAGGATATCTAATATGATCTTTATGCTTGTCGTGGAACCGACTAGAGTGGACTAGACGTAATCATTTGGTTAGGGATATTAAGCGTAAACACGCCACCTAGTTATATTAAGATTACAATTTATGAATTTCTGAAAAATTTAAATTATTGCAAATCAATGGACTTTGGAATATTCTGTTATCTACCAATTTTGTTGTATAATTTTTTTAAGATCAATAGTTAAGTGTTATTAATGTAAAAGGCATAACCTCAGGTTTGAAACCTTTGCATTGATTTCACAGTCTTCAATATTATCCGTTAAATCCATTGACAATAACCAAATGTCAGGTGCTTTCAGGTAAGCTGTCAATTAAACGACGAAGGAAATCAGCTCAGTCATCTCGGGTAACTTTGAATTTCATTCTAACTTTGAATAGAGTCGTACAAATATATATTTTTTTCTTACATACAATATACCAAAAAAATTAAATACTGTCTTAAATGGAAAGTAGCAATGCCAATCATGCTGCTTTAAAAAAAAACGTCGTCGGCTTTCAGATATATACTATTCAAAACAAAATAAGGGCCACTAGTTTATTTGTTTTTAAGTGTACTCTAGTAAACTGAAAATAACTAATAAGTAGCATTATATTGATATTACGAACTCTTTGGTGTTTGATCTCTTTTATGCTAGTGTTCGTGTTTATAATTTGAAAAGTATTGGCCATTATTTGACGAAAAAAAAATTATTTGATGTCATTCAATGTTCTTCTTTGATTGTCTTTTTAACTTGTTTCGGCTATTTTAAGCAAAAAGTTTTACTTTTTCAATTTTAATTGATTAATTTATCATTCGCGTTAGTCATGCCACCAGTACAAAGGCACATGGATACCATTACAGCAACCAGAGCCATAACAATGTTGCAAGAAGGACGTTCTCAGTGTTACGTGGGTTTGCAGTTGGGTTTATCTCGAAGAGTTGTCCAAAATGGCTTGCAAGAGATGGGCAGCGTTGCCGGTTCAGGTAGAGTTCGTGTAACAGGGACGCACGAGGATCGGTACGTCAAACTGAGTGCTCGTCGTGATCGTACAGTAACAGCCCGTGGGTTACAACAACACCTAAGGCTGACAACGGGTTCCCATGTCTGTGATCAAACTATGTGTAATCGATTGCATGAAGACCAGCAAATGTCAAGACGACGAGTTGCCGGGATTCCTCTAACTAGGGTTCAACGTGCAAAACGTTCAATTTCTCCCGTCAGTATTTGAACTGAGGGATTAATCAGTGGGGCAAGGTGCTTTTTACTGACGAGTGCAAAGTAACATTTTTTAATGATGATCGTCGTGTTAGGGCGTGGAGAAGATGCGGCGAGCGGTTTTCGGAGTCCTGCATCCACGAAGTTGACCGTTTTGGTGGTCCCAACGTAATGGTTTGGGGTGGCATTAGCTTACACGGTAAAACTGAGCTCACCATTTTAAATGCGGGTACCGTAACTGCGGAACGTTACATCGAGGACGTCATCAGGCCTCAAGTGATCCCAGCACAGCGAGTGGGGCCATGATTCATCCTGATGCAAGACAATGCCCGTGCACACACAGCTCAATCGACGCAAACTGTCCTAGAAGGGTCTCATATTGAGATATTACCATGGCCAGCTAACAGTCCGGATTTAAATCCAATCAAGCAATTGTGGGACCAATTGAAACGAAGAGTTAGAGAGAATGAGCGAGGGGTCTACAACCAACAGCAGCTGATTAGCGCTTTAAAACGTGCCTGGGGGGAGATTTAAGATGAAAACGTGAAGAATTTGATCCAGAGAATGCATACGAGGCTTTCAGAGTGTATTGCTAAGAGAGGGGGACATACTCGTTACTAAAAAGAAAAAACCTAAGGTGACAAGAATAGTATTTTGTCTTTTTCCGGTGATTTCTTTTGTTCATGTTTTTCATTCAAAATGGCCAACTTCATTATGATCTTAAAAAAACAATACATGATTATTATTTTAAACAATTGTAAGCCTATATTATAACCAATAACATTATTTTACTGTTACATAGTTAAACTATACAATGTCTTTATTGTTTTCATGGCGCAGCAAAAAATCTTAGCGGCCCTTATTTTGTTTTGAGTAGTATATTTTGTTTTTACTGCTCTTTCATATATTTTTTTTCATTTTCTTTCATACCACTACAGTCCTGGAACTTTTAAGTGTCGAGTGAATAGTTTTCTCGTGGATGGACGTGTTACACCATAGTCTTCATGCGCACTTTCCATCAGGTGGCATGGAAGACAAACGTCCTATCCTTACAATATAAAAAAAAATAGTAGCTTTTTCGACAGGAGTTTTTTACCGTGTTACATTTCGTAATAAAATATATAAAAGCTGTTTAAAACGATAAGGTTTGATTCAAACATTTGCCTGCACCTTTTGCAAATTAAAAAATACACCAAGATTTCGTAATTTTTGTGGTAGGTAATTATCAAACAAAAGAGCTCTCTTCATGTTTTTAAATCAAAATTATCTTTTTGCAACTGACTTGAATACTAACTGAGCACCGTGACTCAACCTTTGCAACTAGAATTACAAATTGTGCTTGTTTCGAAGACATTCATTATTTTATGAATAACAATTCTTCTAGTTTACATATAACAATTTTAATAGTATTTAAATAGAAGATAAGTTAGCAATGAATGAGTCTAGGCATCTATTTATACATATAATCTTCTTTAAAACAACGAGGACGTAGCTTAACATTTTGAAAAACCATGTCCGTTCAGACTTTCTCGGAAGAACTCACACTAACATTCACATTCCTTGGCAGAATTATATGTATATAAAGGTTTCATCATAATGTGGTCAATGATTTCGTTATAGTTTAATGCACCTACAGATTTCGTTTAGAGGACGCCGAAGTAAGTCTTTTCTTTCTATTAAAATATTTCTTTATTTGCAAATTGAGTCTTTAGCTTCGCTTTGAGATAATCATTCTATTGTTTGTGGTGGACAGTAAATGTTATTCCTCCTATATAACTTCTTTTAACAGAAATTTTACGCATTCTTGGCTAGAATCTTAGCTTTGCCTTACAAAGAAAGTTAAAATATAACTCTTTTGAGTTGCATATTAACTTTTGCACAATTCTTAAGAAACCCTTGATTAGACAAATGAATCAACATCTTTTTACCTATTATTTGCAATATTCTCGTTTAGTTTTATTTGAACAGAGAACTAAAATCCTTCCCTGGAGGCATCATACATTTTCAAATGATATATTTTTATTAATCATATTATGCTGTTTGTACGGTATAATATGTTTATATATAGGCAATAGTAATTCGGCACAATTTTTACGCATTCTCGGCTAGAATCTTGCCAATACTTTACGAACTCTTGTAAAAGTGTCTAAAGATATATTTTGATGGTTTTCAGATTAAGAGCAGTGTCGAATGACCTCTGCGTCAATTGTATCTACCAAATTATGTAAAAATGCTGCTGCGGCATGCTAGTGCTTTTAAACCTGTATTGTATTAAGTATTAGTTATATTATGTGGTGGTAAGCTCCTATCGAATTCTTCAAAATTTTCACTTTTAGAACTTTGTTCAGGCGTTTTTTGGATCCGGTGTCTAGGATGGTCTGCATCAATAAGCCTTATCCCACTATTTCTATCTAGTTTGTTTCAATTTTTGTTATTTCATTTTTATGTACTAAGTGTGTTTATTTAGAATTTATTCATTATTAATGCCGAAAACTATGACTGAAGCCTCGTCCAGTGTATAACAAAATATCAAACAATGTGCAAGGGTTTTAAAGTATGCTTTATAAAAAACCATTATCCGGAGCATTGTTTGAAACTTCATTCTTCGATTGTAAACAGTTTATGTGCGTTTTAAAATACCAACAGCGCCATTTACCGATATAGGATAAACAGGGGATAAACAGGGTGACTGGTAGGTCACTTTTGAAATTCATGGACTTGATAATTAGAGATCATACACGAAGAGAAAAAGATACTATTTTAATTATAGAATATATAATGTTACTATCTTAATTATAGAATAAATTTGTAGTGTAACACTATCATTTTCTTTCATCAGATATTATTTTAAAAAGTGTGGATATTTTTTTCAGACAGGACAATTAAATTTTTCCTTGCATCCTGTATTTATCTTTTAAACATATTTAATTGTTAAAAATATGTTAAAATCTTCCTGTTTTTCTGATCTATGTTTGTACTAGCTGTTGCAAAATATATTCTTAAAAACATTGCTTTATGCCCTGTTTTATGCCCTTTCTTAACACAGCTGGAAAACATTTCTATAGCACTTATCCGTACTATGTCCTGACTTGCCGCAGACGTTGTACTCTTTATTCTCGCAGGATCTCGCTATGTCCCCTGGTTTGTTTTACTATGCTACTCGGTAGGTGACTCTCTAGGCACTAGACGCCAAGCAAGCCACCTGTCTGTGCGGACGTAGCCTTGCTATTTTTTCTGATATATGTTTATACTAACTGTTGCCCGCGAGTTCATCCCCGTGGATACCGTAGTTGTAATTGGCCCCCTTTTACATGGCCAGTCAGGGAAATCTATTGGAGATTTAATTATACCACACTTCTTGAAATCATTCCTTTATTGTCTAAACTTGCACAGGAAATAGAGTATAAATATATTACTACATGATCACCACTTTCACATCTCGGTATGTATGAATTTTGCATTTTAAAAAACTAAATAAAATACAACTTCTATAAAATATTAGGTTATAAGTGACATCAAACAATGTGGAAACAATATACATATATATATATATATATATATATTACATAGATCTTGTTACTTTCACATTTGATAATTTTATAATTTACTTAACAATTTATTTTTTATTCTGTCCTTTAATAAATAAATGAAACGGATTTATTGGTTGATAATTACTTTATAATGTATTTTCTATTGTATATATAGAATTATAATTCTTATAATGTTAAAAATAATAATGAAGCTAATTGAGTAAAGAAATATATTTGGTAAAAAACAATAACGGTAAAGGGAAGAATATTTCAAAGAGTGACAGAACAATAGATATAAAAACATTTCAATAAGAAAACTACCTTTTGACAATGCTAAGGCCAGTATTCATAAGGGTATGACTACAACACCAGCCCTTAATTGAAATTTCTTTTATCTATCAAGTACCTTGTTCAAATTAGGTACAGCCCTGCAGTGAATTTATGATGTGCAACCCTACCTAAAGTCTTAGTCAGCATATCTGCACACATATCACTAGTAGGTACATATTTAATTTCAACAGTTCCATCAGCTACTTTTTCTCTTATAAAGTGAAAACGAGTATCAATGTGTTTGGTCCTATTATGATGTATAGGATTCATAACAATTTTATGTGCACTCTGACTATCATTACACAAAGTGACAGGCACTGTGGATATACCACTAACCTCGCGGATCAACCTCTGCAAGAAAGTTGCCTCCTTAGCAGCGGCTGTCAGAGCCATGTACTCTACTTCTGTCGAAGAGAGAGCCACAGTTGACTGCTTCTTTGATTCCCAGCTGATCGGGCCATAAGACAAGCTAAAATAAAAACCTGTATAAGATCTACGGTCATTAGGATCATTTGCCCAATCACTGTCTGCATAACCAGTCAGACTTATGTCAGTGCTCTTGGTATACGTGATACTATAATCCATTGTACCCTTTAAGTATTGCAGAACTCTTTTTGCTGCCAACCAATGGGATTTATCAAATCTAGTGAGAAATTGAATCAAATAACTTGTCGCAAAGATGATTTCAGGACGAGTATTTACGGCAACAAACATCAAACTTCCAATGAGGGATTGATATGGATAAGAGCACAACTCACCATTTTTATGCGGTTGCAACTTTACTTTTTGCAAAGGTGTAGGAGCAGGTTTACATTCAGTCATATTGAACTTGCGCAGAACGTTCATAACATACGTTTTCTGATTAATTTTGATAGTATTTTTGATATGAGAAACATTAATTCCTAAGTAATAATTTAGTAAACCCAAATCCTTTATACAAAAATATTTTTGCAAGTCACGTTTGACAACATCTGCCAACTTGTCATGCTTGTAGAAAATGATTAAGTCATCAACATATACTGCCAGTATGACAAGTTCCTTACCAAAAAAATTGGTATAAATGCATGATTCCGAAGGAATTCGATTAAATCCTAACTCAGAAAGAGTTTCGTTTAGCTTTGTGTTCCAGGCTCGGGGTGCTTGTTTCAGCCCATACAAAGATTTTTTGAGCAAACAAACTTTATTGCGTTGGCTTGGTTCTTCAAAACCATGCGGTTGAGCCATGTACACTTCCTCCTCCAATTCTCCGTTGAGAAACGCTGTATCCACGTCTTAGTGTCGCATTTTGAGACCCATATTTGCCGCAAGTGCAAACGTCTTACACAACGAAGAATTACGAACCACAGGCACAAACGTTTCACACAACCTCACTAATCTTGTTGATACTAGTATATTGAGACGCTTCCAACACCTACGGAATCTATCACTTCTCCGTTGGCGACGGTCACCTTACCAGAGTCCAGCGGTTTAATTTCTGCCAACCAATCACACCTCGAAGTCATATGAGAAGTTGCCCCGGAGTCAATGTACCAGGTATCCTTGTTACCTTTTGCTCCCAAAGCAGTTATTGATGTTGAGTCCTGCTTATTTTTCAGTTTATTGGGGCAGTTGTACTTGGTATGACCTTGCACGTGACAATCGAAACATACAACCTTCTTCTTCTTCTTTTTGTTAACATGTCGATTAGGTTGAGCTTTATTAGATTGCAACGCAGACTCATAATCATCAGACTTGGTTTTCGACATCTCATTTAGTAGTTTTGCCTTTACCATGTCCGTGGTATCCTCAATATTGCAATTTTCTAAAGCCATGACCAAGGGATCGAATTTAGGCGTTAGGCCTCCCAACAGTATCGCAGCCAAAGAAGAATCCTCGATTTTCTTACCAATGTCAGCAAGATCTTGAGCAGTACTAATTACAGAATTTATATACTCTTCAATAGTATTAAATTCATTAAGGCAAAAACGGTAAAGCTTACGTTCTAAAGCTAACCTTCTACCCATGCCCTTGTCTTCATAGGCGTTCTGCAACGACGTCCAAGCGGCTTTAGCACTGTCCGCACTTCTAACATGAGTAATGGCTCCTCCGTCTAATGTCATGAAGATTTTGGCTAGTGCTAACTCAACTTTACGCTTTCTCGTTGTCTCTGGGGTTTCATCTCCATCAGAATACCCCACCACAGCTTCCCAAAGCTGCTCATGCAGTAAGTAAAACCGCATTTTAAACTTCCAAGTACTGTAGCCTTCCCATCCAGAAAGCGTACGGATCGCTCCCATTCCCATCGCATTGCTGCTTGTGCCTGGAGATACTCTATCTCCGCTACCTTGCATTTTGCACAACAACGTAGCACAAATTTTTCGAGATTCGACTTATATTTCGTCGAAAACACACAATACAACTTTACAATCAGCTTTTCTTCAGAACATTCGTGCTGATAACGTGTTGAAAAATAATAGTGAAGCTGATTGAGTAAAGAAATATATTTGGTAAAAAACAATAACACTAAAGGGAAGAATATTTCAAAGAGTGACAGAACAATAGATATAAAAACATTTCAATAAGAAAACTACCTTTTGACAATGCTAAGGCCAGTATTCATAAGGGTATTACTACAACATATAAATACCACAACATTTTCATACATAAGTTAAAAGGATTCTCAAAAACATTTTGTATCAAATTTTACGTAATAAGTAACTACAAAACAAAGTTGACGCAACATTTATAAACACTGTCAGTTTCTCGTTTCAAAATATACATCAATTTGTTTTCTAAATCTGACGTAATACCATGAGACCTCTAAAATTCCCAACCTCCAACACAACTACCTCCTTATGAATGACATGGACTTAAATGACATGGATTTGGAAACATGGCTAAGACTGTCTGATTTTGTTAAATTGCTATTACGTCTCATTGCTATTGCATCTCAGAAATGATTTTAAAGGCTTTTTTGGTTCACCATGTGTTGGCACTGCAAATTTTCTACCAGAACATACCAAGAGTTTATTTTTTCTACATTAGTGTCCTACAATACTTTTTCGACCTTTAATATTTCCTGTATCTTCTCTCAATAACTACGTGTGTAATATAATAATTAAGTTATTTATCTGAAGGAGGAAGCAAGAAGTATAATATTTAATCAACGAACTTTCCTAGGTGAAGTTCTATCAAAATTATACGATGTCCTTCTTCCTGAAAGATAAGTAACAAAATCTCACCCACCCAAGATACCTTAAGTTATTGATACAGGAAATACAGATCTTCAAAAGATATTTAACTCTAAACAAAATGACGAGGCCCGATAGAGCTGCATAGACTAAAGCGAGTGACAGAGATGCAAATTGAATCTTATATATATTTTTTTAAACTTCTATTCTTTTGAACCACATTTCCGCTAGTGTTTTGTTTCTGCCTTCTGTTGGACTTCTGTTGGTCAGGAAACTTGCTGTTAACAGGGTTTCCCCCCTACAAATATTTTGAAACCTTCCCGTCAAACATTAGTGCCCTTGTCCTTTCCACCAGGGTTCGGTTTAGTCTTTCTGCTTTTCCATTAAGTTGAGGCGTGTATGGTTTGGTTGCATCCAGTACTATTCCTTTAGCTTGGCACCACGCATGTAGGTTATTGCTCGAGCACTCCCCCCATTATCGCATCTTATTTTCTTAACTTAAGGTTTTAGAGGGTTTATAATTAAACTCATAAGCAAAGGAAGAATTAGTGGGCTCGTGAAATTTTTTATTTTTATCTACAATTATTTCATAATTTTGACAATCAGAGAGAAGGATGTCGATAGGGTCAATTTCTTGAACCGCTAATACAACTGAATAACAAGGACTGATGTTACGTATAAGTATTTCAAGTTGTTCGCTTTCAGGCAGTTTTCGAGTTAGTCGTTCAAACATACTAAACATTGTAGCGGCCTTGTGTACGATTTCTAATAGAAGTAAGCAATTTGTAATCAAAATCTGGAGTGCTAAAATCTTAAATACGTATGCTCCATAATTCATCCCAGGTAATGGTAGGGCAACAAGCGTTTTGAAATCTGACCCAATGTAAAGCATTCCCTGTAAAAATTTCGAAAGCTTGGTCTACTAAATTATTTTTAGGAATGTATCACGCAATGCGGAATTCTTCCACTCTTTGTAGAAAGGAATGAGGGCATCCTGTACCAGCAAAAGTAATTTTTATAATATCCTTTATATACAAAGTGATAGTTAATGAAGGTTGATCAGAAGAACTAGTATTAATATCATTATTTCTTCTAGGATTATCAGGAGGGTTAGGAGGGATACATATATTATGGCTTGGAGGTTCTACCATTGGAGTAAAGAAAGTGGAATTTTCGTATCGCTTTTCGAGGATTTCAAATCGAGATTTAAGAGAATCGTAACGTTCTTTAAGTTCAGGAGCTGTGAGTATGTCAATGCGTTCTAGTCTCAGGAAAGGATGGTTAAAGAAGGATTTAATTTTAGGCGCGTATTTAAAATTGGTAGAGTCTATGTTATCAATCTTTGATTCTAAGTAAAATAAAGTTGATTCAGATTCCGCTAAGTCATCTTCTACGGGTAGGGGAGAGTCTAAAATATCACAGGATAGCATAACAGAGAGACGTATTTTGTGTTTTAATTGTATTACGGTTGAGAGAGGCTCTTCAAGTCTGATCTTAACTTCGTATTCTAGTTCTGGTTTATTTAAAAGCTCAAATTTAATAAGCCTCGCCATTTTAATTAAAAATTTAAAAAAAAATTATAAATAATTGGTAAGTATAAAAAAAGGTGGAGTAGAATTAGGTAAGTGGTGAGTAAAATGAGGTTACTTCAATAGCCTACCGAGGTAGAGCTATCTGCATGAGGTACGTCGTCGGATACTCTCCTTCGATACCCTCCGTAAGTCAGTAATCAGCAACCAACCGTGTGACTCAGAAGAGTTTTCAACACGCGGAATAGTCACTGATTTTGTGAGATATTCACGTGGGAATACCGTAGGTGTCTATTGTCTGATTATATGGGATGAACGGTGAATATGTTAAGAGTACTGTAAGAGTACCTAACGGAGTAGAGTTTACAGCAAAGTGGACTAGGTAAGCAAAAGTAGAGAACAAATAGAACGACAAAAAAAAAGTTTATAGCCAAATGAAGCCGAAAAAAAAGTACCCATCTAAAGTGGTATTTTAGAATTTAGGGGAGAGCACGACTAAGGGAACTTCCGTCGGGTGCCAAACTGTCGTGTTACCTATAGTAAGAGCCTAAATAACCTAATATTTAAAAGAAATGATATAAGAAATAAAGAGAATAAAGTTAAAGTTAGTGTATTTACAAATAAGAGGTTACAATGTTATATAAAAAGGCACTATTTCACTTTAAGTTCACTAATAGATTTTTTATATACACTGAGATCATCCAAAATGAGCTATAGGTGTCCAAAGGTTTCCAGATTCCAAGGCTCCAAGGGTTTATACGTGTACTATAGTATTAAACTTTTATTATTTATCTCCAGTAGGCTCTCCTTGTTTCTCAGATAAGTGTTATAAATCGAAAAAGCCCTGAGAGCAGATTACCACTCCTTTTATATCTCCAAATTCGTTCGACAGTTGTAAATTTTCATGTTTGAGAGACGTCCATTCTATCATCGACCAGCGTCTGTCACTTCTCGAATTAGGTTTTAGTCTCTGGAGCAGCGGTTGTGGTATTGTAACTCTCTTGCTTCTAAATGTGCAAGTCTCAGAATCGTATATACTTATTATAGTAATAATTTTAAAAATGATTGAAAGAGAAATGAATATGAAACCTAATAACAGTTTATAAATTATCTGTACTGAAAAGCGACATAAGCAACATGACAAATTTTAGAGTTGACAGGTAAACAAACAACATTTGGTTTTAATAACATTTTCAGATACAAAAATATAAAGAAACCAACAATAATTCTTAAAACAATACGCCAAAATGAATGAGCTAAAATTACCAAAAGCATGCAACGTGACTTAACGTGCAAGGAAAATATTAACAAACATAATGGAATACAAATCAGTAAGTAAACAGAATATATAATCAGGGTTGCCTGTAAGAGATCATCTTTCGATGATAAGGCCGCCTATTGTGCTCTGTATCTTAAAAATTGTTCTGTATAAACACTCTTTAGTTTTGTGTACAATGAAGAATAAATAAATATATATATTACAAAGTAAATATGAGGTCGAAGATGAAAGCACACGGGCCTGTTGAAAAACTGGCTCTTCATTAAATATTTCTCGAACAAATTACTGCCGGAGCGGTAATATTTGGCGGTAGATTTTATATTAAGAGTGGTAGCTAGCCAGTCGATCCCTCGGATTACGACACGATCCGAGTGCCGATCCGATACTTAAATTTAAATAGACCGTATAAACATCCTTGACTTGACAGCTAGTACCCGTGCTTAGCACAAGAATATCCACCGCCACCGGGATTCGAACCCAGTTCCTCTGGCATTGAAGGCAATGTATGTTACCACTACACCAGCTGGTCCTCAAATTATAAACGTAAACTTTTGTTAACATCTTAAAAAAAACATATGTAGTAAAAATATTCATGTCATTCATTGCTACCTTTTACATAAATCGTCTACGTCAACAACAGTTCGTAAATTTTCATTTGGAGGGACAATGATGTCACAGTTACTATGCGTTGTCTAGCTAATTAGTGACGTGCGTTGACAAATAAAGGCCATCACACTTTTATCAATTTCAAAGAATACAAGTACCTAGGTGTTAAAAGAAAACAACAGTCGTGTGTCGCTATTCAAAAAAAATATGTTGGCAGTTACACTTCTATGCTTTTTTCTTTCACTGGGCTGAAACCACTAGGTACACTTCATTATTTGATCTGATTAATAAATTACTTTAATTAGGACTGATTCAATAGAATTAATCTTTCTTATGCTATTTCTATATCTTCATCAGTGGAGTTCATATTGAAAATATAAGGAAAGAAGAAATACAAATAAATATTAAGTAAAATAAATGACGATTCATCACCCTAATATCATAAGCCGTTTAGTCAGTGGGAATAAAAGGCTGCCGAAAACAGGTCTCAATTTTGTGAAATATTTAGAAAAAAAGATTTTCTTGGCAAAGACAATTTGGGACGAGTCTCAAACATAATTTTTGTATGTTTCAAAAATTATGTTATATTTTTCAAATTTCTTTATATAATCATAAAAAATGTAAGAATAAGTTAGTGTTTTCGATTTTCAAAATGCTGTTGCTTCAAAATAGGGGTCTGATTTGAAGTGGGGCGTTTTAATAATCAATTTTTACAATATGCCCCACCATGTATTGCGCAATATGCCGCGGGGTCTTATTATTGTTTCATGTCTTCTATTTTCTTATCCACCAAAGAGCATTCAGTCAACTTGTTGGTTTATGGCTTATGTCTCCACTGCACCCAGGCGAGAGACTTATGGCCCTGCAGTAGGCACATAAAAAAGGATTGTGATGGTTTTCATACTTCAGACATTACCACAAAGAAGCCCACAACGTTCTTGTGGAAGATATGGTCAGGCGAAGAGTTACTCAATGAACTAAAGCAAAGAACTTCCCATCACATAGCTTAGCTGTCGATCCCGTCTAAAATCCTTAGCATGGTTATTGTAGGTAGATATAGGTATAGGGCCTTTGTACCTCTTCTTTGCAAAAAGCAGGCTGGTTTGCAACCCAACCGATCATACAGGGACCAGATGATAAAGACCAGAGAGACCTTGCACATAATCCTCGAGCAGGCATCAGAATGGCAAGGTAGTGTACTTCATCTTTGTTTACTTCGTGTGTTTTGTTTAGCATATAGACATAGAATTTCTTCGATGGTGGGGAACAACTAAGTAAGACCAGGAGACTTTGTAATAATAATCAATATATTTGTTTTAAAATATTACCAACACATTTATCAATAGAATTATAAAAAGATACATCTCAACAGTTTTGTCGGTTATACAAGAAGTGTTTTCACAACAACAATGCTGCGCATGTGCAGAGCTGATTGTCACATACACTTTAATTCAAAATGGGAACGGGTCATCGACCCTCCACCGAGAAGGTCGAATACCTCCCTCAACACACCCCCTCAATCTGCTGCACATGCTGACCATTCTGACAAACAAAAAATTTTAAAACTGCTATGGAAAATTCCTAATACATTGCGTATCTCAAATTTATCTATTCAATGTTGTCTCCCTGTCTACCTCTTGACATAACATTCACATTGCAAAACCTTTCTACCTCTCGAGCTACTAACTTCATTTAATATCAAAACCTTCTACTATCATTAACACCTACTCGACCCACCAATTACAAATTCTATCCTCAAATATCAAAACCTTCAATTACCTTTAACATCCACTCGACCTACCAATTACACGTTCTATCATTTTTCCAACACGCAGTTAAATTCAAAAACAATTAACCTATTAAATTTACAAATAATTAACCTACTAACTCATCACGACAAAAAATTAATTTCTGATATATAAACAAATCACAAAATATAAACTAAATTCAATAATACGTAAAAAATATAATAAACGTAAAATTGTGATAGAAAACTTAATGCCAATCCAAAGTATTTTTGTCCCTCCGGACTTTTAGGTCTATTTCCTTGAATGTCCAGTGTGTCCACTAGGTCCACTTCCTTGAACGTCCACTTCCTCGAACGTCCAATTTCTCGAACGTCCACTAAATAACATTAAAAAACATTAAAAAAGTATATGGGCTAAGGTAACAACCGGATGGACTCCACGCCACAGCACCAAAAGGAAAAGAGAGGAAGACAGTTGAAGAGGTGATCAGATGGGAAATGCTTCCTGACGAAAAAATAAAAAGCAATTAGTCAATTAAAAAAACAAAAGAACTTTATTACTTCAACAAAACAAATTCTTGAAATTAACACTTAACCCTTAAAAATTAAAGAAACAAAAGACCTTTATTTTTTGTACAAAAAATACACTTAAAATTCCCCGATTTAACCCTTAAAAAATAAATTCCCTAACATGTCTTTAGCTTCGACTTGCAAGCCATCCGTAAAAAAATTATTTTTTTGAGAAATTCTGTCGACCCTAAAACGCCATTGGATAGGTTTTTCAACAGTCTTTTGTACTTTTTATCAAATAATATGTCATGGCTTTTCCTGTTCTTTTTTTTTAATGTCTCGAAATAACTTCTTTTGATTTTGCAATCATAGTGGGCAGCTTCATTTTTCAAGGAATATATACATAAGTATAAATTCGGCGATTTAGGGATCCTGGAATTTAAACGGCGATGCCAGCCTTCTAGGGAGTTGGTAGTGCGGTGTTCATCTAAAGCACAACTCAACATTTCCGTATTTTTGTTTGCCCATTGACGACGGTAATATTTTTTGAATTTCATCATTTCAAAAGACAATGGAGCGACATCCCATATCTCATTTGACGTATCAACAATTCTATTAGCGGGTAAGAGCGGTAGCAGGGCAATCATCCGAATGATGTTCCTACCTTCTTTTGTTTTTTTGATTCCAAATTCTTTGGCTTTTCGCCAAATTGCTTTATTATAATGGTAGAAACATCCTCGTACCTGCACATCTGGAAATATTGTACGTACTGCGTTTATGGGGGCCACTTCGTAATCACATTTAAAACGGTGTATTTCCAGACCCAGTTTAATTTTGATTAATTCAAACACTCTGCAATACGTCTCTTCTGATTTATTCGGCATTAAGACGAAAATTACCGGCACGACATTTGTTGAAGAAATCGATGACCCTAGATCAATATGTAACGTATATATTTGATAAAATGGCGGTGGTGCACTCTGAAAAGTACCATCAGCATAATAAACTCCTTTGTAGATTTTTAAGAACTTTATAGCGGTTGGTGAGGCAAAAATTAAATTTTTTTCGTCTGTGCCGTCTTCACATATTAAAAAACGATCATTCAAAGTTTCTGATAATTTTACGTCATTCAATGAATTGAAACTCAGCTTATCCACTTTTAAGTAATCCTTCCTAGCTTTATAACATCCATTCTTTTTTGAAACAAACAATGGTATCGCTTCCATGTATTCCTCGCCTTTCTTTTTCAATTCTTCGAAATTTTTGTCGAAGATTTTTTCGACGGGTCCAAATTCCTTACATACGTCCATTTTGCATTTATCCATTGCCATATCCACATCGTTTTGTATTATATCCGGTTTACAAGTGTGTGTCTTTTCTCTTATTACCCTTTTGTCCTTACATGTGATCGTTGCTGAACAGACTTCCCGATTCCAGCACCTCCATAGTATCGTTCCCATTTTGTTCTTTCTGCTAACGTTATATTTGAATCCATTTCTTAACAGCGTTGTTTTTCCCTTTCTACTTTTAATGAATACTATATTATCGTCCATGTCACCAACGAAAAATAATTAAATTATAATTTTAATACAACAGAAACCAAAATCAAGTGATGACAGAATATGACATCTATCAGGTATAATTTATTATAATCAATAACTTTCAAGTGGCCAGTTACTTAGTAAAAAGATTATAATACACGAGAGTTATTAAACCTACTTCATAATTGTGCCAAGTGTTGTGCAATTTATTAGACTAGTAGAGGAGTAGACTTTCCATGAAGTGGTTGTTCGGGGAATGGACGTTCCAGGAGTGGACTTTCGGGGAATGGACGTTCCAGGAGTGGACTTTCGGGGAATGGACGTTCAAGGAAGTGGACCTAGTGGACACACTGGACATTCAAGGAAATAGACCTAAAAGTCCGGAGGGATTTTTGTAAACCTTGTTATTTTATCAAAAATTCAAACTTATTCTCGTTTCATGTCAACACGTTGCTGTTGTTTGTTTAAAAATAAAACCAATGATTCATTAACTTAAAAAAATTAAGTTTAACTATTACCACAATATTTCCACGCCCTCTCAAATGTATCATTACATTAGTTTATGCACCCCCCTAAACGTTGTTTGTACATACGCACCCCTTAACTTTTTATTAAAACTTATAATATGAATTGGCTGGACTTCTTAAGTTTACATCACGCCTTTACATAACATATCTTATGCAAATATTACACCTCCTAATAAAAACTTGCATGCCAATTCCCCATATATTGACCAAAAAAACATTTAGTTCACTTTTGCCCGCACTTATATCTAACACTCACTCTGATACGAGTTTTCTTTGACACTTCTCAAATTTTACAGGTGGCAAACACTTTGTGAGTATGTCTGCTATCTGCGAACCCGTTGGACAATATTTAACTGTTATTTCTTTTGCATCAATCTGATCTTTTAGATAGTAGTATCTCAAATCTATGTGTTTACTTCTTTTATTCATGATTCCTGTCTTCATAAGCCAAATAGCTGACTGGTTGTCCACTTTCGTTTCTATTTCTAATTTTGCATTCGTTATTTCAAATATGAAATCTCTGATAAACAAAAGTTTTTTGCAGCATTCTTCTGCGGCTATATATTCTGCTTCCGTAATTGATAGCGCTACTATTGGCTGCTTTTTTGAGCTCCATGCCATTGGTCCACCGTTCAGCCAGTTCACCGTTCAGCCAAACCGTTCAGATCAGGTTCACGTAACCCGACGTGCTACGCCTAGTGTCTGGATCCTCCGCAGATTCGCAATAGCCTCGAAGCACTTTATCACCTTCACCAAAGCAAATGCCTTTATTTTTCGAACCTTTTAAAAATTTAAAAATCGTTTTTACATTATTTAAATCATTCAAATTTGTAGCACTTTGTTGACGCGAGCAATACCCTACATGAAAACTAATGTCTGGCCTCGTTTTATTTGCCAGATATAATAAAGATCCTATCATTTCCCTTTAGAGTTCATGACTCTCTGCATCTATTTTCATCTTTGGGTGTTGTTCTATCAAAATGGTTGGGGTTTTGGACTCTCTTGCTTCATTCAAGTTAAATTTTTTCAAAATATTTTCAATATAATTTTTCTGACAAATTTTAACTCGTTCCTTCTTTTGTGTTATATCCAACCCAATATAGTTAGATACTTCTTCGCAGATTCTTAGTCCAAAACCTTTTCATAACGTTTCACTACATACAGCCTCCTTCTCTCTCGCCAGCTACTAATCCATCAACTACAAAAATCGCAATAAATATTCTTCTTTCACCTTCCATTACAAAAATACATTGATCTAACTTTGATTGCTTAAAACCCATTTTTATTTAATATATAAATTTAATGTTCCACATTGAAGGAGCTTGTTTTAACCCATACAAACTCTTATTTAGTTTGCAAACTTTATCCTCTTTGTTGCTGTAACCTTTTGGAACCTTTAAATAAATACACTCCTTTAAATCTCCATTTAAAAATGCTGTTTTAATATCAAACTATTTCATTTTTATTTTTTTATTTGCAGCTATTGACAATAATACTCTCAAGGAATTTGTATTAACTACAGGACTATATGTTTCATCGTAATCTATTTAATATTTCTGTTAAAAACCTCTTGCGACTAGACTTGCTTTGTATCTTCCATCTGACTTGACTGTGAAGATCCATTTGCTCGTTATTACTTTTCTTCCTTCCGCTTCTTGCTTATCCACAAAGATTCAGATATTATTTTCTTCTAAAGATTTCATTTCTTCTTCTATTGCTTTCTTCCATTTATCTGTTTCTCTTGATTCTATTGCCTCCTCATATGTTAACATCAAAACTTCCGTATCAATATCCATAACATAATCTTTATACCTTGTAGTGTTACCTTAAGTAAAGGCCTAAGTAACCTACTATTTAAAGGAAGAGAGAAGAGAAAAATGATAAAGTTAAAGTTTATATATTTACAAATAAAGACTTACAAGATTGTATAAAAAAACACTTTCTCACTTATAGTCCACTAAAATTTTTACATATTTATGTACACTGCAATTTTCCAAATGAGTAGGTTTCCAAAATAGTTTTCCAGAGTCTTGAACATCAAGATTTTATGCGGGTATACGTATGCTATTGTATTGAGATTTTGGTATTATTTTCAGCATGCTCTCCTTCCTCACTGATAGGTGTAATGATCTCAAAAGCCACGATATCAGCTCGCCACTCCTTTTATATCCTCGATTTCGTTCGACAGCCGTAAATTAATTTATGTTTTGAGAGACATCCATTTTTCATCGGCCAGCGGCTGTCACTTCAATTATCAAGGAGGTTTTAGTCTCTGGAGCAGCGGTGGTGGTATGGTAAAAGTGGAGCTGATACTTCTCTTGATTATAAATGTGCAAATCTTAGAATAATTTATATTAAAGTAATAATTTAAAAATTAATAGAAAAAGAAATGAATATAAAACATAATAACAGTTTATAAATTATCTGTATTGAAAAGTGACATAAGCAACATGACAATTTTTAGAGTTGACAAGTAAACAATAATATTTACATTTCATAATAGTTTACAACATTTGCAGCTATAAAATAAAAAATAACAAAAATAATGCCTTATAAAACAGTAAGTATATTACAACCTTTCTGGTAACCTTCTATCTCTTTCTGGTTGAACTCTTTTAAAATTATTTTCCACCGCTCGACTTTCCTCGTTTTCTACATTACCATTTTCATTTTCCACTCCTCGACTTTCCTCAATTTCTCCATTACTATTTCCATTTTCTGCTACTCAATTTTCCTCAATTTCTTCCCTATTACTTCCATTGTCTGCCACTCGACTTCCCTCAATTTCTTCACTATCAAAAAATACTTCACTTTCTTCTTGTTGTATATCGTTATCAAAATTTAAATTATTTTCAAAATTGTTTCTATTATTTACAATATTCTTATTGCCATCTCTTTCATTTGTTTTTCTGACACTTTCTACGTCTTCTCGACACCCTTCATTGTTATCTGTTAAATTTTGCCTTGTTTCATCTTCTTCTGATTGTTCATCTTCAACCAATTGCCAGAGTCCTTTTATTTTAACCATGTTATCTTCATCTTCTAAATATATTCCTTGTTCTTCTTCGTTTATTCTTACATCCCTCGCTCTTTTTATCTGTTTCTTGTTATCTACCCAAATTTTGTAACCGTTTCTAACAAAGCCGATAAGTATTCCTTTGCCGCATCTTTCATCAAGTTTTCTTAAGCCAAAATTTATATTGTATTATGCTGTAGATCCAAATCTTCTGATGTTTGATAGGTTGGGTTTTATTTTGAACCACATTTCCGCTGGTGTTAAGTTTCTGCCTTCTGTTGGACTTCTGTTGATGAGGAAACTTGCTGTTAATAGTGATTCACCCCGCAAATATTTTGGAACCTTCCCGTCGAACATTAGTGCCCTTGTCCTTTCCATCAGCGTTCTGTTTAGGAGGCGTGTACGGTATGGTTGCATCCAGTACTATTCCTTTAGCTTGGCACCACGCATGTAAGTTATTGCTCGAGTACTCCCCCCCATCATCACATCTTATTTTATTTACTTTAGTATTAAAATGATTTTCCGCTAAATACACAAATGATTTAATTTTTTCAAGGAACTCACTTTTGACGGCGATCAAGTGAACGACACAAAAATGCGTAAATTCATCTAAAATGGTAATAAAATGTTTTTTTGTTGTCCCAAATGGGAACTTCGATCGGGCCGAAATGTCAGTGAATTATTTGTAAAGGGAATTTAGCTTTCGTTCTGTTATTTGTAAACGGTTTCCTAGTCATTTTAGCTTTAGTACAAATTTTGCAAAAATTTTTTGAATATATGTTTTTTCCCCAATTTTGATGACATTTACCAGTTTAGCCAGACGAGACACCTTGGATACGTGACCTAGTCTCCGATGCCAGATGTTGACACTTTCTGTTAGTAACGCTTCGTCAGTATAATTGGCCAAGAACTCAGTTTTATATAAACACGTATTGGTTTTATAACCAATTAGAATCGGTTTGTTTTTAAAAATAATACATACCTTGTTTTCTCTTAAATGAACGTTAGCATTAGCGCATGCAATAGGTACAACTATTTTCTCTGAAATTTTTATTATATTTTTATTGTTGAAAAAATGTGAAGATGCTGCATCTGAGTCAATTACTGCTTTTATTCTAATTTTGAAATCTTCGAATTTAAATTGTTGTTCCTGCAGAATTTTTCTATATGTCCCTTTTTGTGACATGTTATTTCCAGAAAACAATTTTTAGTTTTATGATTGTTTTTCTTGCAAATCTCGCAGCCTTGTCTACATAATCTAGCTATATGACCTGGTAGACCACAGTTAAAACATTTCCTCTCATCTGTCCTAAAGGCTTGATTGTCTATTTCATGTGAACTACTAGTTATATTTACCATATTTATTTCTTTCAATTTTTGCACCTTTTTAATTAAATTATATATTTTTTTTTCATATTTTGTAGTTATCTCCCTAATAATTGCTTTAAAGTAATTTAAATTTTCAGGTAAAATATTAACTGCTTTATTTATTAGCATTTCTTCAGAGATGCTATTCAGTTCTGCAAAAAGTTATCCAAATTTATAAAAAAATGGTAGTCTGTTGGAGCAAGGTCCGGGGAGTACGGTGGATGTCTTAAACATTCCAATTGAAGCTCCTTTAATTTGGTAGCAGTCTGTTCCTGCAGTGTGGTCTTGCGTTGTCCTGAAGCAGCAGTGGCCTTGTGCGATTGAACAGTCTCAGTTGCTTAGCGGCTAGTTTATCCATCATTATTTGAAGCTGACTACATAAGATATCTGCAGTAATCGTCTGGCCAGATTTAAGGAAGCTGTAGTGCACCACACCGGCACTAGTCCACCAAACGCTGTAACTTTTTTCTAGTTAATTTTCTCTTCGGGCAGAATTTGGATGATTCACCGGGGTTTAGCCATTGCAATCTGCGCTTCCTATTATCGTAGAGTATCCACTTTTCATCATAGGTGATTCGATTTAAAATCCCTTCATTATTTTGCCGGTTCAGTAATGTAACGCAGCAGTCGACGCGCGTTTGTCGGTTTGTTTCACTCAATTTATGAGGTACCCATCTTTCGAGCTTTCTTATCTTCCCAATTTGTTTCAATTGGATTAAAACAGTTTTATCACTAACACCACAGCCTACGGCTTACTCAGACGTAGTTTGCGATGGATCCGCTTCCACAATAGCCTTCAATTCTTCATTGTCGACTTTGGTCTCCGGCCGTCCACGGGGATTGTTCTGTAGGTTAAAATTTCCAGAACGAAAACGTTGGAACCAAAAAACGCACTGTGCTTTCTCTAGCGACACCACTGCCATACACAAATTAATTCTTCGAACCGTTTATGCAGCACTGGTGCCACGGCGGGACTCATATTCGTAAATAACACGAAAATTCAATGTCGCGGAGAAAAAACGAAAAGTAAAAGAAACAAAAGACATACAATTTTCGAGACACAAATTGATGAGTAAATAGTTTTAGAAATTCAGAGTTCAAAACCAAAGAAGAGATATTTGAGATTAAAGTAGCCAGTACGACAAAACACCAATTTCATTTGTAAGGACCTAATAGAAAGATAAGTCGCGAAACGTTTTATTCTGTATTTGTCGTCATAGAGGGAATTAAAGATTGAAAAAAACGGGCAGCAATCCTGAGTTGGGCGTTTTAAAAGCAATGGGTCATTTTGTAAGCATGGTGGAGCATATATTACCTCAGGTCGGCTGACAAAACGCCCTATTACATTTTTTTAAAACAATGTGATTTACTACATTTTATAATTATGCTAGCCATTTTGTCGATTGCCATAAAATATCAAAGATTCTGTAAAATGTTATGCAATAATAAAAACAATCAATAAACGTTTCTTATATATTTTTTGGAAGATCAAAAAAAGTGGGGCGTATTACCAGGTAAAAAAATGAAATGACCCTACATCAAATTGTAAAAATAGTAGAATCATTCTTCTTTTTTATATCTCACTCTTTGTTAACAAGATGTGAAGAAAATACCTACTAATGCTGAGATTTATAGTCTGTCTCAACTTGCAGCCAAAGCCGTCTTTGTGGAGTAACTCAAAACATCATCATAATCATTCGTGTGTCTACGCACGACCGAGTTATAGATAGTTTTCATTCATTCTATCTTTGCGGTTTTGCGTGAGACTGCCCGAATCGTTCGCCGGTTTCTGTCGATTCTGATTGATGGTCGGGTCTTTTCCGCCGAAAATTGTGTAGATTTTTTGGGATGCAAAATAATAGTAACGCATTGCTAGTAATAGGCAAGTCGTTGAAGTCGTTAATCGGATGCTGCCCCAACATTTGGAGAGCAGCTATGATCTTGCCAAGACGATCTTGGCTATGGAGGTATGTTGGTTTAGTGGTGCCATGGCTGCTCCAAGCCTAACTGCTGGACTTGTTACTCCTTGAAGTAACGCTACACCAGCTTGGAAAAGGAGGATTGAGCGTCGTATCAATCAAGCCAGGCCAAGGATTGTGCGTTTTATATATAAAGCTTCAATCACTAATAAATAACAAGATGCACAGCCCCATCCAATCGATTCAATGTCAAATACATTTCTTGAGGCTGAGCTCAACCTCCTGTCCGTTTCCTCAAGTTTACAGCAGGGCCAAATTCTCCAAAATTATCTTTAATTACATAAGAACTATTTTTGTTTCGTCAATGTCTTTCGTCAAAATCTTTACACCTGGATATTGATTTTACCTGTCAGGGCAGTTTTAGTATCTGAAAGTTGAGTTGGGGTATTTAAAGAACATTTGAGTTTAACACACATTTATTTTGTTTCACACTTTCATTCGAAGCGATTTACATACAACAAGTCAATAAATCGCAGAAGAATGAAGCTGTCCACATAATTATCATCGAACTTCACTTTGTAAGTTCGTTTGATTTCTAATAAAATGCGATTAACACATCCAAAGCAAATAGAAGAAGTGAATTAACAGAATACAGTGAAATAATTAAAAGAAAAAAATCATTATCGAAATCATTAGTGAATAAGAAGCAAGCTTTCACGAAAATAATTTAAAAAAAATGTATTTTACTAAGATTTCCAACAAATGCCAAACAGCAATTCTTTTGGATGAAACACATTCCGGCTTCTTTTACTCTTAGTTTCTTTATTTCTTTATGAATTAGCTTGGACAAGTATTTATTTATTAAGAACTGTTTGATGATCTTCCAGGTATCAAATAATTTAAATGCGTTTATTCAAAACAAATTTAACACTGTCCCTTGCTCAGAGCTTGATTTTGGTCCGGATTCAAAATGAATTATTTTTCTGCATTTGGTTGGAAAATTCCTAACGACTACAGAAGTATACAGCATCCGAGATCGACTGCTTAGCATTCTTTCCGAAACACTTATATCGCTCATAAATACTAATTGTAAATTAAGTAAATAACTATTTTGTCACTCCTCACGTTGTACTTTAGTTTCTTTGACTTTAGTACAACGATACAGAATTGTTATTCAAAGGATTCGTAAAAGCTACCTAGGGCTTTGTTCTGATTTGCACTTTACATGAAATTCATTGGATATTGCTGTCATTACTCTTATTTTGGTCTTTGGATATCAAATCGTGTAGACCTTAGGAAAATAATAAGAAAATGAATCGAATATAAGAACTCTTTATGTTTGTACCACTTATAACACTTTGGTTTACGTATTATATTTATATGAGTTTTATAAGTAATCAGTTAATATGGTGCTAAGTCAACGAGCTTTGGGTTCACGACTAGCGATAAACACTGGCCACGCCACACTGCGCTCCGCAGTTCCTTATGAATAAATTATAATGTGCCGGCAGGTGGAATGACCTGGCACAAAATGTTTTGATGGAATTGCTTTAATTGGACGTTATCTGTTTTAATATCAGTCCGGTGTTTCGTTTTCAAAATATGAATTTGTTACTGACTATTCACACCATTCCTCCGCATATAATTACTAATTTATTGTCTCGAGAAAAAAAGAAAACGAATATCTGACCGGAAGTGAAATACGATTAATTGTTTCTTGTTAGCTTATAAAGGCTTTGAATGTTGTTTCGATAATTCTTTGTTAATACAAACAGCATGAGAATGACGGAACTCTTTTGGATGAAATCATTATTAATCAAATCGTTATCAAACGATCTTGAATTGAATGGCATTTTATATTGGTATAATAAATGTGTACTATGAAAAAAGTGTGCATAAAAAACTGCACGCCACTGCGGTATAAGTGTTTAATTTCTTAGTATTGACACTAATTGTAGAGCAACAAAAAGACTCTCACGTACCTACAAGAAAATATGCGGGCACTTAGTAACACCGCCAAGCTTGACTTGTAACCCTAGGCAAAAAGCCTACTTATGACAAGTTAGGGTGACTTGATGGCTGTGCTTAAGTGCCATTGTTTAGTTGTGTTCTGTTTTTATTAGCCGAGAAAGTATTCACACTTTTTAATTTCTAAGTGAAGAATATTTAACTGGTATATTTAGAATAAAAAGCTTTATGTTGAACGTATTCATGGCCAAATATATTTTACTTACAACAAGTTACTGTTATTAAAACAAATTTTTCAAAAAAGCTGTTTAACCTTTTCAAGGTAAGTATTGTTATAACATTTTATATAATAACAAAATGATAATAAGGTAGCCGGTGACTGGGTATGATAATTATAATATTATAAGGTATAAATAATTCAATGGGCTATCGCTGGAAAGAGCACGCGACGCACTTCCGGAGCTCCAATTAATGTTGAGACAATGTCTACTTTGTAAAAAAATAATTCACGCTATGTTTTGTTGTTAAAAAAACTTTTATAGTAGAAAAAATCTAAGCCATTTTCGGTTATTTACTGAACTGATCTGAAATAATTTTAATAAACTTAATTTTTATTTGTTTCTTTGATTTATCATAATTACTTTTATTTACTATTCGAATAATCAATTGTTCCATTTAAGGCCGATGATTATTTCGCATATTCATTGTTGGCGTTTTACAAAACAGGCGCTAAAACCAGGTTTATCCATATTAATATAAGCAATTCGCAACTTAATTAACAATATTTAGCATTCAAATATTATTGATTATTGCCGGACATGCAATTTGACTATAACTTGAAATGCAAACAATAACCAGCTGTACAAGAGCAATAATACATTATAATACATATTTTTGTTTATGGTCAGGGGGTTGCTTTTTTGGATCTTATACAAAAGGTAACTGTCCTTTTTAAACTATTAAGTATGCTGTTCCCTAAAAAACTTTTAAGTTTATCACTGCTTAAATACCTTTATCTTTTTCTTTGATTTATTTCAAAGAAATAATCTTAACAGATTTTGATTTAGTTTTTACTAAACTAAGAATACTTAAAAACTGTTGCTTAAGAAATTTTAATAAATTTGTCACAAAATAAACATGCCTACATGTAATTAATTATCCGCAGTTAGTTTAATCAATTAATTATGCACAACTCCAAAAAAACAAGACTAGTCTAAGAATATCTTCGATCAAACTATTGTTATGTGCCATGTCTTCTGTTAATCCAAGTGCTTTTTTGTTTTGCTTTGTAATACGCTAAGTAAGTAGTGTTGAAAATGTCATAACGATATCGTAAGACATTATACGCGAATACCTTACATCGCATTTATGTCCAACAACTGCGACTAAACATTACTAAAAACGTGTATTCAGACAAAATATTTCAGATTTTTCTACAGAATTTTAATGGCCTAAAGTCAAAGTGCACAAGTCATTTCATTTCGATGTCATTTAATTGATATATGAATACAAGTCTTGTCATTTTTTAGAATGGTCAAATTTAGTCTTGCCCACAATAAATGAAAATAAAGTATGTAGCAATTTATAATTAACATTCGCTAAGCACAGAATTATAAAACTTCAAAGCTTCTACATACTGAGAATTTCCAATATTCAATAACAAATAATTGCCGATTTTATCTGATAAACAAATCGTAAATTAAACTGCAAATCTTTTTAGTTCCAGCTTATCAGCCCATAGAATTAATGCGATCAAGGTAGTTTTTGTTTCTTTGTGACAACCTTTTAGCTTAAGCAGGTGGTCCGCATAGACTTACACTTAAGGGAACTTATCTCTATTATATCGCTCGAGCAGATGTAAAACTAGCATTTAGCTGAAGTCGTTCATTTTATTATGTAGGACAAGTAATATTAATAAGCTTTATTAATTAGACGTTATTAATGATACTGCCTTACGACTTCTTTTTTGTTTCAACTTTTTTGATTAGATACCATAATTTTTAGTATTAGTATAAACTGGAATATTTATGTCTACTTTTAGCCGTTAACCAATTTCGTGAATATTTGTTATCATTTTGATTAAACAAAGATTTAAAGTGGGTACTTTTTTAAACTTTTTAGTACCTGAAATAAGTAAAAGACAGCTTTAGATAAAAAGAAATTGGGTGAACATAAAAGAGTTTAGGTGAATTTATTGTGGCGAGGTGTCGATGATGAAGGCCTACTAAAGACGTGGTCACCGTCTTGGCTGTCGAGATAAGAATCGCATCGCGGCTCGTTGATAACGCTGTAATGAGCCTAACGTTCGCAGTGTAGTCGTGAACAAAAGTAGTTTCATATTTTATAAAACCGGTTCTTAAAGTTGTTGTATGGTTTTCAATAATATAATATTTAAACAGTTTTGAGTTCATAGTGGCAAGATACGTATATTAGTAAAAAGAATTGCAGTTGTCGGCCCTCAAAAAAAATAAGTTTTTTCAATTATACTCGTGTTTCGTCCGAAGAGACAATCTGAAAGAAATTATTATTTCATTTGTACTTGTAGTAGTGTACCTAGCGACTACCACATCACACTATCGTTGAGATATCTTCACTCTAATGAAGAATGAATGAATGAAGCTTTTTAACTCCCGGTCCTTTTCCCATCGTCGTCGGTTCCGCTGCGATCCTACGTCATTTGTTGTTCTTAGTGTCTAACCACTCACACGCTTAGCTTCTTACTTCAAATTATTTTTTAAGTAATTACTTCTAAGTCTTAAAAATGTCTAAGAGGTCAAGTGAAAATGAGTTAGTCAATAATTTCAAGAAAGTTACTAAAAATCGAAAGACTTCGTTCTTGAAAAAGAATATTACGAATATCATCGTCGTCATATGAAGATTCCTGGAATTCTCAGATACACAGAACAGTAAGTACTTTCAAGAAAATGTAATATTTTATCCAATAATTTGTTATCTAGATAATAATTTTAAACAACGTATGTTTAAAATGATTCTCAATCTACCCTCATTTTCTAAGTAATTCAATTTGATAAAACCAATTATTAAATAAAACCATTGTGCATCAGGACAGTTACAAGAGCTGATCCGACGCTTATTGAACATTGCTAATTGCACCAGGACTGCTACAAGGGCTGCTCCGATGCTTACCGCAAATATAAACTACTCTGTGTTCAGGATATATTGCACCAGGACAGCTACCAGGGCTGCTTAGCCGGATAGCATACCTTGGTACTTGCACCAGGACTGCCACTAGGGCTGCTCCGATGCTTACCGCAAATATACACTGCTCTGTATTCAGGATATATTGCAACAGGACAGCTTTAAGGGCTGATCCGCCGCATATCGTACATTGTTACATTCACCAGGACAGCTACAAGAGCTGCTCCGCTGCAAAGCATACGTTGGTACTTGCACCAGGACTGTCACAAGGGCTGCTCCGACGCTTACCGCACATATAAACTACTCTGTATTCAGGATATATTGCAACAGGACAGCTTTAAGGGCTGATCCGCCGCATATCGTACATCGTTACAATCTCTAGGACAGCTACAAGGGCTGCTTCGCTGCATAGCATACGTTGGTACTTGCACCTGGACTGCCACAAGGGCTGCTCCGACGTTTACCGCACATATAGACTACTCTGTATTTAGGACATATTGCAACAGGATAGCTTTAAGGGCTGATCCGCCGCATATCGCACATTGTTACATGCACCAGGACTGCCACAAGGGCTGCTCCGACGCTTACCGCACATATACACTACGCTGTATTCAGGATATAATGCAACAGGACAGCTTTAAGGACTGATCCGCCGCATATCGCACATTTTTTCATGCACCAGGACAGCTACAAGGGCTGCTCCGCCGCATAGTTAATAATAAATTGATGATGTTGCGAACGATAGCAAACTACCTATTAAATTTATCGTCTGTTAACAAAAACTTCAATGAATAGAGTATTATAATACTAAAATAATAATATAATAGGATTTATGTATTACGATAAAAAAAATATATATTAAACTAACAATTAAAAGTGCAAATTAAGTGCTTTTTCTATTGTCCGGTAATTTCCAGCTGGGAAATCATCGGCTCTTCCGAATGAAGCGAATGTGGATTCAATTTTATTGAAAATAGATAGCGAAAAGAAAAACAGCATTTTGCAAGTATCATCACGTCACTAACAAAGATAGGTGCTATATCAGAATGTAAATCCTGTGAAAACTAATTTCTTTCAAGCATATTTTTACGCACTAAACAATCGAGAAAATGAGATTAATTTAAAAAATCTAAACTTTATTAGCCATTTTAAAATTGAAGGTTTTCAAACTGCTTTAAAACTAAGTAGTATCTCAGAATTGCTATATATATGGCCATGATTTATATTAAAGATGCTATTTGACTGCAAATGTAAAGGTATTAAAAATGCTGATAAATTAAAATACTCATGATTGACAGTAAACTAAGCTGGAACTTACATATAGATCTTGTATGTGATAAACTGAGATTTACACTAGGAAAGTTTTATCATTTAAAGCATGTAGTAAATAATAGGACATTATGTATGATCTATGATGCACTTGCTGACTCAGTTTTAAGCTATGGAATAACTAGTTATGGACGAACCTGTAAAACAAATCTTCACAAAGTTATATTCTTGCAAATCAGATTGCTTAAACAACTAGATGATAAAAAAAAAAGACGTGTGGAACTCGGAGACTGCCGCGGTAAAGCTATTGCATAGCATTTTTTATCAACTTATGCAATTATAATTATTTATTTATTTTATTAATGCAGTAATGTTTGATCTAATATGAAGTTCCACAAGTTTCTAGTAGATGGCGCTGATTGTTTATTAAAGCCCGCATGTAAAGTTATGAAATCCATGATAAACTTAAATTCTTAATAGCGCTTGAACATATCATTGTTTGGATACCCTCCAAGTATATAAGCCATATGCCTGTCTAAGACAAAGCATAAGAAAATCAATCATCATTGTGCTATAAACCTCTAACTATTATGGTATTAGAAACAGAAGTATATAACGCCATAAATATATAATGAAAGGAAAAAAAAAAACACTTAACTGTAATAGATAATAGTAAGCTTAATTGAGAATTAAGACAAATAAGTAAGTAGAAGAAAACAAATTTATAAGTAATATCTCGATTACAAAGAAATTGTAAGAATCTTTAGGGTTCGTAATTAACGAAAGTAAATTGTCTTACAGCATCTACATCCTGCTAATTCTTAGGATATTATGTAATAAATTCAAATAAATTAGAGATTTCTTGGCCTCCAGAAAAAAGAAATCTTACTAAATCTGAATGAATCATATTTCTCTCAATACAACGTTGCACCATTACAAAGTTTGCCTACCTACCTGGTTGGTTTGTTAGTCATTTGAAAGTAATCTGCTGGACCTGCCATCGAATATTGGTGGCTTTACATAAAACGTTTCGAGACGTGCAAATTTCTAAATTTAAATAGAACCTTGACTATGACAGTAACATGGATATTTCAAAACATTACTGCCTGATTTTCAATGGTGGTACAAAACCATTTATCATTCTGTACATAGAATCTTGGAAGAGCAATACAATTTAGAAAATTACTCTGAACCTCAACTTCGGGGTGGGAGGCAGCATGCAATGGTGAGGTGGCTAGTGGACTATGGTCTATTGAATAATAATAAATAAATAATAAATACTTCTGACACTCACACAACATTATATAGCCCAAATTACGATTCTTAAAGAACTTGTGTTATGGATACTAGATACCTGACATACTTAAGAAATATATAAACATACATATTGAATAAATACATATTTTTTATTAGAGTAAACTTAAATAAACATATAAACTAATATATGTGTTCATCACACAAATATCCGCCGCCGCCGGGATTCGAACCCCTCCCGTCTGGCATAGAAGGCAATGTATGTTACCACTACACCAGCTGGTCGTCGTTTTGAGGTGCGTAAAGCGTAAAATGTACATTAATTATTAAGAACTGCTTGCTTCGTTTAAAGCTCATAAAAGATTTGCAAAAAACTATAATAAGAGTCAAATATTACTTAAAATAGACAATTCCAATGCAGTTTTATATATAAATCACATTGGAGGTGTCCAATTACCTCACCTCACTAGAATAACAAGAGAAATTTGGCAGTGGTGCGAATCGCGAGGATTATTTTTTTTCACTCTTCATATATCCGGTCTAAGGATAATATGATTGCCGATGCTGAATCCAGAAGTATTCACAAAGACATTTAATGGGAATTAAGTGAACAGGCTTTTAAATTGATTACACTAAGTTCGATTCCCCTAATATAGACTTATTTGCTAGCCGCGTAAATATGAAGTGCTCACTATAATGATCATTGCATATAGACCCTGATGCATATGCTATAAATGCATTTACTATTAGATGGTCCACATTCTATTTTTATGCCTTCTCACCTTTTGCAATTATATGAAAATGTTTAAAGAAAATAATTGCTGATCAAGCTACGGGTATAATTATAGTCCTTCATTGGGAGAGCCAGCCATGATAATCACTATTTCAACGATTACTCGCACCGAAATGAATTAGGTATAGGCATACACATGATAACGAATTGGACATGTATACAGCAAGTGTGCCTACGGTTCTCTCGTTCCTTTCAAAATATTCTGTAATGGATCTCAATATGGGTCACCCAATAGCTATAGAGCTGCTTTATCCTTGATTTTAGGTAACGAAGTAACAAATGATGGTAACATCAAAAGATTTTTCAAAGTTGTATTCAGACTTAGGCCTCCCCGTCCTAAGTACGATGTTATCTGGGACACCATAGTTGTTTTAGACACCTTATCAACTAGTATCCTAACGACACGTTAAGTTTAGAAAAGTTGCCTTAAAAGTCAGTTACGTTAATAGCAATAACAACTGCCCACTGAGTACAAACTATATCGAAAATTAATGTTTTAAGTTTAGAGCCATCAGAATTACATATCAAAATAAAAATTCCGGATTTAATTAAAACATCAAATAACATAAAAATCAAGTTATACCTATATTCTTACTTAAAGAATACTAAAGAATTGCGCCGTTCTCATAAAAACCTTATAATAAATAAGCTTCAGAAAACCACTTAGGTAGTGGACAAACAATAGCTCGATGGGTTAAGGCAACTCTTGCAGATTGCGGCGTAGATGTCTCTATTTTCACTGCACATAGCACACGCCACGCTAGCATCCCCCGAGCTAAACAGCAAGGCCTAGATCTCGACGCTATTCGTAAAACTGCGGGCTAGAGTGAAATAAGCACTGCATTCGCCAGGGTTTACGACCGACCAATTCAAAATAACGAAAGATCTTTGGCAAGCTTGGTTCTGCCGGATCAATAAGAGGATTAGATTTAAATTGTGACTGTGTAATAATAAAAGTAAATGTTTTTTAATTGTTTATCAACAGTAATGTGATTATGTTAATACATATTACTTTAGAAATTGTTTAATAGATATTTCCTCGACTAAATCATCTCTCAAAGTCTACAAGTACAAATGAAATAATAATTTCTTTCAGATTGTCTCTTCGGACGAAACACGAGTATAATTGATGATTAAACGAACTTACCTGTACGTGAAGTTCGATCATAATTATACGAAGTGTTTCGTCCGAAGAGACAAGCATTTATTTCCCGCCCAACCCTCCCAATTTAGTCTCGAAAATATCAAGATTGGACTAGTCTAGGTTACTCTGAACTAAATGACGTAGGATCGCAGCGGAACCGACGACGATGGGAAAAGGACCGGGAGTTAAAAAGCTTCATTCATTCATTCTTCATTAGAGTGAAGATATCTCAACGATAGTGTGATGTGGTAGTCGCTAGGTACACTACTACAAGTACAAATGAAATAATAATTTCTTTCAGATTGTCTCTTCGGACGAAACACTTCGTATAATTATGATCGAACTTCACGTACAGGTAAGTTCGTTTAATCATCAAATATATTTCTGATCCCAATTGTCTCTTTAGATATGAAATAATAATTTTATTAATACTTACCACAATAATTTGTATATATTAATCATAGTTTACTATTTACCTCAACACCTGTAAAGAAATTTAGTTTTAAAAACGTAAAAATAATCGACTCTGAAATGTAAACAAATTATCCACCAGCAATAAAATCTCTTTGAAGTGCCAACATCGAGCGTGCGGTTTCAAGTGACTGTTGAAATCCAACAATGCATGAAACAAGAACAACATTATTCATTGTTCTTTTCACAAACCGTTTTTATACGACGCGACGGCTTGGTTTTTTTTTGTTAATCAAACTACAAAATATTGTATTGCAAAAAACTTACATTCTTGCTGGAAAATGTTACATTTTTCAATAGAAACATAAGTAGGATTCCTTAGAAATGTCTTATCTTATATTTTAATTTAGACAATTATGTAGTTACGTTTCAGATCATTAAAAAACACTTGTGTCGGTGATTGTATCTCCACTTACAGTTGATTGTAAACAGCTTTTAAAAACTTCGTTGTCCCTCCCTTTATCTTTGAAGCAAGAAGGTACTAATTATATGTTATTATATAATACAATGTTATTACCTAGTGTACGGCAGTCTCCCTTATAAATGAATAAGACGAAGATAAAACAGTGTTAAAACAAGCTGAATACAGAGTGAAATGAAAATTAACGAGTGTATCATTTTGTTTTTGAAGGGAAACTTTCAAACACAAGTAGATATTTAAGTTTTTATTGTGGTTTTATTGTTTTGCTCTGAGAATATTGAATTCATTTGTATTCATGAATTTTAATTATAAGCGTTTCCAACTGGCGGTATACCGTAATTATAATTAACTTAACTATTATGATCTGGATTGTAAACATGTTTCATTGTTATTTAGTTGTGGTCTAGCATAGTTAACTTTATTGATTGGCCTCTTTTGATTGGATGATACGTTTTTGTTATTTGCAATCAAAGTATTGTTTCATTTGCTGATTGATATCGACATTTATACTATTCATAATTAAATAGCTGCTTCCTCAACGTATTATTAATTATTAATATGTACTTAATATTCACAAAGCCACTGGAAATCATACAAAATTTAAAAGCATTATTTCAGATCCTAACCGAAAACTCTATATCTCATGAAATCATTTATCATCATCAAATTTCGTAAATTAAATAGAGAAAAGGGTTTTTGTGTTTTTGAAGCTGCACGAACGCAACTCTGTAAATATATGAAGCCCTTAAGGTAAGCGCATAGCAATGAACAGCTGAAACAGCGAACGAACCAGAAACTCACTTCACCAATCTTTCCGATCCGCAATATAATATTTTGTCTGTAATCCGCGGATGACACGGGCGCGTGCGGCCTTAACTTTACTATTCACTGTAGGTATATAATTCCTATAGGTATGGTACGCATAATATTTCTTCAATATTTCCTATAATTGTCTTTCATTTATTTTTATTTTAAACGCTGGATATATAAACATTTCAAAGGAAGGTATAATAAATAATTTCGTTGTTTATTCCGCTCTTTTCCAATATTAGCGCACGAAGCTAAAAGCAAGACGTTTATGAGTCGTATTTCAAACCGACAACGAAGATGAAAAATCATTACTATAATAAATTCTAAATGATCACTGTTATTATAAATGTTATCGGCAATACAGAAGCCAATCGGAATAAGATTCCATTATAAATAGCCTCAGGCGCAAATTCAAAGACATGCTTAAACTTGGAGCCGCCGCCGATAGCTCTGGGCAGTTTTTATTTGAGAATATTTTCCTAACTAATTAAAAGCGTTAAAATAAGAAGATAAAAACGGGGCTCGTTATCTGAGGCATCGACCCGCTTTTGTGTTGTGGCCACCAGGGCGTTCTGTCGCGGACGAAGTGCGCCCGCGCCGCGCGCTGCGTCCTGGCGCTTAGTTGTACCCAGTAATTAACTAAAACCGAATCGCACGTCGCAACCTCTTACTTTATTCTACCTCAAAAATCTCAAGCTTCAGAATCACTACGATAAATCAGCTAACAAATAAATCTACATTTATTGTAGTTACCAAAATTATTAACGTATTAACAAGATTATTTATTTCTTACTTACTTCACAACCAAGTTATTATATTAAACATCTTTATTAGATGTTATGGAACATACTTACATATTTCGTAGAGTAAATAATATTTTCGACACCCCACGGGCAACACTAATCAATCAAATTCTAAACTCGTAAAAGACCCTTTTTAATATACTCTGTCGACTTCCTTTGTTTTAACAAATATTAGATTTTTTACTCGTATCCACGGGTTGATTTTATCGTGATATAAATCGAGATAATTAACTGGTGTGACAAAAAATGGAGGCGTGATATGTTTTTGGGTCGTCGACTCTTACAAAACTAGATGGTAATGAATGAACGAAGATAAGGATGGACCACGGTTCTTGGAAGAGGAAACGACGCATAAAGACATGTAATGAAATAGACAACACTATTTGAGACAGCCATGTTACGGAAAAGATTTTACTATTCGAATTACAAATTTTAAGATCTTATTTTTCGTACTCGTTAATTTTCTTTCAATTTCATTGGAGAAAGTACCTTTATTGTTTTATAGAAACACGTGGATAAAATAGCAGGTAGTTTTAAACAACTTGAGCCGATGCAAAATGTTATATCAAACGAAAGACCACTCACATGAAAATATATCCTTAGCTTTTTTACCTTCAAGTACGAGGGCGGGTCAATAAGTCCGTGAATAAAATTGGAATAAAACACAGATTTTTTGATAAAGAAATCATTTAATTTTTCAACGTAGTCTCCCTTATGCTCTATACACTTTGTCTAAAGTTTCTCCAATTTTTTTATCCCTTTCAAAAAATATTATTTGTCGAGGACCTCAAAATAGGCCTTTGTTTGCGAGATGACTTCATCATTGGAGTTAAATCTTTTTCCACCTAGCCATTTCTTCAGGTTTGCGAACAAGAAGTAGTCACTCGGAGCCAAATCTGGAGAAAAGAGCGAATGAGGGAGCAATTCATAGCCCAATTCATGGATTTTTGCCATGGCAACTGCACATGTGTTCACTCTTACATTGTCTTGGAGAAAAAGAACTTTTTTCTTGGCCAAATGAGGTCGGTTTTTTTTTTGAAATCGTTATTGTATCGTTCCAATAAGTTGGCATAATATTCCCCATTGATTGTTCTTTCCTTTTAAAGTTAGTCAATGTGTATTATCTCGCGTGCATCCCAAAAAGCATCTGTCTCCATAACTTTATTGGCTGACAAACCTTTTAGCGCCGATTCACCCTTAAAAACCCACTGTTTTGACTGTTGTTTGATCTGTGGTGTATTGTGATGGAAGACCTAGGAAAAATTCGCATAGAGTGCAAACTTGGTAAAGACGATAAATTTACCATTATGAATAAAATGTTAAAAATCCCTTTCGACCCTGCCTCTTCATATTTTTAGTACAGGTCAAACATATAAAATTAAGGTCTTTTCATTCTTTGCGTAAATGGTGAATTTTATCGAAAGAAGGGGTCAAAAAGTTATCGTAGAAAAATTTTTGGAGAAATGGACACGTTTTTTGTTGTACTCACCGTTCATGAGATATCGCGGTTGGAATTGTTTGACAATTCATGATCGCGTATTTAACATCTCTACCAATTGTCCTATTCAAATTATTCCTAGGTAAAGTTATTTTTGTTTATTTTGGCTGGACTCCTACTCAAATACCCCATTAAAATTTTCATGACCTTAGGACCTGTATTTTGGCATTGACTGAAAGTAAATTACGAAGGGAAATAAATATTTTGATTTAAAAGGGATTTAAATTGCAGCCTATTCATAATTATATATTTTTTCCAAAGCTGTGACTGAAAAGGGCACTTACTGAGTTATATTGAGGTACATGAAAACTAGTTTTATCAATTGTAATAAAAACTAGCTTTCAAAGTTATTCTTAAAATGTAGAAGAGCTAAAAAACAATAGTAAAATTGACAATATTGAACCCTAATTTCTGTATGGTGTATCATTTTGGAAGCTAATTCTAATCTTACCAGATGCTGCTTCGCTAACTGTCGCTCTATCTATTCACAATTATAATTTTAAAGTAAATACTAACCGTAACATTCCCGATGTGAACAACGGCTTGAGCTTCTTAATATTATAATCTTATTCTAAACACAGAATATATTAAAGAATAACCCAAGTTGTTGCGCCGCAATCTGTTGTCTAAGGAATATTGTTAGTGAATTGCTCTCAGTAATGTATGCGAAACCTGATTCTCTCCTCATTCTGTTTATTGAGTGCAAATTTTTCTTTGACAATTTAACATTATGGCACTGTTATTTATACAGGTTGAATCTTATGTGCTAATACTGCTCATTATACCACTGTTACTAAAAAAAAAACAACGAGCTTTGATGGTAGAAAGTTTATATGTGTATATGTATTTATGATAAGCTGACTTTTGTTTTATTTTTGTTGATTTCAGCAATACAGACAATTCAAACAAAAAAAAGACGTGTGGCACTCGGAGATTGCCGTGGTAAAGCTATTGCATAGCATTTTTATCAACTTAAGCAATTATAATTATTTATTTATTTTATTAATGCTTTTTAATTTTATAATGTTTGATCTAATATGAAGTTCCACAAGTTCCTAGTAGATTGCGCTGATTGTTTATTAAAGCCCGCATGTAAAGTTATGAAATCAAAGTATCAACGCTGTGCCGGTCGAAGTGGGGGGTGTTAGGCTTTTTTCGTTACGAAATTTCTGGATTCGGTCCCCACGCTCAAGGCCCGCGATAGAAGCTATGTAATAGCTTAAAAACTAAGAAGCTTTGATTTGATTGACAGTCTTATTCCCTGCTGAGGGAATAATATATTCCAAACCAGAAGAACTTAATGTCCATGTAATAATTATTTACATGGTAACTTGTGAGAAAAAGTAATACTTCAACTTCTTCACTATGTCCATGGGTTTATGGGAAATTTTACTTTTAATACACTGTTGAAGTCTACGTAGGGTCGGCCAAGAAATTCCCTATTACTCCCGATTAAGTGTTTCATTAAATGCTACTTCTCCGTCTAGCCCCTGCTTGAGAGTCAGAACATATTAAGGTCACTCTATTTGCAACTACCCCAAATATGAACTTAATGAAAAACAAACTTAATTGACGACCACTTTGGCGATGGGGAAAACCTATCTGCCTTAGACGCCAGTGGTTTTGGGTTCGATTCCCGCAAGGAAAAAGAAAAAAATGTTCCGTGTCTGGGTGCTTATCTATTTATGTATTTATATTCTAGGGGGGAACCCAAGTTCGCTATATGGTATCCCATAACACAAGCTATGCTTACTTTGGAGTTGGTGTGATTGGGGATTCTATTTTATTTATTTATTAATAGCCACATATCAGTCGGCTTATGTTCTGGAAATACTCTATGTATTTCAAAAAAAAATAGTTTGTAAAGTGTACTTACAAAACCTGGGGTTCCCATAATTTTGATAAGTTTAATATCAATCTTGTTTGATATAAACTTGTTCTTAAAAAATGACAATCGCTCTACCATATTGAAGGGACGACATAAAGAAGTCTTGAAAGTACAGGTGGAGTTTGTGATTTTCTACAATTATAATATTCAGTTTTAGAAATTTAGTAATTATGGCTCATTTCAATATGTAAATAAAATATTATCTGCCAATGACTACCTGGAATTTCGGTATTCAATATAAGTTTAATCTCACCAAGCAAATACTATCACAAAAAAAAAACGATGCGGGTCCATTTATTCACATTATAATATATTTTAAGCTTTTTTCTCATCCCAATAAAAAAAAAACTTTCACTGTTTATTTTTTTATTTTTTATATTTATTTTACTGTAATTTTCACATCGCAGCATGATTGATTAAAATATATTATAGGAAATTGAACTAAAGTTTTAAACGAAAGCAATTAAAGGGAAATATTGGGTTGGGGAAAAAGTTTCTTCGCATTTTTTAAGAAAATTCAAAACATTTTTTAATATAGTTTATTGACATTTTGTTCGATAATCTTTTGCCATCTTGTAGGTAGGGATATGATCCCATTGTAATAAAAATTTTGGGACCTCTCATCAAAATACCACGACAAGTGGATTTGGCAGTCCTCTCGTCTAACCTAACCTAACCTAACACTGCCTAAAGAATTCTGAAGTGACCGAAACAGGTGGAAATCTGAAGGTTCAAGGTCAGGACTATACGGCGGATGCATTAACACCTCCCAGCCAAACTCTCTTAATTTTTGCTGGGTGGCTATAGATGTGTGAGGTCTAGCGTTATCATGATGAAACACCACACCCCTTCTGTTGATCAATTCCGGCCGTTTTCTCTCAACTTCTTGTTTTAATCTCATAAGTTGTTCGCAGTAGAGTTCAGAATCGATAATCCTGCCTGGTGGTAACAGCTCATAATGAATAATGCCCTTCCAATCCCACCACACACATAACATCACCTTATTGCGAGTTAACCCGAGTTTCGCCACAGTCTGTGAAGCCTGACCGGCCTTTGACCACGACCTTTTTCGCACGTTCTTGTCGTACATGATCCACTTTTCATCACCAGTTATCAGCTTCTTCAAAAATGATTCGGTTTCGTTACGTAATAAAGAATCACTAATGAGTACACGGTTCATTAGGTTTCTTTCAGTGAGCTCGAGGTACCCAAATATCGAGCTTTTTTGTGTACCTAGCTTTTTTCAAATGCGCCAAAACTGTTTTGTGGTCAATTCCCAGTTCTTCTGAAAAAAAAACGTTCAAACGTCGTAACTACTGACATGTCGATCTTGCTCCACTTTTTCAAAAATGGCATCCATTTTATCCGTAATAGGGCGACCAGAGCGAGGTGCATCTTTGACATCGAAATTTCCGGATTGAAAACGCTTAAACCAAATTTGTGCTACTCTCACAGACACTGCACTAGGTCCATAAACATCGCAAATTTTTTTCGCGGCTTGCGTTGCATTTTCACTTTTTTTGTAGTAAAATTTTAAAATGTATCGAATTTCTTCATTAGATTTATTTATCACTCATCTTGACAGTACGAAAAACATGTTGACAGTACGAAAAACAAATGAAAATCACACATTTTTCTAATTTGAAATTTGGAGTTATATTCTTTAAAATTTTAACTTTCAATGATACCAAAACCAGCCAGATACAAATACTATAGCCAAAGATATTTTATTACAAGTTCATACATACTAAAATGCGAAAAGACTTTTTCCCCAACCTATTATTTCTCTCAGTTTGAATACGACAGCTATATTAAAATATTTTTTCCTAGCTTTTACAGTATTAAAAGTAGGTATTCGCGTAAAAATTTAAAAGGCTCTTTTGAAAAATATGATAGCTAATGAACAGATCCAGGCTTTTATAATGCTCAATAATTTTCTTACTATTTTTAATATTGCTGTTGTTTATGTTCCTTATATTTATACTGTAATGTAAATGTAAATATAGCAAAATTACACACATTTTAATAATATTTCAAGCTTTTTCAGTACTTTCATCCTTTTTTCATTTATCAGTTGTTGAAAATAAAAGAACATTGGCTTCTAATTTGGAAGATCAACAATTTTGCTTTTAATACATGACATCACTAAGTTAGACATTAGACAGACATATCCAAAATAAATAATATTTTATCAACTGAGCCCAATAATAATATTTTTACAGAAACTTAATATAATTAAATATTTATTTCAATCTCGCCATTTGTTTCACTTTTTGACCGCCTGTCGCTCGTGTCCACGGGGTCTGTAGACACTGAAACGTTAAAATGTAAAATATATTCAATATGATCATATATGTAAAGAATCTTCAGGAACTTGTGTCTGAATCAGTTTTTTTTTTCAAATTATTATTGTGCGGTAAAAGTTATTTCCACGCGCGTTACTGGCAGTTTGGTGTCCCGCCAACCCTATATAATACCTTCCATAAAGATTACAGAAAAAAAAGAAAAATTCTTAATTTATTTTTAATTTTTTGTATGAAAGCAATAAATTTCGACTTTTTGTTTCATAAAAAAATTGAAAAATAATTTTAGAATAATTTAATAATTTTAGAATTTTTCTTTTTCTTTTTATATTTTTTCTATCTCTCATTAGTATTCAAGCTACGGTAAATCCAAACCTCCATAATTCCTAATAATAAATATTTTTTTATGAAATTGGGTCCGGTATCTTTAAAACAGACTGTAAGCGTTTGACAAAAGAAGCAGTAATTTATTTAGTCAATATCTTGCATTAAATATGAATTAACGAAATAATACTTTGCAGACAAGACTGATATGCAATTTTTAATGAGATCTGTAACCAAGCTATAATATTAAGGCACAAAAACATTAAACTGCTTACGCATTTACGCCGCGTTAGTTTATTACAAAACCAATTTTGAGGCATCGTCACCTACCTGCAAACCTATTGGTGCTAAAACGGATTTACTCCTAAATCTGTTTGTACTACCCAAGTAAGCACACGTAGGCCTTTGTGACTTAAACAAATAGGAATCCTTTACAAGCCTGCTTTCAATGGAAGATATCTCGTATATTGGCTCACACAGGTTCGCTTTGTCTCAGTTTATACAAAATTGGAGCCAAATTACTACGTGACTCTATCTTGGAGTTTACTATTGACAATTGGATTTGGTTCTGTATTCACCTCACCAAGATATAAGCTGTATACACCCTTCTCACCCCTCTGAATGACAGCCATTTTAAAATTTAATATCTCGTACTTCTATGAGTTCTGAAACTCATTTTTTATGTCGCACCGATACACAAAAGTGATCTTATTTGAAAGATTATGATATTTGCTAGCATCTAAAGTAATTTTTGTTAAGATAAAATGCAAAAAAAACATGAAATAGTATAGCCGAAAAACTGGGAAAAAATTCAAAATTTTTTTTAGTTATTGTGCGCTACAGCTTGTTTAATCATTTTTTGACCCAATTATAATGAACGATTGAATTTGCACTTTTGATGGAATAAATTAGAATTGCAAAATAAAACAAAATTTTCAATTTCCAAATTCGGTTATGTGATGTGATAACGGACTTTCAGAACTATTTATTATTGTTCATTCTCATACCTATATCGCACTCTTGGTATCCAGACCAATGCAAACATACGTAATCATCATCATCATCATCAGCAGCCAGTAGACGTCCGCTGCTGGACATAGGCCTCCCCCACGGTTTTCCACGGCGCTCGGTCCCGCGCCGCCCTCGTCCAGCGTTTACCGGCAACTTTGACCAGATCGTTGGTCCATCTTGCGAGGGCCTGTCTACGCTGCGTCTCCCAGTACGTGGGCTCCACTCGAGAACTTTTCTGCCCCAACGGCCATCTGTTCTGCGACCTATGTTCCCTTCCCATTGCCACTTCAGCTTTGCAATCCTTCTGGCTATGTCGGTGACTTTGGTTGGCCTGTGAATTTCCTCATTCCTGATTCGATCTCGCAGGGAAACTCCGAGCATAGCTCTTTCCATTGCCCACTGGGCGACTTTAAGCTTGTTTATACGGCCCATAGTTAGCGACCACGTCTCAAAAATACGTGTTAATTCAATTTATGGTACGTTGTGGGGCTCAAACCCACAATCACTGACGTCTAAGCCAGATACTCCAATGCCACAGCCAGCGTTGAAAGAAACAAAAACTATATAAAGTGAATGAAACTAATTTCAAAAACGGTTTTTCAGTGGAATTACCTAGACTAACATTGTTTGAAAAAGGCACTTCCGCAGCAATCACTCACCGCGAAAAAATGCATCAGCGATACTTAGGTTTCCTATTCGCTATTTAACACACACATCTTGGTTCGATTTCCAGCTGAACCAATCTTAAACTATTTACTAGTTTATAGGTTCCTATGAAAAGGGTTGACTGTTAAGATCGGTCAGAATGAGAAAGTCTGAAACTAAAAGACATACGAAGATCGGTTTTTAGGATGTCATGCCCATATCATCGATTTTATTAAAAAGATCAACTGCATACACTCACACATTTATAAATCTTATCGGCCTCTTCTTATGGCCATATATAGGAATCTATTTTGAAAAATAAAATCAGCATATAAATCGATTCGTCGCTGTTTAATTTATAAATAAATAGTTATATTACATAATCACATCAAGTCTTTTATAGCTTCATAAATTAGTCTAAAGCAACATTATCAATAAGATTTTTACCAAAAGTAATTCCAAAACAATGTCACACAATATTTATAAATTCTATCAGTTTCCCATTTCAAAACATCTATTTGTTCTTCTATTCTGATATAATGACATAAAACCTCATAAAACCTCAAAAACTCTCAACCTCTAAGAACAAAAAGATTGATAGTAGATGTTTTTTATAAGATTTATTTTTCGGGTTTCGATTACAATAAATATTTCAGTTTCCTTTCACTGAATTCTCTTTTTTTGTGATTCTGAAATAAAATAAAACTATGGCAAACAAATTAAATTTTCACCACACCTAGAAGCACTATCTATATTAGTAGTTACGTTATTTAGTTGATATCGGTTCGTATAAATTTCACGCTATTTTTGCTGCAAATAAGGTATTTATTGTTTACAAATTTGCAGTCAAATCAAATAGTTATAGCATCACCTTTTATTTGATACAAAGAACTCTTCTAGCGCGCTATAAAATTCTAATGCAGGGCTGAGATTGACGGATACTGATGACTGAATAAAGTAATATTTTCATTTTTATGTATAGGTTGATTGGTTTATGGATTCCAAATACCAGTAGTCACTTAGCAGTTATCAAGGTACCTATTCTTTGGCGTGTCCCTATCAATTAAACTGCCACCAACTTCAACATTTTTTTCAGCATTCACCTTATCACTAAATAAATTACATTTAACTATAACTGATTAAATATACAAATAATAAGTAGTTTATAAAGGATTCTCAATAAGAGGGTACTTTTTGATTTAAATATAAAAACCAATTAATTTTTGAGCAAGTTCTGGTATTTTGTATTACATTATTAACACATAGAATTCCAAATATTTGGTGACGTCATAATTGGTTCCCACCTTACAAATCCTACGTAATACTACGTACTCGGCTTCCCGTATAAAATTCTCGTATATGGTGCCTACTACGCAATATTACGTTTACGCAACATTACGTAGGTTAGCACCCATAAGTATTTATAAATTCTGGACCCACAACTATGCAATATTGCGTATACGTAATATTACGAACGATGGGCACCTCATCCCGACTTTCATACTTTTAACAAAGATCGCGCCGTATATCATGTGATCGATGCAGTTATTGTGTCATGTTTAGTGTCGCGCACTCTGTGTGATGAGTAGAATTCAAGTAGAATTAGGTTGTTTTATCACCATTGCACGTGAATGAGGATCGAATCGACGTATTTTACTTGGTCTTCTGACAATACGTTCAGTGCGACAGCTACAAGAGCATCAAATTCCCTCTGTTATTTAATAAACAAGATCCATCCAACGGTGGGGATTTCTTTCCGGGGTCCGATGACAACTATCATCCTGAGCAGGATGAAAATCAAAATCCTTCAACGGAAAATGATTCACCTTCTGATCCCGATGAAGAGAAGATACATACGAAGAGAAGACATAGTTGCGGACTACAATTTAGGCATATCTAGTATTAACAGAGGAGACCAGATGGTCTCATATTTTTCCTGCCTTAGAAAGACGCTCACATGCCACAAAAAATTAGCACTGCACGACTTTGAGGTTGACGTACAAAGCCCGCTCAGATTTGAAAGGTCGCACATCCAAAATACCATATACCAAATACACAATACCATACAGATCCTTGTTTGGCATAATTTTATCTATTTTTTTTATTGTTTTGCTAAGAAGATACCGGTTCCTGCTTTTCTTAAATATATAATTATTTTCGCCCTTTAAACAATAAAGTTACTTCTTTTTCAGGAGATGTCTTATTTGCGACGCCAAAGAAGCTAAAAACGTCCTTTCCAGGAGGCCTTATATCATAAACTCTCATTCGCATTTACTTTGTATTATGTAGTTGGCTCCTAACGTTACAATATTGCGTAGTATGTATGCATTCAATGTGTTAAGTCAAATTTTTCCAATTTATAGGAATACTTTTTATAAAATTTTCGATGATATTTTCACAAAGATGTGGTCATGTTAATTTTAGCGATGAACTGTTTCCAAGCTCAGGAACTGTTTCTGGTTTATTCGTATAAGCACGAGTTTTTGCGTTATTCACAGTTACTGAGATTACGGAGTCATTTTCAAAAAAGAAAGGCCCAGTCAATCTAACCATAATCCGCATCAGACAGCTTCTCGTTGTTTGTTTGTCGTTGTCAAAAACAGTGTATCTGTAGATACGATAAGCTCGATTTGAAGTCGATTAACACCAATCTATCTGAGATAAATTGGACTAATTTGTATGATTCAATTGCAATCGAAGAACGTATCTCGGTTTTTCATGAAAGGATATTTCATAAAATATATCGCTCTTTACCCGGATTAACCGGAGTTACTCTCGTGCCCACGACGGAGTTTGCAAAGACACTTAGCCCTAATTTCGCGATTAATTCAAACATAAATAAATATAGAAAAGAAATTATTAATATCTTGAAAAATATAGATGTATAATTAGAAGTAAACAACGGTGAGCCTTACATTTTTTATTTTTTATTTATTTATAGCTATATGTATTTATATATTAAATGTATGTTTGTATATGTACGTGTATGATTGTAATTATATATTTATTTAGTCCCTTATGAACAAATTGAATTACATAAGTGACAACCGTAAACTTGTAAGTTTTGTAATTAAATTGTGGATCATGTTGTTGGAATGTACAAAAACATAATTCATAAAATTATGAAATATTATTGTAAATTTTAATAAAATAAAAATCAAATAATATTCAAGTTGAACTCGGCTTACGTGTTTAAACGAGTTCCGCCTTCAATTTTTCTTCAGTCAGAGCCGAGATTTGTTAATCTACGCTCGCGTAAAGTTGTACGCGATAAATCCGGTTTTGTGTTTTACTTTATATTACGAAAAGTGAACATTGAAGACAATATTATATCAAAGTAGCCACCGCGCGCGGTTTTACCCGCGTAACTTTTGATCCCGTGAGAATTTCGGGATAAAATATAGCCTTTAACGTTTCTCAAGAGTTGGGCTATCAAATGCAAAAAGAATTTTTCAAATCCCACTTTTAGTTTCTGAGATTAGCGCGTTCAAACAAACAAACAAACAAAAAACAAACTCTTCAGCTTTATATATTTTATATCAAATAATCCACGTGACACTTTTATACCTAGCAATAAAATCTCTAAGAATAAGTATCCCCATAATTTCAATGTCCGTTGATTAAAAAGATAAATATAATAAAAAATACGTATTTGATTACCACAGTTTTCGTATTTTATGCAACCGTGCTAAGCTACTTAAAGAAGAGATGTTTAAAGAATATTTGGAACAAAATGAGAATTATTTCACGTAAAATCCTCGCATGCAAAAAGACATTCGAATACTGTCCCGTTTGTAATCAAATATGTATCAAGGATTAGTTGCAAACACTCGAGTGGACATAAACAAGATGTTCAGTAAATATTTTCATTCAACATTTTACCATAAAACATCAAACCCTGTACTTTGCAATGATCAAATTTGAAGGATTACATACATGGGTGTATGATGTAGGAACCTATATCCCTACACTTAGACAATCAACGTCATGTGTAGAAACTCCCACAGGGACTCCTGACATGTAAATGCATTCCTCCGAGTTCATCTTGGAAAGCTCTTAAGAGAATCGCAGGTAGGTAGTAGATACATCAACTGAGTTCAGTTTGTACTATATAGGTACCTATACCTATAAAGATACGCCATAGTTTTAAATGACGCAAGTATAAGGATGAAGTTGTGCAACATTGTCTATGTTTTCGGAGTTGATCGTAACCCCCCCGGTGTATGGGTGTGGGACATTGCAACGCAAGTTCTTGTTTGAAATTCACGAATGGAATAGTTTTACTAGAATAAAATTTGTTGCTGATATTCAATCGAAGATAGTTGATAGAAAGAAAATTATCTTTAGCACTTTTAACAGATATCTGATGAAATTTTTGTGAAATTAGGTTTACTCACAGAGAAAATATTTTTTTTCCGTGTGGGTATACGAGTAGGTATAAAATTTACTTATACCTAATAGTATATGCTTAGGAAAACTCTGTACCGTACATATTATATAGTACCACATATTATAGTGTGATACATTTATCAAGGGATTATTTTAATAAAACAAGAGTTTGTGATCAAGTTTTAAGTTAGCAACAGGTGCGTCCTGCTATAGAATTAATTTTATATAAAAACCATGGAAGTGTACCTACATATCATTAATGCCGAAATAAGTAACTTGGCCCCCACATAATAGTCGAGGCCGTCGCCAACAAGGGTGGGTAAATAAATTTAAATTGTTATCAATTGTAACTCTTTAATATTTATTATTTATATTCGAAGTTGTCAGTAAGAGCTTTTTAGACGACTTTTTTGAATAAATAAGTTTTCCAGGTCTCTTTTATCTTTAGTGGGTTTGCAAGCAGTTAAAGATATCATAATTTTCTCGAATTGCTTAATTCTCTTAATAAAATGTTTTTTATTTTCTAATGTGGACATTGGTGAATCTGTTTTTTTTTTATAATTTTTGGGTTGAGAACACACTCTATACGTAATTGTATACAAACTAAGCTTTTAATTGTCAGTTTATTTAGACCAAAATGTATATAGCTCTTTTTTGATTACTTAATAAGCCTAAATATCTTTTTCAAATGCCAATTTTTCTCTTAATTTTTTAATTTTAATACGTACCTAATATGTTTTTGAAGTCAAGTCGGCCTATTTTATTGAGGCATTTATTTCTAAGTTATAAGTTTGGTTGGTTGGTTTTGGGAACCATTCGCTTTACATTCATGAATTTCCGTAAGGATAGTAGACTGGAGATGCAAGTCAAGCTGAAGGCTTGATTTATGCAGTATCAAATTCTACAAGCGCCAATAAATTTAACACAATGCAATAAAGTACTATCAAAACAGTTCTAGCAATTACAATAACAATTAAAGACAATTTTAAACACACAAATTTAAGTCATAATAATTTTTGTTGTATAATTTATGAAATATGCAGATCAAAATGTTGAAAAATACAGAGTAGTCGTAACAAAACAGAATTGCTTTTATTTAATTTAATAGGTATGAAAATTTATTTACTTACCTGTTATATATGTATTTCGTTTGGTATTTTTCCGACTAAGTTACGGCACCGAATAGGTCTGAATAGGATATTTTGAGAACCTCCTCCATATAGTTTCAAGTCTTAAACTACAACGAGCTACTTAAAAAATACTGATTTGAAAGTTAAGTAGTTATAATTCTTGTATCATATAAATAATTTTCAAAATGACATAATAAAAAGATAATGCATTTAAAATATGCTTCTACCCTTAAAATAAGTACCTAGTTGAGGATAATCTAAGTTAAAAAAACGGCAGCTCTAATCTTGACATGTGTAAATGCCTGAAAACAACACTGACACGTGTTCAACAGATATGGTATGCCACCACTTAAGTGGTAAATCACTTCCTGTGACGAGGTTTCAATAAAGCCGGTAGGGCGATAAATAGCACGATAAGTCCAATTGAAGTGGAATTATAAAGGACTTTGTATTTAAGAAGTATAGTTTAAATTTCACTTAACACTAAACCTTAACGATTTGGCAAAATTGCATTTGGATAAATAATTTTAACAAGATGATTTACGGACTAATGTTCAAAGGCTGCCTTGTATACAAGTATGAGAATGCAATTTATGAGTTCTATGAGATTTTACTTCAAAACTCAAAATATCGTCAAATTTAATTAATTTGTATACAACTATACAAGATCTCTTAGAACACGCAATCTATTTTATTTCCGAATAAACTCTTTAATTGAATAGAAGCTTATCAAATTTTATGGACACTTGCTGTTAAATTGTGAGCATTTTAATAAGACGAAATAATATATTTTGTGAACACTGTAGACAAAATAACTAGTACAAACAGGGTGTCTAAACTGTGCCTTAATATTTCTTTCACTAATCCGTCACTCGAAGGGTAAGATGGCTTTTTAGCAGAGGATCGGTACAAATTCCAGGGGTTGTTGATCTGCTATTGTCCGTACCTTATTAAATCCCTGTGGTCACAGACACTCTATGAAGGGTGAACAATACCCAACCACGGGAAACGCCAATATCCTTTAGGGACAAGGCTTCCTAGTTATTGAGTAGGTAATACAAGAAAGGAATAAGACTCTTAAGTTTTTTAATTTGTTGCAAGTTTTTTTTAACTGAAAAGTTAAGAAGTAGACTATAAAAAATACTTTTATAATTTTAAGATTTCCCAAAAGATTTATTTTCATGTTTGTTTGGTGTCGTTTTGTTATTCTGGATCGAACCTTATGGATCGAATGCGCAAATGGGCGGGCATTAAAGTATAAAGTGAGATATGATGCTTTAAATTAAATTTCATTCTTTTATTTTGACACTAGGCATTTATAATTTTATGTAGGCTGAGAAGATTGTGTCGAAACTTTGGAGGTACTCCTCTTGGAGCAAGCATTTTAAAGCGCACTAAACTATTCATCGAAGCCTTTGACTAAAGGCACCGATCTGAGAGCCACTAACGAAGCGTACTTCAATTGTATTTCCAAGCGCACGTTTAAAAGAAACCTAATAAAATGATACAGGTGATCTTTTATAACACATTTATGCATCAACACCATCCAAGTTGAACAAAAGTGCAGATATCCACTATCTAGATGTCCACAGACATCTTGTTTGACATAGTCACTCCATCCCAGACTATTAATGAGCAGTCACGGATAAACTTTCCTGTGTTGCTCTGTCTAGAAACACTGCACACGCTGTGTTTCTAAACATGCGGGAGCTTGAATTTAGTTTGCGGTTCGGCCTTCTTCTAAAAGCGTATAGGCAATGCAAAATGATGCGACAGCTAATGCAATTTTTCTAGTAGATCTCACTTTTATTAAGAGAAAATTAATTAAAAAATGTTTTTCCTGTTCCTCTTCATTGTTATTAATTGATCATGGTAATGTAAGTAACTAATGTGTATACTTTTTTATGACCAGTATCTAATCTTGGCTCATGTTGAGCTATATTTTGTAAAAGTCTCTTTTTATCTTATGATGTCTCTCTTGGGTATTTGGCACTATTAATTAATTTGTTGTTGAGGTCTCTTCCAGGACCCGAGAGGGGAAATTCATCTAAATAAATTTGACTGCAAAATTTCATTAATGTATGTGGTTTTATTATTTCATTTACTGGACAACAACTTCTAATATAAAAAACACTTATAAAATGAACTATTCTAAAGCTTCCATAAGAATTAACAATAAAACCATTTGACACCATAAACAGTGTCTCTCGTAATGAATAGATAACCCCTTTAACTGGAGTTAGTCTGGATGTAAAAATGTAAGAAAATTGTATCTTGCTTGGTGGTAGGATCCCTTCTGGGTCCGCCTGGCTAGCGACCACCCTTTATATAAAGTCTGCCGCCAAATGTTACCGCTCCGGCGGTAATGTGTTCCGGCAATAGGTATTGTATAAAGAGCCAGTTCCTTCCTAAACCCGTGTGCTTTCATCTTCGACCTCATCGTCACTTCCCATCAGGTGAGATTGAGGTCAAACGCGGGTTTAGTCACTTATAAAAAAAAAAAATCCTCTTGATGAGATTTTCAGCCATATAAATTTCCCAAATTCTTTCATTCATATCGCGGCCGTTTCATCAAATTTAAGTATTTTTGATGTTTTTTTTTCCTGAATGGATACTACTGAACCCTAATTACATTTAATTTTAATATAATAGCTCAGTCATTTTAGACATTTTTTGTTTGAAAAGTCTGTCACTAAGAGGAGAATTTATTGTAATAAATTAAAACGGGTGCGAGAATTTCAATTTAAATAGTTTTTCTTTTAGATACACAAGACATCTATAAAATAAATAAAATACACTTATAGAAACACATTACAAACTTCTCAATAACTGTACCTGGAAAACAATTTGACATCATATAAAAAGGCATTGTCATTCACATTTCAAATATATCTTTATTATTGATTGTCTTACTTAATTCTAAATAGGTTCTTGTACTGACTTTAATTCTAAATTTTATTGATACTGTCTGTGAGTGTTTGTTTTTTATGTTTTATATTTTGTTCCTTATAACTTTTTTGTATTATTTAATTCTAAATGTTTATTAATTTAAATTCACTTTACTTTATTTTAAACAAAAAAATTTTGACATTTAAATTTTATTTTATTTGTTAATTGATTTTTATTGCTTCCCTTTTTTGTATTTATTAAGGATTATGTTTCACATTATGAAATGGGTTTCTCATAATTGGCTTGTGTCTTGAAAATATGTAATCGAATAATTTTATTGTAAAGTGCTGTAGAAACCGGCAAATTGAAATAAATAAATAAATATCAATTTACTTTTAAATCTGTCTGGCAATGCTATGTTAGTAAAAAATAGTATTTGACATACAAAGAAGATTTGCATAAGCGCTTAAAAGTAAGCTATAGTTTGCATTATAGAGATCATATAGGGATTATCCTAGTAGACTCAAACCATCAAAGATATTATTAGTTTTGTTTCACTTGTAATAAAGTATATTAGATTTCTATATTGAATGGCTCAGATCTTTTATCGAAAATGGAAACCTGGATTTTTTTATACAATGTATTGCTATGAATCTTAGATCGAAAATTGATATTAACCAATTGATGATCACAATTTTGATATTGTCTAAGCCTTAATATGTCCACAGATAAACGCAATAACAAAATACGGTTAAACACTGAAACCGATTTAATCAATTACGAATATGTTTCACTGAAATACCTACTGCTATTTTAATTAAACTCCTCACCCAGGGGAAACACTTATCGCCCCGCAGTGGGCTCATTACGAAGGGTTGTGCTGATGATGATTTCATTTAAAAGAAATGTGAAGATTTTTAACTAAGTGGGACACGTTACTAATAACCCAGCTGGTTATCATGCCAGGATTTCACCTATGTGCAGCTAGCATAGACTATAACCTTCAAATTTTGTGTTTTACTACTGGGTTTCAATGCCATTAATTATACGTTTTATCATTTTTGAAATCAAGAGTTAATAAGACTAAACATAATATTAATTCGTTTAAATTCACATGTTTCTTTTACCAAAACATAACATTAAAAACGCTGTTTACCTAATAGATACATACTGAACATGTCAGTCAAGTGCATTAACTGCTTGTTAAGTGTAGGATGATTAATGAGTATTTCATACAATAGAAAATATACAGTTTTGTTAAAGATAACGAGTGCTAACTTGAAATGATTACCGGGTAATGAATGTACGTTTCTTGAAGTTAAATAGTAGCTGCGTGTTGTTGGTGTATTTAGGTAATATTTTGATTAGGTATCTACTTTTAATTATATCCCAGAATGTTTAAACTAAAAGTTAAATGCACTGGAAGCATTTCCATCTGGCCAATTTCTTTAGTACTTTTATTTAAAGGTAAGAAAACTACCTCATAAACATGATAAAATTTTCTATTATGGCCACATTAAAATAATAATCCACAATATTACCATGTTTTTTATTATTTTGTTTGTCAGTGCTTCTGATTAGAGATGGGAAAATTACAGGAAATAACATTAATGGCGGGTTTCAATATCATGAAAACTGTTCGTTTTGCCTACCAACTGTAGAATTCACTACCAAAATGCCTTTCTTTATTCAAAATCTTGATATCTAAACCATTGCTTACGAAATGTTTGTTTGAAACCCGCCATTAATGCACGATCATATCCTGAACTGATAGCATTGCCGTAAATAATATGTCTATGATATACTCGTAGGTAAACCTAGATTTGCAAATAGTTTTGGTAAAATCTTGTCGATGCTCTTGGTAATAATAATTTAGGTAAAAAATTAATCAAGGTTTTATTTTCGTATTTTTTCTGTAATAAAGATAAAAAAAGACTGCTTCGTTTTTATACATAAAATCTCAACAGAGATCATAAAATTTACACACAGATTACACACGTACAACTAGAGTGAAATAGACATTTATTTATTTTATAATCTTGCTCATTCCAAATTTACTTAACTAACAAAATAACCCAAAACAACGGGATGGTTTACAAATCTAAAGCGTACGTCGTCGCTTATAAGATCCATTATTGTTAAAGCATCATTGTGTGTCGAGAAGACACTATAAACCGACAGAACGCAATTCATTCAGTGCCTATTCTACAGGCGAATTCAATTAACTGTACAAGGCACGAGTGTAATAAATTCTCTAAACAATCAGAATTCGAATCCTCGTACCTAATATGTCCATCCTGCATACGCAATGCGGTGTATGCGCCGGTATTGTTTTAATCAACATATAAACCTGGCCCTGGTCGTCCCTCTTGGGGCATATGTGTACCCTTTTTTTGGGCACATGTTGCTTTGTATTTTTTTAGGACGTAAATGTGCGTGAATTATATTGGTCGCATATTTTGGGTTTTGTTTATTGCTACAATACAAGGCGCGGCTAGCTCGTTAGGTTGGTACCGATGTACTTGGGGTCAGGCATTTTTTTGGATTAGCAATGTTTTTATTTTTTGTACAAATGTTAAAAAAGACGTACCCACAGACTATTTATTATTAGCTACTCTTGTCAAAAGTCCTTAGGTTATCAAAAAAAAATACTAGACTTATTATCGACATAGTTTCAATCAGGTTTCGATCAACCAACAAAAGGTTTAAATAATATTGCATTTAAATTTAAATAAACTTATATTTACAATTCAAACTGTTTTTAAATTTTTTTTTTAATTTTCAACTGTGAAATTAACTTAAAATCAATCTATGGGAAGCCATTTTTTAAATATCTACGAATACCCAGTTAATTAGAAGGATAATTTAAAAATAATAAACTCATGTGTACTTTGAATTTGTAAGCAGTAAATTACAAGAGGTTTTAACTTCTTTTCTATGGAAATGCGTTTCCTGAATGTAAACAAGTCGAAAAACAAGCGTGACGGGCCATTGTTTAAGGGGGCATTAAGGTCGTAACCCGTTAGCGTTATTCAATTGGGGTCTCGGAAAAACCTCTCGTCAGCCTTAATTAACCTCCTCAGCATCCTGAGAATAAGATTACTTTTAATAAAGGTACCTTTTTAAGTACCATTAATTTGAGGTGAATGTATTATTGTTTAATTAAATTAGAAAAAAGAAGCGTTTTTTGGTTTGTAGAATTGATAATGGTTCTGTGTTAGTTCAGAAATACAATGAATTAAATTAGAAAGAAGAAGCGTTTTTTGGTTTGTAGAATTGATAATGGTTCTGTGTTAGTCCAGAAATACAATGAATTGAAAATATGTTTTTGAATTTGATCCTAGAACCTACGTATATTTAAATAGGTTTTGGTTTTAATACAAAGACAACTTTAGCTCAGGTGAGGCAGAGTATTGATTCTTCAATAAAAACACTTGAAATTTCCTTAATTTAATATTTCAGTGACATTATTTACGATAGAGGTTCCTAGGCGATGCATAAAAAATTATCACTATAGAGGAGGTACCTACTATAGTTAACAATACACCCGCAATTTAACATTGGGATGTCGAGATTAAAAATAATGTTAACATATTAAGAAAGGGTTTTATTATTTGTATAATTAATATCTATAGTATTTCAATTCATTTAATGTGAACTTTCGTGAGCTTTTCGTGTCAAAGCTTATGTTAAGTTAAGTAAAACATTGATTAATATTTGGGCTTTTAGTACCTAGGTACCTAGAGCTTTTTTGGGCATCGTTTCAGAGCTACTAGAAATCATTCGTATAATTAATAATCAAAGTCATACTAATGAAACGAGTGCTACTAATAGCATATTCTTTAAAGTTGGTCTAAAATAACAAATTGAAAATGAAAAAAAAATTTAGACATATTATTTGGTACAATCATTTGATTTTCCTAATAAAAATATAACATGAAATAATATCTGTGTCTGATATCCATGTAGACAAGGATCATAAATATAAATGATAACACAATTATCGATTTAGTTTTTTTCTTTTTCTTATTGTGGTAATAGTTGGAAACTAATAATATTTTTTAAATCTTACTTACAATCAAATAGCTTTTTTACTTTCATTTTGGAATCACTTTAAAAGCAAATTTGTTGTAGGTATCTAATTACCTACCTATTTTTTGTTGTATCCACTAATACTTTTCATCTTTATCCTGTAAAATTGTCAAATAAACATTAGCTCAATTCGTATTAATTTGTTTTTTGTTCCTGGTATATTGAAAATTAATAGTAATACAACATTCTTATACGTCCTTGACTCAAATAATATTTTCTAACCGTGAACTCAACTAATCTAAGTGACCTGTAATGAATTCTTCGATTTGCTAAGGATTTACGATTCAGTAGTTATAGTAAAAATACTAACGTTTTAAGTTAGGAAAGAAGCTTCAGTAACTTTTTACAAAAATCACCACGATCAAAGAAAATAAGTCTTAGGCAAGATCAAGAAAGTTTATTTATTCCGAGGTCACAAAATTATAACCCAAAAATTTACAAATATAATAACAAATAGGTGAGGGTGATAAGTTTTAGTAATTAGTTCATCTTTAGTTGTTGAAAGGAAATACTATTGCTGATTACTAAATCAAAATATGGATTTTATTTGGAACAGTCGCATTACCTAGCCTCTAAAATAAAAATAAGCATAGCTTGAAATAAAAAGTTATTTTCTTTTTTTACCTGCCAGGTAACCCATGTTACATAAACAACTAAACTCAACCATAAATATAAATAAAATATCTATGAAAAAATAGGCATTATTCTGAAGTGGTTCCGCATGGAACTTCATATTCATATTCACTAAATGAGCAAAAACAATATGAATGTCTGCCACTTCTTTATTTAGTGCTGTTTTTGTGACACTTCCTGTTAAGAAAGTAAGATAGTTGGGTTTACGGGTGTATTCCAAAAATGCGAAATTGTCTCAAATTGCTTGTTATTAACGATGACAGATGTGATGGCGCCAGCTTCATAGTGAGATCAATGTAAATTAGTCTCTATCTCTAACTAGTAAGAGCGTTATTTTGTAAGCAGAGCCGAATGAATCTCTTGGGGTCTGATCGGATGTGTTGATACTATAGTCGAGTATATGCAATTAGTGACAAGAGTTTTTGTGTTTTATTTGTTAAGATAGCTGTGTTGATGATTGCGTTTTGACAATTCTATTTAATTAATTTCAAATATCAAGACAACAAATGTTCATAAATTTATTGAAACTATGCAGGTAGTGCGATTAAAAGAGTTAATGAAAAAAGTTAACGGGCCATACTACTGTCAAACTACTTTTTGACAGGTATGTAAATGTATAAAGATGATATTGCCATTGAAATTCTGCCTGTTTATATCTAAACTATTGGTGCAAACTTGATTTAATTTCTGAGAAACGATATCGGGATTATCGTTACAAGTGGATGATACTAGTAGTCTATTGACAGGGTAAAATATTAAAATCCTTGATGTGGTTTCTAATATAAGTAAATGATTTGGAATTCACCAAACATGACCTAATATTTGCACTATATGTTGTTTTAATGCATTTCATGAGTTGTCAAAAATCTGACAGGTCAGCTATGAACATTACTCTTTCAATTTTATAGCTGAATATTATTTGACACAGCGCTATCTCACCCTAAATGAATTAGAAGTAACTTAAAAATTCAAATGCAAAGTGGATATCTAAAAATATTTTTATGCAGATATGCTGGCTTATTTAATAAATTACAGTATAGGTAACTGGGAAATCGCTTAAATAGCCTTCAAGATTTATAAGTTTGATAACAGCAATTTAATAGGTGGTTAGTAAGCAAGCTGACGTTTAATCCCATCCGTCATTTCGTACTAATAAAAGAAAGACAAAGGTATTTGTTTTCCATTTAAACATTCTTTGATGGACGATCATGAGTTGAATGAGAAATAAAACCGCTGCTACCCATCTTCAGCAAGTTAGTCCACGCGATGTCGGGACAAGGTAGTTAAGTTGACGAGCTCACTAGAATAAGTTCTAGTAATTGGAAATGTTTCAAGGAACCATATATTTTTCCTCTTTGGAATCGTATACCAGACTTTAAAGTGTCTTTAAGTAGCTTTAAGTTTTTCTATTGAACTCGTTTATTAGATGTATAGCTAGGTTCCAACGCGTACAGAAAAGTACAATAAATAGGATTACTTTGGCAGACTCGATTTCATCTACTGAGGTTTGTTGTTAAACAAAACTATGTGTCGCAGGTTTTTAAACTGAAAGTCCATCTAAAAGGTCGGTGTTTAGTCCTGTGCCATCATAAATATGGTTTTGTTGAGCTTCTGGAAATTTCTTCACGATATCAATATCATTCCGTTGGGCAGATTATTATATATGTATTTAATATGACTTGCTATTAGGTATACCTACCTTATATTTATAAGATACGATCAGCGTCAGTGTAAATGGACACCCTTCATTCGTAAGAATAAAGTTTTTATATGACCGTGCCAACTATTGGCCTTCAAAATTGGCTTATTTGCAGAATTAAATAGGTAGGTTACCTAATTAAAAGCTATGTTTAATCCTAATTCGAATATAATTAATTGAAAAACTTCTTTTGACATCACGGGTGTGTCTGATTTCTTAAAGCAGAGTGAAACTATCTATTACCTAAGGATTGTACCTTATTATATTATACTTATTATATTATACCTTAGTCAAAAATATTTACTTTCTAACTATTCATCGACTTTATTTGTGAAATATGATTTAGCATCATTAAAACTTTTATGCACCTCAAAATGTTAGATGAAACAAAATCTTTAAGCAAAGAAAAAAACAACAAGCTTTAAGTTTTTTTGTTGATTTCTAAGTAATGAGTCGAAAGAAAAAAACTTCGCCCTAAATTCGTATCTAAGTTAAAAAATGAAATTTGATACGTACCTATTCAAATTCACGTCGAAACGGGACCGTGTTATGTGTTCAAATGCTTTTTATCGTTTAAACGCACCAAGCCAATAAAAATACACGAAAAGCGCATGAAACAGTTCGTTTTCATGCAATGCCTACCTATGACATTGCATAAAAACAAACATATGGGTTAACATGATCACGGGTATCTAACTGCATTTTAAAGCGAATTTTAAGTATCTTCATTGGTATAAGGTCATCATGCCATTGTAAGAGAATTTTGACCACAGCTATTTTGAAACCCACTTAAATACTTTATAATTTCTATGACATACTTTTGTACGCCGATGACAATAAATTTTTTAAAGGGATACGCTCTGAATCAGACAGTCGACAGCTACAAGATGACTTGAACCGACTTAGTAAATATTGCCAAGATTTTTTTTTGAGTTTAAATATTAATAAATGCAAAGTCATTTCATTTACACGCAAAAATAAATAAATAAAATATGATTATAATTTAAATGGAGTAATATTAAACAGGACTAGCGAAATTAGAGATTTAGGGGTTCAGTTAGATTCAAAACTTTTGTTTAGAAACCACATCGATATAATAATAAAAAAAGCATAAAAATGCTAGGCTTCATATTGCGTATTTGTAAGGAGTTTACACAGGTGTCTACTTTTATAATACTTTTTGATTCACTTGTGAGACCTATATTAGAATATGCTACTACAGTTTGGAATCCTCAATACAATATATACATTGACCGGTTACAAAATATACAAAATAAATTTATTAAATGCTTGAAATACATATTCCATGGTATTGATGATGACGATTTGAAAGTTGTGCCCCTGAATGTAAGAAGGATTGAAAAGGATCAGTTATTTTTGTATAAATTACTGAATAATAAAATTGATTCCCACTATTTAACAAGTAACTTGAATTTTGAGTGTAGTAGGCTTAATTCTAGGAGAAAGCACTTGTTTTACATAGCTTTAAGCAAAACTAACTATGCTAGTAATGTGTTTAAAAAGAGAGCTTGCGAGTTTTACAATCGAAACATTACTGCATTAGATCATTTTAATTTAAGTTTAATGAAATTCAAGAGAGAATTGCAAAAAAACTTTCAGTGCTTTAACTAAATTTTTTATTTATGTAAATGTAGTTCTAAACAAAAACTTACCTGTTTGTGCTACTATAGTAAAAAAAAAGTTCCAGTATTAATGTTCCAGTCTCCCAAATGTTTTTAATTTTAAATGTATTACCAAATAGTGGAAACTTCACTGGTTTATGTTATACAGTAATTAGTAATAAGTATTTTTATAACTGTTTGTTTCCCAAATAAAGAGAAAAAAATACCTACCTCTTTGTGAATACAAAAATTGGTAAAACTCTTATAAAACTAAGCACTATTTTTTATAGCCATAACTAGGTATTGCAGACAATCAATATGGTATCCTAATGTATTGTATCAACATACCTACCTACCTATAGGTAATTTAAATTGCAGACCGTTAACTATACGTTAATTCTTTTCGGCACCCAAACCCCAACTACTAAGTATATGTTTTATGTGAGTTCCCCAAGTACCTAGTACGCATTTTTATATTGAACCAAAATTTTCAATACAAAATTCTTATATTCAAAATAGGAATCTGAAGTATCTAGAGTTTTAAATCTTAAATGTTGGATTTAATATTTCATATTATAATCCCACTGCTAATGAACCATATAAGGTATTCGAGAAACAATCAGCTCTAGGTACTGCTGGGTTTAAGTTTCAAAAGTGCGAGGTGAACACTAGCGCCAGCTGTTGGTTATACCTGTAGACTCGACGGCGAACACTGCGTCGTTTCACAATGTCACTGAAAGCGAGTTTCGCAGTAGTACCTTTAACCCTCGATTTAGTTCGCTCGGAAATATATTTGGCTGTTTAAAAAAAGCGCTTTTGAGTATTTAGTGACCGCGTGATATTTCTAGCAGTCGTAGGTAAGCAAAATAAGTAGGTAATGAAGCAGTGATGCGATACGAAATGCCTTTTTTGATGTTTGATTCAACACAATAAACAATATCTTTTTAGATTTGATGTTAGAATATCATTAAATAGGTATAGGAATATTTTCTTTTTTGACCAAAAGAGACACGTAGGTTGCTTAGGTAGGTAGGTACTACCACCTGTTAGGTATATAGCTGTGATTATTAAGGTGGGTGTAGGCACCTATCTACTTTACAACATCATAACTTTGATAAAACTACAAGCACCTACGAAAATGTAAGAATTTAATTGTTTTTGGCTATTTTACTTAAAATAAAATTTCAAGAAAGCCAAACTATATTGTAAAAAATATTTTCAATTTTATTTATTAATTTATTTTCGTTGCGGCAAGAATTTATCAATTTATGATAAATAATTTAAGTACCGAAACTAATTTTGGTGAATGAAACACTGCATGAAAAAATTGATTTTAATGTGTAAAATATAATGTAAGCTAAGATTTACCTCCACAAACTCAATACCCAAGAATTCCAAGCAGAACTTAAATGTTCATCTTACTATTGTACCTATCTACAGTAAAAACTGTTGCGTCGCATAAAATCGATCCTTAACTCTACGTGTCGATGTTCGTAAATCTGTTAAGGTGAAACAACTTGTCCTCTGCCGAGCCATTTTTTGTCACTAGAGATTTGTTTGTTTGTTCGTGGTACACCGTTCGCTGACTGTCTCGACGGAAACCCATAAACATGATCCAGTCGACGCAACTCTGCCGCTTTTTCCTCTCACCCCACCCGGACGTGGGCGGCACTGTGTATTCAGGCGGGGCTTACGCCTGGAGGGGATACAACGCGCGAATAGTGCTCGGAATTTGAATTTGCACCTTGAAAAAGGACAGAGACGGAGGGTTTCGATTGGTCGGTTAGAGTGGGTTCCGCCTTGTAGGCGGGTCTTGATTGGTCGTCTCCTACGGCGGAGGGGCGTCGGCGTGGATCGCGCGCCAGTCCGTGTCGAGAGTTGAACGCGTGTAGAAGGTGTAGATCGTCCTCGCCGGTGAACATGCGAGTTGCGCGCGCCTCGGCTCGCTGACGCGCAGGGATGGCAGCGCGCCGCGCAGCCGCCGCGCACACGCATTCAAACTACTGTGATATCTTAACTTAATGTCTAACTAGCCGTAGAACTTGTAAGGAACATTGTATCCGTGCTTATAAGACTTGTAGAGACAGTGTTTCTGTGCAGCCGCCCACATGATCGTCCCGATGGCAGCGTACGCACAGTTCGGCTACTCGTACCCCGCCACGCAGGTTAGTTTTTCTTAACCCCCTAAGATAACTTGCCCCAACTAATATTCCCTTAAGGCTCTACAACCAGGTTTCCTATACCGTGCTGTGCGTACGTAGAGTAAAAAAAGTTAGGGTAATGTGCGCAAAGTTAGGGTAATATCACAGTTTGGTTTTCGAATAAGTTTAAACATGCCTCTTGTATTTAATGCATTAGTTAGTGATAAAGTATACCACAGGCGAAGATAAATTTTTCATGTAAATTAAAACCACATGAGGATTAATATTAAGGGGTGTGAAAAATAAAACATAGTACCGACCTGTAGGTATATGTAGGTACCCTAGTTCTTTCCTATTAATCCTTTTATTAAATGAACTGACAATACATTTAGGAAATCAAAGAATTTTATTTTTTTCTACACGAACAAGGACAACTAAACTATTAGATATCTGTTTGAAACCAGAAATATTATTTAGGTAATAAAAATATTTTTACAATTTTTATTTATTTCTAAAATAGTGTTTATTAGAGGATAAATAATAGCGCTGTAAATTAACTAATATGAGTGCATACCTACCTAGTTATTTAAAGTTATCTACATAGCTATCTAACGAAATGAGAAAAACTTGTAATGTAAAGGCGCTGTGTTGTCAGTCAATCCCTGTTTAGGCTTAAATATTTTTTACAGGATTTAAATAAGGTCCATAAGTCACATTTCCAGCTATTGTTTTCACTTTCCTTCAGGAACACATTAAATTAAGTAGATTTTACAGTCAATTAATTAGGATTTTAAAGCACTTATTGCAACTGCAATGCTCACATTATTTTAATTACCGTCGCATTCTATATTTTACACACGTCGAGCGCTTTTCGTAGTTTGTACCTTGGTTAAATCTGATAAACATCTCGTTGATTGATAGTTTCTTATCGTAAAGGTATTAAACTTAAAATTGCATAATTTAATAAATTTACGCCTGTTAAATTGAAATCATAGATATTAAAGCTAAATATGCCTATTTAGTAAAGGTAGAGTTGGAGAATAAAATAATTTTAACGGCCTAGTAAAAAGGTTTTGCTTGAAACGTTTTCTGTCAAATTTCGTATTAGAAAATTAATTTCTAGTAAGATTATTAAAACTGCTTACAAGAAACGTAGCAATAATAAGTTTATAAATACGAATTTGTAGGCTAAACTGACTCCGACGGCTTCAGATAATAACTCTAACACATCTTTTATAGGTAGGTACATGATTCATATAACAAGGCCATGATATTTAGCATAGGCATATGTTATAGAGGCTGGTGACGAGCCAGATGGACCCTTAAACGGTGCTATAGATAAGTGAACTATATTGGATTAGTCGATTATCACACCGAGCCTATTCAAGGGTTGGGCTAGCCTGAGCAGACTCTATGGATAGCAATAATTTTATAATTTGTAGGAAATCTAAAAATAAATGCCTCAACTACCTATTGCTTGTTATATATATAATATGGTATATCTATATAAGATTTGTCGAGAAAAAAAGGTTTTACTTTTACTTTGACCTCAAAGAAAGCTGTTCTTATTAATATCTATTTGTAATTAAAAGAAAACTTATTAGACTCTATGCAAGTCTTTTCAAGCAATCAAATTTCATTAAAGGACGATGCTTTAACAAACTCAAAATTAAAAACAAACTATTGATGTGGCGTTGTGGATTTGTAGGCTGATAGGTAAATAGGAGGTTCCGGGTCCAACCCCCGTTAGGAGGAACTAAGATCTGGAAATATTTGTCATTTGATTTATGTGATACCTTATCATCATCTCCGCCTAGCTTGGAACTAGAAGATGCAATGAGAATTGCTTAACGTTTAACTGAAACTGAAGCAGATTTGTAGTATACTCGTCTTATCTTCTAAGCGATGATAAAATGTATAAAAAAGAGTAATTAAGTAGATCATATTAAGTATGAACTAAATATGTCCAAATGTGAAAACAAATACTTATGATATTTGGTGTTTTGAATAAACTTTTAAGTATAATTTTTATGATTAATTACTTTAAGACAAGGTTTATTTTTTTGTTCCTCTAATGAGCGTATCTTACATGAATAACGCAAAAAAAGTAAGCTTTTATCAACATAGGTACATAAAGTTATTCAAAAATACATTTATAATAAGCACCTTGATAAAGTAACTTAACTTTAAAAAGATAAATAAATATATTATGTAGGTAACGGCAGCTTTGTTTTTTTCTTCTAAACTAACAGGTTATAAAAAAAAATTACCTAATTATACTTAGTTTCATCTTTATATTATCGGAACAAAAACTATATAAAAAAACCGCCGGGTACCTTACCCACTCTATCTCACTAGATAATCGTGTTAAAGAAATGTGATACTTGATCCACAAAATGTTAGAGCGATTTATAAATCGTTTGATCTTTTTTTGTGGTTCCATTGTCAAATACTGAATCATTATATCATTACTTTATTTAGTAATAATTAAGAACATCTGTATTTAGACATCATGTGAGTATGTTACGTGTCAGCGTAAAGCACGAACTGGTAAGTCTCAAAAATTATTTTAGGTTTATGATCGCAGGAGACAATTAGCTGTTAGAGCAAAGAAACTCCATGAATGTTCTAAAATTAGATTTGTTTATATAATTTGATAGATAATATATTCAAAAATTACATTTTAATACACAAAATATTCCAATTCAGTTTTACGGAACCACCAACAGTATTTTTGGTCGTTTATAATCTCTAACACATAAAAAATCCAGAAGATACCTTGCGCTTAATGGTTTTAGTGAATAGCAGGTAAGATGAGGATTACTTAAAAGATGTGTCACCTTGATAAACAGCCGTATTCTTGTTTCATTCAAGACTCAATTTAGGCCTATCTTTACAACTCTGTTTACATATTTCATTACTTCTTGCAAAAGGAGTTCTTCTAATCTAGGAGGTATAGTTGCACGTGGACATTAATAATCTTACACTGAAACTTGTTAGTAATGCGTTGTTGACCTTAGGCTCAAACTGGAATCGCCTTTTGTTCCCATAATTGTATTTACTTTGGTACAGTTACTACAACAGCTGTTATTTTCTTCACATTAGAATATTAGCCATGTCTCGCGGTTTTATTCTTTTCATTCTAATGTGAACATGGTATAACTACTTACATTTAACAATTTTGACATTGAGAAATTAAAAGACCTAAAGAAATTTACTGTCCTGAGCCTAATCGGATGACAAAGTTAACCTAAGTAATACAATGTAAATTTTGTTTTTTTGCTTCAATTGAAAAAAAAAAGTGTGAGTGTTTTTTTGTACTGTGTTTCGATGAAAAAAGAATTAAACGCGTGTACTTACATTTATGATGGCTTTTCACCGTTAGATACATCCGTCTGTAAATCTTGTATTTATTTTCTTTCTAGCTAGATCTACAACTGATATTTTATATAACACACAACCGGAATTTATTACTTTTTTTTTTTTTTATAAGTGACTAAACCCGCGTTTGACCTCAATCTCACCTGATAGTAAGTGACGATGAGGTCGAAGATGAAAGCACACGGGTTTAGGAAGGAACTGGCTCTTTATACAATATTGCCGGAACACATTACCGCCGGAGCGGTAACATTTGGCGGCAGACTTTATATAAAGGGTGGTCGCTAGCCAGGCGGACCCAGAAGGTCGATCCTACCACCAAGCCACAACCGATATTTCGCGGTTCATTTTGTAGTGGGTGACAAATAAAAGGTGTTAAGGGTGGCTATCCAGGTGGATTCTTTACAGTTCCTAGCATTTCTCTCGGGTTTCCAACGACATGTACATCCAGGGGCAGATGTAATAGCTATTCTAAACCGACTCCATGTAGACAAAAGTTTATCTTTCTGTTTTAAATCTAATCTCCTAACTATCAATATTTTTAAACACACCAACATCTATCAAAACGTTGTCTGCCTTAGAACAACCTTTGTGACCTGTTTATTTTATATAGGTACCTTCATTCGCGCTGGCTGCCCACGTATCAAGACGACGTGGTAGAAAGAAAATATCAATTTATATTTCAATAAAGGGGTTCTTGGCAAAAACTTAGAATTATAGTTTGATCGCATGTTTTGCAGCAATATGTAATAAAGTACCTACTTGGATATAGAAATATAAAAATATATAAGCTATTTATTAACTTTAACCAGACTTGTCTCTGCTTTTTAACGGTTTAAGTTCATTGTCATCCAGTCAAATAATTATCTACTATGCAATAATACATTTATTATCAAATAATAAGTTCTTACTAATGAACACTCCATGTATTATATGTATGTACCATTAAAGTTACAATTGAATATTTCATTTTAGGGTCTCTGTCCCATTTTTTATTCTTGATATTATCTAAAAAAAATTATGTACTGGTAGAAATCAGTGCTCCGCGATAAGACCGCCAATGTTTTTGTTAAGTTGCATTTTTTGTTTGTTTTTAAAATTTTATAGTATGAGGTAAACAATACAGCTTAAATAAATAATAAATAAATATATTTCCAATTATAAAAAAATGTATATATATATATATGAATACTTAAGGAAAAGGAATTACTTCCCAGGCTGGGGAAAGCTTTTCCGAATAACCTGCCTTTGATTCGTGATCTTTTTGGCCACCCATGGGAACAGATTGGGTAGTGTTATTCAAAGGGCGATATCTCACACCAAAAGTTCATACCAGCATTAACGCAAAACTCTCCTATATAAGAGTTGTTCTTATGTCATGTCATCTATGTATAGTTCTACATATCGAAAACCATAGATATTGTGTCACATTCACTCACAACCATAGATATAAGATGCATGCAACGGTGGCTACAACGGTAAGTGAGAAATTTAAACAGGATTTAACGGGCTTATTACGGGTCAAAGCAAAACTTAATCTTTACATAAAAATATATTAGTTATAGAGAAACCGTATGACGTAGTTGCAAATGACGCTGGTAAGTAAGTTCATGTCCAAAATTAGGTAACAGAAGTTTAACACCAACTTGATATGGCAAGGCTAGTTACTAAGGTCGGCAAAACATTAGAGTTTTAAAAATCGTATGGCTGGTTTCAATAACTTACCAAAGAGTAACAGTAAAAGTAAAGCTAAAAACCTATACTATTTTGAGCTCTAGTGTCAGATTTGACACAAGATAGTATAGAAATTTCTATCATTACTGTTATTTTAACTCTTCGGTAAGTTGTTGAAACGCCTCATAAGAAGTCAAAGAACTTAATTGAGGATTGTTACTGAAAATGCACTAAGCTTGCCAAAGCACTTTTTTTTTTTTTTTATAAGTGACTAAACCCGCGTTTGACCTCAATCTCACCTGATGGTAAGTGACGATGAGGTCGAAGATGAAAGCACACGGGTTTAGGAAGGAACTGGCTCTTTATACAATATTGCCGGAACACATTACCGCCGGAGCGGTAACATTTGGCGGCAGACTTTATATAAAGGGTGGTCGCTAGCCAGTCGGACCCAGAAGGGATCCTACCACCAAGCAATAAAAAAGTACAAAAAAATCTTGGTTAGTAGAAGTCTTGATTAGTAAACAAGTTACAAAAGAGTGCCGCTTTCAATATCATTTAATAATGCGAACACATCAACAAATGAAAAATAATCAGTCATATTTTTTATAATTGCCCTTTATATGACTGTAACAGTTAACTGTAAATCATATAGGACATATTAAATTTTATTAAAATATATATTTTTATTGCCCATCCAGCATACAAAAATAAGATATCTATAATTTAACTAAAATGCTAGTCTTTGTAAAAGCCGCTTGCCGTTAATATGTGATACTTAATCGATTATTCTATAAAAAACTTAATTATTATTGCAATAAGTTAGTTAACATGCATATAACGTGCCGGCATTGACTTAAATGCTACCTTTGTAGACAACAATTTTTGTTATGGCATATTAACTGACATTTTGATCACCTGTTGATGAACCCGCTTGCTACTTTACTATTCTATATTATTACAATTATTATATTGTTGTTCAAAGTTGAATAAAAAATAAAATAGTGCTAACGGTAAAAGTACTTGTTAATCTTACTGTATCAAATCTATACACGAACTGCTTACTGTCTATTTTATCTGTGACGTGTATTATTATTTATTAATTTCTTAGTAAACAATAGTTATGATTCACCTTACATTTATAACTTACCATGATTACTTCATTTTAAGAAAACATACAAATTTAATCCCTAAAACTCTACAGTTGCAAGTCTGCTGGAATCCATTTAATTGAAACGTGTATCCGTGTATACCTTTTAAATATTTATGCTGTTCTTATTTTCTAACTTGCAATATTCGTAAAATGGTAAGCATTCGATCGGTCTGTAAATCACTCGTGCCTCTCCAAAATGTATTCTATAAAATACTGAAAGACATGCATCTTTACAACGGTGCTCGAGACTTTTTTAGCAATTGAATCGAAGTGGACAATAATAAGTTAGCTGGTATATTGCAACATCATTGTTTAGTCTGTACCCGCGAATAATTGCTCCTGTACCTTGTTTACCTACTATGTAAATATTGTTATGGTTATACATTTATCCCTGCAACAATTTTCCGACTAATTGAGCTAATTCAATTGACCATTGAAACTGATCGATAGCGCATTTAAAAGTTAATAGCCTTATGATATGGTACCTTGGCAAGAAAAGCAAACAAAGCCAGGTTATGGTTATTCGGCCACGGGAAATGCCAATCATTTTTTTATTGGAAACAGAAATGGGCGCTGTTTGTTACGCAATAAAAAGTATACATTCCCGGATTTGTTCTGTGTCGTCAATTTGTAAATTTTTATTGCATAGGCACTGAAAATATTTTAATGACCTTTAGTAAAGTATATTTAAATCATTCACTGTAAGTTTCATAGATATTATTTTGTTAAAAGTGAAAGGTTTTCATCTTATTGCTGGCGACTGTACATGGTGGTGATGACAGTTCGTTTAATTTAAAAGGTGATCAAACACAATAAGCCAACTGAGCAAATAAAAATATTAAATACAAATCTTAAGCTTCGTATTTTTTAAATATTTTATTTATGTTTAATTGATATTTTTATTGCCTATATTAAGGAGTATATTCAAGAAATTTAGATCGGCTTTGCTTTTAAAAAATCGTAAATTTGACTCTGATGAAAAAAACAAGAGAAATATAAAAATCCACAAACTTTTGATCATTACAATGATTTAAATAAAACCTGCAGAACATTTACCTACATTTCAAAGATAAATTATCTAACATGAAGTTAGAAATACATTTTACATACATTAAAATATACAAAGTTTATTACTCACAAATTATTTATAAACAGTATTTATTGCATAAATAATTTTAATCGCTGTTTAAAAATCAATAAACTGTTTGAGTAATTTATGTCCGTTGAGTTCAGGGCTTGCGGAGGAGTTTTCTGTAAACTTTACATTGTTCACTGTAGGGTAGGCACTGTTGTTTATAAACACAAGGAACATTTAGGTTCAAGACTTCAGTCTTTATGTAGCTATAAGTGTATCTCTATAATTAAATTAATAATCTTGATTTTGGTATAGGTTCAAAAAAAAGGTTTGTTATTTGAGATTGATAACAAAATTTAATTATTATAGGCAGGCAGCTTCTAGTCCCTGCTTTATTTCTAACTTTCATCATCATCGCAATATTACTTGCAGGAAAAATATTTGCCAGCTATAAAAAATAAACTATATTTAGATTTCGTTCATAAAGTCTCATCTTAACAACAATGGGGGTAGCAGAGTCAATCCAAGTCAGAAAAATTAAAGCTTGATTTTTTTATATAAACTAGATACAAATCGAATTTGGAATATTGACATCGATTCTGAAATAATATTAGACGTTGATGGCACTCCATACTTTTGCGCCTACTTGCTAGTGGCGCGTTATGTTCTGGTTAAATTATTAATTAAAAGAACGCGTCTACCTTCTTTTTTGGCTGTAACTGATTTGTTACTGATTTGATATGTTCTGAAGATACAGACTGAATGATTCAAAATAAAACTATGCCACCCTAAGTTAGGTTTCAGATTTTATGAACTCACACTGTTGAACTACGGCGACCAATTACACCTATCACTTAACCGTAGCACTGAGGAAACTTTAGAAACATGGTATATTTTAGAAAATATATCATTATTTACCTGATTTCAGCCCGAGTTTATACTCGTATTCCCCTTAGTTTAAACTATAACATTTTACAAACAATAAGGCTAACTAATATAATATCTTCAAAGGATTAAAAAGCATTCGTAATATCGCTCGAAACGCATCACATGAACTGAAATTCCTTAAGTCATCATAAATATCTAATAATATTTTTCTGAGACAATGAAATATTTATTGAGAATAAATCTTTGCATGTCGAGATGTTTTGTAATTTATGTCAATAACATTCGTGACGTATATTTATCATCTAGAATATTTTTTATTTAGTTTAAAATATAGTTCACACCTTTTACAGGATAGATTCAATAGAACCAAATATTTTGTGAATGTAATTTATGGTACCCAAGTTTTTAGTGGGGATCACGGCTAGATATGGTAAAAAAAAATGCTACACTTTTTCATTTTTTTCAAAACTCAAAATAATAATAATAATAATAAAATCCCCAGACAATCACACCAACTACATGGCCCCAAAGTAAGCATAGCTTGTGTTATGGGATACCATGTAGCGAACTAGGGGGGAACCTAGAATATAAATACATAAATAGATAAACACCCAGACACGGAACATTTTTTTTATGGTTCCGTGCGGGGATCGATCCCGCAACCACTGGCGTCTGAGGCAGATAAGTTTACCCCAACGCCAAAGTGGTCGTCATGCTTTAATTGTTTTTTCTTCCAAGTACATGATTCTTGCAAATGCTTCTATCATAGGTTATTTGGTAGATAAATGAACAAAACAACAAAATAAAATTAAGCAATAACTTAAAAAAAACTACTGTTCAATTTAATTTTATACCTCATTAATGGATTGTCTATTCTCAGCAACTAAAACAAATAATTATTCATGTAAGCCGATATTGTTTCGATGACATTGGATTTTATATTTAAACCGTCCAATTCATGTCAAAGTTCACGGGTCTGTAAATAAGTTTGAGGGGATGTTTACACAGACAGCTTTAACCGTATCTTATCATTTGCATGTCTACCAACGTTTAAATGACATAGTTTATTCAGTAACAAAACTATAATTTGCATCAGAACTCAGGTAATTTTACTCGTTTGTGAACTTTCATTACATAATATTTGTCGTTGGGTCGTTCTTTGTATGAAGCTATTGTAGGTAGGTACCGATTTTTATTTATTAGCAAAATAATTGTTGAATAAGTAAGTCACATATTGACACTAGTCTACTATTTACAAATAATTTACTTATCAAATTTTGAATGGAATATTCTGGAAAGAACATTAATAAAAATAAAATAAACATAAAATTATTTTGTTGTTTAAATACTTTCCACTATTTACAATTGCAATAGTTTTTGTTTTACAAATTGCAGAACACAAAATTATCTCAAAATAAAACATTGAATGGCCAACTCTATTAAATTACGAAAAACATTCCGAGAGCTGTTATCTTTATAATTTCTTTCCTTAAACGTATGAATACCCGCATTAAGAGTTTTATATTCTCACACGTTACCGCATTAAAGTTGTGTCCACATATAGTAAAAAATCGAAACCGCCAATAAATGGACCTTTTCTCAGTTCAGAAACGTACCTGTAGTCTAATTTTGTAATTTATATTCATCTTATTATACAAGAACAAAAACTAACCAGCTCAATAAACCTATGTTGGATATCGCGGCCAACCCAGCTCGCTTCCAAGTACATACGCTTGCGCTTTCTTACTTGCGCTATGGACATGTACATGTACTTACAGAAGACATGTATTGCATTATTTATAGGTAAATTGCTAATTATACTTTATATCTTATATCTGCAAGTTCATAGCTATCCAATAACAGGTAACCTGATACTTTATTGTTTTTGTATAGTTTCAGTTTTTGTACAATGTCAAGTTAATTAGTATGCGAAGTTTGCTAACTTAGTTTTATTCGCTCTAGGTGCTATTATGCTTGTATGAGTTCACACGTTTCAAACAAAAGAAAGATAAACGCGGGCTGGCGTGTTCCTATTTTTTTAATTCAATTATGAAAACATTTATTCATAAAACGACATTTTACAATTATAACGCGTAAAAAGGTTTTATTTTCTTTACAGCCCTCAAGAATGGTGCCAGTACTAGTGCGTTACGTTTAATTACAAATATACCGTTAAACAATATGACCAGATAATTCAATTCACCTAAATTATCAAATTTTTTATTAAAACTCAAGTTTTATTATTCGACTAATCCAGTGGATGATTAACATGCTCAATAGGCGTTCCTATTAAGTTCGGTGTACATTTTGTTGCCTATATCAAAAACGAAATCACAAAATTCACCACACAGCCACACTCGCTTGTGGCGAAATCATAATCATTAATGCGCCCAAATTTTCGGACGCCAGCGTGCGTAAAGTGGGTCCATTTATCTGGAAATCCGGTGGGAGGTCACGGCAAAAGTCCACAATAAAAGCCGGGTCCGGTAGCACAGTTTAATTGAGTCCTCCGACCTCATAATCCGGACCTCCCGCTCCACCCGCTAAATGTTATTTATAAGCCGAAATAACCCGCCGGCGGCCGCACCTACGCTGCGTAGGTATATATTTTAGCCTATTACTCTGAGACCGTTGTGTTTCAGCAGTTAATTTTTGTTTTATTTCATTATTTTTTCATAATCACTGCACGTTTGCGCTGCTTAACTGTACTGTTTTGCCATATCGGGTAATTAATTTGCTGGTATTATATTGACTCTTTTTACGGTTGTTATCAAACTTGTTGATAACTTAAGATGGAACACGGAGTTCAAATTGCAACGTTGCGGCCGACTGCGTTTTCTCATATGTTTAGATTGTGTTTGTTGCGAGCGATTAGTCGACGCGTTTTTATTCGATTTATTTACAATGTATAATCAAAGGATGGAGAACCATTCTCGCGTAAGCTTTATTTCTTAAAACTTTCTTTGTTTTAAGAATTTCGTTTAGATTTAAATTGGTGATTATGCTTGTCTTGAGACTAGATATTCAAGGTATTCGGTTTTCTATCTTTGTTTTTGTAACGAGATAATTTGAGCTCGATTTATTATTGAAAACAGAAAATTTCTAAACGCTATTTGAAGTTTGAATATAAATGAAAACATTATTGGAAGTGGCAGTTCTGCGCTACAGCCGTATTGCTTTGGGAGTTAAAGCTTTGTTGATGAGCAGTAACGATGATCAAATGGAATGTAGTGTCAGTATAAATAGCGGGTTGTTCCGGTGCGATTCATATCAATCAATGCGAGTGTCCCATGGCGCCAGCACATTGCTTTATCCGACCAAACTCCATTCGTGAGACCGTGTAGTATTGTGGATTGTACGTAAGTAAGAATGTAAAATTTAAGTCCATGGAACAAAGACTCTTTTGATTCTTGAAGTTATAAAATGTTAAACAAAGCCTTAAGGTATGCCTTTCTATCAACTAAAATTATTTTTAAGATAATTATTTAAAGTAATGTTATTTGTTAAAAAATTGCTACGCAACTAATTACAGCTAATGAAATAAATAATAGGTAAAAAATCCGTAATTATTGTTAGCAGTTTTAAGTAATTTATAATAATAGTGCCGATCATTTTATCAAAGAACTGATTGATAAAAACAGAAATGTGTTAAACGTGAATGCGTAGTTGCCGGCTGTTTGACATGTGATTATATTTATAAGTCTTCCAGTAAGTTTAAGGGAAACGGCAGGTGTCTTTATGCGGCGTTAAAACGCAATTGCTGGCAGCAAAACGCGCGCGTGACAAACTACGATCGCAGATTAAAATATGCACTTACACGACAGCTTCATCGGTTATGTGAAACATAAAAAAACTCGTGAATATTTAATTTTGAATGACACATTGTCGAAGTATATTTTTTCCAATAATTACACAGACATTAAGTAGGCTTGACATACTTTTAAAGTGCTCAACGAATAACCAACGAAGACGGATATAAAACCAAAGTACATACAATAACAAACAAAACGATCCAGCATGTTTAGGGTATTTCTTTGTGAACAAGAAACAAGCAGATATTTTTCTCGTGATTCACATTCTTCGCACTTTGTTGGTGAAAAAGAAAATTAGTGCAAATATTTTATTGAATTGGTATTTAAGTAGAACTGTCATTCGTGATTATAATACTGCGGCTTGTAAGCCCTCGGGTGATGCGAGTGTGTACAAAGCTTCACCGCTTCACTCAAATTAAAATACTTACGACTCCCGTTCGTCAAGCGTTTCAAAACAAAAAAAAACAAAAATGGCGTTTACAGGCCAATCATTATAATGATCGGTTATCGATTTACTGTATAGCGATGGCGTGCCCTTCGAAATGAAAGGACCAAATTTTAGTCCGGCCTATTAGCCCTCTGGCTATTCCGTAATCTATGCGCAAGCCTACCGTCCTCACGATATCAACGACTTATCTCGAATGTGCTCTTATAATTTTGGGAAATTCATATAATAACATCCTGATAACAATCTAATTATTATAATATCCTATTTAACATATCCCGTTGGCCAGCCAGAGCAAAATTAGAGCGCGGGACGCCAGAATTTTGTGTTGGGATAATGCCTCTGTTAATGTAATGGAATAAATATGAAAACATCTTTATGCGTTTTTACTGTATTTTTAATAAACGAATTTCTGAACCGTTACTTAATGGTTGATTTTTAGGTTTTCCTGTGAAATATAGCAATATAAATTTTTTTTTATGAAATAAATATACTTCTATTTAAGTTCATACATGTGTAAATAAATATTCGTACTGAAGGTCCACTTTGTCAATTATATGACATTTTTCTCTTCGTTTTCCGAACAGGGGTGGAATTGGACCGCTTCTCATCTAATATTGACGAGACCTTCAAAGCCTCTACGTTCGATACCTTCCAGCCAATTACCAATTTTGACCAAATATTCAATGGATAGATTTCACTAGACGCATACTAAATAAGAACGCCTATCCTATTTCAATTACGTTTACCTTCATACATAAATAATAGAGTTGAATCCGACTGTCCGTCCGTATTTGAATAAATTAGAACATCAAACGTATGTGAAACAATATACAAGGCTTTCTGGCTAAGTCTTATTGTCTACTTAGTCGAGATGAGATTTACAGTTAATTGAATTATTTACACTGATTAGGTTAGCGGGAAATATGTTATCTTGAACTGTCATTTTAATTCCAGAAATGACGTGACTCTACGCTGTTTCCAGATATCATGTCATTTAAATAAAGCTATTTTAGGCTGCACGCGACCTGTAGTCTCTGCACTCAAGTTAAGTGGGCAAAATTAAACCAATCTTAGTTCTGTACTTCACGAGACTAACAATTTTGAATAAAGCACAAATACCTGAAACGGAAAAAGTCAGCCAGGAAAAGTTGAATGAGAAGAGAAAACATATTTTGATGAAATATTACGCTAGCACCATATTTGAAATGACGTTGTTTATAAATTTTGTCTATAATAGTTCATATCGAGAATTAATAATAATAATAAGCCTTTCAAAGCCCACCCCCACGTCCGCGCCGACCATCTATACCACGTGTGAGGCGGACATCCGCATGAAATTACTCTGTTTGTGACCAATGGGGCTCTGAAAAACCCACTATGAATGGAAACACGAAGTAAGAAACGTTTACTGTCACTTCCCGGAGGTGATCGCCAGGGCGTATCTTGAGCCGGTCATGGGTTCCACAGCATGCGAACCATCGGCAACGAGGAGTTGAGCAGGCGGGTTTTTGGCGATAAGCACGCCGACCTATTATCCCGTTCATTTTCACCTCATTCACTTTTCTCATCCATCCCATAATGTCCACCATCATACCTTCAAGACGATCATCCTTCATCTCCTTTATCCACCACATCATCTGAATTTACGGCCGAACACGTTGTGCATATGGCTCTCAGACAGCACCCTTCAAGGCTAAAAGTGCATGAATGAAATGGACAGAAGACATGAATATCTTTATCCTGTGCCAATATTGAATTATCACTAAAATGGACAAAAACACAAAACCATATCTTATCAAAAATTCACTGAACAGTTTCCAGACACAATATGTGTAAATCCTCAATACATGTAGGATTCTGAGAAAATTTCTGCTAACTGAACGATCGCCAACATCAGAACCGATTTCAAACATTGTTAGTAGTAAACACTAACAATCCCTTGGCGTAGGCCCGTAATTGTTAACTTTCACCGGTCAAGAACCGAGAAGCGAAAAGCTTAAACCATACATACATAGGTACATAACTTCACGCCTGTATCCCTTATGGGGTAGGCAGAAGCAGAATACAAGAGGTTATAAGTCCATCTGATATCACGTTTGACTTTGGAGGTATTGTAATGATAGATAGAGACTATTGCAGTGACAGGGGGTCAACCTAACGCCCATAGACGCCAATAAAACCTCCGTCCCTTTACTGACTTTTACAGTATGCCCGGTAAGAGTAGCAGCTGGTGCATTCTATGTTTTTCTTTCGCTCCATTAATTTATTGCAGGTGGCATATACGCACAGTAATAATAAAATGTAACATTGTAATTAAATTAAATTATAAAATATATAATTAAATTAAATTATAAAATAAATTAAAACAATTTTGACTGAATTTTAAAATAAATTACAAAATACAGAATTCAAATCGAAAGTGTAATTAAAATTAAAAGGAAAACAACAGATAGATACATATAATTAAATGAAAATTAACAATGTTATATACCTACTTATTATTTAATAATAATTAGTTATTAGATAGAATTAAGATAGGTTTTAAACATATAAATTAATCACAAACCAACATATTATGGTTTTAAAAAGTTTACTAGTGTACCTAAATTTTAAAATCCTCCATATTGACTTACCAAATATGTTTTACTTATTAAATATAGGATTGACGATAACACTTACGAGTAGGTTTTGTAGAGCGGTAAATATCACAATTATATCTGTAGAAAAAAAAACCATTATAACTACTAACAAATCACAAAAACTACCTACCAGCTACCAGTAATTTTTCTTTTAAGTTTAGTTCACAATGAACTTTTAAGCGTCGAGTGAATAGGTTTCTCGTGAATGTACGTGTACCACCTTAGTCTTCATGTTCACTTAACATCAGGTGGCATGGAAGACAAACGTCCAATCCATAATTTATAAAAAAAAAGTTTCATATAATATGTTCAACATATTTTTTTTTTTTTTAATTAAGAGCCGTAGGGGTAAACTCTACGAATGATCTAGAATACTACCGTACTATAAAGCTGTAGCTAGTTTATATTCATTGCAAATGTATCAGCTCCCGTGTAGCGATAAAACACCATATTTTTAATAATAGGCTTCAACATATTTTAAAGTCCGTCATTTAGTTAAATGCCTAGTATTACCGGAAGGCAGAAAATTTATAGTTAATCTTTTCTAATTCATAGCTAGTTATACTACCTTATAAGCCACCTAAATAAAGTGTTAATCTAATATTTACAACGCAGGTTTGAACTTTATTAAATATAAACCGTCTATTAATTATTTAAAGATATCTCGACCGTCGATTTTACGGGCTGTTTATGGGTAACTAAAGTCCCTCTTTATTATAAGAATCTAATATACACTTTCATAAAACATTAACTCGGTCGGGCTTCCCTCTGTTTGTTCAACACTCTTCATTTGACAGATTGAACAAAATTACTAGAGCTTTTTTATTTAATTTGAGGGCAGGGGTATATAAGAGGTCTGTTAGAGCATGTTTGCATTGTCGTCTAGAAAGATCGCTTTCCATCCAAGTAGTTTTTATTGGATGTTTTGTTTGAAGAGGCAGTCAAGCGCACTTGGAACTGCCCTCTCTGTACACAGTCATCATAATATCGTTTATATTTGATTTGATCAATCTAGGGTGGAGTGATCAACTTAATAAGATATTTTCCTTTGAATTATTGTTAGATGTAATAAAAGAAACAGAAACAACTACAATCAGTATTCTGAATCAATTGAATACTTAATAACTAGTACACTTTTTTGAGGTAATTATAGAAATAATTTGATGTATTTAGTAGTCACTTATTAATTCAAACCGTGCGTCAGCAGACAATGGCGATGGCGACTCATAAGGAGCAACGAATGTCAATTACTATGTTATCAGAGAGTATGAAAAAATCGGTTTGTATTAGGTGCCATAATGGCGTAAAGGTTGTAGGTATCTACCTGTAGTTATCGACATCTATTGCTAATTACAGGGGGACACGCGAGGGCTGATTGATAGTGTTGTTTATACAAATGTCGGCCAATCGCGGTCGGCTCTTTGTGCTTCGACGTTATCAATTTGAGTGCCCGCTTCGCATCGATGAATAAGTTCCAATTTCAACCGACTTCATACACACGGACGGGGAATGAATTTGAGCCGTTCGTCAAACTTTGCGCGTCGATAACAAACTTTAGTGCGCCTTTATAGAGTTCGTTATAGTTTTCACATGTTCGACACACGATGGCAATTCATGTGTGTTTGAGTTATCGGATTCACAACAGGAAAATAGTCAATTTTAGAACGTATGCTCAGCTAATAAAGCACAGAATCGTATCGCTTGATGTATTGATGGGTAGTAACCCTATCTTGTTATATCCAAGCAAGTGTAGCGAGGATTTAATGTATAGTTAGTAGAAGACATTTAAATTAGTAAATATTAAATATAAAGACGTTAACGCAGCGTCGACGTTCTCCTTTCCCTAACATTTTTCGAATAAACAAGTTGATGCACTCAAACGGAGCTTAAAGGTTGAAGTGGGGTCTCTGTATGCTTAGTAACTTATGCTATTATTTCTATGTCAACTCTTACTTATTGTTTGACTAAATCTGTTTACGTCCTTCAAGCTTTCTCAAACTTTAATATCTTTTATCTTTGCCGACCAAAATAATTTCCTATAACTTTTGAAAAGCATCCCTTAAACGTGGGCTTATTATTTTTGAATGCGATATCAAGATCCTCCGAGTTGTTTTAAAATACGATATTATTTAAATATTGTAAAGGCGAAGAAACTTCACGCCCTTTATTTAAATTGGTTATCGTGAATAAAATCAATATTACAACCCCAAGCAAGTTTTGAAACAAGTAAAAATATAGATTAGTTGATAAGAGCGATCTAACAAAGAAGGAAGTTAAGTTTCAGTTAATAAAGTTGTCAAGTTTGAATTAATATGCCGTAAATAAATGTCGGTTTTAAAAGACGTTCGTTCTATAACCGATCGTTATTAAACTATTCATGCTGGATTACTAACTATTGGATCAATGTAATCCGAGAGGCTTTGGGTTAACGTGTTGAGCGAACACATCAATCGATGCTCAAATTGTGAATTAATCAATCGCAAATATTGAATAAAATTTAACATCTAAGCATTACAGAAAGCTATTTTATTCTTTCTCACTTAGTGATTGTACGGGTGTCTTAGAATATAGACTACAATAGTTTTTAATTAAACAGTTATTTAATTTATTTATATTATTTTAACAGTTGCTGGTGGGGAGCAGTGGGGCGGGCAACGGCGGTGCAGCCACATCCCCGGACGGGGGCTCCAGCTCGGCACCGCCGCTGTCCCCGGGCGGCTCCGGGGTGGCCGGCGGCGCCCTGTCCCCCGGGGGCAACAGCCACGCCAGCACGCCCGCGGCCCCGTGCTGCGACACCCCGCGGCCCATCATCACCGACCCGGTGTCTGGACAAACCGTCTGCTCCTGCCAGTACGACGGTGCCAGGCTGGCCTTGTCGTCCTACCCACGGCTGTCCAGCGCAGCGGTCGGCGTCTACGGCACTCCCTACCCGTCCACAGACCAGAACCCATACCCCAGCATTGGCGTAGACAGCTCTGCGTTCTATTCTCCTTTGGTGAGTACGATAGTCGAATCATTAAATACCTCTTTAAAGATTCATGAAAGAACTCAACGTTCAAATCAATATCGTATACCAAAACGCATTAGTTTTGGATTAAATTTAAATTATTTATACCGTTAATGTCAATAGGTAGTTATTAGCGGTTTCATTGGGATCAACTTTACTAACCCGTCGCGGAGTTTCGGCTTCAGAACAATTTAAGTTTAACCCGAATTGTCTTATTCAATTATAACGCGGCTTAACCGAAACCATAGTGATTTTATTAAGTAAGTAGCTATAGAGAACTGGTGTTTGTTGAACTTTAAATAAAGTTTGACTTGAACGTGGAACAAGGGAAAATAAATGTGGTTGTGAGGTATTGTTGCAAATTGGTATGGATAGGTCGTTTGCTATGTATCCTTACACGGCGTGGAGTTGGTCGTTGTTTATACGTGCGCGCACCGTTCGTCGGCGTCTCTGGCGTGGCGTGCGAGCGGGCAGCGAACCGGTCTTGAAGCGCTGGGCCAGAAAACCACTGACACCTCGCGATCATCTCGCCGCCCTGTCACGAAGTTTTAATATTTAAATTTGAAAAAAGAAATAGTTCTAGAACTCGAAATTTAAAATCAGTCTCTACGTATTTTGTTATCTTGGGTTCTAAAGCCATCTATCTCATGCACTTAATTAGCGGCAGCTTCTGACTTATTGTTTGTAAATCAATAACTAGAACGTTATTCACGAATAAGATATACATTTCAAATAAAGGTGTGTGCAAATTTAATAAATAATGAAATTAAATGTAATGGAGTAAGTACTTTAACATTATCATTAATTCTTGAAAGTGTATAACGGAAGTTTTTAGTACATCCAAGATTTAACTGCAAGATATTTGGGCAGCCTTCTTTGTTTTAGTGCTATCGTCACGGTTTATATATTACTTATTATGATGTTGAATGTTTGCAGTAATACTGAACCTAAAATTATTTGAGACGACTAAATTCAGAACAAAAACTTTACCACATAAATGTATTTTTTTGTTAGCACTATTTGGGTTCAGTACTTTATAAAGTCTTGAGAGGGTTACCTATCACTTATTACGGTCCCATAGCATAATTATATCAACATGAACTCTGATGTAAATTATAAGAAACGGTATATGCATAGTACATGAATCCTATATATATACAAAGAACTCTAAAAGTAGTAAGTAAATAACATAAGTGAAACAGTATTTTAAGGGGATGCGCCATCATACTAAGTAAATCCTTTGAACGGTATTTACGGAAAACTGAACCCTAAATGTGAGTTCAGTCAACTTACATTGTAATTATAATATCGTGTGGCAATTCATATTAATGTGGACGCATCCTAAATCGTCGGACGTAAGATCACTATCTATCTCTGTGTTTAACGAGGTTTGATGTACCTACGTTGTGTGACCCTGTGCATGCTTAATAACAGGTGTTTAAATGTATGTAGAGTGTCATTGTGTGCTCTATACTCATACCTAACTCACGACAGGCTCGGCCGGTTCCGTGCAAACGACAATTTAGCGAACAATGACGATGCTCCACCACAAATATACTCTCGCATGTTTCTGATTGTATAAGTCTTCACTCGCTTGTATTACAAAACGAACCTTAAGTCTTAAGTTGTAAGGTTCTATTTGGCATTGACGGGTGCATCAGAAATTGCGGGAAAAACATACTCAACTGCCATTTTTGTACGCCCGCGACTCGGGTGGCGCCGTCTATTCGAGTTGCGTCTTGCCAACAATACACGCAGCGCCATCTTTTATCTATTGTGCGCCTTTGATAATCAATAAAAAGGAAGAAGTTTCTTTGTTTTGTTTGTGCAACTACATTTTACGCTGTTGACGTCATAACATGTTATTGCAATTTAGTTTGTAAATGCCCTTTTTAAATTGTAAGGAGTTGAATAATTAGGAAATTATGCCTTTTTTAATTTAAATTTTAGCTGCGATTTCATCTGTTTAATTTAATTTAATGAAGACACCGTTTAAAATCAAATAAGGTTATTACCAATCTGAGCTCTGCTATCCGAGCTTTTCAAAAACGGTCTGGTTACTTACTTCCTTAGATATCCCCTAGTTCCGCGCGTAGTCTCCATTACAAAAGCTTATTAAAACTTACTTTGGAGCTACACAGTGGGTATATTAGTCTGTATAGTAAAAAAAATACGGGCGCCTAAAAACATAAAACATTGCCTGAAACAGTACAGCAAAATTAATAATTTTGAAACTGCTAAGCATATCGTGGAAGAAGTCAATAAAATGATTCAAACGATAGCATGTGCAGTAGTGGTACGGCAATACATTTTGTCGCACGTTTTATTGCCGACGGAAATCTTTATATTAACCCTTACTCGTTGCGCATTACGAGCCAATGATAGATATACGGTGCCGACATCCGACCCGAATGACAGGGCGACGTTCCACTGCTCAATTGTTACACCCTTGATGTTTATGTTCTTAGGAAATCAAATTAGAAACAATTACTCAACGGAAACGCAATAAAGATGCTCCAAAAAGAACGAGCGCACTAGTTTTAGAATGTTGCTTTTAACATTTATTTCCGATAGAAATATTGAATCCAAAACTCTATCGCATCAAAAAAACTATTATCCTATCTAGTTTACGACACATCCTATATAACAGCCTATTTAAGAAAACGAGGCCGCAGATTTATCTTAAGTTACTGGTAGACACAAAAGTTTAAAACTCATTTCATTATCAAAGCCAAATTAAAAGTTCGATAAGATGAACAGAGAAAAGCAAAAAAGCCAAAAATGGTTCGAAGCCGACTATAAAATGGTAACAAAACGCCAATTTAAATACGTAACTAATCTTAAGTCAAAGAGAATAAGTTTAGAAAAAGTAGACCTGAAATTCAATTAAAGAAGGGCGATGGAGAGAGATATGTAATGCGCAAGAGAGTGTTGGGAGAACGAGATAGAATATATAAATAAAAGTGGAAGGAAATCAGGCGAATTGAGAATAACCATTAAGGTGTTAATGAGGGTCTTATTAAGCCGTCTCCTCCCTGTGGGTGGTCTGTCTGTAATGTTTGCTTTGTCCATTAATCACTGCGGATTAAGTTTCCACCTGATTATCAAATGTAGTAACAAGCTGCAATGATAGTAACATTGTTTACAAGGTAAATGATAAACTAGAGCACAACATATCAAAATCATTTTAAAATTGTGAACTCTACATAGGTACATAGGTGACTTTAATTTATTATGTTTCTAAGTTTCATGTTCCTGATAATACATATCTAGCAATGTCAGACCTATGCATTATTCTATGAATTGGTTTCTTTTTTGAGGCACTGATAGTAAATACATTTTTTTAAATCTATTTAGTAATAGGTTAAATGTATCCTTTTTAAAAACTCTAGCAGATTTTCTGTTTACCATGAATTGATTTTAATTTTATGACTCTTATATTTTTTCATGATTCAATTAATTGTTTAACTATGTTTAAAAGTCATTAGAAATGATAATCTATTAAAAAAACATACACAATATTACGGCAATAGAACATAAATCATCATTACCATTAAGTCTACAGGGGGTATCTGACAGCAGATATAGAGTTATATGAATAATATTAAACATTATACAGCTAATGTAATGTAGCCATGTTTAATAGCACCTTTACAAAAGTAAACATCACTTAGGTATACTTTAAAAATAATAAGTCTCAAGAAAAAATAAATCAAGGAGTAATTAGAAAAATATGCGCCCATGTTCTTTTGAAATTGTAAAAGGAAATTGAAAATAAGATATTTATTTAACACTGAAATCAAAACGAATAAATGTAAGGGAAATAACGCTTCAATGTTATGTTTTGTTTCGACTGCCATTTACAATTTATTTGTATTAAAATATATACTCAACACGAATACGATAAATTTACGACACGTGTTACCTTTTAATATGGCGTGTAAGCGTTAGAAAACATAGGTTTAGTTCTATCAGCCGCCATCGCTGTGATATGATGCAATGGACATGTGGGTGGGCTTATCATTAGATATATCGACGATTTGATATAAATGCGTTATATTAAGAATGTGTGACAACTGATAAAATGTTGTAAGGGACCGCCTCGCCGTGATTGACACTCGGCTTGTTGACACAATGATACCCTGACGTAAACTTCTGTTTAATGCTTATCTACCCAGTTTAGGCTTGGAACTGATAGCAGACCGCAAGATGGATTTAAAATAACAGAGTTACGAAAAAAGTAAGGGTCATTCTTAAATAAAATGGTCTAGCGTTGTAAATAAAATGGTTATGTCCAGGAATCTGAAAGCTAATAACTATATTTTATAATTTCAAAAAAATATTTTGAAATATAGTCAGATTATCTCTTATCTTTCACAAACTTTCGTTTTTAGAAAATATTTGCGTGTAAATGAATACCTAATTTATTTTAGGTAATATACACGTACTTACTCACTTATTTGTGTGATTGTCTGGGTTCCTTGTATAGTAAGTAAGTTAATAATAACTCTCAAAAATAATATTAAAAAAAACCCTAGAAAACAAAGCAATAAATCTTAGAAACAACCTTTATGAATTTAGCTACAGAAAGTGTCAGACAAAGTGCAAAATTCTTGTCGCCGTTGATGGACGTACATGTTTACTTGGTCGGGCTATGACACATAACTACAAAGACAGATTTGCGTATTTTCATAATTTGCAAACAATGACCACGACCCTCGTCTCGCTTCGAAAGCGTTAATTGCTCCGCAAATATACTCATCTTCGCGTTAAGCGTTTACTTGCCGACTTTAATGATTGGGCAAACAGTCCGCAAGCGGCGGCGCGGTCAGCCGCGGCCCGCCGCTAATAAATCTTCGGATTTTCCCCGATTTCCCGACGCCCCGTGGCCAGCGCCACCCCACACTAACGCGCCACTCTTAATAAATTACCTACACGCTTTCACTATTAATCAAACAATAGCACGATCTAAATGTATTTACGATTGTTTGAATACACTTGGAACACTATAGTGACCGACAGTGATGCATATTTCATTCGTAAACGATTTCGGCTAACGTTGCGAAACACCCAGACGTTAGTCAGCGAGTTTCAGAAAATTTGTAGTCTCCCTTTGTTTACTGCGGGATAGTCCGGAACCAAAGCATATTGGGACCGTTCCGTGTGAAAGCATTCGAAGCTTAACTTGAGCGAAAAGTTTACAAGTCCCCTGATCAGAGGAAGTGGCTTGATGTAGGATTAATTATAAGTTTGTTATAAATACAAAGGGGCTCAAAGAAGAGATACGCGTAACTATTACAATTTTAAAGGTGCATACTTTGACCGTTATCATTGATGGAAGTTAAAAAAACATTTTCCAAGGGTCATTTTTGTCCACGCGACCGCCCGTTGAGTATTAGTCAAAAAAACAACGTGTCGATGGAACTTTAGAAAGCTTTTAACTAGCGGACAGTTAGTTTTTGATTCAGACAAGTCAAATAGCTTTGCTCTTGTTTTTGTGATACGCCCGCTAATAATGATGGTTTTTATTGTCTGCCTGAAAATTATACGAAAGTATTTTATACTTTTCATGGCGTGTATACATAACACCTACCCATAAATAATGAATAGATATCGTGGCCCGACTAAGCTATATTTGTGTGAGTAATGAATGTCAGTAGAAACATTTTCGCGTTTATAATGTGTAAAAATGTGTAGGCACACATTTATTTAAGCGTACGTGTTTTAGTGTCATTAAAAGGCGAATGTCATTAATTTATACAAAGGCGTGTTAACAAAGTTCGATACCGTACCTACTTATTAGTTGTTAAAGTACCCACATAACGTTGTACTTAATTTATTAAAAATGGATCAGCATAAATAAATTCCAGTTGCTATTATTCCAGCCCCCAGTAGGATAGTGGTAAAACTAAACCGTCGGCAGTGGACTTAAATATTTGCCTCTAAATTTTAATGCCGCTTATAATATTATGACACATTGCCAACAAAGCTTTAAAATTGATAGACACGTATGGACCACCGGGACATCTTATCCTGAATTGGATAAATGACACGTCACTCGGCAACAATGACTATAGACGTCACTGTAGTCTCGGTCTCGCTTAACATTACGTCACAGTGTAGCGGAAAATAGTCGTATGGCTTTTGGTGAATTTCGAGTGAGTTTTTTGCGAGTTATTGTAGCAAAGTTGGACAGATGTCACAGGCAGGGAATCCGCGGTAACAAAAGCGCCCCGGGGGCGCATTGTCCTCTCCGCCCCGACCTCCCCACTTCGACCATTAACACTGACACTTCTAACATTTATTTCTGTATCAAAATCATTCTACGTAAAATTTATTCAATTTATTTATAGCTGTATTCACAAAGAATAGTTATTGCTTAAATGGTTTTTAATGTCCTTATTTTATAAGCACGTAATTTATATGTCAAGTTCGTCTTTACAGCTGCATTTTACCCCCAATGATGGCTATTAGTAAGACATCAGATAAATGCGTTTAGCGTTATTAATATGCGTCGTTTTAAAAGTAGTGTTTTAAAATTTTTTTACTATCTTGTGCGTATGTGTTTGTTATGAAAATCCGTTCTTTGTTAATCACAATTGAAGACATACAATTAATTAGTTTTTACGATAGAATAATGTTCTCATAAGAAAAAAGATATTAAATAGATGTTTAAAATACACGATAGTGGTAATCGATAATCGATATTGTCTCATTCAAAAAGTTGCTTTGCAACCTATACATCATCGCTCATGACATTTCCGTAGGGCTAGTGAGGTCAATACGTGGTATGTAAACCTTAGTGCGACTAAATCAATCAGGTTAGCCCAATAACTCTGACTCCGAATCCCCTGCTGTAATTACCTCTCTAACCCTCCGCACACACACGGCTCATTAAGAACCGTCTGTTGTTTGTTCTCCTAATTAAAGCGGAGCTTTATCGCTCTCGAGGCTCCGTCTAATTGATATCATTGCCAGCGTTTACGATCATTGAATTACGGCGCGGCCGCGATCGGTTACCGTCGGGATCGGCAGTTAACGTGACCGCACATTGTCTCGCTCCCAGCTCCAATTGACTTGTTTAATCCCACTTTATTGTTCATTTATTTATGAACCCCAAAGAAACGACGTTACCTAAATTTCTACATCTAAATGTAATATTTAAAAGGCTTTCATTAGACATGTTCGTAAGTTTTAATAATTGCAAGATTATACCGTGCCTCGGTGACTTTAATTATGTTTAGAAAGGTTAATATCGTAAACGTATTGAAAACTGCCCGAACATTCAGAAGGCCGTTTTATAGCGCGATCAGTAATGATTTTGTATTCTAATCGCAGCGAACAACTCAATTTCCAATTATAGCCAGTAACTCAATTTTCAATAATAACGAGTTGTAATAAGCAAGCGTTTGATTAAAAAAACAATATCATGCGTAATAAAATAATATTAACCTGATACCGAAGAAATAACTTAGTTCGCGAAGTGGAAAATAACCAATTTCGTTTAAATCACAATCTAGCAAATTCTTTGATACCCGTGAAATTGCCGTAACGAAATAAATGTTAAATAAAACGTAAAATAAAATCATTGTGCCTTCACAAACAAATGATTGGAACGGGAACTTAGCTTAAGCGTCCGCGCCCGTTGCTGCTCGTTTTACGGCATATTTGGGGGAAAGCTTTATTGAACTTCACCACGTCGCGATGTTTACTACAAATTTAACCCCTAACACACAAGACATAAGGCTTACAGTTTTCGAATGTGCTTCTTTTCTTTGCGGCATGAAATGACTCTTGCGTTTGTATGCCCTCTTTATACACTTACAGTCATTATTTTTCCCATTCGTAACAGTCCTCTTTTTGAAACACGTACATTTGCACGTAGTTTTATGCCTAAGTTATGACAATATCTGTTTTAATTTTAAGGTCAGCAACAAATTGAAATCTTTTAATTGTACTATTTTTTTCTTATGCATTTGAAAAGGATCTTTAAAGATGCTATACAACTAAGATAACAATTCCGGAGAGTAAGTTGAGTAAAGTTTTGGCAAGGAGTCGGTTTATCTGTTTATTCAATATAGAGATGGCGGCGGGGCGCTACAGGCAATCCTGGCGCCCGATCCGACTCGAGCGGGCGCCCGATTTCACTGGGGTACAAATTTATGAACCGTCAAATAACTTATCACCAGTTTAATGCAATGAAATAAACGAATCTTATTTATGAACCGCACCGATCACTCGAACGTGAATTGTTTTTTTTTTGTTTCTAGGGTTGTGTGGGCATAGTTGGCTCTCTTATTTATGGATCTAGCAGCGCGTGTGAATAATGTTAATAGTGGGGCCGGCCCCTTTGCTTCTGTTTATATTTATTTGGGGTTGGTGTAATGAGTCTATCTGGTGCGCTGACTCGCGATCTCTGTGGAGAATTGATTAAAATGTTGTTAGATTAAGTCTTATGGAAAATAGGGGCAAATGACTCTGAGATAGGATTTTAGTAGATAATAAATGAAGGTTAGCAAGTAGTAAAATTCCTTAGCGTGGTTAGATTGTTTATAGTAAATCTGTACATTGAAAAAATAGGAGCTGTTTAATTAGAAAATAGCTCTGATCGTAATTGCTTACAGCATTAAAACGGAATGACTGTGATTACTTACACAATCTTGCTAATTGTTTTTGAATTGATTAAATTTCAGATTTTCAATAACGATTGATCTTGTTAACTAGTTTCGCTGAGAAAATACTATTTGAATTTTTTTTAGTAATGCGATAAGATGTGACTGTCAGGAGTTTTAATTGATTCTAAACATGAACGTAAATTATATTTTATATTACGACTTATAAACATTAATAGCATCGTACAAAAATAATAGAATTACTTATGGGAACTCTAAGTAAAATAAATGTTCGCACCAACAATTTTTGCATTAATTTCGGGTAATTTTGTTTAGTTTTGAATGCTCAGGCCATATTAGAGTGAATATGGGTAATCAGAGGGCTCCAGTCACGTGTCAGGTTTAGCCTCAACACGGAGGGTGATCGAGTCATCAGTCACAGTTAGCGGGAGGTCTCCCGGGGACCTCGTGTCAGAACCAGGAAAAAGCACAATTTTTATCACGTACCCACAAAAGAGTTGCAGATGTGAATTTGTCAAAGACTTACTTACTACGGGGGATGGCGTGATAACGCCATTGTGTGCTTTCCGGGCTGTGTAAAAGGTTTTTTAAAAATACAAATAAAATGTTTTTTTTTTTTCGTTTGGTGATTGAAATTGAATTTGTTGATGATTTATTAATAAATTATTTAGCTTCTAGTTAAATATAACTATTTGTTTAAATTAAGGTCGTCATTAAAGGTGCGATTACAATTTCCAAAAAAAAAACTCACTTTATATTCATATCTACATAAAAGACCCATTTATAAATCAAGTCACCGTAATTTGTTCAAGCAAATAAAAATACACACTCTTTCCCTAACATCTCTCTAGTGCAATCATGAAAAATCTTTTTAATAAACCATAGTACCTACGACTTCGTCGCGAGATTTCCGAAAATAAGAGAAAACGAACAGAATACTTAATTTGAATTTATTTAACTCATAAAAACAAAACATTGAAAAACTCTATGACAATTTTAACAACAGCATGAAAAATGCTACCTTCTATTTAAATCTTGAAAAATGACGCTTAGAGCTTTTTTATTAGGACCCTTCACATGCAGAGTGTTTTTCATTTTATTTATCGAAGTGTCTGTGCGAAGTACGTAGGGAGATAGACTGAAGCTCGCGGGTTCCTCCCATGGCGTCTGGATCATTCGCACTTTTAATTTAGTTGCTCCTAATATATGCGAATATAAGAGGAGGGTGCCTATAATACATCCAATACGTTTTAGCCCTCGCACTCGCTGACTACTTTTAAATAACTATCAGTCATGGTATGTTACCATCTGGTCGTTTATATTTTTTTTATTGATTTTCTGCTTTCAAAAAAAAGCTTGTTGTGTAGTCTGAGTAATGGAGAACACATCACTGGAATATACTTCTAAGTAATGTGAAAATTGAAATTAGGTCCTCCGTCACCCTGAGTACTACCTCAACCTTTCGCTCTACAGAGTCCTACGTATGCGATATAATTTTAACGATTTTTGTATTATTTTTGACGATGGCATTGGGCTTTTCCAATATTTTTTTAAGCATAGTAAAATAAAATAAATAAGCCACGAATTTTGGAAGTTCATTTTACTTTTCAAATCTTAAGGAAGAAAATATGTCATCTTAAATTTACCTACAAACAACAAAAGTAGACTTAGCTCAATTTAAACACATAAGTATGATTTGACACTGAATCAATTAGTTACAAAATAAACAAAACAAATACCCTAAATAAATATTAAGAACAAGGATAATTTAAAAAGAAACATAACCAATTGGAAAATATTTATCTGAGAACATACTTGAAGAGGGTGCGTATAGGCCTTAATAGTTTTTCCCTCTATTCATACATTATGCAAATACGCTAGCGATATGTCACTTCATACTCTTGGGACTTTTATTGTTCAACGTGAGCTTATTCTCTTTGTTAAGTTAAGTTTAATTAAATTGAAGCCGGGGCTTTTTGTTAGGCCGATTGACTTACAGCGGTAATGCGTCGAGATTTATCTTTATGAGATAAACTGTGCAGGCCTCGTTGAGAATGTATTATAATCTAATAAAGTCTAATTTGTAAATACATGACGTATTTAAGTTTAAGGGCTCTTTTATTTTTGTTTTGATATGTTGTGTTTTTAACTGAAGGTACCTACTGTGTTTACGTTTAAGTCTGTTTCGAATCTTTTTTTGTCTTGTGAAGTTAGTGTCGCCGGACTAAGTTATCTCAAAATAGAAGAAGGAATATTTAATGATTAAAAACAGAAGTTTTAATGGAAACAGTATAGAAAATATGGAAAAAACGTTGAAAATATTTAAATGTCCACGTTATTTTACCTTGATCCCTTTTAAATGATTGATTTCCCAGCATCAAATAAGAATACGAACCTATTTTAAATTTATAATGTTTATTACATTATATTTAAAAAAATAAAACAGTGTCTTATTGTTCCATGCGGTGTTTCAGAGTAACCCATACGCGCTGAAGGACAGCGGGGGTGGAGAGATGTCAGCCTGGACGTCAGCCGGGCTCCAACCCTCCGGTGGCTACTACCCCTACGACCCGACACTCGCCGCATACGGGTAAGTACGTCCCCAGGGCCCCAAATACCCAGGAGCTACATAATATCCACTTTAGATAAAGCCTTGCGGATTAACATACAACGTATACTATCGAGATATATGTTAGATTGCAATGCGAAAGGCACAAGTTTGTTTGAAAAGTGAATGAAATAACCCCTTTTAATTATTAAGATTGTATGGCTTTTGTTAGAGTTGGTCGTGTTTATGTTGGTTTCACGAAGTTTTTTAATAAAGTTTATCCGTATTGAAATAACGCAGCCCTGATTAATTTACACGTCAATTTAGCAATAAAATAATTAAATTAAAGAACTTGCCTTTAAATTTACTTTATTTTAGCTCTGTCTCAAAGAGTGAACTGATTGCAAGTAAAATTTGTCTTATTCTTGAGCTTAGTCTGGTAATCGGTATGTTGGTAATACTAAGAAGACTTTAGTGAATAAAATTTTGCGGTTTCAAAGATAACATAAGGTACCTACTTCGATCGATTTTTTAAGATTAATAGTGTAATTTTTAATCCGTTACGGAAATGTTAACGATATTTTTCATTTGTATCTTATTAATAATTAATAACTTATTGTATAAATAATCTATACCTATATATGTATATATATTTGAAAAAATTATTTTGATATAAATTTAAAACAATACCCAGAATGGTAAGGTTCGAAGGATTTAAATAACATGCAACAACTAATTATTTAAATGTTGCTTTAAATACCTCCTTAACAATTTCTAATAGTCGTCGGCTAAAATATATCAACTTAAATGGAAGATATGTCTAATATTTTTATCATTAAGTCAAAATTTACGTCTCCGAGCAATAATAATCCTAAATGTCATAACAATATGAATGAACACATCAATAAGTCAACGTTTCAGAACGTACCTACCTACCTACTTAAAATTTATCGGCTCATGAATCAAGCTGAAACTGCTCAGAAATAAAAACAAAATCATAGTTGGTACATCAAAGCGGAGTTATGCTGACAATTCCGCTCTGCCCGACTTAATATATACCAGCCGTGGATTGTAATCTAAAAATAATTAGAAGCGACATTAGTTTTTATGCGTTAAAAAAAGATGCAGCATAACATGCTTCGAATACGGAAATACTTCACGTGATATATCATGACACCGCCGCGGCTCACACAATCGTTTTGAATTAAACAAGCCGGATATTTTTAACACAAAGCCCCATTTTCAACCCTAAACTTCAGTTTTTTTTAAACATAATACGCACATAATAATTCAATAAAAACAAGAGGGCATCTCATAAAATTAACATCCTAAACAAATATCATACATTCACGAAAATTATATTCGACCAAAAGAAAAAAGTTGTGTCAGCTTTAAAAGAAAAACTTATGAAAAGCTTCATAAAACGTTCCGCAGTAACTTAGCTTTCGAGAATAAATAACCACACAAAGAAATAAGTACGGTGGAAAGTGGGAAAGAGCAACAAAAGTCAATGGCGACCGTAGGCACACTTCAGGCAGGCATCGTTGCCGCTTGCCGTATTATTGAAACGCCCTGTAATCTGCCACTGCCGACGCGCGCCGAAATGAAAAATTATTCCGATATTTTTAACACAAGACTCGAGCAGTGAACGTACAAAAATTAGAGAAAAAGAGTCGCGTTTCCACTTCTGCCGCACCATTGACATCAAAATGCGCGGGAAATTAGCTCGCCCCAAGCGAATGACGTTGTAAAGGAATTATCTGTGCCAACGATTTGGGTTGTTACTTTTTAAATAATCCGAATAAAAGGAACGTTTGGTAACGTTGCCTCGGGTTTAAACGACGACGTTTATGAGTTACTTTGTTTATTAGAGACGGAGAAGATTAATAATTTCTAACAAGATGTTATTAACGCGTCTTTAAGTCTTATTAGTGCAACGTTCGGTTTGATGGGATTCTCCTAACGTAATGACTGGTAGTTGGCACTGTTCTGATACAGCTATTGTCCTAAGCCCATGGGTATGTGATAAGGTAATTGTAAACATATACCTGTATATATATACGTGTGGTTACGTTAAGTGTATTCGTGGTCCGTCGAACTAGCAAACTGCCCCTAATTATAGTGCCATTAGCATCGGATTGGCTTATGGGCAGTGTTACATCCGTTGTACCGGCTACATATGTATTATAGACATGTACCTGTTTGTAGTATACATTTGATGACACGAGAAACAATTATAGTGATATAGTTTTAGTTATCAATAATTTATCTATACATTCACCAGCTCAGTTCTAATAACGATGGAATGGATGCTGTCGATTTTTATCGTTTATAATTATACCATTATATTAATCTGGGTTATTTATGATAAAAAAAATGTGGTGCAATTATAGTCTTAAAAAAAAACTCTATTAAGTAAACATTTACAAAATTGAGAAAGGAGCCCATATCTATGTATTAATGACGACGCTACAACAACAAAAAATATACCACCACTTGCAAATGCGTACACGGGTCGTAATTCAGTAGCGAATCCTAATTCTAATACGACCCAACTCTCCCTTTGAGGGTTGAGGGAGGCATTACTTATGTACGCATTCTCTATGTAGGTAGTACGGGGAGAGAACGTAAATGGCGTATTTCCCCCAAGCGCGTAGATCGTAAAGACTCTATACCACCGATTGAATACAAGCGAGTTCAAATATGTACCGGCACTTGTATCGGCAAATACGTACCGGCGCTTGTACCCGGGTCGCCCAACCACAGTGATCCTTTTTGATTGCGACCCACGTCATTTAAATATCTCTTTGTTCTATTCTAAATAAACGACAATCATCAGTGTTGATATATGTTGTTTTATTATGATGGTTCCTATTGATATAGTACGCTTTTAATTAGAAATTTGATTAGATGTAGGTGTTTATGTTTTTAAGTCATAAAAAATAGGAAATGTTCACAATTTTCAATGTAGGTAATTAAACTTATTTTATCTGAGGTGAATTTTAATATTTTATAACCCAGTAGTATATCAGACATTAGTAAAGACAGGAAATGTCATATTGTATTATTCAGCAATTTTACACCACGGCTATTTTTAAACAAAACTAGTCAAAAGACTGCTTTTATGTTTCAAACGTTAAATTAACAAAGACATAAAGTAGTTCCGTTCTTAAAAGTGAAAAACAACTGCGTATATTCTCATAAGGAGGGTGTTAGTAAGTGGACTGTCTAAATTAATTAAAAAGCTTAAGAGATGAGTAACCCTTAAACCGTTGAAAGAGGTTGAAAACCAGCTACTTATTTCGCTTATGTAGCAGTGTCTGTGGTGAAAACACAATTTTGCAACTGTTTTTGCAGTTTGGAAGAAAGTACTACATAGATTTTAGAATAGCATATCCATGTTAATATTATTGGCAGTAAAAGCTTTTATTGTTCAGTGTCTTGACTAATTTTATTTCTGATAGAGAGAACGACGGATCTATTTTAGTTACGTTGTTGAATCCGCCGTCGTGTATAAAAGCGGAATATTGTTAACTTTATTCCGTTAGTATAAAAATAATAAATTGGCAAAAAAAATGAGAAGATTCAATTAAATACATTTTTATATCGGGTTACGTTAAAGGTACCTACTACAAAATATTAAACAAGTACTGACAGATATTTTATTCTTATTTAAAACTTTTGCCCCGGAAAACTCAAAGTTACAAATTATTTAACTATTTACAAACTTGTGAAAATTATAAAACAGTAAAGATCAATAAACTTAATACAATATCTTGAAATACGTAAATAGTAAACTTTTTGAAAAAATTGCTAAAAGCACTGTCGTATCAGAACTGAAAAAGTCATGAAACCGTTTCAGAATCGATGATAGATCTGATTCGAGGGTTGTTTGTTAAGCGGCCGCTCCGTGAAGCGGTCATTGAGCGATTACTGGTAAGACCGGTGGTGGCCGGCTCGCAAAATGGCGGCCGATCGATCCACTTCGATACGCCCACGCTGCGCTGCTTCGCCCACGCCTGCGCTGCACCGCCCTTGCAATGCATCTAGTATGCAACGGACCGCCTTCCTCTGAACAACATTCTTCATCAACAAACCGAAGCCTCAATGAACAATTAAATCTGTCGACGCACTACATAAACATAATTTTTCAAAATATTACTTCCAATCTTTTAATCCTTCTGTAACAAAATATTTTTCTATTATTTAAATAATAATTCTGAAATAATCTACCCTACATTCATTGTTAAACAAATCAAAAGAGAAAAATTTACAGTGACTACACAAAGCGTTTTATAGGTACTCCAATACATTCTTGTCTGGATTCGGAATACTACAAACGCTGTCATTTTCCCAAATTGCATTTACATTGAAAATAACTGCTGAAAAACTGCTTATGTCAAGTTTCAAACTGAACTCTACAAAAGCGTAATAGAGTATGACTTTCAATGTTTACGTTTTGTAAATACACACCGGAGTATTATAACGGATGAAAACTTTATATATCGTATCTTTGAAACCGCACCTTTATTGTGTTGAGGAAAATCGAAATCTGTTCGTATTGAAAGAGGGGAGTGTTACGGTAGCTTCGCTTAGAATACGGATGACAGGGTAAACTTGCTCGGAGTATATCGAGAACTCAATTCCGGTGTCGTTACGGGAAATCTATGGGCGCAAATAAAAACGCCTACCGATAACGACTACGAATTTAATTTTATTGTTTTAACTTTTTTACTCAGTAGACCATAAATATTCTAAATTGTTAGCAGATTCGATATCGGTTTATCTTGCATGAAAAAACTTCGTCATAGATGAAATTAAAAAAAAGTACGTCACTTTGATTGTTAAATATGAAGTGACGGCGAAGTAGGGATACTTATAAAAAAATTCTGATTGCAGCAATTGAGTTCATTATTTACATAATTCCTGGTTTTTTATTTTTTATTTCAACAGCATTAAAACGGGGTCGTTATAAATTATGGATAAGCTATATTGGGAATCAAATCATCACTGATTACTATAATTTACATAAATGTGGCCTTATTCTAACTTCTTACAAAAGCCTGCAGCTATGAAGCGAATGTTGGAAGGCCGGAAGCGTTTTTATTTGCCCATTAGGTATATGTATATATTGTGGTTGTCAACAGATACGGGGCCGGATATGATCTAGCGGCAAGACGGAAAAACGCTACTCGTGAGTCCACGGCGACGCTCAAGGCGTGGCTGAATGAACACAAGAAGAATCCATACCCGACAAAAGGAGAGAAGATTATGCTTGCGATCATTACAAAGATGACGTTAACACAAGTATCCACGTGGTTCGCCAATGCCCGCCGACGTCTCAAGAAAGAAAACAAAATGACGTGGGAGCCCAAGAATAAAACCGACGACGACGATGACGCGATGCTCTCTGACGAAGACAAAGAAAAAGACGAACAGGAAGACAAAGTCAAAACTCATAAAGGTGCGTTTCTCCGATGGCAGAAACAACATCTCCCAAACAATCAGGTTTTGTTTAAAACTTTAGATTGATTAGCAGATGTTGACTGTTTCCTACTTAAACTAAGTTCTCTTAAATCTGGGTCTGTTGCATTGCGATTTTTTTTATATTTACTAAAATATGTGCTTGTGCTCTTGCGAAATTTTGTTTTCATGATATATTTGTTTGTTGTCTAAGATTTCTTTATTCACCATAATTTTCGGCTTCGTGGCTTGTTTTTGGAGTGATCCCATGTTGTAAAGCATTTTAAAATGGTTTAATTATGTTGGCGAAGCCTATAAATTGTCGGTTAAATTGGCGAAACGATAGGTACATCGGGCGGAAGGGTGTTGAGGGGAGTAACAGGGTGTCGTAGAGCGGGGGGTATCTCAGGCGTGTAACTGTGCGTAACCGCTCCTCGCTCTCGGATTTCCTATTCGTAGTAAAGTGGGCGGCGCCCGGACCTAAATTTCATATAGCTCTTTCCGTTTGTTGCTACAAGCGGGCGAGGGCCCGAGGTCGCGCTCAGCTTGCCTGACGATCTGTTCAACTTCGTCTCTCTGCCAACGTATTCTTGGCTTCAAGAAAACCGGTTTTAAATACCATAAGTGGCGCTTACTGCATCCGAACACATAAAGAGTAAGTACAAAGGAAAAAAGTAAAATTCGTAGCAGTTTTCATACTTCATAACTAATTCTGTAGAGCAATAAAAAGCACGCGACACGTGACGTGAGAGTTTCTAAACAAGAGAACGGCTGTTAGTCTCGGTTGTCAACAACATAAATTATAAGTAGGCATTGTTACAATAAAGATGGTTTGGAGTAGGAGTGTTTTCATTGCAAACTTCACGGTGTTAATGGATCGGAGGGCGTCACGGGTATCGCGGGGCATACGTCATTTAATGAAGGCGGCTATTGTCGCGGCTGAAGTGTACTTAATTCGGATGTTGAATGCGGTCTCGGCTAGCAGCGGTAGGTCTCGGGGACATAAAATGATGGTAATAAACGAAACGCGGAGATGTGCATGCCCTGGCTCGAGTGCTGAGCCTGCGCACGCGGCGCGTCACGCTAATGGAGTGCTCGTGGGAACTCAGGCTGCGAACCGAACCCCGCTCACTCAGGTTAGTTGTTTAGTTGCATTTGTGTATAAAGATTTATTCTCATCTAGATATGTTACATTTTTGGTGTAGGTAAGTAGGTACATGTATAAAAGAATTGAATACTTTCAAAACAAGAAACAAAGTTCATAAATAAAATGAATGCATTCATATATCTACTCATATAAAAATAGCACAAAATTACCAGCTTAAATCAAATAAAAACCGCATGATAAATATCAATCATTATTTGCCAATAAATAGCAAAGAAAAAGGCCCCATCCCTTTTAATGTCTTCGGTTCAGAGTTACTTCCAAACACATTAGATTATTTACGGAATAACACCGTCCCTCCTGATACTAACAAAAAATCACAAGATGCTACCCTAAGTATTTATTGTGAATCTCAACCTACACGAGGCAGATAAGATTTTTTTAAGAGAATAATAATGGTAAACTTTTATCTGAGCAACCAAGAAAATAATTAGGTAAAATAACCAATAAAAATTATTTGATTAAAATAATCTTAAATGTTCTTGTAATTAAAACCTTTGAAAGCTCAAAGTTGCAATTTAGAGAACAAAATCATGTCTTTAAAAAAAATAACATAATGAAGTTCTTGTAGATTTTTAACTTTATAACGTAATAATGACGGAGTATGAGAATGGAAGTACATCATGTTAATCTGCGGTGTTAGGAGTAATTTCATTCACGCACCCCTACGTTGTCTTCATGAAGCCTCCATGCGCATACAGGGGTGACACTTCGAGTGTTTTCTCGTAAAGCACACAACAATATCCAACGCATCGAAATAATACACTCGCCCGACATTGAGCTTACATCTGTTGGAGAGTGTACGATGATTGCTCTTTTCACAGATTTTTACTCACAGTATTAGGGTCTCGGTGAGTTAGTCAATTTCGTGGTAAAGAGGAGTTAAATACGTATTTGAGAATTGATTTTTTTGTATTGGTTTGTTAAGGTTAAAAATAGACAAAAGCTTTATTGATTAAATTACTTAATTACTTTAATACTTTTAAATCTAACTTGCTTTAATTATAAACAAAAAAATAAAAACGTCGGGAAAATAGAAAGGAAGGTTATGAAAAAACACATGTACCAAATTTAATACATCCGTACATTTTATGAATATAAGCAAACTTTATTCAATAATTAAATCTAGCATCATAGTATTGATCCGTATTTAAAGAAAACATTAGCCGAAGGCTGATGTTGATAATTAAATAAAAGTAAATTGTATTTCCGCATTACTAACATTATCAAATCTTCTACAAACAAACCATAACATTTCTCTTTCGACATGCACGGCCATTCTTTTACAAAAATGTCAATGTTCGCGACGTGTAATATATCATTTTAAGTCACGCCAAACAAAGCCAATATAAAAGCTTTCACACGCAATCCCTAGAATGTCGCGTTGCCAAACAAACACCCAGAACTATCCGTATTAAGGCACTCATGAATAAAAGCTTCATTTTCGGACCCCACCAATAAATGTTAATTTTTGTCGTAAGCACACGCATCGCAAACAAAAATATTAATCCGACGCGCGTTAATGGAAAACGAGTACAGAAGTAATACAAACAAGTGAGCAGTCGCCGTCGTCACAGACGTAATAAATTGCAATGACCTCAGTTTGAAAGTGCGGAGTGGGTCGTGGGATGAGGGCTTGAGCCCCCGCTTGCAAGAGACGCGTTTTTATTATGTCTCTCGTCACCCTTGGCTTCGAGGGGAAACACACTCGGTAATGTCAAAAGACTGAGATGTGCTACAATTTCCATTTAAACACTAGGCGCCAAAGGACTTGACGCCTCTACTTGGATAAATCCGCGGTTACCGCATCCGGTGTTGGCAGAAGCTCGCTACTTCTGACTACATAATGGCCTGCAGTTAACAACATTATCTATTTATTATTTTTATTTTTAATTGTTCTTTTTTTGTATTTTTCGAAATAAATAAAATGGTAAAAATGAATAACAAATAAAAATCTAAATCAATTAACACAACAAAATTATCCAATTTTCATTTATCTCTCCACGTTGTGGCCCTTCATAGGATTAATACAATGGAAATTAAAACAATTTGCCGGATAAATATCTTGGCACGGGGTATCAGTGGCATCCCTATTTATCCCTAGTGACGGGCAACGTGGATAACCCCTCTTAAAAGCTAGAAGCAGTCAGCATTAAATGGAATAAAGCGAATGAAGTCGAGCGGTCGCGCCTCCCCGCGCCTCGATTTCATTAGTCGCCCAAAACCTCCCCAGTTCGTCGAAAGCCACTTTACAAGGGAAAATGGTATTATGATAATACTAAGAGCCTTATAAAATTTTGCTAAATAAACATTTTTTATGTAATTGTACAATAACATTGAGTATTCGTCGGGTAAAAAATGACCGGTTTAACCTCATTGCTGCATAAAAGTAATTATGTTTTTTTTTTATACTGTAACTATGTTAACTATTGATTTTAAGTTAGGATATATTAAAAAATTTCAGATTTACCTTATTTGTGACTTATAATATTCAATTACAGTTATACTTCATATTATATGTTATAGGTTTTGTTGTTATGTGTTTAAAACACAAAATGAGGTTAGCCATTATTGTCACGATAGCATATATACTGCGGAAAAATACGATGCCGCGGGGCGCTTTGGCAAATGTGAAATAAATGCTCGGCTTAAATACGAAAGGGATCAACAACAAAAATGCCCGCGGCAGGGGTGTTTCGCTGCAAAGTGGTATTTTCACTTTGCTAATCGGATAACCACTTAACGAATGGGTCACTGCCACTGCGCGCCGAACGTATTTTCTCACGACTTTTCGGAAGGGTGCCTTTGATTCCAAATCTTACAGAGTAAAGCTTACGTTACGGTTGTTACGGTCACTCCGGCACTCAATCCGCGTCATATTGATTTTTGTCAAATAGCTGCTGTAAAGCCCTCTTTTATTGTATATAATATTGGTTATGATGAATTTTATGATCGTGTTCAAGCATATGCGATTATTGATTCCTGAAATCAAAATAATTAATGGTATTGCTTTATTTTTTACAGATGAGGAGAGGAAAAGTGATGAAGTAATGCTTCAGGGCATGCATCATCAGCTACTAGGTTATGGAATTAAAGAAGAAACAAAGAGGGGGGCGTCAGAATGTGGTGTACCGATTCCCGCATCGAAGCCAAAGATCTGGTCACTAGCGGATACCGCTGCTTGTAAAACGCCACCACCGGCGGCCCAGTCTTGGCCTCAGCATTCCTACGGTGGAGCAGAGAGGGCACCACCTGCTGAAGTTGGATCAAATGGTTTTGTGCTCCCGGCTACGGCAGCAGCAAGTCCAGCTTCTGGTTCGTACGGAAGATATGGAGGCTTCCCAGGCAGCCAGTACGGCCAGCATCCTTGTGTCCACCCGGCGTCCTTCCCCGACGTCCAAACAGACACTCCCCCACAAACACCACCTAACATGAAAGTTCAAAGTGTAGCGAACCCACTGGGCAGCGGCGGTGGCTCTGGATATTGCTTCCCACGACATCAACAATCGCCTCAGCGTGACCCGTACCACAATCCTCACCTTCAAGCAAATAGTCATCAATCCAGTCAACATCCTAACGAGGTGTCTGCCGCTTTTAAGCCATTTTATAAAAGGTACTTAAATATATTACTTATACTTATCTTATTTTTTATATTCTAAATAACCTTACGTTAAAACCTATTTTCAATCCACGTCATTCGATTCAAATTGATGCGATAAGCAGATCGATGTTACCCGTAGTTTCACCAAGTTAGAACAGCGTGCATGTAAATAAGATATAAATCGTAAATGGATGATCGTAGTAGAGATATCGAGAGAGCCATAAACTGAGTCGCGGTTTAGTAGCGGAGGTTCGAGGTGTCATGTTGATAATTGAAAACAATGGTGAGGCGGAGGGGAGAGTGCGAGGGCGTTGAGATTGCAATCTCTAGTCATTTGTCAGTGTCACAAAGACGTGCACCGCACGCCTACACGGGAAGCTGAACTGCCCAAATTAGCTTTTTCTATGAGACTCAATAAAAAAGTGGAGATGAAATATATTCCATTCATATCCTTGCCCTATTTCGATAGTAGGTACATACTTTAAAGCTCACGAAAAGACATTAAGTGCTAACATGAAAGATATAGTTTTTGAGTTCATTTAGAAAGGTTGACACTAAATACAACCCATTCCTACAAAATACTTCATGTCTAATTTTGGTATTTCTTCTACCACGTCAGGGTTTAAAAAGGTTTGGCGGCATCCGGCCTCATTACAATAAATCGGTCTGTGGACGCAGCCCCACAGGACGGTTTCGCAAAGAATTCTGTTTTAACCAAACGCTCACAAATTCATGTCTATAAACTTTTTGTATTATTTTCGTTTTCACGCCTTTTTGTCTGCGAATTCCTTGACTCGAAAATAACTCCTTATCGCGGTGTTTCTTTAAAGCAGCCCAAAAGGAATAATATTTTTAAGTTAGTTTTTGGTTTTGATTTTCATAAACTACGATCCTTGTTTAGGTTCGCCATGAAAGAAATAAGTAGATTATAAATGCGTTAAGTACAAAAGTAATTCAATGAGTGCTCTAACTGCACGCCAACCCTTAAAAATAACTTATTTAATATTCATAATTCCTCTTACTTCCCTGTAATTTTTACACTTCTGAATAATTAGATAAGGTATAAAGATTTAAGGTATATAGTTTCCGGTAGTAGTATTTGGAAGTTCGACAGCCGAATAGTCTCCAAAACGTGATAACACAGTTTACGGCAGATGCGTGGGCGCGGGCACTCAATGGACCCTTTTCATTCACAACACTACCTCCGCATTAAAACTCGCTTTATTTTTTTCGTCGCCTTAATATTTTCTCTTATCTTTTGATCCTCTCTCGGGTCCTTCTCTGTTTCATTCAGTCGCAGGTCGCTTGAGACAACTCGTTTGACTTCTTTTTTTCATTGACGATGTAGGTACGAACCTTAGATGACCGCGGCCGAGGTCGAATTTTTATTTCTTTCACATTTTGGTTTTCCGGTCGGAGCGATTCGTTAATAAATTCTCAGATAATGAGACTGAACGTTTCGTCACCTCGTCTCGATTGGTTTACATTTATTTCTTTTTTGGTTGATATGTGTGAACGCGGTGGAGGGCAACTCTTCGATAGAATCAGAACATCTATTGGAACCTCGCTTAATTTAAATACCGCTATATCTTTTTCGAACGCCGCAGGTTATTTTTTAAATTTGAAAGGAAGGAAGGTTCTGTTAGTTTAAAAACCATAATCATTATTGTGTTACTTTGATGGATATTAAAATTAAATATGTTCTTCTTTTATTTACAGATAAAGTATGTGAAGTCTGGGTCGCTACATCATATGAACTTACGAATTCTTCAAGTGGCACAGTGATTAGTTGAATGTAATAAAAGCTATGAATTTTGGCTGACTGTCCTAAAGTTATAATAAATCTATGTCCGTATTCTTAAGTTTTTTGTATATGAATTACTAAAGTTGATCGAAAATCTTAGCATTATAATGTGGTATAGGTACTTTTAATTTTATAAATAGTACTTAACGCAAAGAAGATTGTGTATAAAATTGAAAGAAAACTTGAATGTACTTAAATTGATTAAAAGGAAATCGTCGACGGTTGTTTATAGTTAGTACTTAATACAACAATGTACGAAATTAACATTGCTCAGTATTTTGTAGGATTAAGTGTAAGGGAAGTAAAATTCCAAATTATTTATAATAGTGTCACGAAATGCGCAATAATAATGTAAAATAAACATTGCAGCAACAGTAAATATTAATTTTAACTCAAGTGAATAAGTTTGAGCTTTATGTGTATTTGAGTTCTTCCTGATATATTCCTTTATTTTAATCAGTTTAACGAAGTAAGTGCCGGAAAAATATTTGCGTAAATACATATATATTTTTTTTACCCTTGATTTATGTCTTAAATTTACAAAGGTCTTTAGACCGTCTAAAAAAGTTTATTTGTAATAAGGAGAAGTTAATTTAGATAATTACATGATTGATGACAATTGTCGCTTAGTTGTTGTTGTTATCCTTGTACATAAAATGTTTTTTGTAGATTTTCTATTTTAGTTTCTCTATGAAGTGTACAAAGTATCTATGTATTTAGTTTGGTTTCGCCACTTTCGATGTTGTTATAAGGCACTTCGATAAGATCTTTATAAATATTGTTTAAAGTATTAGAAAATGTACATAACGATTCTAAATTGATTATTCTTTACTTTTACTTAGGTAAGCTTTAAATTTATGACATCTTTTATCAAAGTTATGGTCGAGAAGTATTTTATTTTTCTTTAAACAGATTAAATATTATATTTAAATTTTATTTTGCTTCAATCAATAAGTTTTTAGTGTAATTTTAACTGTCATTGTCTTAATACAAGTAAATGGCATATACGATTCCAACGAAAAATATATAGAAGCTTAAATTCAATACAACTTTGTGATCCGAACCGTTTGTTCCTAATCGTGTTTGATAAATACAACAAAATTTTCAATACTACGAATAAGAAAATAACGATAACGTTGAAAATATCTAATAACTTATATCATTTAAAATTTACCGCTCATAAATAAAAAAAACAACGGAGCATACACAGTATCGAATTGATGTAGTGAATATTGATATTATAAGTACAGCAAATTGTAACTAAAATCACATCTCTTGATTTATTTTGTAAAACTTTATTTATTAAATAAAATAAGCAGTTGATATAGCAATAGAGATATTTTATCTAAATTTCCTATAGATTAGTTTGGGTTTTTATTTTAATGTTTAGATCGTGTCGTACCTAGGTATGCTAAGGTCACAAGATAGCTGATTAGTCAACATTACTGAAAAATACAGAAAAATAAGCTTATACTTAGATACATTATTGATAAATCACAGAAAAATGGGATTCCTTTTTCCTAAAGCTACCAATTGTAAAAAATATTAAAGAAAGAAGTTACTGCGGTCAAAGAAGACTGATTTCTTTTAAACAAACATGTTTTGGTGTAACTGTAAAAAAAGACACTTAAAATTATTTTAAGTTATTCTATTGATTTCAAATTTGCGTGTCATTTATTCTATTTAAAGAAGAGAAAGATCATAATAAAATGTTAAAATTTATATAAACCTTTTCAAAACATTAATCTTATCCGCAGTCATGTTTACCGAAATAATAAATCGATTGGGAAAGCTTTAAGAAACAGGTATCTGGTATGCACCTAGTTTCCCTGTTTTACATTACTTTGTTATTGGAAATAGGCAATTAAACCTATGTAAATCATGTTTTTCATTGTGACCAAATCGAATACATTCGCTTAAAATAAATATTCTATACTTATAGATATTTAAAGAATATGTGTAACTATTAATTATATAATTATAATTATGTAACAATTGTAATTATAACTTTATTTCAAAAGTGTAGTTTTATTTTATTTTACAAACGAAAATAATAAAATTCGGCCCGCAAGATGCAGTTAATTTGAATTAATAGCACCTAAAAGGGTCCCCTTCACTCGGAACTGCTAATAAAGCCTGTATAAAAGGAGGGTTTTAAAACTTAAGAGAGGTTTTTAAGAGGGAGGTGAATCATCGATAACGACTCTTTATATTTTTCATTCGCCGTTTATTTAACCGAGTTTAAGCTCGTAGATGTCAGAATATTTAAATATACCAGATCAGGGGTTTGTTTTATGTCATTTTATAGCCATATGGATTGTTCAGGTCCGATCCTTGAAGAGAAGGTAATCAAGGCCAGTGCTAGTAGAAATCTTAATGCAAAATAAACTAATTATTATTCAACAAAACATGTCTTGAATGTTATCAACCTACGGAATTCATTTTCTGCGACGAAGTCGTCTTTTCAAAACAATACGACACCCATAGCAGCGGGAACGCAACCCTTATTATCATGGAGGTACCAACCGACTTACTATAGATTCCGAAACGTGGCTAGGAGTTAACTACATGTATATGAGTATTGCTATACTGATTGAATAGCTAACCAAAGTTGTAGATACTACCAATTAAAGGAAAGTGTTTTTTTATAAACTAGTTAGACATAATGATATGATTTTACTTTTTGACACAGTTAGGCGGGTTTAAATATCATGAAAACTTTTCATTTTGCATACGAACAGTAGAATTCACTACTAACATGCTTTTCTATATTTAAAATCTTGACATCTAAACCACTGCTTACGATCTGTTTGACTGAAATGTGTTGCTAGGTTACATTTGACCATTTACAAAATAAACCATTTTATCCAGCCAACGACGACGTAAAAAGTTATTAATTTAAACCAATGCGGTAAAGGTGGCATGGCGGTCTGCTGTGGCCAATAGCGAATTAAGTTTTCATTACACATGACCAATTACAGAATAAGTCATTTTATCTAGCCAACGACGTAACAATATATTAATTTAACTAAATAGCCTTTCAAATATCTGTCAACATATTAATAACCCAGTTTTCTCTTTCTAACTTATCTATAAAAGTTTTTGAAAAAAGGACGAATATTATTGAATGACATAATTTATCTTTTAAATATTTACATTGACGTCATAAAAATGTGATTTAACCATTGGCAAAATAAGTCAAAGGATTGGCGTTTCGTTTTACGTAAAGAATTAAACGCAATTACTTACAAAAAGCTCTAAAAACATAATATAATATATTTATCGAATACCAAAACATATCAAGAATAAAATGAATAAGTTTATACATTTATTTAGTTCAAATATTATACAAATAATTTGCGAATGCGTGATATTCTATAAATCACATATCGCCTAGTTTCTTGGAAGGATGATAAAGAGGGCCCATGCCAAATTTGAAAATTGACCGCTCGTAGCTAATAGATATTGTGAAACGCTATTTTTTTTTCTACCAGTTAAATACCTGTATCCGTTACTCATACCAGTCAGTTGAATTTTGAAACCCACCATAAGAGGCTTCATCTCTGTAGGTCCATGTTACAGTGCCTGTAGCACGATGATTGAATGCTTGCTATGTAATATGTTGGGATCGATACCCAGCAGTACAAAATTGTTAAAAATAGCTTTTATTAGATCTTTGCCAATATAACCTTAAGTAGGATTGGGGTGACCTTGGTAAAACTTATTGCCTTTGTGTTTTGCTGATGGCATATATATTGGTACCGAATATTTATGGGATCATGAAATTGAATATTCATTTACCACACTAAAGTTTAAAAGACACTAACACAAACCTATGCACTATGTACCTAATAGGATATCAGATAGGTACGGGGTATTTTGGAACAATTTATAGTAGTTCTTAAGTTATCTGTGGAAAAACAGTATAAGTATGCAAGTTAATTGGGTCCGTGTGTCTAGCCCCCAGTGTGTCAAGCGCCTGTGGAGGACGCCCCTGAATTTCAATTAAGTTATAGATTTCTTCAGTATAAAAGTTATATGTACATATCATTATTCGTTTGTTGTAAACCAGTTTTACACAAAAGCCATATGACCCTCTTCACTAAATCCATCGTAAAATAATTTAAAACAATAGAGTTTAGGTAAGATAATTTACAAAAGAGAATATGACTGGACTATATTTCTACTCACAAAAGCCAAGCTATTATTGCGATAATTTACTGATTAAAAAGTTAAATCTGCCAAATCATCCCAAAATGACAGGTCCAGTTCCTTCGCGGGGTTTAGTTCCTAAAAAATATTGAATAATTTCAACTAAAATGTGTGGAAGAACATTATCACATGTCGGATTTTCATAAATTTTCACAGAAGAAAATAAAATCGAGTGCGTTGTCATATGTAATTGGAAGTCGTTCAAGTTGAAATTCTATAAGTTGAAATCGAAATTAAGTAAGTGAAACTAAACATGTTGAATTGCATGTTTAAGTTATAGTGTTACCCGCATGTTTGAGTTATAGTTATACATACTAGCTGTTACATCCCGGGGTAATATCGGGATAAAAAGTAGGTATGTGCTATTCCGGACTGTACATTATCACTTTGCTAAATTTCAACTACATCCATTGAACCGTTCTATAAACACATCCATCCAAACCTTCACATTTATACTTTTATAAATGTTTGGATGGATTTACCTATGGATGTATGGATGTTTGGAATTCTGTTCCTCAATCACGGCAGGACGGCTCAACGGATTTAGATGAAATTTGGCAAAGTGAAAGTATACCGTCGTGAATAGCACATAGGCTTTTTATTCCAATATTCCCTCGGGATTCAAAATTGCGCTGGTAAAACCGCGCAAAACCGCTAGTTGTTAATAATTTTTAGTTCATGCTTTACACAATTAAGTAGGTAGTTACCATTATTCAAATTACTTTAATTCGTTATTAGGTACATTACTTACATGCTGGACTGGGAGCGAAAGAAAAAACATAGAATAGGTATATCAGCTGCTTCTCTTCCCGGGCATACTGTAAAAGTCAGTTAAGGGACAGAGGATTTTTGTGAGCAAAAGGCTGAACTCTTGTTATTGCAATAGTCTCTCATCATCATTATAATACCTCCTAATTTGTCAAAAGTGACATTAGATGGTTTTATACCCTCTGGTGTTCTGTTTACACCATAAGGGATACAGGCGTGAAGTTATATATGTATTATTAGGTACCTATCTGTAAATCATCTGATAATTTTCAAATGTGATGTAAGACTTTTTACCTGAGCAATGTGATATTAAGTATAGAGATAAGATAGCAAATAGTTGTTTAACCGATATTATCAATAAATATTTATATCAAAAACGTTTACTTTGAATTGTTTATTATAGACACTTATAACCATTTTTATTTCATGTTACACTTTGCTACTCGTATCTGGCTGTACTTTTGATAAAAATATTCAACTTTTTATTTTTATAGCATTAAAACGAAATCAAGGTCGTCAGCCACAGGTGCTAGACACACTGGGGGCTCCAGCCACGGACCCAAGTTATGGGTCTAGTAACAAAATTAATGAATTATTATAAGATGCCTGCTTTTGTTTTGTAGCAATGCTATTTAAAAGAGAGCAGAGGTATTGATTTTTTACAATTGTCGTTAACTTCCGATCTTTCGAAAATTTTTCTCATACAATCGAGTATGTTTTATATTGGATTATCCTTCACACAATGAAAATCAATATCAAAACTATCTTATGGTCCTACAATTACAACTTTATACAACAGAATGAACACTATTTAGTCTACGTGCATGCATGCAAAATCAATAAGCTCTGAAGTAAACTTTTTGGTTATACGCTGGGTACCTATATAAATATTTTGCTTTACTCTTAGTACAAACATCAATTTTATACAGCAGTAAAAACTTTTCTATTATACCTCGTCAGTTCTTACATACAGATAAACCTTCTGTTTATCGGGAGCAAGCTTAACCCGCCTTAATAATATAGGTTATTAAGGTTTCTATCGGTGACTTAAATACCTACATTGGATCGTTTTTACCATTATATTACCAAGCATTCGATTCCCAGTCAGGCTCAGCCACCAACCATTCTTTTCTAACTGGCTGGTATAATTTTGAGTAGTTAGTTATTTTTATTTAGTTTTACGATTTCACATTTAACCTGTGGTGCATGAATTTAATTATGGCCGAGTTCCGAATCCATTTAGGCCTGTAATAATTGACAGTGATCTTAAGTGGGATGATTTTAAACATTTAACATAGCATAAGATAGCTCAAAATGGATAATTTCCTATCTACCATCAATTTAGGCCTCAGACTTTAATTTTGACACAATAATAGGGACGAATATTTTCACTTTACCTTTTGGCCAACTTTTTCATTAGAAGACAAATAAAGGAACTTATATAATATTCTATCAAAAACAATGCCATTTGTCTCCATTACAAAATCCTAATTGGTAGGAAGGTACTACATGAGTACGAATGAGAGTTTTCGTAATCGATACAAGACGACGCTTCATTTGTTTGGTTCACCAGTAATCAACCTTCCCTTCAAGGATAATCGGTAGTTAATTGCCAGACTAAATCTGTTTTGGTCAAGACTTGTAGGGTGCTAGCACTCATTTAAGATCCACCAACCTTGAAACCATCAAGTATTATTGCTTTTGTCGTGGTGTAATCCGGTATTTTTTGTAAGAGCCAATCCTTTTTAAAACCGAGACATCTTGGTTCTTATGTAACCTATTTGATATATGTAATTGAAGTCAAACGCGGTTATAGTGGTCAAAAATAATTTTAGATGTTACGTGATTTTAAACAAAAACACACTCAAAAAAGAAAAAAATATTAAAATTCCTAGACATTTAGAGCCATCTTCTAAGACAAAAATATGCCAAGCTGTTCATACTGTAGCGACGTACCTATACCTATCTGCAATCTAATGACAAACAAACCTAAGGACATGTCTCCGTCTAATGAAGTAACAATTGCGATAGAAGAACCCTTGCAATAAAATCTCTTATGCTCGTAAATTGGTCATAACCCTTGAAAGCACAAATAGTGACTAATAATATTCTACGTAACTAGCCCAATTGCTCTCATTCCGAATTTATATGAAGGTACCATTTGTATGTTTCTATATCACTGCTATAAAATTATTTGCAGGAGACATAAAGTTTAATTGGCAAACCAGTTTTACGGTCATCGCCAAATTTATCGCTGATCATAATCAAAGGAAATTATCTGCGAATCAAAAAGAGGTATTACTAGAAATTAAATTGCACTTTGTGTTACTAGATGGCGCACCTTGTTGCAGAGCAAGGTAAAGCTCGCTGTTAAAATGAAATGTTAACAATTTAGAGAAAGTTTTTGAAAAAGTTGTAATATCTTGTTTTTAACTTTGATTTTAATATTATTGAAATATTTTTATTTAATTACATCAAAAAATTCATAAAAGTTAAAAATTAATGTCATAAATTTAATGAGTTTCATTAATAAATGCATGTGTGGCGTAATTCGCGAACTTTATAAAGGTTATTTGCTAATGCTTCAATATACCGGCCAGCATATATTTCTTAAGAAATATAGGTAACAAAGTTGTCGAAGTAAGAACAAATTCGACAACAATACCGACAGAAATATGCATACATACAACGAACAAAATGACTTGCTTCTTTTTACTTTTTTGAGAAATGAGGATTCCCGTGGAGTTTGTTTGAACTCCGGCCCCATATCGATTTATTGTTAAACATTTTTATCATTCAGATGCGTCTTCGGTCATAACACACATAAATATTTCAACCACGTTCTGAACTTAAGGTTTATATTATTAGATCCATAGCTGGAATCCGAATTTCACATTGGCGGTCCGGCGCGGCGTCATCTCCAGCTCTTGTGAAGTAATTCAAATAAATATTTAGATTTCGACGTTCTTTACTGCATTGTGAATGCTATTGTTCTCCGAGGATAGCTCTTATTGCATATGCAGACCGGATGACTTTTTGTACATGGAAATTTATAAGGTGTTTACGCTAATTCAAAACGGGCTTTGAATTAAACCAAAACGTTTCCGATACTAAAATTTAAATGTATTTTCATTATATTTTAAAGTACTTAGATAATTCAAATACAACAGGTGCGCGTTAGAATCACCTGCCACAAGCCAGGGGTGTCGAATCTAATCACTTCAGATTTTTGTTATGGACAGGCAAATTTATTCATACCCTCACATTTATCACCGGGGGCCTCTTGAAATAGTTTTTCGCATTTATGAGAAAATTGCTGCGCCAAAATTCTATCACGCTTCCGGAGTGGGGCGCAGGCCGTTAGAGTATTTGCACCTTGCCTAAACCAATAAATCAAACTATCGTAATATTGCCTTTAAATGCATGAAGATCGTTGTTGGAATCTCGTGTTAAATTTATCTTAGAAAATGTTGTACGATGTATGCGAAATTATTTCAAAAATAAAACAAGGAAATGTTTATTGGTTTATTGCTGCTAAGCAAGAAATATAAAATTATTGAAAGTACTTCCATTAAGCGTTACCTACCTAACTTGAGAATCTATCTACTCACTCAGTATTCAAAGAGCATTCAAATCCACGGCGCCTATGAAGATTCATCTCATTATTATTTCTATTGAAATCAAATATCGAAGTTGAGAATACTTTCACGGAACAGTCAACGTATAATCCGGAATTTGTACACGATCCTCGGGGTTTTCGAGAACTTGGGAATTCGAAGTCATTTAAATGAGTCCTACAGGCAGTGATTACTTCGCGGAATAATTTAGGAAACTTGATTGAGATCTGCAAAAGTTAGATTGAAAAAGAAAAGCAGAGCTGGCAGTTATTAATTTTTCAAATAGATAAAATCAAGCCTGAGACAGTCGGCAATGATCGAATCTTCGATCCGTTCGAGACACGGTCTTGTTCGTATAGTTTATAACATACTGAGAAACACGTCGATCGATATGTGACCGTGCATTATGTTATGACCAACATCTCAATGCATTGCGTGCAATATGGACATTAAACTGGTTGGAACTTCGAAAATCGGCGCCAAGGCTTAAAAGTCAGGTGATGTTATTATTAATGTATCATAAATAACATTTTTCACACTTGCCAATTTTTTAAATCAATTCCTATCTTAATATCGATCTGAGATGTTAATTATTCGGAATCATCGAACTGCGTAATGGTTAAAAACTGGTAGTTTAAAATATATTTTTTTTTTAAAAGACATATTTTTGTCTTAACTATTATATTAGGATTGCCAATTTGTGGTATAAAATTCTTTTCGGACATGACAAAGGCAGCTGTCAACGTGTAGTGTAGGGTCAGAGCGTCCCCTGAGGTTAAGCCCTCGAATAGAAGCGAGGACACGCACGTACTCCATACTTGCCTAATCCTGTGCCTTCTACACATATAAACCCATCTAATTGATAATAAAAGGAGGAATTCCGAGGCGTGCGGTTTAAACACTTTCATAGTGAGTGAATCTAATTGTTTTTATGGCCTTCTAATGTAAAGATAGTATATGGATAATGAACACGGACGCAGGATGTCTGCTTTTCAATATTACTATATCAAATTTGTTTTTTTTTGCTTCTGTTATTGTTTGAACGTATTTAAAATAAAAAATAGGTGGACACAATAAAATGCAAATTGAAATTGAAATTCTAAATTGTATGATAACAAATATGTTAAGACCGTACTCTCCATGTAATAAATTTAGAAATTTATTAAAATGTAAAATGACTTGGTCATTATGTAAGTAAAAAAAAACCTGAATGTTATTGGCCGGACCTATATCTTTTAAATCATAAACCAAACACAAATGAATCACATCAGAATAAAAATGTAATGCATCGAGTTATGGCACATTATAATGCGTAAATTTATTGTAAAGACTGAAGAGATTGAACATGTACGCAGTACAACTGCGAAGTGTATAAACATTTTCTTTTATTCTGTTAACTCACACAGTGGCGCCTGTAGAGCAAGAGTGAATGTTTCGCTACATGGCATGAAGTATTTTATTGGCCCTTTTTTATAATAACACCCCACCCGTTAATCTTACTCCACGATCATCTCTTCTTCACATAAGTGTATACAGAACTCAGAAAAGAAGCGAACTACTTAGTTAATATAATTATTTTAAAAAAAACATATCAATTTATTAAATTATACCAAGTACGACATATTTTATAAATGTGTCCATACAACACGATTTATAACATTTTTGAACACGTCATTATCGAACCAACAAATATGTGAGAAAATAAAATAACGTTAAATCATCTTGCTGTTGCATTAGTTGGTAATCTAGCACAATAGGAGACCAATAAGTTGGTCAATCGAATATCATTAGAAATATTACAAACTACTCATATTGACACGAGAAATATTTTCCGTGAAACATCTTATTTTCTAGTGAATCAAGAATTTGTTGGGACTTCTTGAGCGTGTACAACATAAGGTTATTATAATTTATGTCATACTAAGCAGGTGAAGATATACGAGCGAGTCATTTATTTTATTAAACATGTTTGCTAAGTCGATTTTGTTATTTTTTTGTCGTTGACCAGCATACATCTATCACCCAGCAAGAGGCCTTTTCTTACTTAGGTCTTTTATTATATCGACAATTTCCGGACAGAGTCAACTTCGATACTTTCTTCTGGTGTGGATATTTAAAAAGGTATCTAAACATACAGTATAATATTGACAAGTTCATTTATAATGACTTTATAAATAGTTAAAAAACATGTTATGCTCTAATAAATTTAAATAGATTATTATATTTAAATTTCAATCTGACGACAGTTTTTAACTTATTTGCAAGTGATGTGTGAAGTTAAATACTTGCATATACTTATTGGAGAATGACCTTGACCAACTTGAACTGCATTTCGCCTTATGAATCATACTTAATAAAAGGGGACAATGCTAGGTTAAAGATGATGCCTTGGCTATCGTAACTAGTTTAGAAAACACTTTTTGGGTGTATGTTGTATTCAGCCCAGAATATTTGACCATGAGTTTTTAAATAATTATAAACGAAACACCTTTGTTTATCATTTTACAGTTATTTTCATTTCATCTATAATTTTATACTTTCATGTTTTTATTCTTAAGTTCCTGTTCAATTTATGTTGTTTTTTTTTATATTTGCTCACGTAAACTTTTAGAAGTCTAGCAGTAAATATATTGACAAAATATTGGGATCTCCATCTAGGCAGCTTTATTAAAAAGGTAGATATTTTCCGCTCGACACTTTGTAAATACATATCTATTGGTAGATCAATGTACTATTTTTTTAAATATCTTACGATTAGTAAGTTATGAATATGCAATTTATACCAAAAAATTAGAACCTTTTATGGTTTGAACCAGCATATTGATAAAAAAAGGAAAATAATATATATATGAAAATGTTAATGTACAGTTTGACTGTTGACAAAGTTTAGATGCTGAAGAAAAAGTGTAGTAAAGAAACCTTACTCCGCAGTTAGCACGCACACCAACACCCGCTAAGTATCTATTGTATTTCGCTTATGTAACCATGCGTTGCATAATGGATTCTTTAATTGTCAGTTACGTTTACTCAGTCAATAATAAAAACATATTTTTTATTTTATTTTTTCTCATCATGTATGATCTCAAACTATCACGTCCTGGAATTTCGAAAGTGACCCACCAGTCACCCTGTATAAAAATAGTTGTAAAAAGGTTACTCAAAATCGTAGTTAAAGAGACCTCAACAGAACAATTCAATTGCAACTTTAATAGCAGCAATATCCAAAGTTTCCGAACCGAGTACACTCATTACGGTACGGCACGAGTTCATAGTTAAAACACAAGTTCAATAAGCAACGAAGGAACAAAACCTTCTGAGGGAGAGAGTTTTTCAGATTAAATTTTTTCTTTTGTCTTTATGGATCACGAAATGTTTTGTGCTCAAGTACCCCGGGAGGGCTCGGACCCCCGTCGAGGTTGCCTTCCTACATATCTCTGTACAAAAAATCTTGTAATAAAAATGCACAGCGAACAAAAACGATTACGTCAGGTGACAAGTGCTCTTTGTTTCTTGTAAGTATTACTGATTTGTTTATCTTCTAATATTGTTCATATCTTAACGCCGGGTGACTCGGCTGTTGCCGCACTTCATCCGGGCTGCTCGTTGATGCTATCTTAGAATTTGTGTCTAATACGCATAGTGTCACCTCAGCTTTGGGCTTCTTGAGAGTTTTATTACGTTTAAGGATTTAAGCCTCATATTCAAATTTGTTACCAAATTGTTTAGAACTCACTATACTTTTATTTTTTAAGGATTATCTGTTATTTTAAACAAACTGTTGTCATAGACCTGAAAAGTTTAGTTACCTACTACATATTATCTATCTAAACTCCTTTTCTCCTTTTTTTGACAAGTCTTGCTTATTTTAAGTGTTTTCGCACGTTATATTGTATAAATTTAGTTAAACTAGGTTAGTAAAATCGAAGGCTGCAATCAACACTTAAACTATAATATATAACCTATTGGGCAAGTGCTCTAATAATTAACACCAGCGCGACAAAGCCTTAGCTGTGGCGTCTAAAATTTCAAATGAAAGTAAGTATATTGTGCATAGAAAATAAATTTATATTATTTTTACATAATTATTATTTATCTAAGATCTATTAGTGATAAAGTTAAAAAATATATTAATAAAATCACGAAACATTTTGAAATTACTACTTCACAATGTATCAATATAATAAATTGTTCGAGGCGAGGATGACAAGCAGCAGTATAAACTGATCAAACACCGATGAACATTATTAGCTGACACGTAGGTACAAATAAACCATGTCATTATCAAAATATCAAAGTTCTGTCGAATTTATCAAATATTGATATTCGGATGAAAACATACAGAGTTGACAACACGTGTAAATGCTATCTATGCGAAGAGATCGGACTCCCCGTGGCGCGGACTTGGGTTAGCTACGTTACTCACCGTGACCTAATGGGCGGGGATAAATCAAGTGCATATCTAAAAAACACACAAAACAACCCAAACGGACTAATGTTGAATAAACAACATTCATGGAAATGGGGACAAATCTGACAATACCCATTGCTGGTGGTCTGTGGATCCGGGCCGTGATCCATTTGCGAATCCTCAAATAATGACATTTTGGCTATCGTCCGCTGCGGGCCAAGCAGATTGTGTGACAAAATCGAGTTTTGTTGCACGGAAATGATTCCTTTTTTTCCGTACGTACATCAAGCCCCATTGTCATATTTTATTTTGTTGATATAAATATTCGAGTAATAAAATCTTTAGAACTCTGTTTGAATTGGTGAGAAGTTCTTTTGGAGTTAAATAAAATAGCAACCCAAAGTTGCAAAACAGAGATAACAGTGACGCTAATCTGAAAGTCATGAATAGTCTAATGCGATTAACTTTATGATAAACAACAAATTAAACTCTCCCACGGATCAAAATAAAGGAAGACATTACTCCCTTCAAATAAAAATAATACATAGACCTAAGCCCAGCTTTGATATGAAAATATGAGTAATCCATGGCACGCGCACAAATCTACGGGAGGCGAAGTCAAATATTTGTGTTTCTTAATGTTGTGTTTTATTTATTATAACTTGAGGCTCTCAATAAGTCTCATCCAAAATTTATTAATGTTCATTGAAGTACTACAATAAATTAAAATTCATATTGAGATTAATGATTACGTTTATTAGAAACATATTACGAATACATTTAAGAATTATTAAACTAATGTATAATAATTTAGGAATTCATTGAATGACAACATAACACCAAATAACAATGATTCGGAATTTACCTATGTAAAAAACTCCTTTCGTGTGGGAACAAAATATGACATGATTAAAAAGCTTCTATATACAAAGATTGTTTTTTACTGCCATATTCATTTTGTGAATTTCACAGTAAGATTTATAAAATAGTTCACACTGTAAATAGATAAAAAGGTGGGGCCATCAATTAGCTATTTCAGGGGTTAATTATAATTGAAATTGACTCTATTATTTAAAAAAATCTCTAGAAACGAATAGCTATAAAATTGATAAAAACAAAGGCAATTCTTTTTGAATTACTTTAATATAGGTATTGATAATGTCAATATCGAAAAAAAAGCGCTTTTTCGTTTTCGTAATAATAACTTTTATACAAATATTGCACATTTCGGCTAGAAGTCATTGTTTAAAAAAACAAGTTTATACTTATATTACATTACATATAAACTTGAACTAAATCTCCTTTGAAAACAATAACAATTTTGATCACCGATCTGATTCAGTAGCGCATGTACGATAAGCCGGCTTAGACGCAAAGCGTCGCGGTCTCATACCCTCATACATAGCAAATTTTAAAAGTTCTACTTCTCACTAATTTAATAAAGGTAATTTAATAAGAGTTCTATTATATTTACATATAGTTTGTATATTATGTAGGTATTTGTAATATGTAAAAATAAAGACTTCACAAACTGGTATTTAGTTCCCATGGTAAGAACCCATTAGTTTTACTTTTATGTATTTATTGCATTAGCTTAGCTTAGTTTGACGCTAAATTGCACTGTTAAAAGGCTTATCATACAATATCTGAATATGTGAACGATAAAAATGCTTGGTTTCAAACTGTTATAAAAACTGCTTGCTCTCGACCGATCTAAGTAGAGGATGGATTTTAATTTGTAAAGCAATTTAATGTGTGTAAGCTATATTTAGATATTTTATTAAATGTCGTGCGAAACAAAGAATAATTTGATAATGACCATTATTTGTATTTGTGATTTGCTATACACGTTGCATTTCTTTGGAAAAAAACTTTGAACAAATAAATGTTGGGATCAGCGGTTTGCTGATTGGCGGGTTCATAATCGCAGTATGTGATTTAAATAGGTCTACCGATAGGGTGAAAAACACTTTAATAAATGAAATTAATGACTTAATAAAAATGATATTAAGTTGTTTATTTAATGGACGATATTGAAATAGTTCGTACCTACTTAACGATTTTAGAAAATAATATTTTCTAGTATCATATTATTTATTAGTGTTTTTCTTTTCAAATATATCCTTAGGGTACAATATGGAACTTTGAGGGTTATACCTAATTTCAATTATGTCAACGTCGCATGCTTCGCACATTTTTAAAATCGTTTTTTTTTTTGCTATCCGTGCAAATATGACATTTGTCGTCTGAATTTAGCTACAGGCGGGATGATATTTTGATTTGACTTTCATATTAGAACAGATATAAACTATTTATATTCGAAAGAATGGTATTTCCTTCAACGTGATATTGTGAAAATGAAATCAAAATTCTGTGTCTGCTTTTTATACTATGATAAATCAGTGCTTCCACTTTTTAATTATCTTACTCTTGATCATAGTCGGTAGGTATACCTATCTGTTTAGATAATTTAACAATATATTTTGTTATTTCTTGTTATTGTTGTTGCAGTAACTTATAAGAGCTTAAATACTTTTTCAAGGATAGGTCACTCGGATGCAATGATATTACAGTCCACAGCAGCTGGTCGCTGAAACATATTAGGTATGTCTAGTCTAACACAAAAATAACTATCGGGAATTGATTTGAAAGAACAGTTATTCTTGTGTTTAACTCTTTTTCATTGAATTCACTTTTAGCCTAAAGATAAATTATTTTCTGATGTTACCATGTTCGAACGCGTTATGTTAGGTAACCTTAATAAACAGTTTACAAATAAACTCAGTTGAGTTTGTGTGAAGGGTGCAATAAAAGCTCTCAAACTTGATGCGTCTCGATCCATCACTCAAGCTGCCATCACCCTTACTTCTTCATTAGGTGTTTGGGGGTCGAATTCCCAGCTGGGCCAGTTTGAGATTTGAACATACCTAGAACTTGCTTTGATACCGCTCACTTTCTTACTCACGCAATTCATCCCGATTATGACATATTCAGGGTTTCCCTTGAACAACCTCTTAGTGGGAATAAATTAAATCGATTTATGTTATAATGAATCTACTGATGTGTGTTGATCATATTCGAAGATCTCAACAATGACTGATAACAATAGAACAATGAACTGATTTTGAAGTCTAAAGTGCTAATTTAAAAAATCATGTTCTTTTTTGAAATTCCCTACATTTTTTCAATGGAAGAATTGTTAATTCTGCAATGTAGTCAAATAGTGATTATTGGAAATTATATATTGTATACTAGCGAACCACCTCGGCTTCGTACAGGTACAATACTGAACAAAAACAGGGTTGTTTTTTAGTAACCAGCCAATTTTTTTTAAATATGATATGAATGAACTGTATATTTATTTTAGTATCTCTCTGTAGAAAAAACGAAAATATGGCACTAGAAAACTTTTTTACAAATAGTCACTGTTGATGAACACAGCTACTACGACGCGGCATTTAATTAATAATACTTCGTCGTCTTTATTTCAATGATATTCATTGATTGCTTAGAGTATGATGAGCATTCTCTCTCTCTCTCGAAGCTGGCTGAAGCAAGCCTCATGCTCTGCTGAGTATTCTATTTCTCTCTCAGCTCTATCTCTCACTCGAAGCTGGCTGAGGCGAGCCTCACGCTCTGCTAAGCATTCTCTTTCTCTCTCAGCTCTATTATGCCCAGAAAGCTGGCTGAGGCAAGCTTCACGCTCTGCTGAGCATTCTCTTTCTCTCCAGCTCTATCTCTCTCTCTCGTAGCTGGCTGAGGCGAGCCTCACGCTTTGCTAAGCATTCTCTTTCTCTCCAGCTCTTTCTTCCTCTCGAAGCTGACTGAGACGAGCCTCACGCTCCACTGAGCATTCGCTTTCTCTTTCAGCTCTATTTTCCCCCCGAAGCTGACTGAGGCAATATTCACGCTCTGCTGAGCATTCTCTTTCGCTCCAGCTCTATCTCACTCTCGTAGCTGGCTGAGGCGAGCCTTACGCTTTGCTAAGCATTCTCTTTCTCTCTCAGCTCTATCTTTTTCTCGAAGCTGGCTGAGGTGAGCCTCACGCTCCACTGAGCATTCGTTTTGTCTCTCAGCTCTATTTTCCCCAGAAGCTGCCTGAAGAGAGCTTTACGCTCCACTGAGCATTCTATTTCTCTCCCAGCTCTATCTCTCTCTCGAAGCTAGCTGAGGCACATGAGTAGATAGTGGCTGAGGCGAGCTTCACGCTGTGCTTAGGATTCTCTTCCTCTCTCAGCTCTATTTCTCTCTCGAAGCTGGCTGAGTCGTGAACGTGAGGCAATCACGTTCCGTTGACGATTCTTCATCTCTTGCTGAACGTGGCAGTCATTGTCCCTGCATTTTACATAATAAAATATTCATTTAAAAGGCATGTTAATGTAAAGTAGTTACTTAATTGGGTAAGGATTAATGTATTGCTTAAATATACTTCGTGAATAAGCCATTATTATTCGTAAAAAGTTAAGAATTATAATGGCTTTTTTTGAAACCTTATTTTGATCCATCGCGTAGGTTTATTTACGATTCCAATTAGACACCTCTAAAATTATCAGCGTTTTTTACGATATTGTGCATGTAATATATTATGTACTTTGCTTTATTATCACTTTATCTATTTAAAAACCTGCATCAAAATTTTTAGAGATTTAAGCATACAGACAACGGGAGACGACTCGGGCAGTTTATACAACGAAAAACATTTAATAAAAGTTGGCATGCCCTATACGGACGCGGACACTTACACTAACTGCCTGTGTCACCAATATTAGAGCTTACAAAGCAATAAACAAAAATAAAATATTTAATTTTTTTTTACGAGTACCCCATTTGAGATTCTGATTGCCTGTATTTGCAGATTTTTATATTCAAAACCTCGCCAAAAATACCCGCTCTTATATCAAAATCATCTATCATGTAAGAGCGTTGGCATGACAACCAAAACCAGATCGCTATTTACTATGTAGTGGTGGTTCGACCGACCTTTATTGGATTGAATATTCGCAGAATATGTAAAACCCGCAGTTAAAAATAATCGTTTCAATTCACACAACGATTGTGTTTATTTGGTTACTGAAAATAATTTGTTACAATTTAACGTAATGATTATTTTAAATAGTATTCACGTATCGTCATTAATGTTTGAGAATATACCTACTATTTTGCTTGCAATTTTTTTTTTTATTGTTTTTCCGCCACTGAAAGTTTTGGCACCCCCTAAAACAAGCTTTAACCAGTAAAGCAAGCTTTAGCGGGAGGAGGATGAATCCTATTACGGACGAATGGGCATTCTATAAGCTGTTAACCCCAGTGGCTAACGGAAAATAGAATGCCCAGACAGTGTGGAGACTCACTCAGTGAAGCCGAGCATACCCACTAAACATCCCCCTTTACTGACTCACCTTGATTGAGGCCATTAGTCTTCATCGGAGCGACAGCCAATTGGAGAGAGAGGCTGCGCAGTGAGCGGCATCCAGACGGCTGCCACCAAAAGGAACTGAAAGCGAGAAATTCAGAAGCTAAGACTAGCAGAAATGACAAAGCTGAAACTAAGAGATTATCTAGAGTGATTAGACTCACTCTGAGATAGGAATGCTGGAATGAAGGACTCCGTTTAGAAACGTTGAGCTTGCTGGAGTTTCCTAATAAGGGGAGCGAACTTGGTTAGGACCGGAAGAGCACCGTTAAAACCCTCTGGGCTGGCGTCGAGTGCGGCGCCGAAAGCCAAGATCTCGTCGATGGGAGTGAGCTGGATCCAGAACGCCATGCGGTCTTGAGAACGTTTTGCATTCTGGCACAGGGAAGCCGATTTGGCGGCCGGTTGCGATTGAGTCGCGACCCGGCTGCGCTTACCTGGAACGATAGAAGTCAAGGCCTTAGGGGCCTTTGAACTGACTGGAGGGGCGTCCGAGCTAGGCTGCGGTCGCTCTCTCCAGTTCTCGATGGGCTTCACGGTAGCCCTGGCAGCACGCGGTGCCTTGGGGCAGCCGCGAAAGTTTGCTGTGTGGCCTGACTGGCCGCACAAGACGCAGGACGGAGCGGTGGGCGATTCGGGAGTGCGAGAGCACTCCTTAGTCCCATGCGGATCTAGGCACTTGACGCACCTAGGGGAAGCAAAACAGTTTGCCGCCGCATGACCATACAATTGGCAGCGGTGGCACTGACCTGGGAAACCACGCTTGTGTGGAGCTTCGACGCGGATGTTGGAGAGACCGCACACGGTGGGCTTGCTTCTGAAAATGGACTGCCCTTGCGGGCTCTTCGCTAGGATTACTTTGGCATAGTGGTAGTTTGCAGTCTGGTATAGCGAATAGGCTACTTTTTGTCTCGATATTCCCGCGGGATTTGAAATGGAGCGGGTAAACGCTTGTCCTTCATACATGTACAATCTGCCAACAAATATCACCGTTCCGGCGGCGGTGATGTGTTTCGGAAATATTGTATGAAGAGCCAATTATTTCTAAGTCCGTGGTGTTCGACCTCATCTTCAGACATCTTCAAGTCAGGAGATACATACTTAGGTCAAACACAAGCTAGGTTCTTAATAAAAAAAGTGATACTCAATCAACGACTACCGAACAACTATTTAACCCCCAGTTTTAGGTTTATCCGCTTGCCTACCTTACTGAATGTATTGCTCTTCCTAGATTTCTGCTTAAGTCAAAGTTATAATAACCAAGGCCAAGTAATCAAATGTCTGTTAATGTCAAATGTTCGTTAATATCGCTAGTTTATCGTTAGCTCCGAAGTTTATTACTCTAGTTGTATGTATTTGCGTTACCTATTACTTGAACTTTAAAAGTAATACACATGCATTCGTCAATCAAAACAAAATGACAACCGTAAAGAATGGCTATTAAATGATGTGTAAATGCTATTAGATTTTCTTCCCATGCTATCTAGGATGGCATATGATTCGAAACTCTCAAAGTAATTATACAAGACAAAACGCATCACATGTCATCATCTCTGTAAGAGTTCATAGCAATGTAATTGTAAATACCAGCCGTAGAAAACGCAGATGACTGCGACGCAAATTATGGAGTCTTAAAAAACAAGTATCGGACCGCAAGTCATTTAGGTATTTTATTGCTTTTCAGCGGCGTACTTCAAAACGTTTACGTGCAAATAGCAAGCTACCCAGATATACCATAATTTACTGCCTTCGTTAGGCAAAATAACAATCGTTACATTAAATACATCAACAGTGAAAGGGCTGGGCTATTTCAAAACGAGGGTATTATAAAAAGTCATTCAAAACACAGGTATTATAAAAAATAATAAACACCAAAACTCTTGTTGTTCTTTTTTTGCTTTTTCCTTTTTTAATATTATCGGATTGAATGCAATACAGCCGCGACGAAAGATTTTTATAATTGATTTTGGACCTTTTTTATTTTTATACTTATGTGAATTTGAATGAAGTTATTATTGCTACCGGTTGATGAATGAATTTTATGTTCATAAATAAAGTTTTACGATTTGTATTAATACTAATAAAAAGTTTTGATTATCATTTATTTGAAGTTCGGATATTTCAATTAACATGTTTAAGTTCAAGATGGAGTTTGCTGAGCTGATTAAGATCGTACAGCAATTATCATCAAGTAGGTCAGGTGACAAATAGTCTCAAACTATTATACTTAATTGAGGTTTTCTTTTAGATATCGCTATGGCTATCCTGGTTTTCTTACTTTCAAATTCATGTAATAGATACCTAACTTTTATCTTGGTTCATTTTACTTTCAAATCTATGTTAAAGATACCTAAGTCAATTTAAAATCGTAAACGAAAAGTTTCTTATTGATAAATTGCGATATAATTGTGTTACATTTTTCACGCACAACAAATTTATTATTCACCAAAAACACCTATTTGAAACAATGTTAATGATGAATTTCGTGGGAACTTTCTTGACATACTATAAAGATTAATTGGTTTGCATAAATTCCTCTTTAAAACCTTGTTAGCGACTTCCGAATACACTTTTTTCATTTTATTTAGATTCCGTATTAAGTAAACACACCCTTTTTATTGATTCGCAGAAATTTTGGCATGCCGTCTAGATCGGTCACAAATTTACATACCTCTACCCGAGTTGGTGATAAACAAAGCAACAAAACCATTTATACTTTTTGTAGAATGTTCTACCTGCGAAGTGTTCGACGTAAATTATTGACCTTAAATTTAATTATTACAGAACTAGCTTTTAAACACAGCTTGGCTGTTGAGGAATGAAGCACAAGTAAAACCTATGACCTTAACTTACCTTTAGTAAATAAATCTCTATCGGGAATTCGGGACACGTTACAATCTTTTTAAAAATTCGTGAATGTGTATAAAAACAACTAAAACAAGTCAAAACAATAAAATATCGGAGGAAAAATAAAATAGAAGTACTATTTTTTTATAAAAACATATTTGTAGTACAATTTTCAAAATATCAATAGTATTTTCTAAGGTAATCTACTACCAAGAGTGTCCTGCGAAACGAAGCCCCTGCGTTCACTTTAAGAGCAAGCGCAACGAAAAGGAACTTTCTCTGTTTTTCTGTCGGGCGCGCATCGCCCTGAGAAACAAAATGAAGTTCAATAGAAAACAAAACGAATGTTACCGATATTGATTTAACTTAAACATTTATTTCTTCACTTTGATAACATATTGTACTGCTTATGTCTCACTATTCAATTCAAACTGAACTGTTTCATTTTTTTTGGACACATTGGATAGAATGACAACTTATTCTCCCAAGTAAGTTGTTATCTTTAATGTATAAATCAAATATGCAATCACAAAACCAGGGTGTAATAAGAAAAAGGTATCTTTGTAAAAGAGATGCATTAGTTAATATAACTTGACAAGGCACCCAACCGACACCTACCGCGTCGTCTTTGCAACTCACATCAATATTTCACGTTAGGATCAATTTTTAATTACTGAAATTACAACTGATCGTAGTACTTATAAAATAGAGCTGTATTTTGAATGTGCATATTTTGTACATGGTCCTTTTCATGGAATTCGTCCATGTTTACCAGCTGGACAACACTAGGACATGTAAGCAAACATCTTAATGTTTCCTAATGAAATATATTGATTGATAGCATTCGCTTTCCAAGGGTTTTGTGTATCTTCGCATAATGCTATTCATAAGTCTCGCAGCAGGAATCCTCGCTGGTGGCTTCATTGTTAAACGTAGACACAATTCAGTTTCGCCAATGTTTTTTCGACGTTTTTTCTTTGAGTGTATCATCAAAATTTCATGCGTATTTTAGCGATTGTGGATACGTCCCCATTTGATGTGAATCATTAAACTGCTAATGGATTCGCGGTGGCAATGTTAATATTATAACGTACCTGTGGTTGTTTAAGATTTTATATCATGAGTTCTCAATAAGAAGGGGCGATCCCAAGGCCATACTTAGCTTCACATTGACAGGAATTTATTTATTTGCTATTGCTATATGATTAAAGTTGCATGAGTGCAAACTGGTTTATATTATAGTTTGATTACATATTAATTGGGAATCTACAGTATTTATCAAAACATAATCACATCGTAGTAGCTTAAAATACGTAAAATGACACATGTTAATAAGAACTAATTTTTTACTCGTGACTAAATGAACATAAATGACAAATAGTGCTCTTAATATGGTTCTGTTTATGCGATTTAAAACAAGGATCTTGAAGACACATGTGGTAGGGGTGTTCATCCCAGGGGATAAGACATGGAGAGGTAGAATATAGGGCTGGCAATTAACCCCTCCGCGTGAACATTATCTCGGCATTAGCTTGTTGTTACTGTGTCAACCCTCAGCTCCATCACGATACTTTGTTTTTGGGACGCTAAGAAACGTTTTCAATACTTAATACTTTCTGCTTGAAAAAAGTAGATTTTCCGAAAATTTTATAAAATTGAATTTGCAAAAAGAATTTAGTAAAATCGTCTACAATTTTATATTCGTTTATGTTCATAATAAGAAACAATATTAAAACAGCGTTAACGGCTGTGATAGCTAATATAAAAGTTAATCACATCAAGAAGAGCCGGGGTGGGCCGGGTGTTACTCGCATTGTCACGACTTCGAATCCCGGGCCACCCCCTGCAAGGATTCGTTGCTTATTTAATGCAAGGATGCACACGTAAACATCTAAATAACTTTTGTGTGACATATCTCCCCTACCCTCTAATTTAGCTAAGTAGTAAGTACAAATGTATTGGGGAGTTTACATTTGAATCTTATTTGTATTGGCTACTGATTTGTTGTTAAATAAAATTGATATATTTAATGTTTGAGAAATGGTTTTTCCGAATAAAATTCTATCTTTTTATGTTTAATCCTCCCAATGTATTCCTGAAATAAATCTTTCTGATAAAAAGTATACTGGTAAAACTACACAACTATCATATGGTCCAGGGTCTCAACTATGGTCCACCGATCTCAACGAACATAAACCCTTTTGTTGCGGTAGAAAACGACACCTACTTTATAATTTTGAACTATTTCGTTTGCTTTAGCCATGAAGAGATGTGAAAATTTTTGTTTTTTATTATTGGTTACGGTGCATAAAAAATACCTAATTGGAATTAAATTGAAGGTAATTAATTTGTGTTTTTGTCTTAGAGTACTCAGTATTCTATAAAATAAAGCTCTTAACTATGGTAAAATTGATTGTAATAAGCAAATATAGCCATACGTTGTCAACTTGCCATACAACTATAGTCCAATATTTATTAAATAAAAAAAATCAAAATATGATTCAAAATACATTTGACTACGTAATTACTCAATGACTACGCTTTACTTAATAAAAATACGTCAACAGATATTATATTTGTAAATTAATTCCAAAATAACAAGAAAATAAACAAAAATCTTGTGAAATCTGCTCCGTATTTGTGTAGTTTTACGGTACTTGGAAGTCGTGATAGTCTATCTCTTGATGCGCGGATGACCTCCTATCAGCCAATATTGAGATTGTTTTTCTATGAAAACCATTTTTTCTACATGAAAAATAAACAAAACTTCAGAAACTTCTCCCTCCAACATTAAGTTTTTTAACCAAAGATTGTCAACGTAGTATTACCATAGTAATGATAGGGTGTATTTTGGACAAAGTGCCCCAATGCAGTCGAATGAAGAAGTTGTCACGGTATCAACCCTTTTATATTCTAAAATAGAATATGTAGGTACTCAGGTACCCTTACTTTATTACTAAGACGTAGTCAACGATTTAAAGTGATCTTTGGTTGCAGTAGACAAAACTAAAGCTAAGATCTAAATTGTGGAAACTAAATTTGTGACTAAAACGAGACGAGTTACCATCCATTTATACAGCAGAAGAACAGTAAAGTTAATTGTTACCTGTTGTCAAGCTTGTACCGCTCAAATGTCAGTTAGTGATAATGTTATCTGCGCACAGCATCCACACAGACGCCATGGTCAACCCTGCATGCAGCGCACCCCATAGCTCATGCCAATCTCCTGTCAAAGATTACGCAATCCGGCTGACAGACTCTAAATAATTCCTAACGAAAATGTGTTAATCGCCTAACACTCACGCTCCACGACTCCAAATTAGATTAGCACGATGACAATACCGACATCTGTACTTGAATGAAAGTCGTCATATTTTGACAGGTCTCGTCATGAGCCGTACCCTCGTGAACCCACATACACATGTACTCAAGGCGATCTCACCCGCTTTAGGCCTGTCAACGTTTTCACTCACAATGCTGGTGATTTCACGCGGCGCGAACATTCATCCGAATTGTCGCGAATTTCGTTATCTTGTATTAGCGAGCGTGAGGTAATATTGAAAAAAAAAAAATACATTTGGGATTTGACAGCTCCCCATGTGCTCACGGCAGCTTCCTTTTCTACTATAACAGAGCAGAGATGATAAATTTATTTTATGTATACAAATGTTTGGACATTTTTATTTTGCTGTCATTTAGACGTAGGTTACATAATTTAGTCCACCATATGTTAAGTCGTTACATCGCGATGAGTAGGAAGTGGAAAAAAACATATTTTACGACTTGTGAGAGATATTATGACAAAACTAGTCCCTTTCTCTGTATCTTGCAATAAACTATATTTTTTGTAAGCTTTTGCATGGATACAAAAAGTTTATTGATAAATGTGGCTCTTAAATGGATAACGAAAATTAGATTTGTGAGAATTTATCCTTGTTAGTGGGGATTTACATATGTCTTCTTTAGTTCGCGGCCTTGCATCTAATTAAAGTACACCTTATTTAAAAAAATACTGCTTCTAGTCATACATGCTAATGTAATCTGGCAGTATATTTGAAGAAGTTGTAGAAAAAGATGGTTAAACATTACAAAGAGGCATTAATATTTACTGAAAAATATGTCTAGGTAATAAATAGGTAAGACAATATTTTGAAATTAATGTTTAGGAAAGGGGTGAAATAATATAAATAAGTACACGAAATCAGTTAACGTCATTACATGTACCTACTAATTAATAGATTCATAATTGGTACTAATTTAAAATAGCTCATACTATCTTTTGCTAAGGAAAATATTGGAACGATTTTTATATGAACTCTGAACCACTTAAAATATAAGTGGATTCAAACAGTGATTGTAATTTTAAAAGAATCTCATCTTTTACAAAAAGTCTTCACAGGCTCACATTGTAGAGCTGTAAACCCAAAATCTAAGATTGAGATTCAACATGGTGTGTAATATTTTCTTGTATTGTTTACTATTCTAAAAATTAACCTAGGTCTATCAATCTGGCGATAGCAAGGACAACAACTTGACTAACATTTTTTTCGAATAATATCACATACAAATAGGGAGGATAATTTTTAATGAAATTATCCTAGCAAATTAACAATGGGCCATTAAAAAATCTTCTCATTACCACGGCGCAATTTGGTGTTTCCGCCTAATTGATCTTAGCCTCTGGTAATTATTCACAGGGTGTATATAAAGTCAATATTATATAGGGTACCCCTTTTTCGTTGTCGTGTTGCCCCCCTCATTGTGCTAATCACCCCTAACACCCGGTGTCAATGACGTCTCTCAGCCGAGCTCTGGTTCTGGTTGACAGGATTTTAATATAAAAGTATTTCCTTGATGTATGTAAATGATGGAAGATTTCTTTCTTGGTTTCTTCTTCGGTGGCTGTTTGGAGTTGGCTTGTCAAAAAGTTACGCTTCGTGGATAGTTTCCTGCCAGTAAGTACGGCTAACTATGGTAACTTTCTTGTGTGTGTGTGTGTGTGTGTGTTTTGTAACATAATTACCTACAGATAAACTGTAACAATACATTAGCTATTCTACAATGCATTCTGTAAACTAAGCTTAACAAATATCAAATATATAAACAGAAATTTAATGACCCTCGCACACTCTGTACTTAGCCAAAATTTACAAAACATCGTTGCATCGAGAAAAAGAACATAAAAGCAATGAAAAAAACAACGCTGCATGAAAAGAGATTTATATTTGTTAAGGCAAAGTTCTTCGTCTTCATAAGGCTTGACGTTTCATTTCTGTCTAGGCTGTCCGGACAAATGCTAAAGCCTCCACCCTCCAACCCTCTTACAAAAGGGCTCCCCTTGTTATGCATAAAATTTTGTCTTATTACTTCTAACTTCGCCATTATATTTGACGAGACGAGTTACCAAGTTATTTTGTTATTAAAATTTTTGGCGACGACGACAGCGAGATAAATCTAGTTCGAATGTAAATTGGGACGCTTAAATTTATGAAACGGCAACTTATTTGATTGAACAAACCTTAGGATCAGTTGGATTATTGTTGAGAAGCTTCCTTTGGACGGCGGCGGCCCGTTACTTTACAACTTCGCTGTTCTTTTGTTCTGGGATATTCTTACAATTTTAGAATAAATTATATGTTGTTTTTGTTTACAATTCACGCTCAAAAACTACTATGTAGGTAGTCGATTTTATAAAGAACATAATATTGTGTACAAAACTAAAATATCTAATAAAATAATGAACAGTAAATATCGTAGAGCTAGGAAAAATATTCTTGTGTAGTGTGAAACATTGAATGTCGATGAAAAATATTGTAAATCAATAAATAATAGGTACTAAAGTGCATAAGTATTTATTACATAATTTTCTATTCAGATATCCTTTTAGTAGAAACGTGTCATCGTTGCAACATTACATCGTTGCAAATTTGCAATCCTTTAGAGCGGAAAAAAGTCAAGCGTTAAATTTAAACCAATCAATAAATACGGACGTTTATGCCGCAAATTTTGTGTCACATTCGGGAAGTACGAGTTGAGTTTCTTGCCACTTCTTCTCAACAGATCGATGTTCCGAAGTGGTGGTAAATTCAGTTCAATTTGGAAAATAATTTAACGTACTTCAAGTTTATGTACGAGTAAGTACCTACAAAATAAAGGATTTTTTGACTGTGACTTTGACAATTAGAATTTTTTATCACTAGCTGGGACGGAACCCTCTGTGCGCGTCCGACTAGCACTGAATTTTATTTGCCATGTAATTACAAATCTCAGTTACTATACACTCATTCCATAAAATATACCTATTCTTAATAGAGGTGTTCGCGTAGTACATAGCTAGTATGAGGTGGCAAATCGAGCGAGGGGCGGGCGCGGGCGTCGAGCGGGGCGGAAAACATCTGTTCCAGTGTAGCGACAAATTAACACACTCGCGCTTTACAGAGCCACTACAACGAAAACCATTTCCAAGCTCGAAACGAGCCTTAAACCCTCCTTAAAACAAAACGCCAGCTGCTTCAAGCACTAAATTTAACGCTACAGTGCTTTGTTTTAAAATTTGTAATCATTCTCGCATTTTACGATTCTGAGCGGTCCGTTTCAGAAAATTTGATACGAATATTAAGCTTGTTATTGTGTAAGCATTCCAGTTAATTAAAAGTTATGAATTTTAAGGCTCCGGTGGTAACTTAGACGTACCATTAAGAATGTGATGAATTTCTTTAGGCAAGTAAACTGCTTTGTATTATTATGCGTTACGTAAATATTTACTCCTAATGAGCAAATAAAATTATTTTATTTAAATTATTCTGTTTAGTGTTTCCGGTTAAAATAGATTTTTATGTTTGTCTTTCTCTTTCATTGTTTAACATTTTTATGCTAGTTGGAGACTTGAGTAGTAAGTGGTTTGAAGTTCTACAAAAATTATTCAATGTGAGCAGAAAAAAATCTACGATGTGCAAATGTTCGTATTCTTCTAGCAAATATTACTTACTGAAATGTTGTTTTAATAACGCTAATAAATTAATATATTAAAGGTACATTATAGTCTATTCATAAAGAAGTTTTTTGTTTCCTTTTCTTTTCGCCTGCCAATTTTTTTATTACGATTCGAGGATGGAAGTTTAAACAATCTTTAACTTTAAAAGCCTTTGCAGTCAATTCAAAAACTTTGAGTGGATTTTGCAAACAATTAAGATCATCGCTAGATATTCATTTAAACTCATAAAAGGTTAAAAAGAAACGATTGATATACCTACTGACGACACGACGTAGTTGTATATTAACTGTTTATTAACTGTAATGCATAAGTTATTTTGTTGATTATTAAAAAGACGCAGAAATTTCCAATTTCCGCATAAACAAATGAAATATCCATATGGAGCACTTTGGGTTGCGCTTAAATCTGTTTTTAAATACTTAGTTAAGTTTTAGGTGAGTGTGAGTTTATTAAACTGGTAATAATTTTTTTTTTGCTTTATCTTAAAAGTGGTAAAAATAACAAGTACTTTGATATTCATTACATAAAAACTATAGTCAGGTGCCAAAAAATATAAAAACCATTGCAAATAAATAGTTTACCTTGCAAGTAAATAATATAGTTTTTTTTTTGTCGTCGAGTTTGTGAATCAATGGATACACTTAGTGCGATTATTATTAATAAAATATTTTTATTTTGTTATTATAAAGTCAAGTCTCTTGTTTTGTAGATCCGAGACGCAAACATTCTCTGCAGAGTGTACACGCCGGAAGCTATCATATAAATACCTATGTGGATTTCTGAAATATACGAGACAAAAGGTTTATTAAGCAATGAAAAATGGTCCCTCTACGGTAGGTATAATAGCCAAGCAGCCGTGGTTATCACGGCACTTCCTTTATTTCAAAGAGACCTTTGTATAGTTGTGAACGTATAATTAAATTTGTAGTTTAATTAAATCAATATAGATTACAAATAATTTCGATTCCCAATCAATAAGTATAAGTTACATGATATATTTTAAAAAAAAAAGTCAAAAGCGAGACTAAAGAAGTGTATCGTTAAAATGATTGAACAATAATGACATTTAAATATAATAATAGACTCTAGGAGATCACCGGCTCGTTCATGGGTCAATGTGTACGCTTTTATGATAAAATTCCAAAATATTTAAGATTAACCCTTCGATAGATTTAAGGATACGTTTTATATAAAGTTTTACTATAAGATATCCGGATGCAAGAAGATGGGATTCCGTGGTAGTAAATTGTTATTGTGTATTTTTAAAAGATGATTGCTGTTGAGTATCTTGCCACTTCTTCTCAACAGATCGACTTTCCGAAGTGGTAGTAGATTCATTTCAATTTGTAAACTGTTTGACTTATTTCAAATGTATTTAAATACTTACGAAATGACGATTCTTTTGACTTTGACATTTGACTGTCTGCAAGAAAATGAACGAATGAAAAGGTAAAACAATAGATCAAATCAAACTTTGGTGAAGATGGAGGAACAGAGCCTTATGGACATGAAATTTACTGAGAATAAAACTACCAATAACAATACCAAATATATTTATGAATTTTCCTTACGTTCAAGCCCAAAAATTTTACCGCATCCGACATAATATGAGCCCACGGTATCGCCAATGACATTACCCGCGAGCTCCACATTATCCAGCCTAAATTAAGTTTATGTAAGCAATTGTGTTATGATAAATATTACCTTTAAATACTAAAAATCAAACTTAAATAAACATGTATACATCCACGATTTGAAAGATACTACTACTACTTATGTTCTTTTGACAAATATGTACTCCAACCATTTTTGTATACCAGACATTTAGCACGGGTTTTACCGTAACACAAAGGGGTCACCATGTTTTAATGTGATATTGTAACAATATGTGTAAAATAATGTGAAATTTATATTGATTAATTTTTACGAGATGTTGCTAAAACTTTGGATTAAACATAAAAAAGTATTCTTATATGTAACGGGTCCGCCAAATAACTTTTTTTTTTTGAAAATGCTATATAAAAAAAACTACTGAATATTTTCTCAAATTTCTTTTTGTATTTGAAAGTACAATCCTTCCGGTTAATAATAGAAAATAATTTCATTCAAATGGCTGCCTCGGCTGGCCATGCAGTAGCCTACACGATCGGTCCAATTTTTAAGCACATTATTGATTGTGTGCAGCTGTATTTCACCAATGGCTTCACGAATATTGTCCTTTAAAGCGTCAATTGTCTCTGGCTTGTCGGCGTAACACTTATCTTTGAGGGCACTCCACAAATAATAGTCCAACGGTGTCAAATTACAGCTCCGAAGTGGCAAAACGACATCAGCTCTGCGGCTGATAATGCGATTTTCAAAAACAGGGCGCAAAACATCGAGTGTAGCTTCGGCTGTGTGGCACGTAGCGCCGTTCTGTTGAAACCAAATGTTGCTAATATCCTCATCTTCAATTTTTGTGAAAAAAAATTCGTTCAACATAGCACGATAACGATCGCCATTGACTGTAACGGCCACTCCTTGCTCATTTTCGAAGAAAAATGGCCCAATTATGCCTCTGGACCAAAATCCGCACCAAACAGTGACTCGTTTTGGGTGAATCGGCTTTTCAATATATGCGTGCGGGTTTTCTGTGCCCCAAATGCGACAATTTTGCTTGTTTACATACCCACCAAGATCAAAATGAGCTTCATCTGAAAAAATGATTTTTTGGCAAAATCAGCATCTTCTGTAAGTCGATCGCAGGCCCAACTAGCGAAGCGAAAATGCATTGGATGGTCAGTTGTTCAAGCGTATACACAAACATATTCGTTCAGCGGAAGGATAAAACTAATAATCTGTCAAATCAGACATGAGCTAAGTGTTACCATTCACGAAATAAGCACTAGTTGAAAAAAAAAACGTTACATGGCGGACCCTTTATAACATTCTTAATTGTCTCATATTTTTCGATTCATAAATAGGTAAACTAAGTCATTCGACCATTAAAATCAATAAACTCGTATTATTTAAAAACTAAAATACTTCAAAAGCATCAAAGTTTGCATTTTCCTATAATTAAATATGTAGTTTAATTAAATCAATATAGATTACAAATAATTTCGATTCCCAATCAATAAGTTTAAGTTATATAATATAATTTAACCACTTTCAAAATATTCACTTAACACTTTTATGTTTGATGTCCAATAAAATTACCCCAATGTATCTTGGGCTCTTTCTAAATGTGATTAAGTCTTATCTAAATTTGCAGGCTCCAATCGGAACCCCATCAGATTGTTTGCTAATAGAATAATAAGAAACATCTGGCTGCTTATCAATTCACTGAGTTTATTAGCACACTAATATAATTTTCAGATCGATGAATCACAGTTAAAAGAGATCTTAAATTATTTGACAATATTTCAAAATACCAAGACTCTGATATTTAAAAATCCTATATCCGGTCCGATTTATCGGTTTATTCACTTAATTATCATTTTAAACTACAACGATCACGAGGTTTATTTAATCAAATAGATAAATCTATAAAAAACAACCACCAGACCAAATCACTACCTGCTCAAGAGTACAAGCTTTGAAAAGTTAAGCCTTTTTTCAATAGAAATAAAAAGTTGTGCCCCTAATTGATGCGTCGTCTTTGTTTAGTTTAATTCTAACATGCTTTTCCCATTAAAGTGGTCAGGAATCGGGGCTGTGTAGGAGATAACGCGGACTCTTTTACTCCGAACATGTTATAATATCATGAGGTCGGGCCGGTCACCCCACACTTTTAACCCAGAGTTAACTTGCATTTAGGATGTTTCTCGCTTGCTACACAAGGGAGCAAATAAGTGAATCACGCGGTATGAGGACCGCGTTGTACATTGTCACAACGTCCCTAGGGCGTAAGCGTTACGTATTGAGAATCGATATGTTTGCGCTAAGTGCTTAAGTGCTCCGGGGGGTCTTCGTTTTACTGATGAATAAGCAATGCAAATTTTGAATAAATGCAAGGGAAATAAGATAACATGATGCTTTAATAGACGTGTGTACGTAACTATCAGAAATGTTCAGTATGAATATAACCAGTCATTGTATCTCCCCTGAATAAAGTGACAATTTACTCCTTTATTTCCATTATGCTATTCACTAGATGAAAAAAATATAGGCACTGTTTGTATTTTTAAACAGCACAGGAGACATAAACAGGGCTAAAATTACTGACCTGCAGAACTATAAAGACAGAAGTTACTAGTCCGCAACAATGTTTTATGCAATTCGAAGATAATAAAATATAAAGTTAATTAAATTATTAATAATATCATCATAATAACTACCACTTTTTTATAATTTCATTGCAGGATAATTGGTATAGGTAATATCTGGGTAACGAATAACTCATTGAATACTGACATATAAAATAATCATTTTACATTTTGTGACCTTCTCGCACATTTATAACTAACCCGATTCAACGTATCGTTACAGAGTAGGTACTGTATTTTACCTGACATTGAACCGGTCCCGTCCGCGCTGTCGTGAAGACGACTCGGCACCTTTTGTGGGTTTATGGATAATCTTCGTTATACTTGTAACATGTGGTGTACGTCAGGTCTCCTTAAAGCTAAGTATTCTTGAAATTAGTGATGTCTCTAAGCGAGTCGATTGTTGTCGAACGTTTAGTAAGTTTCTTTGAAAATTTCTAATAGACAATAGCTTACAATGTTTGGAAGTGGTCGTATACCTGTATATACGTATTAAAAAGCTGCCAACGTATTAAGCAAGATGTATTTTTACGATATTATGATCCATTATTGTCGTCTTAGATAAGTTTTGAATTAGAAATAAAAAGGAAGTACCTAGGTCTATCTAAGGCGTATCTTACGTAAACAGTCAAGTTATTGAAACCTAAACTTCAACCTAAACCTCAACCGGTGAACGCAATCGCATTTGTCAATAGTATCGATACTACCGCCATACATACAACACTTACCTGTCTTGAATACTCTATGTTATCTACAAGAACGGTCAATGCTCGATAATTTTACTACCTACAAAACTTTTGTCATATTACTTGTGCCTTCAAATTAAATTAAACGATACTTGTTCCTTTTTGATATAAACCTTTAATTTATATCTAACGACCTTCTTTAAAAAGGATGCTGGTTTTGTGAATGGAAACCATTCTGAGACTGATACGAGTCAAGTTTTAGATTAAGTTTATAGTCGTGTATTATTTTTGAATTACTAAATTGATCTGTTTTTCTTTTTGTGGATTTACTTTGAATGAGTCAGGTTATCATTTTATGCTGCAGAAAGAGTTTATATTGGACTTAGAAAAAAGGGATAAATGTTTATTTTTTATTTTGCTTAATTCTGTTACGTTACCTTAAAGCCACTTAATGTTTAGTGGTGATGAAACTGCAGTTGCAACTTTTGAGTCTAAGTATAACTCGGTTCATTAAAGAAAAGAATCTTAAATGGCGGTATGTACTTACGTTGACAGCTATTACAGATAGCAAAAAAAAATTCATTTTTTTTTTATTTAAAAATAATAATAAATAAGTACATAATTACATGAAATAAAAAATCAGATTGCGGAATATAGTGAGTTTCATCTAAAAAACGTAAAACAAGCACATAAGACTATAAGAGTTGTTAAATAATATTTTGAATAAAAAAAGCGGGACACGCTAACATAATATAAAGTATTAAACTGTATATTTTGTGATTCTTTGCTAGTATAATGCTAACATACGTAAACCACACTAAAAGTACGTAATATTGTCTTATGTTTTCGCGATTCATACTATTCAATAAAACACTATTTAACCGGATTTATGGCGTTATATTTTACATTTTAACTCGACGTTTCCGTGTATTTGCAGACCCCGTGGTTACGAGTGACTGTGGCGTCTGGCGTCTTGTGGATTGACACAAAATGAGCTGACAGTATCTTGAGCTTTAGGTCGTGCAGCTTGCTGGATGTTAGATTTAATGATTTTCAGGATAGGGTCTCATCATCCCATGTCGGTAAATGCTTGGAAACTATCACTTATTTAATTTTTTTATTAACTATATTTATTTAATAGTTTTGCGTAACTTAAAAATAACAACATGTTATAACCAAAAAAATATATTCGTTGCTTTACATTTCAAACAAGTCTTTTATGCGATCACACCATTTTTTTAAATAGGAGAACAACAGATCTAAATGCATGTTTTCTACGTGCTGATGGATCGCTATCACTGCGCTATCACTGGTAAAAGTGAAACCTCTCATCAAAACTTTGATCTTGGGGAAAATACAGAAATCAGAGAGTCGGGGCTATGTGTAGGATGGGCGAGGAGTTCTACTTTTTTGTAGCGTAAAATTACTTTGTTTTGTTGGCACACTATATGAAGAAGCGTTAACAAACGTGGTAAATAAATGGTAGAATGCATTAACACTTTTGATCTTTAAGTAGAATTGTACAGATGGGATACGCAGTTGAGAAAAAAGCGTCATAACTTCTGATTGTACTTATCGGAAACAGTGCTGTTTTTTGATAAAAGGACCTCATATTCGTTTCTGTGCACCTGACAAAGTACCTAACAAAATTTCAGGAGAATTCTTCACCGGGATTATCGTGAGGGTGTTGTAAAACATTTCTTCATCCCAAGAGTCCTCGCTTTACTATGGTCAGATGACTATTCGATACATCTAATTCAAAATCACTGCTTTCGTTCTATTTTTGACAATAGAATATGCGCATGCGTCGCCTGAATCACAAAATGGTCCTCAATCCCCCGGAGTTTCAGCAATGACACTGTAAACAAAAGTATCATATAAGTTTATTAATTACAAGCCCCTCCGGCACGAGCCTCCATGAATATTAATTATGGATACGAAAAAGCTTTAGAACTCTCAAGGAGGGAAACTTTTACAAAGAGCTTTTATTATTTAAGAAGTGAAGTCGATGCGGTGAAACGAATTATGCTCACTTGGCGATGTTATTTGAAACTCGATTTTGATCTAATAACGATTGGGTTGTTTTTTGATTATTTACAAAGTCATTTATCATAACTTGATAAGAATGTGCGTAAGAAAGTCAATAGAGTAGGTGCTCGGGGGTAGGCTTTATGAAGTCGACAGCGACAATTGATCGCCCCGCCTTAATGAACAAACAACACAAACTTGTACATTTGCCTTTGATCGAAAGCGGTTTTAGATTATACGCTGTAAAACTTTGAACTTATATTGTTGCGTGGCAACTTGTCAGAGCTCCATCATCAGTCTCATATTTCACGATAGGTGTCCTGTAGGCACTTCCATTTTGTAATATGACGAAATAGAATTTACTTTAAAAAAAAGTTTTAATTGAGGCAATTTTGATCCTAGTAAGGTAGCTCGAAGATGAAGGTAGATGAAGTCGTCGTGGCGCCGTGGTTACTGTGTGTAGCATACGATATCACAGGTTAAGCAACGTTCGGCGCGGTCGGTACTTGGATGGGTGACCGCCGACCATTCATATCGCACGACGACTTCCGTGCTTCGGAGGGCACGTTAAGCAGTCGGTCCCGGGTGCTGTATACGTGTATACAGTAGTCGTTAGGGTTTGTCAGAAGCCATCTAGGCGCCCTAAAAATTCTGGCATCCTCCACCCAGCACTGGGCCAGCTTAGTGGATTATGGCCTATACCTCCTCTTCACCCAGGGGATAGACTCATGCCCTGCAGTGGGCTCATTACAAAGAGTTGGGATGATGATGATGAAGGTAGATCGATATCAAACTTTGAGGCTAGATCTCAGTTTAATACTAGGATTTCGAATTCACTATTCAACTTACCTACATAGGTACTATTTACTTGGGGTTGTCTGTGAACTTGTCAATATGAGCATGTCACGTCTAATAAGATGTATACACTTCGCTACTTGTTCGGTTGTCATAAGGTTCAAATTGCCATGCAAATGTATACATTTTATTACGCGTGACTGTACTAAATTGGCTTTGTGTGGCAGTAAAACTACTGACGTAGTGGACATTTTGTTTTGATGTCTACGTGAAACTAAACTTAAACTGATAGCGAACGAAACTATTTAAAATCATTTTTATTATTTATTTATACATTTGTTAAGTAAATAAAAATTCTTTATGAGTAGTATCTTTACAGCTTTTGTAAACAGCAAGACCAGGAACCTCGGCACTTTTGGTATCTACTTAGATCGCACGTTATGTTGTCTATTCCGGCATTTGTATTATGTAGTCCTTATATTTGTTACCAGTAACAGTCTAACATAATACCATTCGTGAATATAAATGTGTTTTTATATTTCAAAGCTGTTTCCTTTTGGAATAAATATAAGCAAAGCCTGCTGCCAGTATGGTAGGTATGGCGGTAATCCCTCAAACTCAAACTGGATATCAAAATTGTCAGGGTGCAAATATAACCCCGAACTTGAGAATATAGCAGAATAAAAGGCTTATTGTATAGTTTGAGGGTCACGCAGCCTAGTTACTGGGGTTATGAACACCCGATCTAGTGTTATAATAATCCCTTTCATAAAACCACAACACTTTAAAGAATAAAAATATGTTTTTAAGTTAAGTATTTTTATTAGAATATCTAATCGACTAGGTACCATCATAAATTTGATTTGAAACTCTTATTTTCCTTTAAAATATAAAAAAAACATTAGCTTTTATACTTCTAAAAATATCTACATTTCATGAAGAAGCAAAATTCAGGATGTGTTTATTATTGAAAATAAAATAAAACTACCTATTTTACATGTTCATATTAAAAAAGCCGGTTTGATAAAATTTGTTTTAAACTTTTAAAACTTGTTATGTCAAATTGAACAAACATGAAACTCACTGCACATTAACGAAAATTAACCTTCGGAGTTTTAATATACTCGTACAGTTCAGTACAGTGGTTTATTGTCAAAAGTTTTGCATAAAAATAACGAAAATCATATTTATTTGTCATGTTTAATGTTTTCAAACTTTTGAAATATGTCACAGATCTTTATGTTCAAAGCTTTAGCTGCATTTTGCTATTATAATATTTGTAGGTAAAATGATAATAACTTACGACTATTTAATACAGCTTAAGAGCATTTACTTCCATTAGTGACTACGTACTCTTAGTTATTTAATATAAATTAAATATGACGACGTAATTTTCATTAATTTATAATGCGAAAAGATTCCGACTTGCATCAATGCATATCAACCAGCAATTACAACGCTTTAGTAGTTATTCTGATTGCTTCTATATTATTATACAATGCAGTTAATTTTATCTCCCTACCAACAGTAAACAGGATTTTGATTACACCAAAAAATGAAGTCCAATAAAGTTGGAAAGATAAAGTCGTATAATTAAGACAAGCTAAAATATATGGGACATATTGACGGATCGTAAAGCTAAAGGATTCTGAACAAGTAAAATTGCAACGGATTATGGTTTACGACGGCGACCGAACCGCTTTTATTGTTGTAGTAAAATTCACGATCCATTATTAATTATTACAGTCATCATTAATCTACTAATCTATTTAAGGATGCGATAAGAATCTCAAATAAAGTATTGAATGAAGTGTGTTCGTAGAGGACTCAAGATAGGCATAAATTACGTTACGGTTATACGATGTAAGTTCATGTCCGGCTGTTACATAAATATGAGCTTTAAAGAGATATGTTTCAAAGCTATATATTGATTGACAATAGATTGATTATACGATCAAACGAACTTATTAGAAACATGCCTGATTTATTACCGGTTGGTGTTTAAACGACAAATGCATCGAAACAGATATCAGTGACATGTCGGACATCGGACCACTCTTGTTGACCACTCATATGAGGTCTATACAACGTGTTTTTGGGCTGATGTTAGAAAACAATTTTTGCGTACCAGTTGCCATTTAGAATATAATAAAATTGCGTGTTACGCTGACAAGGCGTGGTTTCTCATAGATCGCGCCTAATTCCTAATTATAATTGGTTGTCGGTACGTATTTAATAAATGAAGTGTAATTCTTATTAAAATCATGTTTTGAATCCAGTTTTGTATTTTATGAGACCGATATGAATTAATTAATCAGGCGCGTATCGTTTATTTGTACGGCCGTCAAAAACCTGCCACGTAATAAAACAAATAATATAAAAGATATTTTTTTCAATAAAATTGTTGACTTTAAATCACCTCGTGTGGTATCTTTCTTATCCGGTTATTGGTCACCGGATGAAGGTTCTTTAAAACATAATCTTTACAACAAAACTGTGATTGGGCATATGACAAACCCACGCGGATACGAAGATAGATTTAGGTAGTCGGAGCATTTTACGAAAAGGATTACCTCTTAATATTTACTTATGAGGCTGTATAACTCCACAATTTAGCCTTGGATGATTCAAAATAAAATGGGATTTGATGAATTAGCTGATGATTTGAATACTGTGCAGACTAAAGTTAAAGACAACCTGAAACAAACTGTGGTTGTATGAAGTCGGACATTATTGTTCTTTGACGACCTCTTTGGCGATGGAGTAAACCTGTCTGGCTCAGACACCAGTGGCCGCGGGTTCGATTCCTGCACAGAAAAAGAAAAACAAATGTTCCGCGTCTGGGTGTTATCTATTTATGTATATATTCTAGATATTCCCCCTAGTTCGCTCCCATAACACAAGCTATGCTTACTTTGGGGCCATGCAGTTGGTGTGATTGTTTGGGGATTTTATTTATTATTTTACGAATCTCAATGTAGGCCGAACCTCAGAAACCCGGTGGAAATGTATAAGAACTCGAACATCGGAATTTTTTTCACAATAATAAAAAAACAAAATCCCCAGACAATCTTACAACCTACATGGCCCCAAAGTAAGCATAGCTTGTGTTATGGGATACCATATAGCGAACTAGGGGGGAACCTAGAATATAAATACATAAATAGATAAACACCCAGACGCGGAACATTTTTTTTTTCTCGTTCCGTGCGGGGATCGAACCCGCAACCACTGGCGGCTGAGGCAGATAAGTTTACCCCAACGCCATAGTGGCCGTCAGACAATGAATACATACAAAATAAGAAACTGTAACATGTATTAAATATCCACATAACTTACAAACATTCGAAATGCAGTTGGCATAGACCTAGACAAAATAACAAACCTGCGGCATGCTTTGATAAATTCGATAAATATTTGTATGACAACTTGGATATCTATGATAACCTATCGTTGGTAACGAAAAAGATTACTTTCGCATAAAACAGTGTGACTTGATTCGTGTGATACTATGAAACAATTAAAAAGAAAATAAGTGTTATTGCATATAGTCGATCACAAATGCGGAATCAAACATTTAAAGATCTCTACCTTTTCGATAGATGGCGCTAACCTTCTCGAGTTAGTCAAAACTATACGGGCCGCCAATTGTCATTAGCCATAGTTCATCTTTTTAATCCTGCAAATAATTACTTTGGATAAGTTTTCAATACAAATACTCTTTTTTAATTTTCGATATCATACTAATGCTCTCGTAAAGTAAAAATTCTATGGACCTTTCTCTTTATCCAAGATATTTTATTGAATCGTTTCTGTGGGGCCAACTTTCTGTAAAAAATAAAAAAATATTGCAACCTACGGTAAGTGCACAGAATTTTATTTTGAAATTAGGTAATATTTATTATTACAACTTTAAAGAGCAGACAGCAAGAAAGTATATTTGGTATGTAAGCTTTTTGAAGTGACCTAGTTTTCAAACTTTAATATACAATATTATGAAATTCATTGTAAAATATATACAGCATCCCCTTTTCATTTTATTCTACTGCAGTTATAGTACGGTACGAAAAATATTTGTCCTTATTATTAGTAATTCTGAGAAAGTCTAGCTTGTGTTTTAAGTATAATATCTCAAACTACGAGTACGATCCACCATATCTTAAAAGTAACGCGCAAGGACTCCGACTTTAAAGGTCGCTCTAGATCGTGAAAGATATTAAGAAAAGCTGACCTTACCGCCATAAGTAATTAAAAGCAAAATATAGAAGTTTAACCAAGCCTCTGACTAAATAATTACAGCAGTAGTGGATTATTACGAGTAGAAGACCAAATGTCAGTTTTTACTACCTCGGTCAACGCGGCGGCGGCGCGACGGCTCCTATCTATACTCTATATTGTTCGGTTAAGTGAAAAATAAACCTTGGTGTGGTCAGGACATGTCTTGATGAACGCCGTACATTAATCTCCTACAACGGTATATCAGAAGACAAGTCAAACAGTTGTCGGTTGTACGTATGCACATATTCAGAGGTAATGAGGCTTTTTGGATCAGGATCAGAAGTAATTTCTGCGCTACAACGAATTCCCATCTAGACTAGTGAGGCCCATGACCTAGCAGATGAAATTATAAAAAAGTTTGTGTGAATTTATAACAGTTACGAACAGAATAATTTAGATCAAAGGTATCAGAAATTCTTAAATAAAACATAATTTTAAATAAATGTCACTTCTTCACTTTCATGTCTATTACCGTTATTAGACTATTTTAGATTTTACATGTATTTTTGCTTAGATAAAGCAGCTGTTTTCTGGTTTTATAATAAATAAAATTTAACGAATACAATGGTTTTTAATTACATTATTTAGTATCATTTTGTAGTTAATTTAGTAAGGGAGGAACATATTTTATGCTTTTGATGATTTTATAATTAAAGAGTATTAACCAGATTATAGAGGTCATGATAACTTTTCAAAGTTATCTTGCTCCCTATGAGAAACGTTCAATTTAAAATTTTCTTTATATTTTGAATTGGAAATATCAATAATGCATTCAAAATTATGAATTTCATATTAGGATGTTTATTGAAATAACCAGTTATCGTCTCTCATTCAACATTACCTTAAGTTTATATGTTCCACCTTCAACGGAAGTTTAAATATTATTTTATTTAGTAAGCATTTTGCGTTGCTAATAATTCACATACCGAAATACTAATTATATTCAGATTACTAACTCTCCATAATTCAAATTCAAATATTACATAACCCTATTCAAATTTATTTTCATCAGACTTCACAATTAACAGAAAGGTCTGAGTTTACAAAGAGAAATATGAACATAAATCTGCTACAGCTAAAACCCATTGGGTAGCGTACAAATAATTTCCTAGGAACGTTGAACAAACTCGCAGTTTATAAACCACAGTCTAAACTGTTCACGGAACTATTGTAGTGTAGTATGCAGAATGGTGAACAGTTACCGAGGGTTTGTTGTTCACCTCTGTTTGTACCTGCCGGGGAGGGAGGCGGCGCGGCGCTGGCGTCACTACAGCTGGGTACTAGTAACTCAACCTGTATCTGTGTTCTTTATGCAAAAGTATGATTTAAACAATTAAGCTGGTGTATTTATTACTCAACCTTTTTGAAAAGCTATTCTTTATTCAAAAGTTTATTTAAATCTATTTTGATTTTTTATCTGTCATTGCATTATTATTAATTCCACCAGAGGCGCTGAATATGCTTGACCCATAACAACTGTCAAATGGGATAGTGAAACTTAATGCTTCAGTGATTTTAGTAAGTACAATTAGGAATGCATAATCGCGTAGCTGTTAGTATTACTTAGTATTATCGAAAATTATAGTTTCTCTGCTCTGAGGATATACCCTTTCAGAAATTGGTTAGATCTACTTGATTTGTATTTTATGTAGGTATCTAAATGTGGCATGGTCCAAGTTAAGTCCACATTTTGAAATAGAAAAACAAATTATTGTATAGATTTATCACAAAAAAGATCAATAAACAAGCAATTACGATTGCAATATCGAAGCGATATTTATTAAGAACTTTTCGTTTTCATCCCATTTCATCCCCATAAGAAGTTTTATAAATACATTTCCCAAACAAGAGATTGATGTTCTCAGAAAAGCATTGTGGCCGTCCTCGACGTTAAACTCTGTTTTTTTTTTAACTTATCTGGAGCAGTACGGGTATTCTAAGCCGTAATATCCGCCCCTACAAGGATTCGAACCCAGCACCTCTGGTGTAGAAGGTTAGGTTACTTACCTATACACCAAGAAAGCCGTCTTATAAAATTACTAAATTGAAATGATTTCAGTCTTTTATATTTTCCACTTTTGTAGTTTATTGTTAATAATATTAAAATACTAACTTAATTAAAAATAAATGTTAAAAAGTATGGGCCGGAAAGAAAAAGCGGATTCTACAAAAGTAGACTTAATTAAGTTTAGTTCCTTTCCACTAGATGGCGCTTGTCTAGGTCAGTTTAACGTAACAAATCAAACTGGTCGTATATTTTTAGTAGTGTAAACATGAAAAACTCCGGGCTTTATAGAGTTAAGCCTTTATATCTCTCTGAAACGCACTTTGTTCTGGCCCCGTTAGTAAAGTAATATTTAAGTTACTTTAATGTTGTTTTTACTAAAACACTTTTTAATCGGATTTTTGTATATTTATATTTAAAATTTCAACGCACTTTAAGAGTTGCTCATGAAAACAGGGTCCGTAATGACACCAAAACATCGAATTAAAAAATTAATATAAGTGTACGCGATAAACCCGGATAAAAGTGTTTTATTTAAGATTATTTACCGTAAAAGTCGAGAAAAAATCTATAGTTGTTCCTAAAATGTTTTTACTGTGTGATTCTTTAGCTGTGCAAGAGGGGGTGCAATGGCTACATGTACTTTGTTGCAACCACCACAGTTTTGCTCTCTCTCATCAAGCCCCGAGCTCACAGCTTAAGGCATAGCTCACCCTAATTGGACATTTTCAAGTAGTTCTGCATGCGTACCTTTAATGATACATTGGTTACTATGAAGGAAACAATACTATTGTCAAGTGCCTACAGTATTTATTTGCAAAAATAATTGCCTTTGTACTCTATCCTTACGTATAATTAATTATGTGAGGTATTAGAGAGGTATCGACAAACTATTGAGTATACTCGAACGTATTGTAAGTAGTTAATTAGGACAGGAAATGTTTTAATTAGACGTTTTGATTATTGTAAACCTCATTTATTACTATCGGCTCGAAAAAATATTATTTGATTTTTCTTGTCTTTTATTTTTATTATAATTCACTTTAGTAGTGCACTATAGTTAGTGCGATTAAACTTCAGTAAATTTAGGATTTTAAGCGGAGTTTAATAAAGAGAGTTACATACAAAAATACTTTAATGACGGAACAGTCCATCAAATTGTTTTTGAAATGTAAACTGTGCTATGTTTTATGACTTCTATTTATTATACGTTCCAAAGAAGACGGAGTGTTTTTCAATTGCAAAAGTGTGGCCTATCAAAAAGTTATTTATTAATAGTTTTTTGGCTTTTGATAAGGGCTTTATTAACTCTTTTATTTGATTTTCAATGTAAATAAACGATTAACGGCGAGTTTCAATATTCAACTGACTGCTATGCGTAACCGGTACAGGTACAAAACTGGTAGGAAAAAAGTAGTGTTTCACAATATCTATTAGCTACGGGCTGTAAGTTCTCAAATTTGGCATGGGCCCCCCTTGCGTGACGTTCTTCCAAGAAAATAGGTGATATGTGAATATCACGCATTCGCGAATTATTTGTATGATATTTGAACTAAAGAAATATATAAACTTATTCAATTTATGTTTGCTATGTTTTAGTATTCGATAAATATATTATAGTATGTTTTTAGAGCTTTTTATTAATAATTGCGTTTGACTGCTTACGTAAAACGAAACGCCAATCCTTCGACTAATTTTGCCATTGGTTGAATCACATTTTTATGACGTCAAAGTAAATATTGAAAAGAAAAATTATGTCATTCAATAATATACGTCCTTTTTTTTTAAAACAGTTATAGATAAGTTAGAAAGAGAAAACTGGATTATTGATATGTTGACAGATATTTGATAGGATATTTCGTTAAATGAATAAATTTTTACGTTGGCTAGATAAAATTACCTATTCTTTAATTGGTCATACGTAATGAAAACATAACTCTTATTGGCCGCAGCAGACTGCCATGCTACCTTTACCTCATTGGTTTAAATTAATAACTTGTTACGTCGTCGTTGGCTAGATATAATGACTTACTTTGTAAATGGTCAAATGTAACCTAGCAACCCATTAGGTACAGTCAAACAGTTCGTAAGCAGTGGTTTAGATGTCAAGATTTTGAATATAGAAAGGCATTTTGGTAGTGATTTCTATTGTTCGTGGGCAAAACGAACAGTTTTCATAATATTGAAACCCGCCATAAGTCATCCATGCTGTATTGAAAATATTATCAAAAGACAAAAATGTCACAATGACACATCAAATTAAATAATTTTTCCAGTAGTAGAATATTAATGTTATCCTCACAAAGTTAGTCGGTGATATAACTTATGTAAATTGACATATCTTAGAAAAATACTCAAATAAGTTATTTGACTTACTTAAGATATCCATATGCATTCCACAATAAATCTATTGCATAACACAGACACCCATTATTCCTGTGTTAAGCTCATTTTTGGTTTCACTCGACAATTTTCCAACAAGCTCCAACACCAACCACGAGGATTGCCAGTAGTTTATATCTTAATTAGAAAATACCTTTTAAGTGTACATAAATTGTCCCTCGAAGTACTAATTTGTATCAAGACAATTAATACCTGGCCTTAACGCAAAACTAAAGAACACCCGCTACGGTTCGTGTTCAACGCGCTACAGGAGCTTAGAGCTATTTGCTATTCGTTCCACCGTTTCGTAAACCATAGCTTAAGTTATTAAAAATATTCTTATTCACTGAGGAATTATTAATTGCGTATTTTGGTTATGTATAAAAATAAGATATACCAATGAATCGTCACTAAAGATTTTTTAGCAAACCGCCAAAGGAGATCTTTCATTTTCTTTCTTCAATATTATAGTTATATCCAAAATCTAGCATAAATAAATGGTAGCAAAAAACGAATGCCCTAATAGTCATTGGTAAGTTAGTACGACACAATAGGTTTTGTTAGAAAACGTTAACTTTTATAAGACTTCAAGTGAATTGTCTGAATTGAAGTTTCTTGCCATTTAACAGCCTCTAGATTAGTGTGTCCTAAAAGGCGACTAAAACGAGCTTCGTAGTAAGACCCCAGGGTTCGCATGGCAAGCAACCACATATAAAATAAGTACATATAAAACCTAGCGCCAACTATCACCAATTTGGCGGTAATGTGGCAAAATTATATAAAAACCCTGTTCCTTCTTTAAACCTTGTGCTTTCATACTCGACTTCATCATTACTTACCATCTAATGCTTAGAACTTTTCAAAATAAACCATTGCACTACAATCTTTCAAAATGCATGTACTTTTTTCGGACTTCTGACAAGCATCGTTTGAACGTATAATAAAGAATCTATGAGTGTATCTTCTATCTTGTGTTTGAAAAAACAGTTTGATAGTTTTACTTAAAACTGCATTTACTTAGATCAAAAAATAACTTTCATAAAAGAATGGGACGACAAATTTTCTTTCAATGAACATGTATGCAGTTATCCGCTCATATAATTTCAAGGACAGTGCTACTTGCATTCCTTTAACAAAGTTTTCATTAAAGCTATACACGAAGTTAACTTAACAAATTAGAAAGTATTATGTACAAGTACAGATAGGACACATCAATATTATAGGGAGTTTGGAACGCAAGCTTTTTTGCCGCTTGGCGGCGCTTATGTGCTTAAGGTTTTTTGGGTGGACTACGTACTATAGTGGTTTTTTATTATTATTGTTGGTAAATATTTTTTTCATATGCGAAAGAAAGGGTGTTAATTTTACAGTACAGTGGCAATGAACTAACGAACCACTTACTAAAATAATCAAAAACCAACACTTGTTAGCATGTTTGATAGTTATAAAGTTATTCGTTGAAATATGTGAATCATGAAGTGTATCAAACATCACAACAATTCAGTTAGGTACATAAATGATAAACTTAAGTTCACTGGATCTATTTCTGAGTTTGAAGAAAATTATATAAACACAGCAGATATGTGCAGTTTACAACAGACATGCTCAGGACTTTCACAAGCCGGCGGCAGCGTTTTGTGATCAAATGGCGAATGATTGTCTATCACTCACAAAATTCACTCATATTAAGTTGTTATTGCCTGTGATAAGTGGCGCCACCAAATGTTAAAATGGTGCTTTTGACTGCCTCCTTGCAGCAGGATAAATTAATTTTCCATGTGCCTTTCAAAATAATATATTTACACTAAAATATAATCAGTTATGACGATGGCGCTTCGTGTAATAAATAAACAGCATGTTTTTTTGAATTAGTTATAATAATTAACGATGATTTAGTATTTACCGCTATCTGTTACTGTATCTGTTTAATCACATAAAAATAAATACTAGAGTTTTACTCATATTTATATTTTTCCATAATTATTTAGCAAGTAATTACCAAAAACACGTCGTTTATTTCAGGTACCTTTGTGCTTCGCCCGGTACTAAAAAGTCCTAACTACAAATGCAATAGAAGATTTCTCGTTTAAAATTCTTGGTCAATTATGTCGAGCAATTCCTCTCAGGATAATGACAATTAAATTAAATTGAATGACGAAATATAATTTTTAAAATAAATAAATATCTGATTTCGAAACAATCAGATGAGAAAAATACTGTCCGTTCAAGATAACAAAAAGACAGTCCCGCAGAAAAGTTTAATAAACCTCAAGTTTGTGAAAGTCGCCCATTTGCCGTAGTCCTATTAACTGTAGTTTTTGTTTTGAAGACACATCGGCCATGTCTCCCTGTCTGAGAAAGTTTGGATTGTTCAACAAAAGTGCAATGTGGGACTGTACCTCTTATTAGACTTTACCCTTCTTTTTGTTTAAAGTGGGGGGAAGGGATTTTCCCGGTCGCTGCTAGGATTTGAGTCTAGTATTTTTGTTTCAGTGATATTTTAGTAAGTATCAAAACGGCTTTAATAATGTTTTTAATTGGCGACAAAACTCACGTTTTTTTTACTGATTCTAAGCACGTTGAATTTGAAGATCATGTAGGTCTAGAAGTAATCTGATTCGTCGCAATTAACATAACATGCGCTGCCAAACCCCTAAAGGGGTCCTTTAAATTAGTATGATCACTCACAAAAGTCACGTTCATTCATAACACGGGGTTGATTGTTAACAGTATGTAAGGACTACCGACTATGAAAGGAACTGGTTGTTCATAAAAAATGTGATTGCTAGCCAGGCGGACCAAAATAGAACCAAAAATACCTTATCTACAAAACTAGTGTTGTCATGTTCTCATCAGCTTTTATCAACGAAAATCAAAATTGTCTATGGATTTTAATCTCACCTATTACACACTAAAATTTTATTTGTATTAAAATATATCCTATTAACCAGTAATTCAACATTCAATAGGACACCAAACGCGCTTTCGTCGAAACGAAAGGGAAACGGCGCGGTCGGTACTAGGATGGGTGACCGCCGATCATTCATTTCTCACGTCAACTTCCGTGCTTCGGAGGGCACGTTTAGTAGACGGTCCCGGGTGTTGTATTATTGTATAGGTAGCTACAGGGTTAGCTCTTAGGGTTTTGAGAAGCCATTTCGGCGCCCTGAAAGTTATGACATCCATCAACCAACACTGGGCCAGGTTGGTGGAGTACGGCCTATACCTCCTCGTCACCCAGGAGAAAGACTCATAGCATAGCAGTGGGCTCCTTATAAAGAGTTGTGAAGATGATGAAACACGCTTTTCCTTTACAAAAATTGGTGTTATGCACCGCAATAAACAATTTTATTTGGCTTCGAGACGGACAAACCCTAAAAATGCTCGGCAGCTACAGCTAAAACTTTGGTCGAAGAAGAGGTTACTTGATTAAAATTGTATCCAGTTATTTTCTTTGCTTTAGCCTCAATGAAACCAACTGAGATTCTGAAATAAAGTTCAGAGCGCTATCGATGAATGTTGTTTTACTTTATAAATATAGTTTACGTGAAGGAAATCCAACGAAACGCAAACATAGCGTGAATTTATTGCAATTTGTTATCAATATCAGTTTTACAAAAACGTAAGTTGATTGTTTTACGAAATTTAATTCGGCCCGAAATTAGAAGTTGAAAAACTAGGAATAACGTTGTTTTTCTACAGCATACACCCTGAAATTAGAATTTAAAAATCTAGGAATAATGTTATTTTTCTCTTGAAAACAATTGAATAACGCACTAAAAACTTACTGTTTAATCTTTATTATTTAAATTTATAAATGAGTCTGTGCTTGAATTCTGTTTAAACATCTAATCATATTTATGCATACGACGTGAAAACTTAACCCCTTTCGAGGTTTAATTTACACTCTCTTGTTTAGAGAAGACTAAAATAAAACAGAAGGTTACATAGTTTATTTTTTATAAAATAAAAGATTAGTATAAAATAAACTGTGTAACCTTCTATTTCAGATATACTAGGTGTATTAATTAAGCAAATTTATTAAGCGAATGACTGAACTGCCTAATCAGTATTTTGAAATGCTGCAATAACAAGTCCTTAACTGGCGATCTTTGAGAACAGAATACCTAACTTAAGCAACTGCATTTTTATAGAAATTCTATTGCTCAACTCTATTAACGTCCTTTGATCGTGTTTAATCAATTATTGCATTGTCATTCCATTATTTTATTACGCTCTGATTCTCATAGTTCAAGGATTTTCCTCAAATTAATCAATGATAGTTTAGACTTTTCTAGCGCATTGACAGTTGTGATGTTGTGTAATGATTATGATGAAGCCAAGTGTCTTCCATACATGGAACCTAGAAGTGGTCAGAATGTTGTTGCAATCATTTCACAGAAGTTTTCAAAAGGCTCGGGCCTGTTTCTCCTCGTAATCAATATTTATATCTGCCTAAGGGCGTGGATCCATCTCAACGGCGCGGCGCCGTGCCGTTCCAAGGTATCATACACGGCGCACCGCTCAGCGCTTCATATTTGCTCTTAAAATTATCTCCATCATGGTTCATTATAGAAAAGCAGTGCTATACGGTGCCGTAAAGGTGGATGCACGCCCTAACTCTAGAAATTTAAAAGCAACATTTTACTGAAACAATTAAAATATTTTTGGGTATATTTCCTTCAAGTTTTCTTTTTACAGCGATTATATTAGTAAGATAAATATAATTATATCTTAAATTAAATGATTTCAACTAACTCTGAAGTGTATTTTGTACAGCAAAACTTATCGGAAATATACCTGATATTGTCGAGATTTGGAACTTTCAGTCAATTTTCACTTGCAAGTATTTTTCCTATAATTACATTATTTCAAATAACAAGTAAGTTGTCTTTACATTAATAAACTACAATAAAAAAATAAATTATTGAATTATCATGTTTATCAACATGAAAATCTTGACAAATACATACAGTTTTACATGAATATGACAAACTTTAGTAACACATGCCAATTTCCCTACATGCATAATCTACGTCTAACGTAGATTATTTGCAACTGTAGTTAAGCTATATCTACTTACACACGATTTATTTTTTATTTTTGAATAAATTGCACTTAATTGTCTGTTCTACACGTTCAGAATAATTTCCTTTCGCGTTATTTCATACCAATTATGCTATATTAAACGGAGTAAATTTCGTGAAATTGGTAGTTGATCAACGATTTAATAGATGGTTGTTAATAAATACGTAGGGCTACTATGTAAAGGCTGTAATTAGAGTAACTCACCCTGTATTTAGCACCTTTCAGGAAGACGGCACACGTAAACAGTTTAAGATATGCACAATGCTTTTATAAATATGTCTGTGAATTGTGACGATTGTTATTTTTAATTGAGTGTTGTTAACAACGTGATCTTACCCACTGGTAAGTGATTGATTGAATACGACAGTTTACGGGTTGAGGTAAGAACTGGCTCCTATTATGGTGCGTACAGATTGCTATAATGGAACTAGTAATGTAACATTGCCAGCACACATTGGCGCCGGAATATTGATTGTGGAATAAAAAAATGAAAATAAGTATTACAAACTGTTATCATGCAGTGCGAATGGAACATGTAATCTCTTAAGTTACAGGCGTCTGTTCATCAAAAGCACCATGGAGTCCTTCAATTGCACAGGGTGACTGCAACAAATTTTAGATACTGAACGAGACTCATTGCACTCTGTACTCGATTCTGATCATAATTATGTAATAAAAGTAGGTACTTAATTTTCACTAGAATTCCCTTTAAATAAATTAAGTTTTGTTACTATTTACTTTACTTAAGCCTGAGTTATATGCAACACATGACCTGGTCTGCAGATCGCTGTCATCGCTAGTGTAACCGTGCGTTGCGTAATCAATTCTTTAACTTTCGTTTAAGTTTACTCATTAAATAATTAATATTTTTATATTATTTTTGTTCTCTTCATGTATGGCCTCAAACTATCACGTCCTCGAATTTTAAAAGTGACCCACCAGTCACCGTGTATATATTTTGTAAGATCTAATCGATAAGATTAAAAAGCATGTTGGTAATATCCTATAAAAATACAAAAATTTATAATAACTTGATAATACATATGACACGATATTTTGAGCGTACCTACCTTCACTTACACCTTAGTATAGGGGTATGATACCCCCCTTTCTAAATAATGTACAATTTGCAAGCACATCTGATTGTTTTGTTCCAGATTATTTGATTTAAATATTCAATATAAATGGCAACGCTTATGTGTCGTAATATTTTTTTGAAAAAAGTTCGAGGCATATTCCTTGAGAATATGTAAATTCACTTATGGAGAATTCCAGAAAATACGAAATCAAATTTATAACCTATGGTAGTTGATTAAGAATTAGACAATTTTTGTCTTTACTTAATATGATAATAGCTAAATACGTATGTCACGCCTGTATCCCTTATGGGGTAGGCAGATCACCAGAAGCAATAAACCATCGGATGTCATATTTGACAAATTTGGAGGTATTATAATGATGGAGAGGGACTTGCAGTGATAGGGAGTCAGCTTATCGCCCACAAAAACGTCAATAACATCTCCTTCCCTTAACTGACTTTTGCAGTAGGGCTGGGAAGAGAAGCAGCTGGCACATTCTATGTTTTTCTTTTGCTCCCAGTCCAGCGTGGCTAAATTAACAGCTAAATATTTTGTTCTAATGCGCTAATCTCTAAAAACACGAGTCGTTTACTTAGTACTCATTGCTACACGCTGTTTTATCCTGTAAATTTCTTGATAAAATTTAGGTCAGGTTGCATGAAAAAAGATTGTTAGTTACAGAGACTAGCGATTTTGGGTAAATATATAAAAACGTGTAACATACATACAGATACAATTGATTCAAGTCTTTTGATTATGTGGATTATATGATATGTTGATTATGTGATGTAGCATCGTGGTAGAAGCTCGCGGGCGTGGTTCATCGTTCCGTTTTGTAACATAGGTACTTACTCATCATCTTACTTTTTTCTAAGATTCGTAAGTTCGAATTCGCAATTTCGAATCCCGCGGAATACAGGGATAAAAAATACTTTTGTGCTATTCCAGACTCTACACTATCACTGTGTCAAATTTCAATCAAATTTGAGCCGCTCTGCCGTGATTGAGGAATGAACATCCATAGATACATACATATATAATATTAGTTACCTATATTAGACAAGATGGATTTTGTTATTGAATCAAAGTTTACAATCCTAGTGTCATACAAAAAGGTGATCTTTATTTGAGCTTATCAAAGGTCACTATCAGTAACTTTAACACAATGAATCATTTAATGTAAATCAAGAAATACTGAGAGGACTTGATATTGCCGTAAAGTTAAATTTGAGAATTGTCTAAGCTGCAGCTTGCAAGTAAATCCTACGTAGTCAATCCTCTCTGATTATTTTCTATAAGCAACTCAGTAAATCACAGTTAAAAGTGTATCTAAACGATTGGTTATTTCTATAATAGTTACCACTTTTCATTCCATTTCAAAGCGCAATAAAAATCCAATTTTAAAAAATTAAACTTCTATTTTGACGTCGTGTGTGTGACGAATGGAATTTGAGCAAAAAGGGGTCGACAACCCTTCTCTAAAACGATGCATTAGTGCAACATTCTGTGTTCAAAATTATGGTGACAGACAGATTTTATAGTAGCTCCGATAGATTATTATGATTGTAAATTAATTTATTGTCGCGTCTATGAAAAGTGACATGACTCCATAATTGGTTAAATAGTATAATTTGTAACGATCGAGCCAACGTTGGAAATATAGATATTTTTTTAAAGCTATGATTTATAATATTACTTCAAACAATATTGGAATTATTGTCAATTAATTATGAATTATGGAATTAGAGTCCTCTTTTTTATTATATTTTTGCTGTGTTTTTTTTTCAGCTTAAATTATAAATATTAACGTAGGTATACGTGGATGACAGATTGATTTTAGTGACATTGGCAACGACTGCTCAGATTAAGTTTAATTAAAGCGCGGTAAGATAGGTAATTTATATCAGGTACACATAGGCGTTTTAATATTTTCGTACGGGATCGAGAATGAAGAGAAGAAAAGCTGAAAATGTATTCACGAAATCAACGAAAATGGATACTTAATTGATTCGATGAAGATATTGTTTTGAAAACAAAAAAGATTTAATGTTATTTAACATCTATATTTTAATAGAGCAAAACTTCCCGAAACATAAACGTAGATCATACATAATATATACAAAACAATTAAACAAAGAATTTAGAATTAAACGCAAAAAAGTTCCAACGCAATAACTCACATCACTTATCCTATAATTGTCAGAAACCACCACATCAGCAAATAAAACTTCGCTAGTAATTCTCACACGAGCGTAAACCGATTGGATTGTAGTAATTTATGGAGTAAATCTAAAAATATGTCTTTTCGATGGCCTTCTATTGCGCCGTCACAGATGCTTGCGCAATAATCGCCCCGGACCCCAGCACGGGGGAGCAACACTCATTTTATAAAGTTTGAATAAGATTTTAAAAAGCTGAGTGCGTCTTGTTGAAAGATTTTGCAAGAATATGGCGTACATTTTTCTTTTTAAATGTTTTGAGGGTGGTTTTCAGAAATTTTCACCCTGTTGTAGGTATTGATTAAAGATCAATGAAAAAGTTTAAGTTTCATTTTATGTTGTATAACTCGTTATGGGTTTTGAAAAAAGTGATTTTTAGACTTGAGATTTATATCGTATTTCTTCACGGAAATCCCTTCTCAAAGAGAGAATAGAATTCAACCACGTCTTTACTTATCTGACTCGATGTTAAGTGATGATGTAATTGAAGACAGACTTTATAAATTTTAGTCGCAATGCAAGTAGGTACACCATGAATAGGTCTGTTATCCCTACGCATGACGCATTTGTTTTAGGGTACCAATAGTTTCCTTAGACTGTAAAACGGGGTGTCCATTATGTTTGTTTAATAGCAGAAGTGTTTGGTATATACAGGGTGACTAGTGACAAATTTTAGATATTGAAGGAGAGCACTCAGTACTCGACTCTGATCTTAATCATGTAATAAAATTAGGTACTTAATTTTTCACTAGAAATCCCTATAAATAAATAAAGAGACATTACTACACATTTCCCGTCGCGCCGCCTCAGCAACCCGCACGCATTAGTGTTCCCGCCACACGCACACCACTACCTGTATCTGTAAAGTATCTGTAGTATAACGCTTAAGTAACCATGCGTTGCGTAATGAATTCTTTAACTTTCGGTTAAGTTTACTCAGTAAATATTCCATTTTTTTATACCTACTTTTTCTCTTCATGTATGATCTTAAACTATCACGTCCTCGAATTTCGAAAGTGACTGACCTGTCAACCTGTATACCAGTTGTCCGTTTATATGTAGAATAATCCTTGGAATCATCGTAGAACGAGCAGACATATTCTAACATAGAGTTCCTTGAAAGACATCTCTCAAGTCTGTCTGTCTGTTTTCAGGGTTTCAGTAAAGATCTAGTTTTATCCTTAGCCTATTTCATTATTCAGATTTGTCGTATTTTAAAACAGAGCAAAACATTCAATTTCATTTGTAACAATCACACCTACCTAAGTAGGTAATTTTAACATAACCGAACTGTGTACAGTTTTTGGTATCTCTACCTTATATCTACTTCTTATTAAAAAAGGTTTCCGGTTATTTAAACTCCTAGTTACAAACCCACACTTAGCACATTTTCGGAACAAAGAGTATAAACTTTTATTAAAATTGATATGACCTTACATTCACTCGTAGTAACATTTCAATTTTCACAGGGTTGTCAAAAGTAACTTTCATTTTCCTTTAACCCTCTTACAACTTTATCTTGTAGCGAGTATCTAAAACAAACAAACAGAAAGGATACGAAAAAATATCTTATTTTTCCCCAGATACAATAGAATTAAGACAACCCCAAATAAGTTTGAGAGAGCAAGTGATTCCGCACAGTGTCTACGTGACCCTCTGCGATGCTCCTGGCGTGTTTTATACTATTGCTTTAGATTCCCCCGCTCAGCCACGCTTTGAAGTAAGTAACACTTCGATTTTAATGACATAGAGTGAGGAAAATTAAGATATTTACTTTAAGAATTGTTCGTTTGTTTTTTTTTATTAGTAATTTTTCTTGCAATTAAACTCCACATTACCTGATGGTAAGTTAATTATTTATTCATGGCTGATAATTTGTTACTCGTATTTTTTTTTCGAATCTATTTATATTGTTGTTTTTTTTTTGAGGTATCTTCTTATGCTAAAGTTTTATATAATCTAATATAGAAAGGATGAAAGGAAGTAAGTAATAGATATGGTATAGAAAGGCCATCCAGGATTTCCTAGGCGTAGGTTGTATGAGGGATTTTTAACTAAACGTAACAAAAATGTCTTCGTATATTTTAGAAATTATTAGAATAATATTTGTATTCAAAAGGCACCTTAATCAGTTTTATTCAAACAATTGCAATTATTTTAACTGCATACTGAATTACAAATCAAAGAATTAAAAAAAATATCGAAAACTTACTACATATCTCTCGTACCATTCTACGAGTTTACAGCTCTACATTCAACGCATCATTATTCGCCCCGCGTCCGCTCGCAAGGTTCACCCAGCGCCCTTTGCGCCAATGGACTCTTCCATTATCATCAGTTTTTGCCCCACATAACTGACCAAGTTAGGGAGATGTCATATGATGGCAAGTGGGACCACACGAGTGATACTTGATACTTATACTGTCCTCATTAGGTACATATTGAATTCATGCAATGCGTATAAGCGTGCCGGGAAAAAACACGGTTTTTTTCTAAACTGACTTAAGAAACTTAAAAGCTGAAAAATGTTTATATGTATTAGGAGTATTTTAAAAACTTTCTATTAGCTCGGTTATATGTACCTAGTTGTCCGTGGATGCGGAAACGAAAATATAAACAAATAACTATTACCTTAACAAGATAACAATACTTTAAAGTTAACTAATAAATTGATTTAAGCACCTATCGATCTATGGTCTAACTCCCGGAATATCAGATAACAACCAGCCAAACAATAGAACAGCGGAAATGGGCAATTTTGGGCACTTTTTACACACTAGTAAATTTATATAATTTAGAGCGTACTAAACAATGCCTCGAGCATACACGTGAAAGATATAACTTTAATGTTTCCTGAAATGTAAATGTAAGAATACTATTTTTATAGCAAACAGTAACCGTAAATTATATTTTAGATTTATAAGTAATAAGCAGATTATTAGTAGGTATAATAGCACGCACATTAATGAGGTACTTTGTAAATTAAGATTTTAAGTCAACTAGACATAAATAATAACAAAATGATTTTCGTAATGGATTAAATTACTTAGTGGAATAAACCGTTTTCAAGAAACTGTTTTTATTGTTATTAATAAGATTTTCTTATAAAATTTCAAATTAAAATCTAGTTTTTGAAAGACTTCAATGTAATTTTCGTAATGTAGCTGACGGCTGCTTACTAACTGACTTGTTTTTTTCAAAATATCTTTTTAAAAGCTAAAGGTCATTTTAAAAGCTAAGCAACGCGTTGTCAACTCCTACAAAGTTGCAGTGGTCCACGGGGGATGACGATGAACTTACTACTTCCTTAAATGAGGTATTTCACTTACTCGTTTATCCCTTTAACATGCATAAAACTGTATGTTTCTACAGTAACAATATGATATTCAACATGAAATAGAATGTTCATAAGATTCTTGCGTCAATTAAGTTTTAACATCACGTTAATCTTTGTGAAAGTTCCTGCTGATACTTAATTACAACTCATACAGATTTCAAAGGTTTCAAAAATTACTTACGTGTAACTCTAAATTTTTATCTCCCATACATGTGTAGTGATGAATGCTAATAGCATTGATACGATACAGTGGCTTTCAAAAGGTGTCAAACTGTGTATTTGTCGCCCGTTAAGCGATGAAGCCTGTTCTGCCAATCTTGGGTAGGTGTAAGGGCAATTAAACCGAGTAAGCCAAGCTTATTGTTCCACCAAGCTGGCCACTATATGTCCACCATATGTAGCGACCAGATGTCGTTTGCCCCCAAATAGCAACGTTACACTATGATATGTTCATATATGTGTTTTATATTGAGTCAATTTTTATTAACTATAGATTAAACCATAGTTATCATGGTTGTCATGGTTGTCTGGTAGAAATCGCTCGTCAGCGTTAAGACCGCCAAGTTTTAATGTCTAATGTAACTGTTCTTTTTTCTTTTACTGTACCTGTATTACATAAACTGAAGTGTAAATAAATTTGTCCTCTATGTCATCTGATGGCAATTGAAGATGAGGTCGAAGACGAAAGCACATGGGCTTTGGAAGGGACTGGCTCTCAGCTTTTTTTTGTTTTTCCGCAAAGGAAAGTCCGTGGCACCCACTGAAGCAAACTCTAGCATGAATCCTGTTACTGACGAAAGGGAATTCAGTAGTGCTACTTACCCCAGCGTGTTTCTTACTTCTTAGGTATAGAGTACCAAGACAGTATGGGGATCACAAGAGCGACCACGAGACTCCTCAAAACGCCTGAGTATTTTATTGTATTTTATAATTTTTGGAAAACTCACAGCTATTTACATTTTTAGGTAATAAGTACTGTATTATATGACGGCCATTTACAGAGTTTTCATTGATAGCAAAAGAATACTTAAAAAACAAGTCGCATCTATGATAATAAAATAAACGAATATTTACGCTTTACCAAAACAAAATATTTTGACTAGACATTACACATTATTAATTCAGATTAGATAGTAGATAGGTATAAGAAATATAAATAATTCACTCACACCGCTCACAAATTGTACACAATTCTTAGGTTGAAACTTTGTGCAGGTTACAAAAAACAAAGAAAAAAACATAAATAAATATATACATATATAAAAATTAAGTAATAAGGCTTATAAAGAAACATTGTCTTATTTATAGTGAAAAGAAACAATTCGCCATAGTTGCTTTGACACTTGGAATGCTGCTACAGAATAGATAAAGATTATCTATCTCTGGTTCTGCCTTTAATTGGAATACTCACTAAACATCCCCCTTTAAAGATCCGCCTTGGTGTAGGCCCTTGATCATAATCGGAGCGACAGCCAATCGGTAGATAGAGGCTGCGCAGCGAGGTCACCCTGGCCCCCTTGGATGAGCTGAAAGCTAAAATGACGAGGCTGAGACCAAGATATTATCTAGAGTGACGAGACTCACTCTAAGATAGGAAAGCTGAAAAGAAAAGGACTAAAAACGTTGAGCTTGCTGGAGTTTTCTAGTAAGGGGAGCGAACTTAGACAGGAAGAGCACCGTTGAAACCCCAGGACTGGCGTTGAGAGCAGCGCCGAAAGCCAGAATTTCATCGATGAGAGCGAGTTGGATCCAACACGACATACGGCCATGAGACCTGTTTGAGTTCTGGTATTGGGAAGCCAGGTTGGCAGCCGTTTGCGATTGAGTCGCAAAACCTTAAACGGAAGAAGATTTGGCCTTAGAGGCCTTCGGGACGACTGGAGGAGGAGCGCTCGAGCTAGGCTAAGGACGCTCTCTCCAGTTCTCGGTGGGCTTTAAGGTAGCCCTGGCAGCACGCGGTGCCTTGAGGCAACTGTGAAAGTTTGCCGTGTGGCCTGACTGGCCGCACAAGACGCAGGACGGAGCAGTAAGCGACTCAGGAGTGCGAGAGCACTCCTTAGCCCCATGAGGCTCTAGGTACTTGACGCACGCAAAACACATTGCCGCCGCGTGATCTTCCATTTGGCAGCGGTGGCATTGCCAGGAGAAACGACGTTTGTGTGGTTTCTCGAGACGAATGTTAAATAAGAAAAAAAATGAAAAAATCTTTATTGGAACATAAACATTGAGTACACACAATTATTATGTCGATGTTACCGCATTACTAAATAATTAGTGTGTCGCGGGTTGATATGGCAGGGATTTGAGAAAAAAGTATTCTAAATTGTTTGAACGCAAAATATTACGCAATTTATTAAAATAATTCCACCATAAAAACGTATCAAACGTCAATGTACAGACTTGATGACAGGTTCGAGCTATTATTAGTGTAGGTAGCAAACAATATTCATAAAATTTTATTATAAATTAAATATAAAACATAATATTAAGTTCTTGCAACAATACAATATAATGAAACACATTAATAGAATGAAGTCAAATATTAGACGGCATTTAGCGCATTTATAGTAAAATGAGACCTGTAAAGTGAGATTTTTGAGCTAAATCTCATTTTACAGGTTACCCAAGCTAAATATGTCAAGGATTTTGTGAAATATTGAAGTTTATAGGTCAAACCACAAACAAAAACAAGATTGAAACAAGATAACTTATTGAAGCGATAATAGCTTATTGACATAAATACTGAATAGAAGATCTTTATCAACCTTGTATTGTATGAATCTAAAAATGGCCAAAGAATATATTATTTTCCACAATTCACTCTCAATTGAAAAGTAGTTTTCCTACAAAGAGTTAATAAAAGACACAGCCAAAGAACATGTAAACCAACTCCCCTAGGTGTCACATATTTACTCGACACCTAAAAGCCTTCCCGGAAAAGGAGTAAAATGAAAAGTAGACATGGGTCCGATAAATAATTGAATGTAGTCGGAGGTATTGAATCATCGGGAAACCAGGTTGAACCAGCCTCCTTCGGGGACCCATCCTTCAAACAACCCTCGAACCACTGAATTATTTCGCAATAACGCACTTGTTATAGACGTTTCTCGAAGACTGATACTTATATGATTTATACCGAGTTTTATTGGCACTTAGAGGTGGTATACAATTTATTTCCAGTTCAATATAAGGAGTATATCATTTTTTATGTTAGCGCGAAAATTTTCGAGTGCGAAACCGTTTGGGCGTCACAGGCTATTTATTTTCGGGGCGTTCTGGTGTTTGATTACGTTTTAGAGATTTGAATTGCGTTATGAGTAAGTACTCGTGTTTTAACTGGGGATTGGATAATAAAAACAGAACATTACAGAATGAAATATCGATAGCTGCTTAGTAATTACATTGACCAAAGATAACGTCATACAAATAAAATCTTGTTACGTGAGAATTTGTTATCTACATAATTTTAAAAAGATTCGTTACTGTATTTTATCGATTCCTTATATAAAAGTGTTAAGATTAAGACGCAATGAAACAGTGGTGTCGCTAGGAAAACGACCTAATGCAAATATAATATTTTCCTTTCTATAAAAGGAATTATATCTCGAATTCCTTGATTTTGATTTTGATCATTGATTTTGTAAGCGACCACCTAGAGGAAACAGTGTACCTAAAGAAAAACATATTTAGATTTTTTTTTGATTCATGTTCAACTTTGCACCAGACAAACGCTAATCACTTCTTACCATCACCTCTCACAGGTAGCCTCTGCCAAATTTAGACGAACCTATAAAATAAAGGATATAGCATCGATTTAGTCACTTCTTTGCTCGCCGTGCCGACCACCGATTCATATCAATAAAAGGATCCGACATAAATACGCGTTCCAACATTAAACATGTATTCCGTGGTTTATTGACGTCACTTCCGACGCTATAAACTTGCCTTGTCTCCGAAACGCACACAATTTGTACGTAAGTCACGCGTATTTCGATACTAAACGGTGTCTTTGAAAGAGCATTTCACACTAAACTACTGCGCCCGGTATCGATCACAGATAAACCATTGTTTTATAGGGTCGATTATTAACATCAACTCCATGTTTATGGTCAGAAGACTATTAATATTTCTTTATACAATGCACGCAAAGGAGTTTACGCAAAACAAAGGGGACGTCGTGAATTATTGCTAGATAATTCCGAGATATCTTTCGATGATTAAGTGAACAAGGACCGTTGTTATTTAACTAGTATTGTACTTATATTCTCTAATGAATGTCGGGTTTCCTAACTCTATTTTTATTTCGTTCAGTTTTATTACATTTTTATTAACACTCAACCTTGTATTTTTTATTCTAACACGAATATAAATCGGGTGGCTCGTACATACCAAAAAAGTCCCAAACCATTTTTTTTAAAGCGGTGTCCTTTGTTTCAAAAAACGGTTCTAGCGAATCCATTAATTAGTGAGATATACGACAGCCTCACAGCGTTTGGCGCTCAATTATCTTTAGGTCTTTGACGCTTGATTAATTCCGACACAAAACTAGCCTATTAGGTATACTGTATCGATTACGATCTAATCGATTCAAAGGGCCGCGCTTCCCATATGCCGGTCTCGTTGAAAGGTTTGAATTGTTTAAATTCCCGATGGGAAAAACAATAACTAAGTAAACGGTGATATAAGCCGGAGTATTGTCACGTAATAGGCGATCCTTCCGGTGTGCGTCTATCAAAAATTTTATTTGGACATTCCTGGCGTGCCTCGGTTGCGCTTGCCCGGCAGGATGTGTTGGCATTTAATTTATCTTTGACGCTGCGAATGCCGAGTTCCCCGAGTAACCGTTATTGCTAAGCTTTGGGTTACACCCAAACAGCTTTCTTTTAGCTTCTAGGGTCACTACCTTTTCATTTTGTTTTTGGTCAATGTACTCTTCTAAGTACTTAAAATTGTACATCAAGTGTAAATTCGGACTTTTTCAACAAGCTTTTTACTCGTATGTTAAATAAATTTAAGTGATTTTATCTATTACCGATCAGTATAATATTTAATTTAATATAATATATATTTTTGGATACTAAGTAATCCATCAGAAGTATTCAGAAGTGGGTGCAAAATCACAGTTTGTAAAACATTAAAAAATTTAAACTAAACAATATTATGTTCTCTAAAACTAGGCATTTAATAAATTTTCTTATTTTAAAGACCAAAACAAACGCTGCATCCGGCCAACAATGTCCCACAATGGAGAAATAAAAGGGCCGCGGACGGTAGCGACCCGCTCGCTGGCCACCAAACTTCCGCTATGCGAATGATTTATAACCGATTATGGCATCCACGGCGTTTACTCTATGTTGTTCCGACTATTGTCCGAGTCTCGACGAATATGGACGTCGAGGATCAAACCTGAATTATGGCCGAGGGTCGAAGGAACTATAATTTTCAAAACGAGGGGTCAATACATCTTTTCATTGCGTAATCTGATTGATTTTTTCTCCTATTCAGACTGTTATTGGCTTTTTTGTGCGTTCTTAAGTAACGTTAAATTGACTAAATCGTTTGATTTATGGTTAACAGTTTTTGCTTTGATTTTAAAGGTACGAATTTGGTGAACGATAAACAATATTGTTTGATATTTTGACAAGAATGATTAATACAGATTTAATTTATAAAGATTAAATTGATTAGATATATGTTTAGAATTAATTATTTGTTTAACGTTTATATCCTTTGATACTTAAAAGCACACCGTCAACTTGTTTTCTCAAATTAACATTCCAAGTAATACAATGTTCAAATAAACAACATTGCAAGTACAGTCACGATCAGAATATTATTAAGCTCGACAAACCTATACATCAAATATGTTGTAATTAAAACAAAGGAACTTAACAACTTTTTATTATAAAATTCATTATGGTATCAAATTCACGTGACAAAAAAATACTACTACTAACGATAATAACTGAGTTGTAAGAGAACAAGATATAAAATAATAAAATGTAGATAGGTACTGGATATTTAAGCCTTGCTTATCTATTGGTAACCTTAACACTTATTAACACAGTAAAATGGCAGTATTAAAAATCACTTATTTTTTTGGATGCGAAGAAATATCGTCAGCAATGGTCAAAAATGTTATACATACTGACTGTACCGATATATGACTAACACTAAGCTAGGCGTTCTCACGGTGCGCGGCTCCTGTCAACACGATATACATACGTCAACAAACAATAATACGAGTAATTACGCCTTCTGAATAAGAATTAATGAACAGTTCTTTTTGGGTATTTGAAAGCTACGAAATTAATTTTGTATTTCTTCACACTTGGAATCATATTCATAGTTTATGTAACATTTTTTTTGAGTCATTAATGTAAAAATCTTGTTCTTTGAGTCGGTCAGGCTGCTTTTTCTGCGATACTCAAATCAGAGACAATTTATGTTCCGTCGAGTGGACAGAACTTAAATCGACTGATTCAATTATATTTTACGGAAAATAGTGAAAATTTGTGTACTCATCTCCAGCAGATAAATTTTACAGCCATTCTCAGTAAACATAATTTTGGTGTATTTATATGGCCCATTTTACATTATACCTATGCAATTATATTAATAAACATGCTCGGTAACTTAGCTCAACTTATTTTGGATGTTAATTTTTATTGTTTAAGCTTTAAATGCTGCAATGTGAATCTTTATACTAAATTCAATTAATTTAAAAAGGCAAGCTGACTGCCAGTAGGTACTTGCAAAAAAATGAAATGAAAAAGCTAAGGTTTTCTCTTTAAGGCAATTCTCCGGATTAAGCTTGGAGCCAAACGTGGGGAATAAAAAGTGTTATAATTATGGAATCACAAGTCCAACCATTACTAATGTGACTGATGTCCGTGAATCCAGTTTCAATCAATCAATGAAGACTTCCGCCAAACCCGCCAGTGAAGCATTCGCGTTGCTATATATCGCATAGAACATCAAAAATTTTTATTGTAACAAGTAAATAAACTTCCAAAAACAGAGAGTTTATCGCAGTTGAAGTTGACAAAGGTAGCTTTTGGATATCTTATTGATAACCTGTATGGGAGAAAAGAGTTTTCTATGAAGAGCCATTACTTAAAAAAACCAATGTAGAGTGAAATTAGAATTAAGTCACAGCACTTATGTATGTCGTCATCCTTGTCTTTTTATCAAGTAGATCCGATACGAGTGTGCCCGCTTTTGGGTTTTAAAAGTTGATAAGTATAATAATAAAAAATTGTATATGACAAATGTTTAAGAAATAGCATTTCTATGAACATATTCCGTAACTGAATGGTAGGTACATTAAAGGAAAAGCTCTCTGTGCTGCATTTTGCAATTATAAACGTGTCCTCGATATTTTTAATAGTTTATCTAGGAATGGAAGCGCGTTATGAACTTACTGAGGCTAGGTGTACGTTCCAGGACGCTCAACTATCTCCCCGTGGAATCCTGCGAAGGAAACGGCAATGCCAACGGAATTCATTGCGAAATTAAAAATTATTGCATAATTAAAATTATTATAAGAAATCATCGTTGAATATACCCTGGCAAATAATTCAATGTAGTAAACTGACAGTTCGGAATGTCAAATAGAAAAATAATGATACCAGTTAATAACTTAGTAGTGTAAGTACTGAATAGGATTGATTCAAAATGTACGAGTCTTTGACATTCGTTTTGCATAAAAATTAAAGCAATTTATAAATAATTGAATTTGAGGTGTGTAAATAATCTTCATTCATTCATTTCATGAAAACAATTAATATACTTACCTAGTGCTTTAAAACGGTCACAGAAGAAGTAAAATCGATTTTATAACTTCTTTTTTTTTGAACTCCTTTTGTCGTTAAAAAGTATATTTAAAAAAGAGCTGCCCTTTCCTAACAGAACTATGAATAAAAAGAAATATTTTGTGAGCATAAATATTTTATTTTCCATATATTAAACATAAAAAAAAAATAGTTATGAGGTTTAAGTGAATGAATGTAATTATTTTTGAATAATAATATAGTAATGTACATTCATACATAATTATATTAAAATATAAATATGAAATATGATATATATTTTTCATCTATAATAAACTAAAACTTTTCAAGTTTATTTGTTTGGGGAAGATTATAAGACTTTATTTTATCTAGAAATTCGTACGGGCTCAGAAGTTTCAACTGCGAAAACTAGTTTTTTTTTTTTTTTTTTTTATATTGTAAGGATAGGACGTTTGTCTTCCATGCCACCTGATGGAAAGTGCGCATGAAGACTATGGTGTTACACGTCCATCCACGAGAAACCTATTCGAAAAACAGACGCAGGCAGATTGTTCCACTCCTTGGCAATCCGTACCAAAAAGGAACTATCGAAGCGTTTTGTTCGACTTCTTGGTAAATCCACTATATAGGGATGGAAGTTCTGTCTGCGTCTGGTAGTCCGGTGGTAAAAAGGGGTGGGTTCAATTTGGTCAAAAAGAGCACTCGCACACTCACCAAAATGTAGCCGATAAAATACTGTCAAACAAGCAACCTTACGACGATGCTCCAGCAGCGTCTGCAATTTTTTATCTGTAAGGTTGTTGTTATTTATGATTTTACGGGCTCTTCGGTCAACAGAGTCTAGCGCTTTGAGCTGGTATTTGGCAGAACTATCCCAAAGGTGACTACAGTACTCCATGCACGACCTCACTTGGGCTGTGTATAAGTTGAGCAGCCGTTCAGAGCTGAAGTACCGCCGGACCTTCGAGATGATACCCAATTTTTTGGAAGCCGTTTTTGCCATAGACTCAATTTGTTGGCCGAAGGTTGTTGGTTATTTAAAAGAAGAAATAATAAAGACAAGAGCAAGAAGTAACAAAGACGTAAATTTGATTAAATATTAAAATAAAACGTCATTTATTATAACGAAAATGTGTTTATAATGTTGTTTCACTCAAAGCAGAGGAAATGTATCTTTCACAATTTACAGGAATATCAAATGTTCAATACACACCAACATCAAGAGGCTGAAGATAGTGAGAACAATGTGGACGGAAAGACAAAAGAATGATGTGGTCTTTTTCCTCGATAACCACCTCCACAATCACATGAGAGTAATGATTATCTTACAGCTGTAGCACTGGATCACTTTCTGATGGCTTAACATGTTTTGTTAAGTGGTCATAAACATTAAAAAAGCTTTTTTCAGTCGAACATACTGAATTATTACCAGTACCAAAACTCTAGGGTAGGCCATTTTGATCAAATAAACTGCTATCTCTCAGCTATATGAACAAATTTCGTATAAAATTACCAATAGTATTTGCTGCTACTGAAGTGGTACCCCGTTCAGCAGAAGTGATTACCTGCCTCCTTAGAATCGGATGTCACTTTCTTAGGCTCTTGCACCATTTTGACTCCAGCCTCGTCAACATTCCATATTCTACTAGGTGTCATCATCATCATCAGCTAGTAGGCGTCCACTGCTTACATAGGATTCCTCCAAAGGTTTTCCTCGTCGCTCGGTCCCACGCCGCCCTCATCCAGCGTTTACCGGCGATTTTGACTAGATCTTCGGTCCATCTTGCGGGGGGCCTGGCTACCATGCGTTTCCCAGTACGTGGCCGCCACTCGAAAACTTTACTGCCCCATCAGTGGCCATCTTTTCTGCGAGCTATGTGCCCTGCCCATTGCCACTTCAGCTTTGCAATCCTTCTGGCTATATCAGTCACTCTGGTTCGCCTGCGAATCTCCTCATTCCCAATTCGATCTCGCATGGACATCTCCTAGCATAGCCCTTTCCATTGCCCGCTGAGCGACTTTAAGCTGGTTGATAAGGCTCATAGTTAGTAAGTTACTAGTTACATAGTTAGTTACTACTGGGTGTAAGTTATATCTATTAAGTATTGTTAAAAGATGTTGCCCTGCTTAAGCTGGTTGCTTCAGGACGAATTAACGAATTTATTTTGTAATCCTGCAAATCAGCTAAGACAACCAGCTTCTGTGGGGGTAACGTACATTCTAGGCCAGAGGTCCTGGGTTTGAATCCTGGCGGCGACGGATATTTGTGTGATGAACACAGATATTAGTCGTCAAGTCATGGATGTTTATTTTTTTATTTATGTTATTTAGAAATGTATGTTTATATATTTCTTAATATATCAGTTAACTAGTATCCATAACTAAAGTTCTTTAAGAGACTTAATTTGAGCTAAATAATGTTGTGTGAGTGTCAAAAATATTTATATACTATTTTAATCTTTGCCGGCCTTAACTTCTCTATTCTAGAATATTTTTTGCCGCATTTTGTGCCATGTGTGAGGATGCCGGACAATAAATCCCTTCCCTTCCTTTTCCTATCCTAATCGTTTTTCCATGCCTCTCTTCTCCCTTTATCCCTTTAACACATCAATAGCAACCAAGCATGTTAGGTTGATGCTTTATGTCCATGGGCAGTGTTAGTTATTTACCATCAGGTTATGAGGATAACTCATCTGCCTATCAACATTTCATAAGAAATACTATTTTAATACCACATACGAACGGGGTTAGTATTAACATGTTAATATTTGCCCCTCTCAATTTGTTAATTTTAGCCCCAAGGCCATATGTTATACTTAAAAAAATATAAAAAATAAACTCATTGAAATATAAGCAAACAAATGATATGGTATTATTGCCATAAAAATAAATTTCAAATTAGTAAAAACGATGATTAAATTCAATGAAAAATATGTTGTAAATCAATTTATTCCGAAGCACGAAAAGTTCATTTATCTGTTAATCCTAGGTCACAACGCATATCTATTACATATCACGACTGGCTGGCAATTGACTTATGTATCAGAATATATTCGGCTTCGTACATAGTTTGCCTAAACCGAGTTATATTTTTATCAATTCTAGTTTGGCGAGAATACGTTTGTTAATTCTTATCCCCGTTAGAACCAACCCCGCGCTCCCCTACCTATTGTTGATGATATGAGTATCATCTTACTTAAGAACTCGTAAATAGTTCAATCCTATTCTTTGTTGCTAAGTTCAATAAATTAGCTGAAGCATACAAGAAACATCTGATAAAATATATAATTCTAAAAGAGGGAAATGTATAGTTGGAAAAAAGAAAAAGGGTCATAATAACTGTTTACAGTTGCATCTTAGTGCGTGAATAAACATCGAATCTGCTATTGTTAAGCGTAACTATTCAAGCACTACCCTCCCGGTAGGAAGAAAATTTCATTACATTCTAGATGTATTGAAGATTTTGAAAATTTTGAAAACTAACAATAAGAGGCATGTATAGCAGATTAAACAATAAGATTAACAATTATTGCTAGTTCTAATTTAAAAATTATAGACTAACGACTAGATCGCCTGCGCAACAAAGGATTTCTCTATGTTGGTCTATGTTCAATGCCGGGCTGGCACAAGTCCAGTACAACAACTGTTATACTGTATATCACATTATTTATAGGCATTTTGAAATGATAATCTTGTATCATATCGAGGGGATTCAAGCTTTGTGTGTGCAGGCTTTAATAAGATCTTTTTACCAAATTTATAATTATTTTCTTTATGCTTAGAATTCATTTTTAAACCTGATTACGCTATTTGGTTAACCAATATTATTTTGATTCCTCAAACTTAGATTTAAAAAATTACTTAAAGGTATGAGCGTTGTCGTGACCACTGCACAAGTAAACACAACGTTTTAAGAGACGGGACATCCATAGTAAATAACAAAACCTTCAATTATCTATCAAAACAATTCCAATCTACGATACACATGGATCTGTTCAGTGCCAAACCAACGAACCTAACTAAAACGTCAACAAATCAATATTGCCAACGTGAATCAAAAAATAGGGATGGCTAGTATTATCGATACAATGAGATCGATCATCGTCAGCCTGAAGACGCCCACTGCGGGACAAAGGCTTCCAATTTAAAATCCAATTAATATACCCAAATAAAAATTAAATAAAAAAACGATTGTGTATTTTATTACAAAAAAATCAATATAATAACAAAAAATGTATATTTAACGCTAAATTAACAACTACTGCCGCCACTGAAGGATATGGACTTCGGGTGTATTGATTCCGAAGGTTCGGCAGCAAATATAGAATGGGTTACCTATGTCTTATTTACAAATATTTTATCGGAAATAAATATGACATCTTTTTTGTAGGCAGATTAACAGTGACAGTATCCCGACGTATCGACTTGGTTGCCCATACTTTGTCCAGAAGAAGGTCAAAGAACATATTGCACCTATGAAAATCTACCAAACTCAAAAATCAGCGGTTCCCGAACACCCAATAACAGCTGGTTGGATTGAGCTTCATGATTCAAAAGTTTTCTGCCAACGCCATTACTATCTTAGGATGGTGCAACGGGCAATAGATACTAAAAGTTTCCTAATAATTTCAATCAGAAACATAGATTTAAGCTATATCCAACATGGAATCGCGTTTTAACTTCGGGTAGATCTCTAGAAGCAAGTTTTTCTTCCTTTTAATTTAGTTGCTGCGTTTGCCTCAGTCGTTATTTTTCAATGAGGTTCTTTATGTAAAAAGTCTAAATAATATTGTCGCTTTCATAATTATATGACACGTACCTCTTGCACGGATCATAAATAATACAACAAAAAAGAAACTGCAACTACCCTTTTGAACATATTGAACGATTAGTAACATCTGTAGGTGTTGGTCTTTTAGAGCTTTTTTAGGTAAATGCAGAGGGAAGTCACTCAATATTTCATCGCTCAGGGGCTCGGGACGTAGTTCCGGTACATGGTGCAGCATTTCTTCTAAATTGTGTCTTTTTATTTTTGAAATCCTTAGATCGAAAGTAATTTCCACACATATGATGTTTTAGGTGATGTAATTTATCTAAAGACAAATAGGCCAAGTCCTCTTGACCTGTTATTTTTACCCGTCAACTTTGCACGTACAAAAAAAGGATTAAAGCACATCAATAGCATTAATGCAAATAAATTATTTTCCTATTTGTGGTAGCTCAGTCGCTGAACTTATTTTAATGAGATTAAATGTGGAGGACGTTTATAAATGGCATTATATAAATAACTTTTTTTTCAGTTATTTTAGGGTATATAAACTTTTATTATAAATAGCACTGATAGAGAAAGGAATAATCGATAGTCGATAAAAATTGCACTGCACTAGTGTTTGCGTAAAACATATTAATACATTTTGATTTAAAATATTTAAAAAAATATAAGATACATTGATTTAGAGTGTGTTAAAATTCATAAATGAACTAACCGGTCTTTATCCAGTGGAAATTGAGCTAGAAATGTTCGCTTTTTGTCTTCCACCCGACTTGTTCTAAGTCCACATATCTCGCACCTTACAATTGGTATCTTTATCAAACATATATCAATGTACAGCTTTACAGATCATTATACCTACATGAAAAATACGCAAAAAACTACTATTTAGCTGTAATTTCAATTATCAATAATTCAAAACAAATCAACAAATCGCGAAGTAAACTGACATTGAAGGATTGTAATCTTTCAAACATGGACGCCAAAGATGGCCGTTGTGACGTATTTATACGACTAAAACAAGAGAGCCAGCGATGTCATAGCAACCATTTGAATGTGTACTTACTTTCCTACTTTGACGAATTCTGTCTCCATTAAACATTCCATGTGTTTTAAACTACCTTTTGTTTTATATTAGGCTGCGCCAGACTGGTCGTAATGACCAAAATAACGTAAAACGTTTATTCCCTACAAAATAGAATGTTGCCAAAAAAATAAAGTTAGTACTATATTAGATATATTTATAAAACGCAAAAACAAAATGATTAGTGTCTTTACTGCTTTAGTCTGGATAACGAAAGTAAGGGCTGAAAAACCGCGGCAAATTTAAAAAATACCATCACGGTAATCCCGAAAAATAGTACGAATACGTTGATTAAATAAAACTTGATACTAGATTATTTTTTATATAAAAGTATCGTAAAAATAACATAATGTTAGCGTTATTAAAACGATAGGCAGATCATAAAGCAGATTAATCAGGTTTAAAAATAAAACAACTAAATACAATAATGATTTTGAATGAATAATTATTGTAATCAAAATCTGAGCCTGCAATTACTTATTTATGGTATGAATCATCAGAGTTACTGGTATTGCTGTTTCCTACATTAATTATGAAACTATCTAAATTAAATTTTTGCATTCATTTTCAAATACGAAAATTCTAATGTCAATTCAATTCAATTCAATTTTTGGGTTGAGTGGCAACCAGCCGTCGATACTAAGCGACAGGCTATTACTGCCAGTATCACGTGATGAGACAGACACGGTATTAGGAAAACAGATTCATGTGAGGCGCGACGAAGACTGAACATTGAGTTACCTAAAACAATAAGACATCACAGTTAGTTCCACCACCAATAACAGACATACCCATTATATATATATTAATATTAGTGACACAAAGATATAATACAACACTTATAAGACACATATTTACAAAGATATATTACAATGTAGGATATATTTACACAGGATTTTAAGAAACAAGGGATCATTAGAGGAGAGGAGGGCTTTCATGCAGGTCGGTCTGGGGAACTGGGGGGGAAGTATGTCATATAAGGAGACAGGGAGGAGGGGGCAGTTAAAAAATATATGGTCGACTGATCCAGGTTCCAGTCCACAATCACACAATGGGGAGTCACGAATTGCTATCCTATACAAAAATACTGGAGAGCAACAGTGACCCATCCGCAGTCTGCTGATTATGGAGGTGACTTTTTTTGTTATTTTCTTATGCAAACAGAACCACGGCTTAGATGGGATTGTGGGCTGGATGTCCCCATAATATTTCCCCACAACACTACGGGTACTTTCCCATTCTCTGCTCCACTCTTCCTGTAAACGAGTCTTGGCCCAAAGACTGAGGTCGTGGGAAAAGCATTGGTAATGTTCCAGTGATCCAGTTTCAATAGAATCCCTGGCAAAACAGTCAACTGTAACATTTCCAACTATTCCAGAGTGACCAGGTATCCAGGCAAGAGTTACATTAATGCCCTGCAGATTGCAGAGGAAAAGGAGATGCTTGGTTTGGAGTATGGTCGGGAATTTGGAACCAAGGAGGAAGGGATTGCTTTTGAGAGCCATAAGGCAACTCAGGGAGTCGGAGAGGATTAAGGAGTTGCTCATTCTATTATCTAGGACATACCTAACTGCTTCTAGAAGAGCAATGGACTCACCAGTAAATACTGTGGTGGCGGGAGGACATTTGAAGGATAGGAGGACTTGGAATTTAGGAATCCACACGGCTGCCCCCACACACCCCTGGCCGGAGAGTTTGGAGGCATCCGTGTAGACAGGAGTCCAGTCCTGCCATTGACTGTTTATGATGCTATCGAATATAACGTTAGCATTAGGGTCATTCTTAGCAACACCAAAGTCAGTCAGAACTGGGGGAGGGAACACTAGGGATTCATAAGGGAAGGTGTACTGGTATTGGGAATCACATTGGAAAATTGGAGTAGTGAGGGGAGCTAAGGCAGAGAGGCTGGACAATATACGGGGAGGGATTTTGTTACGCCAGTATGGTGAGTTAGGGATCGAATTCTGAAGGGATGAAAGGATAGAGTGGAGGGGGTGGGAGGAAAGTTGGAGAGTTCTTGTCACAAATCTATCAGCCAGGTACTGCCTGCGTAGGTGTAATGGGGGCTCGCCACACTCGACTCTCATAGCACCAGTTGGAGAAGATTTCATTGCACCTAGGATAACGCGCATTGACTTGTTTTGGATCTTGGTTAAAGCGTCCAGTCCTGCTTTATTGCAGGGTTCCAAAAGAAAGGATCCATAGTCAATGACGCTTCTCACTAGGGCATTGTATAAGAGTTTTTGTGTGTATGGGTGGGAGCCCCACCAAACGCCAGAAAGGCATCTGAGCAGGTTGATGTTTGCCTCACATTTGTTAACAATGTGGTTGAGATGACCCGAGCCTGATAGCCTTGAGTCAAGGACTACTCCAAGGAACTTGGCCTCGTGGACAACTGGGATTGGTTGGCCAAGGAAAGAAACAGAAGGAGGTGAGTATTGTCTTTTCCTGGAGAAGACCAAGACACTACTCTTGGAAGAGGAGAGGGTGAGGTTATGGACATGGAGCCAGTTTCCGAGGTAGGATAGGGCCGTGTTAAGGGGGTTGGATGCAGCCTCAATTACCCTTACCCGGAGGTAAAGGGCAATATCATCGGCATACTGAAGGATGTTGCAGAAAGGAATGACCGATCTGTCCAGATCCGAGGTGTATATGCTATACAGAAGAGGGCTAAGCACAGAGCCCTGAGGGAGGCCCTGCCAGACTGTACGAGCTGGAAGGTGGGCATGCTCATGTCGAATCTGGACATATCGGCCGGCAAGGAGGTTGTAGGTAAAGTATGTCAGTCTCTCCGGGATACTCAGCTCGAGCATTTTCTGCCTGAGTAGGGGGAGGTGGACATTGTCATAGGCCGATGAGACATCTAGAAACACTCCCACCACCGATTCATTATCAGACAAAGCTGATCTTAAACCGGCGATGAAAATGCCCAGGCTGTCCATCGTACTATAACCTTTCCTAAAACCATATTGGGTGGGACTAAGGAGCGAATGGTTTTCAACAAACCACACGAGGCGGAGTTTTACCAGGTGTTCGGCAATTTTGAGGAGGGTTGAGGCCATTGCCACTGGTCGGTATGAATTTGGATCGGAAGGGTCTTTACCAGGTTTAAGGATAGGAATTACTAAATGCTGTTTCCAGGAGGGGGGAATAACACCAGTTAGGAAAATAGTATTAATGATACTAAGGAGAACCTCCTGAAACTGGTAGCCAGCATTAGTTATGAAGGAGTAAGGAATACCATCAAGGCCGGGACTGGAGTCCTTGCGGTTTTTAAGGACGAGGTTGAGTTCCTGAATAGTAAAGGGACTATCCAGGGGATTGGATGAGGTAAGGGATAAGTATGGGACTGGGAACTGCTCACGAAGTGGAACAAAGGGAGGGGCGATTCTGTCTAGGAAAGGGTCGAGCCATAAGGAAGGATTGAATGACGTGGGAGAAGGGGGGATTGCTAAGGAACCACAATTCTAATGTCAATTACCAAAACAACCAACAACCATTCGATTGACAACAGTGACACCAGAAAAACGACATTGACATTTATGCTAGCACAGCCATATAAACAGTTTGGAAAAAAATCCAGTGTCTACTTTCGTTAGCCAGACTAGGGTTAGTATTTTTCTTATCTATTTGTGATGTAATGTTTACCTAAGAAGTGTAGATAAGTATTTCTGTTCAACGTTAACAGCGGCATAGTTTGCCGAATAAACTAGCTGGTTTATTACCAGCACATAGTTTTGTGCCATTTGCAGGCTTTTAATCCTTTTTTTGTAATTAAATTCCAGTCAATTAAAGTTTTGTAATTGGTTGTGTCGTAATTACTTGATTGTGGAAACTGTTGAAACTACAGGTACTATCGAGTAAAATAAATCCTTTGACATGTAATTAATAGGTTTCTTCGTTTTTTTGGTTTTAATTATTGGGCAGCTTATTCAATATACAGAAAGTCTCAGGTTTTAAAATTAATATAAATCAGAGCTGAGATTTTTTATCATAGTTAAAAAAAATACTTATTAAAATTTTTACGATTCATTTTATCAATTTAAAGACTTATTCACCGGATTTTATTAAGTTTAATCATAATATAAATTTAACTCATAATTTTAGTATCTTTACAGGCACGTGGTCTAAATTGACTAACACACTTTGGTTAAAAGTCTTTTCCTACTGAAAAAAAATAAGAATGAGCACCATAAGTATTTTTGTTATTTCATATATATTATTCTGAACGTAGGACAAATAAAAAAAGTCATGAAATAAATCATATAATTTATAAGTAAGAGAGAAAATTATTATTAATAATACAATACAATACATTGTCATATAAAGTTACACTTTGATTTAAATTTACAAAAACTGATTCAAATTAACGATATAATCTGATAACACGTTTATCCGAAGCACGCAAGGGTAAGCGGCGCCAGTTCGGCTAGCCCTCTGATCCAAGTTTTCTTTCGGTTATTCTAATTTGACTTTACTCACACGTGACGGTAAGTGACGAAACACTTAGATCTCAGAAGGTGTTGGCTCTAAATAAAACTGTTCCAAAACAGATTAAAGATAGCCAAATTCTTGGATTAGTCCTTCAGTGACGCGTTAATCGAAAAAACATAGGTTTATTGTAAATTATATGTATGCGGTGAAAAGCCAAATATAGAAATCTTTAATTGAACGTTTGTATACTTTTTTACTTAAGAGAAAACAAAGCCAAAAGATATAGCGGGCCCAGATGGCACTCAGGTGTCTCATATAAACGTATAGTAGTTAGCTGTTGCCAATTAATTTCAGGGCTAGTTCATCAGGTAATTTTTCTTCCGCAAACAAGGTATCGTTAAAAAAAATAAGAAAAAAATCTCGATATATTTATCACGACAAATAATGACAACGTGTCCATGTAAGTCCAGCTGGCGATATCGAAAGCAGTTTTACCAAAAAATAAATAACATTGGGTCAAATAGTAATATATAAATAAATTTATTTTCAAAAAGACAACTTTTAAGTATTTGTTTAAAATCTATTTAACCGTAATAAAGTCACATAATTAGGAAAAGCTGTATTTATAACAAATTAGCTAAATAGCACAAATATACAACGACTAAAAATAACTGTAGATGGTGGCATTTCTTGAATTACTTAAAATAGAGTTTCTGCAACTTCTGCAACAACATTTTATAGTCAATTATTTAAGATTACAATACCCGCTAAATAAATTTAGTGACAACAATAACGAAAGCTTTTATTTTCACTGAGCACAAAGAGCAATGATTGCAAAAAAATGTCGAAGCATCTCAACGACGACGTTCCAATTAAACCACCACAAACATCCTGTATAAGTCGAGATTATCGTATCGTTACAAGAATCGCAGTCCTGCTTAATCCCCTCACGCTGAATAAATTAAATAAAATCCCAATAAAAATAATAAATTAGAAATTTTTAACAATGCCAACTGACTAGTGTGTTTTTTCATTAATTTTGTCGCATATTCAATAGGGTTGTCGATATCCTTTTATTGGAAAATAATGTTTTTTTTTTATCAATTTTATTTAGTTATAACTCATGTTATGTCTATAATTATTTAGACTTTGAAACAAGCATATGAATACTTTATTTAATTATTTTCTCTTATTAAAAGTTCCGACTCGTCTAAAGAATTGTCTTACCACTGGCCATAGAAACATTCATTGAATCTCATGAGAGCTTACGATACGGTGCTGATTTAAGGGATGGTGAAAATTTTGTTTTACAAGTGATCGGACGAGCCGTTGCTGCAAGTTTATTTCAGAGTTTCAAAGTATGTACCTTCTAGTAATCCTTGCGTATACAAATATAGACCGATACTTTAATTGATGAGAATGAAAATTTAGTGATTGATGGATGGTAATTTAGTGGAACATACATCCGGGCAATAGTAACATTTGATACTAAGAACCCCGTAATTCGTTTTCATCGAGAAACTTTAGCCGCTGGTTAGATGGAGTGAACAGGAATTAGGGCGAGTAGCACCATCTCAGAGATAACAGGGCAATTCTACTTGTGATAAGAAAGTGATAATGAATTTTAGGCTTTTGTGATTCTGAGGCTTTTGGTATTAACTGTATTTTACTAGGTTACTTCAAAATGTTTTAAATAAGACGTCTTTTGTACTTCGGCTTTAACAAGGTGTTGATAGTTATTGAATAAGATATTACAGTAGACCAAGAGACAAAAAAAGCCGGCGGAAAAAAATCTTGACTCTCTTTTTCAGTCAGGATTATACGAATTAATACAAATAGGTACATAAAGTACAAATTGAACATGACATGAAAAAAAAACCAATACAAGACAGCTAATTGTGAGAGCCAATGTCATACCACAACCAAATTGCTTACATAGTAGGTGCATTGAGATATAGATGCACAACACGAACAACAGAACAAACTGGGAACAGAGTATTTAAACAAGAATAAAATAAAATAGTCATTGTATCATCAGCGAAACGACCTGGCACTGCTAGCAGCACCCGTTCACGAGTATAACGCAAGCACCAGCCATCACCCTCTTCAACCATATTTAAGGGAAGGGGGTGACCCGCTACCCGACGCTACCACTAGCCATGCCGCCTGAGGGAGCATGATGTTCTTGCTGTAGTCTTGACAAGAAAGTAAGTGAGTGGAACAGTCACCAGTATGCCATATGCACAGCCAAGTCGTAAACAAAATTAATAAGTAATTAGAAACTTTTAGAAATATCCTGTTGTGCTTAATCCCATGCCTTTTTGTCGTCTAAGTAATCTTTAGTTTTATAATAAGCTTTTCGAGATAGAGTGTCTTTAATGATTGTTTTAAATTTATTGAATGTCAGGCATTGAATTGACTTTGGAATTTTGTTATACATAGGTATATACGTACACATTCCCATAAATCATTTGCTGCTTTTAGCCAGCCTTAATTTGGAAAACGCTAACTTATGGTCGTTTCTAGTCTTTAAAGAGTAATTTTTATCATGATTATCTTTCCTAGTTTTGGATTTATTACTATTCTTATAAATATACATAATGTTTTCGTAAATATATGCAGCGATGCAAGGGTCAAGATACCAATCTCTTTAAACTTTTCTCGGAGAGATTCTCTATTTCCAAGTTTATACATTCCACGAATAGCCCTTTTCTACATTGTCAATATCTGCGGCATTGCCCGAAAGTAGAATGCTGTAGGACATTATACTATGAAAATAACTAAAATAAACCAGCTTCGCCGTATTAACATCAGTCAATGAACGAATTTTCTTTACCGCGAACGCTGCAGAACTAAGTCTACTCGCTAGCTGTGAGATATGGGCGCCCCATTGCAATTTAGAATCTAAGGTAATTCCAAAAAAAACAGTGTTATATACTAGATTCAACCTGTTCCCATTAAGACGCAGATCAGACTCAACTTGTCTCACATTTGGTGCAGAGAATTTTATACATTTAGTTTTTTTATCATTGAAAGCTAGATTATTTATATTGAACCACTGCACAAAATTTGAGAGAGCATTGTTTACATCGTCGTAGTTGATTTTCTGTCTAATCATTTTAAAAATTAATGCAAACAATACAATCTCGTGATTATTGCCTACCATATAGGGTAGATCATTTATATAGACTAGAAACAAAAATGGGCCCAGAATTGATCCTTGTGGCACTCCCATTCTCACAACCAACCCAGCCGACCTTTTCCAGTTTACCTCAAACTTCTGAATTCTATCACTTAGATATGAATTCAAAAGTTGGAGGTCAGTGCCTTTGATGCCGTAGTAGTGGAGTTTACTGGTGAGAGTGTCATACTGAACACAGTCAAATGCCTTAGACAGGTCACAAAATACACCTAGAGCATTCTGCAACCTCTCTCAGGCACCAGTGATTTCTTCAAATAGTACAACACCAGCAACAGTTGTTGAAAGGCTCTATGTAAATCCAAATTGTTTATTATGAAGTAAATTGTTGTAGGTGAAATGGGCCAAGAGTTGATTAAGAATATTTTTTTCATAAATTTTACTACATGTAGGTAGAATTGAAATTGGTCTAAAATTAGTAGGGTCTGTAGTGCTACCCGACTTAAATAAAGGAATAACCTTACTATGTTTCATTAAATCAGGAAACTCCCCACTAATAATACAGTTTTTAAATATTTCAACAAGGCAAGGAGCTATTACATCTATAATAGAATTTAATAATTCAACATATATGCCCCACAGATCAGTTGTCTTTTTAATATCAATTATCTTAAATGTTTTAATAATATCCCAGGTCTATGGGTTGGAACTTGAAAGACACCTTGCATTCACTCACATGATTTTTGAGCAATGATTCAGCCGCCACAGGTGATGAGTTTAGTGATTTAGTAGTTGAAACTGGAATTTCAGCAAAACAGTTCTCGAATGTCGTCGCAACATTTTCATTTACTTTAATGATTTTATTTTCAGTTACGAGTTTTATTTTCAGTTCAATTGCGATCCTTAACTTTTCCAGTTTCCTTATTAATTATGTTCCAAGTTGTTTTAGTCTCATTAGAACTATTTTTAATCTTATTTCTTAGACAAATGGATTTGGCTGCGGCACAAATTCTTTTGAATAATTTTGAGTAAACTCTAACATAGTTGCAAGAGCTTTCACTTTTGTTATATGATTTCTCATGATCTATATAATCTCTATAGGTGCTTTCTTCTAATATTTATATTTGTGGTAGCCCAATCACTGAAGGATTTACAATTGTTTAGAGAGACTTTTTCGGAATAAATACCCTCTTATATTGTTTATTTATTTTCAACACACTTACTCGTAAAGTGAGCGTTATTCTATTGAATTTAGAACTATAAACTGGGCTATAAGTCACGCGTGCATAATATATTATACCCTAGTGCATAATATAATGAATCCTACAAAGTTGAATTGTACCTTTGTGCAAATAACATGCGAGAAAACAGAGCATATTTTATTGGTCCGGGTTATTCACTAAATATTTTCAGAAACAACAAAGAGGTTTTATACTACTTTAAATCCATATACGTTTTTAAATGTTTGCGCCTTATATTAGTAAAATAAATTTGTATATTAAACAAATTATTCATAATTTACAATCATTTGTCATAAAATATTAAAATATTTGCATTTACCACTCCTAATTAAACATTTTCACTTAAAATAGGCTGTATATGCTATACAGACATTGACACATTTGACGGAAAAAAAACCTACGTGCATGCGCGAGGTTCGGCGCCATTTTTCAATCACAATTCACAGCTTTGTTATCAAGTGTGTTACTTTATGACCACGTATGTCTAGCTTTTATTCACAAGTGTGTTGGAAAACGTTGTATGTAACTCGTGAGCGTTGCTAATTACAGTCTCGGCTCATTATTAAGCCCTCGCCTGCGGCTCGGGCTCAAATCACAGCCTCGACTGTAATTAGCAACTTAGCTCACTTGTTACATAATATACTATAAACAACTTAAATTACTGTATTGTAAATTTACATTATTGGAGTGGGCTATATGAGGCATATTGTTAATAATAAATCTCTCCAAACGCTTTTTATTGACTAGAACAACTGACTGGAAAATAAAAGCCAGGTTATTTTACTCTTCTAGTTAATATCAAGATCTGTAAATCATAAATTACTCTCAAACATTTTTGAGTTATGTCCTTAAAAAGCTCTATATGCTTGAACTTAACCCGCCATTGACCACTCTCTCACCTATGGTAAGTGAAGATATGCTCTAAGTTACCAGCACACGGGTCAAGGAAAGAACTGGTTCTACATAAAATTGTACTGTAACACACTGCCTGAACGGTGATTTTTGGCAAAGTCTATATTTAGGATTAGTACTAGCCAGGCAAACCCTTCTGGGGTCCTACCATCAAGTAGGGTCACTCGGATTAATAGCCTTTTACAGCTCACTTATCCTGAAGTAGTAGAAGCGGTAATTCAAATGTGGCTTCTTTACAACATTTATTTCTCATAACTTACCGAACTGAAAAAACCTACCAGGAATGTAATCAAACTTATGACTGAGGTGGCAATAGCCAAAACTCTAAAGTATGGCTTACACAAACAATATTCTGTAATTAATTCGATGGCAACCCTGTCATTCGGTTGGTACCGGTAATGAACGCGAGGGTGTGCTTTTGTGTTCCATATTAATTTTATGCAGTTTAATGACTTAACATTCCACAAAAATAAATACCATGATTTAAACACAAGTGCTTCACATATCCTTATTGTTTAAATGACAATTATTGCGTAAATAATTTCAGTAGGATTTACATTTTGAATCTTCGAGCGTTGGTATGACGGCTTCTCAGGCTATTCCTAGATAAACCTTTACCACTGACGTCGACTTCCGAAATGTTATTTATAGTACTGTTAGTAATAAGATAGGTGATAATGGAAATGAATATTAAAATTAGGTATATAAGTTTCCTCTATAAAATGTTATCGATTAGGTATATGCTGTTGTTGTAAAAAAACGTTAAATGTTGATATTAAGAAAGTTATTTTATTCATCAGCATCTATTCGGTTGTATTGCAAAGCCGGCCATTTAATTTATCTTTACTGGATCATAAATTTCAATTAGTTATAGAAGTAAAATTAATTTTGAATGTTGCTGAAGTATAAACATACCTCTCATTTGTAAGGGTCAGGTAGGTACTTCTGAAGGATCGATGAAACCTAAAAAGGTTAGTCGAAAGTTTCCCAAGCGCGTAATCTGACTTCATTAAAATGTAGTAGACAAGTAATCACATTTGAATTTTCACCAAAATTTTGAATATCTTTTATTATTAATCCTATCCGATATATTTTTACGTCAGCCTCGGTTAGTGCGTGTTGGTCGAATGTGTGCTTGAGAGATCCTGGGTTCGTATACCAGCCGGATTGCAAGTTGGATAGTTTAACTTATTCATTTCAATATAGTTAAAATCAGTTTCATAGCAATTCTTATTCAATAAGAAATTTTGCTTAACGCTTACTTTGAAATTATCTTTATTGTGTAGATTACGTTATCCCACCAATAAGACGTTATAAATCGACACGCTAATTTTATACTGACAATATTCCGTCGTCCGCCAAGGACGGCAGTAGGTATATTGCATATTGGCATATTGGTCAGGTCGAGCGGCTTAATATATTCACAAACAAACTTAATAATATAAATGTATGCATCTCGTATGTCAACGCATGTACACTGGTATTTGTATTTTGTGATGCAGGCCAAGACAATGATCGTACAAATAGGGGTTTGTCACGCGATGTGCCTAATCAGAGATCGAACATGTATCAGCGCTACTCGACAAACTTTATTTATGCGCTAGCAATAGCAGGCGACCGTTTTTATTGCGGTTCACCACCACCTATAATTCATACGACAGCAAGAGTTCAGAACAGCATGCAATAGTTGAGAATAACATTGTCAAGTGACAGTCGGTACTACAGTACAAGCTTTAGAAACATCGCGAAAGTTTGGCGACATAGAGGGTATTTATTTATTGTTAGGATGTGGACAAGTTGAGCATTCTGAAATATTTTGTTTTCTTTTACTGTTTATCATTATTAAACATTTAATTAATTTACTTAATTATTTAATTAATTAATTTAGGTTAAAAAGAGTAAGGCGTGCAAAAAAGACTATATTTTTAATGTGATGGTTTTTGTTCACTTTCATTGGAATCATTAGTGACGATAGGGCCGCAAATGAGCAGAGGATTAGAAGACAAGAGGAGGACTATAAATCAAAACAGTTTATTGTGTTATTGTGTGATAAAAATAATACTTCGTCGCATCATTTACTTTGGACTAATAAGGACTATTTGATTAATAACACACTACTTACGTAAAAACATTTCACAAATTATAATAAGGTAAAATATGAAATTAAATATGACAGACATTTAAATTAAAATCATTTTGCCTGTTAGTAGGTGAACCTTCCACAACAATTCAAATTGTGACAGTCAAATTATTCGAAAAATGGCCTCAGTACACTAATGTGAAATAAAATTGAATAAAATCTGTGAAATAAAATTTATCACAAAAGGTATTAAATATGGAAATGTGGACTGTAAAGTTCATTGTAGATAATATTTAATAAATACGATTTCAGTTTGAAGCTGAAATGAATTTGCGATGTGGCGATCGAGGTAAAAGAAGTGTCTGTATTATTTTATTTAAAAATCTGTATTCTGATATTAATGTGCCTTCAGCATACAGATCTTTTTTATTTCATTTTTATTTTCATTTTTATTTTTATTTCATTTTCTAATAATCGTCCGTGAGTGAGGATTCAAAAGATTCTCTTTTTTCCATAACTTGTTCGATTACTCGTTATATAAATGTTGTGCACACATAGCTTATATAATCTTTGACTGACAGAAAACTAACGCATTTCTTTTAGTAAGAAGTTTCGGCTCGTAAACTGATTTAACGCCAATATTCAATTAATTGGACCTAAAAGGTCTACCACCAGCTTAATTTAAGGCCCTACTTATAAAACTGTAAATTTTTTTGCAGTTAGTACTTTATTGAATTAAAACGCTTGTATATAAGAACCTCGTTTGATTTCCAGTCACTGTAATCTGTTTTATAAAACAAACCATAATATGGGGCCAGTCTTTATTTAAGGTAATAAAACTCACGATTGGACCTAAAGCTCACCTGTATGTACTTAGTTATGAGAATGAAGATAGAATTCATGAATTCACAAAGGAATACAAATTCACTGCTTGAACATATCAACACACTCACTAGAAAACCTTCACAATTAAAACTTCTACCACGACGTTATCTTAAGAGTTAACCATGTACACCCAACTAGATAAGACTTACGGGACTTACATACGAGTAGTATGCAGATAGCTAGCATTATGGTTTTGGGTTGTGCTTAATGTAGAATCGCCATTAATTTTGCTAATAGAAAAATTGGGAAAATTTGTGTGATAGGCATTTATAGGCATATAGACATCTTGTAGGCATTTAGACTCGTTTTAGTTTTACTAAGGGTATACAGGGTTTTGAGGTGAAGATTATTTTCTACAATAAATTTAATACTACGGTTAAATTAAATTATTTTTACTTGCTTACACGACGTCTTGCCTTCAGGCTCACTTATTTCAATGGATGTAAAACATATTAACACAAGTAAAAAATCTTAGTAACACGTTATAAAATACGTAATCAAAAGTAATAGTGATTGTGTAGTTTTACTGCATTAATATATACGTACAATTACTTACTTATATTCACAGTGTATCGTGTTTTAACTCTTAATGCATGATTACGCGATCCACCCACTAGAGTCGGCGAGTATCATTGGCTCTCCAGAACAGTCGCCGCCTCCACTCATGATCGAGTAGTAACAACTCGATTGAGTCAATAAACCAGTCTCTTGGTCCATTGTCCAAGCACCATTATGCCGTAAAGACGGTTAACGCCCAGCGTCATAGATCTTATGTGTGACAAAACGTATGCGCATCCTCATTAACACTATAACTTATGTTAAGAACTTCTTCACTGTTTTTATTATCACTACCAATTTAAAAATATATGAGATAACATTATGAAAGAAGAATCTCATTAAAAAACATTTGTATGTTAACATGTTTTTTAAATCTCGAATTTTAAGTTATACCTACCAATAAAAGTGTATAGCAAATCTACTTAATTTGTTTTTGATTCCAAAAGATTATCTTGATTCAGCTTCAAGATAAGTAAAATATGTCCACATCAAGGATTCCGCTTTTAATAATGAAGCCTCCATTGGTATTTTATTTATATCAGTGTTTGTTATTAAATTGGAGTTCGTTGCACATTCAGCGACGTGACTTGATCGCGACGCAGTCTTTGCAAAATGTTCGTTAAACGATTGACAATAAGGGAGTAGCGACGAGGCATAATGTGGAGAGCGTGAAAAGTGGCGCCGGTGTGAGGATCAGGGGCGTGCGGCGGGTGGAGAGGGGTGTAGCGCCTTCGAGTTAATACAACCACCGATCGACGCCGTCGCCCGTGCTTTGCCTATAACAAAAAGTCAAAGTCGGTAACAGGCAGGCGACAACCACACAGACTCGCCTCTGCCTTGCCGCGGATAAAATCGACATAGAATAAAAGAAAAATACAAAAGTCATTCATTGTTCTCATAAAATGAATGTGCTGCGAGTTGAATGTGAGAGTTTTTGTGAAAATATTCTCATACTTTTAAATGGGATCTCGTGTGGCGCCTCCTAATGATTCGTCCTTTTTGCGCCGTCCGCGCCTTGACCGGACGTTCTCAGCGACTCTAGTCTTTTGGCGTGTCCGCGCATATCACCAATTTGGTCTTTTTGCTCCTCTGTTTCAGATGTAAATTAAACAGTTTTGGCCGGCATTGTTTTCAAAACTGGCAATGAATTGCATAGGACAACTTTCTATGTTTACCGATTTAACACTTGTTTCGCTTCACTTTAATTAGACGAACTTAACAGGTAATTTTTGTCCGAGTAATTGCTTTATAATTTAAAAAGAACATAGGTATTCAATTAGAAGAAGCTTCTAGAGCATCAGATCTGTCACGCTAAACAAAATGGTATTTTTGCCACCTTACCACATAACTACGGAAAATAAATATTTATACAATTTGGAACGTGACAAAATTTACTTCACCTAACATTTCATTTAAATTTATTTTTAAAGTAGTTAAACAGCGTAGCCGCGAAGAACACGTATTATATGTTCGCTGATCTACGGGTTCTCGATGAAAGAAATGGTAAATAAATAATAAAAGCAGCGCATGCCTAAGAATCGTGACAGCTACTCTTTCACTAATGGAATGGGTTCATTCGAGTTCATAATGCTATTTAGAAGTGTAAATGTAGTTTCAAAGGTAGCTTAAATTTTTCAGGTTGCTATCATATTATTATTAATTTTTTAAATAAGATAGTTTATTTCTTAAATGGCAGTTGGTCCAGCGTTATTACTGAAAGTAAACGGCGTCTTCTGCTTGTTTCGAGTATGTTACATTTCGAGTAATCATTTAGATTGCGCAACTGTTCTTACATAATTACACTCCCATTTCAGTAGAATACATTTCAACCGACTTCCAAAAAAGGAGGAGGTTCTCAATTCGTATGTTTTTTTTTATGTCTTTGCTATACGATATTTCGGACAATTATGAATTGATTTTGAAAACTCTTATTTCATATGATAGAGGATACTTCATTATTGGTACCTGTACAGGGAAGCAGCTGTACAATAGGTCTCTATGTTACTAGGTTATGATGCCACTTGAAATGTCGAGTAATCGACTTTTAATGTAGGTTATTATAACGCTAACTAATAACTTACAAATTTATGCTTATATTTATAGTTTACCTTTAAGATTAAATAATGAATAAAGTTCAGTGTTAGATCGACTATCTTTGGGTTTGTTTCTTACCATCCCTCATCTCTCACTCATCACATCACTGTAGAAACCCACTACAGTAAATGGTCCTTCGAGCCGATTATATGAAGACTACAGTAATTGGCCCTTCGAGCATCGAAGTAAATGATCGTCATAATCGAAGAATACAGTAATTGGTCCTTCGAGCGAACAGTACCAGCAGTCCCACTTGACTAAGTTTCTGGTAATTATTTCTTTCGAACATTGTTGGCGATTCGGTTTTACTGGCTTCTCACCAGCGAGATCCCCCAGTTAAAATTGAGAAGGCGCATAACAACAATTTAGAGAGAGTGATTACCTGGAACTCCGGGACCGCAAGGAAGGATATTCACCTGGAAAACATTCGACGGCGAGATATCCAGTCAACTACTTGCCATCAGCTGCAAGAAATACAGTCGTACTATAGACTATTCGTCGAGTGAACGGACAAGACAAGTTAACGAAGACCAGAACCTGCCCCTGTCTCTCAACGAAGCCGCGACTTAAAACCACAATCGAAGACTACCGTGAACTACGTCGAACCTGTGAAACTCCATCGAACATTTGGGGTATGTACAGCAAGACACAGTGGATTAACGCTTACACTACTTTGTGTTCCTAGTGGATCCGTACGAATGCGAATCGGTTTTTCTGGCTTCTCACAAGCGAGATCCCCCAGTTAAAATTGAGAAGGTGCGAAAAGTCGTGCTGGGTTCACGAAGACATAGAGTAAAATTGACCACTGCGTATCCACATATACTGAGAAAAAGATCAGTATTTATTGAGTGACATATCAGTTACATAAAGCTCAAGCGACGTCCAGCGTACCTACATAAACTCTCTGCTTCCTAAGAGGTTTAACGCTACACACGTGAACAAAATGGAGAGCCTTCTTCAGCGACAACAAGAAATCATTGAAGCTATCAAGAAGGTAGAAAGAAACTTCAGTAAAGATTCTCAAAGCCGGAAGACTCGTTCATACTTGGATGAAAGACTCGACTCAATTGACAGACTATGGGGAGAGTTCCAAGTCAACAACCATAAATTATCCGACTTTGAGAATGACAAAGAACCTTATTTCATTGAAAACCAGTTTCAACAAGCAAGAGTATACTTTGATGCAGTGCGTAACAAAATCGCGTCATTTGCTCCAATAATCGAGACCTTTCAACTAACTCCAACCAGACGAGAAGAGAAGTCTAGGATTCAGTCAGATTCCGATCAGAGAGAGGCTTCTACGTCGAGAGGGCGACCTATACCCCCGACGCCAATAACAACACTCCAAGGGCCGGTAGCTGAGCTGCTATCCCTACAACGAACCAACTTTAGAGCGTATCTACGGATAGTAAACAGCTTAAAAGTTGATGAGATGCGTGACAAATGGGAACTCGAAGATGAGCTACGCAGCATCCAAACACGGTGGAATGCAATCGACGCTCTGCACCTCAAGATTGACAATATTTTACAAGGCTCCGATTACAATTATGATGAAGAGTTCCTCAAGTACGAAAAATCATTCAAGGAGGTGAAAAGAGCCCTTAACCTCCAGCTAGCCTCTACGGCGCATCTTCAACAAGCAACCCCACACGTCGACATCCCAATATTCACGGGGAAATACACTCAGTGGCCTACATTCTATGACCTCTTTGTAGAGACCATACATAATAACAAAAGCCTGACCAACGCACAAAAAATGCAACATTTGAAAGGACGGCTGAGAGGAGATGCTGAGCGACTAATTCAGCACTTACACATTTCAACCGAAAACTATGAAACAGCATGGGAGATTATAACTCACAGATATAATAACCCTCAACTGTTGTTTACTAAGCAGATTGAAATATTTATAAATCAACCTGTCGCGCATAAGCAATCGGCACATGAGATAAGACGACTCTATGACACGACTAGAGAGTGCATCTTTGCGATACAGAATCTAGGTATAGATACAAGTACCTGGGACCCGTTATTAGTACATCTCATTGCCAAAAAATTAGATAGTGAGACGTACAGCAACTACAAGGAAGCGCGAAAGTCTCCACGGGATTTACCGTCGCTATCTGAACTTATGAATTTTCTCGAAGACAAATTCAATGCTTTGGAGCCCATAAGCAAGAAAGATAAAGAGATTATGGCACCTTTTTACAAGTCTGATCTACATAAAACCGTTAATAGCAAGCCGTTTAAACATCTTCAACCACGACTTGGGGGTCATCGTTTTGGAAAACCTCAAAATCGAGAATATCAAGCTGCCGCCACTTGTACTACAAGGTGCCCACTTTGTAACAAAGGTCATCTATTGTACAAATGCAGCAAATTCTATAAATTGAGTTCAGACGACAGACTGATGACCGTCATAAAATTGAGTGTATGCAACAATTGTTTATACCCACACAACGATAATATATGTACATCGACGAAAAAATGCAGAGTTTGTGAAAAAGGCCATAACACAATGTTACATGAAGCGTATGCGAATTTAAACAATGTAAAGCAACCGAATGAGACTGATCGTCAAAAACTTCCAGTGGCTATAGTCTTAATGATTTGATGAAACGGGGTCCTAACCTTCAAAAGGATCTCCAGCATCTCATCTTAGTATGGCGGCAGCACAAGTACGTCATAACAGCAGATATTGAACGCATGTTTTGCAGAATTTTTTTGAGAGAGTCCGATCAAAAGCTTCAAAAAATCGTATGGAGAAACTCGCAGGAAGTACCTTTGACAGAATACCAACTCCGAACAATCAGTTTCGGGACAAAGGCAGCACCTTATCTTGCTATGCGTACTCTGAGGCAGTTGGCTATGGACGACGCACACAAGTTTCCCTTAGCTGCTGTGACCTTGATGACGTCGTTTTATATGGATGATCTGTTGGCAGGTTGTGATAAAATCTCCGAAGCCAAAAGACTACAACAAGAAATTATAGAGATACTAGCAGGAGCTGGAATGAACATACGCAAATGGTCTAGTAACTCCGATGAACTCACAAAGGATCTATCGGCTGACCAGCGTGACATGCCCCTCCACTTTAAGTGTTCTGAAGATCGGAAGACATTGGGGCTACAGTGGAACCCCTCATCCGACTCTTTCTCTTTTCAAAATAAATTCGAAGATGACACAGGGGACGCTATTATTACTAAACGTCAACTATTATCAAAAATATCGAAGATATTTGATCCCTTGGGTTGGCTTTCTCCGATCACGATAAGGGCTAAGTTATTATTTCAACGTACGTGGACAGAAGAAACAGCTGATTGGGATAAACCACTTACTGAAAATATTAACAAAGAGTGGATTCGACTAAGAAATGACATGCAAAAGATAAATACATTCAAAATCCCACGCTACTTGGGTGGTAAAGACTATATTATTCATGGCTTTTCTGATGCATCTGAGAAAGGATACAGTTGTGTAATTTACGTAGTCACAAAAAATCCTTACGGCGAATCCACATCAACACTAGTGATCGCAAAAACAAAGCTAGCACCTTTTAAAAATAAATTGACTCTTCCAAAACTAGAGCTTTGTGGAGCGCTTTTACTATCACGCCTCATTAAGAAAGTAAAAGAAACCTTTAAACAAAATACTCAGGTCTACGCGTGGACCGATTCCATGGTGGTGCTTGGTTGGCTTCATGGAGATGTCAATAGATGGAAACAGTTTGTGGCCAACAGAGTTCGTACAATACTTAGCATCATCCCATCATCGTCTTGGCACCACGTCCGATCTGAAGAAAACGCTGCAGACTGCGCTACCAGGGGTCTCACTTCGTCACAACTGGCTCAGCATTCCTTGTGGTGGCGTGGACCGTCATGGCTACCGACATTAGATCCAAACAGGATCATTAAAAATAAATATGAAGTACCACTAATAGAAACAAAGAAAATCCACGTGAATGCAGTAGTATGTTATAAAAATCAGCTATTTATAAAACTACTAAATGAATGTAGTTCAATTCGACGTATAACAACAACAATATGCTGGCTATCACGTTTTGTGCAGTGGTTGCATAATAAAAAGACTACACAACTTAACCATTTAACAGCCTCTGAAATGCAAACTTCGCTTAATTTGATTATCAAGGCTACGCAATCTATCGAGTTTGAAGACGATTTATTTTATTTGAAGGCACACGGAAAATTAAAAAGGGAAAGTAAATTAGCGAGTCTATGTGCATACATAGACCCCAGGGATGATCTGCTGAAAGTCGGAGGGCGATTGAATAACTCCATGCTCAGTCAATCTGCTAAGCACCCTATTATTTTACCTAGTAACAGCAAGCTCACCGAACTCGTAATAAATCAAGCTCACTCTGTCACGCTACACGGTGGACCGAGCTTAACGTTATCGTATATTCGAGAGAAATACTGGATAATCAGCGGTCTTCGTTCTGTAAAAAGGGAACTCCGGAAGTGCGTGACTTGTCGGCGCTACAGAGAAGAGAAAAGAACACAAATTATGGCCGATCTACCAGAGCCCCGTGTCACTCCTTCACGCCCGTTCACTCATACCGGGGTTGATTTCACCGGACATTTTGACATCAGAGCCAACAAAGGCCGCGGCGTGCGAACCCATAAGGGTTATGTTGCAGTGTTCGTATGCCTATCAACAAAGGCAGTTCACTTAGAGTTGGTTTCTGATCTCTCTACGCCGGGATTCCTAGCCGCATTCAGACGTTTTTGTGCTAGAAGAGGAGCTCCAAAACATATGTATAGCGATCAGGGACGAAATTTCATCGGAGCTAGCAAACTATTGAAGAAAGAGTACGCTGAGATAATTCAAACTCTCGATGTTCACGCTCTTAACAGTATCGGAGACTACGATATTCGGTGGCATTTTAACGCCCCAGCTAACCCATCTGCAGGAGGATTATGGGAAGCGGCAGTTAAAAGCTTCAAATACCACCTTAAGAGAGTAATCGGCGAGCAGAAACTCACGTATGAAGAGTTTATTACGATACTTCATCAAATTGAAGCCTGCCTTAACTCTCGGCCTCTAATTGTTTTGAGTGAAAGCCCAGATGATGAATATCTATCTCCAGGACACTTCATTATTGGTGGCCCACTAGTATCCAGACCACAGACGGACCCCGGTCACATGAGCTTGACCACCAGATGGCAGATGATGCAAGATATAAACAAACAATTTTGGAAGAAATGGTCTATTGATTATTTACAACAATTGCAAGTTCGAACTAAGTGGAGGACACCCACAAAAAACATCGAAATTGATGACATCGTTTTGATAAAGGAGGAAAACCTGCCCCCAGGTAAATGGTCGATGGGCAGAGTAGTGGATGTACACCCTAATAAGGATGGATACGTTCGAGTTGTATCCATAAAAACTAAAAACGGGATCTTAATGAGGCCTATTACGAAGCTATCAATGCTACCCGTAAAAGATGAATACCCTCAACCACCTTTACGTGACGCGCATTCATCGACTACTGTTGACGTCATCACTGCCCGACGAAGTCACGATAACCAGTGTTAACAAGGAGGCTTTCGAGTTGGACAAGGTTATCAGCCTACCTCAAACTTCATTTTCGTTCGAATTTAGTTTAGTTACAGTGCATACAACCTACAAAAGGACTTGCTGCTTACTCTAACAGAAACAGATGTTCAGCGCTGTGTACACATACAAACAAACACAATATTATGCTCTATAAATAAACCTATTAATTAATTACAATTGACTCATTCAATTTGTAACGTGAGCATTCATAACAAAACAATGTGTAGCGCAAAGACGACGCCGTGCCACGAGCGATGGATCAAATTACACCGCGATAACAGGTGGTATTCACTGGCTGTGGGAAATGCGTAGTGCGCATATTTTGCCCTGACGTTGGAATGGTTATAAAGTCATTGACTGGAAACGGCCTTCTAGACATTGGACCAGGCTGTAAAGAGTGACACGTTCTCTATTACAGGTCACAATAACTATTTGAGCCGCGCCCAGGTTCAAGGTGAGATTCCTATATTGCCAGAGATATCGATATTAAACTCAATATTGAACTCCTCACTTTATACTCCAATCTTTCAACAACCTAATCCACAAGATCACCAGGAAACATGGCGCCGTATGCAAAACCAGATAAACTACATCAAAGAGCAAGAAGGTGTCACCCTCAGCGTACACGATGTTCATCAATATTCAGTTCTCTATAGCATATTGGGACTGATAATAGTCACTGGAGCCGTTTGCTTAGTCATGCGACGGCGCAAAAGCAAGAGAGCCCTGGAAATGAGATCGCCGAGCTCTACTGAACCTCCGATCCAGATGGCGGTGATCGCGACCAGCGACGGACAGGCGACGGCCACTTATGCAGTACCCCGTCCGCGAGCCGTACGATTGGATATCCCGGCTACGAATATAGTTTAAACTTAGAATAGAGATAATGAAATATTTAAGATTTTAGAATAATATGTCGTGTAAAATACATAAGTTTTCAATTTCAATTAAGTTTGTTTAAGTATGTTGATTTCTTGTAAAATTTTATGTTGTGATAATTTAACCTTGTCTTATATCCATTTCTTTTGAGTGGGCAGAATGTACAGGGAAGCAGCTGTACAATAGGTCTCTATGTTACTAGGTTATGATGCCACTTGAAATGTCGAGTAATCGACTTTTAATGTAGGTTATTATAACGCTAACTAATAACTTACAAATTTATGCTTATATTTATAGTTTACCTTTAAGATTAAATAATGAATAAAGTTCAGTGTTAGATCGACTATCTTTGGGTTTGTTTCTTACCATCCCTCATCTCTCACTCATCACATCACTGTAGAAACCCACTACAGTACCATATAAATTTGATCGAAATCGGTTAAGAACTTCTTTGAAAATTTGAAATAAAAATAAAATGTATAAATTTGGAGAATGTTTACGTTGATGGCATTATAACTCAGCCAAAGTTTTAACGTGAAGTTGGTTTTTTAATGCTCTGCATTCGTTTGATTATAGTTAGAACAATTTCGCAGTAGTTTAGTATTATTGATTAAGCCCAAGGATCTGTTTTCTGAGCTTAAACTGAAATGTCAAATTCAAGACCACGGTAAATTTTAATTCTTTTCACACTACGGTGAAAAATTCGGTCATATAAATGCAGTTTTTCCATTGTTACATAGATTAAGTAACAAGGGATAAATTTATCTATTTCCGTATTTAAGATAGATTATTATTGGTAAAAAGTCAGAATTATGTCTCAAATAAAAATATGCGACTATTTATTCCATCAATACCCATCGTTGAATCTCCACCGATATATTTTTCCCAGAAATAACTGAAATCCTCAACCATATGTTTTTGTGTCTTCATTATTTATACTTTAATAGGATTATTTGAAAATTTGAAACTAAAATCAATACAAAGACTTTTTAAACATCATAGTAATATCGAAATTACAATATATTTATCTCATTCCTTCAAATAAAAAGTGGCACTAATGAACTTGTCTTTTCACTTCCTTCTTTGGGATCGCGGTTCGATGACTTCCGTTAGATCTTTTTTCACTAAACTTTTTCATTATTTCATGAAAACATTTTGGAGATTCAGTGAATTGGGAATTTCCTTCGATATAGCAACATTTAGCTTATTGTGCCACTCTTCCGAAAATGGGGTTCTGTGCTTCTCTTCGTGAACACGTGGTATATGTTTTATAAAATCTTCTCTTTTCCATTGGCTTTACGTCAGCTTTACGTATATCTGCGAAAACTGACATTGTTTTGATCATCTGGGCTTTGGCTGGCAATGGTTAAGCTAACTATGAGCCTTATCAACAAGTTTAAAGTCACTCAGCGGGGAATGGAAAGGATAGGTAATGGTCAGTGGTTCCCTGTGATATCGGCTCAGATATGGGAAGATTTACAGGCAAACTAAAGTTATCGACATAGCCAGAAAAATTGTTAAACTGAAGTGGCAATTGGCACAACACTTAGTTTACGATCGAATTGCCGTTGGGGCAGTAAAATTCTTGAGTGGTGACCAGCGCGGGCAGGCCCCCAGGGTGGACCGGTCATCTGATCAATATTGCCGGTAAAAGCTGGGTGTGAGAAGTGCAAGTCCAATCAGTTTAAATAAGGTTGCAGTAATCATTTTCAGCAGTCAGCGTCTCCTGGATAATAGATTGACTAAGAGTTGTCTAATGTTTTGCCATACTACCCAACGCAATGCCAACTTGCGGCCATAAACCGTACAAATTTGTACGGCCATGCGATCCAGCCTATTATACCGCCTTGGTAAGATAGCAACACCTCTCAAAGAGTTTGTGACACCTTTACCTTAAAACGCGTCCCAACGCTTAAAACGCGTTCAAAACAGACACGTCCGCCCAGCGCCCACACAGCATCTGTCCAGCGCAAGCCACAGCTCATTACTCTCACATGTTGGACGCGGGTGAAACGTGTATTTGGAACGCTTACTCTTTGTCAATCTGGATGCAATCTAAACGGAGACAGAAAACCGTATGAGTGACTATTGACCATCAGTTCATTCCGATTGTTCTTAAGCCCTAAAAAGTCTACAAAAATTAAGACAGGCTTCACACAATGTCCCCGAACAGTTTGATCACTGATCAACAACTGATGTTCGGTAACTGGTAATCTGGCAGTCTTTGCACTATTTGCGTAGTCGTTATATTATTAGGTTGTCTTTAAATGAAAACGCATCCACGACTCAAATGCCGTTCTGAAACATCTCCCATGACTTCAAACCATGTTCATAGTCTAGAAATTTTGTCTACCTCGTAAAGCCTTAGCAACAACACTTCCATCATGTCTACAGATCTAATAATGCCTTCTCTTGCTGCTCGTAGATATCAACGTAACTTAACGAAAAAAAACAAGCCCTCATATAAAAAAATATTTCGCATTGTCGTATTCAACTCCAAATAGTTTCCAAGGTAGATAATTAGACAATCCTACCATTAATAGAAAGGTTAAAGTTTATTAGGATGGACAGATAATTATAATTCTTCAAATTAAAACGGCAGGACAGTTTAAATTTAGAGGAAAAATATGTGTATAAAATATCTTAGCGGAAAAAGATTGTTCTATGGTGATATTAATAATCATTTTTTTAATAATCATTTTATTTCATTATCATAAAGCACATTTGAAAATATGGGACAAGAGCCCCCTTTTAAGCTCAAAGAGCCTGTGCCAGGAGACTCTGACATATTCCCACGGATCAGGGATAAACTGTTTTATTCCTGTAGTTTTTCTTATTCTATGATTGTTTATTAGAAGTTGGTCTTAAGATGAACAATAAATTGGTATCATGGATACTTTACGACTTTTTAGAAGCAAACACGTTTTTAATTCAAATGAGGATTTCTTTCATTTGTCCGGCGAAACCAAAATATTTAGTGATTCTTTAACGATGATTCATGCTAACTACTTAGAGCTTTTTAGACATATTTATATTCTTGTCCTATTGTTCTTTTTTCATAGGTATTGAAATTTGTGAATGAGTGAAACGTGTCCTCCGAATCACGGAAATTGTTTTAATATCCATCCTTGTATGGCCGGGTTGAACGAGACATCACCAAGACATCGATCGCAGGTTGGTGCTTTAACTACGCAGAAGGACGCTGCTGTCTAGTTTGCTGTCATAACTACAACTAAAGACTAAAGATGGGATAATACATTTGTGAGGTGACACCAAACACCTTGTACTTGCCAAATAATATATACAGTAATCTAGTGCCATGAAAAAGTACTATATTCGTATACCAAGGTATATTTCACACAGATGTTGCCATATTTCAATGCAAAAAATAACTGTTTTTGGCAAAAAGAATGCAGAAAATAAACTTTCAACTTTACAAACCATGACTAAAATAAATTAAAATCTAAGGAAAGGCTGTTTGCTTTCGTGACACATAAAAGCTCTCTAAATCAATAAATATTTAACCCTTAGCTGTAATAAAGTTGAGAAATTCAATAATCATAATTTTCATAAAAGTTTCTATTACGCCATTGCGTTTTTGCTTTCTCATAATAATAATTTACAATTCCGCTATCTGGTAGTTAGTGACATAATGTAACGGAGTCAAGTTGCGTGCCAGGAATAAGTTTGTCAAATGAAAAGTTCAAACCTGTTGTCCCAATTCTCATTGAGATATAGAACTGTTATTATTTTTGTTGTATTTATGGTTTTGATGTCAGAGGTACAACTCCGTTTCATGTTAAGTGAGTTTGTCCTTAGATAATTGAAATTTGAAAAAAATACGCATGTTGTTATATGAAAAAAAAAGTGTTCTTACTTTTCTGAAGTGATAAAGGCAAGTCCAATTTATGTTTTCATAAATTTACAGGTAGGTTACCTAGATAAAAATATAGTAGTAGGAAAGATGTTTTTTGACCTCATATAAAAGAAATTGTGCTTTTTAAACTTGATTCAATTAGAAAAATACATTCAGTAAGTTGACTAATACATTTTTTCTAACAACTTTATCATCGTCAGTGTAAGAGTATTTTTGGTATAATCACAGACGAAACACATCTCACTTTCATAATGACGGAAAGGTTATGCTAAGCGGAAACTACGAGTTCAACCAAATTGTCGAAATTGGGCAGATTTTCCGTCATCTGACGAAAAAAGTATAAACTATTACTCGGCGGAATAAAGTTGTTTTTTCATTATTTATAAATGTATGATAATGACGAAGAAGGACAATAAACTAGAGACAACCTTGGATCTGTCGATCAATGCTTTATTCATTAGATAACTTTATATGACCATTCAAAAATCCGGCCATTGGAAAATAAACTTTAACATATAAAAGGATTGCCAAACTAAAGTGTAAGAAGATTGATTCTAAAATTGTGAAAGATTGCCGAGTGGCCGTCGTTACCGAAACGTGGACAGAAGCTCGAAGCGTATTCAAGATACCTAATATAAGTACTTATAGTGACGCTTTGTCCAGCAGTGTACGGTTTTAGGTGGATGTGGATAATGATTTAATCTCAGGTCTATTAATATTCTTAAATGTTCCATTGTATGTGAATCCTTTTCAAAGCACAGCATTTCCCAAAAAATACTTAAAAGCAGCGGTAGCATTCATCAACGTTTAGAAGGTAAAAATTCTCCCACGTAAACGGTAGCCCATTATAATGTCTAAGATTCTTGCCGAAAGTGGTTGTTGAATTGCTTACCGTGTTGCCATTTTAATACATTGCCAACTCCCACTTTAATATGTGGATAAAAAACGTGCTTACAAAAAATAGGCGCCACTAAGAAGATCCATGCTTCGGTATGGACATTAAACTTTAAACAATACCCTCGACTGCCTCCAGAAGAAATCTAAATATAGACATACACTTTATTTTAAATCAGCATTTACTTGCATTTACCTATTATAACGACTCTTTTAATTAAATTCTGTGTTAGAAAAAGTATTGTGTCGAAGTTGTCGATGTCGATACTAACACTTCTATATCACATACTTTTGTATCATAAGCCATACGGTCTCTACAAGCTTTTTTTTTTATCGGGAAACACTAATATAGTTGGGGTGTTATTATAAATACTTTAAGAGAGTATGGAAACGGTTTTTTTTGTCAAATTATACCTAACTAATCTTTACTCCAGAACTTATAACAAGTACGAAACAGTGCTTATTCTGACTACTTAATAAATTTTCAGCCGGATATCAGTTTTTTTTCGACATACAAGAAATGTAAATGTTCTACATTTTGATAATAATTAACACAAATTATTGTACCATAATGAGTTTCATAGTTCTGAGCTAGTGTCAATAAAAGCCGATTATACACAATTTGAGCACGTATAAATCCTTTGAGCGACCAAGGAGTTGCGCCTACGCAGTGCCAGCTTGCCCTGCGTCCCCACACCCTTCTGCACCTCTCCTTTAAACATACAATTCCTATCTTAACTAACGTATTGTATCCTTTGAAAATGCTATCAGTGCCTTGCTCCCTGCATTACAATTAGAGCTTTAAATCGTGTCAAGTTTTTTGTATTGTACACACCTTAATTATATTTATCGCTTCTGTGCTTTAAAGAATTTGCAAATTATCTGAGTTGTTTTAGATTATTGAAACAAGTGCATGTGTTCATTCATTTATTTAAACAGTTATTTTACTTCTATGATGAATCTTTCTTTAAGTTCCATTTAATAAATACACTTTTGCGTTCCCTTATTTAACATAATAAAGCTTTATAGAAAAGCGAGCGCGTTTGGTAATTTAAAAAAAATAACCAAATTAATCGAAGAATTATTACACATTCTCTGTGATGGCATCAATATCTGAGATCAGATCGTAAAAACCCGTCGCCGGGGTCCAACTTTACTGTACTGTGGCGCCTTATTATGTTACCTTTGTTTTCAAATTTAATTGGCTCTTCGGTGATAACTTATCTTGATAATAAACGACGACCAATAAACTGGAGGTCGAGAACAACTGAGTGTTCTTCCAAGATAAGATTGTATGTTTGAATGACATTTAATAGTAGCCCGTTCATTGGGACGGTGATAATGCGTTTTCTTTTAATATTGAGGATGTTGTAAAGTGATTTGGTTTTTTATTTCCTATTAATTCTCGGTTTTGTTTAAAGATGTTCGAAAATGTTAATTTAGTTTACTCTTTCCGACAGAAAAAGAACTATCTTAAATATTTTACTTTATTTTTATTAAGTAGCATTTAAGTACAAATTTAAATAAATGTAAATCGTCGGCTGGTTTTGACCTCTTTTATTTACGTGTCACTAGTGTTGAGCTTGCATTTGTTTTGTTCGTGTATAGGTAATTAATGCCTACTTAAAGAAAGAAACAAATATTCATTATACTTTTTAATCAATGGTTTCCTCCATGAATTTTATAACAAAACAGTGTCAAACATATAAACTAATTTGTAATGATTACGGCATTCTGATTAAATTTCATTCCTTAAAAAATATTTATTATTTAAATTAAAACAAACACACTTCAATTGAATTTCATTTTCTCGTTTACTTAACACAATTTGTATTTTTGTCCTTCAGAATCGATAGGTACATTATGGAACATTAAAAAAACTTGTGTAGGTTGAAAAAATAACATCATTAGCTAACGCATTTGGCAAAAGGTTCGTTGTTTACAAGATGCGTTTTATTTTAAACTTAATTTACGATTTCTCATCTAAAGGTTTAAAGATAAGTTAGATTTAGAAGGCTAATAGTTGGGCCCAAAATAAAATTACAACCCGATAAAAAGGCTTCTATCTTAACGGAAATCGACTAGAGATAATACGAAAAACTATTAATCAATGAACCCTTGGAAGGACGGGACCATTTAAAATTAACATCAGTACGTACTTGTAGGACAGGGTGTCTGTCGTGTCAAAATTGATAATTGTAATCATTCATTATAGTATATTTTAGGTCCATTTTAGTAGGTGCGTAGACACAAATTTAATATTGATTACTTATTTGTTTGATTTCAATAGGTATAATTTATAAGAGGCTTATGGTTTTTATTTGATTATAGTGGCAAAGATAAAAATCAGCAATTTTTAACTGTTCCTATGTAATTTTTTTAATAAATTTGCTTACTTTAATGGATATGAAAAATGAGTCGATGTGAAATCACATTGACTGACGACGTACATTATATACCTAGTACAAATCCAATCTACATTATGGCATTAATTAACATTAGAACTATCATTAACACAAGACAGTTTTTCATTAGGTATCATTTTACTCGTATTTTTTGAGAAACAACATACTAGAGTGCATAGGTTCAAACTGAATTAAACTGTGCCATAAAATCACTATGCAGCAATTACTTTTTAATATCAACTGATAAACTTAATTTTACTGTTATGACTAGGTACTTATCTATATTATGCTGAAACTGCTTAGCTTTGTCTGTCGACCCTATTACCTTTAAATGTGTATAGATGGAGTAAGGCTGCGTTTAGAGGAGTTGATGGCTGAACGCTAGCCGTAGCGGCTGCAACCGTAGAGGTTGGCGTGTGAAACCGGCTGAGAAACTACAGCTGCGTAGGCGAAGGCATTGCGTTTTGAGAAGCTGATCGTACTACTGTCAGTAATCATAACACTGCCAGAGCTTACAACGTATATTGGTTTTTAATCAAAATTTTCAGAGTAATTTTAAATCATACACGTCTAAACGTGTCAGATAAGTATACTTCCTGAAAATGATGAAACAGATAACGGATTACGTATACTATGGTTTTGAAAAGATTTTATTTTAAGTATTATGTAGGTAGGTATGTGTTTTTGCTTTGCAGAAATTGTTTTGTGAAGAGACAGATGGGTAAGTAATTAAAAGACGTACCTATTTTAGCAGTTACAGTCTTAAAATTACTAAATTAAATTCAAATAAATGTAAAAAAACAACTACCACGCTTTTACCGCTACTACATTTGTCGATCAGAAAAGTCATGTGTCAGTAAGACAATCTCGGTTCATTAATTAAAACGCACCTACTGAAATATAATTACTTTATATTACTAATAAATAAATTACTTTCAAGACATCATTGACCATTGTCGAGCAAGCAAAGTTTTATTATTTCAAACAAAGTGAATGGTAAGATTTTTTTAGTAGTTTACGCAATAAGGATGAAATCTGAACAGACTTTTAGTGTCATATTCTCTTTGTTACATGATAGAAAGTATTGATGGAGATGTTATATGTTTAAACATGAGGTTCCGGTTCATCTTACTACACTCGAAAGGGTGAGGCCCCGTTAGATTTGATCTAGAAAATAATATTATATTATATAGCTTGTTTCCAAATCTTACCACAAATGTCTGATATAGCTAACCCTAACAGTCCGTTCACACATGGTCCGTTTTACTGGAGACCGTAAATACGTATAGTGAATACTGTGCCTTATGTGAAGTCGCTCATACAACTCGATGCGCCATCGATGAAAAACGTATCCAGTAAAACGGACCATGTGTGAACGGGCTGTAACGCTAACTTGACGGTCTCTGTGATGCAGTGGTGTAGACGCTACTTCGTAAATCGTGAGGTCGCGATTTCAATTCCCGCACGGAACAAGAAAAAAAATGTTCCGGGTCTGGGCGTTTATTTATATGGGTATTTATTTATATGCTAGGTTTCCCCTAGATCGCTACATGGTATCTCATAAGATCGACGCCATCGATCGACGGACGATAGATTGTTGTGGTAACAACCTAACGGTGCAAAAGTAACAAGAGAATTACTAGTTTCACGCCAATACTTAAAATACAGTTTCAATTACCACCATGACTGAATAAAATCTAAAGATGTCAGCTAAAGTTCACGGTGTTTTTATTGGCGACAACTCTTAAACAGTTGTGGCAGTCTTCTTGTGGCAGTCTTCCTAGTTAGTGTTTAATAAATCATGTGTTACGAAGTTAGTGAAGACCTTGCTTAGTTTTGCGGCAAGCGGCAATGGACAAAAAATGTTAATAAACTGTCATCAGCGTCAATATTCCGCTAATTTTAATCCTAAGTACCTACAATTATTAGTGACAACCTCCGAACTCAAGTCAATGTCCATGAAGTGGTCATCAGAAATATGTTCACATAAGAAACAAAACTCGAAAATTCAGTCACAGTTACGCAAGATAACCTGAAATATATCATACTCGCTATTGGTACCTGCTATGATTGAACTGATTATTAGAGAGTCAACCTATTTTTGGTCTCAGTGATTACATTATTTCAATTCAGATAAAGTGGGTCAATAATTGGTAAATGTGAGTGCCGAATAAAATGCTTTAGTAGATTCAACTGCACGTTAATAAGTGTAGTTGAATTTTATTTGTTTAATAGATCGCTTAATATATTAAAGGTATTATTATTATAACCATCATAACAATCTAGAAGTAAGAGTCCTTGTGTCTTGAGGAAGGAATATCCAGCAAAGCTATTTACTATTAAACATTTTCTATGCAATAGTACAGTCTGCAACAGAATTATGTATATCACGCAGTCTCCCGCGGGCATACAATATGCATGTAAATTGTATATGTGCGGGAGACTGAGTGATATACATAATTCTGTTGCAGACTGTACATAACAAAACGCTGTTCTTCGTAAAATTTTAGGTACTATTCAGAAAATATTATCCGTCGGCAAAAGTTGGATCAGTCAGAACTTGTCATTATTATTATATAATATATCAAAGTTAGCTATATTAGAGATTGTAACGTAATATCCTGTAATATCGCACAGAAAATATCAATAAAATTGAGGTTAGTAAAATAACCCATATTCACTAACACTAGGTTACTGAAACAATAAAGGTCAGCGTGTTGATCATTTTCGTTGCTCCAACGTAGCATTGAGTTAAATTTGAAATTATTGAGGTCACTTTGACCCAGCCATTTTTAATTACCATTGTTTTTACTTTATTACCATACACATGTATTGAATCGTTGTGTGTCTTTAATTTGGGTTTTAGATTAGATATGATTTAAACTGATTAATAATATTTATAACTCAAAAGAATCTTTGGATTTTTATTTGTTATCTGACATAATGTTATGTTATTTACATTAAGATCATCAGAATATTTGAGGGAATTTGTATTTCTGTGTTAGCTACTAAAATTAAACCTTGTACGGTTCATTTGTCAAAGCATAAAATAATCGTTTATCTATGACTTGATGCCAATCATCATCATCATCATCATCTCAGCCCGCGCTAGTCCACTGCTGGACGTAGGCCTCTCCCAACGCGCGCCACCGAATTCGGCCAATGATTTCGTCTTATTTTTTTATCGTCTCTTTCAGACTTAAAATAATGATTTTGTTCATTGACAGAGTAGTAATAATCAGCCGTATAAAATTGGTACTTATTTATTGTTTGTTAATTCTCTCTGGACAAATAAGTAATAAATTGAAAAATGTTTTTGTCATAAGAATATAATTTGATGTTCTCATTATAGGAAGCTTTGAAATCACGAAGGAAAAGTTAAGCTAAGCTGCAAATAAGATAACAGGGAAATAATTCGTGTAGTTCTGAAATTGGCTGCAGTCCAGATTAACATACTAAAAGTCATCGAGGATAGGGTGTGTGCTGTCGGTGTAGGAGGTAGATGAAGATCAATATTTTCAGGTTTTTGGTCATATCTGGATAATCTGTACAAATAGCTTAATAGCTTCTGACCAAATTTTATTCATAAAATTTCCTATTGATTAGTCAAATCAGTTTTTACTCGACGACCAATACTTCACGAGCTAAAAGATGTTGAAATTTGCAATGTGCGAGATTACCGTGAATCCCCGACTACTACTGGCGTTGTCACCATACAACCAAAATTTGTGTAGTCTTGAAAATGGACATATACCTCATGAAGTCCAAATCTTCATTTTAAAAGCCTTCGATGGTGGGGGCTATCTCCCTTGTGCAAGCGCTTATTCAGCCTATCATAGACTACGCTGAGTCCTGAGTAAGCTAGAACGGTTACAAAATCTATGCATCCGCTTTATTTTCAAACTCAAAAAGTTCGACAATGTCTCTGTATATCTTCAGCAACTTAAGTGGCTCCCTATCCGTCTACGAAGAAATAGTCGCATTCTTTTTAATGTCCTACACAATCCAAATGCTCTAAAATATTAGAGTGAGCAATTCTCCTTTGTCCATTCTAATAATACGCCATGCCGAGCACATAAGCGTACCTTATTTTATTTAAAACCACATAAAACGGATTTCTTTTCCTATTCTTTCAATGAACATGCAGTCAGATTGTGGAATTCTCTACCATTCAAAATACGGGAATCAGAATCTCTAACAATATTTAGACAAAGTATAAAGGAACACTACTTCTCTCAAATTCGTCAAAAATAAACAAATTGACTAAATATATAAATTTGTATATATATGTATATATTATTATTATATATCTATAGGTATTTGATATATGCAATTGAGTGTATTAAGTGTAATAGTATAAGTAAATATTTTACAAGTAGGTACGAACGCACTAATATTGCTTTTTTTTTACACCTAGTCACGGGTCAGCTGGTAGAAATTTCTATTAGAAATAAGCTGTACCTTTGTACATTGTTTAGCCTTTAAGATATATTGATATTTTTACCACTGTGTGGTATAAATAACAATATATCGAAAATTACCGAATCGAATTGTATTATCGGAAATCAATGCAAAACGTATAATTTTTGCTAGTGACAAAAGTTTTAACATAATATTACCCACTTATTTAGTTATATTCATCCTTTTTCTACGACGATTTCTTTAGAGGCTACAGTCTGATTGCCTTTACATAGAAAAAAAAAAATATTAATTTGTGAAACATAAACACATCGGGTTGAATTTTATTGAATTACTCAACTTCGATATCCTCATCTTCTGTTGCAACGATTGGGGTAACACTGTCTGCCTCAGACTCCAGTGGTCACGGGTTCGGTTCCCGCACGCAACAAGGAAAAAAATGAGCCTTTATCAATTTGAGCGGGTTTGAGCGTTTATCAGTATATTTATTTATATTCTAGGTTCCCTCTATTTCGCTACATGGTATCCCATATCACAAGCTCTGCTTTGTTTGGGGCCATGTAGTTGGTGTGATTGTCTGGGGATTTAATTTTTGTTTTTATAAATCGCTTTATAAACTTTTACAATCGAAAATGAGGGTTCAAGCAATTCTAGCTTCTATTGTTCTTACACTTGTTTGATATAAAGATACTGGCATCTCCTCTCTCAGATACCTCTATCCCATCTTATAGAAGTCCCTTTGTGGCTATAAGCGTTCTATAATGGCTTTCAATGTGGGAGCGCCAGCAGGGCAGAGGTGGGATTGAAGTCGCAATGCCTGCGCCTAAGTTCAACCTTAGTCCAGTCAGTGGTATGCTAAGAACTCGCGGTAATCTCCACATTGCAAATTTCAACACCCTGTAGCTCCTCAAGTATCGGCCGTAGAGTAAAGATGTGTATTACCAAATCAGTGGGAAATTTTATGCAAAAACTTTGCTCAGAAGCTAATTGTTCAGATTTTCGAGATATGGGCAAAAACTTAAAAATCGTGACCTTTAACCACCCATATCCTCAGCACACCCCTCATCCTTGAGGACTTTTAGTATGTTAATGTGGAAGTTTAAATAATTTTTTTTCGAGCGATGTATGAGACAGTGGTGTACAATGCTCAGTCTCCAAGGCAAGCGAATGACGGCAGCGGAAGACCGAATCTAGATTAGTAGGGGAATATTCCAAGGTGATTGTCTGAGCCCACTTTGGGTTTGTCTGGCTCTGAATCCTCTAAGCACATTGCTGGAGAGATCAGAGACGGGCTTTCAGTTTCGTAGAGGGGGCATGCGGTTATCCCACCTTTTCTACATGGATGACCTCAAGCTGTTAGCTCCAACAACGGCTCCACGATTGAGGGAACTGCTAAAAATCGTGACAGATTTTAGCGGCTCCATCAAAATTAAGTTTGGAGTGGACAAGTGTGCGGTTGTTCATGTGGAAAGGGAAAAGATTACTCGTTCTCAGAGGGTTGACCTAGGTCCCGTTAACCTGAGAGCTCTCTTCGAAAATGAAACATACCGGTATATGGGTATGTCACAAAACATCGGTGTCGAGGAAACGTGCGTAAAACAGTCTGTTCGCGAAGTCTATTTTGAACGCCTGACAAAGGCACTAACTAGTTCTTTGTCGGGTCCCAACAAATTCCGAGCGTTTAACGGATGGGCTATGCCCGTGCTTTCGTAAACCTTTGGCGTACTCAAATGGACTCAGACCGAATCAGGCGCCCTAGATCGGAATTTCCGCATTACTATGACCCTCCATAGAACGCATCATCCTCGGTCGTCAGTGATGAGGCTGTATATCTCCCGGAGGAAGAGGCCTACTTATCGTCAAAACCTTGCACAACCGAGAGATATGTAGCCTCCAAACCTATTTTATGGCGAAAGACTTGTGCCAAATGACTCACCCCTCTCAATCTGGGCCTCGAGACTGTAACCGCTTATTTTTGGAACGCACCCGAAATGTCGACTGTCAATGTCAGAGTAATGTCGTTTTGACAGCCGGTGTCACGGTCGCGTCGGTGGATCTTTGTCAACCTCCGTGGCGGTCCCTGCGTCGAATGGTATAATTTAATTTTTGAAGATTTTGGTAAGCGCCGTGAGCTTTGGGTTGAGTTTGTCAGATTCCTTAGACGTTACGATGATAGTGAATATTTATTTTACAGATTGTTGTCTGGATTGCGTGACTTGATTTTTTTGCCGTCACGCCGCCTTGAATGTACTTGTTTGCACGTGGTTGATTACTGGATTTTATTTTGAAGCCCCTTATGGCAGTCACCGGCGGTACTAAGCATTTCTGATCGTGAGACCGTACGGATAGGGAAAGAGCTGCACGGAAGGTTTAACTTAAGATTTTTTAGCTTTTTTTAGGATTTTACTCTGTACCGGCAGATGTTGCCGTCCTCCTTTACCTAAGAATTTCATCAACGGCGACGTAGCATTGGGTGACATCAAGGTAAATTATGGTAATAATAACATTATTGCATTGACTCGTGGTGCCATCGTTGCTGGGGTTCGATTTCCAGTCAACACATTTAGAAAACGAACTTTTAGGACGTGGACATATTATGTCTACGGTGCAGCACCAGCCACCGTGTAACGGCAGGGCATCGTTGCCGGGAGACGGCGCGGCACCTTAGTACGGTTCCGTACACGAAGTGCCGCGCCGTGTACACGTATATTAAAATAACAGTTTTTGGCTTGATATGAACCGCTAAAGATGTATTATTCTGCCCCTGTTGCTGTTCAGACGACGAATGAAGAAAAAACAAAACCAAATTAAGTATTGGGTAAAACCTGACAAAAATTTACAATGATGGAGAGGAAAAATGAAGCGCTGAAAATGTGTGGTGATGACAAAGAACATTGGCAGCAAGCAGTACAGTGCTAGTACCATCTTTTTTGGAGTCCTGATAACATGTAGCATAATGAAACTATAACTTTGTTTGTTTGTCTTGAATATAGCAATACGTGAACATACAATATCTCTACAACTGTTTAATAAAAAGTTACATGAATTTTGATACATTTTTCACTTGACAGAGGACTGTTAAGTTAACATGTGTGTCAGTTGTGTGATGTAAATCTAACGACGTCGTCAGTTTTTATTACTAAAGTGAATTTCTGTGAATAATGAAAATAAAACTTCCATTTTTCTTCGTTCACAGAAGTTGTAGAAAAATATAATTTATGGAAAATAAATAGTCCAGTATACAGTTCAAAATAGCAAAAATTCAACTTCCTACATCTCCTAATTAGTGAACGTAAAAGGGTACCTCGTCTGCCTATCTTCTTTCACGAATATTTTAAAATGTCTATATCAAGTTTTGAAGAACTACTAACCAAGACAGCACCTAGTATACAGAAGCAATACTACTGAACTGAGCGGTGCGCCCTTCGTGCCCGCGCAGCACGCCGTGCATGACGCCGTAGCCATCTACTGGTAATGGCGCCGTGCCGTTGCACGGTGGCCGATGCCGTACCGTAGACATAGGTCCACGCCCTTATAGTTCGGTTCAGGCCAAGGCCTAGATTACCCTCTAGTTCACTGTGTTTTTAGGATCTAATGATTTTTACATTTCATGAATTAAAACCGATTTCTGAAATGAAAAAGCGAGCCAATTACACATACATACGGATTGACAAAGATAAGCTGTCCTTTTAGTACCGAGCGTTTCGGAGAACACATTTGAGTTGATTATTGACACTTTCTGTTACTGAAAAGTATTTTTTTCATTTTCTATATGCAAAACATAATGTGAAAATATGGATTTGAAAAAAGAATAATTTAGCATTTAACTCTGGGTTTTGCTTAAATATAAATTTGTGGATATTATAAACAGTATTAAGTTATTTGTATCTTATCGCCTTTTTTTAATTTCCATTCTATTATATTTCAAATGTTTTCTGTTGTTTTTATTCCTCATAGTCTAATAGTATCCATTAATAAAACATGTGTGATAACTACTCATAATACAATTTATCATTCATGTGGTTACTAAATAAATGCTCTAAACCATCAAAAAGAATAAACACATTACAAACCAAAAATATTAAGTGTTATTTACCTATTATGAGCGGTCTTCTCACATCATTGCGCGTTTTTCGGCTTAGATGTTGGAATTATTTGAAAACGCTATTCGTACATGCGTAACTTAACTCTTCCTTAACATAAATAGGAAGAAGTTCCGAGGCTTTTAACATACGTCAACTTTAAATTAATAGCAGCTCCAGTTGTGAAAGGTTTAGTACGTTACTCCCTTTTTTAAAGTAAAACAATATCTGATAGTACTATTAATTCTAAAGTTGAGATCTAAGATTTACTAATAGTTTATCAAAATTTTCGACGTTAATTTTAATCCTAGACCTTCTCTTACAAAATGTGGAAATAGGCTGTCATTCCAACGCTCACACTAATAAGAACGTACATATTATGATATTGTTTAAATATAAAGTCGTGGAATGAGATTTTATACTGTAATCCTCTGTAAGCTTACATAAAAGTTTAAATTACTCTACGATGATCCCATTTTTACCATATTTAGCTACTATCTTTATATTTTAGGTAGATTAATTAATTTATCAATATTTAAAGCTTTTGACTTCTTGAAGCACCCTTAGAAAAATATCGACTTTATTAAAATCTTAAATATTAATTATTTAAAGTGCCAATGAACTTTACAATTGATGCTCACTTAACTTGTCTATTAATGCAAGACCACTGGAATTGTGGCAATCAATCAATAGTATCCCCAACGAACACCAAATCACAACAAAGGAATCCCAGCACAGCTTCCACCTTTTTTCACGTTTATTCGTAGAAATAACTATAGATTTACTTGAAAGAGTGCCGAGTACCTCGATGTGGATAAAACAAACAAGGAGCAGACACAGACAGCATCGTTTAATCAGTCTGCGCCATTGGGGAGAGAACTAGTTCCATTGAACTAAATGACCAACCCCACAGTAACCCGGCTACTGTGTCCACAAACAAAACACACAGAATGTTGCAAATGATTTAACTAGAAATATATAGAACTGGCACTCAAACTGATTGTTGCGAAATGTGTTGCACGCCTTCTTTTAATCACGGTGGTAGGATAAGTTTTGTGTATTCGTTGATTCTTCTGAATACTTCTAATTTCTGTAGGTATAGTCTACTTTTATTCAGAAAGCAGTTTTAAACAGCAAATGGGTAAATATTTTGATAAGAAATATGGGAAGTGTTAATGTGATATCAAGTTATTAATGAACCACATTCCTTATCAAACATCATTAATACAACATCAAATTTAGATAGTATCTTCACCTTGCAAATTTATAACGTACCTACCTACTTTTCCTTCAAAACAATATCCTTAATATTTGAAATTAATTTTAAGCTTCGGTTTTAGTCCTAAAAAAAGGTAGAAAGATCCTAACCACAATTCTAATAATTAACTGATTGGTATTATTGTTTCGTGGTATAATTATCTACTCAAAATAAAAATACAATAAAATACGATACTAAAACAAGAACGACTTTTGTACTCTCTGATTGATTTCAGGTTCTACGGTAGGTACCGAAGTTCCCGCTTGTTTGCTCACTCGCGCCCACCCATCAGCCAAACCTCACCCTCACTCACATCACAATACGCGTTTCGATACTTTTTGTCTCAGGTTCAAAACTATGAAATATCCACAAAAAAATATATGTAACTAAATTCAAAAGTATTTTAAAATTTATTTTGTATCCTCTATGTTTTTGTTAATATTCGCGATTAAATAAATACAATCAAGTAAATACAAACATCCATCGCACATTTCTCCAAACCCTAAATATTTCTAATAACGATGTGTCATTAGGTATCGCTAGAGGTATTAGATTGCAGTATTTGCCACAGCTCTCTTGAACCCGCCTTCCCTCTCAAACAACAGTATTTACGCCCACGACCGGTCTACTCATTTCGTATGCAATTTTATTCATTATTTGTAATCTACTTCAATCGAATAGGGTCTCGGTATAAATCACTTTTAGGATTTGCAAGGTAGGTATGTAGATTGACGCTTTTAGTGTTAGGATATTTAAATGATGTCTTTGAGACGGTAGGTGCAGTTAATATAGCTCCAACTGAATGTGTGAGTATGAGATCTTTGAACCTCATTTGACTTAAACAAATAACCTCTACTTTCGGTTTTATTTTCTTACGCGTTTGCTTTTAAGATGCCGCTCATTCTACATATTATGAGTATTCGAATTGCCATTTGGGTGATTTCTAAGATTCTTAAATATATATTGGAGCTTTACTGCCAACCATTTAAAATGTAAATGTTATAGGTTTGTAGAGTGGGGACATATGAATTTTTTTAAACAAGAGCTTACATTTCCGCTGTTTGAAAACTACAGATAAACTTATTGTATGAAAATAACAAATTTATTGAAACAATTTATCGCATTTACAAAATCTCGTATTTGGCTTTATAGTGGTAGTATTCCAACATCGAATTCGCAATAAAACCTATTTGTTAAAACATTGTTATTGGTTTTTGGGGTTTTTCAGGTTGTGTTGGTTTTTCTTTAATTAATAATGTACCTTCTTAAAGATTTAGTGTAATAAATAAAGAGGGTCATGCGAATAGACATTTTCATTGTTTTAATTAATTCCAAGACTGCGTTCATAATTTGCCGCAACTAAGGTACCTACTTTACCGATTACGATCCTAAATATTACCCTCAGATCAGCAAATATCGACTTTTTACATTTACCTAAGTGCTACGTTGTCAATATTATTGATAAAGCTTCTTGTCTGAGTGTCACCTCCTTAAATTGAACACTCTGAGGTTCTTTGTGGTTCAATACAAAAGTTAATTACTTAATATGTTAAAGCAGGTTTGTATCATAAGTTAGGAAGATTGTGACGTTAAGGGCACCTGTCACTATACATATAGGTATAATCAGTAGGTGCCCATATGGGGGGAATCGTTGATTCATACATGCGTGGTTTATACCACGGTATGAATCGCAGAATAACTATTGGGTCGAGTGCGACACACCGACACGCCGCAGCGGTGCACCCGCCTTTACAGTAAGTGGTCACGTGAAGCGAACTTTCAATATCACATAGCTTAATCAAGTCAGCTCAAAATAGTAAGGTAACATTTATGTATACGATTATTGTAATAGGTAGTTTTTCAATGGCAGGAAGGCCTCCTGTTAGTTAACATACATAGTTGAGCAGCTAAAGAAAAAACCTTCCGCTTTTTTAAATTATTTGGTTACTTGAGGTCAATGAATACAAGTATTGCTTTCTGTTCTTCGAATTTAAATTAAATAAATAAATAAATAGACTGTAGAAAAGGTTCAAATTAAACATAAGTAAATGAGTGTAAGTAAATGTTACGACAAGGAAAAAAATAAATATGTAGCTCTTACTATCATAACCTTTTTGATTAGCAAACTCCTTTAGAATGTACTTTATATACTCAATAGAGGTGAGATTGGTGCAAAAATACAAGAAGATCAAATTATTTCTCTACGTCTTTGGTGCGCCAGTTAAGCGTGCATTTGTCCGGATTTAGTTTTGTACAAGTAATACAGCTCTTTTAAATGTCCTTTTCGACATTAAAGACTAAAAAAACATATCTGAATAAAAGGTATAACCAAATACAATAGGTAATACATACATCTAAAATAAAGCTTTACTAACGCAATCGTTTAACAAATCCGTTGCTGTTTATGAAAGAGTAGCTTTGAACAACAGTTCGTACTTTGACATTATATTCGATTTGTCCGGGTCGTCCACAAAGCTCATTTGACCGAATGAAATTGGGGGAATGGGCTAACCAAATCCCAGAGTAGCTCCATTAGTTGGAAGCACATCATGCACGTCATTAGCATTTGGATTCGTTGTATAAACTGATATTTTAAAATTTAACGAACTTTGGCATTGTGTTTGCGCTTTAAAGCTATTATAGTCATTTATAGAAATAAAATAAAAAATCACCCCGACCTCACTATCAGCAGCTATCATTATAGCACGAAAAAGAAGCTTGTGTTATATGAAAAAGGGAGATCTCAGTATAACGTGTCTTAAAAAACGACAAAATCAAATGAGTGAAGTAGGTAACAGTTACAAGTATAACCGATCTTTACTTCACCTCTACATCTGTGAATCTACCTTAAATAATCTCATTAAAAAAAACTCACTAACAGTAAAAAAAGTTCAAAGTAATTGAAGTAAATTTAATAAATTGACGTTATTATTTTGTTTTATAAATGAAAATAATTCTATCCTATAATAGCATGATGTCAATCGCCACAATGCTAAGAGTGAAACGATGAAGACATAATCATACACCAATAAATAAACTTGTGATAAATTAGATAGTATCCAAATTTAATTTAATCAAGCAACTCAGTGCCTTTAAAATAAATTACAACTTTTAATAACATTAATTATAGGAATGTTACATAACGAGGAGGTGTGTTAAACAATACACCTTTTTTAATAAAAAAAATACAAACATTCATCTTATTTTCTTTAACATTTAATACAATTTTATACACGAAATACAGAAAACACCATTAATTCAATTTATTTTAAACACATAAATTGCTGAAATTACTAAAAAAATATAAAATGCGAAAAACAAGTTATATTCCAAAATTATATCTATATTGATTAATGTTGTTCCCAATAACATAGATACTGCAGTGTGTAGTCTTGCGTTGTCCTGAAGCAGCAGTGGCCTTGTGCGATTGCCCAGTCTCAGTTGTTTAGCGACTAGTTTATCCATCATTATTTGGAGGTGACTACATTAGATATCTGCAGTAATCGTCTGGCCAGATTTAAGGAAGCAGTAGTGCACCACACCGGTACTAGTCCACCAAACGCTGACCAATACTTTTTTTCCAGTTAATTTTCTCTTGGGGCAGAATTTGGATGGTTCACCGGGGTTCAGCCATTGCAATCTGCACTTCCTATTTTTGCAGAGTATCCACCTTCCATCACAGATCATGATTCGATTTAAAATCCCTTCATTATTGTGCCGGTTCAGTAATGTAACGCAGCAGTCGACGCTCGTTTGTCGGTTTGCTTCATTCAATTCATGAGGTACCTACCTTTCAAGCTTTCTTATCTTCCCAATTTGTTTTATCACTTACACCGCAGCCGGCAGCTAACTCCGCTTCCACAATAGCCTTCAATTCTTTATTGTCGACTTTGGTCTCCGGCCGTCCACGAGGATTGTTCTGTAGGTTGGAACCAAATAAAATGGAAAATGTTGCAGCACTGGTGCCAGGGCGGAACTCATATTTGTAAATAACGCGAAATTTTAAATTTTCCATTTTGTAAACTCAATGACTTTAAGTCGGTGAACTAGCCCTACTGTTAGGGTCCACGTCTCGGCTCCATACGTGAGCACAGACAGGACGCACTGATTGAAGACTTTGGTCTTCAGGTTTTGCGGAATAGGCGACGAGAAGACGTGACGTATCTTCCGAAATGCTGCCCACCCCAACTGTATCCTCCTGTCGATTTCCCTCTCGAAGCTGTTTTTACCCAGATGTATAATCTGCCCTAAATAGGTGTATTCGGAAACAACTTCGAGAGGCGTATCTGCGACGGTTATCGGCACTGGGGTAATATGTTTGTTAAACATGATTTTTGTTTTATCTGAGTTCATTCCCAAGCCAATCCGCCGAGAAGACACATCTAAATCGTGCAGCATTTCTTGGATGTTAGGTGTTTCTCTGAGAGACCGGATTAGAAACGAGGTTATCCGACGGAGAATTAAAATAACCGACATAGCTCACCGGATTAGCACGCTAAAGTGGCAGTGGGCTGGCCATATATGTCGAAGAACTGACAATCGTTGGGGTCCAAAGGTTCTCGAATGGAGGCCACGTCAGGCAAGCGTAGTGTGGGATTCCCCCCGGCACGTTGGGAAGACGATTTGCGGAAGACGGCTGGCAGGGACAGGATGCGCAGCGCTAGAGACCGAATTCGGTGGCGCGCGTTGGGAGAGGCCTACGTCCAGCTGTAGATTAGCGCGGGCTGAGATGATGATGATGAAGCTCAATGACGCAGAGAAAAAAACCAAAAGAAAAAAAAAACAAAAGAAATACGGTTTTCGAGACACAAATTGATGAGTATAGAGCTGTATAAATTTGAATTTGGAATTCTAAACCAAAGAGGAGATATTTTAAAGTTGCCAGTACGACAAAACACCAATTTCATATGTAAGGACCTAATATATTTATATATATACATATACATACATATTATACCCCTGCAATGAACTCAAAATAAGTTGAAAAAACTTGAAACAACGTGTTTTTTATGCACTTTTACTGTGAGACCACTCACTCACTCTCACTTTTCACTTCAGTTTTGCTAACTCAGCTCAGCACCGCTCCGGTACTCCATTTAACCTTGACTTTATCAGCTCAAAATCCAGTGGCATTCTGAGTCGTCCGGCTCGCTATCCCAGTAGCACCCTGACTCGTGCAAGGCAGCACTGGCAAGGTCGCCATGCAATGTAAGGGTCAGACGAACGGGAGCTCAATAATAGACGTGTAAACTTCTTCAATGTTAACTGTATATTGAAATACTTTTGGAATGTTACATAACGAGGAGTTGCGTCACACATTACAAGGTACTAATAATAAAATAATTAGCCAATCATCATTTAAAAAGTTAAGAGACTAGTATTAACATATTCTTAACGTCACTTTTACATACAAAAGGCATTCTTAAAATAAAAATGGTATTAATAAATCAGTCCTCAAAATGTAATATTTGCAAATCACTTAAAAACAAACTATGCAAACGGGTCCCGCGCCGGCAATCACAGTGGACGCGCGTGTCTAACTGCGCACCGTTTATTAGTGTTATCGACCTGCGAGTGCGATAAATTATCTTAACACGTAGTGAATTTGAGGAACTCCTGTTTACAGGAGTTCCTGTTTACGTAAAATATGTTACCAAACCCATCGTCTAAGCCCACCACAATGTTTCAAGCAACACAGAATTCTCAACCAAATACGAACAACTCAAGTTACGCAAATGTTACGTCATCTATTACGTTCCCAAAGAAGGATCAAGCAGTTATATTAGATTCTATCGAAGGATTAACACTGAAAGAGTACCTCATACCTTTAGCAACTCTAGTTTCCGCAGCGTCTATAAGATTTATTTCTCGTATATCGAATGCGAGGGTCTGTATTTATTTAGATAGCAAGAAAACAGCAGATTACCTAATAGAAGTCAAGAAAACGATTATAATAAAAAATAATATCCTAGAAATTAAACCGCTTATTTCGAGAAATAAACGTATAGTACTATCAAATGTGTGCCCAGTTATCCCAAACTTTGTTATAGAACAAAAATTTAAAGAACTAAATATAAACAAAATGTCACCTATATCATTCGTCAAAATTGGAGCTACTGACCCAGGCTTTTCTCACATCTTAAGCTTCAGAAGGCAGCTGTACATAGCACCAGAGGATGAAAACCGATTGCCTGATTCCTTCCAACTTACTTATGAAGGCACAAATTACTGGATCTATATTTCTACAGACCTCCTTAAATGTTTCGCTTGTAATACAGTAGGACATTTAGCAAAAAACTGTCCACAAATTAATACAAACTCTCAAATCACAGCCTCAAAAACTTGCCTAGAAAATGAAATTGATATCTTTGAGACGCCTACTCCTAATATTGATGAAATAAGTAAGATTCCAGATCCGGCCCCCAGCCAAACCTTTCAAGAATTATCACACTCTAGAGGCCAAAAACGGTATCATTCTCCATCTACAAGTGTAGCCTCAAACACTCAGATTTTGCAACCTTTGGTCTCTCAAGAAGCTGTGTTCAAAGCTCCGACAGTGCTAGAAAGTGAAACTGACGAGACAGACAGCAATATTTCAACTGATACAGATACAAAAATAAAATCAAAAAAGAAACTTAAAAAATTGGACACAAGATCAGAAGAAGATATATGGAAAGAAATAAAATCTAATATAAACGAAGATGACCGTGAAAGCTTCCCCCTAGACATTGACCAGTTCATAAGTTTATTAGACAATACACGAGGAAAACAAAATATTAAAGAAGTAGTGTACTCATACAGTGAAAACATTAGTGGTTTAATTAAAATGTGCAACTCCTTTCATATTATGATGAACAAAAGCTTAAAAAATAGATGCTCTAGACTTTCACGCAAGTTACATGAAATGTTGGATTTTTCAGCTGCAGTAAGTCCCTAGTTACTGTTTTTAAATTTAGTCTTCAATCTAAAAGTCTTATTTGTTTTTTTTTTCTCTCAATCAATTTAAATCTAAATTCTTAATACAAACTTTACATGGATATATTACAGTGGAACGTTAATGGGTACTTTAAAAGACTAGAAAATATTAAATTGCTTATCAACGACTTAGATCCAACCTGCATATGCTTACAGGAAACTAATTTTCATTCAAATTACTGTGCCACATTAAAAGGTTTTAGTGTTTTTAACAAAAATAGGTCTTATGGAAATAGAGCTAGTGGTGGTGTTAGTATTTTTATAAAGCCTTATACAATCCCTGAACAAATTTCTATTAACACCCGCTTAGAGGCGATTGCAATAAAAATAAAATTCCCAATTAGTTTAACAATTTGCAACGTTTATTTCCCAAACAGTATCTCTCTTAACTATAATGATCTCGATGAACTAGTTAAACAGCTTCCACCACCATTCCTGATAATGGGTGATTTTAATAGTCACCATTTTTATTGGGGTTCCGATAAATGTGACTCAAGAGGAAAATTAATTGCAGACTGGCTTGATAATAACGATAATACACTTCTGTTAAACAGTGGCCAGGCGACTCACTTTGATAGTAAAACTGGTCGCACTAGCAATATAGACCTAACTATGGCTTCACAAAGTATCACTTCATATTTTGAATGGAATGCCTTAGAAGATTTATATGATAGCGACCATTTCCCAATAATAATAAAAAGTCACATAGAAAAAAATTATCTAAATAATATTAAAATACCTCAGAAATGGAAGTTAGATAAAGCTGATTGGTCACTTTTTCGAAATGAAATTGACAAAACTATATACAAACTTGTAGATTTAACCACCCAGCATAACTCCTCTATTAATGATATATTACTAAAGTTTAATGATTTAATAATAACTGCAGCTAATAGGTCAATACCAAAAACGTCAGGAGTTTTAAGAGACAAAAATGTACCTTGGTGGAATGATAAATGTAAAAATGCAATATTAGAAACCAAAAAAGCCTATAAAAATTATAAAAAATTTGCTTTAAATGATCCCCAATCAAAATTTAAAATTGAATATAAAAAAAGGAGAGCATTTAGTAGGAGAATTTTAAAAGAAAGTAAATCAGAGTACTGGCAGAACTGGGTATCTTCTATTAACACCCACGCCCCGACAGGGGAAATTTGGAAAAAAGTCAAAAGAATTAACAATAGTAAAACAGGCTTCAATACCATAGTACTTAAAAACCCTGATGGAGTAATGACCGCAAGTCCTAGTCAAACTACTAATCTACTCGCTAATAATTTTGCAGCAAACTCAAGTTCAGATAACTATGACCCAGATTTCAAAACCTATAAATGTAATAAAGAATCTAACTGTAACTACAATACATTAAATAACTCTAATCCAATCAATAAAGAAATACAAATGCAGGAATTATTATCGGTATTATCACAAAGTCGAAACTCTAGCCCAGGGCCTGATAATATTCCTAACATAATGATAAAACAGCTACCTATTTCCGGCATTCAATACCTACTTAAACTGTATAACTATATATGGCAAAACCAGTTATTTCCAGATTGTTGGAGAGAAGCCCTTGTGATTCCTATACTTAAGCCGGGTAAAATACCTTATGCTACCGAAAGCTATAGACCTATTAGCTTGACATGTAACCTTTGTAAATTATTAGAAAAAATAATCAGTAAAAGAATTCGTTGGTATATGGAAACAAATAACCTATTTTCAGAACAACAATATGGATTTCGACAATTTCGTTCAACCACTGACCATTTAATGAACATGGAAAGTGAGATTCTCAATGCATTTGCAAATGAAAAGTGTGCGGTAGCAGTAGCGTTAGACATAGAAAAAGCTTATGAAATGACATGGAAACATAGAATATTTAAACAGTTAGAAGAACTTAAAATAGAAGGAAACACTTTAGCTTTTGTCATACAATTTTTAACCAATAGATCAATTAAAGTAAGAATAAATGACACGTTATCAAGTTCAGTATGTATAGAAAATGGCTTGCCCCAAGGTTCAGTGTTAAGTGTTATTTTATTTTTAATAACTATTAATGATATATTCCAATCTATTGACAAACCAGTTAAGGGATTTCTCTTTGCAGATGATCTAACCATAACTTGTACTGGCAGGACGCTGTCTCCGACGTTACAATTGATCCAAAAAACATTAAATAATCTCGAAACATGGTCTAAAACATCAGGTTTTCGTTTCTCTAAAACTAAAACAGAATACATCATATTTAGCAATAGTAAAAAGAACCAAAAAAAACACAAACCATTAACGTTAAATGAGCAAAATATAAAATTAGCTAAAAACTTAAAAATATTAGGATTGATTTTTGACAATAAAATGAATTGGAACACGCATATAAATAAATTAAAATCAGAATGTCTTAACCGATTAAACGTATTAAAAATCCTTTCGTCGGTTAATTGGGGATCTGAGAGAAAATGCTTAATCAGAACTTACCACTCCCTTATAAGGCAAAAAATTGATTACGGATCAATCATATACGATTCAGGCAAATCACGACTATTAGATTCTTTAGATTCTATTCAAAACTGTGCACTTAGGCTAAGTATTGGAGCCTTTAAAACTAGTCCCGTGGCTAGTATTTTAGCAGAAACCGGTGACTTACCCCTGATATATAGAAGAAAACAGCTCGTTCTAATATATTCCATCAATATTCTATCACGACCACATTCTGCAATATATAAAGAATATAAAACATACTCAGCAACTAATATAGAATTTCAGTTCAGACCTAATTTACCCCAACCATTTCGGATCAGATCAAAAAAATATTGTGATGAATTAAATTTGATTATCCCGCCACTATTTTCAAAAGCCCATAACACGTATGGTCCATGGGAGCAGTTTAACCTTCCTATAAACTTAGAACTAGCGAATAATTTAAAAGAAAATACACCCCAGTGTATTTACAAGAGCCTATTTAATGAAATTAACAGTAAATATAAAAATTGTACCTCAATTTATACAGACGGATCCGTGATGAATGGTAGGGCAGGATTAGCTATAGTTTATAATGATACATGTTACCGATATCGGCTGCAAGATTATACTTCAATTTTTAGCTGTGAATCTATCGCATTACTCAAAGCTTTACAAATAATACTTAAGGAGCACAATTGTACTAAGTATGTAATTTATTCGGACTCTAAGTCATGTTTACAAGCCTTACAAAATATTATTAATGTAAATCCACTCATAAAAGACATCAAAGAAGTATTATTTAGTTTATTAAAAAAAAATATAGAAATTGAAATAATTTGGATTCCAAGCCACCGAGGTATCGCTGGTAACGAAAAAGTTGATGAGCAAGCTAAAATTGCAACTAATCAGAATGAAATTGATTCATCATTTAAATCAAATACAGATGACTTACAAAAATTTGTGAAATTTAAAATCAAAACACTATGGGATACTGATTGGAAAATAAACTACACTAGTAAATTACACGGTATAAGAAGTTCTATTTTTGATAAATCACCCACTATATTTGATACTAGGAGAGACCAAGTAAATATCACCAGACTCCGAATTGGCCATACAAATATGACACATATTCATTTAATAACAAAAAACAATAAAACAAAATGCATATGTGGAGTGGATCTAACCGTTTTACATCTTTTAACAGAGTGTCAAGCTTACTGCAGCGAAAAAATATCATGCAATGTTCCTCATAATATTAAAGAATGTTTAAACATAGAGGGGTATAAAAATACCCTAGAATTCCTTAAAACTATTAAATTGTACAACTCAGTTTAAAGTCATGTATACCTAATGTGGTCGCTAATGACCGTTGTTGTTAAAAAGCGACCTTAAATAAACAATTAAAAAAAAAAAAAAAAACTATGCAAAGTTAATAGCCCACGATAAATACATTTAATTTTATAATATAAAAGTCTAAACTGTTTTACTCTTACTATGCAGATCCAAACTCCTAAGAAAATCCGAAACATAAGTTATCTTTTGTGCTATAGGTAGATTGATGTGGTTTGGTTGACCTACAGTAATGGTCTTTATAATTAAATAAAAACAATAAAGCAAGACTGTGTCAACAGAATTAAATCTTCGTAGCCCACATGAATCAATGAACTATACAGAAACCTTCATTGATTTCGAAAAAAAAAACAAAAGCTTTATTAAGTAATTAGTCACGGCTCTTTGAGCGTAAGTAATCATACACCTACAACTTCTGGAATAAAAACTCAATAAGGTAAGTATATCGCCTTCAAAGGCACATTTAAAAGCATAAAAATTCAAACAATGAGTTTGTTGGTCAGGTAAACTCTGTTAATGAATTTAAGTAGGTTGACAGCGTGGGCATGATGTTTCTAGAAATTTTTAACCGAATGTCGAGCCTGAGCCGTATTAACAAAAAAGGGTTAAGTTTGGTACCCTTATATCAACACACCTAACTAACATTACGGATTATGAAGAGATGGTTATTGAATCGCAGTAGGCATTCCAAGATTTTTCTTAGGAAATTGCCGTTTAGATTTTGGTAGTCATGGCCACGCTCATTAAATTGTTTTAATATTCAAATCCATAATAAATAAATTACCTAAAGGAGATGGATTTTGAGAGATCATGTGGTCTTAAAGTACGTTTTATTACTGGTAGTATAAGTTTGGTAGCTTCGATTTTGCTGATTGAAATATGTGCCCTATAGTGACCCCTAGTACACAGTAAAATTAACTCAAAAAAATCCTACCCCCCCTCAAACCATGGAATGGGTGTTGTGACACCCTGTAGTATACCTAATCGGCTACTATAACTTATGAAGAATCTTTGTTTACGAGAGATTTTATAAAACACTTTTTTTAGGCTAATTAACCTTGTTTATTTAAGAAATCCACTTAAATTGTATATAAAAACAAGAATAATATTTGTCCATACATACATAACTTCACGCCTGCATCCCTTATGGGGTAGGCAGAACACCAAAGACTGTAAAACCATCTGATGTCACATTTGACAAATTTGGAGGTATTATAATGATGGTGAGAGACTATTGCAGTAACGGGGAGTCAGCCTATCTCCCGCAAAAACGCCAATAAAACCTCTGTCCCTTAACTGGCTTTTACAGTATGCCCGGGAAGAGAAGCAGCTGGCACATTCTATGTTTTTCTTTCGCTCCTAGTCCAGCATGGAAAGTTTATAATTGTACATAAAAATAAACATTCAGATTGGTGTATGGTAAGTAAGGAAATTTTCGGGTGAAGAAATACTCTGCATTTATTGCAAAAAAGTTATTTTAGTTTCATAAATCATGCAGCGGTATTTTCTCTAAATCGACAGCCTCGAACTTGAGTGTTTTTATATAATTCTGTTGGACCTCTTGCAATTACTTGCCGAAATGTAAGATAATCATATTCTCCACCAGCTTTCTTATATAATTGCCATGCATTTCGAGAAGTTATATTTATATAATTCCTACTTTTTACTTCTTATCGAAGTCCTATAGAGACCTATGTTCTGATCAACTCTGTCTACTCTTCCTATGTTTCAATGTATTTTTATTTTATACATTTGGCTATTTTATTAGCACATACCTACTTTATTTTTGCTATGAAAAGCATATGTAATATTTAGCCCTGTGGGGTAGATTTACTTTTTCCCCATTGGAAATAACATTCACCATACTGTTATCATTCCACCTACACAATTATATGCCAGCTGGTTGGCTTTCTTACGTCTGTCGGTCTTTTTCATTTCTGTTGCCAGTGGAAAAAGGCAATGCATGGTAAGATTTTCATTAATGACACAAGATAATTTTAGTTTGCTGCTCGTTTGCTGCAAAAGAGGAATCGATTAAAAAAACACAAAAAAAACGATCAAAATGTTTATGAAAGCTGACTTGTGGAAATGGAGTTTGCAAAGCATCAAAGCATCGTAAAACGACACTCCCTCCTAGTTTTTTATAAAAATCGGGTATTGCGCTACCTTTTCCTTGATCCAGAGTCCTTATCCGTGTTATTTGAATTAGCATTTATATAACAATATAGCAATTAAGAAACCTTTCATCATCATCTAAGCAATACAATTCCTCAAGGATGTCCTTCAGAGCCAATAATTCAGTGAGACATATTATGATAGACGTGCATTATACTACAGTGGGTTAAAATATCCACTCATCATGTTTGTAGGCTAATAAAGTGATTATAAGATGATAATTTACTTGGCCAAACCATTACTCATAAAAATAAATTACAATGATGTTATCAAAAGGTTTATAAAAACCAACCGTTTCGAAACCATGTATTCACCTTGCACTTTATCACACCGAAATCAAGGAACATATAATAGAGTATAAGTTTTGTAATCAATTTCTGCACTTTATCTAATATTCATATTCACTACGAACCGAAAGACATCAAAAACGTAACCTTATGAAAGTAAAAAAATATGAAAACATTGAAATTAACTATGTAAGAGCAATTTTTTGGATGTTGTAAATTCCTAGCAATTGGAAAACAGCTAAGTGTCATGATGAATTTATACATGCCCTAAACACGTTTGAAGGACGCTTGATGTTACTTTGACTAGGGAAACGGTTACATTCTGATTTCGAACCCCTTAATCGATTTATTCATTTACAATGAAAACAGACAGTATAGCCAAAGTTTTAAAACTTCCATTTCAATATCTAACATTTTTAAACTTCCTTGCAAATTTATATTTTAATTGAATAAAAACACATCAACCCAATAAAATTAAAACAATACCTAGGGTAAAACCAGATAACACGCCTCAGTTGACAAAACGCCCCACACTTGTTACACTAAAACCAGCAAAGCTATGGGGCCAGCATTACTAACGAGCAATGACCTTACTAGCTCGCGCATAAGGCTGCAATTTTACAAAATTGCGTGATTTCTATCGCAATTTTGTAAGATATTTATAAAAATCGATTTTCTTAGCAAACACAATTTGGGTCGAGTTTGAAACATTTTTGTATATTTCAAAAATTATGTTTTATTTTTCAAATTTCTTTATATAATCGTAAAATATTTAAGAATTATTAGGTAAGTGTTTTCGATATATAAAATGCTGAGCCTTCAAAATGGCGGTTTGATTTGAAGCGGGGCGTTTTAAAAATCAATTTTAACAATATGCCAATATGACAATTTGCCCTGCCATGTGTTGCGCATTATACTCCGGCGGCGGTTGTTTTTTTTTTGTGTTTGTTTCATGTCTTCTATTTTCTTATCCACCAAACAGCACTCAGCTTGGTGGTATATGGCTTCAACCTCCTCTGCAACCAGGGGAGGGGTTCATGGCCCTGCAGTAGGCATATAACAAAGGGTTGTGATGATTTTCATATTTCAGGAATGCAATATTGACAGAATTGTCAGAATTGCGAATGTCGTGAAGTGCTGAAAGTTGGGACAAGGCTATGAAGAATGTTAAAAATAAAAGACAAAAGAGAGACCAGTTGATCGTGAGTGACATCAAAGGGACAGATTCATCGCTGAAGAGATCATTTTGAGGAGGTTTTTCGAGTCCTGAACGACTCTCTTAAGTCAACACCTGCTGCAAGCTTACCCACGTAAATCATAGATATTAACGTATCTCCCACTAGTGGTAATGAAGCAGTGAAATCCATGATGTCGCTTAAAAATGACAGAGCTTTAGGAGTCAAATTCATAACGGTAAAAATTCTGAAAGCTACTTTAGCCACCACCACGAAAAAGCCCACACTGCTCTTGTGGAAGATCTGGTCAGCTGAAAAGTTAGCCAATGAACTGAAATAAAGAACTTCAGATCACATAGCTTAGCTCTCGATCCCGTCGAAAATCCTTTGCAAGGTTATCCTAGGTAGATATCAAGGGCCGTTGAACCTCTTCTTTGCAAAGAGCAGGCTGGTGTCCAACCCAACCGATCATTATGGTCCAGATGACAAAAACCAGAGACCCGCATAATTCTCGAGCAGGCATCAGAATGGCAGAGGGAAATGTACTTGATCTTCGTTTACTTCGTGTGTATTTAAAAAACCTTCGAAACGAGGAAGTAGAGTTGCATCCGTGAATTGGAGTCCCCAAAAAATCAACAACAGGTTATAAAAATTCACAGAAGTACTCCTATAGACACACGATGGTTTCGTCCCGGAAGATATTCCAGTGCATGCAGGTATACGACATGTGTCTTCTTTTGCATCAGCTATTTCTTGTAGTTCTTGAAAGCATCATTAAGAAAATGATACGTAGCAAACAACGCCGTATTATGAGTGTTGAAAAAATCTTCAACATGGAATTTGGGATCGTTGTGGTGAGGATTTGGTCGATGTCAGATCAAACGCCGCAAGTGGAACTGGACTTGACACAGGCTCCGAAAGGACCCTGAACATATTCCGCGGTAAGCCCTAGACTGGAAAGCGTCAACGTGACAGATCTAAACAAACCTGGAGCCGGACAATCACAACCAAAGGCAAACAATATAGGGAAGACTTGGAACGCGAAGTTCAAGGCTGAGTGGGATGAAGGAGCACCGTGGTAGGCCTCTGTCCCATCTAGGGGATATAGGCCCGTCTGCACTAAGGTCTTCTTAGCATAAATTTAGTTATGACATACCTAAATTAAGTCACACATAATCATTGACGAATGTCTTAAGTATTTAGGCATTGACCTAAGTTAATTGTAAAGCAATTTTTGTTCCTAAGCACGTCCTAGAGACTTAAGTAGCAACTTAGGAGCTATCAAAGTTTAGTGCAGACGGGCAATAGAAACATAAGTTAAGAAACGTCTTATTGTGTACTTGTCATAATGGATGGCATTTAATATTGATACAATCTTCAGCAATCCAGAGTTTTCTTCTGCAAAACATTTTTTTCTGATTTTGCATTTTGTAAGCATGGTGGGGCATATTACTTAAGGTCGATTGACAAAACGCCCCAGTGTTTTATTAAAACATGACTTAGTACATTTTATAATTATGCTAGCCGCATGATATATGATTGCCATAAGATTCCATAAAATATTATGCAGAAATAAAAAAATTAAAAAAAAACTATATTTATAAGTATTTCTTGAAAGCATATAAAAATGAGGCGTATCACCAGGTTTTACCATAAAGGTTTTTAGTAACGCAACCAATCACAGCATTGAAATAGAAGGTAAGTAATAAATTTTACTATAAAAAGCACGATATCTTTTAATTGAACAAACGTTTAGTTGGTAAAAATAAAATGTATTCCAAAGTAAATTTAAGTACCTACCTATTGGATTGCGACCGATACTAAAGATAACAATGACGAATAGATTTTCGCGCGGATTAGCCTGTAAATACTAAAATCATGGATGTAATATTAGAGACTATTTTCCAACTTTAGTTTAATATAACTGTAAAGGTGGCTAACGAGTCTCTAATAAAATAAATTTGACATAATTGTCAGTTAAATTCAGCTAAGTACTAAGGACGTTTATTATAGGTAGGTACTTAGTAAATTTTATATCATGACGTTTATTGCATGTAGCGTTTGGAAAGTAGCATTTCTGAGATTTTTTTTACTATTTTCAACAAAGAACATCGTACAAAAATATGAGTGGAAAAATAAAATCACCTTTTTATATTTTCACGTTCGGATTTTTAAACTATTCGAATCTGTCAAAATACACACCAATTGCCTACTAAACTAATAGTTCTTTCGTGCTTGGAGCAAATAAATGAGACGACAAAAAGTATCATATTAGTTATTTCAGGCTTTATCCCACCTGTTTGCGAAATTTTCAGCTAAACCCGCCCAAGCGTTTCAACGAGATAGAGCATCCATCTATACACGCAAATTTTCACGTTTGTAATGTTGGTACGTTCATTTATACTCGCAAATTTTCAAGTTTGTAATGTTGGTATGCTGTCAGATCTGTATTTTGAATATGTGTTGGCTGACGGTGGATTGTACACCGGTCTCTAGAGACAGAAAAGGGAAGTAGTTGAGTCTGAGCATTTTTTAAGCATATTTTCAATGGATATTCTCATACAGTTTAAATACTATTACTAAATTGAAGCTCGTTGTATGAAAGATTACTGACTCGAACTCTACATAGTATAAACTTTAGACAGTTTTCTATGAAGAATTGACAGCGAATATACAGTTGAGTGAGTCTATCATCAAGGATTTATTAATAATCTGTGACTTTACTAGACATAATAAAAAAGAACACATGCAACATTTAAATAATGACATTAGGTAATAGTTACCTAAATGTTGACATTGCGTCTCTACATTTATTTAGCAGATTTATTTTTGTTTAAAAGATATATACATTTTTTTTCATTTAACATGACTGGATATTTGAAGATTTTGATTGGCTCTTTGTTTTACATAGTATAAGTGTATAATGTTAGATTATAATAATAAAATAGGTGAATATGAATGAATGGTAGATTATTACCCAGTAGTGGCAACATATTAATTCAAAAAAGGAATGTAGGGTATGAACCGTGTATAAATCGTTTGCATGAATATGCAAATGATTTTAAAATATTTTGACTAGCTCTGTGTAGCATAGTAGTCAAAAAGTCGCTCTCTATTTCATACATACCTAATCTTCGTACGATAATATTTACCATACGATCTTCTATGGAAGTCCTATAAGTAGGTAGATTTGTAGGTATTAACAGAAAACAAACATAACTAACTATGACCTTATTTTTTAATGGCTCCCTCATTCCTCGTTACGATTTTTGCTTAATTTGGATCTAGATGGCGCTGTCTGAATATGTGGTTTAATTATGACAACAACAAATAATTTTCACTCTAAATAAAGAAGTGTCAAGTATTGTGAGTTATTAAATATAATAACATTCCAAATAAAATACTTGTGATGCAGGACTACTACTCAAATATTCATATTTTAAAGACACCGTCACATTACGTAGTAGCAATTTTGAACGCTTTATACTTAATAACTTTTTGTATATAAAAACCTTTCATTTTATTAGCATTTATTTCCAATATTTAAATTTTAAAAGCAACAAACTAACAATAAGCAACAGTAGAATTGGCACGACTCGCAAATACCTAATGTTCACATTTTGCACCGAACGCTTGTAGGGTATGTGAAGAGGAGGATGCGATTCATCAGAAACTCTATCGCTGTCTCTGTCTACTAGAAATGTAGAGACGCAATGTCAACATTAATTCTTTATTTTAATGTGAAGAAATAAAAGTTTGTTTACCTACGTAAAGTACTTATTTAAAACTCTAATCAAGGTTTACTGTCAAACCTTAAAAGGAATATTATTATTGTAGGTTTTGCATTTTAAAGACTCTTCTCTCGTATTTGTCTGGTAGTTGAGATAAATGTTGCCACTATTTACATTTTAAAAATAAGTTAATACCTATTGCATATGTACATTATAGGTTTACCTACTCATTTCATAAGATTTTTAAAAATATGACGTACCTACCTACAAAATATCTTGTAATCTTTTACGATACAAATTCACGAAAAGTTAATGAAAACATAATTCATAAAAGAACGTCAACTGTTTGTTGATTTTCATAAATCAAATAACACTTATACCAAAGTTAATGTATCTATAAGAAATGTTCATGATTTTTTTCTATACTTTATTTGTACGAAGTAAAGAATCTTTTTTATACCTACTACCTATATATAAAAGAAAAGTTTTCTTTCAAACAACCGAGATAAATTAAATACCTAGAGAAAAAAAAATCGAAACGCAATGACAGATTCATAGAAGTCAATTAAAATCATATCTTTTTATACTTATGCCATTCATAAATCGTATCAAAGTAATAAAATTACCGCAAACGACAATTTGCTTGTAATAGATATAGGTACCTAATAAAAAAAAGTGTTACAATAATTAATGTAAATAAGGAGGATAAAAATGAGAATGGTAGTAACAACTGCGGCGTACGTGTGCTCTTCACGACATCCGAGCATGAAGTGACACGGTCGTCGGCCGTCGCCGCGAGTCGACGTACGAACGCTCGTACAATCCAATTGGTTGGCCGCTACCGACCCGCCCAGGGGAGGCACAAACTCGCACACTCACCTAACATAATTTATTTTATGTTATACCGTTTGAATATTTTATATCTGTGTGAGTTTTTTCGGTCGGTATGCGTTCAGTGTGAATTATTCGCGAGATAAGAAAGAAGAGGGGAACAGATCGATCGGGGCCGTTGCGCTTTTTTTTATTTCGATACTCGGTGGTGTTGTCTATCATATTTCTGATTTCACCCGGACAAGAAGAAATGGTTTACTTAAGCTGTTCTTCTGTATTGACGAACGGTTGTATGGGGTAAATAACGGACTGATTATTTTAAATTTTAAGGAGATTTTGCTTTCTAACGGGTTGCTGTATTTTGTTAAAAAAAATCCTTCGTAGTTTTGAATAACTCTTGAAGATATGATCTATTTAATATTGTGTTCATAAAAATAAGGAAACTTGAAAAAATGTAGGAAAAATGAATAAATGAAACTTATGAATTTATACTAAATATGGCAATAAAGTTCAATAGTATAATAAATTGTACAAAATTATACTACGTTATTTTTGAATAAAATAGCTTTTAAACTCTACATTATAGAGCTTATTCAAAGGGACGGAAGCTAGCATTAAATTTGTAACTTCGTTAAGTTCCACAGCTCAGTCAGGGAAACACATTCCAAAGACCGTTTAATACTGTCACCGCTAACATGCTCGCAGCGCCAACGCGACCCCAGCAATATAAGCTATCGACTGCACAACAGCCCACAACCGCGACTCTATAACATACACTCGCAAACATCTGTACCGATACAACGTTTGGCAGAAATGTAAAAATCAAAACAGTTCTGTTACTCAAATGCAAAGCTATCATTAAGTCGTCGGTTTTGGTTTGGTAAACTTGCTTGTCGCGCGCATCATCACTGTTAATTACCACGGTATATGTATAAAATAAAATAAAGGAGACCGCCCTGTACCGATACTGGTGTAAAAAATATGAGAAAAGAAAGAGAAGCTTTAAAAAAGAAAGGAGTGCATCGTCCCCCCGCGTCCGCGCCAGGCGGGGCCGCCTACCGGCCGGGCGCCACCCATCGCAGCGCAAAAATCGTGAGCGCGCGGGTCAAACGACGACGCCAGCGTGAAAAGAAGGAGCGGTGTCGAGTCGCACACAGAGGCGAGTGTGCGTGTGCGCGCCGAGCGGGACGGAGCACGCCAGAGCGGGACGACCGCGCCAATTACTATCACCTGGCGAGGAGCTACCGCATTACCCACTGCCGCCGCGCGCGCGACCACGCGCCCGACGCTGCCGCGCCTCGTCTCTACGCACCGTACCGAGCGATGCACCGACCTACCGGCGAACACCCACCAGGACCTCGCTACTAATGCTACTGTGAAGTGAGTGCCCACAGTGACTAGAACAATTAAAAAGACGTGATTACTAAGTTTCAAAAGTGAAAAATGACTTCCCAGTTTGCCTTCCGAGGATCTCCGCCGAACCAGGTAAATAAAGTGTTTTTTATAAGTTAACGATACTTTTATGTGTTTCGGTTCTTCATATTGTAATGCTGGCGTTTGGAGACAATTAAATATGTGTTTTAAATCCTTCTTATTTTCAGATTCTGTAATAATTTTCATATTTTTGTACCGTTTACGTGGTTACTCATCGGAATCATACAATGTAGAGTCGCGATCCTATTAGATAATGTATTCTTGTACAATACATTGTTACAAATGTATTTATATTAATTATAATTAGCTCTAAACATATTTAAATACATACTGTGACACGGAATAATTGAATTATTTTCAGTTTAACTAAGGCAATACATTATTTAATTATGACACGTTTTGACCAAGTTTCAATGAATTTGTTAAATGTTTCAGGTGGTAGTTACTAAGATGCTTAGAACTTTTAATAAAATTATAGCTTAAATATTAAGTAATCAAAAAGTTATGTTTCTAAATTTTATTTTGTTAAAGCTCCAAAAGCAAATTAGAACCTCGGGATATTTTTGTGATTTTGGATTGATTTTGAAAAATATTTCTATCGACAGTGCGTAATTTTGTGATTTGAATTTTAAAATGGTCGCTATTATAGTTTAGTGATCAAAAGCTTTGCTGTTGATTAAACTTTTAACCGATAGGTACCTATCAAAAAAGAGAGAAAAGATAGAGATAAATTTGGCTCCAAGTTATAGGTATTAAAATATTTAATGCTTTATTGTGGTAATCGGTAATTAACTCAATAAACATATTCAGTGACCATAAAGAAAACGGAACTCTACATTTTGTCAAAGGTATTTTTTTAATTTACCTTTATGACAATATTTTTAAGTACCTACCTAATTCAAGTGATGAAATTGATTTATAAAGTACTATATTCTTGTTCTTTATTCAATTGAGCAATAAATTTTATTCATTTACCTAATGAAATGCAAATAAAGTTGGTTAACAATTAGTGACCTATAGAACACCTAAATTTAAAATGTGTACCTACTTACATTATAACAATATCATGTTGAATTAAACTTAGCAATACTAATTTTACAGGTAGGTAGGTAGGTATATAGATTATTCTGTACTAACTGACGTAACGCCTATGTATTGTCAATTAGTGTTTATTCGATTATTTGATACCCGAATAGTATAACTTAATTCGCATGTCAAAAGTTACCGATTCATATTAAGTTAAATGCATGTGAATCGTCGATACCGAAAAATTGCTTATTGAGTTAAAAATTAGGAGAAATGTTTGGTAAAAAAATATTATATTAGTGTAAATCGGTTATACCGAAAACAACGTATTTATTTAAAAAATAAGAGAAATTATTGATTAAAAATTATACTGGTGATATAACAGTCCCGATTTCTAGCGAACCCGATTGCTTAAGGCAGAATATTCTATCTTTTGTCATTCAAAAGTCATTTGTTTTTGGTCGTCATAGCAACGTATATGATAGGATTTGATTCGAGGAGACAATGGGTTAAAAACTGAATTGCACCCTGATATCGCACCTCATTTGATTGCGGTCAAATAATAAAAAAGAGAGGCCTAAATACGGTTACAAAAATGTATTGGATGTGTTAGAAGTATCGTGTCAGAAGTACATTTAAATGAACATAATTAAACAATGCAATCTCAATATTTCAACCACCGCTACAAATTGGTTGATATATTAGTTATTTATAATTTTACTATTTGTATTTAAATTGTCAAACGTGATATCAAACGGTTTTACAGCTGTTGCCTACATCATAAGGGATACAGGCGTGAAGTTGTGTATGGATGTATTATATTTTTACTTGTCGCTTAAATGTGTCTATAAATCTAAGATTGAAAGAGAGAGAAACATATGTATTTATACGATATGGTTCAAATGGGGAAAATTTGTCTTTGACCATTTTTCAGTTACCTAACGTTAAAATATCTATAGGTTTAAGGACCTTAAGTTAATACAACGAATGGCATTTTAAGTACATATTCACAATAGCTTTTAGTTGTATTTTTAGAAAAAATGATAAAATCTGTGCTCTTTATTTTACAAGGTTTAATAACAACTCTCAATTTAGATGTTAAAACAAATAATCTGTCAACCTATTCCTACAGATTAGAAAGACTACATATTTTTTATTTGTTTATTTATTTTCTTTGTTTTTATTATATAACCGATAGTAACGTTATTCAGTGTTTTTCGGTAACTAATAAAATTATTTGATCGTTTTTTTTAAATAACCTAAACAGCAATATTTTTAGTACCTTTAAAAGGTTACAAAGCACAAACGAAACAATTTATAAATTATTAAATAATTTATAAAACGATACAAATTATATAAATAACTGAAAAATGTTATAAATAAAAAAAATATTACCCGACCAGTTTTTAATTAATATCTTTATTATGTGGTTTTTGAAAAAGACCCACTAGCAATTTCATATGGATGTATTTATGAAAACGCCGCCTTAAGTTAATTAATGGAGCTCCTCTTGTACTAGGTTAAAAACCAATCATCACTCTGAAATCCCTCAAAACCTCACAAAACAATATTCGTAAAAATCTTTGATTCATTAAGGAGTTATAAAGAAGGCTAGATTTTTTTGCAACTAATTGAATTAAGCAACTGGCGAATCGTTAATAAGGATTTAAAAAATATTCTGAAATCCGTAACTGATAGGTAAGTTATATTATAAAAAACGTTATACCTATGCTTACCTTCTAACTTTCTTTCGGTTGTTAAGTAATATTTTATTTGAAATATATTTTTTCGGAATTAAGTTACTAGCATGAATAAATTAGATTAAAATATGGATCACGTCATTTTCAATCTGTTTTTTTTAACCTATTTTTGTCATCATATCAAAAAAAAACAAAAAGCTTATTTTTATATCATTTAAATATAAAAGTCATTGATATTGATCTATTTTATATGTGAGAGTTATTCTCATATTGGTCGGTTTTATCAACGTAGCCTTTGATCCTGTAATTTTTTTTAGATATATAGCAACTCAATAAATAAAGCCCAAAAAGCGTCAAGAGGTAAGCTACCAAATGCAAAAAACATTCTTTAAATCGGTCAAATGGTTTTAGAGTTTGGAACAAACAAACAAACATACAAAAGTATTCTTCAGCTTTATTATAAATAATGGTTACTTCTAAAAAGATACAATTATATCCGATGATTTCTGAAGTGATTTAAACTATGCGGCCCTTAAACATTATTTTCCTTATAATTATGGACCGTAGATTGTTCTTCTATAACAAATTGATAAAGTATTTCGGTTATCTGCAAACACTCTTCTCGTCAAACTTGTAACTGAGCTACTGATGCAAAAAATATTTTCTTCATATTCTTTACATACGTAGAGCTTTTTCATAGATTTTCTATAAATTCTTTTGTGGACTCAACCGAATAAGGTCAACACTATTGGCATTAAATAGACTCTACATCTGCAAACTTATAATTTCCAATAGTATTTTTTACTGGATAATACAGATTTACTAGATTTTTGTAAAATGGTTTCTGAAAAGTCTACTATTTAGGTATAATCTTTATTATCAAAAACACAAAGTTCTTACAGAATCAAAGAGGTAGCTACATATTTAATACGGCTATTATTAATTATTCAGTTAAATTGGACTTGTGTCGAATATATATAGGTAGGTAGTAGTTAATCGGTAGTAAATAGCTTCTTATTTCAATAGACAAAGTTTTCAATTCTGTAGTAAAAACGGTAGGTATTTCAGTATAATTGTGAATCTTACTCTACATGGCAATACCGCGTTTAGTAGTTTCTGATTAACCTAACTCACTACACGGTAGCTTTTTAATCAATTCATATTAAGTAAATCAAGTATCAAAAATTAATCAAACCTATTATTTGTACAACAGATAAAAGTTTATTAAATTTGAGCTCCAGTATGTCCAGTACTTATCCGTAGGTATATAAACTTTAATAATGTATAATTAAATTGGCGGTGTAGAAGTAGTTATGTGAGTGTAGATAATTATAATAATTCAATTCGGTCACCGAGTGTATGCGTGCGCGATACACTTTTCCTATCTCTTAGATAAGGAGCTAACGCACTCCCCACGGTTGAGGGGATCATCATGACTTCGTATTTACAAATACTAGTGAAATACTCTAGAAGCCTCCGCCTCGCCATCACTACCTAATAATACTTTCCTACGTATTGTATTTCTCGGTCATGCGTGCCAATTACATTTTGTGTAATGCAGTATATTTCGCTTTTTTATAATTTAAAAAAGCTATAAAGTCGAAGTTTAAAATATACTTTAGTTAATAAGACGGCAAAGAATTCCTACTTTAATACCAGTGGAGTCCCATTGCGTTCATGGTACGTTTTTATTTAAATAGCAATTAAGTGCAAGAATGGGCTGTAAACGTTTATGCGGCGTAGTATCGTATGGTTTAAGAGCTAACTCTCGATAAACCTCGAGGGCATCAATTTACCCACCAAATAAACTGACTACAGTTTTCTTAAGGCATCTAACGTAGCGCCATCTGTTTTCTATTTTCAATTGTCATTTAGTGTATATGTTTCCAAACACCTAATAATAATTCAAAACCCTATACATAAAGAGATTTATGCAGTCTACTCATCGACTTTTCCATAACTCTCACTGAAGCTCTATGGCGGTCTTATAAAATTCATGGCTGATTTTTGATAAAGCACCATTCAGTATAGGGGATCGAAATTGAATCGCGTTACGAAGCCATTTTTATATAAAATACTGCGACCATTTCTATAGGGTCTAACGTGTAAACCGAAGGGTTGGCACGCCTTAGTAAACACCGGTTTATTTAATAAATTCATACTAAAAATTTATTACACAAGTTTTGTGATGTCCGAATTAATCTAATAATGTCATTAACAGTTGCGAAGCAAAACGTGATAGGGAATTTAATTAAAATTCTCTTTAAGTTTCATAAATAAGCTGGAACAAAAGGTGACAAAATACTTTTTGAAGTCATACAAGGCACCGTGAAGTAAGTTTCAAGTTTCAGATTAAATTTTTCGTCCTGGTCTTGTGAGGCAGGGAGTGCAGAGCACGCGGCGCTCACCACGGCTCCGCAGCGCAGCATGAGCGCTGCCCGCGACCAAATGGACCTACAAAACCAACGCCATTCATTTAACTCCATAATGAGCCATGAACAATCTTCATTTTTGCAGTTTGCATTCGAGCGTGGCCTCTCAAACTCTCGGCCGAGCCCTTTTTGTGTCGATTCTTAATTTAACCTGTGATTGTGATTTACCTTTTTCGATTTTTAATAACGTACAATAAAGTTCAGTGATTAGGTATTCGTTGCCCTGTAGAGCTATTGTTCTTGATAATGAGTTAAATGTAAAATAATGTGCATAGTGTTGTGTTTTTGTTAACAATGGTTAATGTATTACCGTGATACTGAAATTTACACTTACAAAGTTAGATTTTAAATATCAAAATGTCTATAATAATTATTGCAATAACTATAAAAGCTATACTATAATCAGCGTAAAGTATCTTAGAATCAGATTACATTAATATTAACAGGTATACTAAAGTCTGCGTTAAATGAGAAGGTCGTTAAAACCGCCGAGTGTTCTTAAGGCAATCGACTCCTAATAAGATAGGTGACCGAGTCGTCCAGTTCTCCGAAATTTTAATTAATTTCTCCGAAGCCGAGGTAGCGTCCACGCGGTCAGTAATACCTACTGGAGTCTTTCGTTACAAGTCCACGAATTATGATAGTGTGCCCGTACTCGGCCGCAACCGGATTTTTGTGAATGTGTTAGTCACGGCCACGCGTGTGTGAACTCCAAGTTTCATATCGTATTACAGAATAATTTCAACCTTAATCCTTAACTGTAAGGCTTAATTTAGATACTAACTTAATAAACTGAATGAGAAGTATTACAACATTTGATTGTAGAACTGTGAAGAGCCGGAAATCAAGAAAGTTCCGTTGACACTCAACGCATCTTAGTATCACAATTATTGCGGAAAACAATTACTTACAATATGTACTAAGTAATTAGTTATGTGCTGTCAGTTTTCACAGCATAAATATATTATGCATTACACCCAAGATAATTATACCACGTTATAAAAACACGACTTTAAGCTGTTCTAGTTGTTAAGTAATCTATAAATAATAACAAAAAAATGTACCTACATTATATTACACTGTAGGTAATATGTGACCAAAACGTGTTTTTAAGTTTACAAGGATACAAAGTTCACTCACTGAATCAAGTACTTAATAAATTGTTGATACATTATTTTAAAAGATAATTGGATATTTAAAAAGACTATAAAATTTGCATCATTGTTCTTGTTGATATGCTATTATAAGAACTTTGAAAGTAGGTAAGACTATTGAGTTGTCAACGGCGCTACATAACTGTCAATGGGAGCACTAATCAGGGTCGTTGGAGAGAACTCATGAAATTTTATTGTGAGAACTGGAAATAAGCCTGTTGTACAATTATATGGCATTCCGAGTGGATAGAGGGAAGATTATTTTTCACCTCATCATAATTGACAGATATCGTGTTTAATTCGTGGAAGTAGGACATTTTATGTTTAACACGTGCTTCCACGGTCGGATACTTTGCTTCGATGACATCTTATATTGGGAATATTATTTCTGAGTTTATTTTGAGTATGTTAAGTTGTTTTATTGTTTGTTATTTTTCCATTTAGTTTTTCTGCGTGTTATTTTGTCAGCTAGGTTTATAAACATATTTTTGAAAATTATAATTTTAACTAAGACTCTCCATTTCGGAATATCCACATTATTGTGTCAGAAATTAAAAAAATAAAACGGGTAACACTTCAATAGAAACCCTATTCAATTTCAATGTCATTCATATACAGAAATAGAACTAATTTTGAACTTATATCGAGTTATATTACCGATAGAATCGATTAGTGGGTATCGACAGGGAATGCGCAATAAAGGTCCTAACAGGAACAGCACGGGATGTTATGAATCGCCACCACTTTAATAGCCTCTGTATTAACCGATAATTCAAATTTCGATACCACATTTTCAATATGGCCGACATATCTACATACGACTAGGTAGCGGCGTGGACGGTAAACACTAAGGTTAATGGTGTTGGATTCAGCGTAATAAATTTGGACTTCAAATAGAGATGTTTAATAGTTTATTTGAATCTTGCAATTGAATGCTTAAACCACCACTGTAGGCAAATATTTCACTTCAGTAGTCTTGGAAAGGGAACGTTACATCCCTGTATTGATTGCAGTAATAGGCAAGTTTGGGGCTTGGGAAGAACAAACTATTTACTAGATGCCGCTTATTGGAAACATAAGTCGTTCTAATTGCATTGGCATTGATTTATTTTGTTTCTAATACAAATTATTTGATTTTTCTTCCGTGAAATGTTTAAAAAAAAACCACTTTGATATTTAATCACTGTAAACTCATAATAAGGAATAGAACAGAAGGCCCATATCCTCCAGACACCTTTGCATAAAAAATCGGTCTGTGTGATTTTAGACTTAAGACAAAAGTTTTAAATAATAGTCTGATTGGAAAATGATACCATTTCTTTCTAACTAGACATTATATTACAATAAGATAAAAAACAAATTATTTTATCAATAACCTCAAACATACCGCATTATATTCCTTCTATTTAAAATAATAAAATTTTATAGATCATATAACACAATAGAACAAAAGCTTTATTTGAATCCAAATAACACAAGCAGAGCCGCAGGCTTGACTAGTAATTAGTTCTCAGTAACCGAAATTCATACTCCCAGTAACATTTCAGATTTAAGACTAATTTAGATGCCAGACTGTTTGCACCAACTCTATGTATATATTGTATATTAAACCTAATAATGGTTCAGTTATTATTAGGTCGGGGTTTAAAGCTGTGTAACACAAGTTTGTTCTCTGGCAGTCTCCAATAAATCATGCAATACGCGCTCAAACGGCTTCATTAAAGCAATCACAGTGGTTTGGATTCGCTGCTGAACCTAATGACATTTTACTGCCTATTATTTTATAAAAATAACATATGACTATCAAAGTACTTTCTACAGGGGAAATGTTAATGACATTAATGTTGTATGTTAATTTTTATGAATCTTCTGTGTAGAAGTGGATATTTCAGTCATTTTTATAAATTCTTTGTGCATTTTTCGAAGCTCATGTATAAAATTAATGCATATTTAATAATAATCACTTTGGTGTAATAATTATTTTAGAGAGATACCTATACAAAACATTTCATTTTGACTAAATAAATCTTAGTTTAAATCACGGTGTACAAAAAGACACAAAAAGACACACTTTTTGAATGTTGTGGTTAACATTCAGAAAGGACGTTGAGTTAAGATTTATTGAAATAAAATAAAAATGCTCATAACCTTTCGCTGTTAAGTTAAGGACAGGAAATATCAAATCCAAATAAACAGGTAAACCGTATTCTCCGCTCACATTTATAGGTGCGATGGAGTGTGGCGACAGGCTCTCGGATTGCTACCGAAAGAGTTGCAATTTTATGAATGAGTTGCTTGAATGAAACATAATAATAATATCGCACTAGCAACCGACCGAGACGCGGCGGGTTGCTGTATTACCTCTGCATTTCTGATTCGCTTTCAAAGTACCATAATTTATAGTTGCACGTAAAATACTTCAACTGCTAATAAAACATGAAATATTGATACAATTGCAAGACATTCTTAAGGTTTTGATTTAAAAACATTGCGTGTTGGAAGTTTTTTTCAAACTGCATGGAAACTGGTTCTTCTGGTTTTTTACAATGACATTTAAAAAAACTTTACCTTTATGATATTACCACATATTTGTGTTAAGCGTAATCTAATAGCAAAATAGTAGGAAGGTACTCGGGTAGATAATCTACAGTTTCCCTTAATTCAAAGTTTTTTATAATCACTAATTCAGTGTAATAAAATAATGACGAATAAATTATTGATAAAAAAACTCGGTGCTTAAAAATACGTTAATGTTAACAGCCTGTTTATTAGACTAATTCTACTTATACCTACTAGCTACATATGATAATTATCATTTCACACCATTATTACCTATTTATATTTACATTTTATATTCTAAGTGCATTTTAATAACGTTCCGAACTTCCCTTCTGATATTTATTATTCCTTAATTAAAGGGAATTAGGGTAGGTGTGAATTTCTTTAAAGGCGCTACGCGTTTTAAGGGTGGGCTAAATTTAGGGGCTTATCTGCACGTATATCTTTATACAGGATGCGATGGAAATAGACACCTAACCTGATTGGGATCCACCATGTAATTGTCCAATTAAAGACACAGTTTTATGTAAAATACGGAAAGATAATCAAGTACGAATTATGATGTTCGAAAAAGGTGTACTCTCATCTGTCAGAGAAAAAGTCGACGAACCCAAAAGAAAAAAAAAGGTTTACACGTACATCGTGTGTCACATATCACTTTGAAAATTACTTTGAAATCGCATGTATGTTCAATCATTGAAAAGACGCTGGGTGAAAAAAAACGCTAATTAATTAGTATATTCCTTTACACGCAACTTGAAACACGATATAATTAAGAATGAATCACTATGATGGCATTTTATCCTTTAAACTTAACAGCATAACGATCTTTTTCCGATAAATAACGATTTGTCTTTTTATTGTATCATCTAGGTTGATAAAAATTAGCTTAACAGCTAACCCTGTGAGTTAACAAACGATACACCTACAACTGAACGTCTATGTGCTATAAAAGGATTATTGATTAAAGCACTAAACACAATCTAGGAAAGCTATGTTAGCCGTGCAAAGCTGCGTGTAGGAACGTTACCTATATTGATCTGTACCTATGGATTGCACTGGAGTGCTTTTATTCTAATTTACTTTCATTTGAATATACAGTCATATTTTCTTTCGTTGTTCCCTTGATAATGTTTTAGTAAGATGAAATTTGAATTAAAAAGTTTCGGACATGTTTTTTTATTATAAAAAGGAAGTTGAAATTTAACTTCGTAATAGTCATCAAAAGTAACAACTTCAAATCAAAATATTAATTTTATGCACTAATTGAACCTCATACCTCAAACATGAAAAACATTATTTGTGAAAATGATTAACAAACTAACTACCTACATTATTATTCGATTCCGTACAGCAGTCCAACTCACGTGCAGGCTAAATACCCAAAGCTGACTTTCATATTACTACCATTCATGATTTAATTATTGAGGCAGCCATTTGATTTAATTATTCAAAGTCTGAAACATAATCTTTCGCAATTAATCCAATGTTTGATTAGCTGATAAAAAAAAATACCACTTAAGAATTTCGCACAAGCATTTCTTAAAGCGGCGAATGAGGTTCAGTTTGGCGTGACGCTTTAGTTTTATCAACGGTTCTATCAAATCGTTTTTATTCGATTTTTGTTTGATAGACTACGTGCGAAGAGGATTGTTGGTATTCAAACAATTCAGAGAGTTCACGCCTGCATTGGAACTCAGCGCTTCGGGCGACAGATATTTAACAAACAAGCATGTTTGCGTGGTTTGGCTGAACAATCAGGTCCAATTTTGCCACAAACCTTTGGGAAATAAATTTTAATCCGCCGCCGTCGTAATTATTGTTTATTTTTTTTTTGTTAAAAATAGTTTAAAAGTCTTTATTTCGCTTAATCAAAGTTTGTTAGAGTTAATGAAAAAAAATATCTCATGTGTTTTTTTGTGAAATACACAAGATTTTTTATTGTCAATTCAATACTTTAATGAGGTATGGATGGGCCTATAGTAAAAATGATAGTCGATACCTGTCCCTATCGGCTCGACCCAAAGACAGTTAAGCGAAAAACTTGTCACCGATATTTTTTGCTGCATGTTTTAAACTGAACTCATGTCATTGAGTTCGATCTCTATAAGATTTTTTTTACATAACTTAACAAATAGATCGAGCCCTTTTTACATTCGAATATTCAGTTACATGATTCAACACTTAAAAGGGCTTAACGACTCTAACACATCCTGCGGGTTACGATAAAAAAGTCCACAAAAAGAATACTGCTCGTGTTTGTTTTTTAAAAGATGTCTGCCAAAGATAAGGTGTAGCGGCACTTTAATCCTCGAACCGCCTGATATTTGAAAAGGATACGATGACAACTTTTTTGTCCTTTTTATCTAATAAGCACATACGTACTATAAGTAAGTGCGTAAGCAATACTTAAAATCAGGTATTCATTACTAATAAAACCTCTTAAAGGCGTTTTAATAATAACAGCCACAAAGTTAAATTCTATTTACCGATAATATTAATTTTTGTCAAGCAAAATCTTGTTTCGAGTCCTTTAAAAAAAACATTTAAAGCAGACGTATTGATTGTAAGTAAATGCTGAGTTTATAATTCTGCGATACAACCATAAACTCTTAACATCCAAATTGATGTTGATATTTTAACGTCTGTCATTAAAAGCATTGTGTGATTTAAAACTATCTCGACTGTTATGTCAACACATAGATGGTCGTTCACGATTTAATTACATTCACACACAGACTAGCTCGAAACATAACGAAAATATCATGTACATACAACGCTTCACAATGGCCGACCGATTGAATAAACATTGCGTGGTTCTACTACAGAAATTATGTTGTACCATCCAACAGACACTGGTAGGTATCATATGAACCGAATGAATCCCTTTTAAGCACCGGCGTCGATTTCAGCCGCATCCCCCTTTAGAGATCGATAAAATCCCTATTACTATGGTCATTAGGTTGATTCAACGAGCAGCAAGAGTCGAACTGCCTACTCGTACAAATAGTCGATATGTATACAATGTTCTCTAGCGCGGATTAACTAACTATGTTGGCTATGTAATGTAGGTAAAACAGGGAGTTGACATTTAACGGCTTCGGGATTACTTCAATAATCTTCCCTCAACACAACAAAATTTTATGTTTTAGCCTAGGAGTCGATATCACGACATTGTGGCCTACAAAACTTGTCTATTAAGTCTTACGTTGCAAAGCCGTCACGTGAGTGAAACGTTTAGGGTGTAGAGGAAGCCATAGGAGAAAGTCGGGTCACAGCTCCAGATTAGTCCATAGTCAACCACGGAGCGACTTTAGCTGGCTTATATCGCCACCACATGCTCATTGCGTAAAGGTTAAAATGTCACTGACATAAAACATACAAAAACTAATACCAGCTTTTACAATTTCAACATAATCTAATTGCCGACCAATTTTACTTTAGCAACAGTCATAAAGAAATCCGGAAATTTAATGTTTACTATTTATACGTAAAGGACACAAAAGCAGTATTAATTATGATTTTCTTTCATGCGGCTGACACTCGGTTGTATCGTAAGCGATCGGGTGGCATTTCGGTTCTTAATCCCATTGAGAACACAATGCACGTTCAGGGCCGGTCCGGGCCCATTTTTCATTCAAATGACAAATATTTAGAAAGTTATTTATCCTTGTTGGAGTCTGCACAGGGCTCAATTAAGAAGGCCGTTGGAGCTGATTTCAAGTCATCGCATTGTCCGTGGACAACGAACGGATGTTTATTTTACAACCGCGATATTGATTCAGGTAGTATGCTGAATAAATCTATTATCCCAACAATAACCCCAATGCTATTGTTATCATTTATGATATATTTCGATCACATTACATTATGAACGACTGATTTGTAATCTACTTTGTCATTCAAATCTTCCGTACCGTGGCAAATTTATTTGCAAGGACACTGACTACTGACGACATTACAGTCACGCCCTCCGTAAGCAAAACTACTCACACCCTTTTACTCGTTAAATGCTCATTAATTATCCATTTACTTCTTCTATAACGAATTCATTTTAAAGGTATTTTTTTCGAGTCATTCATCAAGTTGCAGTATGTGCGATGGGTAACCACGTAAGCGTGTAAATATTGCTGGCGCTATGCGATTTTTAAAGCTGTGCGAGGAGGCCTCCCATTAAATAAAATGTATTGTAATTGCAAAGCGAATGTGGAAGCTCGCCTTAAAGGCCTTTCAAAATTTACCACTTACAGAGCACCATATCGACAGCCTCCAACAGTCCGCCGCCGGCGCAGGCGGGTATGAGCGGAGGAGCGGGCGGGGCGGGGAGCGTGCGGCCTTCGTCGCCCTCGGCACCCGCGCCGCGATGCTGCGACACTGGGAGACCTATATTCCAAGACCCTATTACTGGGCAGACAGTGTGCTCGTGTCAGTACGAGTTCCTAAACTACCAGAGGCTGGCGTCGGGAGTGCCGCTATCCATGTACAGTGCGCCATACTCCGACGCAACTGCCGCCACAGCCGCCGGGATGGCCGCGTACTTCCCGGCCCTAGCTGCAGATCAGCCGCCTTTCTACCCTAATGCAGTTAGTACCAGTCAAACATTATTAATAGCTCAGTTATTTGCAGGTCTTGGATAAGTTGACATCACGCTACCCTAATGAAAACCTTTAATATTTATAAATAATACTTATATTCACGCTCACCACAGTAAAATCATATGAAATAAATAACTATTAATGATTCATTTGTGGTTTATCTGATTATGTAAAATTTCATAATAATAACAAATCACCCAATATATAAATGAAAACCATTGGTACTTTTAATATTTGTAAATAGCAAATAATATAAAGTAATAGATATCCTATGTCAAAACTGCGCCTCAGAATTAGTAGATTCCGTTGACTCAAAATGGTCCGACCGATAGGGTTTTTTTATAACACAAAGAACTTTAATAAATTAGAAACGTAATCCGATGATAATATGTACTCCTTTGTACAACGTATCAAAAATATGGTTGCTACCTCTCGGCTCAGCTTAATAACTTAATGTGGATAACAATTTCTCAAGGATTTATGTTACTTCACACAGCGTGTATAATTTTGTTCGAATCAAAATATTTGGTAAAGCGTCCGATATTTTTGATTTATAATGTTTGTAACAGTGGACATGTTCGTTGGTCCTTTATTGTAATTTTGATGGTATTTGTATGTTAATACTACATCTTGATTGTAGAACTAACAAATTTAAATGATGCTAAATGTTAGAAGAAAAGAGGAAGTTGTAATAGTACAAAAAGCTATCACGTGTGGGTTATGTGAATGATAATGATCATAACAACTTTAAATTAGGCAAACTGTGTTATATACGACGTGTAGTGAACGTTTAAGATAAAGGTGTTAAAAGGTGTGGCTCGAGCGTGTCCTCTCGCAAGAGCCCCCGATACTTTGTGGCTGTTCATAAAATTTCAAGTCGTCGGGTAGTGTTAATTTAAGAGTGAGATCTTTAATGTCGGGGTGTATCCTGTCTTAAATTATTACTTTACTAAAATGTTTAAGTATATTATTAAAATTTATAAATGTAAACAAATTTCATAACTATAATGCAATAGAAATCAAATTATAAATCAAAAAGGAGTAATGTATAATTCATAATTAATTACGTAACGACAGCAAAACTTTGTACATCCTTAGCACAAATCAGGAGCTATTTAAATGATTAATTATAGATTTGATCAATGTAACAGTAATATAATGCATTCCGAATAAAGTGTGAACAAGGTGGTTGACGTGATTGACGCTACCTGCGCGACCGCCTGCGTGTCTCTAGATTTATTCACCGGATTAAAAATATTCCTGCCAGCAGACTCATCTGCTTAGTGCAACAACTAATAGGATTATCAGAATTATGGTATTTATTCCATAAGCTCACGTCTTTTTTGTTACCTTATACCCACTTATTAGAAAGAAACAACTTCTTTTTTTATAGGTAGGTTGTGTAAGTACTTATTTACAAAAAAGATTTAGAAATTTCACAAGAATTATAAGGAAGTATATTTATGATAAATTTCAAAAATGAAGTCAAACAACTCAATCATTTAAATCAAGAACAAAATATTGATAAAGATGCCAGACAGAAAACCCGAATTAGGAAACAGAGGTAAAAGCAACAAAGCCAATGTACCTGGATTACTCTGTCCTACTTGAGTAAAATTTATTATAGGATTTTCGACTCGGCCACCAATGATGTTGTTGGACGACAAAATCTTTTGATAGATTTATCCCAGCCGATCGTATTAAAGAACCACTCTTGAATTATTTTTAATGCGTCTCAGTATAAATCATTGAATCGTTAGTATTCCATTGGGTTTTCATGCGACTTTATTGCACAATTGCTTCAAAGAGTGTCTATATCAGGTACAATGAAAATACGTTTTTGCGTTTCGTAAAATAAATACCCTATTTAGTAAATTCCGAGGCCTTATTTAAACAAGCATATTCTTGCAGTACTTATCGATAATTTGGATATTTCTGATAAACAATTGTAAATATAACGTCGATAAACTATACACAAGTGTGAATATAATTTGTCCTCAATAACTAGTTGCTCGTACGAATTCATTTATCAATCAATCTTGTCTTTCAACGAGGACTTAAAGAAGTGTATTTAAACATGGTTCCTTAAAAAAACAAAAAAGATACTTTGTTGACCTAAAGATGATTGATCTTCTGACTCTGTATCTAAGACCATTAAACAAAAATTGCTAAGTGGGACGTTATAACTGATCGATCAAGAAATCAATATCAAAAGAATCGTTTTCATAACGGGATTATGTTAAAAGCTACCGAATACGTCTCTTTATAATACTCTAATGTGATTAACTAATATTTATTTTTAAATTTTAGTGATTCGTGTTTACTTTATTTGATTTGTGGATTATAAGTTTTCATGTTTTTATGTTTTAAACAGGCGGCGGGCATAGACCTCAAAGAAAACCTAGCTGCCAGCGCGGCGTCCTGGCCGTACCCTACAGTGTATCACCCCTACGACGCAGCCTTTGCTGGATACCCTTTTAATGGGTGAGTTTTTTAAACCTATCATAATTGATTATATTACCACGATCTAGATGTAAATAATGAATTTGCAGGATAATGAATTTGTTTGAAAAAATCTATACCTGCAATTTATTGCTATAAAATTTGTACAAAAGTAATTTATTACGTTGTTTATCAACAAGTAATTGCAGTTAGTTTATTTAGTTTCTTTGTGGTAATTAATATTTAGCGACGACTTATCATTCTGGTTAAAATAGGATAGTCCAGTTCATCTAAAATTCACGTTCCTCGTGAGGTTACCCGTTACCTATTCACTGTTGACGTCGACTGGAGCCGGGAGCCTGGCATAATTAATTTTTGAATAAGTTAGCACTTCGAATTGGAAGCCGACAGTATTGAACAGTGCGCATCGCAGATAACTCCCTGGGTGACTCTGTAAACGTGGCCATTTGCAAAAAGAAAACAAGACACCATGACCCCTCCGCTCAGCTGTCACTCTTTCAGAAAGCTTTGGTTGTCAGCTCATAGATTATTTTACTAAACTTTATCCGCGCTCACTGTGCGTAGCGTTTTTGGTCGGCAATCGTTCTATTTTTTGTTTATTTCCGTAGCCTCCACAAATTCCCTTTGGATATATTTGAAAGTAAATATAAAATCGTTCAATAAAAATTTTTTGAGTAAATTAGGAGTGAAGGTATAGTTACCTTATCAATAAGTAGGGAAAATCTAGTAAGTATCGATTTGGCAGAGATTTGATGTAATCAGCGTTCATGTAAACTGATAGCGGTAAATTATAAAAGGTTCAAAACATGAGTTTATTAGATATGAATGTTGTATCAGATATCTAATCAAAACTATGACAAACACGTTAAAACATGGCGTTGTTGCAATATTAATATGGTATTATTATTCTTATCAAATATAAAATTAGCAATTTAATATTAATTTCCTTTTTAAAAGATAATTAGATTTCTTAAAGGAGTCCTTAATATGTTTCTCAATTTATCGTTTGGCGTATATATATAAATGGTAGATATAACTTAGGTATCTATGAAAAATGCAGCTAAGTCTCACCGGTGCGGCGCGGCATTTAAAATTAATCTAGAAAATTACTCAAAGTATAACCTGCCTGTATCTCGTTTGTATGCACTTCTTTTATTCATGGTATGAAAACGATCGATTTCTTCTGTAATTTGCTTCAATCAAACTCACCCGTTAATTATTCATTGGATCATTGTTTTATCGTTAAACATTGTTATCGTACGTCGGTATGTAACTTAACGGAGAATGTACAAACAGTGAAGAAACAACAATAAAATGTCTAAATTCATTGTTGAAGCATAAACAATTAGATTTGCACTTCGCTACAACTTTTTTTTTGATATCAAACGAGTTAAATGTCGGCATTAGCGAGTTGGGAATGTGCATCATTTTTATATCGGTGTTCCTACCTATTGATTCAAGTAGTTATATGGAACTATTCTGATTATGGGTTATAAGTACTTGTCAAGTTTTTGCACCGTGTTCAACGTTCCACGATACTATAATTACAATTAGTGTGGGTTCCATGTCAATTTAAAAGAGGAAACATTGTTTTTACGGCGCAATAGAAAGGTGTAGTAGTATTTTAAATTTGTAACACTTGAACATTTTCATTTATAACATTGCGAGAAACGTGTTTGTTTTTCATTGTATAAACTTGCATGATAATTTATTTGCAATTGTTATGCAACTGCAGATGACAGGTACCTCACAGTGGCAAATAAAGCGGTAGAGCTTCATCTGATGAAAAAATCGCAAACCACCTGTATAGTTTATTTCGATTTCGGTTTGCAAAATTGCCTTAATAACTTCAATAAATCACTACGTCAGTTTGAAAAATGTTACAAGCGTTAAATAACACAATTAAATGATTGTAAATGCTCGAGGGATAGTCCACTACAGCGGCAGGGTAGGTATTTCACGAGTGATAAATTTCGAAGTGTTAAAAGTATCGAGTGTTCGTTCCTTCCATATGGGCATGATGCGTTCTTTCGCGCGGTATAGAATATCTACTTTTACTTACCGAAAGCCGTTTAACTTAATTGACGGTTTTCTGTACAAGGAGCAGGTGTAACACTCGGGTGTCTCTAGCGATGGATATCTCACTTTTTAATCATTATGTCGGCGACCCGTAATGATATTTACTAAATAAACAGAAAAACGTAATATAATTAGGTGTGGTTGATAGAGGAAGCCGATTCCAAAGGATACAATTTGAATTTGGAATGTAAAACGGTTATATTAAACATAATTACAGAATATGGATTATTATGCATGGACGATGTTTCGACAAATTATTGGGTTAAAAATGTAAATAGCCGTAAAGCAAAGTTCAAAGTATTAACAAAGCTATTAAGTTTGTTTAAATGATTTGACTGTGTTTTATGTTGAACTAAAACAATGAATATAAACAATATCTAAAGGCTTTAAGTAGAGTTTTAATATTGTATGATCTTACTTAGTGGGCTGATAGGAAAATGATCTTTCCTAATTAACTCGGGTTAAGGTGATAAAATGTGGCTTTAGTTGTATCATGGATTTCATAAAACAAATTTACTTAACTATGCAAGTTGTCCCGTAAATAGTGGACCATCGGAAAACTGTAGATACAAGGGGTTGTCTGGAATCTGAAACACCAAATTATTTTGTACTAGGCTAAGTAGTTTTCGAGATATACCGATTTTGAATATTTATAGGATTTTCCCCTACTGAATGCAGAAAATGTATCATAGTTTTTTTTTAAGAAGTTAAGAAAAGATTATTCTTTGTAATCAAATTGTAATTTGTGAGGGATTATTGGTAATCTGTGAAAATAAAAGCTAAAACCTGTAATTTTCTTGAATCTCAAAATTTATAAACTCATTTTGATATGATGGTTTAAAAAAAGTGTAAAAAAAGATGTAAAAGTAAAGTGTAAAAAAAGATATGGCAGCTTTGGTGAATTATTTTTTAAAATAGCTACATTTTATACAGATTTCTTAAAGGATAAAAATATACAAAAAAAAAAAACATACCAAAACCCACTTAGTCTTAAATATCTTTAATGATTTATTTCTTGTTTTAAGATCTATGAAAAGATGTTGAATATGGATAGAAAATAGAAAACTCTATTTTAAACAGGGCACTGAAAACTAATTGTTCATATTGTTCAGTTATCACACATAAATAGTATTCGATTATTCTCAATTCCTGAAAATACCCGCTGTTTTTACTGCTCGTGAATACGCAGAAATGTATTTTATTTACGGTTTATGTGACGGTAATGCTCGGGAGGCCGTACGTAGATATTGTGTGCGGTATCCAAATCGCGAACGCTATCCCGATCATCAAGTTTTTCTCCGCGTCAGTAACGCGTATTTGGAGGGTCGAATCCCTGGTGTTACTAGACGTGAAGGAAGACATAGACAGGTGGCTGAAGATCAGGTAATGATGGAAGTTAGACAAGATCCTTCGCATTCGCCGTGTTTCTAGACGTATAGCTACAAGTGCGGTACATAGAATTTTAAAAAGAAACCGCATGCACCCGTATCATGTCCAACGCGTGAAAGCATTGCTGCCAACGGATTATTAACTTCGGTTTGATTTCTGTAAGGATATGTAGCGCCGGTGCAGACAAGATCCACGGTTTTTTGATTCAATTTTGTGGAGTCTGGAGTCATCTTGTTTTAAGAGAATGGGCGTCTTTGACATGCACAACCTCCATGAATGGGCCGTTGAAACCCCCGTGCAGTAAAGGAAGACAGGTTTCAGCACCAGTTTGGACTTAACTTATGGGCTAATACTAAACAGACAAATCATCGGTCCATTTGAACTCCCACCACGACTGTATGGAGCTCATTATTTAATTTTTTAAGAGTAGAGCTTAATAATTTGTTAAACGATGTACCAGAAGAATTTCGCTATAGAATGTAGCTATAACACGATGGTGCACCCGTTCCTAATCACCTTAAGTAAGAAAGCACTTAAACGAGTCATACCCAAACCGATGGATAGGACGCTGTGGTACAATTGCATGGATTTAAATCCACTTGATTATTTTCTGTGGGACTATTTTAAAGAAACAGTAAATGAGAGACAATGAGAGAGCGTTATGTGAAAAATTAAACCATGTGGCTGAATTGGTGAAAAATAACGGAGTGGCTCTAAGAAGACTGAAAAGAAATTTCTTAAGAAGATGCTGGCTATGTGTACGAGGAAAACGTAGACACTTCGGGCATTTAATGTTATAAAATAAGGCTTAATAAATTTTAAAAGTTCAATTACTTTACTTCTTTCATTTTATTTCAACTCGAAAATTAGATCTCTGATCCATATCTGAGTAATGATAAAAATATTTTTATATTTTTTGTAGATTTTTATATCATTTTGAATTCTGTCCCAATTGAATTTGTATAAATTGTAGAATAGAATTATAAAGTAAAGTTCCATTAGGTTGTTATACACCATTTTTTTACACCAGCAGTGCTAGCACGGATCTTTTGACGATCGTAAGTTTACGAATGCTCGTATAGTATGGAGACGGTTTTGCAAGAAATAATTGAAATCTATCCATTGCCGCACGGTCAGCTTAAATAAATGTGTTCCTTGTTAATTTTGAATGTTTGTTAACAGGTTCTACTCTTAAATAACTGTAAAATAAAAAATTACATTTTTACTAAAAACTTGCAACCGACTCCATACTATACGAGCTTTCGTAAACTTACGATCGACAAAAGATCCGTGCTAGCACTGCAGCTTAGTTTAAAAATCAAGTTTGAAATTCATGACTATAAAATCTACACGATTTTGCTGTTATTTTTTTACAGATAAATATTTGTTATTAATACATTGTATAAAAATAATGGTCTCTCCTTAATTATATTATGAACAAAAAGCTGGAAAAAATTTATGACAAATTTTGTATACGCATTAGGTGAAAATTAACAAAATATTTAAAATCGGTATGTCTCAAAAACTATTGTGTGCGGTGTTTATGGCGTGCAAGGACAAAAAAATAGGTGTTTCAGATTCCAGACAAACCCTTGGATCTCCAGTTTTCCGTTGGTGCACTATTTACAGGAAACCCTGTATACTTCAGTATGTCATTGTTCCCTAAAAATACCTTGGATTTATTTTCAACTCTCCCGAAAGCAAGAATAAACCAAAAGCATAAATTTCAAAATCCTATTCCCACGGCAAGATTTAAATAGTTTTTGCAGCAACAAATTTAACTGGAGCGAGTTGAGGACAAAGCTAACTTCCCTGTACTAGTCTGTCAACGTCTTAATCAGAACTTGACTAAACATTTCCATCTTTGAACCGGAATACCTAAATGAAGCGCTTCGCTGGCGAACTTGGTCATAATATAACAGAGTTGAGGATTAAATTTACGTGCATCATTTCTGTATCGCTTGCAGTCGATACCCTGTTTGCAGTGTCCGCCACTATCAATTTGGCCACTCACAATTAGGATCGTCTTTCATGGTAAATGTATGTTTTGTGAGCACGGATTTAGGGACAGCTAAGCAAGAAGTTTGCTGAGAAATAAGGTTTATGATTTTGATTTTGAGTTTACGTTATGGATCTACTACATACTCAGAAAATAAATAATTTTTAATGATACAAAACAAAAGATTCGTAATAATAAAGAAATTAACATAAAGAAGTGATTAAGTAAAGTATTTATTAAAGATACTTTAACTCCTGATTCTGACTAAACTCCTGATTCAAAATGATATCCTTTATACAGTGAATCGTTGGTAACACCGACCAAAGTCGGCTCGGGTCCGTTAGACGTGCAACTCGCTCGACGATGTCCAAGTCGTGACCAGTATTATAACAAGCTGTGACACTTCCGTTGTCCGCTGGTATAATTGCAAACAGAGAATTCGACTACACCATACATGTAATTTGAAAGATTAATTTCATCGAATCGAAAGAGTGAGGTTTCCGAAATGCGAATCACGTTTCAATCTATTTGGTCCCCAGCGCTGAGTACAAAGTAACAATTACTCATGCCCGCCAATATTTATTTACGACACAGGAAGAAATTGCGATTGTATTCTATTAATGGTTATAACTTCCCAATATGAGACCGGCTCTCCGTTGCGTAAAATATAAATTACTGTTGCGGAAAAAAAGCTCTTAGCCGTATCTAATCAAGTAAGTATTTGTTCTTGGTGTTAGATCTATTTCGAAAAAAAAAATAAGCTTGAAACATTCGCCTTTCGAAGAAAATGATCATTAATGATCAGCTAAAACAGAAGTAAAAGAAATGTTGGCCCCTTAACATAAGCTTTAGGGATATTCACGTAGGGTGGTAGACTATAAGGGTAATAAGAATCCATACTGACAATTTGTCAATCACGTTCCCAGGGGACACGGTAGAAGAGTTCCCTTTTAGTTTCGATATCGGCGGCGTTGTTTACAGTTACGCAATATTTTTGTGAGCTATTTAATACCCAAGCAAATTTTAATAAATATATTCATGTGGAAGTTTCAAATTAATTTTTGTTAATTAATAAATTTAAACTATTCTTAACTTTATTTTTAAGCTTTTGCATACAATAATGCTCAAACATTCTTAAATAACTGGAAAATCTATTCAATCATTCTTTACCCATCTAAACTTATTATCAAGGAAAAAGAACTAAATAAAACTACTTTTTAACTTTAAAATATAAATAAATCGCTTATAATTTATATTTTACATTTTAACTCGACGTTTCGGTGTCTTTGCAGACCCCGTGGTCGCTCGTGATGTAAAATATAAATTATACGCGATTAATCCGGTTAAAAAGTAGTTTTATTTAAATTATGAATCGTGAAAACTTAAGAAAAAGAACTACTTCGTGATGTCCAATAGATACAAGATATTATAGCTTTTTGTTCTCTTCTTAATATATTATATGTAGAGTTCTGATTCCAGGGCGTTCAAAAGCAAACAACGTAGAAGACATAATACACTCGTAGCTGGCGAAGGTTCCGCACGTTTTGTGTGGCCACTCATTCCGGACATGATGTCACCGGCCGGGGTCGCGACAGCGGCTTGTAGTACCCCAGTGTCCGCTCGGCTATGGTCACACTGGACAGTTAATCGATAAATGTGTACGGACAACGATTTACAGCGCAAAGTGCCAGTCCTCCCGTGTATTATCAATCTATAGAACAATAAAGAGAACGCCCGAGGGCATATCAATGAGCGGTGTTGTATGCACGCGGCGCACAACTGGCATTAGTACGCGCCACTGTCGTCGGAGTAATTGACCGAGTGGTTAATTTCATTCTAGCCACATTGGACAACTTCCTCTTTCCTTTTTCCTATCGGTCAGCGACGACTCGACGTCCAATGTATTGAACTCATGTTAGTATGAATCACCGTAAAGTTAGAAATTTGTCCGTCATCTTTTTTCGAATATAAAATAGTTTGGATATATAAATTGATGGTTCACGTTATCAGGCTATATTGGTTGTCAGTAAAATAAAAAAAAGTGAAATATGCCAGAAATTTAGAGTAATAGCAGACATTTGGGCCTTATTTCCCATAGAGAGAAAAAATACTCCATAATTTTTTTTATACTTCATTACAAGTATGTAGAGAACAGCGACAAACCGCATCTTAAGTGTACCTACAGAATACGAGAAACCTTGCTCAATCTCCAAACAATTCCTCTAGAACTATAAAGTAATAGTTGCTAGAAGCCATAATTAACGTTTAGGTAAGCGAACCGTAGTCCATAAAATTTACCCGTTAGTTCGCCACCTTATCCTTGTAGACCATGTAGGTATCTATGTATAGTTATGTTCTTGGAATAACAGTTTGTTAGTGGTCTTGTAGACAGTAAGAACACGTACGCCGGCGTACTTAGACATACAGCGGACATAGGTTAGGGTTCGGTTGTCTCTTGTTAGATCTACAAACTACATGACTGCCTACACGAGACCGTAATTACCGAAATTCGATTTCTATCTAATAAAAAAATGTATTGCGGTCGATTGCTCAATTTCAATCTACCACGATATGCGGTTGCGAAACGCCTCCCGCATTAATTCGATGTTAGATAATATTTAACATGTCACTAATAAAATAAAACGTGACCCTGTGATAATGGGTGAACTGCTGGCAGTTAATTTTCTTTGTAGACTAGTTTGAACGTTATATTCAGAGCTACTTGTGAGGTCCAATGCGACATCGGTAAGTGGCGCCAAGATATATGACGCATTCGTCGACTAATATTCGACACAACCATGCACAAAATAATAAATCCATTTTTCGATAATCTATAAAAGCGTACGTAGTAGATCTTAATATTTTTAAACAAGAAAAAATAAATCCAAAATCCGTAAATATACGGCTGTGGCATTAATAATTATCGTAGATAGAAGTTATTTCTTTAATCATATTAATTGCCACTTATAAATGTTAAGAGTGCATTAAATATCAGTTATCAAACCACAATGCAGAAAAGCTTTGTTTGTTTAAAAAACCTATTTAGCATTTTAAAAAGTAAAAAGTTAGAAACTACTTTATTAATTGACAGAACAAGGCATTTTACTAACGGTTTATTATATTTTATCGATACATAAGCCTGCATTGAACGAAACCACTTAAATAAAGTTCGATAAATAATTTCTTCTGTCATCACTGCGAGATGAACTTTGGAAGTTGCTAGTAAACAAATTCGTTTTGTAACTCGATAACAAACGTTTAAATTTATCGTTGTCTGTCACCAAATATTTAATAGCATTTTAAGTGGTATTCATTTACTTGAAATATTTCGTGATCATTGATTGCTACATGTGATATATGGACTGAATGCATTGATTGAACAAAATAAACACGTAGTAGTACTAGTTCATTAAGAAGTCGAGTTTGTGTATAAAAATAAAGCGCAGGCGCATCGTTTCTCATGAGACGAGCTTAATTTATGCACTCAGCTAAGCATTTTTGTAAAGCACGAAGACGATGAACCGTGGAACTAAGTAGAACATAAGCAGTTAACTGATTGCTTTATGGTAGCTTCTGTGAAGATTTTAAGTTAAAACAGATTTGACTGCTGCGTTTTTTATAATAAACGAACTATTAAACTATGAATATAATTAAAATAAGTACTAAGGCTTATAAATCTATACATATAATAAAATGGTAGGAAAGTCAAAACTGTACATTGAATATTTTTTTTAAAGAATACTTGGGGTATGATCTACAATCGAAACAGAAACAAAAAATATAGTTTTTAGAATTTTTGTCTGTTTGTCTGTTTGTCTGTTTGTCTTTCCGGGATAAACTCAAAAAGTACTGCATGGATTTACTTCAAATTTGGCATGAAGATAGTTAAGAAGTCGGGTCAACATATAGGCTACATATTATCACGCTAGCAGTGTTATAATCGTAGGTGCGTTTGGTGCTGCATAGCGTTCACGCAGACGACGTCGCGGGCAGCAGCTAGTAAAATAATAATTACATGCGTAAGTAAGATTGTGAAAGCGTAAATAATGATTTTGGTCTGTGCAAAACCGCTCAAGACATAAAAGATGAATATGGCATTACTGAGCTCATTATATGCATTTAAATAATTACTTTATTTCATTAAAAAAGTAGTTTGCACTATGTAATTAGGTATTTTTAATACGTAACTTGCATATGTAATAATTGAATAAAAAGACAATACTAAATATTATAATAACAACTGAAAATTAGACATTTTATGAACAGTTCAGTAAAATACATTCTACTAAAAAGAAACTCTAATTAATTAAATAATAAATACTTAACGATGTTGGCGAGACACGCAAGTTTCTCTGAGTCTTTTACTTATATCATATTCATTAATGCGATCAAATTAATAAGTGATTGATCTTCTGTATCTATAAATCTTGAATAACAATAGCGACTCTATCGCAAATGAAAAAGCCTCATCTGTTTAACTAGATAAGTTTCAAATAGTTTTTGTCATGCATGAGAACGCTAAACAAAGAACCAATAAATACGTTTTACAGAGCAGTTAATTAATATTATGTTTATTTTTGAAGGTTAATATTTATGTTACTCGATTCATATTAATTAAATTTCTGTTTATAATCAAGGTATGTTTGCTTAAGTTGATCCTAGTTGAACGTCAATAGGCGCTTTTCTAGAGACACATTTAATAAAAAATAAAAAAATTGTTTGTATGATTTCAGTTCTGCTACGTGAATTCCCAATATTTCTCCAAATAATGATGTTAATTTTTGTATCTGTATGACTGGATCTCCCTTTGAGGATTCAGGCTACTGGGCCCACTCCATAACTGGCCTCACGGGGTCGGTCGCCTGTTTATTTTTTATTAATTTATTTTAAAAGATAATTTAGCAGTGTCAAAAATAAAACAAAGTTATTCATTATTTAAAGTTTTTAATTTACGTTCTTGTACTGATCAAAAAGTAGAACACGCTTAATTATAATTATGACACGAGAATTAAAAAAAAATATTAATTATAAAAAGTCACGACATCAATGGTACCCAAAGATATAATTGTCTTATTGTGCAGAAAAGTAATAAATAATATTTATTTCTAATACTCGTACCACCTATTACTCGTTATAGGAGTTTTAAAAACAGTCTTCACATCGATTAGGTATCGATTGAGAATCATTCACTTGTAGTTTTTTTGACATTTACTAACTACCACTACAACTAAAACTTACTAAAAATACTGTAATATTACTACATAAAATAACCCCTAAGTTGAATGAATTGATTTATCTGTTAACTGTAATTTAAGTTAGTCAGATTTGTGGGCCCGTTCGACCGATTCAAAAATGTATTCAGGTAACTGGCCCTTTGGGCCTTGTTTGGAGTGGGCCCAGTAGCTTGAATCCTCTTACTTTTAGTAATGTGAATTATAACTTTACTTACACTTAATGGCAATTTGTTTAGTACATTATTGAAAAAGCTTACAAACATCTTGTTTAATGAATGCAAGATTTTATTTACCATCAAATGTATTTTATCTGAGGATTCAAATTTACGGTAAATAAAATGTTAAAATAACTTATTCTTAGCTGGTTTTAAGTTCTTTGGCAATTGAAAATCAGCTAGTATTGCTTATCAATTCAATTATGTTATACATCTAAAGGAACGTATAACATACAATGACAATTGCATGATTGATGTATTATTACGTAATATTGTTTATGGGTCATTGTCAGTTTCAGGACATGCTAGGTGAAGAAAAAAAATAACTTCATTTTAAAGTTTTATTACACTTTTTAGATAAAGTATATCAAAATAATCTTAGTGGAATACAGAAATGAGATCAAACTTTAATAATTAAGAAATTGTAGGCAAAAACATTTTTTTTGAGACCACCGAAAATACACAATTGACCACCAAAAAGTACAAAATGTCAAAATTAACGCAACATAGTTGAAACTTAAATTATACAACGTTTTTAATTTAAACTTTTATTCCTTTTCTTAAATAATCACAACTGTAATATATTAAATGTCTTTTAATTTTTTTTTATCAAAATAAAATATAAAGACCACCAAAAAGATATTTCAAAAATATACTTTTCGGTGGTCTTGATATTTTTATTTCCTGCTTCTTTTAACTTTCTATTCAGAATCAGACTCAGACCAGAATATAAACTTAGACATTTGTAATTTTCTAGCTTTATCTTCTGAAATTGTTGCCAAAGGAATATCATCAGATGAATCCGAATAAATATCGTTATACTTCCAAATTTTTTCTTTGCGTCTGCTGGATTGAATAGGACTTTGGGTTTCTTGCTGTTCGAAATGTTGCGTTGACTTTACGGGAATTTGTCCTATTTCGTAATGAGAACATATAATATTGGATGGGCACAGTATGCAGCTTAATCGTCTAGCATGCAAAACTCTTGGGTCATCTTTGTGCCAAGTTATTTGATGGATTTTTAATGTTCCTTTAAAAGGTTTTACTTCGGCATCTTTGATCCTATTTTCAATCTCAGTTAAATAGCTATCATCGGTAGCAATAACAGTAATAGCTGGAGCATTTGACTGCAAACAGCTAACAAAATTTTTCATATTAGATATGTCATGGCCAAGAGCTACGTGACGGTCAGCAGTCCTTTTAAGACAACCCCCTATTCCATCTGGAGCGCCTTTGCCATGACCGCTTTCACTAAAGTGCCAATATATTTCTTCTGCATCTAATTTAATACTTAAATATTCAACTAATAAAAGAAACATATTTTTATTCCTGTACTGTGTTACAGGGCCATCGCTCAAAATATGAAAGTTTTTAATATTAGGGACAAGATTGATTTTAATATCTTCTATAATAGGCTTTAAGTGCACACAAATCAAAGCTGGATCATGTCGAAGATTTTCAGAAACTGTGCAATACGATTTATGATGAAGAATATTAGACTCATCTTTGTAATAAAAAACACTTGTGTGAAGACTCAACTGTGCTTTGGAACCGCCAAAATGAGCTGATTGTACTTCGCTACTATATTTGCATGAGTAATTTTCAGAAAAATCGCAATGTAACAATCCAGTTTCTGAACTGAACATTTCTTGTTTTATTTTGCGTATCACATTTGTTTGGTGATAAATATTAGCAAGATGCTGCATGAATAGAGGCATTTTCAAATTAAAAGTATCAATTAATGTCTTTTTCTTGGTAAGAATTTTTTCTTTTATAGTTTTCTGACACATTTTTTCTTTTCCTTTTACTATAGTTGCAACTTTTTTGGTGGTCCATCTTTCATACGATATTGTGTCATTTTCGAAGAATGGACATAATAAAATCTCTTTGTTTGCACATTGAGTACATTTCCTTTCTAGGCACACTTCGTTCAAGTTACCGTCACAACAAAGGGTCTTAGCCACTTCTAAAGCAGTGTTTTCTTTAATAGTCTGCCCTAACTTTAGTGCTTGCACAATTAAATTTATGTTTTCGTGCATAGCGCAAAGGCAAGTATTTCTTGCTGAAGCTTTTGGGATTAGGACCCAAAATGGACGGTTTCTACAGAAAGTTTTATAAGATATAAGTTTCCCAGTTTCTTTTTTAAATTTTACATGTAAATTTAACAAGGTATCATTCAAAAGGCGAATTTGTTTTTTTATTTTCTTTTTTGTTATAGTTTCTTTTTTTCCAGACGTGAGACGACTATTTTGGTCATCAAGTAGAAAGCTGTGGATTAACATTTTTATAGACTCGGCACTTTTAGATCTACGGGGTGTATTTATATTTTCCTTGTTCTGATCGTATGTCCTACTGGTATTCTTTTTTTGACCGTTTTTAGTTCTCATTCGATGTTCTCTCATTCTGTACATCGATAATTTATTTTCAAGTGCTTGTAGTCTTTGCTTTAAAAACATATTTTCGGCTTTAAGTATTCTTCTATTTCTAGCAGCGACAGCTTTCCCCGCGGAAACTCTTGATGTGGATGACAGAGGAGTTACAAAAGAAGTTGTTGGGCTATTACAGGGTATAGGAGATGACGGTGGTGTTTCTTCATTCAAAATTGTCTCAGTTCGTCGCTGTATTTTATGCACTTCTCTACGCTTTTTAGCATTTTCTCTCCATTTTTTTCTTAACAGTCTTTGTTCTCTAACACTTAAATCTTTTATAGTTTTTATCAATCCCTGATCTTTTTTTTTATAATAATACTCGAGGTCTTTTTTACGCTTTTCTGCCAAAGCTACTGGATTTTGTTTCATTTTTTCACGTAACTTCCTCATTGTTAGCTTTTTTTGCTCCCGTCTTCGATTTTTTTTTTCTTCATCTGACAGCTTTTTTCTTGTTCTTGCCATTTATTAGCCTAAAAAGCAAGAAAGCGATTACTTAAATCCCAAACCATAAGCAAACTACCATAAAACACTTGCTGTACAGTTAAAACAACCTTAATGTACGATTCATACTTACTTACGGAAGCGCATCTGGACTTATTTTAAATTGCTAAAGAAAACTGAAATATTCACAAAGGGTCCTTATTTATTACAAAACCGGCCGCGTTTGGACTCAGGACACACTCGTGTCTCAGGCAATAAAAATATTATTTAAAATGCGCTCCAATGTGCTTCCGTATGAGTGAATCCTACATAAGTGTCTTTTCGGTGACACGGTGTCTTTTCGGTGGTCACAAGGGACCACCGAAAAGATGACCACCAAATGGACTTTCTTTACGAAAACATATGTGTTGTGCAAAATTTTGAGGTTAGGAAAAAAAATCTATGCCATTTGTTATTAAATCCTTGCTGTGCGACAGACTAAATCATTATTTGTGTTAATTAATCAAAAACTTACCAATTAAAAGCGTAACCGAAAAGATCAGTTGAAGTTTGACAAAAAAGCAATTATTCGTAATTAAGACACTGTGTACACTCTGACATCAAACACACACTAAAGATGGCTACCAGGACGCGTTTCAAACGTTATGATATGACGCAACAAAATGGCTGATTTCGTAAACAAAAGTTGTGTTAAAAAATATGAACAATTTTGTTGACCACCGAAAAGACGCCAGTATGTTGTAACAGGTGACAATCATTTACAGTTTCAAGAAAAACTGTATTTTTTACTTGTAAATCATTAAAAGTATTGTGTTTATATACCAACTTTCCCTGAGTACAGTATAATTCATGTAAATTTTGTGGCGTATTAAAATTAGAAAGTGTAATATTTGTTTTGATTGATTCGGAACGGACCACCGAAGGAGACAAAAATAACTGAAAATCAAATTAAACAAATCAAAAATATTTATAAATAACTATTTTTTTTCTTCAAAGTTATGAAAATTTAGACTTGTTATGCCGCACATTAACCTTATATAATTTTGTATAAAAATATTTTTTTTTTAGTGTCCGAACCATTTTTGTAGCTTTTTTGACAATGACCCTTATTAATTTAAACATTATTTAATTTATCTTTATAATTCAGTGCCTTCAAAGACATTTCGTGTAAATGTGTATCTAGGTGTTAAGCTTCTAAATACTACAGCTTAGATATTAAAAAATACTTACCTACCTCAAGTTTTTGACTGTTTATACGTAATAATGTCAACAGCTTTGAAAGCACTACTGGTGAAGTGCATATCATTTGAAGCTCTGTATCATTTGACTAATTCACTTAAATAGAACCGCTTCTGTGAGAAAAAAACTTTCGATTCAAATAATTTATTTCTATCACATTTCCTGCATGATTTATACATAGTGACTAGTGACAAATGTTAGATACTGAAGGAGAGCACTCTACTCGATTCTGGTCATAATAAAAGTAGGTACCTTCTTTTTCACTAGAATTCCCTATAAATAAAAAAAGTGTTGTTACTATTTACTTTACTTAGCCCTGAGTCAATCGCGGCACGTGACCTGGCCTTCTTTAACTATCGGTTAAGTTTACTCAGTAAATAATTAATATTTATTTTTATTATATTTTTTTCTCATCGTGTATGATCTCAAACTCTCACGTTCTCAAATTTCGAAAGTGACCCTCCAGTCTCCCTGTATAATTTTACATAATTAGCAAGGAAAAATAAAAACCAGCACTATTATGATTGATTTAATAACCCTACTATTTATGAAAGAATATACCTACTACCTTGTAGTAGATAAACTAGCGAGCGGTAGGAGCAAGGACTGTATACCGGTATGAATTTCTGTACATTTTTTTTCTGTATGACGTCATACCGTTTAACGTTTACCCATACCATTAGGTGTATTTAAAAATAATACTGAAATAATTCATACTGAAATAATTCTTGTACCTTTTTTATTATTGTAGCATAACTGATTTTTTTGCAGTAAACTGAAAATTTCCTGTATTAATATTAATATTAAAATTTTATTTTTAAATAACTGTAGAATGTTCGATAGTATAGTTGAAGCGTAGGTGCATATGCTGACCTATACATTTCGGTACAGAAATTAAATAAGTTAAAATATTTCTGTAGTTAAAACATCTACAGAAATTCATCCCGTATACATTATTTGGGTACTGATATAATTAATTTAGATTTTAATTACTTGTACAGTTATTGTGTTTGATGAAGCAGTACACTAATAAAGGTACTGAAATTTCACTAGTACTATTTAAAAATTTTTATACCGATATGCAGTAACTGGGTAGAAGGGAGTAGGAGAGATTGTGAGGCACTTTTTATACAAGGTATTTTCATCTTGGTTCTAACTAAATTTTCAGGAAACTCTACCAATTGTGTGCTAAATATGATAAAAAAAATCAAAACCTAAATTTAAACTGACCTTTTATTGTTTTAATTCATTAATTTAATCATGTCCCAATGCCACCTACGTCGTGGCAGATGGAATACCCTCTTGCTGTCATAGTTGCCCGTTGCTGGCCTCATTTAGATCGCAGCGGTGCGGAAATTATGCGTTGAAATATATTTTAAAACCCGTTTTTATTGCGTATGCATTCAATAAAGATCAATACTGCTTTTGTGGAATTAACCTAACACATACATTTCAGGACTCTCCATAGAGAAAACTTATATATATAACTCTCGCTTCGTTATAAGATATATTTTACTCGATGTTTCGATGTCTATAAACTGACATCACGAGTCCCTTGATAGAATCCAGAGCTTTATGATATATGTATGAAATCGTTAAAAACTTAACAATATCAGATGTGATACAGCTTTAATTAATTTGACAATTATGCTACCTAAATCCTTGATTATTTCTCTAAATTATTATGTTGAAGTTTAGAATAGTCAACACAAAACCTCTGCTTACAACAACCGTTTAGCAGATTTTAGTTTAATGCATGCAATACTACATTCGTTTTAATGCTATACAAGATCGTGATTGCACAAGATTGTGAGTAACGATTGATAAAATTTAAAACTGCAAAGGGTCCATAGGAAATGGCTTTTCATGAAATACGCCAGCACACATCATTATAACATCACTCAGTCTTTTGGATCGTTTTAAGACACGCTACATATCTAAGAAACGTATTAAGAGTGATCCCTTAATTATTGGAAGTTTTCGAATATACGCTATTCCAAAGCGTGAACGTTGAGTATCGTTCATAATTAATGTATTTGTGACATTATCTGTGACGTGAACTTGGGGTCAACACACGAGTTTAACAGAAAAATAATTTGCCAGAGATAACCGTGAACAATTTATGTCTTGTTTTCGACAGATATAAGCTAAGATTCATATTCAAAACGGATATTAAACAATGTTGACATTCAATTGGCAACGACGTCGTCGGTTGTTTTTACACTTATGCATGTCGGTCACAAACAAAAGCTATCAATAAGCTGTAAAAACAAGGTGAAATTCGATCAAAACCATGTTTTTTTTTAAATAGAGCTAATGTATTAAAGAAAATCTTACTAAAAATGGAAGTATTATATGTAGAACAAGTTTTTAAGCAAAACGAGCAATACAAATAAAAGTGGTTTTGCTATGAGTAGATATCAGACGAAGGCAAGGTGTCAAATTGCATTAATCTGCCTCGGAAGACGTTATAGACAACGTCCCGGTTATTGTCATGCTAAAAAGGCCGTGTGCGCCGGATATAGTGTTCTGAAATAAAACAAGGAATAAACCCAAGAACATCCTTGAAAAACATTGACCTATAATTCTAAAAGGAATAGTGGTGTTGAAGGTAAAATGTTACAGCTTTGACGTGAAAATAGATGATATCGTTTAAATCTTGTATAAAGCATATGATTTTATAGTAAAATAGTTTACCCAAAAAGTTTAATTCAATATATTGAGAATATCCAAGTTGGTTCTACAGGGACATATTTTTCAAAAAAATTAATTTCTTGAAGGAAGGCAATGTTAAACATCATGAACAAAAAGTAGAACTTAATATATTGAATTGTAACAAAGAAAAATGGCGTCAGCCACAAAGCTCCGGCACGGTGGTGAGTTTCCAGTTGGTTAGACACGTGACATGCGCCGCCCAAGCCCACAGATAACACGCCCTAATATCACCTTACGTAACGATTGGCCCTTTGTTTAACACCGCCAAAAATATTTTTGACTGACCAAAATACACCGGGCGTAATTATTTACGTTTTACACTGACGCCGCGCCGATCCGAGGGAAGCCCACCACAACCTCTCGTTAGGGTTTTTATGCATTGAATCGACCAATTAGTCCTCGGAAAGCGTGTTTGGGTTGCAAGTTTTGGCTGACATGAGCTCGTGTGGTTGCCCATAAAAGCGCGTTGCCAGTCAGTAATGCGTTTTTAGCGTGCCTCGCCCTTGCCACCCTATCTACCCACACCAAGACCTGTATCGGATTAATACTTCGTCCGTAATCCAGAATTGGATTGCGTGCGTATACTATATAGATATACGATGAATAATTAGCTTAATCTGATATATTTTTTACGAACATGCTGATTTAATTGTTCCGTGAAAGGCAAACATATTTATTTTTGTTGGAATGTTTTCGTATTGTAGGTACTTAGGGTTACATAAAATTTATAGATTTTGGGCGATGTGGTATTTGTTCCAATTTGTTCTAACCGCTCACAGTAAAATAATTTAACCTATTGTATATACTCCATCAATTTGATACTTTTTTATAACAGCTAGTAAAAACAAATGATCCTAGTCATCTCTCAAAAAGAATAACAAATAAAAAATGTAATTTGATACGTTCAGTGATAATTCAGGGATGTACGGAGCAAAAAATGCTGTCACCAAATACTGATCACAGGATCCTTACAGATTAATTACATTTGAAAACGATTGTGACGTTCAATGAAGTGTAAGAAAAACGCCGTACATCTATTAACTCATGTAATCTTGCACCGTGTAATTTTATACAGGTGCCACTATGTCATTGGGAGGCGTATTAAACTGAGGAAACTTTATATCCCCGAACCAGTTAAGTTGTTTTTCATCTAGATCAGCTCATAGCGCGACGTGTCTACTCACTTAAATAACATGTATACAGTTACATACTTTTTGTCTCTTTTAGAGACTGCAGACAGTAACAAAGCTAGTAATAAGATATCTGCTTTCAAACCATGTGTCCAAATCGGACCTCGCAGACGACGTCTCTAACTTATGGAGAATACATATTTGGGAGTATTAGTTTTACCTTTTCTTTCTCTCTGTAAGTTTTGTAGATTTTGATTTAATTTTATACGTTTACTGACAAATTAAGGATTTAAAAGAAAAAATGGTTATCGAATTCTATTAGATACTTACTAATTTACTACTCCCACTAGCCCTAAGAATACTTAAATATTAAAGGTGCATTGTAATTGATCGTAGAAAAAGCGATTTAATCCGAACAATTATAGAAAAAGCTTGTTTAGTCATCACAAGAGAATAAATACAAAAAATCTGAATGCTAAAACTAAAAACTAATAATAATTATCTGTACAAACATATAGATTAATTTATATGTAAGCAACAGTTTTTTTATCATAAAACATACTTTCACTGCCTAATATTTAACGAATTAGTGTCCTGTAATGTTGCCAGTGTTCACAGAAAACTTTTAACTTGAAGATTTAACTTATTCCGAAGCACTACTTTTAGCGATAATTTCAACATGTTAAGCATATTCTTGAAATTGCTTTTAAAAAATAATTGAATGTTTCAAATATTTCTTTTGAGTCTTGCTCGGGATAGGTACATAAATAAGATTAATAATAATAATAATAATATACTCTTTATTGCCAAAAAGTAAAATATACAATTTCATGGTACATGCTTAGGAACAGACAATTTGGCGACCTTATCGCTACAAGCGATTTCTTCAAGGTAACCTTTTGAAAAGAAATGCATTAAAAAACACTTTAATTAACAAACAAAAACGAAATAATTAATAAAACTACTTAAATCTATTGGCAGAGTACCTATAAAGACAGTAAACGCTAATCAAACAAATAACTAATAATGTTATGTATAAAGTATATATCATAAATAAATATACATATAAATATAGGTATATTTATAAATATTAATATACCTAAATATACAAACATACACATATACAAAACATAATATTCTATTTCATAAATAAATTAATGATCAATGACCTAACTTAAAGTTTATACAAGACAAATTTATACCAATAATATAATAATATATTGAGGGATATATATCAATAAAATTTAAATATATATGTATATAAATAAATAATACATACGTATTATTAACGTAGGTAAAATTCTTTTAACTTACTTTTAAATTAATGGAAAGTCTTTGACGCAAGTATGGAAGGAGGCACAGAGTTCCACAAACACGCTGCACGTACGGTGAAAGATCTGTGAAATATTTCTGAAGTGTGTTAAGGCGTGTAAAATATCAAGTTGTTCGAAGACCATAGGTTTCGTAGGTTTCGGTCGTGGTCCTTGTGTCGAAACCGAAAACATTTCTTCAAGTACTGAGGTAGGCATGGGTAGAAAAGGGTCTTATAAAGGAGTGATAAAATGTGTGTATTCCTGAGAAGGCGAATCAGGAATACATATTTTCGTAATGAAAATATGAACCAGATACACAAATTTTAAATGCGCTCAAGTTTATCGAGTTGCTCCTCGGAAAAGTCGAGATAGCTGACATCTGCATAGTCCAGTATTAGAAGGAGAAGTGACTGTGCTAAAGCAACTTTTGTTGGTATGGGTAAAAAGTTCTGTATTCGCCTTAATTAATTAAGATTATAACCCTACTACGGCAAAGCAAAAAGGAGGGTTATGACTTTGGCGTGTATGTATGTATGTACGTATGTATGTGGGTATGGATGTTCATCTGTTACCTCAGAACTTCTAAACCACTAATCATAATTGGACAAATGAGGTGTCGTTGGAAGCCTCTTCACAGTTGGCTAGTTATAGGTTACATAAAATTGTATTAAATTGTGTACAGCGCCCTCTAGGGGAATTAAAGTGAAGAACTAAAAAACAATCTTTTCGGTTTTTGTGTGGGGTATCAAATGAAAGAGCTGTGTTACCACAGCTCAAATATGTAAAAAAAATTACTCCGAAATAAGTGAAATAATAATCTAACCGCTGAAATATCCGCTGAAATATTGATGTATTACGTCATATTGATAGAGATGATCGTATGCCACCTTTTATAGCAAAGCAGATTCATTTTAACAATAAATAAAATCAAAATGGCATACGATCACGGCTACCCTGATAGGTATGAAAAACATATCTCTATCAAAACTAATTTTTTGTTTTGTAACTTGTCATAGTTTCATATTTTTTAACATTGACAAGTTCATATTTTTATTTTAAAAACGTAAGTATGTACCAATATTTGATATTAAATTCTAATTTGAGTACATGCTTCGTATTGTTCTAACATTTATAATCATTCGTTCAACCTTTTGTATGTATGTTATAAAATTTCTGTACATAATGAGCGTGACTACAATTTATTGATAAAATAAATTGCTTTTACGCAAAATGGTTTTTTTATAATATTATATATAAAAATAATATAATATATCGAAATTAAGTATTGTTCAGAATCAATAATAAGTTTAAAGGTATTGGATTTTATAATATTGTTCGTACACTTGACTTGAGATGCTGAATAAAGTTATTGTAAAGTTTCTTTTGCGTTAAAACAACATTTTAAATGTTTTGATATAAAGCCATAAAGTACTAATAAAAATATACATTTTTTCAACAATAGCATACGTATAAAAATGTTTCAAGAAAGACTTTATTTTAACACTTTGAATGATGTTGATGCTTCTGTTGGTAGTTATTTATGCTGAATCTCGCCCAAAAAGCAGAAATAAAAAAGTTTTTAAATACAGAGGTAGGAAGGTACTTTAAATTTTGAATATTCTCAAAACGAAGTAATAAAATCATAAACCGTGAATCGTATGATATAAAGCGTCATCTAAACAGTTTACTTAACCGAAGAAGACATGGTCTCAATTTAATAATAACGTCGCCAGGTGCGAGCCATATCTTTGTGTTTATCTCATTTTTATGGTTAAAAGAGTAACCAGCGGTGTAACTGAAGATGTGATCACTGTCGACCTTATTTCTTAAGAATAAAGGCTTAAAGTTGAGTTTCGTTTAATAGTCGGTGTAGTTGTCGACCTCTACAGAAGGTAGATAGAGATTTAATTGAAGGCGAAGCAGTGGAGAGAAGCCGGGGTAGTCGCAACCTCCCAACAGCAACCTCTCGCGGGGCGGGGTGGCAAAATAATAAAAAAATAGAGCCCCGCGAACTCGGATGCTGTGAAAGTGGCACGCCACGGATAAATGAAGCTTTTTTGTTTGTACAGTACGCCTAAGCTTGGCATCGCCCCACTTTCCTATTGTCACTTGAATTCTATAGATGTTAGCTCATTCATGGATCTGCCTGAGCCACATCGTCATTAAATTTCATAAAACTGTTACAATCTTTTTATTCGCAAATTGTCATACGAGTTTTCTCCAATTATTGTTAAATTCTCACGACTTTTAATATGAAAAACTTATAGAATCACAAATTAAAATTACGGATATTCGCGACTAGCATACCCTCTCGGAAATTGAATGATAAAATAATAAAAATGAATATTATACGATATCATCTTATTCGAGTTGAGGGTGACAATTAAGTCAACAACAAACTCAACAATAGGGAAAGCAAGTTCATTTCGATTGACTCATAGCAAGCAAAGACTGAGCTTATTCTTTGTGCAGAAGACACATATTTGATTGAAAGCTGATAGAATGAAGGGGCGATACCCATCACTTCTGCGATTTTAGTGACAGTTTTATTAATTTCCCATGCCGTTTATCCCTATTTTCCACCCTCAGTTTCCGACGTTGTTGCAATGGTGGCATATGGAAGCGGCAGCATTTCTGCCACACTCCACTGTGAAAAAGTTATAAAGTTAGCTCACGTTTTACAGTAACTTGAGTTTATTAAATCGTTCTCTTTGGGAAATTTATACATTTTCAATAGGATATGCTCAAAGTTCCTAATGGTAAATTTGATTTATTTATTAAATTGCAGAAAACAATAATCCGATTCATCTATAAAAGGCATTTCCTTTGTTAACTAAAAACATAATATACAAACTTGACTTTGGTATTAAAGTGGGGATAAAATAACGTGTTTTGTGTTCTTATTAAGCTTTATAGAATTCGAGATACGGGAACTGCATCGTAATAAAGATAGGACAATACAAACAAGGACGCGTGGTCCGACGGGCGCAGTCGTAGTGTCTGAGATAAGCTCGGCTTAACGCTGGCACAGCAGTTGATGCTTTATCTCGATTTCAATTATCATGCTGGCGCTTTCATTGGTTCAGTGGAGCGATAGCGGGAGCACCGGGGAGCGCGCAGGGGCGGTTTCGTTGAGCCTTATCTCCCATCTTGCCCAAACAGACGCCATAATTACTATTAGATCACATTATGCCCCTTAATTTTAACCGGATCAAACCGAGCCAATATTTAGCTTCATACTAAGCATTATTTGTTTTTCTTTGTTAACAGTTATGGGATGGATCTAAATGGAGCAAGAAGAAAAAATGCTACGAGGGAAACTACAAGCACGTTGAAGGCATGGCTGAATGAACATAAGAAAAATCCATACCCAACTAAAGGAGAAAAGATTATGTTAGCAATAATCACAAAAATGACTCTGACGCAAGTGTCAACGTGGTTTGCTAATGCTAGGAGACGACTTAAGAAAGAGAACAAAATGACCTGGGAACCGAGGAACAGGGTAGACGATGATGACAATAATAATGATGATGACGACCACAAAAGTAACGACGGCAAAGATGGCCTCGGTATGTATTATTATTATATTAATATTATTGTATTAAACACATGTGACTAAATAAAGCTTCTGCGAAAAAAAAAATTATGTCCCCTCTTTTGTGAAGTAGGATAGGTGTCTTTATATAACTTTCTTTGTTATAGATGGAAAAGATTCTGGTACGGGTTCTAGCGAAGACGGCGAACGACCACAGCAAAGATTAGAATTATTAGGGCAAAGGACGGAATCAGAGTGGTCTGAATCTCGAGCTGACAGTGGACCAGAATCTCCTGAGCCTTACGAACGGCCGATTCATCCGGCATATCAGCACCTCCCAGCGCGGGCACCGCCGGGGAGCACCCCTGCGTCTGCGAAACCAAGAATATGGTCCCTTGCAGACATGGCCAGTAAAGACGGCGACACGCCGACGCCACCTTCCTCTGCCTCGTCGTTTTACCAAACAGCGGCGGCGGCTGCAGCAGCAAGGCTAGCGCATCCTTACTCGAGGCCCGACCTGTACCGGGGCTTGTATCCCCCCTCGCACGCCGCCGACGTGGCGTTGCTGGAGTACTCGCGGTCACTGGCGCTGGCGGCGCCGGCACCCGCGCCCCCCGCGCCCTCCCCCTCGTCCTCGTCCACCTCGTCGCTGGCGGAGCAGCCGCCGCCACCGCGCGCCTGACCGCACCCTCCCCGCCCTCCGCTGGCTCATCGACAATAAACGCGATCTCGCACGAACAGTGCCGTGACAGCCCCTGTAAATATCACTCTAGATTAAAAATATATAAATATGTATACATGCGTATATACGTGATAATAATGAATATGCACCAGTAGCAGATGCTTAGATTTAGCGGCGTCACAGTGAAGTGGACAACAAACGACCGACAATACTAGGTGCTATGTAAGTTGGACCTTGCGACCGTTGCCGTAGTTTTTATTGAAGGTGATTCACAATAAAATGATTTCAATAGGTATTAAATGTGTTATGTTTTATGTATACTAATTTATAACACATTAGTTAGATTATATAATATTTTTTTGTATGTAGACTGTAAATTATTATTTTCAAATATATTTAGTGCCTAATTACGTCCAGTTCGCCTAAAGTTCATTTTGGAATTTTAATATTTATTGATACGATGTCAGTAGTGTATAAGAATTTGTTATTAAACCATTTTAATTAACAAATTCTCTATTTTAAGTTTTTTGAATGGATAAATACCAATAAGTATATGAAGATTGTTAAAAATCGAAATAGTTCATTTCTAGTCAGTTGATCCTGATTGTCTTTGTTTATAAATAAAACACGTCATAAATTCAATAAATAAAATCTAAAACATATAATGTATTGACAGCTGTATCAATCGACGATTTTTAAAAGTACAGTAACTTGAAGAGACTTTGCAATATGACACGAACTTGTGTTCGATTGTATTATAACCTTGTATTGATTAGTGTTTTGAGACAAATCAGTTTCTTTAGTTAAAAATAGATATTAAAAGTTATCAAGAAGATGAATTATGAGCATTTGAATCTAAGTTTAAAGTTTGAAACATAATAGCAAATTTGAAACTTTGTAGATATTCGTACCAGGTTATAAAATAAACATTACATTTTTGAACTTATTCGGTAAATATACATAAAAACCTAACTTAAAATGTTATAACTTTTGTTACAAACTGTAAATCTCTCACATAAAATGTATAGTTCTTATTATTATTTCATTTAAGTTTGGACATTGTAAAATATTTCATCATTATTGTAGAGACTGAAAGTCCAAAATCGAGTCTATATAGTTTTGTACATACATACATCACTGTTGTAAGTAGCATATACTGTAATAATATCGTGGATATATAAATAAATAAGAGAATTAAACGCAATAAAATTACCCTTTTGATGTTAAATAAACCTATGCAATACGGATGGAAGACGTAGATTTCTTAATATTATACACTGAATACGGTCAAGCCTGAAATAAACTTTATATACTATTATGACATTCTATTTATCAAACAGTTTGTCTCCTTTAGAAAACGGCAGATATATTCATAACTGCTTTTATATTTCAGGCTTTATTGCTCATTAAACAAAAGGAAACCAAAACAACGAAATTATTTCAAATGTTTTAAATTTTAAATATTTCGTATTCAAATTTGACATACCTACCAGATAAACGCATCACTAGTTTTTCTGATCAACATAGTTTTAGGTAGAAATTTATAAGTCCATCATAAAATATCAGGTCTATTTTTAAAAATTGGTTTGGTGTTTCTTAATTGTTTTTTCTTATTTTCCTGATGCCCTTTTATGACCTATTTGTTTTAAATTTAAGTGAAAAAGATCTGGTTTCCGTAATTTTGGTTCATGCGTTGAGATGTTCAGGTTCAGCATTTATTCGGAGTTCAAAATTAATGATCTCAATAGCCTTAAAAAAATGTAATTTCGTGAATTACGTGTAAAAGGGCGAGGAAAACAGAGCATTGGTTATGCATTATAGTATTTTTATTGTGACATAAGCAATAACAACTACACATATTGTTAAATTATTGTATTTTGTTAAGTTCAAACGTCTTTTAACCGTTTGTCCAGAAAGGTGTGTGAATAGATGCAATAAAATTTAATACTGAAATTATGATTGTTTTTATATATAGTGCAAATCAAAAAAACCCTTTTTCGCAGATTTAATTGAAAACAACTTTTGATGATTTTTAGTTGCTACTTCATAAATAAAGTTATTTATTTGTTGAGTAAAAACTCTACTGGACCCATTAAAATTCAAATCTAAAATTTAACGACGTCAAACGGCTATTTAACTTTACCGTGTTGATGAATAGCACTGGCCTAGCTTGATAACAACTAGCAACTAGATAATATGACATTTATTTCAAAAATATTGATACAAATTAAACTTAATAATTTAAGCTGTGTAATAACAGAGGTATTAAGAACAGTTGAGCCAGGTCATCATGAGACAGTAACCCTTCAATTTACAAGATATTGCGCAGATACAGTGACATATATACCTGACTTATATTTTATAGTTAACGATGGTCAACGCTGGTCAGATCCAGAAGGCAGATGTTTAGCCGATAAAACAACATCACCCAGCTAGATATAAGTTTAGTAAATAAATAATTATTTTGGCGAATGCATAAAAATGTATTCGTGTAGTTTTAATACATCACCACAGCGATCATGTATACAGTAGGTATACGGAAATATTACAAATTTAGCTTACTGCCAAAGGACGTTAACTATAAGTGCCTATAATGACTGTTTGTTTCCTTAGTAAAGTAAAATAAATAAGCTTCCATGCATCCTTCCTTCTACATAAAGAACATTTTGCCTAGCACTAATCCATGGTTAGCCCGTTAGTAGTTTTACTAAGTAAGTCCTAACAAAAACATTAGTTAAAGTAAAACGTCATCTACGTTTACAAGGTTATTGTTAATTAGACCGAAATCTTTTTACGAGACGCAGGAGAGGTCATTTCCAATCATTTGAGCCCAAATCTTGCATTCCCAAAGTTTACCGTTTTTAAAATATTTGAAGTTATTCCTTTTATTCTGAAAATCCATTTTTACGCCTTGAAACATCGATTGTAAATAAACTAATGTGTGATTCCAAACAGAACCTACAGGACGTTTTATAAAATAAAAATGATTTTTTTGGAGCAACGTTTACAAGTTCCTTATACTTTTTTGGAACAACTTCTACAACTCTCTGGCTACATAACAAGTTAAAACAAAACGCATTACACTGTAAAGTCCAAGAAAAAAATCATAAACTTACAATTTTAATCCTTCAAAGGAATTATACAAAGTATTCGTGTCAAAAAGTTTTTATATCATATAATTAAGGATTTTCTATCGATTATCTGATAAATTGCAACGAGAAGAGAAGACAAACTGGTCTGATCATGCGATATGAACCTCCGATTTGGCTTACTTTAGTGGATTCCGTTGTTTTTATCTTTAGTGACGCTCATATGTGGTAACCTGCGCATTGGAAATCTAAACTAATTTTCTATTCGAGCATGTGTAGCGGCGCCTTTGGAAAAGGCATATCTACTCTTCATTTGTAAACTCTGGAAGGCATGCCATGAGGGGTTCCATAGCTACTATCAAGTTGTTCAGCACAGGCCAAGTTCAAATTCAGTTCATTACCCAAATAATAGAAAGAGAAATATCATGGTCCACTAAAGTAAGCCCGTTCGAAATGTCATTGGTACAATAGGTAAAGATAGCTTCTTAAAAAAATACAAACAGCATATGATCCGAGCATTTTCACGTCGCATTTTGTTCCAATACTTCAAATTATTGCTGTAGAATTAATTTTACGACTGGCAAAATTTTTGACAGCGAAAAGTTAGCGTCTTAAGGAGAAGAACACTTTGTATAATTCCTTTTAAGTATTAAAAATGTAGGTTTTTGATTTTGTTTTTGAACTTTTTTCTTGAACTGTGTATTTCATGGTAATTATTTAACGCCGTTGTACAGTCAGAGAGTTTTAGAAGTTTTTCAAAAAAAGTGTAGGTACGCAATATTCAAACACTTTTTTGGAGAAAAAGATTTTTTTTGTGAACGTACCTCCAATACTTTTTATTTTATTTTATTAAACGTCCCGTAGCTTCTGTTTGGAATCAAAAAGAAACAATTTTATTATTGATTATTATACATTGATTTAACACCTATCTGAAACTGAAAAGGACGTTGATATCGGACCATGAGGTGTTTGTTAAAAAAAAAAAGAATAACCCCAAATATTTTAAAAATCGTGGTGTTTGGGATTAGATGATTGGGGCTCAAATGATTGAAAATTACCTCTCCTAGGTCGCCTAAAGAGATTCCGGTCTAATTAATAATAACCCTGTATAAATTTCATCAAAATCGATAAAGTGCATTTTGAAAAATTCATGAAAGTAAAAAATATAGGGTAAATATGGGATAAATAAATAATATGGTAACGTAATAAGTAATAAGCAATAATCATTTTTTTTCAGTGTGATTCCAACACTTTTTTGAAAAAACTTCTACAACTCTCTGGCTGGGCAATGACGTAAAACAATTAGCATTTAACTGGATATTTCAAGACAAAAATTCAAAAACAAAATCAAAAACTTACATTTTTAATTCTTCAGGAATTATAAAACTTTTGCTGTCATTAAGACGCTAACTTTTTGCCGTCAAAAATTTGTACATACATACATAGATACATAACGTCACGCCTGTATCCCTTATGGGGTAGGCAGAACACAGAGGTTACAAGACCATCTGATGTCACGTTTGACAAATTTGGAGGTATTATAAAGATGGAAAGAGACTATTGTAGTGACAGGGGGTCAGCCTATCGCCCACAAAAAATCTCCAATCAAACCTCTGTCCCTTAACTGACTTTTACAGTAAGCCCGGGAAGAGAAGCAGCTGGCACATTCTACGTTTTTCTTTCGCTCCCAGTCCAGCATGGAAGTACCCTGCAAAAAACAAAAAAAAACAAAAAAGCAAAAATTTGTACCCTGTAAATAAGGATTTTCTATCGATTATTTTAATAATTCAAACGAGAGGAGAAGATAAACTAGTCTGATCGTCCGAATTGTATTTTTGAGAAGCTTTTTATAGGTTTTTAGCTATGAACCTCCGACTTGGCTTACTTAAGTGGATTCCGTCATTATATCTTTTGTGTAACTATACCTATATAATAAGTTGTAGTAGAAGTGTACTCAATTTCCAAATAACCAAAACTTTACCAAACTCAAACTTTATTTCCAGCCGGAAAACATTTGACGTCTGTATCGCATATAACTTAATTTGGATTAATTTTTTGAGAACTTAACCTTGAGACTAAGGCTATTCCAATAACCTTTTTAAGCTATTGCATAGCTTCTATCGCGGGCGTTGAGTGTGGGGACCGAATCCAGAAATTCCGTAACGAAAAAAACCTAACACCCCCCACTCCTACCGGCACAGGGGGGTACTTTGATTTCATAACTTTACATGCGGGCTTTAATAAATAATCAGCCCCATCCACTAGGAACTTGTGGAACTTCATATAAGATAAAACATTACTGCATTAATAAAATAAATAAATAATTATAATTGCATAAGTTGATAAAAAAATGCTATGCAATAGCTTCACCGCGGCAGTCTCCGAGTGCCACACGTTTTTTTTTTACTTGAGGAAATCGTGCATGGGTATCCGCTCGCTCGGGGAAGCCGAATAGCTATGTCGAACTATTACCGAATAAAACTGTTGGCGGGAGCGTGGGGATGCTTACGCATTCTTCTGCGAACCCGCAGCTGGTGCTGACCACTTGCGCAGAACCGCCGTGATAATCAGTGTACCAAGAACACCAGGCCCGGTGCAACTTAACGAATTCCCTTGAGCAGTAGCGATAGACACCCCAGTATCCACCGCCCATAGACTTCACTCTCTAGCCGGAAAGGGTTAGGGACCGTTGAATTTGCGTCGCGCTAGATCACCAGAATATAACCACCCCAACCGCATCGCCATAATAATAAATAATAATAGCATTCGGTCCCGCGCGCTGGCCTAACCTTTATTCGATGAAATCGTGTCGTACCTCGCGTTAGATACTCGAAATTCGGAACCACCTGAAAAGAAGATCCGAAAGTTATTGACAGTAACTGAACTTTCGTAACCCCTGGGCAGACGAGACTGACCCCAAAGCCACTCATCTCACAAGTGAGGCCCTCGGGTACCTGGGGATTGGAGTAATTTTCACAAAGCAATTTTTTTTTAAAGCCATCCAAGCCTGCATCCCCTCAGAGCATTTGGTGGCGCAAACCAGAGCACACCATCACTGTGTCCTCCTCGGTCCACTCTACAAATCAGAGAAATACCGAGAGGGCTCACGCCACGCTAGTTTTGGTCCGAGCCGTATTTACTCCCGATCCGCGAACCGGGCACGCGCCCGATGGGATACCAGCAACTTTACACGGGCTTCCATAATAACTTGATTTACCTAATCCAGTCTAAGTAACATAAAATAGTTTGTGAATCAGAATTCATAAACGCAATTATAATCTATGAACAGTCTGGATTTTTTAAATGTTTAAATGAACTTTTAAAACCAATTAATAAATATTTTTAGGCAAAAAAGTTTCTTTGGCGTTTCTAAGGTAAGTTTTAAAACAAATGACAGCTGATTCCAAGGAAATATTTCTTTATTATTCATTTAAATAGAAAAAAAGTGGAACTACTTTTTATTCCTCTGTTATCTTTTTGCTAAAGGAAAATAGGATTTTAAAACGACCCAGAGATCTATTCAATAGACGATTTATAGAGAAATGTGCTGTGCATAAAATAAATCTGTTAAGTTTGTTTTTAACCGGCTGTCAGTTTAGTTTTTAACCGTTTAATCCTATCCTCTATATAACTCGGCATTTCAGTGTATTGACGGATACCTGTGTCAAGAGAGACTGAGGTCAGAAAGGGCGTCGCGGTGACATTTACAACAGTTATCGATCTTCTACTTCTTTATTTTTATACCTCTTTCATTTTATTCGTTAGCACTCATTCACCTATAAAAAAAGAACACAAAAGTATTAATGTTATCATCAAACGTAGCTAAAGCTTTGGGTTTTTTTATAATCATCTGGGACCAAAGACAATCAGTGATAGTGTGAGTGACGAACTTTGCTATTCTTGTGCCAAAGATATCTTTCAATTCAGTAACTTCCTTCAACAGGTTCATTGTTTGATTTATTGGAATAAATCGGTATGTAGTTCTAATTTATTTGCCTACAGGAAAATTTGTGGGTGCTGTTAGTAAACACCATCAACAATTATTCGATATGTATATTTCAAGTAAGTTTCACTATTCAAATTTATTTTTAACATATTGTCATGAACCAACACTTGGCTAGATTGATGCCAATTGTTCCTTTCCTTTTTGCGATTACGGAAATAGACCCATAGCTTAGCTGTATTCTATCAAGTAAAAAGTTATTCTGATGATAGAAAAAAAATAGTACACAATAAGATTTGAAAAAATATTTTGAAGCGAATGTTTTTACGTAGGTACATTGGTTGAGACAACATCGCAAGAACTGAACTATAATGATTCTGAGCTAGTTCCCGAAGCTTTTATGGCTTTTAGAAAATTGATTTATCAGAACTGTTCCAAATTTAAACTCTACGCTTGATTCTGACTACGATTAATTCCATGGTCCGTAACGGAAATTTTATGGTTAGAGTTGTAAAAAGCTAGTTTTAATTATCCTCTCGGGACTTGAAATAATATTATTTTAAATAAAGTCATCAAATAAAAAGAGAATGAAAAACTTTAACGCAAAGTCACTATACCTATATATCATCATAAATTTTATCAACATCCGCTTAAGATCTATTTTACAGGAAGTTAGCAATTTTCCAGGAAAAGGGAGCATGTCTATAATTTTGGTAGTCACTTAAACAGGGTGACTGGTGAGAAATTTTAGATATTGAAGAAAAGCACCCTGTACTCGATTCTGATCACAATAATGTAATCAAAGAAGGTACCTAATTTTTCAGCAGAATGCCCTATAAATAAATAAAGAGATTTACTAGGTCATCGATCGTTCGTGAAGCCATATAACCTACCTATTCTGTATCGATAGCGCCGTGCGTACGTCAGAGCAGTGTAACTTTCGGTTAAGTTTACGATAAATAATTAATATTTATGTTTTATTTTTTCATTTCATGTAGGATCTCAAACTATCACGTCCTCGAATTTTGAAAGTGACCCATCAGTTACCCTGTATAATATTTAAAATCTATTTATTGAAAAAAATACTAGTAGATATATTACGATATAAAACAAAAAACAGTTAATTCATCAAACAAACTTCTAATATAGAAAACCAAATTACTAACTTACTCAAAATGCAGTAGATACCTATGTTTAATATTATACAGCAAAATCACCTACATCTGAAGATCTGCACTACAATATAACAAAATTGCAAGCCCTAAATAATGTTTAAATTTAGGCCTCGCGAAATTTCTTCGCATAACAAGATGTAAATCAATCGACCATTACACAGCTGCCACGTCTAGTATATCCTGCTGCTGCCTAATTATACATCAAAGGAGTCCACAGGTTAACTCTTTATTTCGAAAATCTACAAATTTTCATTCCCGTAATTGGGGAGAAGTATAACATAATAGATAAATCATAAGCAACGACGCTTTGATGTGAACGAATCCGTCATGACGTCAGTACTCATCGTGTGATACGACTTACATTCATTATTTGCTCACAGATACAACTAGATGAAAGGCTTCCAAAATATAAATAAACAAATCAACGTGTGAAGCAAAGGCTGTGACAACGTTGAAAGGGCCGTGATGGAATTATATTGGAATTCATGAGAACTCTTCATTGCAGCCAGCTCAGAGCTGTATTATTGTAGTTTTATTTGTTACACTAACTGACTGATTTATTTATTCCGTTACATCATAAACAGAATTCAAATTAAAAACAGTAGCACTTGTATTTTTTTAAGGACTTTGTATAAAAATAAAACCAGTGATGATACCCAACGATAAAGTAGATTTAATTTATTTTGTATGTTTTCCTTATCGTACATCGGAAAACTGTAACAAAAAAAAATCATTCTTAATTATTTTTGAACATACGATTCTGAATGAAGTCATTATAACTTAAATGTATACATTATCTTGAGAAACTTTACGAAATGTGCAACTCTCATGGAAAAGTAATAATATAAAAAATTTCAAATTTTTAAATTAGGTGCGTAAATCTCACAAAATTGAATAAGAAACAACATGTCGTGGGATATCAAGCTCAGACCTTTGTAGCTTTAATATAACATATCATTTACATTTTTAAGGCGCAGTCATTTAAATTATTTGTGATGTCTTAATTATTACACTACCTAGTTAGAATTCAAAATTCAATTATTATCTACTTAAAAATTTAATATCTCCTTATATATTAATAGATTGCGGCATATTTAAGTCTATCAAAATTTCCCATCTCAATCAACATTTTCAATTGATGACTCATTGATCTTATTTCAATTACAGTCAACAGCAATCAAGCATCATCGTCACTTTGAGATATTCATAATGTAAACTTTTATAAGTTCTTTAACGTCGTCATCCGTTTAATAGGGTTATCGAAGTGATTCATACTAATCAAAGCAAATTCTAACGTCACAGGGGACTAAATGACTTGAGCATTTCATTCAAAATCGTGAGACCGATAGGCGCTGACCGACAAGATCGAAAGAAAAAAAGACTTAAGTTATTTTTACAAAGGCACTCAGAGAGCAACGTGTTGTGTAAATAGTCCAACATGTTTCAACAACAAAGAAATCTTAATAACTGATGACGGGCAAAAGTCAATATAACAATCTATTGGTTGATTGCTTGCGTTTACGCTCACAACTTCATATGCATACAAAACCATGAAACCTACACGATAATAAAATCAATTTCCTTATGATTTAAGATTCTGTGATCACGAAGGCTCTCGAAAATTTGTAAGTTATGTTTCTCTTTATGAGATTAGCATAAAACATGGTTATCTATTGCATACCTTTTTACTAAAGCGCTGTTCGAAAGTCCTGATACTGTTCTGATGTGCGATATTGCAGATATGGCGATAGAGACTTTGCATTAGTAACAATAAGGTTGGTTTTTCTAATGAACGTATTCGTGAATCCTTGGGTCAGGAATTTCGATTTCGTAGCGGCGACTGCTATGCCATCTAAAATATTGGACATCTCCATCTTGGTTGCAGTTTTGTTCTTTCTGTGCTTAAAAACAATGAGTCGGGATCGTCAAGGGAATGTATGCATACTTTAAAGTACACGATTAACAGTTCTCCCACGTAGATGTAATTTCTTTAAAGCGTAACTAATGTTATTACAAATAATCTTAGTATCAGACATTTTAAAATAAATGTATTACATTTTATTACTAAACAATTTCTTTTTTTGTCCAATAACATAACATTGTAGGTCGAGCTCAGGTATTGTTTTAAAGATATATTGTTATTGTGTTATTAATTATTTTCTTAATACCTATCTTTATATCTACCTAAATTACTGTATAAAATCTATCCTCCTACTACAAGTTTTAAATCTTTATTATCTATTTGACATATTAGAGAAATAAATCACACAAACAACAGTGAATTCCACAAAATGTTATCATTCAAAATAAAATAATCTCAATCTTTGACCAGGTCTGTGCTCCTATAAGGATGTCAAAAAAGATTTCAACTCAAAAATGACCAAGACATCTTTAATAACTTTGTACTTTGATAAAAGCAAAAAATAAACTTTATGAGTTTGTTACTTAAACCTTAATAGCTTTTGAATCTCAAAATAAAATTGTACATTTTACATCAAATTCAACAACAATATCATCAATCTAAATGGGTTTTGTGAATAACAATTAAATAAACTAAGAAAGAAAATAGTTGTTATCAAAACTATGTTAATACCAATAGTTGAATTTACAGATTGTTGAACCTTTTCTGTAAGTGCTCGATAAGCACCTTTTCTTATAAAGCCTACCGTCATACTTGACATACTTAATGTCATACTTCCGCAGATAATGCTTTTCAGGATGGTTTTGAGCTCCTGTATCTAAACCTAGTCACCACTACACTTTGAGGTAAGATTAAGGTCATAGGGTTCAGTCACCATACTAAATGTCTACGCTACCTAACAAAAAATACTAAGTTTTAATACTAAATACCTAGTTTGCTTTTAATTTTCTATTTTTCGTGACGTTCTTTTATTATTTTACCAACATATATTAGCACATCGTTACAATAAATGGTTTTTATGTAATATTAATTCGAAAGTAGATCACGTTACGGCGTCCACAGCCCTAGCGCTGGAGCTCCCACCCAATTCTAAGGGCATCTAAATGATGTCTTGTAATATTTTTTGCGGGCATGCCATGTCATCGGAACGATTGTGGTCTGTTCCCTATGATTTATCGATGTCCATATTACAAATACGATACAACATTATGCGATTCTTTATTTCTTCTTTAAGCCGTATTAGTATTCCGCCAACAAGCCTGTCCAGCATTGGTTTTGTCATACCGACTAAATGTTATTTTATTGGAATTTCAAATAAACAAGCCATGATTTTTTATATTCATAGGATTTATTTATAATATAATTAATTCGGGTCTTCAATCAGGCTCGGCAAACTCTCCGCTTCACAATTTAGACTACTCATGAATTAAACGCGCAAAATTATTTTCTTTGGCCCTACGTCGAAAATACAACTTAATTTGTTAGTAATAATTAAAACAATTAGAAACACGACCACATAACTCATGCCATACTCATGTTTATTATGCCCATTTTAGGAAATCTTTTGATTTCGTTTTTTGAAGCCTGTTTTCATGTTTAATGTACGAATCATTATAAATATACAAACTGAGTTTAAGTACATAAAATGAATCCTAAGAACATCACGTATCATTTTAACAGGATCACTCTGAAGTGTTGGGAAACCTTAAAAGTGGCTTGATAATATTTTTCAGCACGCAACGGTTAAGGTATTGACGCTAGCTATCTAGGACTGTGCTATAGAATAACAATGAACTTAATACATTCAAGCGTAGATTTACTGAAATCTAACATTTCACTTTGCATAAATGTAAATTTTCGTTCTAATAATATTCGTAACTGCGTGATCTTAAGTTTTAACTTGTTAGTGAGTTAACTTACTTAGTGAGAACTTATACTTACTTTATACAAACCGATAAAATAAAACTGCGATTACAAAGACTTTTTAATATGTATTTATACTTTTAAATATGTTTACATTACTTTTGCACTGACGAGTATTTGAATACGAAGATTTTGATTTATTGCTTGCTTTGTATCGGATAGAAATATATATTATATTATTGCGGAGCCAGTGCCAAATAGACGCAAAGACCTTCTTTATAGAGTCTAAGCACATGTTTTGTCATATAGATGAATATTTTTTTATGATGCGTATACCAGACCAGCACTGATCTTTTTGTCTTCTGACTTCTGGTATCTTAGTGTCTTATTTGTTAAAATACCAGATATCTTCACTAATATAAATTAATATATAACTGATATTATGTTACCTAAGTTTAAATAGGTGGTATAAATTTGTAAATGTGATTTTATGTATTCTAACTCGTAACTAATTATATATTAAGTGTTGTACCTACACATAATTTTAGTAGAATCACTACATAGTATAAAACAAAGTCGCTTTCTCTGTCCCTATGTCCCTTTGTATGCTTAAATCTATGAAACTACGCAACGGATTTTGATGCGGTTTTTTTTAATAGATAGAGTGACTCAAGAGGAAGGTTTATGTGTATAATAACATCCATTAAATAGTGGAGAAGTACTGTTATTTTTGAGGTTTCTAATGTGATGTCGTAAATAATTACATTTTTTCCGCTTACATTGCAAACGCAGGCTGAACCCTACGAGTTTTATCAAAATAATATACTAAGTATTGTACACATTAAAAAGGTCTACAGAAAAGTCCGTGATGGTATATGTCTATCTCTTATGGATAACCCACAATCGCTTTTTTTTTGTCATTTACTTTTTACGACATATAATGGCTAATTTTTGAAGCTATTTTAACCAATACAGCATTAATACTTAACCAATTAAATACCTTGAATACATTGTTCATTTAATATAGATCTATATGGCCCTATACACCGTATGATTTAAGTGAATATTTTCGAAGATATTACAGATTTAAAAATTGCGGGACGTAGCGTTTGCGGCGGTACCGTCCGGCCGCCCGGTGCGGCAAGAGCGTGTATCAGCATTGCACCCGTGCGAAGCCGGGGCGGGTCATTAGGATTACTATAAAGTGTCTCCCCACATGTAGTAATAGGACTTTAAGAGCAGTACCTACCTATGCACAATTTCATCGACGAAAATACCCTAATGGTGGATCAATTCCAAAACCCTGCCATTGTCTAGCAACTTTAGGTTGTCTGGAAGAGATCGCTCTAGAGCGATAAGGCCGCCTTTTATACATTTTCTGTAAGTATTTTTTTTTTCAATAAAGAGTAGATAAACTTTTATTTTTACTTTCGTACAACTCACCTTGATTTAAAAAATAAGGATAGGTTAACGATGTAGTTTTCGCAAAATTAGAATAAAGAAAATTAGAAAAAAATATAATAAAGCGCTCTGATGCAATAAAATACTGGGAAAAATAAACATTTGCTATTTTTTTTGTTATGAGTTACTTTATACATTTGCCTTTCAAATAACATCAATATTGATTGATGTTAGCAACCCTGCAAGATTTACAACTTTAAAAGCCCTCGTTTTACAAATCAACGTGAATTCTACGAAAGTAGAAATAAAAGTTGCTACAGAATACAGAGTTATACTCAAAGAATTGACCCACCTATGGGGTATTTTTGTCGATGGAATTGTACATAGTTACTGCTCCTAAAGTACTTTTACTACATGCGAGGATACACAGTATACAAAAAGTATTATAAACTTACTATTTAAAAAATCTTTTGGTAAATTCGACTTTAAGTATGATCGATTACATACCATTTTTGCTTACTAACTAGATATCAGAGTTTGGGTCTACACGAATTGGTCAAGCGGTAATTAGTTTCAGCCACGCATATGGTACCAACTGTTACTTCCTGATCTTTATATATGCTACTCTGCATCAATAGCGTGAACTTTATTTCCGATTTGCGAGCTTTATCTGTGATTGTCTTTAGCTTGGAGTGGTCGTTTACCTTTCTAATTCGCAGATAATACGTTAATAATAATATTGACCCGCGTTTTCGTTTCTGAACTCCAATATCTTGTCAGGCCATTCTGACACCTAAAACCTTCAGCATTAGTGCTGGCGGTTTTTTGTTGTGATTTCGATATTCACTGTGATTTCTACAACCGTAATGAAAACCTCCTGGAATCGTCCAATTTTCTCCTTTTCAATAAGCGAAAACGTCTCGTAGATGTCTTCTATTATAGGTTAATAATAGCTAATTTCAAGCATTTTAACAAATTCAAAACATGGCTGTCATGACAGATTCTAAGAATTGACATAATATGACAGTCTGAAAGAATAGATATTTTTTGATTATTCGTTTAGCTTAGGGCATCTTGTCTTATACTTAGTGCAAGTGTAAGAGCACATGTAAGAGTAACCGACTTTTAGGTTATAAAAAATCTAGAGTAAGTTAAGCCCAGTGACGGCTTCACCTGTGATGGCTCTTCATGCAATCGATTTCTCAAAACTCTATTTATTAGTTTGCAACACTTAAGAGCAAATTCCTTATTACGAAGAAAATCCTCAGAAGTAGTGCTATTGGAATAGTTGAATATTCAGATTATTGCTTTTTTTCTTTGAAAAATAAACAATAATGAAAATCCAAGGTCTTGATAAAGCCAGACGATTGTTCATCTGTTCTTTTCATTCAGTAATGAAGTTTCGCGACTAAAGTAGGATTGTTTTTCGATTCAATATTCTCAGTTCTATTTTACTGCAATACAAATAAAAAGGGTTTTTGCAGTTCATTAGTCGCCTCCAAATGGCCATTCCGACTGAAAATTGTTAGCGAATACCGATTAGTCAAATTTCATTAAAATAATTTTCAGTTATCATTTTAAAAGGACCAGCTCTTAATAGCTGAATAGCGATCAAACTTATTCTTTGTTTGTGATTCACACCCGCCTTTCACCTCCATTTAAATGGATGTTTTATTTAATCATATTTTAAAGTTTTTGCATTTAAAATGCTTAATTACTCTTAAATAAATGAAAAAATGTGTTAAATAAAAATCACCCGACCAGGACACGAACCTGGGACCTCTCGTTTGCCAGACGAGTGCTCTCCCACTAAGCTACCGGGGCCTGGCAGTACGCCTTGAAATTACTTAACACATATTTATTTTTACGTTATATTGCTAACGTAGCTCTATCTAATGGTATAGCTTTGCAGCTAAGACTACCCAACCCGAGACCAATTTCTTTTCAGAAATTTTGAATCTCAGTGAAAGTGAAGCATTGCAATACATTTCAGTGAAGGAGTTGAATTTGGTTTGAACAATAACTGATAAGAAAAAGAAAAAGAGAAATGATAGAAATAAACACTATCTGCTTTATTCATTCTTGCTGAGGTCATAAAGAAATCACATAATGGAATAAAAAACTAATGATTTTATAATCTAATTACGCTTTATTCTAGGTAAAGACCGTTGATTGTATGATAGGAAAGACCGTAAATTTTATGTGTGATTGTATATAATATTTATTTCAGTTAGATTTATGTTGTGTGACAGTAATAAGATTTGACAACTCTAGTAACCAACTGTTAAAAAATATAAAAAAAGGCGGTAAAATTTTCTATTTCTCATTGTCTTAAAAATCTTTTTCATAAATAATTAGCTATTTTATTTTGTCTGCTATACAGGTTTTATTATAATAAGAAAATAGTTATTCTCATAATAAGATAACGCGAGCAGTTAACATTTTTATGTCTTTTTCATAGTCTACTTGAGTTAACTAAGCACTATACAACAATATTAAAATTTAAAGTTTGTTAGCTACATTTGTGGATCAAGAAGTTCACGCGTAATCATTATGTTAATATATGTCTACAAAGATAAACTTATACCACAATAATTATAATCTGGTTATTATGCTAAATCGTTTAACGGGGTTTCATTGAATCAGGGCGGAAAGCTTGGATTTTCATTTGGCGCGGAAGGTTGAAAGTGGCCCCTAAAACCCGAAGCAGATAACTCTTAATTTACATATTAACGAGAAACTTTGCATCGGCTATAGCGAAAAATTCTGGAGGTCGAGTGTGAACGGACAGGTGGCTTGGATGGCTAATACCTGAATATTCTAAAGGCACTCGACCTAAAGGATAGCGCCGAGATTGGGTGAAAAATAACACCGAAGATAATACGTCATGGAATTGTATTATTTTAATGAACACTTTTGGGTGAGCAAAAGTTTTTAAAGTTTGCAAAATTCAAATTAGATATAATTCTCAAAAATTTTGAGCAGCAGTCGAATAATAGGTATGTATATGAATTCATTTTTGAATTGTCAAAAAATAATATTGTAAGTGTGGATCATACAAAATAGACAAATCTACAGTGAGAAATGAACAATTAGATTCTCTGGCTGAATTATTGCCATAAAAATATTTTTGTTATTTTGATGCAATATAATAAAAGAATGCAGAGCATTAAAAAACCGACTTGACGTCCAAAACTTTGGCTGAAGTATAAGTTCGTCAGTGTAAATATTCCCCGTACCTACTCATACAAAACTTCTCAACAATGTTTTTTATGTTGTTTCAATTTTTGTTTCACCTATGACCGGAATATCTTGAGGTGCCGTAGGAGAGGACATTTCCAATCATTTGAGGCCAAACCATGTAATCCCAAAGTGTACCGTTTTTAAAATATTTTCAAACATGGATTGTTAAAAAAAGAAGTGGTTCGATTTCAACGTTCTTTTCAAGTTTAGATAGGTGTTAAGTTAATGTATAATAATCAAAAAATATAGAATTGTTTCAGTGTGATTCCAAACCGAAGCTACAGGACGTTTTATAAAATAAAAATGAGTTGTTTTGGAGGAACGTGCACAAAAAATTGCTTTTCTCTTGAATAAATGAAAAATATGATAAATAAAAATTGAGCATTTTAAATGCAAAAACTTTGAAAAATTGCCTTTTCTCCCAAAAACTGTTCATGAATAATGCGTACACTTTTTTGAAAAACTTCTACAACTTTGTGGCTATACAGCGAGGTAAAATAAGTGGCATAGTTCAAGAAAAACTTTAAAACTAAAACAATAACCTACATTTTTAATCCTTTAAAGGAATTATTAAAAGTGTTATTATTAGTATTTATTAAACATTTTTCTAAAACTGAAAAGAACATTGAAATCGAAACATTAGTTTTTTTTTACAATCGATGTTTGAAGCTGTCAAACTGGATTTTCACAAAAACTGAACCCCAAATATTTTCAAAACTAACGGATTACATCATTTGGGCTCAAATGATTGGAAACATCCTCTCCCACATCACTTTATATATTTATAGATTATATATATATAGATCCCGATAGACCCCTTTATAGATCCCGGTCAAATTTAATTACCAATAACTCTGTATACATGTAAGTACTTTGTCATAATAGCTAAGTATGAATTTGATACATTACAGGGTATGATTTAAAACACATAAAGTTATGAACAAATACAAGTATGGATATGAAATGAGTCAATCATTAATATCAATAAGAGAATTATTTTATTAAGCGCTTTCTAACAAAGTATATATCAGGGTACCTCCCTGTGGATATATTCCTATGTAGTTTCAAAGCTGTGTTCCGCCACGTCACCGCGCTCGCGCAAGGCGTAACCTGATCCTTACAAAAAAGAATCATCTGAATTAATGGTAAGAGATTAATATACTCCTAACAATTTTTCAGGCCTGGTACTTACAGTCTAACTCTCGTCTACACTATATTTAGGTTTTAATTCGAATTAACGGTTTGTTACTACCATAGATTACATTTCACAATTTGTGATTTCATTAAAACTTTTTAATCGAGTACGTATATTAGGTAAGTTGTATGTTCTATTGAGAATTTGTTACTAAATATCCTAAACTCGAATTCCGTTTAATCCCATAAAAATCAAGTTAACTCGCAGTCACAGACGAGTGAATGACGACGTAAAATTAACTGCTCACCCTCGTATTTAAAAATGACAGTTGCGGAGCCTGTAATTATAAACTTGGAAACCCAAATGACTAACTACTTCACAATATAAGAACTGGCTCATTAGATGTTTAAACATGGTTGACAGAACTATAAATAGTTGACGTGCGTTTTATACATTTTTTGTTTATTTCGAGACGTTAAGAGAAGCATTTGTGGCTAAAGCATTTTGTAACAAAACAGATGTATTTTTAAAGATTGTTTGTTATTGAGGGATAAAGTGATTTAAAAATATAAAGAAACTATGCAGCTATATGTTTAAACAATTTTATACAAGATTAAAATATTTTAACAGAATTTTATTTTGTGTAACATTTTAACATGACGCTTCAGTACCGTTTGAGGTGTAGGTACTTACTTGTAATCATGATATTTTTAACGTTATTTAAACGTCAAGTTATGGTAAAGTTATAAAAGCTATTACTCAGTAATTTAAAATTAAAACTTAATATTGCGATATCAAAGTTAACTTTTGTACATTAAATAGTTCATATTAATTTGTCAGATTTTCTTATAATTTATAGTTTCTAAATTGAACAAAAACCGAAAAAAATATCCTTTGACCATCTCATTCCAAAGTCAAAATTAAACCGTTTACAACGACACAGAGTAAACAAGCCTAACCAATTGCCGATGACAAATTTAATCTCTGCTTTAAAGTCAGTTGACACTGTTGTTATTCTGAGAAACGAAAAGATTTATTTTTGCTTGAAGAGCTAAATATTCAGGTGAAAGATATCTGTGAAGACGTTGTTTGGCTGACTCGTTAAATCTGTCGACAGAGTTACGTCTCCTGTAATATCTTGAGAAGGATTCTTAAAATCTTTTCTGTCCGAATCCCCGGCTTTGATATCCACATTCAAAGCTGGATAAACTTCTTTAATATGCCAGCACACACGTTAATGCTTATTTAAAGATTCACCTAAAATCTTGAACGAAATCATCATAATTTTCCGGACAGTGTGGTGTAGTAGGAAATTAGTAACCATTAAGTAAGAAATAAAAATCGAAGCAGATTACTGGTAAATAAAATAAATACCTAATTGGCATTTTGAATTATAACGAAACAAGTTTAATCCCTCTGGTCTGTAAGACATAAGAGTTCAAGCATTGGAGTTATTTAAGGGTATTATGATTAAAAGTTCCCCAAGTAAATGACTATTAAAAAAATTGCATACTTTTGGGCAGAATTTTGCAAGCATCATTTGGTGAAATTTGATTATATTCGATAACCGGAAACATGTGAGCTTATTTCACTGATAAAAATCTATGAATACAAATAATTAAAGTTGAAATTCCAAATTATATGTAGTGAAAATAGAGATGTAATTTCCCTCATATTTAAGCTTCTTTGATATTGGTATAAAGAGTAATGTTCACAGTCCATACAGCTTCTAACCTGCCAAACTACTTTTTGTTAGGCATGTGAATGTATAAAGATGATATATTCATTGAAATGCTGCCTGATGATATCTAAACTATTGGTGCAGCCTTGATTTAATTTCTTAGAAACGATATCGGGGTTTTCATTTCAAGTGGCTGATACTAGTAGTCTATTGAGTAACTTGAGAGGGTAAAATATTAAAAGCCTTGCTGCCGTTTCTTATACAGGGTGATTGGTAACTAGTAAACACCCTAGTAAGAGAGTATGGTACGGGTCATTTGCAACAAACTTTGTTATGTATATGATTGTGCAAAAGTTGTTCGTTAGTGAGATATATCAATTTTAATATATATATATTTTTAAATGGCTATGAGTCCTCTTTAGGCTTGAATGAAAATAAAACTGGATTGTTTTTCCCAAGTGTTTTCATCTTGTTTTTTATTGTTAAAATAAAGTGTTTATGAGCAAGACTTGAAAAATTTTGTGCTATTTTTATTTGTCTGAAGCACTGCATCTAAATAAGGAAAATAAATGTACCTTATTTAGAATTGATTTAGTTGCTGGAATGTAGCAAATAAATATTCATTAAAAACTTGAAAAAAAATATAGTTTTATTTTTATTCAAGCCTAAAGAGGATTCATAGTCATTTAAATAATATATATCAAAAATGAAATATCTCATTAATGATTTGGCTTTGGCACAATCATATACATAACAAAATTTGTTGCAACTAACCTGTACCATACTTCCTTACAAGGGTGTTCACTAGTTACCAATCACCCTGTATAAGTAGATGATTTGAAATAAACCAAACATGAGCTATCATTTGCACTATGTGCTATTTAAATACATTTTATGAGTTGTCAAAAATCTGACAGATAGGCTATGAACATTACTCTTTCGTGATGGTTTTTACATTACTGTGTTGTAGCGTCTTTTTCTCTACGTTCTCGATCAAGCAAACCGGATCTAGCCAAACTGATGCCACATTATTACTTACGAATATTTTATACTATTAGTATATGAAAATGGATTTCCAATTGGTCGACTAAGTTGCAAGTTCAGTTGTTTTAATTTAGTCTCTTTCAAAACTTCAAGGTCAATGCTAGATCCCGAACGGCCCCATTCCAAAGATATGAATGAATTAAACACGGCTATTTGAATTCTCGACAAAATCTACGATCTGATTAGCTTTACGTGTATTTAAACTACTGAATTTTAATTGTAAAACCACTACATATTAAAGTTAACAATATCACAAAAAATCTTCAACAGGCGAATGCGTGAAAGCCAAAACAAAAATAATAATAACTAAGTTGTTTCTGAGTATATTTTGAAAAATTCAATGTTGAATACGTGTATCTACTCCATACGTTTAAAACAATTGTAAATAATGCTTATTTAAAATGTCAATTCTAATATAGCTAATACTTAATACCATACAATTTAATTATTAAAAACATCGTACAATTGTGTTAAAACTTCTGTTCAGTTCAAGTAGAATAATTTAAGTTAAAATAATAGCACAAGTATGTTGCTATAGTGTTGTTCTAGTAGTTCCGAAATTACAACACGGTTCCTGCTGTGCGGCTAGCTGTATTTCATCCGGGATAACAGCCGCTGTAAAGCAATTAATAAGAAGCTCACTCGCTTAGTTATACACATAAAGAAATCTCTATTCTTAATATTAACGATCTTGCTTACAATGCTTCCTTATTATCACATTATATTTAATATACAGCGCTAATTATGAGTGGGTTCATTATTACCGTCAAAAGGCCTGTTCTTAACATATCTGAGAGAAGGTTAATCGTCTTTGTTATTCTTAATTTTTGTAATTTTTGGGTTCGCCTGAAATTTTGAATAAAATAATTATTTAGATAGGACTTTAACAAAATAATTGTGTTTTAATAAAAATATGAAGATAGGAATAAAATATATTAATTTGAAAAAAGCAAATCATTTCGCATTACTTCACATGTCAAGTCAAATTGCTTTTGCAAAGAACTAATGTAATAACTAATACTAATCAATGAGAGACCCACAACGCGGTTAAACAAACTATCAAAACCACTTTAAATATATCCGAAGGTGCTCGCATGAGATTCAATTTCTAGACAAAAGCTTCTACTAACACATTTCCCCCTATTTTATAATTACATATTTATAAAACGGAACCCGATGAGAAAAATCATACGCAAGTTCCAGTTTAAGACTTAATTTTAATTAACATAAATTACTATGCTAAGTAAATGTCTTTATATGTGTAATTCTCAGTGTAGATTAAATGAGGTGTGTACAATGTTATACTGGGTGTCAGAGACTATAGAAAAAAATATATCACTTCTTAAAGTACCTCACAACTTTACAATAAACCTCAGCGTAAATTATGTTTTAGGAATCTAGTTACATAAGACTTTGCAGTTGGTTGTGACCGCAACTTTGTTCATGAGAAGTTAAAGTCCCGACTAGCTACAGCAACTGACATGCAAAAACTTTTGTTAAATAAAATGAGGATATTAAACAATGGGGCTTACAGCTTTATTTTTGTTACTGAACATTTCAAATATTTATATTTGTTGTGTCAGGTTATGTTTAAAATTATTAGGTGTATAAATACAGCAGCTATCTTTCTTCGATAGATACCCACTTCCACGTTTATTCAGTGAACTTACATTTTTTATCAAATTTTTATTTAAAAATGGAGAAGAAAGTTTAAATGCGGACAGTATTGGGAAAGGAAAAATATTTCATTTCCTACTTGAATGAGTTCTTAATTTCTGTCCATTTTATATTGACACATATACCTACATACCTATATGTGAAAAGAGAAACATTAAAAAAACAGTAAAGGCATCCACGTCAATTCTAAGGGAAGTTTAGCAGAACTGCTTGGTAAAGATTTAAAACTTATAGACTATAAGTAGATACCGCATGTGTGCACAAGTAACAAAACAAAAATATTCATCGGCAGTGTTATATTTGTAAAAGTATTGCGTACAATACGACATACGTATAATATATTCCGGAACCTGGTTAAAACAATACAGCATTACATTTTACAATGCATATCAAAACTTTATTATAATATAACGTGGAGGCGACTTTGAGGTCATTAACATTAATTCCTACTTGTGTAAGACCGTGACCGATCGGACCATTCCCTAATATTATTTGACACTTTTCTTACTAATTATTCAATATTTTGATGTTTACGTTTAAAAATCCATATGAAATTTCTTGTTTTTGTTTATCTCATTTGGTTTGATAATACTTGTTAAGTATGTTATGCTTTAGTCGATACCATCTGCCGCAAACTTCGACGTCCCCGCATTGTTCGGTTCAGCCACCAAAAGCAATGTCTCTTAGAATTTGTACCATGCGTAGTATGCTATAGGCGTAAAGGACTATATGTTGTTTAACAATCGGAACAATTTAGGAATATTACTCGTGGAAACCAACGACCGTATTGACAATCTAATTCAAGTCAGGAAAAGAATTTATAACTTACCTACCTACTTATTTTTTTTTTCCAAAATTGCTTTGGATAAGGAATGCAGACGATAAATTTTCAAAAATATTTTTTATACGTTAATTTGAGACTTAAATTTATAAAAAAACAAACATTATTATTCTTATATTTATAAATAAATATATTCCGGAATAAAGCACTATAAACAGTAATGAATAGCATGCTGCTCCGATTATACAACACAACAAGAGTTGAAAATTTAAATTCAAATGCAGGATTTAAATAAATTTAGTATTAAATAAGTTACCTCTACACAAACTTGTTGCAATTCAAATTTAAGCTGTTCGTCGTTTTTCTAAGCGCAGAACGGAAGTTTGCTCTTACATATTATCTGACAAGTCGAAGAGGTGAACTAAATGCTTTAAGTTTATTTTGGTGCGATTTCGAAATAGCAAAATGTACTGTCAAGAAAATATTTTTGCTAATTTATTGGCTTCGAAAAACGGGAAATAGCTTAACTCTATGTATACCTATAAATACGCAAGTAAGTACTTTCAAACATTATTTCCCTTTCATTAACAGACTAGAGAGAGAGAGAGTCTGTTAATAAAAGGCTTGAACCTTCCATGCTGGACTGGGAGCGAAAGAAAAACATGGAATATGCCAGCTGCTTCGCTTTCCGGGCATACTGTAAAAGCCAGTTAAGGGACAGAGGTTTTATTGTCGCTTTGGCCGGGCGATAGACTGACTCCCTGTCACTGCAATAGTCTCTCACCATCATTATAATACCTCCAAATTTGTCAAATGTGACATTAGATGGTTTTACAGCCTTTGGTGTTCTGCCTACCCCATAAAGGATGCAGACGTGAAGTTACGTATGTATGTATTCAACAGACTAAAGAAGTAAAACTAAAAAATATACTTTAATACAAGGAATGTTTCAACATTGGCGTGTTACTAAAAGACAAAGTTAGCTGCTGTAAAAAGCCACGTTAAGAAAGTAGTTAAGCGTCTACTGCTTTATTCATTTACAACAGAAGATCCATCTCGGAAAAAAACTAGCTTACGAAATTATTAATGGTTTATTTGAATGGTGTGTCACGCGGTTCATTGTTGGCCTACAAGACGTCCGGATACGCTGACACTAATTATTCCCATAGTGTGTAAATGATAGATTACTTTGGACAAATAACTTCTAACACCGACGACTCCCAAATAATTTGTTTCTTTTTCAGTTTTCTGCTGTTGGATTTTTTGTGCGGTTGAAGTTGTTTTTTTTACTAAATAAAATTTGTAAAATTAATTAAACTCGGCCAAGCTTTTTTATAGAAATCTTTCCTTAATACTTCATTGCGTGCCTACTTAAACAACAGGAACCATTAAAAACAAATGAATAAGAATAGATAGTACAACAAAATCCAATTACAGATACCTTCACAGTTAAAGCTCCATACAAATAAACGTCCGATAGTAGCTGGCTAACATTTGGATACGGCGGATAGATTAGATTTCTTAAGCGATAGCTTCAAGTTGAACTATCAACCTTAAGCAAAGTACGCCAGATAATATAACAAATAGCTTTGAGCGCAGGCTCCACGAACTCTTTAGACACAGAGCCACACCGCGCCCACTGTTGTTTTATCTACAGAATGGCTTATGATGCTTACACATTGGTGGCTTACCAACAATAGAGAAAACCTACACATTTAAACCTCACGGTTTTCAAGCCATAATTACCTAACAAAGTGGCTTATTAAAATAATTAAGTCGAATTTAACTAGCAAAATAAAAGCTATTTGATTGTATTTTTTTACTACTTATTATGATTTAATAACTAATATTTGCTACATCTCAAGCTGCTTTATTGATTTTAATTTTACGCTGTATTAAACTCTGAGCTTTTCTTAATTCTTTAAGACTTAACTTAGTAATATTATACCCACCAATGTAAACTCAGCGTAATCGAAAGTGGCGTCTTGAAAACGCATAATGACATTTTAGTATTACAACATTTTATCTAAGAGACGAAAAGTTCCAAGATAACTTAAACGCCAGCCAGTATATTGTTTCAGAAAGTTGACAGTCGATGTAATTTGTTAACGTCAAACGTGCCGCGTTCTCTCCTATCTGCGTTTACTGCTGCCGATCTTACCTAACCTAAAAATACAATCTGTCGTACTGATTTAAAATATGAAATTTATCATACAGACTCTTTACATACAGATCTCACAATCTACGATCATATTAGTTAAAATTTTAATACGGCTACTGATTAAGATTGTGATAATAATTCACTTGGTATTGTTATTCAAAGTAGAGTTTATGTAAAGGCGCATTTACGTGAAACTTTGATTCGAGCGGCCATTACGGGCGCTCATGATTAACGTCAGTTTCAATTGGCCGCCTACACCATTTAGACCAGCTATTTTTTACCTATTTTATAAATTAAGTATAACTGACATGATTAATAATTACAACGGGCAGGCATTTTACTTTGACTTATACAAAATATGATTATTTATTTTTAATACCGGAAGCTTGATTGTTTAAACTGATTGAATCACAACCCTTCGTATAAATGATATTATTAACTTTAACGCTTGATAATTGTTTACTTATAGTATTTTATTTTTACATTTTTTTTATTTGGATTCCACTAAGAATATTTAAGTAACGATGATTACAGTAAATGTTCAGCTTATATACGAACATTTAAATAAGAGTTTCATCACTAGTAACTTTATACTTTGACTAAAGCAAACATAAAAAAATAATTTAGGGTTTACTACACAGGTAGCAGTTACAATTTTTTTACGACTACATATTATGTAAATTGGAAGATAAACCTTACTTATTTTTTCATCATTAGCATTTAAGGTTAAATAAAGCTTGATACTTTTGAGTTGATTAAGTTGAAAAGGCATTAGGTTTCTTGATTTATTCGTTCGAAGATTATCCAGATGATCCGCAAGGGTCTAACAGGCGCGTAGGGCGGTTAACTCCTATCTACGAAGGCGATCTCAATTAGATTAGGTAACGTTAGGGTTGGTTAAAAGTGAACTGTGAACTGTGTTAGTGAGAAAGAATTTTTATACCTACGTGAAAAAAGTTTGTGGGTTTAGATTTTCAGCAGGCCGTATGGAAGTCCTGGTTGATCATTGCTTATTGTTCAAAATTAGTTTGTAGCCTGGTTTTTAATGTTCAGATAAAAGTTATCTAATGAATGAAGTATTATTGGACAGCTTTAAGCACGTCTCGTATGTTATACGATTATAAAAGATCGTAAAACAATTTTATTGTAAATCCTCCGAGTAAGTGAATTTTTCGTTCAATAACTTTTGTCCAATGATGGAAAAATCTAGCATACATACTTATAATATGAAGGTACATTTCAAGAAATTGGGCAGTCATTTAATATAAACAAGTTAGGCTAGAATCGTTGATTCTCCGAAAGTTGTGCAGTAACTTTTCAAAGAGCAGCTGTTATCATTTTAGATCAGCGTTGTAACCACTGCTAGCTACATCGGCCTTGCACAGCCGTAGGTATAACTTCACGCATTAATATACTTTTCTAAGACATTCGATGGGGATGAGATCTGCTACACTACTAGGACCACAAACGGTTCCCGTCTCAGAGAATCACCATGTAAATTCACTGTTTGCTCAGTTTAATTTAATAGCTCAAGATCTTGTGGAAGATAGTATACAAACTCACTTGCATTACTTACCAACATTAGTATTAAGATTTTTATAGATGGAATATAATAAACAGTTACAAACTTTTAACAACGTTTGTTATTTACATTTATTTTCAAGCTATGGCAACATTTTAACGATGTAACTAACTTGATCATAAAAAATATTTAATTAAGTTGGTTAGCATGGTAATAGTTATTTTCTAGTCAACGTTAATTACCTATTATATATTTCTAGATCAATCTAGAATGAAGTTTGTGTTTATAACTTTAAAAAGATTTATCTTCGGAATTCGTTTTTTTTGGGTCGAATAAGGACCTCACAACAAATTCCTTGTAGCTTAAATCTTGACAACTTAACGCCGTTAACGAACAAGCTGGCCAAATGTTCGTGGATGTCACAATTTGTGTTCACCGACATAAACCCTAAGGACTACTGTGTACTAGTATACGGCACTCGGAACCGACTACTGAACGTGCCCTCCGAAGCACGAAAGCATCGTGAGAAATTTGTGATCGGTGGTCACCCATCCTTGTACAAACCTGAACGAAACCGAGCGTGGCTGAACCTGCTATATCAAATGATATAGGTACAGAAGGCAGCAGATCGAGCGTTACATTTCCTTTCAACTTTCCCCAACCAATTTTAACGTAATGTCGAGGGCATAGAGTTCAGATTCAATTTTTTTTGACAGATTTGTAACGCTTGATGTGCTGCCTACTGTACCTACACAGGAGCCGCTGCGCTACGATGATTTCGAAAGTGGAATTCAGTAAAACTAAAAGTCAATTTTCATAGCTTGACGACCGGCTGGGTTCGAATCCCGGCGGCTGCGGATATTTGTGTGATGAACACACAGATATTAGCCGTCAAGTCATAGATGTTTATATGTTTATTTAAGTTTATTCTAATAAAAAAATATGTATTTATTCAATATGTATGTTTATGTATTTCTTAAGTATATCAGTTATCTAGTATCCATAACACAAGTTCCTAAAGAAACTTAATTTGGGCTAGATAATGTTGTGTGAGTGTCAGAAATATTTATTTATTATTTATTTATAGAAAGCCTACTATATGATTTTAATTAGAGGTTTCATCATACCACCTATATCACAGTAAAACGTTAGCAAACGAAGCTGTCAATTTACAAACCTTGCATCTTATCCTTGATACGCTTGTCTATTATGTGGTTTAAGTTTTTTGGACGAAAATTTAGATGAGGACCGATGCCTGCTGAGTTCCTCGTTGAACCTTTGACTTTAGATGGATGTATAAAGAACTTGAAGTCGTCGTGGCGCCGTGGTTAATGTGTGTATCATACGATATCACAGATTAAGCAACGTTTGGTGCGGTCCGTGCTTGGATGGGTGACCGCCCATTTCTCATGACTTCCGTGCTTCGGAGGGCACGTTAAGCAGTCGGTCCTGGGTGCTGTATACTTGTATACAGTAGTCGTTAGGGCTTGTCAGAAGCCACTTTGGCGCCCTGAAAATTCTGAAATCCACCACCCAGCACTGGGCCAGCTTGGTGGATTATGGCCTATACCTCCTCGTCACCCAAAGGAGAGACTCATAGCCCTGCAGTGGGCTCATTACAAAGAGTTGTGATGATGATGATGATAAAGAACTAATGTATAATTTCTGGTTATATTCGCTGAAACTTCGAAGACCTATGGCAAACTTTACAGAGACTGGTATCATGGTGTTTGTTTGCTACATGTTAATCTATTTAACGGGTGTTTTTACACGCTAAAAGCTTAGTTAATTAGAATAAATAAATAAATATTAAATATATTTAATTAATTTATCTTAGAATGATTGGTCATTCCGTATAACAGATTAACCAATCATATTTGAATAGAACAAGCAGGGAATGATGTCTTTATCCTCCATGGTCTTTGTAGTCCCTTTCTCATACATAACATTAGCCCGCACGAATAGCTGTCTTGATTTTGATTCCTTCATTCCGTAAAAAAGTAGAATAACTCTTTTTTTATTAAAGACTAAGCCCGCGATTGACCTCAATCTCACCTGATGGTAAGTGGAGATGAGGTCAAAGATGAAAACACAGGGACTGAGGAAAGAACTGGTTCTTCGAAAATTAAATCTTTGTACATTTATATCATAACAGTCAAATACGATCTTTGTAATGTAGTTCTTAGTTTATTAAAGAAGTGTAATGCACAGCAGTGCCTTTTCCTTGTGTCAGGCGTTTAAGGAAGATAGAAATAGAAATAGAAAATGTTTTATTGTTCTTTAGCACACTAGATCAGCGTCTTTTGTGTGTCCGCACTCCATGACTTATGCTAAGTAAAGTTATGTAGCCATTGTATGTTTTTTATTTGTATATTTATTTATTTTTTGGCACCGAATAAATTTATTTTCCTTCTTTCTTTCTCTTTTCATAAAATATGACCGGAACAAGTCACCGCCGCAGCGGTAATATTTGGCGGCAGATTTTATATGAGTGGTGGTCGCCAGCCAGTTGAGCCCTTATGGGATCCTACCTCCAAGCGGGAGTCACTTGGATTAGTCGCCTTTTACGACACGCTTATCCAGGAGTGGTAGAGCTATTCTAAGTCTAGCCTACACGGACAGAACTCTATGAGTATTATGGGACATAAGGTGCTCTCGTTCTACTTATAACTCTTTCCAAACGTACATAAAGGTCCTTTTTAATTCGATTTAGTCTAAAGTTTAGTCATCAACATTTTGAGTAAACATTTAAATATAGAAGCAAACAGATTTCTCTCATGCTTATTTTGATAATAATAAAATCAATTCTACGACTGCTAAGTGAAAACTAAAAGTGAAATCGAACTCTTTTTCTCATTTATAAAATACCAAAATAACTTATTTCTAACATAGGTACATACCCACGTTAAAGGAAAAAACAACTAGTTCATTCAAAGCAATCCAACTATTTTACTATTAACTGTGTTAGTTACTATTATTTGCTCGAACGAAACACCCCACAGTAACAATACTCTCGCGCTATAATAGGTTAACAGATATTGAATTAAGTATTTTCCGGGGTGGAGATATACTGACATAATCCTAATGTGCTAAAAGGTGTCAGTTTATGCAGTAAGGGCGTGGCAGATAGGCCTTTATTAATTAAACAAAGTAATGACAAAAACAAATTAAATCTGAGAGCATAGTTGCGGTGCTAATAGAGTGGCAGTGATTTGATGGCCGCAACGCTTTTAATCCTAAGCGCACCCGGCATACAAGTTATGCTATACGGAGAAATAACTAAAGCTTAATTTGGGTTTATATTCAGATTTTAAAGTTTTCTTTTACAACCACCGGTCTTTTCCCCGAGAAACTTCTCAAACTCAGCGTTAGTAATTAAGGCGCACCCTTCGGCAAATTTCATTGGCCATTTATTACGCTTTATAACGCATAACACAAATCTTTGTATGAGCAAAAAACCATATTTCCTATATCATCACAAAATACTTTATGCAAAAGTTGTCGATTGTATATTGTAAAAATAAGTCTCTTTACTAAACTAAGATGCCAAAACTTTCAATCGTTTAAGTTTATTTCAATATTCGTAATCTATAAAAAATTACTTCCATATTGCGATAACATTTAACTTAAAACAGTCGTAATATTAATCCATGTATATAATCAGATCGCTTTAGTCCATGTATGTAATCAGATCGCCGAAGACATTTGTTAGGTACATAGCTGTTTAAGTAACAGCCTATTGTGAACTCTAATGTATGAGAAAACATTTCTTAATATGGATTCAAAAGTAAAGTTTTCGCCACTAGGACCAATAGTCACAGAATAAGTCGGGACTTCATTGTTAAAAGACCAAGTGCGGGTAGTTTGCAGAAGCGAGTCATCTCTCTCGGCAGTCGCCATTCTACTCGAAAGCACCGTATTTGATCTCATCGTAGCTAACCCGATGCGATGGAGACCAAACACAGATTTAGTATCCAATAAAAAAATAATTTTCTAAATAAATATTACGGGGCACAATTTTTTCAAAACGCCATCTTACCCTTATAGAAGCTAAGCTTATATTCTATTAAAACACACATAATTTTTTAAATAGGTAAGTACCTTTTTACTTATTATTAAGCCAATATATACTTATACGTAGAAAATATTTAGCCACATGACAAATCTGTATATATCCGAGGTAATTTCAACTGCTAGTTATATCAAAATTGATGAAACGTAGCTCTGATTTTAAAAAGTGACCGGCAACGATATAATTAAATCCATTATATTCACTTATATTTAGATAAAACGCCATTTCATGACCAGAGTAGACCGTATGATATAAAAAGAATATCATGCTTCCTATGCCAGATGTATCTTAAATACTGCGCGAATTCATTTGAAACGTATTAGTCAGAATAAATCAATTCCATTAGAATAAAAAAAGTTTAATTCGAATTTACTTTATTAAACTGAGATGCAAACATACGATATCTTATTTCGTTTTATTTCACAACAGTTCAAACGGAATTGAACTCAATGGCTGCCTGATGCTGAATCGAGCCAGAGTAACTTTTAGAAAACCTTTTTGTTTTTCCTTTTTTTAAAAAGTGACCAAAGTTGGGTTGTTCGCAGTCGGTAGCCATCCTAACGCCGTGGAGATCCAACACCGATAATTGAAAAAAACATTACGACGCCTGAATCTTAACACCGATTTAAAACTGAGACGGATAAATTAAAAGAATCCTGGCTTCGACGATTGTTTTTCTTTCCAATTCCGTGCTCCCTGATTTTGCAGATAAGCGTGTTCTGAGCAAACTTTATGTTCTGATTGTATGTAGTTACCTGTGTAGGCGCGGAGTCGTCGGGATTTATCAGGCGCATTTAATTAAAAACAAAATGCATAACCATTAGGAAGGGAATCTTAAAATGCTCAATGAAGCCGATACCGATGAGGCAAATGTCAAATTGATTTGATATAATTTATTTTACGACTCATTCGTGTTAATTTTTAAAGTTCACAACAAATGTTAATAGTTTAACGATATAAAAATCAAATTTGAGGCCTTTATTACGTTATTTTTATCTACGAAACAGTTTACTTTATTATTTAAAAACCATTTATCGTTACGTACTAACAAAAAAGGATGACGATCAAACCCACAGTCATGAAAAACATTTGGACACATGAAAGCGTTGGTTTGCGGATACAGCATTTTATTTTGTCCCCTTGGCATTATTACAATCGAGCACCATTCGCAATCTTAATGATATCTTTTCGTCCCTAAAACGTAGAAATATATACCAAGCTTTAGCGTAATAAAAAACGGGGGAGCACAGCCCAGACCATATTTCATAAAAAGTACGAGCAGTAAATGTGCTCCAAAGCCTGGCTACGACATAATCATCGCGAAACTAAATTTAATGGTAATTGCACTTTTTAAAATAAAACCTCCGCAGGGATGGGCGCTTAGTGGCATTATTTAAAGTGATTTTAATTGTGTTGGAACCAGATGACATTGGAAGCCCTCCTCTTCATTGTCCGCTTTTGGCCAACATTTCCGAAAGGAATTTACCGCATGTTGACATAGTACTACAGATGAAGAAGGATTTTGATTGCTAGTTACAGTTAAATGAAATATTGATATTTCTTTTGGAAAATATCGATAAGCGAATTATTTTCGGGATGGTACCATACTGTTATATTCTTTGGTTTTATAAAAAAATAAAATGAGGATATAGTAGTTTTGAAACTGAAGTTTTTTTTTTTAAATATATGTCTACAAACAAAATAATAAGTAAGCCTTTAATTTTCAAATTAATAAACGATTTCACAGTTTTATAACACAAAATAAAATGAAAATAAGTTATAACTATAGGTTTTGTAATTATGATAATGAAGCCTATTAAAAACCTAAACTGTCGTTTGAAGGCTATATTTTTTCAAAAGGACTTTTAATTTAACAGATAAACAACCAACTGATTCTACCAAAAATCGCATATATCAAAAACCTTATTTCCATACAAAAGTAACATTTTAATTGTTCTGCGTAAAAAAGCAAATAAGGTTATCGGCAGATAAAATTCTAGTGTTCCTAATAGCAAAGTAACGTAACACCACGGACTAGGGCCCCGGCGATGCGTGCCTTTAAATCCATCGAAGCCAATAAATCACACGAAAGCAAACAACACTACGGCTTTATATGTATACAGTTACGTACACCCCTGGCTTGTGTTCAGTTACTGTTTGTTTTACCCTGTAACAAAACGAAGTGATTCACAAACAATGAGAAGAGGGAACTCTAAAATCGATGGGAAACTGATTTTGATCGGTCATATTAGTTTTATTAGCTTTATTTAAGTCGTACTTAAGCTTTAAAGCAATATTTACTAACATTTAAACTTTTAATATCAAAGCGTAAATGTAAGAAATAGCGATTATTGTTCGCTTTAACGACGAGGTGAAATCTTTGATAAGGCGTCGTCTACGGCGGCGCTATAAAATATTTTGTTAATTAAAGCTTAAAGTCGCTGTCTGGAACCAGTTAAATTATTTTGAATAATAAGGAAAGAATTCTAAGCCTAGGTAACATGGTCCTCATCCATATCTAAAATATATTTAAAGTTAAAACTTAAATAAAAAATAATTTAGATCAAATCTTGAATCGACAATTTAGTGGCAGTTCTCAACAAGAAATAGTCAATACTCAACAAGAAGAGGCTGATGTTTAGTTTATGTGTACATAATAGACACTTGTTTTAAATATATATTTTACGTTTCAACTTTCGAAATTTATGAATTATGATAATATTGGCTAAGGTGATTAAGGGATTTTCGACGATGGATGATACAATTTCAATACTCAATACTTTATTGCAAACATAGTTTTACAGGTGACAGTTTATAATCATAGTTAATTTACAATAATAATCAGTAAAATTATACACCAAATTTAGGTATTGCAATGCGGGAGAGGACATTTGTAGTCATTTTAAATTAGATTTATTGTTTAGATACAAAATTAGTCAATTCACTTATACATATTTATGTCTAGTTCATTTAAATTTGTAAATTAAGTATTCATTAGTCGCGTAATAACATTTTTTTATTAGCAGTTGTTTTAGTAAGAGCGTGAATCTTTTGTCATTGGTTTCATGTCTGATATATTCCGGTAAATTATTAAATAGTTCTATAGTCAAAACCTTCGCCAATTCACCCATACAAGCTTATGATTTCAAAATGGAAGCCCTCCGCCTTGCGCGCGGGAAGACATGGTCTATCTCCACGTTTATCTACGTCCTCTGTCGAACTATCATGAACCCAGTTGGCAAGATAAAGATTGCTTATGACGTAATTTTAGCAACTAAATTGACAATTCAGAACGTACCCACATAAATTGTCTTCTGCATCTGATACCTACATTCGATACATCTGGATATCCGTCCATTTTCAGTAAATGCATATTGTATTGTATGTCACTACTTTGTGGTTAAGTTTAGAATCAATCAAAGAAGGATATTTTCATAAATAGAATAAAGTAATCTATTTCTGAGCTCCTAAAAAATAATAGTTAAATCAAACAGAGTACATAGTGGTTAAGGTTTATTTTTATATTAAGAAATCCATCGTGCACTGAATCCACGTATCCAGGCCAATGGATATCATTAACTTATGACGGTAAGTGTCCATATAAATTGCCTGCCCAAGCTTAAGTAGCTTAGAGAGCCTATTTTCCTATAATTTTACCAGCTGATTCATTTATCCGAGAAATAATTAGAAACGCAGCGCCTGATTCTATAGCAGCATGAGTTGCTACAATAGTAGAGCACTGCGAACAGACAAGGCTGCCGAGACAAGTATCTGAAATAATTTTCCCGTTAATAAATCATAAAATATTCGTGTATCAACCAATTTTTCTCCGAAAACGAAAATAAAAATAAAATGATCTCCTTAATTTAAATCCTCTTTCCAAAATCCCTTCTTTACTCTGATCAAAACTACAACTCGATTACTTATTTGTTATAGTAAAAATGCGAAATTTTCTTTAACCGCAGCTTAATTTACGGTATTGCAGCTGCAAACGAGATCTATTCAATAGTAAAACTGAGTTTAATGAACGTCTAAATGATGTTCGGCAAAAAGGCTTATTCTTTTCGTTTCCACAAATGAGGGTATATTCGTTAGGTTCTCATTATTACTTTTAACAAAAGACCGGCGTTTCATTTTAGAGAATAGATCTAGCTAATGACATTTTGCGGAAGATTGTATTTAAAAAGTTACGTAATTTAAAGTTGTAGAGCGTCACCTCAATTTTATAGTTGGTTGCAAGTGACAATAGAGTATTAAAATATTTTAAAATCAACCATCTTATTTTCATATCAGAAAAATGAAAAGTTTTAGTAGAAAATTGTGGACGGCTTTATCACTATTGGGAAATTTAAAACGTTTTATACATTTAATCGCCATATGCCCTTTCCAGGTTATGAGGCCAACGCCAACTTGGTGGCTTAGGCCATATATCGACAAATAGACTTAGTGCTGATTGGTTTCTGATAAATCCTCGCGGCTACCGTATGTCGTCCTGATATATCAATTGTCGGCGATCAGCATCCTTGCTCCCACCACCACCGGGCCAAACGTTGCTGAACCTGCTATATTATATCGTACGATACACACATGAGCTATACGCCAATATAACTTAAAATGGCTTTAAAGTTGTTCAAATATTACAAACTTCTGCAATATGTATACTAATTATATTTAGTTCTCTTTTGTCTCGTTTCAAATAATAATAATGTATTTCCAACCAGCTTCGCAAACTCTACTTTTTTTAAGCAAATTAAAACTTTGTTGCTAACCATAAATATTATTTTCGCGAAATAGATATAATAGCATATAAATTTGTAATGAAACAGAAATTAAGAGAAAATACTATTTCATCAAGTATTTAAAAACTTCAGTTGGTTGTTTTAATTCTATACAATTTAATGATCAAATATTTTTTGTCATCCTTTTTTACTAAAGTGAAGATATTTGTCAGTTGCCTTCTATTTACCATTTGTCAATCAGCACTAAGTAGGTATAGTGTATAAATATTATTTTTTCAGAATAAGTAGGTATTAGGTGCCTTAGTTAATGAAAACTGGTAGATTAAAAATCCGGAAATGAACATTTCAGTGATGTATACGAGCTCCAATAAGCAACCTTGAAACGGTACATTCATGTAATTTGGAAAATGTCTTACACCGACTGAACTTGAACCAGAACAAAAAACAACAGTACTTACTCCTATAATGAGTCTTAATTGAAAAAATACTGTAATGTGGGTTCAGAAACAACAGACCTGAAAGAAGTCCTGGTTGTGACTGATACAGCACATTTGCAAATATTCGGGAAAATAAGATATTTTGATTTCCTTTGAATGCATGAGCAAGCTAGACAAGCTATACTTAATAATATAAAGAGGAAACCTTTGTATTTTTGTATGTTTGTATTGAATAGGCTCAAAAACTGGACCGATTTCAAAATTTCTTTTACAATTACTTTGAGGGATGCTTCCGAATCCGTATAGGCTACTTTTTATCCCGAAAATCCCGCGGGAATCGAAATTGCGCAGGTAAAACCGCGCGCAACAGCTAGTTGTAGATAAACTGCTGTTAACCTCGTTGGGCATGCATTGGGCATGTCGAAAGACCTTGATAAGGTCTTTTAAGATAAATAATTATTTTTTCTAGTCTATGACAACAATTCTATCTAGCCTACGACATCATCTGAAAGAGATCGTTCCAATCCTCGGTAGTGAGATTATGATGAGCATCTTCAGAAGCATGCGCTTTAGGGCTGCCTGACGGAAAGTTTCAAAAACTTACCAAAATTTGTAAAAGTAAAGATAGAAATTCCCTTACTATGTTTTGTCAAATCTGTCACTTGAGCACAAGATCATATTTGATTTTCTATCTTCACTTTTACTTTATAGAACTAACGTAAGAGACCCTATTCTTAAATTGTCTTTATGATTGTATTAATGGTATAGATATAGAAAATCGATAGTATGCAATTTTTTACTTCAGTTTATTGTGGCAAAGAGCAACATGTTTGTTGTGGCCTTTGAGTTGAAGTTCGAAATCTGCATGCTCCTTTTGGAAGAGCAAAATAAAGATTATATATTTTCCACAGGTACGCTGTCTCAGAAAATTCTATTAATTTCTAGTACTTACTTACCTGCGTTATTGTAATTGTAAAATAAGAAAAATAATGATAATATGATGTTATAAGACAACCTAGCTTACAAACAGAAAAACGTGGTCTGTAATACAAGGTGTCTCAAAAGAAAGTTCACATTTGTTTTGGTTATTGCGTGAACGCAACTATTTCAAGGGGCGCAGGGTGTGTGTCAATCGAAAGTCTGGATCTTGGGCATTTTGTCGCTATGGAGCGTTTCACGAGAGCGGACCGTGTGTTGTATGTGCGTAGCCGAGTTTTATAAAAACGGTAATTAAAATTCTGCATCGTTAAACATATTCGTCACTTGAATGATGCATCAAGCATTCGACTCATTGCAAAATGTATCAAGAAGTTTGAAGAGACCGGCTCAACACTGGAGAAACCAAAATCCGGGCGTCCAAGATCTTTTAGAACCGCCGAAAACGTAGACAGTTTCGCTGAGTCTATTCGGTACGAAGCGAACCTTTCAATTCGAAAGCGCGCTGTGGCCTTAAACGTCACTATGCACAGATCGTCATTATGCCATATTTTGCATAAAGATTTAAAACTTCACCTCAACAATATTCAGTTGGTGCAAGAATTAAAGCCTCAGGATGCTGATCAGAGGTTTGACTTCGTTAACCATAAGATTGAGAGTTTCCCAAAGTTTACCAACATCTTATTTTCAGATGCAGCCTATTTTATCTTTATAGACATGTTAACAAGCAAAATTACCACTATTGGAGTGCAACAAATCCAAAAAAAACATCAGATACTCCTACATTCGCCTAAAGCGACCGTAAGGGCAGCAATGTCTTTTTCTTCGCACTATAGTCGAATTACCGCCGAATTATTTTATAAAACTCGCCTACGCACAACGCATGGTCCGCTCCCGAGAAACGCTCCATAGCGACTAAATCCCCAAGATTCAGGCTACCTATTGATACAACCCCTGCGCCCCTCGAAACAGTTGCGTTCACGCAATAACCAAAACAAATGTTAAGTTTCTTTTGAGACACTTTGTACACTTATTAAAATGTACTAAACCGTTTTACGAATTGTTTCTTACAAGTGGCACTCCACCTAAAGTCATTATTACAACCCTGATTAAGCACTCTGCATGAACCAGTTCTATCCAGTGTGCCGAGAAGGTTTCGCCAAAAACTGGTGCAGAGCCGCTCTGAGTGAAAGGCAATATTTGTTCAAATTACTTCTTTCAATTAAAAAGGGCCACTGTATACAAGTATACAATACTAGGATTTCGATGATTTGACGTACCCTCAAAAGCACAAAAGTCTCCATAATAAATTAATTTTCTACGGTCTCTCAGCCTTTCACCAACCGTAGATTGATTAACTTGCTATTCAGCACGATTTAGTAAAAGAGTTTCAATTTAATTCATGGATTAGTATATATATAGTATAAAGTAGTATATAGAATTAAGTATACACATACCTACACAACTTCACGCCTGTATCCTTATGGGGTAGGCAGAATACCAGAGGTTATAAGACCATCTGATGTCACGTTTGTCTTTAGAGAATAGAATTATAATGATGGAGAGAGACTATGGCAGTGATGGGGGGTTAGCCTGTCGCCCACAAAAATACCAATAAAACCTCCGTCGCTTAACTGACTTTTACAGAATGCCCGGAAAGAGAAGCAACTGGTACATTTTATGTTTTTCTTTCGCTCCAAGTCTGCATGGTAGAAATATAAATATAAATTAAACATTAAGTTTATATTTAAGTCTACATATAAACTTAGAACACCGTGTTTCATCTTTCTTATTTCTATCTACTCGCAAGTAGGAAGGTAAATAAGAGTTTGGCAGTAACATGATATGTGCACGATATTGACGAGAAGCTGCCTTTAACCCTATCACATATATTGATAGGATTTAAGGCACCAGCAAACTTTGTCATTTAATCCAAATCGATAGGTGATATACGCAGTTCAAATATATGTGCCAAAGTAACAATTCATACAAGATCTTGCATTGGGAATTTTACTTACAAATTTAGTAAGTAGATACATTTTAGAGTTGCCTGGTAGGCTTTCTAAATTGTCATGATTTCAGTTCTTTTGACTATAAAAAGTATTTTCGTATTATTATTTTATTTAGTCCTGGGCGGAATGAATTACACGAAAGGTTTTGAATAATTTTGAACAATGGTTATTTTATAATGATTCTTCGTTGATGGTACAATCTAAAGAATTGCTGTAGTAACCTATTTCAAGTAAATATCACAATTAGGGAAGTGATTGAATGATCGAATAATTTAATTGTCCATCCCATCAAATATTTCGTTTGTTTACCTTATAAGATAATAGTACAATGTCTTTTAAATATATTCATAGAACTTATAACTCTACTTTTAGATTGTAGTAGAGTTCTTTTTTTTCTATTTCTGACTATATACCTATCACAAGCTTAATTTGCCCAACAAATATAAAGAAACTTTAAAAAACCCTATAACATCACTTATATAACCATTGAAAAGTATAAGGCAATTTTACTACTCTAGTCTGTTGTGTTTTCTAGAGGTTGGTTTGAGATCTTCAAAAGAACGGAGCAAATATTGCAGCTATCCTCTGTTTACTGAGCCCTCATCCTATTTTGCAAGGAAAGCCGTCGGTTATTAAAACATCGATGACAATTTGTGGAGTGAAAATACTAGGGCAAATAGGGCTCTAAATGAGCATGACTGGCTTTGTCAAAAGACAAAATTTAGGGATGTTTTCGAATTAATTAATGGCTCAAAAAGTAGTAATTAATGACTTAGAATAAGTTTTTTTTTTATTATTTATTACTTTTAATCTTTAAGTCCTCGTTATAGAACGATTATATTAATGCCCCAAATCGTTAATTCTTAAGTAAACGAATGAGTCTTTATAAACACTCTAGACATTAAGTAGACACGAAGTCAGCCACAGTCACTTCAGGTAAGTAGAGAATACAGAAATATTTGATTTATATCGTGGGAATACCTATTAATTAAATTAATTAATTTAGAATGGTTATCGGTTAAAAAAACAGCATTAAAACCAAATTGTATTTACGGTTGAACCTTTGTGAATATACTACTTAAAATATTTATCAAAAATCTTTGCAAAGGAATACTAAAAGGACTTTACCAAAATTATAAGCAACCCAAATTTAATGAGGTTTGCAAGATTCATTTCTTAATTAATCAGAATAGTTAAGACAAACACGAATAAATTGCAAAGATTGTTCGTTAAAGACTCAGGAGCGCCATCTCTGGATGGTTTTCGAAACTCGTTCCCTTTATCTCCAACCGGTGGGATGTGTTAAATGCATCAACCGACAAAAGTGAACGCGTCAATATTGACACACAAAACCCATGATTTCGACCGCCATGCATACAATAGATTTATAAGATAAACATAGAGTAAAATGTCCGTAAATAGAAATGACAACATTTTAATACGTTGCCTTATATTTACTTTGGTTCGTCTGTTATGCCTACATGCGTTAATGCTATACCGTGAAATCATTGTTTTTTGTAGACGGAGAGGAGATTAAATATGAAAGGACAGATCGCTGTGAACACATTGTGTGTGCTTTTTTTTAACTCCGTTGACTTAGTAATCCTGAGGGATTTTAGCATTTCACTGCGCTATGCTTCGTTAAGTACGTTTGTATAATATTTTTAACGTGTGAAAATGTAATAAAGGATGTTTTGATCATCCCTGTAAGCGGCGTGAATCCAGAATGATCCAGGTGAAATATGAAACACAGATTTTAAATGTAAGTGGGTTTCATCATCCGGCTGGATATTGCTTTCAGGTTAAATTATGTGACTGTTTCCAAGTTCTAAAGAAAGTAAATTTTCTACTCATAGCTTTATTTATTTGACGTGTTTTTCTCTTTTTATAAGTAAAATAAACTTGATGTAGAGAATCGAGTTCAATATAAATAAAGTCTTTTCGAATAACAGTTTTGAAACGTGACTGAAGTTTAAAAATCAACAAAATTCATCAAAGTCCTAGTATATTATTGAAAGACTTGGAATACTTCGTAATAACAAAGTGAAAATTTTATCGGTTAACGTAAAGGACGGAAATATAATGATTAAGGTTGCATGCACCTGAATAAACGATTTAATTCGCCGTCAAAGAGAGGATTTTAACAGTTTGCTGTTTACAGATTACCCTATATGCAAACAAAAGTTCAAAGCAGGTAATTCTGTAAAGGACATCCATGCTATTTTACTAAACCCGGCCGGATGTGGGACTTGTCATCTTAATTTTTCGTGACATGCGTATTAAAGTACTTTTGCTCACGTATGATTTCGATTCATCTGTCAATCAAAGTATGACAACTTTGGGGAGAGATGATCTCAATTTTGAATGACCGTGATGAAAACCAGGTGAGCACTCTTTCGTTTGGGCTTAGGGGCCACTGAATATGTCGAAATAATTAAACGGTGGGTTTGATGTAAACAAGATTTGTTTTTTTTTAGAACTTTAGTCTTATTAAATCTATTGATACTTATAATGTGGAATATAAGTAAGATAGATCGACATATCTGACAACTACTACAAGTACGTATTATGTTCTACGGGCTATTGAGACTCAGTAGAAAAACGTAAAAACTTATATAGGTACCTACTTGGCTTGTTTTATATCGAAGGCGCCATCTATCAAGCGACGGTAGAACTAAATATTTTTTATTAATAGGTACTGTACAATATTTTTTAAAGAAATTCCTGATATGGTAAAATAATAAAGTTAGAGTTTAAATATAAGGTTGTATTACAATACAACAAAATTATACCTCCCAATAATACATTGTAAAATTTTATTTAAATTGCATTTGGGTAATTGCAAGACAGGAGTAAGTTTTTTACGCCTTTCAACAGAATTTAACCGTTGCCAAATACCAGCACATCATATTTTCACATGATTATATTAACACTTGTCACCCAGTCACCTTACAGGGTGACTGGTGAAAAATTTAATAATTTACATTTTATCTCGAAGTTTCAGCGTTTTTACAGGCCACGAGCGAATAAACTTGTTTTATTTAGAATTCTGTTCCTATCGTGAAAATTTCAGACAATACTCCTTAAATATACCTACTTTGTTTGTGGTAATTTTTAACTAGACACATTCTTCGTAGACTGACGTACTACATCCAAACATTTGTTATTACTGTGGTCAGAAGTGTACCTACATACATACAAGTTACCAATTAACCAATCCATTAAGATATTCTATCTTTCAAAATAATGTTTCTATCTTTTAGGATAAAATATTCCATAGCGAAAATTATAGCATTACAAAAACAAAATTAATTTCCGCGTAACAAACAATATTTGTTTTTGACAAACGACAGAGTCAAACATCAGCGATTAATTAATTACTCGACGGCCGCCCAGTTGCTGTGACTACATTTACACTGCGAACACTCTAATGACACCGTGAAACATAAAAGAAACGAGTATAATATTTCATGTCACTATGTTTGTACAAGTAGAGAATCGAACAATGCAACTTTTGTAAGCAAAGGGGTAATACTCAACATCAAAATCAATGGCGAGGCGTCGTATGCTTACCACGTCTCACACAGACCCAAGGGGAGGCTATGTCTTTTGCTTATACTAATAACACCACCCTATTTAGGGGTGTCTCCTTCCCAAATGGGGGCATCTAAACTTTGTATGTTAATATAAACACTCGTGTAGGCTTCATACCCGAACAACAGGGTATTCAATGTACCAAACGAGTCATTATTATATAAGTAACCCTAACAGGAATTACTTATATCAAAGGCTATATCACTGAGAACTCGATTTATTATTACTTGTAAAGATAAAGATATATTGTTGACTAATTGTATGAAAAGAACTTGTAGTATTACATCTGCTAAACGTTATTTAAATGAATGTGGTAAAGAATATTTTGTGTATAACTTTGTTACTATTTTAGCATTATTTTGTTTATTTTTTATGTATGATTTTTTTTAAATATTTTATATAATTTGAGTAACATAAAGTTACGAAATGGTCTGCTTTATACGTTTATAGAAATTTCTTCCAGTCGATATGTGAGTATAAAAATCATAAAAAGTTTAAATTTAATTAATTAATTAAAGTTTTAAATCATAAAGTTTTGTTTATCATTCGATCGATGCATGTAGAGATATGCAGGTCTTTTGTTGCTCTCGAGTGTATTAAATTAATATACTCCAGTTATTTGAAGAGCGTAGCTTTTTTAAGTACTACTTATAATCGATATCAATATGTACCTAATATAAGGATGGTGTATTGCTTGGTGGTAGGATCCCGTGAGGATTCAACTGGCTAGCGACCACCTTTCATATAAAATCTGCCGCCACATACCTATTACCGCTCCGGTAATAATACCTATTATTGTTCCGGCAATAATTTATGAAGAACCTGTTCTGTCCTAAGTCCCTGTTCTTTCATCTTCGACCTCATCTTCCCTTACGGTCAGGTGAGATTGAGGTCAAAAGCGGGCTTAGTCTTTAATAAAAAACGATATGTATGTTACGGTGGTAGTGAATAATTGAAGATTATTAATAATTGTCATGCAGGACTGGGAGCGAAAGAATAACGTAGAATGTACCAGCTGCTTCTCATCCCGGGCATACTGTAAAAGTCAGTTAAGGGAAAGAGGTTTTATTGGCGTTTTTGTGAGCGATAGGCTGACCCCCTGTCACTGCAATAGCCCCTCTCCATCATTACAATACCATCTTTTTCAAACGTGATATCAGATGGTCTTATAACCTCTGGTGTTCTGCCTACCCCATAAGGGATACAGGCGTGAAGTTATGTATGTATGTATGTATGTATTAATAATTATCGAAAGTCGAGGTTAACTCTCTGTTTAACTCTGTTTTGTGCGTTTATAAAAAAAAATAACCACGAAGGTTAATGCAAGGAGCGAAGCAAAGCTCCTAACCTAACCGGTCCATGTCGGTTCTGTGCAACCAGCCTCAGCCTCAGCAACCAGCCGGTAGGTAATTATTAATAATAATTGATAATTATTAATAATCTTCAATTACCTATTCACTCTTACCGTAACTTATATAATGATACATATTATTCGTCGTAGTATAAATATTGATATGATTAATTACGGTAAACGTGTCATCACTGTAATTGTAAACAAATAAAAATGCATGAATACCTTGATAGCTATCAAACAAAAATGTAGCTACTTTATGAATTACTTTGTAGGCCCTTTAATGAATATTATTAATGTTGTAATTTTACAAAAAGAATTACCTACTATAAATAAAATTAAAAAATCAAAAGTTCATGCTCATAGCTGCATTACTAGGTATAAGCTACATGTTATCATATAGGTTATAACTTATAGATATAGGTTTGTGAATAATTTCAATATTTTATAGCTAAGATAAGTACTTACCTTACCTTAGTTCGCGATATTTAGGTACTTGTGTCGCTTACTGAATACTAATAGGTAAACGATGGCTAAACCATACTTTAGCTTGGGGAACGATTTTTATAGGCTTTAGTATTTTGCGCGAAATTATATTGAGGAACGGTGTTTAATGTACTTTTGAATTTAAAGAAAAGGACTATGACTGTCTTTACACCTTATGTCCTAAGTTGATTGGATATTAATACATACATAGTTTTAAGCATACCTATCAAAAGACTGCAACGAACCAATGATCTTGTCGTAGTTTCTAATATTAAATAGACCCCAGTAGGTTCTCTTTGTATTTGTCCAAAAAAAAAAGATCACATGGTTTCATTCATCTTTCAATATGATGATGTACAGAAGTTACATTCATCCTTTTTCACGTACAGTCACGTCTAATAATATGTAAACATTTTCATTGGACTTTGAACCCTATCACAAACGAATAAGTTGCGGAGTGTGTACGTCTCATTGCACGTGACTGTACACTTACTAAGTTAATCTGCTCTGCCTTTTTCATTGTTTGTACGAAGCAGAACCGATGAAAGTTCAGCCCGACATTCTCAACATCAAATACAAAAATCTCTTTTCATGTAAATATAGAATCGAACAGTGCTTCCAAACTATTCGCAAAGGGAGTGTTCTTGATGTAAACCTTTTTTGTTTCCCGTGAAAAGGTTTTGTAAGGTAAGTTTTATTAAATCAATCAGAAATGTGGACAGTATTATCTAAATGGCTGATGAAATTTATTAAAATACACGATACTTAATAAAAAGTTTCATTCAACAATTAAGCATTTGAACACACTTCGCAAATATATTTTTTACTTTATTGTCAACACAAAAAAGGCAAGCTAAATTTGAAACTATTCCTTTTTTAATTCGATGTTTAATCCACTTTAGGCAACAGTTAGTGATAAGTTTGTCGAAACTACAGTAGGTACGGATAAAATTTGCGGAAATAACAGGCAGTTCCCGCACTGTTACCTGAACAGTTGTATTTTTTTTTGTAATAAAATGTTCAATTTATTCTTTAATAATAAATAAACACAGTATCATAATGACCATCATACTAACATAGTTTAACTTTATTTTAAATGAACCAATTACAATTCATTTATTAACACTTTGGTTTATACTTCACGTACAGTAAAAGAAAAAAAAAACATTCGAAATTATAACTTGGCGGTCTTATCGCTAAAGAGCGATTTCTTCTAGACAACCATGCTAATAGAGCAGTAAAAGAAGAAATACTCTGGATGGTATTCTAAATTCCCGCTCGGAAGTAACTTCTCGACGATTTGAAACACATGTAGGGTGCAAGGAGGGCGGACACATGTAGCTTGTAGCCCCCACCTCTTCTTGACGGTATCGTACTTGGATGTGCTAAGATTGCCAGTGTCGCGAATGCCACCCTAGCACCCACTTGAATTTTGTATGCACATTATACATGAGGCAACATGTCGACCGATCATATTTATATTGCCACCACTTCAAGGAACCTCGAACACAAGACTTAGCTGAGGATCCTATTTGTTGTAAGGAAAAATAGGTTTCCGAATAAAGTTTTGTTTTACGTAACCAATGCCTTTTGTGAGTTATATTTGGTGAATAAATCTTACATAATTTATCATCGTTTAAATATAATAAATAGAGAATGTGGTTTTAAAAACGTTTATTTATGTTATCGGCTTAACTTCCGCAACAAAGTTCGGCGTCATTGTATTTTAATACAAGTTCAAATATAAGTGGCAGTAGTTCTTTTTGCTTTTAACATAACTTCTATGTCCAAACATTTACGGCATTACATTGTTTTGTTTTATGTAGAATTCGTTATATTGTGGTATTATCAAACAGTTATTATGCCAAAAAAATTACGTATGCTACTTGTTTAAATTAATCATTTAAAGAATCCAAACACAATAAAACCCAGTATTCACTGCTTTGCATTATTAAACAAAGAAACCTAAATTTTGAGCTATTTAATTAATACACAACATAAACTTTATTCTCAATTAGCCCCTGATTAAATTGTTCTTGCAGGACGTATTAAATTCATTTTATCATAGACGTTAATTACTCTTAATGAAATAATCAATTTGGGTAGTGGTATTAAAGTAGAACATAGAGAGCCCCCTGAAAGCGTTTAGCGTTGCCAATTTTCGGCTCATTGAATCCAAATTGGAGTCGGCTTTGTTAAATCCCTTTTCTCCCTTTTTCATTTTTACGAGTGTAGCTTGCCGCTAGTATTCTAATAAAGTCGGCACAGCCTTCTCATTTAATTCAACTGCCCCATCTAATGGCGCGTAATTCAATTGGTGAAAAAATAAACTATGTTTTAGGTTTTTGTTAAGTAATTTTTCATGACGAATTCCTAAGCATGGTTTTGATACCAAAAGATAATGTGTAGATAAGATAGATATAGTTCATCTGCGGCTCAGTCTGCATGTTTTATGTGCATTGCAACTAGTTTAATGACCTCCTTAAACATCGACAGTTGGAATTGCATTGCAAAAAAATGTAGATTATGTCCATTTGGTAATCCAGAAGAGTATTAACTTATGTTTGAAATGGTTCATAGTAACTGGGCGGGTCGATAAGTCCGTGACTTTTTGAATTTCTGACCTCTTTACTGAAATGGCAACTTTACTCCTGTTAGCAGGCATCTGTCAGTTGACTCCTGTCAAAGTTTGAACTTGCTGCGTCAGTTAGTTTGTGTTTGACAGCTATCTTTATCAGACTACCCAGTAATATGAGGAAAAAATTTAAAAAAAAAAATAATTCCGTGTGCATGATTTTTTGCGAAAAAATACCATTACCGAGACCAAGGCTAAGCTTGATAAATACTATGGGGACTTTGCACCATCGATTTCAATAGTAAAAAAGTGGTTTACTGAATTTCGTTGTGGCCGTACTAGCACTGAAAATGCCGAACGTCCTGGACGCCCAGTTGAGGTCTCTACACCCGAAACAATCTAAAAAAATTACGATATGGTGTTGGCCGACCGAAGATTAAAAGTGCGAGAGATTGTGGAAGCCATAAGGATGGCTCGCATGGCTCACTTGTTTCAATTTTGAAGGATCACTTGGGCATAAGCAAGCTTTCAGCAAGATAGGTGCCGCGTTTGCTCACAGTCGACCTCAAACGCAATCGTGTTTCACCAACTTCACAGGAAGGTTTTGCGTTATTTAATCGCGATATGGAGGAGTTTTGTGACCAGACACCAAACAATAGTCAAAACAGTGGGTTTCTAAGGGTGAATCGGCGCCAAAGAAGGCCAAGGTGGGTTTGTCAGCCAATACAGTTATGGCGACTGTTTTATGGGATGCACGCGGGATAATCCACATTGAATGTCTTCAAAAAGGAAGAACAATCAATGGGGAATATTATGCCAACTTATTGGACTGATGCAATAACGATTTGAAAAAACCGACGTCATTTGGCCAAGAAAAAAGTTCTTTTCCACCAAGACAATGCAAGGGCGCACACATGTGCAGTTGCCATGGCAACAATCCATGAATTGGGCTATGAATTGCTCCCTCATCCATCCTATTCTCCAGATTTGGCTCCGAGTGACTACTTCTTGTTCTCAAAACTGAAGAAAGGGCTTGATGGAAAAAGATTTTACGCCAATGATGAAGTCATCTCGCAAACAAAGGCCTATTTTGAGGACCTCGATAAATCATATTTTTGGAAGGGATAAAAAATTGCGTAAAAAAAACGTTGGACTAAGTGTATAGAGCTCAAGGGACACTACGTTGAGAAATAACATGATTTATTTATTAAAAAATCTGTGTATTTATTCTAAAGGTCATGAACTTATTGACCCGCCCTCGTAGCTACATTACAACGCAATCACAAAATCGGCAACCCAGAATCAGCTATACTTTACTAAGTAAAATTAAGCCTTAGTATCCTACTAATATTTAAATGCGAAAGTGAGGATGAATAATGGAAGTCTACAAAGTTATTTAGCTAAATCATTTAAAACTCTTTATGCACGCTTTAATCGACGTACAGCGACATCTATCGAATATAAAGCAAACTAAAATTTTGAAACCAAATATCGTTTCTGACTTTTAATCGTCGATTTCTTTGTCTTACTTATTGGTCCAGTACCTAATAAACTACCATACCAAATTAAATAAAATCGGCTAAGTCTTTTGAGCGTTATGCATACTGTGTTCCTCTTCTTCGCAAAAACCACCCAATGGATATTTATGAAACTTTACACTTATATAACTTATACATCAAGCTAAAATATGATTTTGTATTTTATAAAGATATATAATGAATTAAAAATAACGATATTTCAAGTCTGCGGAGGGTGAATAGACCGTTTGTTTCGTCCATAATCGTATAGGTGGCATTGTTTTCAATCGATGAAAAGATAGTTATTTAAAACCTAAATTGAGATTTTAAGATACTTAGATAATAAATAAATAAATAGTATATTTTTTATAATAATAAACTATAATAGGTGTCTGTTTGTCACCTTTATAGTTTATTCTTATAAAATAATGGTAATGGAAGGAATTCCCACAATTCCCACAGAAACGGGTAAGAATTTTTAGTGTGTCTGAAAAATCTTATTCCTTCAGTCCATGGACGTGATACTTGGCGTAAAGGTTCCCCAAAAAATGACTGGTTGTGTTAGGAATGGAAATCCCGAAATTTCCACGGGAACGGGAATTAAATGATTTTTTAGTTTGTAAGAAAGAATCTTATTCCTTGAGTGCACAGATATGATACCTACTTGGTATAAAGGTTTTTCAATAGGTGTCTGTTTGTATTATAGAAGGAATTCTTGAAATTCTCACGGGAACGGGAGGTATTGTACTTTTTAATTTGTATAATAAATCCTTTTCCTTGAGTGCACTCATGTGTTACTTGGAATAAAAGTTCTTCAATGAGTGACTGGCAGTGTTAAACATAAATAATGTTTATGCACGTACGAAGTCGCGGGCAAAAGCTAGACTTTGTATAAGTGAAAAGTGACTAAAGTGACTTTCCCTCTATTTTTATTATTAATTTTAAAGGACTATCAGTAGAAGATTACAATTTCTTTTATACAGTGTGTTAGGCTTTGGATTTAAGATACTTCACCCATGTACAGTAGGTACGCTAAATTTGATCCACAAAATACTATACAAGGGGGTTCGCACCCCTCACTCCTCTGAATGACAGCCATTTTAAAATTTTATATCTCATATTTCTATGAGTTCACTGAAACTATTTTTTATGTTTTTATATGACTTCCAAGCTTATAAAAAATATGATATTTGCTAGCATTTAAAGTAACTTTTGTTAGGAAAATAGTCCATGAAATCTTTTAGTTTTGTCGAAAAACTTGGAAAAATTTCACAATTTTTTTTAGTTAATGAGCGCTACCTAAAAGACCAGCCCCTAAACGTATCGTTACCAAAAACTCATCACATTAATATTATGATATCGCTTAAATCGTTCAAAATTACAAAAAAATACACGACTATTACGTTGTAAAAATTAGGTAACATTCCATTAGTGTATGAGTGTAAGCAGTATAGGATATTTGAGCGTGAGTGAGACAAAAAGTACTTATTATGGTTCTTCTCTAATTTAAACTACTTCTTCTTCTAAAATTTTACAGTGTTTAATCAAAGTGCCCACCATTATTTTAAATGTTAAACTTCATAAAGTGAAAGACCTAAATCGATGCCATAAAAGGAGACAAAAATAGTAGTTCAACCCTAATGACAATTTTGTGATAACAGTCACATCATTTTAACAAGATGTCGGCGAATTTGAAGAGTTTCGATAAAATACTTTTAAAATGTCTGTTTTTTTATAGCAAAATTTCGGTTTAATTTAAAAATTAGTAACCAACTCAATAAAATATATGAATTATTACTATTAACAATCCAAATTGCCTGGAGTCAGGGCGAATTTAAACAAAGACATTTGTGTTTTTTTTCCAATTTTTTCGGCTATTCTAAAGAATTTTATGGACTATTTTTCACTACATCTTAACAAAAATTACTTTAAATGCTAGCAAATATCATAATCTTTCAAATAGACCTCTATGTGTATCGGAACCATATGGAAATGTGAAAAAATTGAGTTACAGTGAACTCGTAGAAGTACTAGATATTACATTTTACAATGGCTGTGATGCAGAGGGGTGAGGGGTGCGAACCCCCTTTGCGTAGTATTTTGTCGAAAAAGTTTGACATACTATACTTGTGTGAAGTATCGGAAATCCAAACCCTAACACACTCTACTTAACACTCATTCACAAACCGCATGCAAAATGCTGTTTAAGGTAGCCACAACATTAATACAAAAATCAAGTAAATTTGAGTTTAAAACTACACCAGTCACATTAACAAAAACCCTTTTAAATGCAATGCAACACTACTCAATGTTCATCATGGATACTGTTTCCAATTTTCGAAGAGTGACACAGGCTTAAAGAGATAGATATAGGATAAACTTTTCTACGGAATATTATCCATTTCGCAAAACAAATGCTGTTAACTGGAATAGGGGAACCTAGATCTGTATAAATTTAGTCAGACAGTTACTTCTGTTTTGAATAAGTAAATCTCATCACAAATGTCGGCATTAGGTACTGTTTTCCTTAACCACAAAAGAATAAAAACCTTTGTTCAACTAGAACCAGCTTAACTGAAAATTTGTTTTGTAATCAATCTAATTTGAATCCAACTTTATGGGCCGTGGCGAAAAATATTTGTGATTTTAGAAAATTGTAGGCAGCAACCATACTTGTACGAAAATAAGTTTGAAATAAAATCAACGTTGTGTATCATTGCCAACTACTTTTACGTAGGGCTTATTTTATAATATGACTTATTTTATAGATATCAACCCCTTCTGCTCTAAATTAAAAACTAAAAGACATCCCTTGCTTCACAAAATAAGAAAATAATGCATTATCAAGGCAATTAGAAACAGAGAACAAAATATTAAAAATGTACCCTCAGATTTCGTTTAAAACGATTGCATTAAAAATTGCAAAGGGTGAGGGTTAGTTCAGCACAAGTCTGACGTGTAACAAGGATAGGTAGCGATGTTCGGATATGCTTTTCTCACTTTTGCAATTTGTTTTTATCTAAATGAAGACGAGTGTGAAGTTACAGAATCCTCTCATTCGTCACACATTTTGTCGTGACAATCATATGCACGTTACAACGGGGCACTTTGAATTCATTTTGATGCGTGTTATATCATACGCAATTGACACTTTTGCAGATGTGATGGACGGCCCCAAAATATTGGAGTAGCGTTTTATTTTATCGTCAATTTTTTTTTGTAATTTTAATGAAAATCGAGCACTTGTGAACACCGAATCTGTAATGACCTCAATCGTAAAGTTAAAACGTACACGAGTATGGCCTAGGTGTATTATGTATATGTACGAAAAAAAAAATAAGTATAATAAGTATGTTTATCCGTTGTCTAGTACGTAAAATCACGTCTAATAAGAAGACACTTCACAACTAATTCGATTGTTATAAGGTTTAACCCAGATAACTCTAAAACTATTTTTCTTCATTGATCTTTAAAATATTTTATTATGTTGTTACTCACGCCAAAAACCTTTTCTGGAAAAATTATGAAAAAATTCCAAATTGCTTGGGAAAGCCGGAAAATGTGCGGTGCTATATAACACCTGGTATATGTAAGTACTGCTATCAAGTACTTAGGGGCAATGTTAAGGTTGATATAGAGAAAATTAAATAGCACGAAATTTTATTTATTTTATCTGCAATGAAAATATATATATCAAATTCCTTTCAAAAGACTTTTCCCAATATATTGTAAGATATATCACCACAATATCACCGAAATACCAAAAAAACATTTTCATCTCTGCTCGAGTCATGTTTATGTATCTTATTCATTTTGTGTGCATGTATATATTCGTGTAATGCACCAACAAATCAATGATTTAACTGTTTATCAAAGTAAGCATTGTGATATGTACAGGTGTATGTGAATATTCAGGGGTTTGTTCACATAGGATATTTTTGATTTTCCGTAATAATAATGTTCAAGCTACAAGAGAATCGGTTTCTTGCATCACCGACAGGCTGCATCTTCTTTCAGCTAAAAACAATAGCATATGGTCTTCATCATCCGGAAAAGACTGGGTATAAACAATGTCAATTTTAGCTCTGAGCCTAAAAGACATAGACATACTATTCAATTTAGGAGTATTTTACAACAATGAAAAAAAAACTGACTATTTGATTTTAGTGGATAAGGAAAACTAAAAATGATCGTAAAAAAATACATTTTTGCCTGGAAAATTCTGCAAATTCACGACGTTTTTGTCACCCCAAGACAAATTCCGGGCACAAAATAGTGATAACACTCGACAAAGCTGTATCAACATTCGCTTTCTCCAATTCTTTCATAATTTCAGTAAGCTGTAACGCTTTCCATGATCGTGCCCAAAAAATCATACGAAATTTCATAAAAAATTGTAAGCAAAACTTTGAAATGCTTTAGACGTGGATAATACTACCAGGTTTTACTGCTTGTTTTTGCGTTTATTTGTGAGAGGTTATAACACCTCTCACAAATAAACGGCCAATAAATTATATAATTTGTCATTACCATCCTATTTTTTTTCTATTTCAAGTCACTAACAGTTTTGTTATAAATAATCATTCATAAAAACAGGTTAAAATACTAATTTGTATCACTTACAGCTAACCTTTCATCAGACAAAATAATCAAAAATAACATCTGTGTCAAAATACATAATTGATGCTTAATTTTTTTTTTGTTTATTTGGCTGCACGTGATCTAACCTCGATAGACTCTTAATAGTATAATCTCAGAATAACAATGAGAAAATCACTTTGTGACATCAAAATTTGAGTTCACATTTAAATAAATTTGAGTATGTAAAAATAAGTTTATGTATACCACTGGTCGGGTTATCTGGGTTAAATTCCAATGAAAATGTAAACATCTTATTGTAAACAACAGACGTGACTGTACCTATAACATAAACTATGTGCTATCTTTAGGGCTAGATGGCGAATTTATGCCATCTAGCCCTAAGATAGCACATAGTTAAATATTTAATACTCACTTTACTTTCTTTACTTATTTTATAATAATAATTTATTCAATTTCTCCAATTAAGTTTGTGTACAAAACAGTATTTACCTTATAACTAGTTACAACAAAATAAGTATTTGACTTAATGATTTGAATAGAGAATTTAGAACAATCAGTTATGGGATCTTAATATAGGATATTATTTTAGTAATATTATCTTTATTTCTTATAAAAGTTTATTTCCGAGAAAAGTTTGAAGGTTTTTGTTCCTGTACAATTTTAAGTTTAAGTACCTACCTTTGAGTGGTCTTATTGCTTCTGATTAGAAAAATAATATGCCCGATATTATTGCAGTTGTTGCTTGAATTCTAACTAGATTTTTTATAAAAAAACAAAAAGTGGATCAAATATATGTAACATCTAAAATGATTGATTCAAAAGTTGTTTTTACGAATTAAATTATTTACATTTCAATTTAGTGTATATTTTTGAACACACTGTATATTTTTGAAATACAAAACTTCAAAACTAAAAAGGACCAACGGCTGAATTATTTTATGCACCGACATCTTGAGACTATATATTTTTATTTTTATTTCGTTATGGCTTGAAAGAGGTCCGGAACTTATGATAACTTATGATACGTATGTACAGAATAAACAACAATTGGCACACAATTTTAGACACAGTTAAAAAAAAGCGAGTACAAAGATACATAGTCCAGGGCCCCCGGGCGTTTTTTTATTTGATTACTATCAAGCTAATTTTCCGCGAGTAGCTTCATTTTGATAAGACGCCAAACAATGTTCTGTGCAAAAATCCTGATTGTGGTAGCCAACATAGGAATAACGGATAAAATATGTCGATTGGATGAATATCAAATATTTATTACTAACTGAATGGTCTTTATTAAATCTTAAAATAATTATCTAAATTATTTGAAAAAATATTTGTCCTACAAAATCTATGATTTGATCTAAGAGACCCCTCCTTCGTTTTATGCATGGTGATGCATCAATTACGTGATCATAAAAAACTATTACTAACCAGGTGATTTTTATTTATTACTTAGACAATTTGTAGGACAAATATGTTTTCAAATAATTTAGATAATTATCTTCAGATTTAATAAAAGTTAGTAATAAATATTTGACATTCATCCAATCGACATATTTTATCTGTGCTACCTCTGTTAGCTACCACAATCAAGAATTTTCGCACAGAAAATTGTTGAATGATGCTACTCACGGAAAATTGGCTGGACAGTAATTAAATAAAAAATGGTCCAGGGATCCTGGACTAACAGCATTAAGGCCAGTAGATGCCCACTTGTGGACGATGGCCCTCTAAAATTTCACAAGACTAGTGACTACACTGTCCTGCACGGCTCTAATTTAGCATTGACCGGTGATTTACACTACGTCTTTCAGTACCTGGTTGCCACTACAGAACCATACTGCCGCAACGGCCATCCGTTCTGGGAGATATGTGCCGTGCCACTTCAGCTTTGCCACTCCTGTAAATTTATTCGAAGCTTCTTATACTTATGCATAAATATTTAAACATACCAATAAATACATATAATATAACGCCTGCTTTGCAGACATACATAATTTCTATAGATTTTGGTGTGGGTAACTTATAGTAGAGTATAAAAAGTGATAAATATCTTACTTCCTTTTTTCAACTAGAGATAGATTTTGATTAATGAATTAAATGAGATAATTTACACCACAAACTGTGTGCATGGATAGATGAATAGTAGGAAAAATATTAAAGGAAGATGACACTGAAATGTAGAGTAAGTTACCTATAGTTATTGTCGTGGACATAAAATTAAGGTCTTTAGAACATACAATAATATTCTAAAGACGTCCACCTTTCCGCTGTCCCACTTCAGCTTAGTATGAAAACAAGAATTTAATTCTAAATTATTCAGTAGCTTCTGAGTCAGTCGCAAACAGACAAATTAGGTGGAGTACAGAACCTCCTATGTAGATATCGGTTAAAAAAGTTCGTTAAAACCAATTCTTTCCCTTTATTTCTAGATGAAAACAAGCTATGGCAGTTATGTGTTTATTTAGATACTTAATCCATTAAGTTCATTGTGTTTAGTTTCGGGCTGTGGCAACCATGCTTTAGTGCAGACGTGGGGTCGTATGAAAACATTTTTGCCACCCCTGGATAAGCGTGTCGTAAAAAGTAACTAATCCGAGAAACTCACACTTAATGTTAGGACCCCTTCGAAGACCAACTGATTAGCGGCACCCCTCTTATAAAATGTTCTAAACATAGTCATAGCTTTATGAATGATGTATATTCTATAATGCTAGTTAAGCTATTGCATAGCTTCTATCGCGGGCCTTGAGCGTGGGGACCGAATCCAAGAATTCGGAAAAAAACCTAACACCCCCCACTCCGACTGGCACAGCGGTGATACTTTGATTTCATAACTTTACATGCGGGCTCTAATAAACAATCAGTGCCATCTACTAGGAACTTGTGGAACTTCATATTAGATCAAACATTACTGCATTAATAAAATAAATAAATAATTATAATTGCATAAGTTGATAAAATATTCTATGCAATAGCTTTACCGCGGCAGTCTCCGAGTGCCACACGTCTTTTTTTCCCTAAAGAACTTGTGAGTTTTTTTACTAAAGAATTGTAGATACAAGATAACGGATTAATAAAGTAAAGGAATATTTAATAATTTTTTATTTTTGCTTTATGGGAAACAAACAGCACAATTTACAATTTAAATTAATTACAATATAAAAAAACTTAAGCCAACAAAGTTTCCACTGATATAGCTGCATATAATCATTGTACATTCTGGCCATATGGTTTTACCAACACTTGTACATTGAACCTAATATCTAAATACACAAATATCCGGAACATCCGAGACTGGACCTCTGGCATAGAAGGCAATGATTTTACCGCTACACTACCGGCCGTCATATAAAATATGCAACCAGAATACTCTAGCGCTTAGATAGGTGGAAACATACATCTTTCTGTTTTTAATTTTTGTTTTGCTATAGGTACTTAAGTTTGGATTTAAAATTTTCTAAAAAACAGTCGTTGCAGGTCCAAAGGAAAGTAAAACTTTCATCAACATATCAATTATCTACTGACACATATGTATAAACTCAATTCTAAAACAATTTCCCTTTAATACAAAACATCACTATTTGAATTAAAACTTATCTTAGCGTCCCATCTCTAAGTTAATCAATTTAGCATCTATTTACATTACGTATACGTTTGTTTATTGAACAGATCTACCCCTCATCTAAAAAAGTAATTTGACCAGCATTGCTAAAACAACACACGAAACAAATTAGGTCGCAGAGCAACAAAGTAGACATGATATCAAAAGGACAAACGTCGATATTCAATCAGTATACAAGCTGAGGTTGTTCCGATCGTACTCATTGTAAAAATATATTTTTTACTAAAGAAAAAAAAATCTCTATTCTCTGAATTTTGTATTTTAATATATGAATGAATGCCAAAGTTTAAAAAGTTGTATGTAACTTTGTTCCTTAATCAAGGCAAAACGGCTAAACGGATCTTGGTGAAATTTTTTATTTATAGTTATAGCGTACGGCGTTACGACACTAATCGATCGACGCCGTCGGTCGTTCGTCGATCGGATTTTTTCTCATAGTAAAAACCATCGATCGACGTCGACTGTTCCACCCGTCCGTCGATCGACGGTCAATCGATTGGTGTGGTAACACCCTAACATGTTATGAACGGTGGAAAAGAAAAGAATAATGGTTCTCAAGGGATGTGTATTTTTCAAGAAAGGATGTGGTTTCATGCATGGACACTAGATGACTCAGTTTCATTCAAATCATTTCATTCAAATAATCACGTTCGAAGCAATTTCCCTTTAGATCGTTAAGTAAGTCGCACTTATAAAAATTTCGATATAAACGAAGTCGCGAGTAACAGCTAGTAATATTAATTTTCTATATAGCAGTGCTAATATTTAGCGATGTCTTTAACAATACAGTTTAAAATTAATGTCATAAATTGCTCACCATTTCGCCTACCTGTAACTTAAACTAAACATAGTCCACCCTTTGAAATAGTTGAACTATTCAGTAAGTAATGTTCCTAGTAGTGGCGTAGGTATCGACATTTGGACCTTTTTGCTTTTAGTTTGAAGCTCGTTAAGACCATCGAACAGCATACGTATCATACTTGGGTCATATACTACGTCATGATAGATACCAACTGCTGAAAACCATCATAAGAGGAAAATAGAGAGGAAGAGAAGGGCTGGTAGGAGGAAGATATCATGGCTAAAAAACATCAGCGAGTGGACCGGTATCATGACCGTGAAACAACTTTTCATCTTTGCCATGGAAAGAGAGAGGTTCCGAAGTTTGACTGCCAACCTTCAGTGATGGAGGGGCACTTTAAGAAGAGGAAGAAGCTTTTAGCACATGAGTTTTATCTACTCATGTGCTTTTAGTTTACGTAAATGACAAGCAGTTTCTAATTAACGTATTTGAGGTTCATTGAATAAAACACTCAATTCACTGATTCAACCTAAGTATTACATCTAGATGTTGTCCCATAAAGAGAAATACTACTCAACCTATGTTTAAATTATCTCTTCTATGAAATAAAATCTTAAAGTGTATTTCCGAATATCCGATTCATAGAGACAGTTACAAATTTGTAAAATCGAATCCGTCAAGACAGTTATAAATATAAAGTTGTAAAAGGTCAAGAGTGTGCTATAAATAAAATGGTATTTCATGCATGACCCTGGCCGCAATATAACGATAAAGACAACGAATCGATAGGCTTGCAAATTGTTCAGTTCTTAAGCATATGCTGTTGGAAATATTTCTAAGAAAACCACTTCTTCAATACTCTATAAACGTTATTTTTGGTTTTTGTTGTATGATGCAGCATAACTTAAAATCATAAGGGTCTGAGCTGCAGAATTGTTGGATGCATGTAATCTACGTTGGTTCAAAACCACCACTTAAAAAAAAGGATACCTTGTTAAAAATGAAAACAGAAAAAAATTATAAATACATAAAATAAGTTTGATTTATCGAAATCAGAGAGTGATTTATCATTTATTATAAGATTCCCGAAAAATAAAGATTTAACCGTAGATACTTTTAAAAATGAAGCAAAAACTATGTATAAAAGCCATTATAAAATATCTGGGTAAATGACCCATACAATATTTAGGTGGATACTGTTTACAAAAGGACGATTAGCAAAGATTTTTGTAACTTTTTTCCGACAAATCAACTTTTTGAAGTGGGGTTTTTCTTTTCAATTCTTAAAAATGCGACGAAATTCTAAATGTTGCATTTGATTTTAAACAATTGATTCAATCATGGGTTCCTATTATTGTTTTTAAGGATATATTTAACAACTAAACGGAACAAAGGCGTTATGGTCAGGCTCTATAAAGAAGATGCTGAATAATACCACTGCTGGACGAAATCTCATTGCGGCAACGGCAACAGAAACCGGATCAACGGTTCTCCGCGCTTCGTCTATCAGTACGTGCTCACCACTCCAAAACCCTACTACGAGGATCAAAAAGTAGTGATATAGAAATAAAGTGACTATTGATAATTTAAAAAATATTTTTCTACATAGTATCCGAGTCTCTCTACATAACGAGTCCATGGCTTTTCCAAGGCTTCAATCCCTTTAAAAAAAGTTTTGTCTTCGTGCGAAAAAAACCCTCCATGGATCTATTACCTTTCGATTTCGGAAACAGATAAAAATATCAACCAATTCAAATCCAGCTTGCTGAATGGCAGCCATCGCAACAGCCGAGCTATGCGCCGCTGCGTTGTCGTGATGAAACAACAGGCGTTTTCGAAGTTTGCCTCTCGTTTTCTCTTTGATGGAATTCCTCAACTTCGGAATTAAAACCACATAATGTTGGGGTGTAATCGTGGTTCCAGGTAATCAATCAACAATAATCCTTCGGAGTTCCAAAATATTGAGGCCATAACTTTGCCAGCCAATGCCACGGCAGGAAATTTCTTTGGGTTTGGTGATGATGGCCATTTCCATCGCAAAGATTGCTGTTTTATCTCGGAATCAAAATGATGGACCCATGTTTCGTCCATTATCACAAAACGAGTTAAAAATTTCAGAATCTTCCTGAAACTTATTATTCTTATAACTTATCCTATAATGTCTTCAAAATGTCAAGTCGATATTGTTTCTGACTGTTGGTTAACATTCTCGTCACTCATCTTGCGGAGACTTTTCTCATATTGAAAGATTGTTTCAATATGGATTGAATACTTCCATATGAAATGCCTGTTTCTTAGTAACGGATGGTAACTCTTCGATCGCTCAATACAATTTTCTTGACTTTAACAATATTTTTTTAGCGACTGACGTCGATGGACGGCCGCAACGATGTTCGTCTTTCGTACTTGATCTCCCTACTCGAAATTGAGAAGCCCACTTTGTGACAGTTGAATACGGCGGAACATACTTTATGTCACCTCCAAATCGCAGTGAATCTCTTGCGTCGTTAACTTTTTTAAACAGATATATTTAGTAACGGCCCGCACTTCATTTTTCTTCATTTTCGAAAACACGTTCCAACCCGAATACATAAAAAAGACAAAAGTGAATCGTTTTTTTTATACGAGGGCAGGTCAATAAGTCCGTGACTTTTGGAATAAAACACAGATTTTTTGATAAATAAATCATGCTATTTTTCAATGTAGTCTCCCTGGAGCTCTATACAATTTGTCCAAGGCTTCTCTAATTTTTTTATCCCTTCCAAAAAATATGATTTGTCGAGGTCCTCAAAATAGGCCTTTGTTTACGAGATGACTTCATCATTGGAGTCAAATCTTTTTCCACCAAGCCATTTCTTCAGGTTTGGGAATATGAAGTAGTCACTCGGAGCCAAATCTGGAGAAGAGGGCGGATGAGCGAGTAATTCATAGCCCAATTCATGGATTTTTGCCACCCTTACATTGTCTTGGTGGAAAAGAACTTTTTTCTTCTAGTCAATGTGGATTATCCCACGGGCATCCCAAAAACTAGTTGCCATAACTTTATTGGCTGACGAACCCACCTTGGCCTTCTTTGGCGCCGATTCACCCTTAGAACCCACTGTCCACGGTAACAAATCTTATCAGTATAGCTATAGCTTTTTTATTGTACCTACAGTAAGTTTATCTAATCGGAATATATCTTTTTCTTTTGCATATTAATTTCTGTGCCTGAAAATAATACAGTAGAGACAGGAACAAACCTATGTGGGCTAATCGAAAATGATAATGCAGTGATCTCGCACTCGGCGCATGCCGCTGTGTACACGCTCCTTTAATGTCGTATGATTATACATGAACCGGGGACTTTATCAAATTTTGGCACGCGTTTGCTCCAGAGTGACTACACACGGTGCTGTGTGTTTACAGATCAAGCTCCGAGCTTGGAACTCTCAGATAGAGCTGTCAATGTGTCAACACTGTCGGAAATTTGAGTGATTATAAGTAGCTACTCGCTGATAGAATATCGAGGTTTATGCGATTGGAGGTCCTATGCTTTTTTATTACAAGCAAATAATAAACAAAGAATGTTGTGTTATAGCTCATTTTCGAATGAAAACTCTAACTTGTATAGTCGTTTTCATTAATTTGCTAAATGGATTTTGTCTGATTATCAAACCATGCATCTATTGCAATAATTATTACCAAACTTCGAGGTTTATCCTGATAAGAAAGTTTTAATCAAGAAAAGGTTGAAGCGATTTTTAGTCTAGTCACGCTTACTCAATGAGGGTTGACAACGTGGCACATATACCCTCGGAATTATTCCATTTCAGGTTTCCGAAAGTAATTCTTTTGTAGCAAACATTTCGTAATTACGAGTACTATGATATAATGTTGACGAAATTTTGAAAATTTCTTATTCATCATATTTTGTGCACGTTGAAATATTAATAACAGTTTAAGCAATAGGTAGGTACATTAGTTGACAAATGACATTGGTTGGATATAAATCTAAAAAATAACAAAATTCTTTAAATAACTTACAATATAAGTACCTAAAACTATAAATTACTTATTAAACTTAGTTGACTAGAGTTTCATCATCAGATCATCATCAAAATTCATTTTTATTACTCGCATACGTAGGTACTCATTTGAATCGTATATATTTCTTTCTTGAGCTTGCCGTGAGTCTTTTGCCTTATAAAACAAATCATTTTCTTAAATGCAGTCAATAAAGTGCAACTAAATTAAAGTTTTTGCTGGCTTCACGTAGCATAAATATTTTTATCTACGCCTCACTCTTTTAAATAGCAAAGCTTACTCGTGCACCATTTGCCTTTCATACTAAAGCCCAGTCAAATTAGACGAAAAACAAGAGTTAAGTAACATAAATTCCCACCAAACTGAAAATTGGTAAGGTTGTTTGAAATATGTTTAAAAATAAAATTTTAAAGTTCCCCATATTTCACCTGTATGGATTTTTTTTAAATTCAAGGTCAAAAGTCAAAAAATGTCTTTTTTGCGATTTTCAGCAAAACGGTAAGCTTTATCATAAAAATACCAAGAACAAAATTATAGATCATACAATTATCTACAAAAAATATTACACTTTTTTTCTACGAGCCACCGTTTCTGAGACATAACAATTCTAAAAGTGGTAATCGTCATAATATGCATGAGTACGCCACGTGTACATACATCTCTATGGTTGAAAGATTTATGTTAAAATATGTTACTATCAGTTATTGTAACTGCATTATCATCATTTAGCTGATGGACCTTCCCCAAGGTTCTCCATACCGTACGGTCCTGCGCTGCCCTTATCCTGCCTTTACCAGCGACTTTGACCAGATCGTCGGTCCACCTTGCGGGATCTTCCAGCGCTACGTCTACCCACGTACGTGGTCGTTACTCGAAAACCTTACTGCTTCAATGGCCATCCGTTCTGCGAGATATGTGAGTTGCCCATTACCACTTCAGCTTTGCTGAATAGCCGTTTTTATACGATCCGTGTTAAAACAGCGTATTTCTCTATTCAAGAACTCGGAGATCTGCCTATTTAGCCGCCGCGCCGATAATGAGAAGCATGAGTTTGAGGGTAGGAGAACTTACACTTAAAATAAGCTAATGATGATGCTGATGTATTGATAATTGAAACAGCACTAGAGCAATTCAATTTGAAAAATACAACTATTTTCGTTGGTGGAGATGTAGACTTACTCGACTTACTCGAAAAAACTATTTTCTTGTTTCGACCAGGAAAAGCTCAATCATTCGGAAATATATTCAAAAAGAATTAATCAGAAATATATTCATCAAAAAAAATCAATCGAAAATATATTAATTGAAAAGTTTATCTACTTTCTCAAAGTGTCAAAATCATGTTCTATTTTTAAAGCAATAACTGGCTGTGATGCGACATCTGCATTTTACAGGAGGGGTAAGATTACAGTTTTCAAAATAATTGAAAAACAAAATTTAGTTCAATGTGCTAAAGTTTTTAAATAAAGTAACTCAACTCAACAAGAAATTGTCGCTAACGGCATTCGTTTTCTTCTTTATAATATGTACGGAGCTCCTGAAAAAACTACCCGCTTCGACAAGTATAGATGTATACAATTTTAAAGAGTTGACTTTACATATTTATTCTTATGCACTTCCTCAAACACATATCCAAATTTCAACTATACAGGAGAAAGTTTTATTTACCTATTTACCTAAGTTTATTTTACCTATTCACTTCAACTATGCACTTTACAACTCGCCTAGCACATACTTGTGCTGTTTTTTCTAAGATTAACAATCAATTAACGACATCCTGTAAGAATTTTCGCTCCGTAGCAACTGGACAGATTCGCAACTGGACAGATTCTCAACTGAACAGATTCTCAGGTGGACGGATTAGCAACTGGACAAAGTACAGTCGTGGGCAATGTAATATATTAATTATATAAATATATAACTAGCGCCGAAGATATCATCATCATCCTAGCGTGATGTAATAAAAAAACTATTTTCATGACCTTGATCGAAACCGGGACCTCCGCGTCTCAGACTGATCTGGTGATCACTGTGCCACGAAGCTCGTCAAAATGAAATAAAGTATAGGTAATACATTGAAAATATTTATTGAAGTAAAATAAAAGTAAACCGACTAAGTATGAAAAACAACTTTTACTTTTGAAAAAATGGGAAAAATTTAACTTCGAGATAATGATCGTAGGCGATCTAAGCATGTCATAACTGAAATTTTATTGTTTACGCAATCCGATAATATATTCTGTATCTGCTTTTCAATGAAAATTTGCTTTGATCGACGTTTTCTTTCTTCACAGTGATAAGAACTTCTGTTTATTTTAGTATCTACAATATTTGATTCCTTTTTTAATAACTGTAAAAATAAAAAAAGGGATGGTTTTTTAGATATTTTGGCATTCATTCGACGATGCCAGCCTTCTACAGCGTTGGTTGTTCGAAATTTTTCTCCATAGCAAGACAACTGCTCAGTCGTAATTTGCTTCATCCAGTAATTTATGAAATATTTTAAAAAAGCTTTACATTGTTCATCATCTGTAGCTATTTCATTTATTAATAAAAAGCCCTCAGGTATAAATGTGCTGGGCAAAAGTGCTAGTTGTGTACACAATTGTGTCAATTTGCGACCGTTTTGTGTGCAAGAAAATTTTAATTCTTTTGATTTTTTCCATACGGCGCGCTGAAAATGATAATAACATCCTTTGACGATAACATCCGGATAGATAAATGTTACAGCTTGTGCAATAGCTAATTCATAATCGCACTTGAAATGTTTTATGTTAACAAACAATTGTTCTTTCAAAATTTGTAAGTATCCTGAGACTTATTTGGTAAAAGGACGTATAATACTGGTACAAAATTGATACAGTCGTTACCTTTTGTAATGTCTACATGTAGTGTAAAAAGTTGGTAAAATGGTTTAGGTACAATTTTGAATGTACCATCCCCGTAATATTCATCTGCATTTTTAATTAAATTTCTTGATGCTGGACTCCCAAATACTATTATTTTGTCTTCAAAACCATCGTCGTACAGAAAGAAATTTTTCACAAGACATTCTGGTAATTTAATGTCTTCTAATTTATCACTTTTGCACTTATCTACACACAGGAATTTTTTGCGATGTCTGTATAACGTGTCTTTTTTATTATTAAATGTTGGTAATGAATGATCTGCTGATTTTGATGAATCTGAATCTATTTTTTCATAAAAGTGTTTTTCAAATATTTGTTGAATCGGCTCCATGTTACTACATACTTCCTTTTTGCATTTGTATAAAATTTTCTCATTTCTATTCTGCCGAAAGTTTAGAGCACACGAGTGCCTGCCTTCTCTTATAACATTATTATTAGTATTTAATGTAATAGAAGTACTACAGTCACGTTTGTTGCTGCACCTCCAATTCGTATAATTCGATTTATTCCGCTTTGCAAAATTATAACGATGTCCAGCATATAAAAGAACAGTTCCATGTAGCGGATCTTTGCCTCTTTTTCGCTGTCCATCTACAAAGACTAGTTTTGGTTTTTGCTGACTTGAACTAGCAATATTCATTGTAGCGCTATATTTAATTTTATTTATTTAAACTTATTGAGTAACATTAAGTAATATAACAACGAAACAACTAATTGACTTTGTTATTAACGAAAATGAACATTACTTTATTAATGACAATCAATGTCAATGCTATCAATCGTAGCTTTTGTTGTTATCAAAGAGTTTTCATTATGCAAAAATAGGTTGCATTTATTATATACTACATAACTAGCTATGCGTCGCCCGTACATAAGCAGCATACGTATCGTGTCACTAGCTTAGCCAATGGGTAGATACATCTCATGTGTCTTTCTTTTACCTACTCTGTTTTTTGTTGAAAAAAACGTCAAATCAATATGTGTAACAACAAGTAATTATCGTTATGTTATGGACTGTACATATCTTGTCCAGTTGCTAATCCGTCCACCTGAGAATCTGTCCAGTTGCGAATCTGTCCACTTGCTAAACTGTCCACTTGCTATGGAGCCAGAATTTTAGCCTTACAGGAACAAGTTTTGTTTTCCAGTATCAGCAATAAAGGGGCTGATGATGTGCAGGGCTGACGCCTGCCAGGTAATGGAAATTGCTCTGAGCATGTTATAAATCGTAAGTATATCAATTTCTAACCTTACAGGAAAACCGTTACTTGCAGGGTTCATTACACAAAGCAGATATATAGTAGAGCTGCTGTAAGCAAAGATGCACAGCTTCAATTTGGGTTGTCCTGACGTCACAGCCTTTAAGTTCAAGCTATTCCGAGCTAGAGGCACTGGCGTCAGTTCGTCGCTAACTTCTGTGAAGTATGTACATGCGTAGATAATAGGTTGGGGAAAAAGTCTTTTCGCATTATAGTACGAGTATGTATGAACTTGTAATAAAATCTCTTTGGCTATAGTATTTGTATGTGGCTGGAAAATGTGTGATTTTCATTTGTTTTTCGTACTATCAGGATGAGTGAATCTTATGAAGAAATTCGATACATTTTAAAATTTTACTACAAAAAAGGTACAAATGCAACGCAAGCCGCGAAAAAAATTTGCGATGTTTATGGACCTAGTGCAGAGTAGCACAATACTAAAGGTAGAAACTATTGATGACTGCACTTGCCTCCAACAAGACATAGAAAGGGTGGTAGCGTGGAGTCACGATAACAAGCTGCAATTTAATATTAACAAATGCAAAACCATGACATTCAGCCGTAAAAGCGATCCCATACGACATGAATACGTGGTGCAGGTGCAGCAGGTGAACACCATACGCGACCTGGGGGTTCAGTTTAAGGATGACTTGTGGTTCCGGGAGCACATTATTGATGTTTGTAAGAGAGCCTTCCGATGTCTGGGGTTTGTGCTTCGGCAATCGGCGGACTTTACAAACATTAGTGTAATCGTAACACTGTACAATGCCCTGGTAAGATGCCACCTCGAATTCAATTCTGCGGTATGGGCTCCACATGAAGCTAAATATAGTATCATGTTGGAGCGCATACAGAACAAGTTTACTAGGTTCCTGTACAAGAGGCTCTACGGGGTGTATCCATTTTACCCCTTGATGTACCCAACGCTGTTTGTGCTGGGTATGGTTGGGTACAACCAGTTGGAGGCTAGGAGGGATCTAGCGGTTGCCACTTACTTGCTACAGGTCATACGAGGCAAGGTACACCACCCAGATTTGTTACAGAGCGTGAATTTCTGTGTGCCGGACAATTACGTCCATCGCCGGCGCCGGCCGCGCTTGTTAGTTGTGCCGCGAGGCAGGACTAACTTGATGCAAAAAGCACCCCTCACTCGCGCACTGCAAACTTTAAATATAGTCGCGGATCGACTAGACTTGTTTACATGTTCTTTGAACGAATTCACAAATAGCACTATGCATGTTATATGTTATGAGTAGGTAGTTGTAGTTTTAACATTGTAATTTAATTATGTGACATGGAAATTCAGGGAAATTATTGAATTAGTATTAGGGTTATTTGTTAGTATAAGGTATTTTAATTTAATCTATTTTAATGTTATTGACATATTCTGAGACGATATATTGAGTATTTATTAGATATTCATTGAATTTAATTGTATTTTTATTTGTAAATAATTTGGTATTTTTTCTATGTTTAGTTTGAATTATTTTGTAAGTTGATTTCATATAAATGTTGACAGCTCCATCGCATTGGAATCATTCTGTAAAGGTGTTTGCTATGATTTTGTAATAAATAAATAAATTTGTTTTAAGCGTTTTCAATCCGGAAGTTTTGATATCAAAGATGCACCTCGCTCTGGTCGCCCTATTACGGATAAAATGGATGCCATTTTTGAAAAAGTGTAGCAAGATCGACATATCAGTAGTTACGACGTAGCTGAAGAACTGGGAATTGACCACAAAACAGTTTTGGCGCATTTGAAAAAAGCTGGGTACACAAAAAAGCTCGATATTTGGGTACCTCACGAGCTCACTGAAAGAAACCTAATGAACCGTGTACTCATTTGTGATTCTTTATTACGGCGTAACGAAACCGAATCATTTTTGAAGAAACTGATAACTGGTGATAAAAAGTGGATCACGTACGACAAGAACGTGCGGTCAAAGGCCGGTCAGGTTTCACAGACTGTGGCGAAACCCGGGTTAACTTGGAATAAGGTGATGTTGTGTGTGTGGTGGGATTGGAAGGGCATTATTCATTATGAGCTGTTACCACCAAGCAGGACTATCGATTCTGAACTCTACTGCGAACAACTTATGAGATTAAAACAAGAAGTTGATAGAAAGCCACCGAAATTGATCAACAGAAGGGGTGTGGTGTTTCATCATGATAACGCTAGCCCTCACACATATATAGCCACCCAGAAAAAATTAAGACACTTTGGCTGGGAGGTGTTAATGCATCCGCCGTATAGTCCTGACCTTGCACCTTCCGATTTCCACCTGTTTCGGTCTCTTCAGAATTCTTTAGGCAGTGTTAGGTTAACATCACGAGAGGACTGCCAAATCCACTTGTCACGGTATTTTGATGAGAGGTCCCAAAATTTTTATAGCAATGGGATCATGAAGCGACGTGGAAGAACTTGGGGGAGGCCTATGTCCAGCAGTGGACGTCTACAGGCTGTGGATGATGATGATGATGATGAATGGGATCATGTCCCTACCTACAAGATGGCAAAAGTTTATCGAACAAAATGGTACATACATACTTTAGTTAAATGTGAATTAAATGTGAAATATTAAAGAATGTTTTGAATTTTATTAAAAAATGCGAAGAAACTTTTTCCCCAACCCAATATATAAAAAAATTAAATCCTCCATTGTTTCTCGATGCAAAATTTAATTTTCTATACTTTTATAAAGGAATTACATTGACAATCCAATTAAAATTAACTCACCACGAAGATAATTTCATTCATAATTTTTTTTTAGAAATTGTTTGCTTTCCAATTGTTTATGTCCAAAATTCCGGATTGTTATTTGTTGCCTAGGTGATTTTTGTGCCGCAAAAAAATGTTGCGCTATCTAGCGTCAAGTAGAAATACTTTTATTTAGCGAATTTTTCTGACAGATTTGGGAAGTATGAACGTATTCGTTAAAAAACTAGAGCCACCTAGTAAAGTATAGCTGAACTTTTTTGATGATCATGTGAATATTTTAACCTTATGTTTCAACCGGTTTTTACTACTCGCTACTAAGTGACTAATGCCATCGCCTGTTTGGCTATGATTGGCCATAACCCACCGCTTACCCCTCCAGCACCCCACCCGTAGGCTTTACTTGAGTCCCTAGAGAAAACTGGATAGGGCAACTCCTCTATATATTTCCTCCGTGGTTCACTAGCTCTCCAGCTATATTTAGCCTTTATCTAGGTATATTTTAAGATAGCTCTACACTACGTACACAGTCTGTGTAAGCATTGGAGTTAATGTAAAAGCTAGGTGTTCGTAGCGACGCGACGTGTAGGTGTAAGTGTCACCTGTCGAGTGCTTCAACACTGAGAGTAGGGAAGCTCGTAACACCCTGTATATAGCTATATCGAGGCATTATTGAGGGCTGTATTTCTTAGATCGTAATTGGAATACGGGAGGTTGAATGAAATAGAGCACTAATATACCTAAGCAGGTAAAGCCATTCATTTCATCTGAGTTTGTGTGTATAAAAATAACAAATATGCTGTGTACAAATAAATTATGTATTTTTAATTTTAATACCAAATAAAGGTTAGTACTAAGATGTACGTGGCTCGTAAAAATGTATGTGTTAAGTGCAAGCAGTGTAACTTGGCTTATTTCTGATTCCACAAAACTTGATGAAATATCGCCTATGTTACTCCCGAACACTGCTTTCGACTTTGGTCCAAAGTTATTGAGTTTGTAAAAAACACAATACTAATATCCTCTTTACTTATTATAATATAATAGACAATTCATGGTTTAAAAATATTAAAAAATATTAGACAAAATTTTAAAATAATATTAAACATTAACAAATCCATTTTTGACGTATTCATTCACTAACCAATAAAGTAATACCAGCATAAAAAAAATTACTTGGACATAAAATTGTAAGTATCCAAACACTGGTAAGCTTTTTTCATTCAGTCAACAATTTTTATTAAGACTAAAGGATTTTAACGCTTTTGGATCAATATTGCATATCTATATAACGGCTCGATATTATTTAAATCACTAATTATTATCTATACATATAATAAAATGGCAGGAAAGTCAAAACTGTACATTGAATATTTTTTTAAAAGAATACTTGGGGTATGATCTGCAATCGAAACAGAAACAAAAAATATAGTTTTTAGAATTTTTGTCTGTTTGTCTGTTTGTCTTTCCGGGATAAACTCAAAAAGTACTGCATGGATTTACTTCAAATTTGGCATGAAGATAGTTAAGAAGTCGGGTCAACATATAGGCTACATATTATCACGCTAGCAGTGTTATAATCGTAGGTGCGTTTGGTGCTGCATAGCGTTCACGCAGACGAGGTCGCGGGCAGCAGCTAGTTTTACATAAACGTCTAACTACACCAATACACTAATTGAAATCAATTTAAGCAGATACCGACGAGTACTTTATTACAATCTCAGTTATAGTAGACCTGCAAATACAACGGCTAACACATCATAATAATTTGTCTTAGTAAGCAGCATAAAGGGCTTTGCAAGATGCTCCTTAGTCCCCGCCATCAGTCAGACTGACCGTCCTTCACCGTTACACGGCTATGCACTTAACTTGCTACCCAGTGTACATGTGTCTATCTCGGTGAGGCTAAGTTGCAACTTAATAGTTACGAAGGGATTGGCGACCGAGCCCTTTGATTGGGTAGCTGATGTTGTAGTCGAATTTGGGAGTTTGGTTAGGTTCGTATTGATACCCATTTCAATTTAATCGAAGTGAGCAGCAAATTGCCCTGTTTCTTGAATGTTCTAGGAGTAATGTTAGTTTACTAATAATAGTAGTTTACTAATATGCAATGATCATATGTAAATAAAAGGAATTGAATGATTTTGGATATTCCACACACCGTCAGGGAGAGTCAAAGATATTTTCAAACTTTATGTTTTTTTTATATCTTTCATACACGATTCGATCGATTTAAACAATACTTGAAACTCATTAAAAACATAATTGTTTTAAATTTTTTTTTTGTAATTAGATTGATTTGATGTCACGCAGTAGGCTCCTTGGATCCCCTCAGGGTAGCGTATGGGGACCTTTATTATTTTTAATTTTTATAAATGACCTCCCAAATTATATGTGACATCCACGTATTTTATTTGCTGACGATACAACTATTATGATTAACTGTGACAAAAACACTGACGCTGAGATAGAAACGAATAAGACTTTAAATGACATTAATGACATTATATGACTTTAAATGACATATAATTAAATTAAATTATTATTATTGTTTAAAAATCTCCTTCCTCCTCTCCTAAAATTTGTCACCAGTCACCCTGTATAGTAATAAATTAAGAAAATTAGTTAACTATATAATTCAGTTCAAGGTAAACCAGTCACCCTGTATATTTGCACGCGGACATGACAGCAGTATGTGGCCGGACATTTATTATTTGTAACAACATTTATAACGCATTTAAAGATGCGTTTAATATTTAGATATAGATGCGTTTTATTATTATTTAAAACATATTTTTTTTAATAATAATAATTTTATCAATGCGTAAGCCAGATTTATTTGAACACAGTCCGCTTCCATCATAGACGAAATCATCAGAATTCACCTCAAGCGTTACAGTTTTTTTTTCAGTATTTTTTCATAAGGGATCATCGGACAAAGAAAATTAACGAATCCAATTATCAATTTCTAAAAATTTCTAATTTTCTAAATAGAATTCACGATAACAGTGCATTTTACTCTCCAGCAGCGAACAAATATTTACGTGACGTATTTGTTCAAAATCTGTCACATTAACACCCAAATACATTATATATATGGTATTCAAATGATGAATGCTTAACCAGGATTTACTATAGCGGTTTTTTTAAGAATGTCTTCTGAACTTTATTCAGTAAATGCAGTTAATAATAAACTCTTTATTGTACACCAACATGGTTACTGAGGAAAAATTACATTAAATAATTACAATAAAATATATTTGTACAAAGGCGACTGTATCGCTCAAGAGCAATTTGTGCTAGGTAACTTAATGAGGCGAATAGGTGCACGTCTTGTAAAAAATAAAATAAATACAAATCTTACTAATATTATAAATGTGAAAATTTGGATGTTTGTTCCTCAATTACGGAAGAACGGCAGAACGGATTTGCATGAAATTATAGTGTAAGCATAGTGATAGTGTACATTCTGGAATAGCACATTGGCTACTTTTATCCCGAAATTCTCGGAGGATTCGACATTGCGCGGGTAAAACTGCGCGCAACACTAGCTGTTACACAAATACATAATGTACATAAATACCATATATTATAATACAATATTTACATGTACATGTAAATAGTTAAGATAACAGTGTTTCACCTGGTAGTGTCGTTTAAGCATTGAGTAAATAGAGTATTAAGAGTAAATTGGATGAAGAGCGCAAGTTATGGCCTTTATTGGCAAACCGATAGGTCAAGTGATCTTTTGATACACTGGTATCGCTTTGTCGTACAGAATACGGTAGACGTTTACAAAATGTATGTCCTTTCTCGAGATCATTTCTATACGTTTTCCAAAAATCATAAAAATCGGTTAAGCGGTTTAGGAGTGAAAACGTACCAGCCAGACCAAGATATCTTCAGATTCAGACATTTTTAGATTATACAAGGTGTTCCTGTTTCCCCTAACTCTAGGATATTAATGGGACCACGTAATAGAATCAAATAACATGTGAATTGTTTTTTTATTTTAATTTTCATACAAAATAATTCAATTAAGGTGCAGCGCAGACGACAGACTATTCGTGACGTACTTTTTAGTCTGTGAAAATAGAACCTATGCAATTATATGCAGTAACACACACGACGCGAAAAAAGTTTGGCGCACAATAATTTGACAAACGTTTGTATAAAAGTTTTTAGCACTAGTATCCGGCTCCTTTCGGGTGCAAATTAACGTCAAGTTACAAAATTTGAGAATAAAAAGAAAAATAGTTAACCACCAATTTCTACTAATAACTAAAATCTTTTTGTGCGATCGAGTCTGCGGTCCGGCGAAAAACAAGAAAAAAAAAACAAAAAGTTTTATTCATCTTATGAATTTCACAAAACACATGATGAAGTCAGTCATCACATACTTCGGCTTTAACTAGTTGTTGATAGTTGTTAAATAAGATATTACAGTAGACCAAGAGACAAAAAAAGCCGGCGGAAAAAAACTCTTGGCTTTCTTTTTCAGTCAGAATTATCAAATTAATACAAATAGGTACAGTACAAATTGACCGTGACATGAAAAAAAAAACAAACACAAGACAGCTAATTGTGAGAGCCAATGTCATGCCACAACCAAATTGCTTACATAGCAGATGCAATGAGCTATGGATGCACAATACGAACATGACATACTGGGACCAGAGTATTTGAACAAGAATGGAATAAAATAGTCATCGTATCATTATCAAAACGACCTGGCACCGCTAGTAGCACCCGTTCACGAGTTAACGCAAGCACCAGCCATCACCCTCCTCAACCATATTTTAGGGAAGAGGGTGACCCGATACCCGACGCTACCACTAGCCATGCCGCCTGAGGGAGCATGACGTTCTTGCTGTTGTCTTGACAAGAAAATAAGTGAGTGGGACAGTCACCAGCATGTCATATATATACCGCACAGCCAAGCCGTAAACAAAATTATAAAGTAATTGGAAACTTTTAGAAATATCCTGTTGTGCTTAATCCCGTGCCTTTTTATCATCTAAGTAATCTTTAGTTTTATAATAAGCTTTTCGAGATAGAGTATTTTTAATGATTGATTTAAATTTATTGAATGGCAGGGATTGAATTGACTTCGGAATTCTATTATATATACGTATTGACATTCCAATAAATGATTTGCTGCTTTTAGCCAGCCTTAATTTAGGAAACGCTAACTTATGGTCGTTCCTAGTTCTTACAGAGTAATTTGTATCATGATTATCTTTCCTAGTTTTAAATTTATTACTATTCTTATAAATATACATAATGTTTTCATAAATATATTGTGATGCAAGGGTCAAGATACCAATCTCTTTAAACTTTTCTCGAAGAGATTCTCTGTTTCCAAATTAATACATTCCACGAATAGCCCTTTTCTGCAGTGTAAATATCGTGAAAATATCTGCGGCATTGCCCCAAAATAGGATGCCATAGGACATTATACTATGAAAATAACTAAAATATACCAGCTTCGCTGTATTAACATCAGTCAATGAGCGAATTTTCGCGAACGCGAACGCTTCAGAACTAAGTCTACTCACTAGTTGTGAGATATGGGCGCCCCATTGCAATTTAGAATCTAAGGTAATTCCAAGAAAAACAGTATTATCTACTAGATTCAATGTGTCCCCATTAAGCCGCAGATCAGACTCAACTTGTTTTACATTTGGTGCAGAGAATTTTATACATTTAGTTTTTTTATCATTGAAAGCTAGATTATTTATATTGAACCACTGAACAACATTTGCGAGAGCATTGTTTACATCGTGGTAGTTTATTTTCTGTCTTATCATTTTAAAAATTAATGATGTGTCGTCGGCAAACAATACAATCTCGTGATTATTGCCTACCATATAGGGTAGATCATTTATATAGACTAGAAACAGAAATGGGCCCAGAATTGATCCTTGAGGCACTCCCATTATCACAACTGACCCAGCCGACTTTTTCCGGTTTACCTCAACCTTCTGAATTCTATCACTTAGATATGAATTCAAAAGTTTGAGTTCAGTGCCTTTGATGCCATAGTGGTGAAGTTTCCTGATGAGAGTGTCATGCTGAACACAGTCAAATGCCTTAGATAGGTCACAAAATATACCTAGGGCATCCTGTGACCTCTCCCAGGCACCAGTGATTATTTCAAATAGTTCAACACCAGTATCAGTTGTTGAACGGCCCTTTGTAAATCCAAATTGTTTATTATGAAGTAAATTGTTATAGGTGAAATGGGCCAAGAGTTGATTAAGAATAATTTTTTCATAAATTTTACTACAAGTACGTAGAATTGAAATTGGTCTAAAATTAGTGGGGTGTGTAGTGCTACCCGACTTAAATAAAGGAATAACAATAATAAATAAATCAGGAAACTCCCGACTAATAATACAGTTGTTAAATATTTCAACAAGGCAAGGAGCTATTACATCTATAATAGAATTTAATATTTCAACAGATATGCAGAGATCAGTTGTCTTTTCCCATAAAGTTCCCATAAAGCTCGACGCAATCCGCGAATTTTCGTTTTTTTAGACAACATCAAAGATTCGAAGACTCGGTTTGCCAATTGGATAATAATCTCCTAAATGAGTAAACTGATTTACTTGATTCAAATGGATAAATTCGATACGATAACTTAACAAACAAAAAATTTAAACATTCACAAGTTGCTCACATAATTATTATGAGAGCAACTTGTGAATGTTTAAATTTTTTGTTTGTTAAGTTATCGTATCGAATTTATCCATTTGAATCAAGTAAATCAGTTTACTCATTTAGGAGATAATTTAAGAATTAATTTGTATCGTGAAAATGTAAACACCCAGAACTTTTAAAGTTTTTGTTTTATCGTGTGTAAGTTGTCTCTCCTTTTATACAATTCTGTGCACCACTAACGTCCAGGCCTTCGGAGTTTTTTCATGAGTAGGTACAACGATTAGATTTTGCTCATGACTCCATACGCGAATAAACATTGTCTATCTAGTATTCATAGCATAAGTTCTAGGGAAGACTTTATTTGGCCTAGACAATGTGGTATGAATGTTGAAAATATTTTTTTATTTTGAATTTACCTAACCAGACACCCATTGATGAACCTTTTTACCAAATTTCACATCGGTGCACTAAGTGAATAAGTTTTTCATACAAACTAATAGTCATATGTTTTCCGTTCCACTGGGAATTTTGGGTTACTTTCCTTGGTGCACTCCTACCCCTACATCTCTCTAGGTATGTATGTTTAAGCTTCAGTTCTCTACGCCTAGTAATTATGGCTGTAATTTGTCTATCAGTCACTCACGCGAGTTTTAATATAGGTGTGTATGATACTGATGAACTCTGATAAAAATTAGAGCACGAATGAGGTCTTCGGACTCTATACGATATATGTCTATACATATATATTAATTTTGAGAAGTGTCACGGACAGAGGTATTATCAAATGCAGAGCATCAAAATACCAACTTCACTAACATTTTTAAACCCTTGTCAAAATTTTGGCTGAAGTAAAATGTCATCTACGTAAATATATATCCTCCGCTTTCATACATATGTTTTTTTTCAACACACTTGCTCGTAAAGTGAGCCTTATTCTATTGAATTTAGAACTATAAACTGGGCTATAAGTCACGCGTGCATAATATATTATACCCTAGTGCATAATATAATGAATCCTACAAAGTCGAATTGTACCTTTGTGCAAATTACATGCGAGTAAACAGAGCATATTTTATTGATCCGGGTTATACATTAATTTTTTTCAGAAACAACAAAGAGGTTTTATACCACTTCAAATCCATATACATTTTTAAATGTTTGCGCCTTATATTAGTAAAAGAAATATGTATATCAAACAAATTGTTCACAATTTACAATAATTTGTTATAAAATATTAAAATATTTGCATTTACCATTCCAAATTAAACATTTTCACGTAAAATAGGCTGTATATGCTATACAGACATTGACACATTTGGCAGAAAAAAAAACCTACGCGCATGCGCGAGGTTCGGCGCCATTTTTCAATCACAATTCACAGCTTTGTTATCAAGTGTGTTTGTTATTTTGTGAGCACGTATGTCTGTCTTTTACTCACAAGTGTGTTGAAAAACGTCGTATGTAACTCGTGAGCGTTGCTAATTACAGTCTCGGCTCATTATTAAGCCCTCGCCTGCGGCTCGGGCTCAAATCACAGCCTCGACTGTAATTAGCAACTTCGCTCACTTGTTACATAATATACTATTAAGTAGTTAATGAATCGATTTCCATTAAACTTATGGGCCACCTCTGACTTATTTTGATATATCAAATGTAACAAGAATCATCAAAATCGATTCATAATTGATCAATTAATCAAGTTACAAACATACACACGATTTGATAACCTCTTCCTTTTGGAAGTCCGTTGAAAAGAACGTGTGCGGCGTCGGACCGTGCTCGCGACGGAATACGGAAAATATTAGAGGTGTTATGTTAGGATCGTATTTTCATTTGCCTGTTAACTATTATAACGCTTTATCAGTATCATGGTGTTCTGACTGCTACTGGGTAACAGTCAAGTAACAGTGAGAGTTTCTGATCTAGTTCGTAAAATGTACTATATTCATTCTATTACATTATAACATAATGAATATCGCGCGCTTTTATGTGCATATCATACCTAACACTATTGCATTTCCTTACAATTTTTATTTAATCGATATCGATTGAATGCTGTCGTTCTGTTAATCCACGAACTTTCCATACAAAACACGAAGTGTATACATTATCGCCAAGCGCTGAGCATCGCTAGAATCTCGGAATGATTGGTAAGTATTGGCAACGTCGCATTTTGCCCAAACGTGAGACGCGCGGGCGGGGCCGCTCGTCATAAGAACACGATGACTGCATGCAACGTCACTCACTGTTACTTGACTGCTATGGAGTAACATGATAAAGAAATGTTCGTATTCACTAGTATAACATTTATGCCGTGTATCTGCTACGTATAATGGTGCGTACAAATTGCTAGTAATGCAAATAGTAATGTAACCTTCAATAAAGTTCCAATGATTTGGACGCCTCCCGAGCCCGAACTGAGGGGCATTAGAGCGCGCTCGTAGCCTGTTCTAAGCTATCCGTACATTTTCTGGTTTTTGATTAACATTTTCTGTTTTTTGCTCGATTTGGACGGGCGTTCGTGCGCCCGTCCTAATTGCTCGAGCACCGCTCGCGAGCACGAATTGCGCCTGTTGAGTGAGACTTGCTCCTGTGTGCGTGACGCTCGTAGCCTGCTCGACGCAATCGACGCTCGACTCAACTTGAAAATGTGTTTTTTTTGCTTGTTAGGATATCGTAACGATTTTGATGTCAAATGAAAGCTCTGGGTATAAAACCAATTTATCCATTTGAATAATGTAAATCAGTTGACTTGTTTAGGAGATAATTTTAGAATTAATTTGTATCGTGAAAATGTACACAATCAGAACATTTAAAGTTTTTGTTTTCTCAACTGTACTTTTATAAATTCTGTGCGCCACGAATATCGCGGTCTTCAGTGTTTTTTTTTTTATGAGTACAACGATTAGCTTTTGCTCTTGACTCCGTACGCGAATAAACATTGTCTATCTAGTATCCAAAGCATACGTCCTTAAGCAAACTTTATTTGGCCTGGATAAAAGATAAATAAAGATAAAGTGGTGTGAATGTTAGAAATATTTAAGTATTTATTTTTAATTTACCTAACCCGACACTCATTGAAGAACCTTTTTAGCAAGTTTCACATCGGTGCATTCAGTGAATAAGTTTTTCATACAAACTAAAAGTCAGATGTTTTCCGTTCCCGTGGGAATTTCGGGTTACTTGCTTTGGTGCACTCCTTTCCCTACATCTCCCTAGGAATGTATGTTTAAGCTTCAGCTCTCTACGCCTAGCAGTTATAGCTGTACGTTGTCTATCAGTCACTTAGGCGAGTTTTAATATAGGTATGTATGATACTGATGAAGCTCCGATAAAAGTTAGAGCACGAATGAAGTCTTCGGACTTTATACCTCATGTGATCCATTCATTTTGTGAAGTGTCGCGGACAGAAGTATTATGAAATGCAGAGCATTAAAAACCAACTTCACAAACATCTTTGAATCCTTGTCAAAACTTTGGCTGAAGTAAAATGTAACCTACGTAGGTATATATTCATACATTCCGCTTTTATTCATATTTTTTTAAGTAGGTGCTGAATCGATTTCTATTGAATTTCTTTGGGCCACCTCTGACTTATTGTAATCTATCAAATGAAACAAGAATCATCTAAATCAATTCATAATTGACAAATTAATCAGGTAACATTTTGATAACCTTTTACCATTTGATTTAGTAACCTCTTCCTTTTGGAAGTCGGTTGAAAAAAACGTGTGCGGCGACGAACCGTGCCGGCGACGAAATACGGAAAAAATCTTACTCAGGATGCTCGTATTGAATGCTCAGTTCGTGCGAAATACACGTCCAAATACAGCGAGCGCTGGATATTACATTACTAGTTCCATTACACCAATATGTACCCTCCTTAACTGAATATATTAGTCACACCTCTAGAAAATGTCTTTCTCAGGACGCCCGTATTGAATGCTCAGTTCGTGCGCAATACACGTCCAAATACAGCGAGCGCTGGCATCGAGCGCTGGATGTTAGGTACAGTCTGCAACAGAACCACCCAGTCTCCCGCACACATGCAATGCGTATGGATATTGTATGTGTGCGGGAGACTGGGTGGTATACATAATTCTGTTGCAGACTGTACATTACTATTTCCATTACAGCAATCTGTACGCATCATAATAATTTCATTTGGCAGCGTTGATTAGATTTTAGTGTTATAAATAAATCAATTTTTATCAACTTCAATTTCATCAATTTCAGATATTCACACAACACTATGCAGCCCAGTTCCTCGAAGAATTTGTGTTATGGGTACTAAACAGATATAAAACTTAAAAACAATATACAAATTTTTTTATACAAAATAAATTGAAATATACATAATATAATCCTTGACTTGACGCCTTATATCTGTGTTCATCACAAAAAATAACTAACGTCACCGGGATTCGAACCCAGTACCTCTGGCATTGAAGGCAATTTGTGCTACCAATACAACAGCCGGTTATCAAATTATGAACGTAATAGAGATGTCCCAAGATTGTATGGAGCCTTGGCTAGGACTAAGTATGTACACCAAACGAAATTATAGCCATAAACGTGAAGAACAGTTTTTAAACTTTTGTTATTTTTTCTGCCGTCATTTTGAACTGTCATTATTCAATTGTCAGCCCGCGAATTTTCAATTTGATATCTTGTTTAAATAAAATTTTACGAACAATATAAATACGTGTGTAGAACAAATTTTCACTAATGGAGAAATTTGAACAACGTGCTGTGATTAAATATTTTTTAAAAAAAGATTAACACCAAAGGAGATCCATGATGACATGCAAACAACATTAGGGGAATCTGCCCCGTCTTATACCACTGTGAAAAAATGGGTTGCAGAATTTAAACGTGGACGAGAGAACATCGAAGAAGACCCTCGCTCCGGCAGGCCAATGACGTCTATGACCGAAGAAAACATCAATAAAGTGTGTGATCTCATATTGAAAGACCGTAGATTGACTACCAGAGAAATTGCAGACACTATAGGCATCTCATATGAACGAACGCAAAACATCATTGTCCATGAACTCGGCTTTTCTAAGGTTTCGGCTAGGTGGGTCCCCAGATTGCTTTCAGTAGAGCAAAAGCGAATTCGACTCACGATTTCTCGCGACTGTTTGGAGATGTTCGAGGCTGATCCACAAGGTTTTCTTGACAGATTTGTGACAATGGATGAAACTTGGGTTCACCACTTACCCCAGAATCAAAACAACAATCCAAAAAATGGAAAAAATCAGGTGAACTAACTCCGAAAAAAGCAAAGGCAATTCTGTCGGCTGGCAAGGTGATGGCATCGGTTTTTTGGGATGCTAAGGGTGTCATTATGGTGGACTACCTTCCAAAAGGCGAAACAATAAACTCTGCGTACTATAGCACCCTTCTGCGCCGTTTACGTGAAGAAATTAAACAGGAACGCCCAGGAATACTGAGAAAAAAAGTGTTGTTTCACCAGGACAACGCCCGAGTCCACACGTCTGTCGCAAATTCGTGATTGTGGTTTCGAATTGTTGCCACATCCAACTTATTCGAAGCCGCTGTTAACCTGTATTTTGAAGACCTTGAGGAATCTTTTTTTAAAACAGGTATGGAAGCTCTGGAAAGCAGATGGAAGAAGTGCATAGAGCTAAATGGAGATTACGTCGAAAAATAAAAATATTTTTGTATGTACTTTATTCTGTTTTCTTGACTAGGCCGCGAACTTTTCAATCCACCCTCGTACTACAGAATTACTTTGTATTTTGGTTCAAACAAAATATAAACAGTATTACCTACCTATTGCACCACAAAAAAACATGACGGATAGTAATATGAAAATAACGTACGTAATATGGATTTGTTTATATTTTTGAACCACAGAAGTATTTGGTATATTGCATTATTAGTATTTTTTTTTTGAGAAAGAGTACTTAATATTCTCTCAATTTTTTGAGATGTTGTACAGGTTGGCTGGGACATCTCTTTTGTGTCTACATCATAAACGAAATATGCAAAGTAAAAATATTCATATCTTTCATTGCTACCTTCTACATGAGTCGTCCACTATGACGACTTTCAGTTTCGTAAATGTTTGCAAAATGTACATATCAACGGCCGATGAGTCACTGACATCACTGTGCGTTGCGTAGTCAAGAAGCTACGTGCGTTGATAAATATAACCAATCACATTCTCTTCATTTTCAAAGAAAACAAAGGTCGTGTGTCGCTTTTCACAGATATTTTGTTTGGGGTTACTTTGCTATGCTTTTTTCGTTCACTGGTGATTCATTATTCCTTGAGTATTGCTTGTGAATAACGCCGCCTGTATTAAAGTCTTGGAACTTTTTCGGCCCGATGATTGTTTCCGTGATGTAGACGCGCTTGACCGGACAGGTCCGTTTGTGCGAACCAAATGCACTCCCACTCTTCTCTATTTCGAAATTCCTGCAAAAGTTATGTATACAAGTCACTGACCTCTATATTTGCCACTGGACTGGCTGTTCCGTAAGTTTGACAGCTATTTTTTTGTGCCTATTTGAAGCGCCACTAGCGAGTAGCACTAGCGAGTAGAGAATTTTGACGTATATTGCAAGTGGCCGCCAGAGAAGTGCTTGCTTATTGTTAAGTGATTTTATATTTTTTAAATATGAATTCGAATTTTATGTTGTTATTGATATAAGCATTATATAAAAGTTATCAAGAACGAGGACATGTGTATATTGTAAGCGACTAGTTTTAGTACCACGGACACTCGCTACGTCCGACAGCGCCAAAATGGCGATTATCAAACGGGCACAAAAGCACTTTGACAGCCGCCAGTCCAGTGGTAAATATAGAGGTCAGTGATACAAGTTCATAGTATATTTGTAAATGTCGGTAGGTGGCGTAATTAGATATAAGTACAGCTACGTATACAGGTTTTAAAATTTAGATCGGCCATTAGTGGAAACTCTAACACGACTAATAAGACATAAGAAGATCTGTTCTACGGAACCTTGTCAATTTTAGTGATAAGCAAACCTGCTTATCACTGAATAGCGAGTACCAACACAGTTTGGAATTGAACCTGGGGCCTTGCTCCCGACGCGATCGAGAATCAAATCAACTCGATCTCAAGGATTTTCGCACTCCCGAAACCGATACTAGCGCCGACTCGAGCGGTGGCTCAAATTGTACCATAGATTTGGTCATTTGTTACAAGCTATAAACAGTCATATTCGATCCTGATTAGTTACAATTTGAGCCACAGCTCGATTTGGCGCTAGTATCGGTTTCGAAATGCTTGAGATCGAGTTGATTTGATTCTCGATCGCGTCGGGAGTAAGGCCCCTGGACGTTTAAAAATAAAATATTAGGTACATTATTTCTATTTAAATTTCTAAAATGGTTCTGGTAGGCAATATTTTTTGGGGAAATACTTTACTTGTTTGAATCTAAAAACTTTTTAAGATGAGCCACATTTCATGTCATCACGCAATTTATTACAAATATATGTTTTTTCTTTTAATAAAATTTTCGTCATTCTTTTAATACTTATGAGTTTCCATCGTGATCATTTCACAAATCCAATACGTTTGGATTATAAGAAAAATAGGTATAATATACAAGTTCAATATCATCTTATATCTGAAAAGCTGAAAAGTGTGCTTGGTTGAACGCGCTAATCTCTGTAACATGTCACAAATTATGTTCAAAAATTTCCATGGGATTAGAAGTTACGCGATTAAATTAGATTAAATTAGAAGCCAGTGTTAGTTATTTTATTATTTTCGGAAATCTTATAGCAGACGCCTCTTAGATCGTATTGTTTTTTGATCATATTTTATTTTCTTTACGCCGTGTAAACTCAATATACAGGGGGTGATGTAATGAATGGTTATATGTTACCTACGAGTAAAGGGTATTATGCCAGTTCAGAAAGACAAATTCTAATGTTCAGAAAAAGTCCCTCCGTCTCCGAAATTTTCGACATGTTCCAAATTTAAAAAATATTTCACCCTTCGCCCTTTTTTTTAGTGCCAAGACTACAAATAAAGATTTCTTTGTATCTGTGTTGTGGGTAGTAGGTACAGCTGAATAGATGTGCTATCGAGTGTATAGCGTTATTTTATGATAGTTTACACTTATTGTTTTTAAACTAACGTTTCACACAAAGTTAAAAAATGCGGAACAAGGAGTTGCGTATTTTTATAATAGTTTTTCGCAGATTCGCTTTCGTGAGCACATCTATTTAAAAGAACGTACTTCCCAAAGGATACATACAAAAAATTTGTTCATTTTTAGTTTTGACGGGTTTAGTTGTGTTTAGTTGTGGAAGGTCTGGATTTTTTTTATTTCGAATATTTATTTATTTTTCGGAAGATTTACAGACACATAATAATATTATACAAATATATGAGTATTCCATAGCCATTTAAAAATCTCCAGCTTTGAAAATTAAGAAAATTAAAATAATCGAAAATTAAATACTTAAGTATTATTTTTTCCTGAACCGGCTTACTGCCCTCTACCCGAAGTAGTTACCATATTATCCATTAATTACGACACACCCATGTATATTTTAAGAAATGTAAAAGCCTAAAAGTAAGTATTTAAATTATGTTTGTTTGCGATCCTCAGCGTCTTACTTAAGTGTGGGTGCTAGCATAGTGAAGCCGATTTTATTACTACGCTGTAGATAGAACCTTATATTTCATCATACACGCCAAAAAACGTAGCCTGTACAAAACTCATTTAAATTAAATTCAATGCAGATAGGTGCAAGCATCAACATTAAACTTATTACAGCATATCGCTTACATCGAAATCAAATTATTGTAATAAAATTATGGCTCGATTGCCATTAACTTGAATCGCAGTTTAGTGGCAATTATCGAATGGTAATAGTATCGAAATCGCAAATAAACGATTAGTACTAAAAAGTGCTGCAATAAAATTACAATCAATAAATGTTAAATGGCTATAAAGTCGAATAAGCTTTCGAATGCATGTTTTGGTTTGGTTTTCGCAAAAACTTTGAGCAGATAATTGATGCAGTTCCTTACTATAAGTAGGTGCGTAATTGTAGCAAACAAAAAACAGCCACTTAGGGTGTACGACACAATTATCAACACTTTAAGAATTAGTCCTAACTAGTCCGTTATTTCACATTAAAAAATCTTTTTCATCGGATATGGCTAGTGTTAAAGATTCATGATTGACATCAGTAAGATGATTAAAAAAATATATATATATATATAATTATTCAATTGTTTTAGATAGGTAAGAGTAAAAACGACAATCTCCCCATTTATCACCATTCTCACCACCAATTATTAGCACAAATTGAGCCAATTATCAGCACAAAAACTTCCAATGAACCTAGAATAAGTATTCAGTTCAGGCTAAAAAAGCCATGCAAGAATCTACAAGGCGCTGATCTAACAGGTCAGCTGGCAAAAATTTCTATTAGAAATAAGCTGTTCCTTTGTACATTGTTTAGCCTTTAAGATAAACTGTATTTTATACCACTGTGTGTACATGAATATTTAAATAATTAAATATTGTCTAACGAAAAAAAGGGAGTATTATGTGCTAATTTTTCAATTAATTCAGGGAGTATTAGCACGGTATTTTTTTTTTATAAAATATGGATGGGACGTTTGTCTACCATGACACCTGATGTTAAGTGACCATGAAGACTAAGGTGGTACACGTCCATCCACGAGAAACCTATTCACTCGACGCTTAAAAGTACTAGGACTATACTGGTCAGGGAAAATAGACGCAGGCAGTTCATTCCAAACCTTGGCGACCCGTATCAAAAAGGAACTGTCAAAGCGCTTAGTTCGACTTTTCGGAATATCAACCACATACGGATGGAAGTTCTGTCTGCGTCTCGTAGTCCGATGGTAAAAGGGTGAGGGTTCAATTTGCTCAAACAGAGCACTCGCGCACTCACCAAAATGTATCCTGTAGTACACGGTTAAACAAGCAACCTTACGACGATGCTCTAGGGTCTGCAGTTTTTTGGTCGTAAGGTCGTCATTGTTAATTAGATTACGGGCTCTTCGGTCAACTGAGTCCAGCGCTTCTAGTTGATATTTGGCTGAACTATCCCAAAGATGACTGCAGTACTCCATGCATGATCGCACTTGAGATGTATATAAATTAAGAAGCTGTGCAGGGCTGAAGTACCGCCGTACCTTCGAGATGATTCACAACTTTTTCGAAGCTACTTGAGCCATGGACACAATTTGTTGACCGAAGTTTAAACTGGATGTTATAGTTACGCCTAAAAGCCCTAGATGGTCAGTGATGGGGACAGATACATTTTGGAAAGTGGGCGTTAATGTGAAGGTGCTCTTTTTTGCGGAGAATAGACGTTGAATTTGACCAAATTCGACTCACCCCAATCGGATACTTTCCGTAAGGTCAAATCAACGCGCTCAATCATTGACTTTCTTAAACTCTTGATTTCACGGGGGCTTACTCGCGCATTGGATACGTGTCTCTCTACAACAGTGCTGTCATCAGCATAACTAGTAATGCCCGGTGTTAAAAGGTCATTAATGTGCAGCAAGAATAATGTTGCAGAGAGAATAGATCCCTGAGGTACCCCGGCAGTAATTGCCATTTGGTCGGAGGAAAAGCCATCTAAGACTACTCGAATTGACCGTTCCCTCAGAAAATCAGATATCCAGCCGCAGAGCCCAATCGGTATGCCATAAGCTGGAAGCTTACTTAAGAGACCATCATGCCAGACCCTGTCAAAGGCCTTGGAAATGTCTAAGGATACAGCTATTGCTTCACCATGACCCTCCAAGGCCTCGCTTCATAAGTGAGTGGCATACACGAGAAGATCGCCGGTCGAGCGCCCGTTGCGGAAACCATATTGGCTATCGCTTAGGAGCTCGTTGGTCTCGAGGTATGCCAGGAGTCGATTGTTCAATACACGTTCCATGACTTTGCAAAGTATGGAGGTGATTGAAATTGGTCGATAGTTGACAGGATCGGCACGGCTTCCCTTCTTTGGTACTGGCTGTACGTTAGCAAGCTTCCAGGACTTGGGAACCTTACCGGATTCCAATGAAAGTCGATAAAGTCGCGTCAAAACGGGAGACAACTCGGCTGCGCAGCGTTTTAAGACTACTGCAAGAATACCGTCTGAACCACTAGCTTTGTTCTCGTCTAGGTGCAGCAAGCATTTAAGAACCTCCTTTTGGCGAATGTGAACGGTACCCATTGTAGGTCCGAACTGAGGTAATTGGGGTGGGATTTTTCCTTGGCAATCTAGAAGAGAATTTTCCGCGAAGATACTAGCAATTAAGTCTGCTTTCTCCTTAGCAGTGTGGGCCAGAGAACCATCGGGTTTCCTGAGTGGTGGCAGCGACGGGCGGCAAAAATTCGTTTCGACCGACTTGGCAAGGGACCAGAAAGCTTTACTTCCCGAAGGGTATGCTGCTATTCTGTCTCCGATACGGCCTATGTGGGCAAAACGAGCTCTTTTGATTACCTTTTTGCAGGACTTGGCGGCAGCATTGTATCTTTTCTTAAGTTCATGCGAATCCAGGGCTTTGTTTCTGCGAGCATTTGCCCAGGCTTTGTATGCTTCCCGCTTTCGCTTTTCAGCGGCAAGGCAAGCAGTTTTAAACAATGGGCAAGGTTTGGTTTCAAGGGATAGATCAGCGTGGGGAATGAAGTACTCCATTGCTTGAACTATCACACTTGAGACAGCATCAGCGCAGCACGATGGATCGGTTGAAGTAAAACAGGTTTGCCGCCACGGATAAGATGCGAAGAAATGTCGCATTTCATTCCAATCTGCTGACTTGTAACGCCATACTCGCCTGGAGCCTTTAGGGCGGGTGTCAGGTGGCGAGTACAGCAATACAGATTTCACCATACAGTGATCGGATGTCCCTAAAGGTGCAGTGACGGACACCGAGTATCTGTCAGGATCGGTTGTCAACAGAAGGTCCAAGCAATACGCAGTGTGGCCAGCAACGTCGGGGATGCGCGTAGGCTCGTTTACAAGCTGTGAGAGACCATAAGTCAGCGAAAACTTAAAGGCTTCTCTTCCAGCATGGTCAGTGTCCTGAAACGGGTATAACCACTGCCCGTGGTGAGCATTAAAATCCCCCAGGAACACCAACTGCGCTGTAGGAAAACGTTGCTGAATCTTATCTGCTGTATTGCCAAGGTATTCCATGAGCCTCGTTGTCTCCCGATCTCCGCTATGTGAACGATAGATACCGGCGTAAACCACTTGGTCTAGGCCGGTATCTATGTGAACCCACATGACTGAAAGGTCCAGCACTTCCAAGTAACGGAGACGCTGACAACAGATCGCGTCACTGGCATACATGCACACCCCGGCGTGCGGGCAGAAAACTGACTCCAGGATATAGCCTGGGTAACCAAGGTATGCCGAATCTGACGGATCGCAGATCTGCGTCTCCGTCAGAAAGAGTATGTGGGGTCTCTCCATCTCAAGATGGTGGTGGACATCGTTTAGATTGGAGTGCACTCCTCGGATGTTACAGAAGTGCACTTTGAGGGAGAGGAAGTGCAACCGCTGTTGAACCGTACTCTTTTTGGAACCTTTCATTGTGAATTGTGGAGTGAATAGGGAGGAGAATAGAAGTTGAGTGAAGCGCTGCAAATGGAAACCAAGCAACTAGTAGAGAACAACGCACCATTGGGGAACTCGCCTGGAGACTGCGGGGACGCCCGAACCCCCCCGAAGTCGCCATCGGGTCCTCTCCAACCGGTCGCCAACCGGCACGATGGAGCTTCCCGGGATTTTTCTCGAGGTGGCGGGGCAGCCTTTTGCATGTGGCTGGCATGCTACTTGGGCCCCCTACTACCTGCGGTCGGCCAGCGGTGCACCGTGCTTCGGATCCCGCTACCCTCCAAAACGAGTTACCCGGTGAGCTATTATCCTACGAGTTGAAAACTGTTCTCCGATGCAGCACGATTACTCAGACCTATCCTCCTCAATGGCTACACTAGACATCATGCCGGAACGCAACTAGGTTACTTGGCGGCATGGTTTTGTCTAGTGGGTGGTGACAAGCCACGGCCGAAGCCTACCACCAGATTTTACTGCTCGTTTAGCACCACCCAGGGACCATGTACAAGGCATCGAGGGCTAAACCTTGCGGACGCGAGCAGTTTTCAGTCCCCAAAAAGGGAGTATTCAGGGAGTAAGAGGATACGGTAATTTAAGTCTTTTCATCGATCCAACTGTCAACCTCACCTGGTGACGGCGGTGATCAACTTGTTTTTGCTGATGATACAATGACTATATTTTATTCCATTCTTGTTTAAATACTCTGGTCCCAGTTTGTCATGTTCGTGTTGTGCATCCATAGCTCAATGCACCTACTTTGTAAGCAGTTTGGTTGTGGCATGACATTGGCTCTCACAATTAGCTGTCTTGTGTTTGTTTTTTTTTTCATGTCATGATCAATTTGTACTGTATGTACCTATTTGTATTAATTCGTATAACCCTAACTGAAAAAGAGTGCCAAGAGTTTTTTTCCGCCGGCTTTTTTTGTCTCTTGGTCTACAGTAATATCTTATTCAATAACTATCAACACTTTGTTTAAAGCCAAAGTACAAAATTGTGACGTCATTAAGCGGCCATTCAATGGTCTTATGATGAAAAAAAAATTTCATTTCATTTTCATTTCATTTAATTTTGTCATAGTGCTCCTTGATAGCTAACGGACGAGGCTCTGGCGACCGAGTCAGGCAACACGCGTCACACGCGCGTATTTAACTGAGTTTTGATACCGGGCGACTGAATTAAAAAAAAAACCCGCACAGCGACCTCTATTCCACAAAGGGACTAACTGGATATCTTTTTTTTATTTTAGACGTTTAGCCAAATAGTAAGAATGATATTCCATTGACACGACTGTACAAGCACACTTATGGAATTATACCAGCAACGCTATGTTCCGCGTCCGAGCGCGCATACCGTATGCGCGTTGCAGGCGTAATGCAGTGTTGGCACTAAAACGACTGGCACAGACGGCAACGGAAAACAACTGTATCTTATATCCCATGAGAGTTGTTAAGATGAAAATGCAAGTCATGTAGGGCGCAGGGTGGAAATATCCCGGCCATGGAGGCGTAGGCAACCAAGTGCCTCATGGAAAATATGCTACTAGAAGAAGCGCTAGAAGAAGCGTCAACCTCCGTAACAACTTTGTTTTGGTATACGGAACGTAAGAGGTTTCCTAACAGATGGGGAACTATCCATCCTGGAAAATGAACTTGACCGATGCAACATCACCGTAGCTGGACTAAGCGACTCGCTTACTAGCGATAAGGCCACCTATTGTGTTTTATTTTTTAATGTTCTTAATTTTTTACTATGTATGTACAATGAAGAGTAAATAAATAAATAAGCGAGAAACATTGGAAAAACAGTGGCTATTTTGACACCGAAACACATATCATATACTTTTCCGGAAATGCCACCAGCAGCTATGCTGATGTGGTACCCTAGTTGATATCAATGAAAATCAGCACTAAACCCCACTTAGCCATGTACCAACAAGCTCAAGTGAGGATAAAGAAGCTGAAAAGTTCTTTAATGAACTTGAGAGCTGTATTTTGGAAATACCTAAGCGTCAGCTCCTTATTATCATCGAAGACTTCAACTCGAAAGTAGGAGACACAACTAACACCGGTCTTCGTGACGTACGGAATCGGTAAATATTAGTAATTAAAGAGGGAAAACACCGATTGAGTGTGCCGCCGAGAACCCGACAATTATGATCACATCATTTAAACATCATACACGACGTTTCTACACCTGGACAACGCCTAACGGTAATTATCGGAATCAGATTGACTAAGTATATTCTAATAAGAACTAGACGGAGAAGCTCAATTAGGACAATAGGGTACATACTTTACCTGGAGCCGACTGTCACTCAGCTCACCAGTTACTGATAAGGAAGTTGCGACTGAAACTGCAAAACTCAAGGCCAGCTAATAACAGGAAGGCTAAACGTGCGTGACAGCACTGGATATCAATGGACATAGCGGAGAAACGGTGCAGCACGAAAGTCCGCAGAACAACAACGCAGCAGCTGAATTCAGTAAGTGATTCGATACAGGCAGCTTGTTCAAGAGATTGCAACAGCTATTTGGATAAAGAACACTCGGATAAACATCTAACTAAAGATCTTCATGATAAAGTGCGACTTCTGACAAGACAGTTCAAACTTAAGGCTATGATTGTGGAGGGCAGTCACAAAAATGAATAACATCGTAAAAGTCAGGAAAGACTTCTGCTAAGACCTTCCATAATTATAACCGTGCAACCGTTGAAGACGATATAACTAAGCGGAAACCACCTATCTTACGAGACGTGCGTGCTGCTATTAGACATCTAAAATGCAACAAAACCGTTGGAATTGCTGAAATACCCATCGAACTATTTAAAGCAATGGGAGATTCAGGATTTGACATCCTACATATAATCTGCTACGGAGTGTGGGAGGGTGCTGGTCAAGGGATTGGTCAAATTCTCTTTTCATGACCCTGGACAAAAAAGGGTCAACAAAGAAGTGCAATAACTACAGACTTATTCCCTTTATTTCACACCCTAGTAAGGTATTTCTTCAGATTCTTAACACGAGACTCCAATCGTACCTGTCACCTCAAATATATCAAGAGGAATCTGACTTCATGAAAGGCACAAGTACGCGAAAACAAATCCTAGCACTGCGCCAGATCGTAGAGAAAGCCAGATAATTTAACAAACTACTCTAATTTTGTTTTGTCGATTTTCGAAAACCCTTCTACACTGTTTAATGGGATAAACTTTGGAAAGTACTAAAAGACATAAGGGAATACCAAAAATCTTATAGGCAGTACCAAATCTGTTCGAAGGGATTTCGATAACTTCAAAACCGAATCTGGGGTCTAACAGACATATATTCTACCACCTCTGCTATTTAACACTGCTAGAGGTGTATGCTGAGGATCCCTTGGACTAACTTCCGAACGAACAACTCTATCCTTAAGGAATTCAAGATCAAGGAACGTCTGTCTTCGACTGTTCATTTACTTATATTAATGTTTTTTGACCACATATCAGGGAAAGAGTAAGAGGTCTAGAGGCCGGTCGCTAACGCGATGGACAGACCTAACCAAATTTTCAACGTAAACTACTATGATAGAATGTTCTCGCAATACAGCAAACCGAAAAAAATGGAGAGTCATAGCCGGTTCTTCTCAATCTTACACTCTTGACAGAGTTGTCGTCTATGTTTAGTCAATCGTTTCGGCTTGAACAGATAAGTCGACATAGATCCGTTAAGGGCGTGTAGTAACCATCTTTTCTAACTGATTTTACAATGACACACCCTACCCCAAACTAGCCCTTTTCGAGATAAACAACTTTTTTTTATAAAATTTGCCGATTTTTTGCCATGCAAAGGCACCAAAGGTTGACACTATTAGGAAAGTTAAGTTCTTTACATTCAATTTTATGAAAACCGTTTAATGTTTTTAAATAGAAATGTATTTTATATGTTCTTATACTTTTAAAATCTTCATGTAGGAACATAAATTGAGTCTCTTCACAATAAAAATAATTTTTTATAAACAAAAACAAACACCCCAAGGGTTCATAGGGGGGAGAAAATAAATCACCACCTAGGGCACCAATAGTTGACATCAATCAAGCAAATAATCTAGCAAGTAATAATTGGAATGGCTTTATAATCATAAATTTTAATCAAGAACAAACAATAATCTATTCGAATAAATTATTCTTGTTTTAGAAGACGTTTTTTTTTTCAACAAATGTTAACATTGAACCTTAAATGTAATAATAAATAACATACAATAACGCAAAAAATATGAAAAAAAAAACATACCTACATGACAATATAATATCATGAAATATTATTTCTAATAATCACTCAATAGTCTAAAGTAATACTTAAGTACATTCAATTCAAAAAAAGAAGTACATTCAAATTCTAATTAAAAATGTCCAAAAATTCACCTTAAAAGAATTAGGCACAATCTTAAGAAATGGCGTTATATACTGTCACTTTAACCGGATCGAATTTGTATGTTTGTTTTATCGAATATTGCAAGACAAAAGAAAGGGAAATCAAGTTATACAGGATACTTAGTGTTATAAAATGTCATATTAGTATTTCATATTATCAAGGTATATTTTCTTTAAATAAAGATTAAAACAGAAGGTATACCTACTTTCTTTTCATACTTCAAATAAAGGATGGCAGCATTGGTGCCGTGTCCACATTTGGTGCCTTTTCCTTAAATGTAATATTTAGATTTTTTAAATATTTTTTACATGCAGATTAAGATGCTCTATGATCTTAGTAATCCAAAATTATTCTACTTAAGATTACTAAATACATACTAAATCCTGAAAGATTAAAAGTTCAAATAATCAGAAATATTTTTTACAGTTTATTTTATTTTTTAGAATATCTAAAAAAGTTATTATGGCAGACGTTCGGCAGGCGTGCTTAAAAATATCTAAGTTTTGTCAGCTACCTAGGTAACAAGGTATAACAATCTAGGCTTTAATTTAAATTCACAGGAAAAATCTTAGTTTCATAAGCGATAGTGGGCGTAAAAACAATTACACTTATATTAAAGAAACGAAAGCTACAACGAAGATTTAATTATTTGAACTTTTAATCGCCCAGAACTATGTATTTAGTGATCTTACGTCGAATTTTAGTTACTAAGAACATAGAACATCTTAATATGAATGTAAAAAATAAATAATAATAATCAAAATACGCACCAATATCAAAACATGGCATATAAGGGCAAAAATCTGCAAGTTTTATTAAAAAAAATTAAAAGTCCATTATCTCGAAAACGGTTAGTTTTGGGGTAGGGTGTTTCATAGTGGAAACAGAAAAGACGGCTACTACTTACACGCCTTTAAAGGATCTTGGTCAACTTAACCAGCAACCCTATATACCTATACAAGGTGGGCCAAAAGAAATCAGCCTATTGAAAAATGCTCTCATTTTTGCAAATGGGCGCCAATGTCAAATCTGTTTTGATAAAATAAATAAAAATAAAATCCCCAGACAATCACACTAACTTTACTATATGGCCCCGAAGTATGCACAGCTTGTGTTATGGGATACCATGTAGAGAACTAGGGGGGAACCTAGAATATAAATACATAAATAGATTCAACACCCAGACACGGAACATATTTTTTTTATTGTTCCGTGCGGGAATCGAATCCCCAACCACTGGCGTCTGGGGCAGACAGGTTTACCCCATCGCCAAAGTGGTCGTCCCCTGTTTACTTGAACAAGCCCAAGACTCTGGAAGCCTTCAAGGACAACATTCAACACGAGTGCGGGAATCTGTCGCCCAAAGTTCTCGCCTAAGTGATGAAAATTGCCATAAAACGAGCCAAAAACATTCTAAAGGTTGAAATAAACATAATCAAAAACAGAATCGAAGTTTTTAATTTAGAATAAAAGGAGAAAGCCAAACAACATCGGATGACTTCTTTTGGCTCACCTTGTAGATAGAAGATAGATAGGAAGAACCGGAGCAAATAGTGTTGTAAATTTAAGCCTTGAGCCTTGAGCCTCGAGCCTCGAGCCTTAACCTTGAAGCTTTAAAGGCTCAACCTTTAAGGCTTGCAATTTTAAATGCTTAGAGCCTTAAAGGCTTGTAGCTTTAAATACTTAGAGCCTTAAAGGCTTGTAGCTTTAAAGGCTTAGAGCCTCAAAGGCTTGTAGTTTTAAAGGCTTAGAGCGTTAAAGCCTTAAAGGCTTGTAGCTTTGAAGGCTCGGAGCATTCAAGGCTCACATTTTAATGCTATTGAAGCCCTATGAAATTAATATTTTTTACCATTGTAATGTACGTATTGTGCCATGCACGCTTGCCACCTCACTTGTTGTTAATTAGCTGTAAAACACGGTTTAAATTTTACGTCATTTGCGTGGAACTAACTAGATAAATAAATAAATCTGACAATCACACCACATTACCTAGCCCAAATTCAGTATAAGTTACTTGTGCTATGGATACTAGATCCTTAACCGACGAATGAAGTTAAGAAATATATATTAAACACTATAGATTTTTTTTTAGATAAATATTGAAAATAATCTTTAAATAAACATACATACACATCCATGACTCGAAAGAAAATATTATAAAATATCCGCCCCTGCCAGGATGCGAACCCGGGACCTCTGGCGTTAGAGGCAAGTGGTGTCACCGCTCCACCAACGGTTGCAGTAATAAAAAATAATAATGCATTAATTAAGCTCAGAAATTACCTGCGGTTAAAAAGTATAAATTTTGTAGTACCTACTAATTAATTTCTATTTACATTACATTACCCGATTGCCTTCTAGTTGAGGGTAGTTTCGATAATTTCGTTTAGGTTCTTCATTTGTGACGGAACTACCAACCTATTAACTCGAACAGAATAAATCACTCAGTTATTTCGATTTTTAATTCAGTCAGTTAGCTATCGCTAATAAACTTTATCATTATCAAAATAAGTTAGTAATATAGTGGATGTGTAGTGCAGGTCACTGTCTCACTGTTGTTATTGTTGTGTGTGCCCTTCAATTCGGTTATCAGTAAAAATGAATCAGAATGAGTCTGAATCATCAATTGAAATAGTGGAGCAGGAGCAAGTTATTAGCTCAGAACTGGATGATAATAATAGTACTCCAAGGATATCATTTTTATCTACCAGTTCGGTATCATTCGGAGAAAGCGAAGTTGATAATGCAGAGCCAGGGGTATCATCTAAGAAGCAACGTTTAAGTTGGAAGTGGTCACACTACAAAACTGTTGGTAATAACATGATGTGCAAAGGGTGCAGCAAGTTGTTTTCTTTGAAGACATCTCAGGGTATTTTGAAAAAACACTACTCAAACCACAAAAAAGACACATCTGTAACAACTTCCTTACAACATGTCGAATCTTCTCATGTGTTGTCGACTGGTGAGAATGTAGACGAGTATCTCATCAAATTCATTATAAACGGGCAACATTCTTTCAGAATAGTTGAAGAGAAGAGTTTTCAAGATTTCGTTTATTCTTTGAATCGGTATTATACAATACCAAGCCGATTTTTGTTGATGTCGAAAATTCAAACAATGTATCAAAACGAAAAGTTAAAGATTAAAAATATTATATGCAGCTCTAAATCTAAAATTTCACTCACTTTTGATTTTTGGACATCTGTCACTAATAAACCATATATGGTCATAACAGCTCATTATGTATCGAAAGCTTTTCAAATGAATTCCTTTATTTTGGACTTTGACATCCTACCATACCCACACAAATCTGAACAGATTTCACAGAAAGTTCTAACAGTCATCCAAGAATATGGACTAAATAATAAATTATTGTCAGTTACCACAGATAACGAAGCCACAAATATGAAGTGTTTGAAGAATTTGACCCTTTTTCATGAAGAATTCAAGGATGTCACACATTTGAGATGTTTTGCTCACGTTTTAAATCTGGTTGTTAAAAAAGGTCTTTCTAGCAATAACGTAAAAGGTCTTGTTTCAAAGGTTCACAATCTGGTCTTCTTAATAACAACTGCACCAAAAAAAAAACAAATGTTTGAAGAATCATGCAAAGCAGTCAATATTCCATTTCTCAATCTACTAAAAGTGTTAGCGCCATCTATGGATTTTCGTTAGAACTAAGTTAAATTGATTTAGTTAGTCGATGGGGCTTGCTTTTGTTTCTCCGCAATACCTAGGTTGTCACCACCGCGCCCTCTACCGAAGGGTTGAGAGGCAGTGCGTTCACGCATCCCGCTACAACTGGACGTGTGATTGATTGACCGCGCGCGCTCCAAGTTGCATGACCACCCTGGTTGTGCCTTGTAAAATTGCTGTTGTGAAGTTATTGTTTGGTGATAAACTCTATAGACTAGCACCGTCTGCGTCCCTCCCTGGGGAGTTAGTGTTAAGTTCACGTCTCACGGTCCTGTGGGCCGTACGAAGCAAGAAGCGCGGGAGCAGCAGCCCACAGCTGAACGCGCAGTTGGAAGACCAGCCTGAGGTACGTGGAGTTTACCTAAGTTAGCCCCTGTCGAAGTCTTATTTTATTGTTACCACCTGCCGCATATACAGTCCACTTTTCGGGGACACGGTCGGCGGCCGTTTATAGGGTTCAGGAGAATCGCGTCTCCATAGTTTGTGGTCCTTCTCGCAGGATCTATAGTTTGACCTTCCGCGCCTAGTTATTGCAGTACCTAGTAATACCTAGTAATACCTATACCATTGCAGTGTTGTTTAGAAATAGTTACTATTCCTATTGATTTCCCGCGTTCTTATTGGGTTTGCCTATAAGTACTTGGTTTAGTTAACAAAACCGCTTTGCTTTAAGTTTGAAATACGTATATACGCACATTTGGACGTACGTACATACGTAATTGAAGTATATCCGCGATAGTTGTATGAGTGTTATTTGTTGAAACCGCATTTTTAATTAGTTTATAGTGAAATTAATCGTTTTTTCTAGATTCTTTTTTTTCATTCTCGTTGAGGGTAGTTTCGTGCGCCGCCGTGGCGCAGCGCGCTTGTTTGCAAAGTAGGACTTTGTACTTGCGCATCGTATACTTACGCTTTGTTAAGATTGAATTTGGGGAATATTGTTACTGAGATAGGTTTATATCAGTTTGTTAAAATAAGTTTAAAATGACTGAACGAACTAAAGGTTACGTAGTTGACGCCGAGTTAACTATTCTAGAAAGTAAACGTAATGCGATTTTTGAACATTTGCAAGAAATTTATGATTCGCTAAATACTATTGAAAGTAGTGATCAAATTGCAAAGAATAGATTTTTGAGCTCGGTATCTAATATTGACCGCTTAAGAACCGATTATATTGAAATATTAGATAGTTATAACCGACGTTTACTTTCTGTGAAACCCGAAGCTACACCTAGTTATAAATGTATGATCGCGTTCGAGCAGTTGTATAGCCGTGTGAAGAGCTGCAAGGTGCAGCTGTCCGCGAGCTCCGCACCGCCGCAGCACGAGCAGCCGCCGCTGAAGGGCCGGCCCTCGTTACCTCCCATAGATTTAATGTCATTTGACGGTGATATTCGATCATGGCCGTTGTTTTACGCAAGTTTTAAGTCGACTATTCATGACAATCCGTCGCTTACCGATTCAGAAAGATTGTACTATTTATTAGGTAAAATCGGTAGTAAGGCTCAATCGGTTTGTGCTGGAATAACACCTAGTGCAGATAATTATTCGCTTATTTTGCAGGCGTTAATTGATAAGTATGAAGATAAGCGTATGTTGGCTTCGACTTATTTAAATCAATTGTTTGACTTTAAACCGCTAACTTGTGCTTCCGCAAACAATTTCGATTTGTTTCTTGATAGATTCGTAACTTCCGTCCGCGCTTTAAATAACTTGAAATTAAAAGATTTGTCTAATTATATTTTGTTGCATATCGCTTTAAAGAAAATAGATAGTTCGACTGTTCGTTCGTTTGAGATGAATGTTAGTTCGACGGAGATACCGACGTTTGAATGCTTTGTTGATTTTATTGTAAGTCAATCTAAGATTTTACAACGCTCTTCGTCTGCGGTTCCTACAAGGAACATAGAAAGTATTAAGCCGCGCGCTAATAACCCGCCTCCGAAGTTACACACATTTGTTAATATTGTAGATTCTAAGAAATGCTTGTGTAATTCGACCATTCATTCTCATTTGTATAAGTGTCCCGCTTTTAATAAACTATCCCCCGATACTCGTTTTATATCCGCGAAGCAGTTAGGTGCATGTTTTAATTGTTTAAGTTTAAAACATTATTCTGTAAATTGTAATTCGAATAGTTTTTGTAATATTTGTAAACGCAAACACCATAGCTCGCTTCACTTTGAAAAGTTACCCCGACGAGAATCGAACCTGGGCCATGTAACTACCACGCCGAGTTCCGCCGAGTCATCGGGCTCGGTATCTACTAGTGAGAAGGAGACAGCTAGCGATGCTCGATCACGCGCGACCACCGCGGGTCAGCGCGCTGATGTATCGTTGTGTACGACGTCGCTTGCCGCTTCCGACTCGCATCCCGCGCCTACGCATCGCTCCGCAACCGTTGAAGGCCAGCAATGTATCGCAAACTCGACGGTTTTACTTGCAACGGCGCAAGTAATAGTTTTCGATAGTGTAGGTCGTGAACATTTGGTTAGATGTTTACTTGATAGTGCATCTCAGAGTAATTTTGTTACGTCTGAGTGTTTGGACCGTTTAGGTATGAGACCGAACGATATACCGCGCATCGTAGTTAAAGGAATAGGTGGCTCCGAGCAAGTTATAAGGGGTTCCGCGAATTTTAGAATTCATTCACGGTTTGAACGGAACGTGAATTTTGATTTGACCGCTTTGATAGTAGACCGCATTACGGACAGCTTGCCGAGTGTGTCGGTGGACGTGGCGTCGCTGGGCCTACCGGAGGGCTTGCCGCTGGCGGACGCCACGCTGGGCGCGCCCGGCGCGGTGGACGCGCTGCTGGGCGCGGCGCTGCTGCCGCGGCTGCTGCGCGCGCGCCGCCCGCTGCCCGGCGCCGGCGCCGGTAGTGACGTCGTGGCTGTCGACACCGCGCTTGGTTACGTGTTGCTGGGCAACGCGCCCACGCACCCCGCGCGTACAATATCCGCCTCCGTGTGCACTTGCCGCGATACTTGTACGAACGCGTCCACCTGCTGTTGTGCTGTAACGCAGGTGCCGCCTATAGATCAGCTCGTTAGTAAATTTTGGGAGCTAGAGGAGCTCCCGACCCCGCGTCCTCAGCACCCCGACGATGTCGAGTGTGAGGAGTTTTACCGCGCTACCACTATCCGCGACGCTGAGAGTGGTAGATATATTGTGTCATTGCCATTTCGCGAATCGGTGAATAAGTTAGGTAGGTCTTTAGAGACCGCGCGTAGGCGCTTCCTATGTTTAGAGAGGAAGCTGGAGGCTAATTCGAAACTTCGGGTAGCTTACGACCAGGTGATACGCGATCACCTGCGTCAAGGTCACCTATTGCCCGCGCCCGCTGACGGCAACGTAGACGCGCCGATGTACGTCATCCCGCACCACGGAGTCGTCCGCGAGGATAAAGTCACCACCAAGTTGCGCATCGTCTTAGATGCTAGTTGTAGGTCTAGCTCGGGAGTATCGTTGAACGACATACTTCATAGCGGACCCAACTTACAGGGTGATCTTTTTAGAATTATTTTGAAGTTTAGGTTACACGCTGTAGCATTGACTGCAGATTGTAAGCAGATGTTTTCCCAAATTTTAGTCAGGAAAGAGGACCGTCGATATCAACGAATCTTATACCGGTTTAGTCCAGACGAGCCACTTATGCTGTATGAGTTCAGCAGAGTTTGTTTTGGTTTGAAATCGAGTCCATATCACGCACTGCGCACAGTTGCGCAGCTGGTGAGCGAGGCTGGCCAGCGCTGGCCGCGCGCGCGCGCCGCGCTGCAGGCGCCCTCGCTGTTCATGGATGACGTGGCGCTCTCACTGCCTGCAGAAGGAGAGGCCACCGCAACTGCTGCTGAGCTAATACAGTTATTTGCGAGCGCAAAGTTTGATTTGATCAAGTGGAATAGCAATTCGACGGTCGTTTTAAATAGTTTACCCGCGTCTCACGTACTTCGCCGCGAAGTTGAGTTTGATAGGTCGGATCAGCATAAGGTTTTAGGTTTGCAGTGGTCTACCGAGGATGACACCTTCCGATTTAAGGTGTCTTCCCCGCAAGAAAGGTGCACGAAACGTTCGATATTGTCCACCGTAGCCCGCCTCTGGGATTTGATGGGATTCGTAGCCCCCACAATCCTATTTGCTAAATTGTTAATAAAACAACTGTGGCAGTTGAAGCTCGATTGGGATGACGAACCTCCCCCTCATGTCATAAGACGATGGCACCAATTCTGTTCGGAATTACCATCTCTAAATGAACTTAGGATTCCGCGACATTTAGGTGTAGGTTCTAGTAGTGTTGTCACTCTTCTCGGGTTCGCTGACGCAAGTGAGCATGCATATGGTGGTGTAGTGTACCTGCATGTCTCGAATAATATTGAAAACGTTGTACGCTTGGTATGCGCTAAATCGAAAGTCGCGCCAATGAAGCCTTTATCTATCGCACGTTTGGAGTTGTGTGCGGCAGTCCTGTTGTCGCAACTACTTCGCACTGTCGCAGATACATATGTTGACCATGTTCCAAGTTTGAAAATTTACGCTTTTACAGATTCAAAGGTTACATTGTACTGGATAAAGAGCTCTCCGCACCGCTGGCAAACGTTCGTAGCGAACCGCGTAGTTAAGCTGACCGACAACATACCCGCGAAAGATTTCTTCCACGTTTCAGGTGCAGACAATCCCGCTGATTGTTTGTCTCGTGGCTTGACCCCCGCTAAGTTGATTTCGCACCCACTGTGGTATCACGGGCCACCTTGGGCCTCGTTGGATCCTTCACAGTGGCCGCTTACGGATATCGAATCCATTCCAACTGATGTACCCGAAGGCAAGGTGCTCGCGCACTCGGTTACGTCAGCCGCGAACCGCGAAGAGAGTGTGATACTTGCGCTAGCTAACCGCTGCTCATCGTGGAGCAAGTTGCTGCGAAGTTTAGTTATTGTATACCGCGTTTTAAAGATTTTACCGCGTCGAGAGAATTTTTGTGTAACCGCGTCAGATTTAGAGTTTGTTGAGAGGAAGTTGCTTATGACTTTGCAAATGAAACATTTCAGTTATGATTTAATTAAAAATTGTTCACCCGCGTTAATAAAACTTAGACCGTTTTTGGATAACGGATTGATTCGCGTTGGAGGTCGACTGTCAAATTCAGGTTTAGATTTTAATAATAGACACCCCATTGTTTTACCTCGTATAGGTCACGTAATCGAATTACTTGTTGATTATTATCATAAGAAGTACTTACATGCCGGTCCTGAATTAGTTATAAGTTTGTTGCGACAGAGATATTGGATCTTGTCCGCAAGGCGCATAATTAGACAACGCATTCATAAATGCAACGTTTGCTTTAGAAGAAAACCGCGTCCATCTTTTCCGCTGATGGCCGATCTGCCGGACACTAGGGTTCGCCAGGTAGTTAAGGCATTCACGCATACAGGTTGCGATTACGCAGGTCCAATTTCTTATACACCGATCAGGCGCCGAGGTGCTAAGGCTCTTAAAGCATACATTTGTGTTTTTACCTGTTTGACGACTCGCGCGGTGCACATCGAGTGTGCGACGGATCTCAGCACAGTGAGCTTCCTGGCTGCACTGAAAAGGTTCTTATCGCGCCGAGGTCCGGTTAAGGTCCTATATACGGACAATGGTACGAATTTCGTAGGTGCCAGTTCGTACCTAAAGGATTTGTATAAGTTTTTAAATAATGACTTTCCCCCGCGCTTAGAAGAAAGCTTGTCAGAAAGTAGAATAGAGTGGAAGTTTATTCCACCCGCTTCCCCACATTTCGGAGGATGTTGGGAAAGCATGGTTAAAATTATTAAAAATCATTTGTTTAAGGTCATAGGTCAGCAACTATTGTCATATGAAGAACTCATTACGGTACTCGCACAAATTGAGTGTCTTCTTAACTCGCGCCCTCTCACAGTTATGAGTTCGGATCCAGCTGAACCTACCGCGTTGACTCCGAGTCATTTTTTGCACACCGCGCCGTTGTGCTCTTTTCCCGCGGCTGAAGTAGACTCCGTTAGTGTACTTCAACGTTATAAATTGTTAGATAAAATAGTGCAGTCTTTCTGGAAGCGATGGAGACTTGAGTATTTGCACGCGCTTCAAACCAGAGAGAAGTGGAACACGACCGCTGCGCCTGTAGCTCTTGGCACGGTCGTATTGATTATAGTGGATACCGCGCCACCTCTCGCCTGGCCGCTAGGAGTAGTGGAGCAGCTCCATCCCTCCAAGGACGGTACTGTTCGCGTCGTTACAGTTCGCACCGCGAAAGGAAAATTTTTGCGTCCGGTTGTACGGTTGTGTCCGTTGCCGAACCAATAGAATTGTATTAAGTAGATGTTAAAGTACATATTAGGTATAAGTTTTTGTAGTTTACCGCGTAGAATTAAGTTTATCGTAGTTAAATAACTGCAGTATCTAGATACTTTATATTTTCATTAGTATTAGCCCGCAGTATCTAGATTCTTTATATTGTAATTAGTATGTAGGTAACCGCCGCAATATTTAGGTAAAGTTTGTTCTAGATCGAGACATCTAGGTAGGTTTTAATGGCAACCCATTAAGGCCGGGGGAAATGTTAGCGCCATCTATGGATTTTCGTTAGAACTAAGTTAAATTGATTTAGTTAGTCGATGGGGCTTGCTTTTGTTTCTCCGCAATACCTAGGTTGTCACCACCGCGCCCTCTACCGAAGGGTTGAGAGGCAGTGCGTTCACGCATCCCGCTACAACTGGACGTGTGATTGATTGACCGCGCGCGCTCCAAGTTGCATGACCACCCTGGTTGTGCCTTGTAAAATTGCTGTTGTGAAGTTATTGTTTGGTGATAAACTCTATAGACTAGCACCGTCTGCGTCCCTCCCTGGGGAGTTAGTGTTAAGTTCACGTCTCACGGTCCTGTGGGCCGTACGAAGCAAGAAGCGCGGGAGCAGCAGCCCACAGCTGAACGCGCAGTTGGAAGACCAGCCTGAGGTACGTGGAGTTTACCTAAGTTAGCCCCTGTCGAAGTCTTATTTTATTGTTACCACCTGCCGCATATACAGTCCACTTTTCGGGGACACGGTCGGCGGCCGTTTATAGGGTTCAGGAGAATCGCGTCTCCAAAAAGACATGCCAGTTAGGTGGAATTCTACGTTCTTAATGTTAGAGAGAGCTTCTAAAATGAAAACGGTGTTAGATTATTTTTGTTATCATTACATCGAGTTTTCTGATCACGCTATAACTACTTCCGATTGCAACGAGATCAGCATTTTGATTGATTTCTTACAGCCGTTTCATGAAGCTACAGTAATTTTATCGAAACAAAAATATCCAAGTATTTATTATGTGAGACCAATATTAGATGTACTAAAACAACACATTTCTGCAGAAAAAAGTCAACTTTTAATTGATTGTGCAAACAAAATGTCGGAAAAATTGGATGAATACTACCCACTTCTCAATTCGAAACTTGCTCAGATGGCCGTAATTTTAGACCCTCGCTTAAACAACAACTATTTTACTAAGAGATATGAAACTGTTCCATTGGAGTATTTAAAAGAAATGTACGAATCAAAATATCTGTGTAATGAAGTTTTGTCTACTGAAACTGCAAGAAACGAATCTTCTACCGTTGAGTGTCATACTCGAAAAAGTTTGTTTGCTTCTATATATGATGAGACTGAGAGAGTAACTGAAATATCAAATGAAATTAATGTATATATCAATATGCCTATTGAAAGTAAAGAAACAGATGTGTTATTATGGTGGCGCCAAAAGAAAACAACTTTTCCAAATCTATCCAATATGGTTCTTGATATACTCTCTATACCTGCAACCAGTGTGCCAAGTGAACAAGCATTCTCTCGATCAGGAAACACCATCACAAAAAAAAGAAATCGGCTTGGAAACAAAACGATACAAGCGTCCATCTGCTTATCCTCATGGCTTAATATAGACTAAATTAATAATGTGTTCATTAATAAAAGTTTATTCCTTATAAAATATCGTTTTATTTCCTTCTTTTAATTTTTCTTTTAGATCTATTCGGTGGTTCAATTTGAGACTTTGCTTTTTTATGTTAAAATCTTAGAAGTATGTTAAAATCTTGATAAAGTTATTATATTAGAAGCTTAAGCTTGTAAGCTTATTAATACAACAAATACTTTAAGGCTGAAGCTTTGAAGTATTGAAAGCCTTTAAGGCTTTAGCCTACAAAGCTTTAAAGCCTGTAAGGCTAAAGCCCCGAAGCTGTAAACCTTTCAAAGCTGAAGCCTTAAAGCCTTAGGAGCCTTAAAGGCTGAAGCCTCAAAGCCTTAGAAGCCTTTAAGGTTAAAGCCTCGAAGCCTTAAAGCTTTCAAAGCTAAAGCCTTAAAGCCTTAAAAGCCTTTAAGGCTTAGCCTTATACAACACTAGGAGCAAAAGACTGCGATTAAATTTTTCTACACAAAAAAATATAAGTTTTTGAAGATATCAAAATGGCAGACAAGCTGCAATCACGTTTTGAAAGTCAATATGTATGCCTTTCGACTTCTAGCCACGCGAAAAGGAACTCTCGATGGGAATAGTGAATTCCCATTTCACCAACAGCAGGTGAAACAGTATACCTAGCATTAATATGGAGGTAGCTACCTACTATAACGTAAGTCTGCGGCGTACGGGCTTTCAGTCTAAAGGATATAAAATCCTCAGTTCTAAATTATTATTTCATCTTGCACACCTTTGTTTATTGCGACTGGGTAGTTCTTTTAGGTTCCTACATTGAAAGTTTTAGGATCTAGTTTTTTGGGCATACCCTTTTTAACCGCATTCAAGGCTTTTATTAGATTTTCGTTGAAGTATTTTTTTCTTTCATTTGGTTTATTTACTATCTTTGGTTTCATATTTAAAAAAAACTGAAGAGGAAAGATGATGAAATGCAAGAAGAACCAAATTATCGACATGCTTTTATCCATTTTTCAGCACTATGCTAAGACATGAATTACGAAGTTAAATACTATTTTCACTAAAAAAAATGAATTCTATGCATCAATAAACACAGTATATAGTAAAAAGTATTCAATTAGTATTTACGTAGGTACTATTTTCCATTTATTGGCGCCAGTGCTGATAAATCATTAAGAATTCGTGCGTGAAACATTAGAACCATTTATCAGCACCATACGCACAATATATCACCATAACTTCAATTACCTACTTACTAATAAAATATTAAATGCAAACACGTGAACAACATTCGATAACAAGGAACACGTAAAAACAGGTCAATATCAGCACACCAAAACAATTATTAACAAAATTTTCAACACTTTGAATTCGGAAAGTAAGGTGATGGTAGGATGATGGTAGGATTACAAAAACATCAAGTTACTTATTTTTTAGAAAGGTAACAAAAATTTGTTAGTAAATTTATTCTGAAACCTCTCTATGAGTACTAGTCTGTTTTCAAAGGTCGGAAGGACGAGAGGCCCGACATCCTCGAGGAAGACGTCGGGTCGCCTGGAAATCCGTCAGTTTCCTAATCTGTGCTGCTGTTGAATGAGGCGGCAAAGATGATGAAATTTATTCTGTCATCACACCACGTCACCTTTAAATAAATAAAATCCCCAAATCTACGAACTGCATGGCCCTAAAGTAAGCATAGCTTGTAATATGGGATACCATGTAGGAACTAGGATAAATACATAAATAAACATCCAGTCACGTTGTAGTTGTAGCCAGGCTTAGGCTGGGTCTCATTCTAGATGGTCGCTGAGACTATGGTGCTTATCAAGGCGGTGGCCACTCTTTCGAGACTGTTGCGCAACGCTGATTGGCCAGGTTCCCCGTGCCTCAAGCTTTCACTTACCATAGTGGGGATGCTGGCCCTGTATAGAGAGCCTATATGGGAGGGTGACCTCACCCGCAATAATAGAACCCTGCTGTGGAACTGCAACGGAACCTGCACTTCGCCCGCGTATGGGATCTTGGAAACCATCGCGATTCCTGTCTTCAGTGAGTGAGTACAAAGTAGGTGTTAGGCTCTCACCTTCCGTTTTGTGCAGGTATTAACTGGACATGAGTTTCAGTCAATACCTGCTAAGCGTCCTTTGGAGTTAGAAGACGGCCAAATGTCACACTTTGGGGCAGCTGACGACACAGCGGAGCAAACCCCATTGGTTGTTCACCGTGATGTCGGCACCGCCAGGAGCTGGCATTTGTCGTCGGAGGACCTCTCCTTCACCGACAACATAACGTTGCAAAAGTAGGTGGCAGAGCATTGCCGCAACGATGAAGCTTCACCTAGTTTGAGTTCTACCTTCTATCATGGTATCTTACCCAAGATAGAACTCAAACTCAAAAACTTATTTATTACGTAAGTACATAAACACACCTGAAATAGTCTAATTATTTACAAATTGAACTGAATCTACCACCACTTCAGAAAGTCGATCTGCAGAGAAGAAGTGGCAAGAAACTCAACGAGATTTCTGTGGCATCCACGCCGCGACTTCTATAGAAGTTTTTCAATGTACCTACTTTGATAAAATACATTTACAATACATAAAACATTTGTTTCTTTTGTAATTTTGTAGGATGGGCACAAATTAAGCCCTATTTTTTTTAATACAAAGACGCCTCATATATTTTCATGTCCCGTACGCCAGTCATATCATTCATTACAATTCTTTGTTAACTTTGCCTTGTTCCATCCCAATATCATTGATTGTACTATACATTCCAGTCATTAAATAACGGATTACAAATTGTTTTTTTTTTAAGTCAGTGTACGAACTTTATTAAAATGAATTAAGTTCACTGAGTATTTTCGATACCACAACACCCATCTCTACGTAATGGCAAAATGTTAATGCCTGCAGCGCCACGAAGTCTTCAATGCAAGTCAACCAGTGACGTCGTAAGCGCACAGATGTCAAGGGCATTGGGTCATACTGATGGGCGTGACAATTTTGCACACTTCTGTTTCTTTCACGATTTGAATACGTAGGTAATAAACAAACAGTACAAAATGAGTGATAGTAAATCTGATACTGATGAGTTATTACGGATTTTACAAGGTGTGGAACTTTTTACTCTTTACACTAAGTAGGTATACATATTTATAAACATGTATAATTAATTATGAATACTTATTTTCTTTACAAAAATTTTTCGTGAAACAAATTGCCAACATGTCAAAATTCTTTATAATTTATAAATTTCAAAAACAAATAAAATTTTTCCCATATACTTTTATTTTATCGATATGACGTCCTTTTTTCGTACTATTTAATCAGTTATGCATATATACGTTGGCGTACAGCGAGACTTCGCGAAATGATAGCTTGGCTCGAAAAGGTTAAAAATATACTCTAGGTAACAGCCAGAGAATTCCATCTACTTACCTACATCAAGATATCTTATAGTAGTCCTTTTCAGACAACTTATTTTAGCGTTTCCTTAAATCTATCGAAGGGTAAGTAAATCTTAAATATCTTTTGAAACTTTATTATAAAAGCGTACGTAAATGATACCCATGTTAGTGACTGTCATATCCGGCTAGTTTATACTATTTATTTATGTACTATTTATGTGACATAAACATTAGTAACATAAGCTTTTGTTTGTACTTTTACTTTTTTCAATAAACAAATTATTATTATACTCGTTTCTAAGGTCAATCGATGTTAGAATGGGTAAGTCGACATCGATCGGTAGCTTTCACTAAACAAAAAAATCCCGGTTGTCGTCGATCAATTGGTGTGGTAACACCATAATATTAACCTAATCTTCTTATCTGCCAATATGTAACAATTATTAAAATATTTATATTTTAAATAAAACACTAGTATTAGTCCATTTTATTTTTATTCTCACTATAGTTTCTCAAAACCCAACATTTAATTAACGTTAATATAATTTGAAAGAAGCAATTTGTACAAAAATGCACATAGATAATGGGCCCGATTACACATTGAATTCTCTTATTTTTAGTGTTTCTTAATGCCGTGAAGAAATAAAAGAAAGAGAAAGAGAAAAAAGTAGTTTTTGTACGACGCTGTTACGTTTCATTTAAAAATAAGAAAATGCAATGTTGAATACGGCATAATATCTCGCAGTAAAAATAAAGTCATTTCGTAAAAGTTACAAAGACATGGAATAACAAAGCTTCCTAAAAAACATTGCTAAATAAATAAATCATAATATATTTAACATAAATTAAAATAATGTAAAATTACCACTGTATACCTAAATTAAGTAAAGCTGGCGCCTTCAACACATTTACACATTGCTCTTGTATGTTGTCTGATTTTCTGTTGAATAAGCGCGTGGCGTGACGTCATGAAAAGTCTGACCGTCTCTCTCGCGCGCGGCTTATCTTACGAGTGTGAAGGGGAAGATATTGTTTTACTTTTTCTACTGTTTACAAAAACAGAGTGTTTGTCAATTATGAAAATATAAACAAAGCCTAATTGCGGTCTAAATTAGTTTGAAGATCGATCGCACCTGCATAATATAAATGTAAGATTAAAGCAATGATCATAATAAATTATAACTAGTAACACATATGTTTCATTGTATTTATCTACAACGCGCCCGTCTTACTAAATTTCTAACTCTAGTCAACACTTAAATTAGAGTCGCATTTTGAATCAAAATCATTTATTTTTGAACATACTGTATAGCGAAATTGTATATATGTGAGTACTGTGAAGGCACCAGCTTTAGTTAACAAAGCAATAACATGGAACAAGGCTACTACACCTACATACTACAATATGTTAAAAATTACAATGCATTACGTAAAACTGTCTATAGGCACGATATTTTTGGTGTTCACTCTACTTACCTATTTATTTAATTATCTATTAATATGAAAATTTGTAACAGTTCCAATACTATCTATTGTTATAAAAGTTTTCAAAAATGTTAACCTGATTGCTATCTATAGGTACAACAAAAAGGAATGAAATTTAAATAGATGGTTTCTTTGAGCACGGTAAATTTGCAGCTTATTTAAAGGTAGAAAGGAAGCAAGAGACGTTCTAGAATGCTAGCACTTCATCGCAGAAGTAATATTTGGCAGTTGAGTTTATTTTGGTAGCTAGGCGGACATCGGAAATCCTACATTAATAAAAGTAGTATGAAAAATACTATACTATAATTACTCAATGGCTGAACTCTAATATCAAAACCAATGTACCGAACGAGACTTTAGTGCGAGTTCGATATATCGCCATCAAATTACAAACTGAAAACAGATATTGCAAATTAATAAACTGTGTCAATATCATCATCACAACTCAGCAGTGCGATCACAGAACTTTATCGAATCGTTTGTTAACGAATGTTCGTATAGTATGGAGACGGTTTTTAAGAAAAAATTGAAATCTATCCATTGCCGCACGGCCAGTTTAAATAAATGTGTGCCTTGTTAATTTTGAATGTCAATAAACATGTTGTACTCATAAATATCTGTAAAATAAAAAATTACAATGTTACTCAAAACTTGCAACCGACTCCATACTATACGAGCATTCGTAAACATTCGTTAATATACGATTCGATAAAGTTCTGTGATCGCACTGCAGTGTAGTGAGCCACAACAGAGCTCCTCTGGGTGACGAGAGGATAATCTAAAGCACAATATTTTTTCGTAAGCTCTTTTTTTGACCAAAGGGGTCTGTTAGGAATTTATAATACCCTTAACAAAATAGTCTTAACGGCGTACGTAAAGCACATTAAAAAGAAAACATTTCCTTGCAGTCGTATAACTGAGAGTAAAATCAGATATACGGAATTTTTAATGTAAGTATTGCAACTCCCGTTTTCAATCTTTTTGGTTTTTAGTATATCTCTTTTCTTTCCAATTCCTATTTCCAAATTTTCTGTAATTAATGAGAGGTTTTCTGACAGCTCATTAAAAAAACAAAACTGTACAAAATTGGTACAAAAGGCTTCGATAGATGGCGCTTTACAAAAGGCGAAGGCGAAGAATTTATTCCACACTGCGTTTTTAAAAGTAAAATAAATTTATTCACGTCTTTATGAGAAATTGAACGTATAAATAGCCATATATGGTAGATACCACTTACCTACATTATAGTATATAGACTTAACGCCTTCGGCTTTTGAAAAGTGCCATCTATAGAGGTTTTTTGAACTAATTTTTATGAGCTGTCAGAAAACTCCCCATTGGTACCTATTAATTCCTATTTCCGAAAACCTCATTTTTAAATTCCTAACAATTCGTAAAAGCGAGCCCAAAATGTAGGGAGCAAAACATCTCTTCCTTAGATGACACATCAATATTGATTGAGATGTCTGAACACTTAGGTTTTCGGCATCTTCATAATTTTATCTACAGAATTGAATTATACCTAAATAGCCTGTTTGAACACAAATCATTTAAATTACAATCTTTTAACAACTACTTTATTTACCCTTTCGTATGCTCAAAAATGGGAAAATTCTGGAAAAAGTTGGGTTGCAAAGTTTTCACAAAGTATCTTATTCTCTTCGCAGCACAAATGTTTTCAATTTGAAAGCAACTCATAAACATTAAAACTATGAATAGACAATAAGTTGATTGTATAATATATGCTATAAATATCAGCTGTTATGCGGAGTGTCTTGTAAAACTGTACTTTTGTCTAATCATATAATATGGCACAATTCTGTACTCAAATAATTTACAAAATGTTTAAACCCTGACACTGCACGCATCATAATTTTTAAACAATCATAATTTTTTTAACAACATTTATCACTCATTTATTAACAAACTTCATTATTGAAGTTTTTTAATAAATGTTAAATATGTTTTTTAATCTATCAAATGTACATCATGAAATATAATAATATTATTAACCGTCGTAAAAATAGAGTAAAGTATACGTTATAACTGTTTCACTATGACTGCAATTGAGCAATAAAGCGGAATACCCAAACAACATAATCTAGTATTTACTCGCCACGAACTGACATATAATAAAATTATAAAATATCTAATTAATTATAACCAAAAACTATTAACTGCACTATATTCTACCTATATCATTCGCTAGATTAAAGAATACTATACCAACTTGGTTTACTGTAAAAAAGGCACTTTCTTTGTAACTAGCCAAAACAGCATATAACAAACTGGAGCACAGACTATTCATCATCATACTTGATATTGCACTCAAAATGATAATTACAAAATGGAAGCCATAAGGTTATTGCTTGGGAAAGCTTTCTATTATATGCAAAGATAAATCAAGCACGTCATATAAAGTTATCTAGAAAGTTTGAGCTTGTTATTACTGTAAATTATGCCTCGAATTTATACACACATATCTTTAAGTCTAACAATTTAAGGTTTTTGATAGAAAATCTTCCGTTTTAGGTACCCATGTAAATAAAAATATGAGGTAAAATATACATATACATATGTGTTTCTTAATCTTACGCATTATACCGCAGCAACTTTATTAACCCTATATAACTTTAAAGTTAAATAATTCATTGTATATTTATTATTCTTATTTTTCCCTTAGTCTATTCATTAACCGTAATACAAAAGTATGTAGGTAAAGTCCATTTCTGTCTTTATAATTAATAAATTTAGTAAACAATGTTTCCTTTTATCTAAATAATAGTGTACAAAATCAACATCTTTGAATTCAGTTTTACATAATGTTTTATTATTATTTTGCTATCAATCTTATTTTAAATAACTCACATGTTATAATAACATAACAACCTTGTTTACTAAAAAGATCAACTATGAACAAACGAACTATAAATAACTTACTGTATGATTTGTTCAAGTTGTAAAACACAATAGTATTTTAACTACTCATAAACTGTTTTTCTACAAGTTAACTATCCCCACATCGAAACAATAAGGTATTTATGATTTTGATTACATTTGGTCCCATCCTAAAGATCTTTCAACGGCCATTTTCCACTGTTTGTACCTCATGTCTCTATCATCATCACTTATACTTGGTTGGTAGCCGGTTCCTCCAGGAATTGATATACTACATATTTTTGAGCTATCCACACCCCAGTAAGCCACCATTGCAGCGCCTAAAGCAGTACTTTCTGTAAAGCCAGCCCTTACGACATTGATCCCGATTAAATCAGATTGCATTTGCATTAACAGAGTGTTGGCGGTCATTCCACCATCAACCTGTAACAAAAATATCTTTGTTTGAATACATTTCATAGTTGGTCAACAAAAGTTTTGTTATAAATAAGTATCAAAAGGACACGCACCATACAATATAAACTTGGGTGACGTTGAAATGATATAAGATAATTAAATATGATAATTTTCATTCCATTATGACTATCATTTTAGGTGCACGTGTTATAAAATAAAGCTTTTATTTTCAATACGTTATAGTTTAATTTTTGAAATACTTGGAGCAATTCTGTGCGATGCTTTCAAAAAGTATTTTATTAATTTTTTCCCTATTTAATGACATTTTAAGTAGGTTTACGGATTTTAAATATCTCCGAGCTTGGTGCCTCAATGAGGGCGCAATGCCAGAACTAAGTATAATTCCTCGTACATTCGCTTAGGTAGTAATTTATTATCATAATTAAGTACAATACATTATTATTGATGAGTTTAAAGTGCTAACTGCATGCTAGGTAAATTGACTACAGTCGACTCTCGTTAATTCAAACCTGCGATATTTCGAACCTCTCTATAATTCAAATCTATCACGAGTTCCCTACAAAATCTCTTTATATTTAGAACCAAATTAATACATTTTTATACACTAGGTAATTCGAACGAAAAACTCATTGCTATATAACAAAACGACGCGTTATTTCGAACTCATAGGTGTCCAACACTTGACAATTCAAACAACACTTGACAATTCAAAGTTGCAGAGAGAAAGAGGCACAAGTTCAAACGTATGTACAGGAGCCTTTGTTTTTGTTATGTTTGTCTGTTTTACACACATTTCTCACGAATGGGTTTGTTTATGTATCATTCAATTACTGTTACTCTTTCGTTGGTATACAGATTAAAAGTTTGTCTTAGTTATGAGCCCTAGAAAGTCTAAATGATTGACGATTGCTGAAAAGAAGAAGGTAATTGGAAAAGTAGAGAAAGGTGAGAAGAAAAGCGATATTAAAAAGACTTTAAGATTTCTATTAGTACCTACTCTCTTAACCATAATAAAATACAAGGAGAAAAGAATAATGCTGCTCAAATCAACACTTAATAATTAGAAGTTTTATTTACTTGCTCTCACAAATTTCAAACCACTTGATATTTCAAACACTCGATAATTCGTAATATTTGAAGAGTCTCTTGAATTTTGAATTAACAAGAGTCGACTGTAAATCTTAATTTTATAGCATTGTAAAGTGACATCTATACTTTTTTGAAAAACTAAGTTATTTAATCCAGCGCCGCCTAGTGATATATTTATGAAACAGTTTTACTAAACTTCTAGTAGGTACAATTTTTCAATATTCGCAATAACGCCATCTATGTTTTAGGACTTTAACTTTCATATACGCCATCTATGCTTGAAGACTTTAACTACTGGGGATTTACTGGGGATCACTAGCTAGGGTAAAGTAGGATAAACAGTTTCCATGCCTGCACTTTACGTTATTCGCATTTTATGTTATTGTTTAAAAGTAAGATTTACATAAGTGTTTATTTTGTATACATCGGAGAAATTAGATTTTGAGCTGGACAAATAAACAAATGCGTACCTATTGTAAAAAATCATTCAAACTTCTAGCATGGTAGGTACTAAAATAAAAATGTTAATTATCATTGCAAAGTACACTCCTATATATCTGATCTGGGGCCAATTTTTGTAGATTCTTTGATAGAAAAAAACAACTTATCCAAAGCTTTCTCGTCAGAATCAATATTTTAATTTCACCGTAGGGTAACTATACCCTGGCCAATAATTCAATGCAGTAAACTGACAGTTCGAAATGTCATTAAGAGGAATAATGATACCAGTAAAAACTTCGGAGTGTAAGTACTGAATGAGAATGATTGAAAATGAATGAGTCTTTGGCATTCGTTTTGCATAAAATTTTAAAGCAATTTATAAATATTGAATTTGAGGTGTGTGCTTGTGCTTTAATCGGTAACAGTAGAAGTAAAATCGACTTAATAACTTTTTTATTTTGAAACTCCTTTTGTCGTTGCAAATGAAATTTCAAGAAGAGTAACCCTTTGCTAACCGGACCGTAATAAAATAAATATTTTGTGAGTGTTTTATTTTTCATACAATACGATATTATTATTAAAAAATAATTACATTCATTTACTCAAACCACATCTCTATTTTTTTTCTTCCCTAAAGTGGGCGCACTGGCACTGTCATTTTACATTGAATTATTTGACATCAAGGGGTGAATTGAGCAATTCTCTATGCATTATGTAGCCTGCTAATGAATCCTGCTTGAACATTTAAGTGCATTTAAACACAATCTAGTGACAGGGTAACCGATGAGGCAGTAGCTTAATTGCTTTATTAACTTAACTTTTATACTTGCTTATGCCTAGATGGTACATTTATTTGTATCCAAAGGTTCAATGCTAAAAGTTTTATGATTGAATTGATACGGATGTAATAAATTTTACATCTCTCATGTTCGGTAAGTAGGTTCTTATTACCTCCAAATGGGGCTTGTAGGTGACTAATTAGCACTCTAGGGTAATAATCTAGCTAGAAAAGCCCTAGGGAGGTAAGTAATTAAAAAAATAACACTTCTTTCTTGCAAAAAGTTCGCGTAGGTACATCTAACCATCATACTGGCAATTATAGACATCATGCATTCAGCCCAATGACCAAAGAGGTCGCTTTGCTATTCAGCCTTGTCTTCGTGTGAGTATTATTAGTCATCTATTTCAAATATCGAACGGCGAAGCTCAATTTCGATCTTGAAAAAATAAATTAAAAGTTCTTTACTTGATTCTTTTTAATGAAAAAAGGCGGGAAAAGAATTTCAAGAGATGATCCGCAACCATCAACTTCTGCTGAGGAAAGCTTCATCCCGTCAGATTTTGTCCATGACCAACAAATATCACAATCTCAAACTATTATCTACATACATTATCTTCTACATACCCAAAAAACACCTGTCCCTATAATCATTTCACTATAAATTTCAACAAACAAAATATTTTATTCTTGTAATGCCGGTTTTTTCTACTTACCTCACAATCGAGATGTAAAGCAGAATAGTTAGCTCGGGTGTAAGCATCAATTGCACCCTCGAACTATAGGCGCACGAGCGCCGCAATATCTCGGGCTGCAATTGATGCCTTACAGCCCTTGGCTACTATAGTTGAATTCTTTTCAAGTGGTTTTTGTGACAGTTCAAAATTGAAAATCACAAAATTAAAATTGTTCGATCTTCCATTCGATGGCTTTGACGTATCGAATCAGTAAAAAAATGTATACAAACTTCCGATTACAAGATGGCCGCTCATATTAATCGATTCAATGTCGATTCAGTAGCGTCCATCACTATCAACTGAACGTTCCGTTTCTTTGAATCTGTCTATTTAAGATAAATATTTTAAAGACATTTACTTAATTTATTTACAGTTAATAATAATAATTACACTTTATTAATAGTTCAATTTATATTTTTAAAATAAACAATTTTACTGACGTAGTTTTTATTTTCTTAACGCGCCAATTTATATTTTATTACTTGTAAATAGTTTGCGGGTAATGGAAAATGAGAACTGTCACGAAAACCATTCGAAAACAATTCAACTATAATCCACTATTAGTATTTCACAAAGATGTCTAATAATTCTAAAATGAATTAAATTAGGTAAAAATTCGCTTAAAATCCAATATAAGTCTTATGAGTGGATTATTAATTAATATGATGTTTTTTTTAGAATAAATTAACTGGACATAACAAATTACATTTTCGAATTACCTAAGCACATATTTATTTAAACACATAAATTACAAAACTACATTCGCCCAGATATTAACAAAATCACAGCTTATGGGGAAGTTCGCAGTGCATAAATTGTTATTGGAAATAAATTCAAGCTGAAAACGATAAATCTACACGAAGTTTCCGTCAAAATAGAAAACATTACGAAACTATAGGTCTACCTGAATCTGATGGCAAAAAAATGTTTGAAAAATAACGATTTTCCTATGGCAACAAAAAAAATGTCATCTGTCAACTGAAATTTCGAGGAATTGTTTTTGGTTGGGCTTCATAGAACGATGGCAGGTCTCCATACAAGAAATTGTCTTATGCAAAATAGATGCAGCCCCTAATAAAAATATTTTTAAAGGCATTAGTTCCAGAGTCTACAAGTGAGTCTATTTTCTTTCGGTCATTTTAGGTTACGCATAAAAACTGCAATAACAAAACAGTACAATAATCAAATCACTTATGTCAGATTAACATTAAATCAAACAAAAACTCAACTAATCAGTTGAAATGCTTTTTATATTTATAAATCTCCAGCTTTAACTAGAGGAAGTAAAACAATGAAAAAACGTAGAAAAATAATTCAAATTGTTTCGTTTTTATGACATCTAAGTACTCCAAAACAATCCAGACAAAATTCTGCCACTGCTCTTTCCTTTAAACGTTTAACTTCAATTTCCCCAGTATTGCTAGCTTCAATTTCTTTTTTCCCTTTTTGCCACTAGAGCCTGGGCGACCTATAGTTACTTGCTGATCATTTTTGTGTCAGTCATGTATAATACATTTAAAAAATATAGTGCGCAAGCTTTATTATCTATGGTTTAGCTATAGTTATTTGCGAATTGCACCAAAGTAGTACCTATAGCATAATTGCTTTGTAAGTCCTACCTTCAGAAAAGACAAGAAGACAACAAATTGTGATATAAGGTTTATAAAAAGCAAACTACGCTTTGCATAGTAATAATACTTAACATAATTTTCGTTTATCATTCAACTGCGTTGCGAATTCAAAAAGCGAGTTGGTATAAATTTGAATGTTTCACTACATGTTGCGTAGAAAAATACATTCGTGAAATCTGCATGGTAATATGAAAACACATTGAAAGTTTTTTAGAGTAGTCCCTCACGGCACGTACTCCCTCTACTCTAAAAAAATGTGGAACATAGCGTCAAATTCAAACGTACTGTAATTTCTAGATTAAATGCTAGTACTAATCTGACAATAATATTACAATAACTAATGAACTTAGAGCTACGAATTAACAGAAATATTGTATTAGATCAGTGTTGATACTTTAATACAAGCTTGAATGTATGCATATTGTTTTACTCCTTCACACTTAACAGATTGACCTAACATTACGCACACAGAGCATAGACTGGAATAACGCGTACGATACCTATATTTATCCAATGCTTCCCTCAGGATATAGGTAGGTCTCGAAGGAATATCGCAACGAGAACCGTTGCGTAATTCCGCGTGAGTTATCTTAAAGGCTATCAATTATGATTTAAATGCAGAAATTAGAGTGAAATCTGAGTAATCTAAACCCTTTTTTGAATAGTTACCTTCAATATTTGTAAAGGAATACCACAATCTTCATTCATAGCATCCAATATATCTCGTACTTGGAAACAAACTGCTTCCAAAGACGCCTTTATAATGTGGTTCGCGTTTGTATCTTCGGTTATTCCACATATAACTCTGAAACATATAAAATTAACAATTATATTTTTATTAAAATAAAAACATGGGATTGTCAACGTTAATTTCTACTGATGCAGTGCAGAGTTTCATTCACATTTTCATTTTAGGATTTCATTTTTCATTAGAAACTAAACCTTCCTCTTTGGTCTTCAAACCCCCTTAAACAAGATACTTCGAGACTAAAGTATTAACTAGCTTAAATAAAATAAAATAAAATATTGCTATAAAACTGATATTCACACAACATTAAGTATCTTTTTTTATTAAGGACTAAGCCCGCGTTTGCCCCCAATCTCACCTGATGTTAAGAGAAAATGAGGTTGAAGATAAAAGCAGGCGGGTATAGGAGAGAACTACCTCTTCATAAAATATTGCCGGAACACATCAACGCCGGAGCGCTAATATTTGGCGGGAAATTTTATGTGAAGGGTGGTCCCTAGCCAGTCGGACCAAATTAAGTTTCTTAAAGATGTTGTGTTATGGATACTAGATAAAGGAAAATAAACTTAAGGAATACATTAGAAAATAATATTATAATAAAATAAATAAATAAAATCCCCAGACAATCACATCAACTACATGGCTCCAAAGTAAGCATAGCTTGTGTTATGGGATACCATGTAGCGAACTAGGGGGGAACCTAGAATATAAATACATAAATAGATAAACACCCAGACACGGAACATTTTTTTTTCTTGTTCCGTGCGGAATCGAACCCGCAATCACTGGCGTCTGAGGCAGACAGGTTTACCCCATCTCCAAAGTGGTCGTCAAATCGTATAAACATAAATGATTTAACACGGATAATACGGTTAATATCTCTGTTCATCGCGCAAATATCCGCCACCGCTGCGATTCGAACCCAGAACCTCTGGCAAAGATGGCAATGCATGCTTACCACTGCAGCAGTCGATAGTCGTGCCTTATTACTGCTCAAAATCGAAGCACATCATTGCATCATTGGACCTAGTCTTAGAATAGGTCCGTCCAATAATGAGTTAAGCCAGTTTGGTATTTGCCTAAGCTCCAATTTTATACAAGTGATTCAAAGAAGATTCTTATGCATGTGCGAAACACAGATTTAGATCAAGTTCTCGGGCTATCTTCGATCGTTGAATACATGAAGTTAGCATCTAAGCGTTACCTACTTTGAAAACGCCCCTCACCACGCGAAAACTTTGTTTTTTAAGTCAGAGTCTTTCACAGCCATGCAATATAGGTTTTTATTGATCGTGATATTGCGATCATGTAAGCATAGCATAGCAATACGGCCTCGACAGATACTAGAACGATCATGATATCTCAACGTGGAATCTAAAACACAGTGAAAACACCGGTGGTGAAAGATATCGAGGGTACCAATGAATTAACCGAATGCATACTGTGTTTCTTGCTTGCCCTACTGTGCTTTCACGCTTTTTAAAATAACGCTAAATAAAAGGAATTATGTAAGTTCGAGACTTACTGGCCTCTTTTCAGCAACGATTGTAAGTAGTAAAAATCCAATGCCACAGTGAACATTAAAGATCCTGAAGGCGTTAGATATAGTTACAGCAAAAAAGGTTTAATAGGTTTTTGTCAGTATTTCAGAGGTTTGTATAAAAAACTGTAATATTCATCGTTTGTTAATGTTGGTGTGTTTATTATATTACCACCCCTAGTTTCAATGTGCTCCATATTTAGGACAATAGTTTGTGAGTCAGTTAGCATAATTAATTACAATTTTATTATAACCAACAACAATTGAACCGGTTTAATATTTATTTACATTATATGTGTGTAATGTAACATAAAAACGATTACTATTAAGTAAGTGTATGTTTAGTTGACCTTTTTGAAAATAGTGACATATCGGATAAAAGTAGCTTTATAGCAAAATTCTAGCTTGAAACAAAATCTCTTTGAGAAGCGACCCTCAAAGTTTACTTTCTTTAAACTGCTAGTTGTTACCTATGGTCATCACGATTGGCTTATTGTCGACGATCGTCGCTAATTAGCTAAGCAACGCACAATGGCAATACCACGGAGGAAATATATAGAGGAGCTGCCCTGTCCAGTTTTTTCTAGGAACTCAAGTGAAGCCTACGCGCGGGGTGCGGGAGGGGTAAGCGGTAGGTAATGGCCAATCATAGCCAAACAGGCGATGGCATTAGTCACCTAGTAGCGAGTAGTAAAAACCGGTTGAAACATAAGGTTAAAATATTCACATGATCATCAAAAAAGTTCAGCTATACTTTACTAGGTGGCTCTAGTTTTTTAACGAAATTTCATGCGTTCCAAATCTTTCAGAAAAAACCGCGAAATAAAAGTATTTCTACTTGACGCTAGATAGCGCAACCTTTTTTCGCAGCATAAAAATCACCTTGTTGACAATCCAAACAAAATTAACTTACCACGAAAATAATTTCATTCGTAATTATTTTTTACAAATTGCTTGTTTTCCAATTATTTGTGTCCAAAATTCCAGATTGTTATTTGTTGCCTAGGTGATTTTTATGCTGCGAAAAAAGGTAAGTAATTTCTTTATAAAAGTATAGAAAACTAAATTTTACACGGAGAAACAATGGAGGATTTAATTTTTTTTTTAATATCTGCGCGTGTGCATACTTCACAGAAGTCAGCGACGAACTGACGCCAGTGTCTCTAGCGAGGAATAGCTTGAACTAAAGGCTGTGACGTCAGGACAACCCAAATTGAAGCTGTGCAACTTTTCTTACAGCAGCTCTACTATGTATCTGCTTTGTGGGCAATACCATCTTTGGCGCTTGAAATGAACATGATCGATGACGTGCTGCCACAGCCGCATTTTAGTTCGATCTTCGATGCATAATATTGGATTCTTTTCAAGCAATAGTTACAATTCCATGTCTTTTCCGTTAATGGACTTAACAAATAAAGAAGTAAATTATTAATTTTACTAATTTTATAAAATATGTTAAAGTTTGGATGGACGACTGAATTTTCGCATAGTGATAGTGATAGTGTACTTACAGTCTACTTTTTATCTCGATATAAAACGCGAAACAGCTAATATAATGTAAAATTAACGAACCCTCTTGCATCTTGTCGCCAATACGGTGCATATAATCCACTGAAGGCAGGAACAAAGACCACACTACCATTTTCTGTGGCTTTTTCAGCTAATTCTTTAGAGTCTTTTGCAGTCTCTATTAAACCTATATTATCCTTGAGCCACCCTAAAGCTGCCCCTGCTATTCCAACCTGAAATATTGGGTAAATTATTTACAGTAAATTGAACTTTCATAAAATATTTTATTTACATTTTAGATATGAACTAATTTGCTATAAGTATATTTACTAGGTAAATATACTTATACAAACTAGGTAATAAAATAGTCAGCCAAGCAATGTTAAGGCTGATAAAGCAGATAAATACTTCAATTAAATTATATAAAAGCATATATGCTTGAAGATTAAATAGATGCAATTATGTAATTTTAAATACCAAAAGTTATGTCTATATGGAGTATGCATCTAATTGTTAATTGCTTTGGTAACTGCATATTCTTATCATTATGAAATTGTTACTCACCGACCCTTCCAAAGCATAGTATGGCGGATTATTACTGCCCAACTGATAAGCTACAGTAGTTAAAAGGCCCCTACTAGAATTGACACGAATGTCACCTGTGTTGTATAACACAAAACAGCCTGTCCCATATGTAGCTTTCGCTTCTCCTTGTTGAAGACACATTTGACCAACCAAAGCTGCTTGTTGGTCACCGAGACATCCCGATATAGGTATATTTATAAGTGGACCATCTGCTATGTATCCATAAATCTATAATATCAATAACAAGTTACTTTAATACTTATCTTTACAATATAAACTAAAGAAACGGTTCAATAAGAATATTATGATCTTTAGAGCATTTACTTCAAAATGAACACTGTTTTCATAAAAGCATGCAATGTATAAATAAAAAAATTTACAGTATATTTTTACAAATTATTTCTATTAAGTACTTAGATTATTACTTCTGAACTGGATCTTATCTCTGGTAGCACTGATTTAGGTACTTCAAAAAACTTTAGTAGTAAAGGGTCCCATCGCAAATTTTCAATGTTCATGAGCATAGTCCTTGAGGCGTTGGTAACATCAGTGACATGTTTTCCGCCATTTGGGCCACCTGCAATGTTAATATTTCTCTTCAATATTTTTGTTGGTTATTTTTGTATAAATTTTACAAATAATACCTTATAAATTAACCAAATTGACACAAAAACTATGTGGTATATAGGCTTAAAGTAGGACTATACAAACTTGAATTATGGAGGCCATACAGTGAATCTAGGGATATCTAAGTATACACTCAGAACAAAGGAAGTTAACATAAGTATCAAACCCAGGAGCTCTCACACTGCAGGTGAACACTGAACATCTTTGTTGGCAGTTAAATTACCTAGCATTGTAGGGCATTAGTAAGCTGTAGTAGTTATCAGTTGTTGCTTTAATAGCAAAATATAGACACTTTCAGCACTATTATAACATGGCTTTAAAATAATGTATAGCATAACTACTTAAGATCAGGCTGTTTGTAGTATCAAAAAACCTTTCATCTTTCTATCTGTTATTATCTTAACCTGCCCGAAAGTAAAGACATGATTTTAGACAAGTAGGGTATAAATTCACTTACCTGTCAGATTCCATATAATCCAAGTATCTACTGTGCCAAAGCAACATGTTCCTTTTTTCATTGATTGTTTCACAGCATCTACATTATCACTTAACCATCTTAACTTTACTGCACTAAAGTATGGTGATAATGGCAGTCCGCACAGGGGCTGGGAAAAAGCAGTTCATTACAGATACATAAAACGCGACTAATTGAAGAGATCCCTCGTTGGGTGGCAGGACACTTTCAGGGTCCAGCTGGCTAACGGACCATACTTCTTATAAAATCTTACAATATCATGTCACTCCGAAATGATGTTTTCTGGCAATATTTTTGAAGAGTCACTTTGTTCTAAATGCCATTTGCTATCATCTACTACATCATTCCACTATCATACACATCAGGTGGGATTAGATAAACTGCAGGTTTGATCAGGGAAAAAATACCTGTACCTACATATGAGTTAATTTTTATTTTTGTTCCATAATTTAAAAAATGTGTTGAGGTATTTCAACAGCTTGTTATCTAGCCGGCATGAAGCCAATAACTTATATATATCAAAGAGTATTAATAAGAGATTCATATAATACCTATCTAAATTAGTAATGCATTATTTTATTGCAAATATTTCTATTATAGGTATCTAGTTTTGTGATATTGGCTTAGCCTTTGTTATTAATCTTTATTTTATCTAGTCAAAGATAAGAAATGAATTATCTTTATAACACACTACCTAGTCTTCATTTAACTTGATAGTTTATCTAAGAAGCCATAAAGTGTAATTTTAAGTAAGAATCTTACTTTGAGATAATTTTTATTTCTACTTTTGTTCGGCACAGTGTCTAGCAATTTGTCAATTGTTGAAGATGTTCTCATATCTAGCCAAACAATGGCATTATGCAGGGGCTTTCCTGTAATACAGTCCCAAACTATTGTAGTCTCTCTTTGATTTGTTACTCCAACTGCTATTATGTCCTGTAAATATAAAAGTCTATGGATATATGAAGATGCAAAATATACATATAAAGTGAAAAACACAAGTTGCCCTATGCCATTACTATAAATAACAATATATATTCCTTATTTTGAGATTGATATATTGAAGCTCCCTTTCAACAGATAATATTGTAAAATATGGTTTAAAGTAGAAAATAAGACACACACACAGTTAAAAACAGGTATTTAACAACACCATTTGTATAATTATTACAAGTCATTGCAGTTGACACCAATTAAATATCTTCCAGTAGTAAAAACCCGATGTGAATTTGCTCTAGCATAGAAGAAAAAAATTGAGTTTACTAATTCTGAATAAGCCAGCTGGAACTTGTAACAACATAAAAGCGCTCATCAAGTCTCAAAGTATAATAAATAGTAATGTTAAGTAAGCCTTGAATAAACCAAAAATGGAATGTGTAACCCATTCAAGGTCTTTGTTGGCAATAGCATGTTATGAAATTTGAAAAATAAAATGTAACCAACCTCATGAACTCCTTAATGTTGATATGAATGACACTTTATGCCTTTGAGCTTAGCTATTATTATAGTTAAAAATCATTAAAAGGACAACAAAATTACCATACAAACATTAACTTTAAAAGTTACAAGGAAGTGAAAGACAAACACAAATTATGTAAGATACTTAAGTTATTATATTGTTAAATTTAATATAAATAAGATTTTATGACTTTTTAGTCTAGTCTTTGAAATTGAAATAATAAAATATTTAGTTATGAGTTTGATGCAACCAGGCTCTTGCATGAGAATAGGTAAGTCACTGTGTTTATGTGTATTCTACCTTCAACACAATCTTTACTTAATGGTAAACAAAACTTAAAACGTAAAAACAGCTTGATATTACATAATAAAAGCTCACCTTACTATATATTTCTTCATTAAAAGAACTCTGGAGCTGTTTACATTGATAAATGATTCATTTAAAAGGACAACTAATTTAAGTGACCAAGTCAGGTCTACTTGGATAGCAACCATTAAATCATTGATATAAAATCTCCTACTTACCAATATAAATATTAAATTTTATGACTATAATGTCCTATCCAACTACTATAATAATTTATAGCCTAATTTAATAGTTTTTCTGATAATTACCTTAGGAGATCCACCTAAAGATATTAACTGATCCACGGCGAATTTTATGCAGTGATGTACGACTTCAAGTATCGCCATAGGGTCCTGCTCAACCCAACCTTCCTGAGGAAATAGTTGTTCCAATTCTTTCTGATGGTATGCCACAACTTCAGTAGAATTAGCTTTAAATATGATAAATCGAGCACTAGAAGTTCCTTCATCAATCGCGCCAACTAGCGGTCCAAACTTCCCAAATTGCGCCATATTTACAACGAGATCTCAAACGGAATGTTTAAATGATTATGAGATTTTAACGATGTTTTACACCGCAAAACAAAACAACGAGGACGAATAAAAAAACAGTAGATATACGAGAAACCTTAGCATTACGTTCAATACATTACACTTACATTACATCTTTCTTTACCTTGGACTTTGATTTGTTTTTTGTCATTTTGATTATTTACTCACAATAAAAAGAAATTCCGACGGAAAAATCTAAAAGACGTATTTTTGTCGGTTATTTGTTTACAGGCTAAAAGTACACAAGGCAGCAGATTAAGCGTTACAAAAACAAAAAACGGTAGTTGAATCTGTACTCTATATTAAGTTAAAAATTTGTTGGAGAAATTTCACAGATTTGTAACGCTTAACGTGCTACCTTCTGTAAATGACGTCTTTTTAAGATCGTTCACTTTTATATTGAGGCTTAGAACTTTATTTATTCATAGCTTGCACTTAGTCGCGGTTTTACTTCACCACCTTATCACGCATGAATTACATTTTCACAAAATAAATATTCCTGAATTTTAGTTTATAAAGTTAGCGCAAAAACTCAGTATAAAACAAAGATTCTAACCTTCCTCTTTAAAATATGGGTACATAATTAAATTATTTTATGTGAAATTGTCCCTGTACAAATACCACGGAACATAAAACACAAGAGGAAAGGGCATCGCTTAATAATTCATAAGGAATAGCTGTCGCCAAACTAACACATTTACATTTTACGCACACTGAAATATATCCAATTAGAGCGGTCATAATTTGGTGAAATCAAGAAGACATAAGGACGATTACGAATAAAAGAATATCAACTATAGTACACTTGAAATAGAGTAGAAGTTAGTAATAGCACTTAGTGATTTATGTCAGAATTCTATCTGCATGCTTTTAGTTGATTCTGTTCACATTCCGTCAACTTAGTTATGCTCTTCGACGATAGATGTCGTATGGACCACGCGTTATGCAATTTTAGATTTTATTTCAATGAAATACATGTAATTTTTCATTTACGCTAATATTTTTTCTTAATTAATTGGCAAGAACGATTAACGAAACATAAAAAATGAAATTAAACGAAAATAGCGACTTACCGATGATCGTATTAACGTTTTAGTACCACTATAGTTTTTACACTCTAGAACAGAACATCGAGTCATTTTATGGGTTTTTTTGTAATGGAACACACCGGCAAAAGACGTCACAAAGCGTTGTAATCACGAGAGCGACTGACTCGAGGTAAGTCTCACTAGTCTTAACTTTGGCACGTGCGCCACGCCCACACGTGCCTTCCTCTTGTGTTTTATGTTCCGTGACAAATACAAACTACTCATTGTAATGGTGTCTATTCCCATGATTTTTGGAAACAGATTACAGATAGAATACACCGATACATTTTTGCAGTTTTATACAACGGTGATATTTTTACAGCAGCGAGTTTTCCTGTTAAGATTTAAAGAGAAAAATAAGTTTATTTATTCTCATCAGATGGCGCTCATAACAAAGTAATACGTCAAAACTGAGCAAGATGGCGCACTAGGCTAGAATTAACGGTCCGAGCGAGAAGTCCTCTCACTGACTGATGATGAAGCTTCTATTTTTAAATTAAATCCTTCTTGGTGCAATTTGTTTGGCTTGAATGACATTGTCAAAGCGGATGTGTGCTATTCGGGCTACCATTCAATAACATATATTTCTTCTATTTGGTACAATCGGCAGTTAATTTTTCGAAAAACGGAAACAATTATTTTTATCTATCCTACGCTGCGATAGTTAATTAAATACGTTACTGACTATGTAGGCCCAAAGTTCTATGAGCTTGTTTTATGGAGACCACGCATCGGAAATAGGGGTTAGCTTAGTGTACACCCAGACATGAGCCTATTTATACAACTCAATGTTTCAAGCTGACCTCGTATGGTCTCCATCACAGGACCTCTTTCACCGGAGCAAGTACTCCAGTTAGGTTAACAATAATGAAGTTTATTGTAATGACTAAAGAAATAACAAAGAATGCATAGTTATAAGAACGTATTGTGCTTTATTTTTGTACCTACCTACTAATTTTACATAAACAAGAAAAAAAAAACAGCATATTTTACATAAATTAACAATATCAAGAGGCCTTATCAACAAAAACAAATGTTCTAACCATCACTACTTTCTTTATTATCTAAGAACGAGCGTTTGCCCGCGACTTCGTACACGCATAAACTCAAAAGTCCTATATTTTCCGTTCCCCTGGGAATTTCGGGAATTCCTTCCATGATACAAACAGACACTTATTAAGGAACCTTTATACCAAGTATCACATCCGTGCACCCTAGGAATAAGGTTTTTTCATACAAACTAAAACATCATATAATTCCTGTTCCCATGGGAATTTTGGGAATTCCTTTCATAAAACAACCAGTCTCTATTTGAAGAAACTTTATGCCAAGTATCGTATCAGTGCACTCAAGGAATAAAAATTTTCATACAAACTAAAAAGTCCTATATTTCCCGTTCCCGTGGGAATTTCGGGAATTCCTTCCTTAGTGCACCCCTAAATCCCATAAAGAATTTATGTTCTAAATTTTAGCTCTCTATGCCCAGTAGTTACGGCTGTTCGTTGTCTGTCAGTCACTCAGTCACTCAGTCAGTAACGGAACAGTTTTATATAATATATTGATGGTAGGTAGGTACTGCTCTTTCTTAACTTTTCATACAGTCTACAGAAAGAAATCTTCTGGAAATGGTTGTTTCGTTGAATGTAATTGAAAAGGTAAAATTAATTATAATATGTTGTATGGTAATGTTAATTTTATTTAATATTTATTAGTTACAGTATTTATCACAGAATTAAAATTTATCGATCGTTTTAATTTTTTTTTAAGTTGTATTAAATTTTGTTATTTGTCTATTGTTAGCAAATTCATTATGCATCATAGATACAAAAGTATTGAGGATAGTATTGAAGTGAACATAAAATATTACATCTCTTTGTTCTATCATACGGTTCTTTGCTGTGTATGATTAAGTTAATTTACAGTTACGTTTAACGAGTTTTCAAGATTTTTCAAAATATAGGTAAGTTCGCCAATGAACATCGATATATCTAATATCTGTGTAATAATCAAAGTCTAAATTATTCGGTAATATCTCGAGAACGTGGCTTAAACGTAAGTAACGTTATATTTCACTGTTCGGTATTTATTGTATTATTTGTATTAGAAATAATTTTAAAATTTATTTTATGAAAAATATTTAAAAAAAATGATTTCTCCATTTAAACCCACAAATCATTCTTAACCCGATTTTAAAAGTTTTTGGAAGTTCTTGTATTTGAAACAGATTTCTCCTAGATTTCTACTTATAAGTAGGTATATCAATCAAAGATTTAAATCTTTGATATCAATATTGTAGAATGACCAGGATACAAAACTGCAACTACCCTTTCGCTAATACCGTTTACTCGTTACGTGGAGATTCAAAGCATTAACGACTTTGAACTGTAGTAATAAGATCTAAAGTTGATTAATTAAAAAAATACAGTGCTCCGACTTGTTACTAGTAGTGATGATGTTACTTGTTAATGTGTAATGAAAATGACACTGCGCTCGTTAAATTTGACTTTGACATACTTAAGCCTTGAGGAATATGCCATGCCATCATCGACATATTCTCCGCTTTTTTATATTCATACCTGAAAAGTCCTCGTTACCATTCCCATTCGCATGCATTCAAACAAATCATATCAAATCATAAAGCGATATTTATATAAAAAGATTGTTATTTACATTGATACTTAGGAAACAATGGCATATTCCTGTTTATGACATGTTTAAATAGTTAAGTACAAGTTTCATTCCTTATTCAAACAAAAGTAACAAAAGTAAATTGTTTGTACATAGGTAACTACCTAATACAAAATTATTTAAAATATCTTAAATTGATAATATTTCTTAGGAGCTAAATAAAAAAAATTATAAATTTGTAGCGATGATTTCTGATAAGGAATACAAATTACAAATTATTAGTTAATATTACGCAAAAAGTAATTCATTACTAGGATGAAATTTAATATTTATTGTAAATAGGTAATTTGTTTTGCACTTAGGCTAAACGATATACGATCAATTATGTAAATTGGTACCTAGGTACCTACCTACTAAAGTTGATCTTGGAGATATAGCTTGGGAGCGAAGTCTGATAAGTGACTTCCAAATTGGCTACTGCAATTCATGTCCATGCAGGCATTCTGCCGGGGTAATAAATCCAGTGGGGGCGGAATTGTCTTCCACAGCTCGAATATTGCCTCAATTGCGCTCGGCACGGCAACGTAATCATACCAACATTTAAAAGATACCTATAGGTTCTTACCTACAATTATATTAAATCGTACTATCACGTGTCCCGTGGTATCTTCTATCCAATTACTTATTATTTTTAAAGTTGAAGTTTGTGCTGTGTTTGTTTTTCTGTTACTTTGAAATGTATTGAGCTGAAATCATGAAAATCTGAATTAAAAAAGCATAGTTTTGAGTCTGGAGTTCATTTGAATATAATGAATGATGCATTGTTTCCAAGTATGTGAAACCGCGAGGAACAGCTAGTTCGGGTTAACTGTGGCGAATGAAACACCTACATTCTTACTCTTTACTTCAAGACACCTTAAAAATAAGTACCTAGATACCTACTTATTGGATAATTTCGATGAACAATCATATAATGTTTAGTAGTACCTAGGTAAATAATGAAAATAACATATACCGCGAATACCTACCTATTCCCCGATTACAGACTAGATATTCACTAACGGTGTTACGAAACCATTTGGTCAACCGTTTTTTTTTTTTTTTTTATAAGTGACTAAACCCGCGTTTGACCTCAATCTCACCTGATGGTAAGTGACGATGAGGTCGAAGATGAAAGCACACGGGCTTGTCGATCAACGGCGTCTATCGATGCTAGAATGGATTATGGTGTCACTATACCAATCGACCGACGTCGATTGACCGTCAGCCTAGGTACTCGATCGACCCCCCCCGATGTGTTGCTACCTTGTCGTGGTGGGGGGGCTTGCGTGTCCCGATTTCTGAGGCCAAGCCAGATAGGGCTTCCCATACTAGACGGGCTCGGAGATGGGGACCAGACAAAAAGCACACCTGAGGGTGGTATGTGCGCAGCACTTCTCAGTACCGGGCTGGGGCCGGTGACAGGTTGTATGTCGCTAGGGCCTAGTTCCGGATAGCGGCCGGCGTGGCATTGCTGCGGCGGGCGTTCTGCAAACTGACGATTTGAAGGAGTTAAAAAAAAATGGAAACACATATGCAAGAGAAATTACCCCAGGAGGGTACCGCTCTAGCGAGCGGAGAATCCCTCCCCGAGTTCCACTCGGGCTGCCTACCGTATTCTGGGGGGGCAACATCTGTGTTAACAAATAACGACCTGGCTTTTGATATAATGGACTCAGACTGCAAGCGAAAAAGTAACGAACGGAAAACTAAGAAGGGGAAAATAACAAAGCGGAGGACCAGAGCAGAGACACTCGGTTATCATTGTTAGGAGAAATAGAGAGTAGTGGCTCCACTACCTTAGGTGCTGTGAACCGTAACGTTCTATCGCGGACATTTATGGCACCTACTACAACTGAGTGCTCAGGTTCCGATACGGATTCTGAAGGAAGCTTAAGAGGGATGAGACCGGTAGAGTCAACGTCAGAAATGACTAAGCCAAGATCACCGGTTTTAGATGGTTCAACCAAAGCGGGAAATAAGAAATCCACCAAAAAGCGTTCACCGGCAGTGACTGAGCAACAGCCGTCAGCCAAATCTTTTCGCAAAGGTGAATCTCAAATTTTTGACATTGAGGACACTCGACAGGTCGATGTTGATGATCTCGACATCGAAACAGTTAGAAGCAGAGCAGGCCAACGTGTAGCTAAAATCATTTCGTTGGCCACGACATCCAATAACCTTAAGGGTATTTATGTCAAGGATTTAAGAACTTGTGCAAAAGACCTGCAAGTAATTGTGGATAGCCTCGCTCACAGAACGGAGGCAGAAGAGACTAAGAGGCTCAGCAGGGAGAATGCTCGCCTCAAACGCCACATGGATGATCTTAAAATTGAGGTAGCCGCACTTAGGCGAGATTATTCGGAGCGGAAGTCTCCCTCGAATATTGTTGAGGAAACTCCTGGCAACTTAGTTGAACTACTCAAATCAACTTTGCTGCCAGACCTAGAGAATAGGCTAATGAGAAGCATGGGGGAGATGATGGATGCTAAAATAGCTGGCATCTCAGACCGTCTGCTCCCCGTAGAGGTATTGCGGCCACCTCTTGCAGGAGACCGCCGTGCAGAGCCGGGCCCATCTCGCACGAGGGAAAAAGCAAAACAGAAGGTTCCTTCCGTTACACCTGAGGTTCCTGTTGCTCCCATAGAGCAACCAACGACAGATGATTGGAGGACTGTTGTCCGAAAAGGAAAGGGCAAGGGAAAAAAATCTGCCCAACCAGCTGCTCCATTGACGTCCTTACCTGCGGTCCAAACCAGCAAAGCCAAAGTTGTGACTTATGCATCTGCAACAAATACGCCTACGACATCTGCGGCCAAAAATGTAAAGCCAAAGAAGATGCAGAAAAGTCCTCAAAAGGTGGGAGTCAAGCTTACTCCTCCACGATCCTCAGCCGTAGTCATTACCCTACTGCCAGAGGCTATCGAAAAGGGGATTGATTATAAAGCAGTCATAACTAAAGCTCGACAAAATATTGACTTGGTCGAATTAGGCATCGACCGAATTAACTACCGTGATGCAGCGACAGGAGCTCGAATTATTGAGCTTCCAGGTACGCAAAATGAGGAAAAAGCTGACCGCTTTGCGGCCAGACTTAGGGATACGCTTTCTGGAGAAGCTCGCGTTTACAGGCCCGAAAAACTAGCGGACCTTAAGATAAGTGGGCTGGATGACTCAGTTACAGTTGAGGAATTGGTCGCAGCTGTAGCCAATAAGGGTGACTGTAGTCATGAACACGTGAAGTCTGGTGTCTTACGTAAAGCACCGAATGGAATAAGCTTTGTCTACCTTCGCTGTCCGGTCGTCGCAGCCAAAAAAATTATGGATGCGGGTCGACTACTAGTGGGCTGGAGCTCAGCACAGGTTAAGATCTTGGAATCTCGTCCTATGAGATGCTTCAAATGCATGGGTGTGGGTCATACTCGCCCAACGTGCCCATCACTCATTGACCGTGGTGACTTGTGCTACAGGTGCGGACGTTCAGGCCATAAGTCTGTCTCCTGCGAGGCTAGCGCACACTGTGCTATTTGCGCGGACGCGGGGCGGCCATTTGACCATTTTATGGGGGGTAGGAACTGCAATCCACCCCCCACCAAGAGGAAAACGGCTCCTAGGACACGAGCCGAAACATTCGTGGAACGCACAGCAGCGCTGGAGGAAGTTGAAATGATCGAATAATGGTTCAGACACATCTCAACTTCTTCCAGGCAAACTTAAACCATTGTGCTGTGGCTCAAGATTTATTTCTACAGTCCATGGCAGAATGGGATATTGACTTAGCTGTTGCAGCAGAGCCATATTATGTTCCGCCTCAGCCTCATTGGGCTAGCGCCTCAGATGGGTCTGTGGCGATTATTGTGCGGTCGGGTGGTCCTTACCATCTCACCATTAGGGAAAGGGGTCCGGGATTCGTCGCGGCCAAATGGGGAAAGTACATTATTATTGGCACGTACTTTTCCCCCAGTAAACCGCTATCGGCATTTGAATCATACCTGGACTCCCTTTGCCTGGTTGTGCGACGAATGTCTCCCCATCCAGTCTTTCTGATGGGTGATTTGAATGCTAGATCAGAGGTCTGGGGCGACAAGCTTACTGACTGTTTCGGTATTGCTCTAGAAGAATGGGCTGTAGAGGCCGGGTTATCCCTTCTGAACAGGGGTACAGTGCCAACCTGTGTGCGTCCACAAGGGGAGTCCTTAGTAGATGTTTCGTTCGCTACCCCTTCGGCCGCTCGCACGGTACAAAATTGGCATGTGGTGGAGAGAGCGGTGACATTATCAGACCATGCATATATAAAATTTGTAGTCACCACCGCATCTTACGTGGCCAGGCCATCATGTTTATCATCCGTCTACCCTCGCTGGGCAATCAGCCGCCTTAACAATGATCTTTTAGAAGAGGCAGCCATCATACAAGCATGGTGTGCGCCGGAAAATACTTGTAATTCAGTAGACGACAGTGCTGAGCGTATGCGCGATGCCCTAGTGGCAGTATGTGATGCTTCTATGCCCCGAGTGAGGAAACCAGGTGGCCGTAAGTCGGTGTACTGGTGGAATCAAGAAATTGCTGAACTACGGGCAACCTATAGCCAGTCGCGACGACAATGTAATCGCTACCGTCGCAGACGCCTTCGTAATGAAACAGAGGAGGCAAGGCTTGTGGCTGTCTGTAGGGCTGACAAAAAAGCACTGCAGTTGGCAATATGCGCTGCCAAAGAGAGGGCACGCGGAGAACTCTTAGAGGATCTTGATCGGGACCCTTGGGGACGTCCATATAAAATGGCAAGGAATAAACTCCGCTCAGTGGGGCGTCCGCTTACGGAGACGCTAGAACCTGATTTTCTAAATGAAGTCGTGAGGGAGCTATTCCCGGATAACACTGATCACTCCCTTCCTCCACCTGCGGGATCCATATGGGAAATTGACGTCCCTTTAATATCTGACGAAGAAATGGGCTCCGCGGTTGCCCGACTACGTAGGAAGAGCACAGCCCCTGGTCCTGACGGAGTTCCCGGCCGTGTTCTAGGCATGGCGCTTGACCACATGGGAGATGAGCTTCGGAAACTGTTCAACTTTTCTTTGAAGTGTGGCCAGTTTCCGAAGCTCTGGAAGAATGGTAAGCTCTGCCTCCTTCAAAAGGATGGCCGTCCACCCGACTCCCCGTCAGCTTTTCGGCCTCTTGTGATTCTGGACGAAATGGGAAAGATGTTGGAGCACATTATGGCCTTACGAATTACTCAACATCTTAAAGAGGTAGGGCCAGACCTTTCAGAGGCCCAATTTGGATTCCGAGGGGGACGGTCAACACTCGATGCCGTTTCTACTTTAAAAACCCACACTGAAGAGGCATTCGCGAGAGGAGAGGTCTTGGTGGCGGTGTCAATAGATATCGCCAATGCCTTTAATAGTCTTCCGTTTAGAGCTATTTTTGAGGCACTTCGATATCACGGAGTGCCTTTGTACCTACGGAGACTACTCGAAGACTACCTCCGACACAGATTTATTACCTATATTGACGGAAGTGGATCGCTGGTTCGGCGAATAATAAAATGCGGAGTCCCTCAAGGTTCGGTGCTCGGGCCGCTTCTTTGGAATCTGGGCTATGACAGAGTGTTGCGGGGCGCTTTACCGCCAAAATCCATCATACTTTGTTACGCAGATGACACTCTGATCGTAGCCCAAGGAAAGTCGTTCGCCGAATCAGCGAGACTAGCGGAGTCAGCCACTGCTCTAATAGTTGAGAGGATAAGGGCCCTTGGATTAAAGGTCGCTCTTAATAAAACCAAAGCCCTCTTGTTCCATGGTCCCCGGAAGGGTCCCCCACCAGGAGCGGCTTTGGATGTTGAAGGAACCCGGATACCGATTAAAAAAGACATGAAGTATCTGGGTCTTACCCTTGATGGTAAATGGACCTTCGGCCAACACTTCAAAGTGCTAGCCCCACGGCTTCTCAAGACTGCGGCCGCCCTGGGGCGATTATTGCCAAATGTGGGTGGACCAGGATCTTCTTGCCGAAAATTGTACCTTGGCGTTATTAAAAGCATGGCCCTTTACGGGGCGCCAATTTGGGAGAGCGCTCTCACGCGCAAAAACAAGAGTTTGCTGCGTAGTCCACAGCGAACCATAGCGCTGAGGGCGTCAAGGGCCTACCGTACGGTATCCCACGGAGCCGTCTGTCTTCTTGCGGGTGCTCCGCCGTGGGAACTTGAAGCAAAGGTGCTTGGTACTGTCTATCGGTACGTTGCAGCCAAGAAATCAGTGGGTGAACAACTGTGCGTAGAAGAAATCGCGCGCGTCCGGCGCTGTGCTCAGAGGGAACTCCTTCAGCTATGGGAGGAGTATTTGTCCGCACCACTCTACGGGGCCTGGACCATAGACGCTATTCGTCCGGTCCTCCGTGAGTGGGTGCAAAGAAAGAAAGGGTCTCTCTCCTTCCGGCTTGTGCAGGTCTTGACCGGGCATGGTTGCTTTGGTCACTACCTGCACCGGGTGGCTAGGAGGGAGCCAACTACAATGTGTCATGAGTGCGGGGCACCTGATGATACAGCTCAGCATACTCTAGAGCTGTGTCCAGCGTGGAGTCAACAACGCCACGAACTATCGTGTTGCGTCAGGAGTGACCTGTCGCTTCCAAGCATAGTCAAATGTATGTTGGAAAGCAACGAGGCTTGGGCGGCCATGATTAAATTTTGTGAAGATGTGATGACGCGAAAGGAGACCGCGGAGCGAAGAAGGGAGGACGATGCTCTTGCGGCTCCGCTTCGTCGCAAACGGACTGGTGTTAGAAGGCGAAGATATGCCCATCTTCTCCCTCTCAATTGAAACATAGAGCGGAGGGTCGGGGGACCTCCCTGAAACTGGATGTGCCTAGTTCTGGGCAAAACGCCGGGACCTGCGGGTAATGCTACAAGCGATACCGTGGGTCCCAGCAAAAGCGTGTGAGGAAAAACAAACAAGGGGGTTTTAGCCGGTGAAAGCCCGGCATAACCTGGCCGCTACCCCGGGCGACCAAGTATCCATACGGATTTCCCCCTTGAAAAAAAAAAAAAAAAAAAAAAAAAGGTACTCGATCGACGTCGTTCGGATTTTATCGCCTTGTAAAAACTATCGATCGACGTTGACTGTTCCATTCGCAAAGAAATCGCTAAGAGCTCTTAATTCCTTTTTTTGCCACCTGATGGTAGGTGAAGAAGATGAAATTTTTATTACATGCATACATATATAACTTCACGCATGTATCCCTTATGAGGTAAGCAGAACACCAGAGGTTATAAAACAATCTGTTGTAAAATGTCACGTTTTACAAATTTTGAGGCATTACAATGATGGAGAGAGAATATTGCAGTCACAGGGGGTCAGCCTATCGCTGACAAAAACAATCTATACATATAATAAAATGGTAGGAAAGTCAAAACTGTACATTGAATATTTTTTTAAAAGAATACTTGGGGTATGATCTACAATCGAAACAGAAACAAAAAATATAGTTTTTAGAATTTTTGTCTGTTTGTCTGTTTGTCTTTCCGGGATAAACTCAAAAAGTACTGCATGGCCTTACTTCAAATTTGGCATGAAGATAGTTAAGAAGTCGGGTCAACATATAGGCTACATATTATCACGCTAGCAGTGTTATAATCGTAGGTGCGTTTGGTGCTGCATAGCGTTCACGCAGACGACGTCGCGGGCAGCAGCTAGTCTCCAATAAAACCTCTGTCCCTAACTGATTTTTACAGTTTGCCCGGGAAGAGAAGCAGCTGGGACATTCTATGTTTTTCCTTCGCTTCCATCAATAAATAATCATGGCTAATTAGGCGTTCCTACCCTAATGAGGTCTAAGCACTAGGCGGAGGGCGCTCGGATTGGTCACCTTTTTACGACACGCGTATCTAGGTGGAATGGAGAAGCTATTCTAAGCCAGTGCTACAAGACTAATAGGTAATAAAATTTGAATAAACTCAAAGTCTTCGTTCATTAAAAAGTCAAAGATCTGTAAAGCCTATGAAATATTTTCGGCGAGTCCTTGAAGAGTAGGTACATGATCAGCATAGTGTAGGTGTATCCATGATGATGAGATTTACCCAGCACAGGTCCTTTCCTAAGTGCCTATTACGTACCTATACACATAGGGAGATGAAAAACGGGTAAGGATGGGGTATCTCAGCCTGCATTAGGAATAATTAAGACCTTATGAATAAGAAAAAACAAAAACTCACCATTGTTCACTTTTAGGTAGTACTTACCTACTTTTAGATTCCTCTTTGTCCAACCTAACTATTTTAATGCTGTACAGTATTTGTACTGTTTTTAAACGGTTACTAGTTACTACTCTCATGCATGGTAATTTCGAACATTGCATTTTAGATATGTTGCTCTGCAGTTTAAAAATCACTAAAATACTATCAAAATTCGTTATTGTGGCGTCAATAATACCTACAAACGATTACGTAGCCTTAATTTTTGGCTTATTGTATAATGTAGGTACCTATTAAATAGCGAACTAATCACATAATTTTCACTATATATCACGTTTACAAATAACCTTCAAATACTAGTTGGTGTAGCGACAGATTTCTGTTTTCGTATTGTTATAGTAACAAAGCATGCTTGATGGAAATGTCTCAACTTTCAACCTTGAATGTTCAGGTAAGGTTGAGCTTTCAAAGATCATATGACTTTGAACTTCAAAGTTTGAAGTAATCTGCTGTACTGTATTGAAGTTCAATGCTTTCAAGATTTAGAAGACTGATTATTCATATCTTTATCTTGGCGTTGGTTTAACGAAAACTTTACTTTTCTAATTTTCGATCGATACTTACTTTTTTTTTGAAAAAGAGGTGTTTTTTAGAGATTTCTCGATACAATATCTCTAAAACTGCTGGAGCAAACTGCATGAAATTTTCCTGACTGTAAGATAATAGGTTGGGGAAAAAGAAATCCATTATTTTTTCGGTAGATGGCTGTAGTGATCGATATCTCGTAAATTATCGATCAAACAATTTCAAATTTATGCTCGTTGTCAAGGTAACAGTTCGCACTAAAAGAATTCGTTTGCAGTTTTTTGTTTTGTCCATTCAGTTCTGAGTTACACGCCGTTAAAGATGGAAGTCAACAAAGAGAAAATTCGGTACATTTTACAGTTTTTCTTTGATAAGGGCGAAAATGCAAGTCAGGCGGCTGAAAATGTGAATAGTGTTTATGGTCCCGATACTGTAACAGCTAATTACGCGCAATTTTGGTTTCGTCGATTCCGTTCGGGTATTTTTGACGTTAAGGATGCCCCTCGCACAGGCAGGCCCGTCGTCGAAAATGTCGACAAAGTCACTGAAATCATCGAAGTGGACCGGCATGTTAGTAGTCGTAGCATCGCCCAGGAGTTAAAGATCGACCACAAAACAGTTTTAAACCATTTGCACAAAGCTGGGTTTAAAAAAAAGCTTGATGTTTGGGTGCCACACCAATTAACACCAAAAAACATGATGGATCGAATTTCCATCTGCGAAGCCTTGGCCAAACGTAATGAAATCAACCCATTTCTTAAACGGATGGTGACTGGGGATGAGAAATGGGTCACATACGACAACATTATGCGAAAGCGATCGTGGTCAAAGCGCGGTGAAGCAGCTCAGACGGTGGCCAAACCGGGACTAACGGCCAGGAAGGTTCTGCTTTGCGTTTGGTGGGATTGGAAAGGAATCATTTATTACGAGTTGCTTCCATATGGCCAAACATTAAATTCAGACATCTATTGTCAACAACTGGACCGTCTGAAGCGAGCAATTGACCAGAAACGGCCAGAATTGGCCAACAGAAGAGGTGTCGTGTTCCATCAGGACAACGCCAGGCCACACACTTCTATAGTGACTCGTCAGAAACTCCGGGAGCTTGGTTGAGAAGTTTTGATGCATCCACCATACAGTCCGGACCTCGCACCAAGCGATTACCATCTTTTTCTTGCATTGCAAAACTTTTTTAGTGATAAGAAATTGGCATCAAGGGAAGGGTGTGAAAATCAATTGCTGGAGTTTTTCGCTAATAAGGACCAAGACTTTTATGAGAGAGGCATAATGAAGCTACCATTAAAATGGCAACAAATTATAGAACAAAATGGTGCATATTTGACCTAAATCGGACAATGCAAAACATGTTAAATAAAGTCTTGAAGTTCACGTAAAAATAATGGATTTCTTTTTCCCCAACCTTATATTATATCGTTTCAAAGAACTATCAAACATTATTTTCAATAAAATATACACAATCGTCACAATAAGCAAAAACAGTTTCGAGACTTACGTCCTCTAGGTCTGAGCTAAAAGTATTAAAAACCGAACAGGCAATTCTAACCTTTACGACGACTGGAAAAGGTCTTATATTGATCGTTCATGGGAGTGACAGCTCAATTGAGCTCAGTGCCATAGCGTCGCTCTCATTTCAAAAAGTCGTAAATATAAATAGGCTGTTTGAGAAAATTAAAAAAACTATTTAAATCAATGGTAGTTTGAAATTTACCTATACATATTTTTTTATTGAAAAAGGTTTCATTTTAGGGGTTCTATGTAAACGTATTGTACTGGTAAAGAGATTCAAACAAGGTTCCAAGATATAGATCCCGGTAGCCATACGACTTTTTGTATTTGGTGTTTTTAAATAAAACTTAACTTACGACATTTCTACTGCTTTTACGATATTTTAACTTAGAAAGTTACCTGCATCAGCTATTTTAAGTCTTTTTGATATTTAAATGAAACACAATATTTATTATAAATAACTTTTTATTCCTTATTGTTTTACGTACCTATGAACCCAAAAATAATCATCAAATATACAGTATGTTATCTGAAGGTCGTCTAGGTAGGTATAAACTATAAATTCATATGAGAGTTTACTCCATAATATTATCGCTCATTGAATCGATTGACGCGAATGGTGTTTATATGTTGGAAGGTAGGTCCCCACTTTTGTGTGGTAAAACCAATCGTGAAAGTGAGGTAAGTAGGTATGGAAGAAGTAATGAAAGCAATGGCAGGTTTGAAAGTGGGTAAAGCAACAGGGTATGATAAGATAGATACTGAAATGTTCAAGGCAGGTGAAGGTGTCACTTCAAACCTTTTGTACCAGCGATTTAATAAGTGTTGGCGGTCAGGCCGTGCTCCAGATGACTCGTGTAAGGCCTTTATTGTGCCACTTTATAAAGGTAAGGGGTCACAACAGGAATGCAAAAATTTCCGTGGCATTAGCTTTTTGAGTATTGTAGGCAAAATGTATGCAAGGATATTATTTGAGAGGGTGATGAATGAAACAGAAAGCAAAATTGGGATGTCAAAGCGGGATTCCCAAAGGGGATGGGATGTGCGAATCAAATCTTTTTAAAAATCAATTAAGATCAGTAACTAAGAAGGTTCTGGCCAAACGGTGCGTTGTTCCCTACGAGTTGCTTGGTTCCATTTGCAGCGCTTCACTCAACTTCTATTCTCCTCCCTATTCACTCCACAATTCACAATGAAAGGTCCTAAAAAGAGTAAGGTTCAACAGCGGTTGCACTTCCTCTCCCTCAAAGTGCACTTCTGTAACATCCGAGGAGTGCACTCCAATCTGAATGATGTCCACCACCATCTTGAGACGGAGAGACCCCACCTACTCTTTCTAACGGAGACGCAGATCTGCGATCCGTCAGACTCGGCATACCTTGGTTACCCAGGCTATATCCTGGAGTCACTTTTCCGCCCGCACGCCGGGGTGTGCATGTATGCCAGTGACGCGATCTGTTGTCAGCGTCTCCGTTACTTGGAAGTGCCGGACCTTTCAGTCATGTGGGTTCACATAGATACCGGCCTAGACCAAGTGGTTTACACCGGTATCTATCGTTCACATAGCGGAGATCGGGAGACAACGAGGCTCATGGAATACCTTGGCAATACAGCAGATAAGATTCAGCAACGTTTTCCCACAGCGCAGTGGTGTTCCTGGGGGATTTTAATGCTCACCACGGGCAGTGGTTATACCCGTATCAGGACACTGACCATGCTGGAAGAGAAGCCTTTAAGTTTTCGCTGACATATGGTCTCTCACAGCTTGTAAACGAGCCTACGCGCATCCCCGACGTTGCTGGCCACACTGCGTATTGCTTGGACCTTCTGATGACAACCGATCCTGACAGATACTCGGTGTCCGTCAATGCACCTTTAGGGACATCCGATCACAGTATGGTGAAATCTGTATCGCTGTACTCGCCACCTGACACCCGCCCTAAAGGCTCCGTATGGCGAGTATGGCGTTACAATGGCGTTACAAGTCAGCAGATTGGGATGAAATGCGACATTTCTTCGCATCTTATCCGTGGCGGCAAACCTGTTTTACTTCAACCGATCCATCGCTGCGCTGATGCTGTCTCAAGTGTGATAGTTCAAGCAATGGAGTACTTCATTCCCCACGCTGATCTATCCCTTGAAACCAAAGCTCGCCCATGGTTTAATACTGCTTGCCCTCCCGCTGAAAAGCGAAAGCGGGAAGCATACAAAGCCTGGGCAAATGCTCGCAGAAGCAAAGCTCTGGATTCGCATGAACTTAAGAAAAGATACAATGCTGCCGCCAAGTCCTGTAAAAAGGTAATCAAAAGAGCTCGTTTTGCCCACATAGGCCGTATCGGAGACAGAATAGCAGCATACCCTTCGGGAAGTAAAGCTTTCTGGTCCCTTGCCAAGTCGGTCGAAACGAACTTTTGTCGCCCGTCGCTGCCACCACTGAGGAAACCCGATGGTTCTCTGGCCCACACTGCTAAGGAGAAAGCAGATTTATTTGCTAGTATCTTCGCAGAAAATTCTCGTCTAGATTGCCAAGGAAAAATCCCACCCCAATTACCTCAGTTCGGACCTACAATGGGTACCGTTCACATTCGCCAAAAGGAGGTTCTAAAATGCTTGCTGCACCTAGACGAGAACAAAGCTAGTGGTCCAGACGGTATTCCTGCAGTGGCCTTAAAACGCTGCGCAGCTGAGTTGTCTCCCGTTTTGACGCGTCTTTATCGACTTTCATTGGAATCCGGTAAGGTTCCCAAGTCCTGGAAGCTTGCTAACGTACAACCAGTACCAAAGAAGGGAAGCCGTGCCGATCCTGTCAACTATCGACCAATTTCAATCACTTCCATACTTTGCAAAGTCATGGAACGTGTATTGAACAATCGACTCCTGGCATACCTCGAGACCAACGAGCTCCTAAGCGATAGCCAATGTGGTTTCCGCAACGGGCGCTCGACCGGCGACCTTCTCGTGTATGCCACTCACTTATGGAGCGAAGCCTTGGAAGGTCATGGTGAAGCAATAGCTGTATCCTTGGACAATTCCAAGGCCTTTGACAGGGTCTGGCATGACGGTCTCTTAAGTAAGCTTCCAGCTTATGGCATACCGATTGGGCTCTGCGACTGGATATCCGGGGTACCTCAGGGATCTGTTCTCTCTGCAACATTATTCTTGCTGCACATTAATGACCTTTTAACACCGGGCATTATTAGTTATGCTGATGACAGCACTGTTGTAGAGAGATACGTATCCAATGCGCGAGCGAGCCCCCGTGAAATCCAGAGTTTAAGAAAGTCAATGATTGAGCGCGTTGATTTGACCTTACGGAAAGTATCCGATTGGGGTGAGTCGAATTTGGTCAAATTCAACGCGTACAAAACTCAGGCGTGTCTATTATCCGCAAAAAAGAGCAACTTCTCATTAACGCCCACTTTCCAAAATGTATCTGTCCCCATCACTGACCATCTAGGGCTTTTAGGCGTAACTATAACATCCAGTTTAAACTTCGGTCAACAAATTGTGTCCATGGCTCAAGTAGCTTCGAAAAAGTTGGGAATCATCTCGAAGGTACGGCGGTACTTCAGCCCTGCACAGCTTCTTAACTTATATACAGCTCAAGTGCGATCATGCATGGAGTACTGCAGTCATCTTTGGGATGGTTGAGCCAAATATCAACTAGAAGCGCTGGACTCCGCTGACCGAAGAGCCCGTAATCTAATTAACAACGTCGACCTTACGACCAAAAAACTGCAGACCCTAGAGCATCGTCGTAAGGTTGCTTGTTTAACCACTACAGGATACATTTTGGTGAGTGCGCGAGTGCTCTGTTTGAGCAAATTGAACCCTCACCCTTTTACCATCCGACTACTAGACGCAGACAGAACTTCCAGCAGTATGTGCTTGATATTCCGAAAAGTCGAACTAAGCGCTTTGACAGTTCCTTTTTGATACGGGTCGCCAACGTTTGGAATGAACTGCCTGCGTCTATTTTCCCTGACCAGTATAGTCCTAGTACTTTTAAGCGTCGAGTGAATAGGTTTCTCGTGGATGGACGTGTACTACCTTAGTCTTCATGTTCACTTAACATCAGGTGTCATGGATGACAAAAGTCCCATCCATATTTTATAAAAAAAAAATGTATGAAATATTTATTATACTTACTTATTTATTTGAGCTATGATCTAAGTCTTTCCCCCAAATATGAAAGTTTTAATTGAGCTCGCATACTCTAGTTATTGCTGTTTGATAACAGAAATACTTTTTACTTTATCTTTAACTCACGTAGAACCAGTAGGTAATAATATTTTTTTTTTTTTTAGTTTATTGTTCAAAATGAAAAAAAAATACATTATAAAACATATGTTACCGCACCACAAAAACCATTATGGTTTATCTGGGTGAGGTGAGTCTTTTCTTAATCTTAATGAAACTAACATATTAAGTCATATGTTAGCATTTATATAGGTACTAACAAATTGAGTCTTTGTTCCTTTTAAATAAATCATTCATTCATTTATTCATTAACTAAGTATATTTTATTTATCTAAAGAAGTCTAAATTAGCTTGTGGTATGGAGACCACACCACACATCGGAATTTATTATTTCCTTCTTTCGGCAACTCGCATCAAACATGCACGGGTTTTTTATTGCCACTAAACCCGAGTGCGACCTCAATACTAACAGTGAAATTCAATATTTAATCTTTGATTCAAAAAACTACAATTTATGAATTGCCCTATATAAAGTATTATAATTGTATAGAATCCAATTGAAAATTTAGATTAAATATTACAGAAATTCTCTATTATTATCTATAGGTAATTCTCAATGAAATTATTTCAATTTCTTCAAATTCTTGGTTAAATACCCTCTTATAGGTACGGTACGAACATACGAAAATGGGGGTTAGATGGGGTGGTCCGTTATCTAATCAGCATGAAAGACTTTGCCTAGGACTCAAGTTTTTTTTAAATATTTTTTTAAATATTTTTGGATTATGTACTTTTTAAACCCGTCTAAATTAATTTTTCAATGGCAGGTCATTTTTTTCTTTATTACGATTTAGGCGATTGGTAAGTCTTTTAAAATTAAAAGATGCACATTGCTAGAAATAATCTTATTGTCCCTCAAACATAAAAAAGGGTAAAACAAATTTAGAAACTCAACTTCACGTTGCATTTAAAAATAAATAAGAGTGATAGATGACTTCTGAATTGCTAAAAACATCTCTGAAGTGTTAGCTTTCTACGGATATATTGTTTGTTTAGATAACTTTTTCATAAGTAAAGTTAAGTATTTGATGTTTTTTACGTAGGCGGACCATTTCGATGAAAATCTACTTATGTGGAAAGTTAAATGTTATGCATGATTTTTCAATGCTAAGGTTGAAAAAAATTAAACGGTCTATAATTTGGTATCTTTTATTTAAAGTATCAATATAGTATATTATGTAACAAGTGAGCTAAGTTGCTAATTACATCACGAGGTACATACGACGTTTTTAAACACACTTGTGAGTAAAAGACAGACATACGTGGTCATAAAATAACAAACACATTTGATAACAAAGCTGTGAATTGTGATAGAAAAATGGCGCCGAACCTCGCGCATGCGGGTAGGTTTTTTTTTCCGCCAAATGTGTCAATGTCTGTATAGCATATACAACCTATTTTAAGTGAAAATGTTTAATTTGGAGTGGTAAATGCAAATATTTTAATATTTTATAACAAATTATTGTAAATTGTGAATAATTTGTTTGATATACAAATTTGTTTTACTAATATAATGCGCAAACATTTAAAAATGTATATGGATTTTAAGTGGTATAAAATCTCTTTGTTGTTTCTGAAAATATTTAATGTATAACCCGGACCAATAAAATATGCTCTGTTTACTCGCATGTAATTTGCACAAAGGTACAATTCAACTTTGTAGGATTCATTATATTATGCACTAGGGTATAATATATTATGCACGCGTGACTTATAGCCCAGTTTATAGTTCTAAATTCAATAGAATAACGCTCACTTTACGAGCAAGTGTGTTGAAAACATAATTAAATCATAAAACATCTTAACTTATGACGTCAATTTGAGAAAGACAACATAAAGTCTTGCTCAAATTCTTGCATAAGTAGTTTAATTTCTGAATAATATTTTTCCTTATTTCTGGATCGGTAGGGGTGGTCCACTTATCTGGCCCTCACGATCGCAAGACCTCACCCCTCTCGACTTTTACGTCTGGGGAAGGGCCAAGCACTTAGTATAAACATCTGAAGTGGCCAGTCGTGAGGAACTTATTCGCATTGATGCTGCATTCGAGAAGATGAAACAGGAAATAACACTTATTGCAACAACGGTTGCAACAAACAAACTCTTCAGCTTTATATATTAGTATAGATATAGATTTTTCATGAATTTCTCAATCGATTTCAATGAGGATTCCTCTGAAGTATCCTTTATCATATGAAACAAGAATATTTAAAATCGGTTCATAACTGTCCGAAAAATTGTGTAACAAAGACACAAATAAAATACACTTTTGGAAGTACCATAAAATCCGACATGCAAACAGTTTCAGAGATCAACGGGTTCAAGCAAACACACTTACAGGGTGTAATCGTTAAGTGGGCACAGTTCATTATTCCGTAACTATAACAGATATAAAAAAAACATATGAGTTAATATCAAAATAACGTTAAATTATGAGTAAACTGACATCTGCAATTTATTGTTTTTACATAAGTATCGCAAAAAATAACCATTTCTACTTTCCTATTCCTATACATTTCGTATGACTTTAGTTTCTGGTTTTTCTTTTAATAATTGGTCTAGTAAATATATTCATCATTGTTTCCTTCATCATAAGTTATGAAAAGGTATTTATAGGTAACACATGGCATGTTAATTTTTGATGTAGGTAATCATTTCAATTTGTAAATCATTTGACTTATTTCAAGTGTATATAAAAATATCTACGACATGAAGGATATTTTGACTTTGACTTTAAAACCAGATGATAACGTTAATATACTATAAATAGTTTACATGTTATTAAAAGAAAACGAATTAATTATTATTAAAAAACATAAACCTACCAACGTAATAAATGTCATATTAATTATCAAATACTTTATAATAGGTAGGTACATCATTATTATTTATTTATTGACTCTTTATTGTACTATAAAATTCATGAGAAACACAACATAGAATAAAGGTACTAAACTTACCTATTTAAAACAAAATTTGTTTTAATAGACATTTTAATTTAACAAAATAGATATAGACATAGAATAACAGGGAGTAGTTTCCGCAATTTGAAATCTAAAAGCATAATGATACTAAAATAAAAATCTAAACGTACTTTTTGGTACTAGTTCGAAATTCAAAACTTCTACCGCTGATTTTCAGTATCGATATATGTGAAGAAAATTTCATTTCAAAACTGTGAATAGGAACATCATTGTATCGCACGTAGCGAACGAAGAACGGCACATCGAAAAACTGCTTTAAATAGAAAACTAACTTACATAGAAAAACTGATTTTTATTCTATTTAAAATACCTATCAAAGATTATTTTTATGATTAATTTTATATTACTTTGATGAGTTATTAAAAAAAATCCTAAAACTTAACCTTAAAATAATCGGTTAAAATTTAGAAAACTTACACCTCTCTATTTAAGGCATTTTAAATGTATGGGAGCGGTTTATGTTAAAACTTTGGCCATTAATCGATCTATTAAAAAACTAAAAATCTTAGGTCATGTAACCAAGTAGTTCCAATATCGATCAAAAGATTTTTTGATATCTTTTATACTTCGGACTTTTTACCCGACTACGACGAAGCATAAAGTGTGAGCGAACAAACAAAACGAAAAGAAGCGTTACTCGCAAAACACGATAGAATTAATCACTGGACAGTTACTTAGTACCGAGTCAGTGGGCTTGGGTATAACCCTGGCTTAGTCACAACCAAATCTTAATTCGCGAGTCCGTTCCGTCAGTTACTTTACAGTTACAATGCCAACTCAATTAATACCGAGCTACTATCGACCGTCAGTCCGAGATACGTCCGCGCACCTAGCCGTCCTAACCGTATCTGTGGGTTTATATTCATAGGGATTTATTCATAGGGATTTCTGGTGAGAAATGAAGTAGGTACCTACTTTTATTACATAATTATGATCAGAATTGAGTAAGTACAGAGTGCTCTCCTTGAGTATTGAAAATTTGTCACCAGTCACCCTGTATATGTACATATGTTTGTATTGTATGTATGTATGTGGGTACGAATGTTCATCTGTTCCCTCAGAACTACTAAACTAGTAATCATAATCACCTTTATTCGTAAACTGAATTAATCAAAAATTTCAATTATGTGGGAAATCACGTTTGAAGTTTGACAGATTCAGGCTAATGTTTTCGAAAAATCATAAAAAAAACATGAGATGGGTTAGATCAATTATTAAAACAGATATGTATTGCGTGATTAATGTGATTTTAGATTTAGATCAGTCATAAACAATTTATTTACTTTGATACTTTGTGATACAAGCAATTCTTACCTTTTTAACTGAAAATAGTGATATATTTTTTTTTATACAAGAATTGCTAAGTGATAAAAGTCCGAATCAAGAACAAAGAAACTCTCATACACATGATCTTTGTAATAAGCGCCACCTGCCGCTTTTACTTGGAACATATACGAGGATGAACAACGTTACCGATCAGAGCCAAAGCTGCAGTGCGATCACAGAACTTTATCGAATCGTTTGTTAACGAATGTTCGTATAGTATGGAGACGGTTTTTAAGAAAAAATTGAAATTTATCCATTGCCGCACGGCCAGCTTAAATAAATGTGTGCCTTGTTAATTTTGAATGTTTGTAAACATGTACTCATAAATATCTGTAAAATAAAAAATTAAAATGTTACTCAAAACTTGCAACCGACTCCATACTATACGAGCATTCGTGAACATTCGTTAATATACGATTCGATAAAGTTCTGTGATCGCACTGCAGTTCAGAAAATCGTTCATAGAGGGCGTGTTTTGACATTGAAATAATGCTCTGCGTTATTTCAATGCGTTTTTTGAAAATCAACCCCTATGGGGTTGACGGGGGTGGCACAATTTGCGTAGGAAAAATATTTAACAGTAATTTTTACCATAAGTCCATAACAATGAACCACGTACATCAGTTTATCATTAACGAAAAACACATAGAGAAATTATGTTACACACACATAGAACGCGCAACTGTACGCACGCTGCAACGAGGCGGGTGGGAGGTCTCATCACTAACTACGCTTACACGAACGTACAGACACGTGAGGGTAGACCGTAGACGTCGTTGTCGCACATTTGCAAAATATTAAAATTTGCGCTGCGACGAACGTAACTAGCGGAACAATAAAACAATATTCAGTTGCGTATGAATGTGCAAAATTAGATTAAGTATTTTTTAATAAAACTAAAAATTGTGATGTTTTTAAAAGCTAACATTTTATTCACTGTCGGAAGTACTTTTCGGTTAGGTGTATAATAATATAATTACGGTTTACATAAGTTTTCATTTTTAAAACTGTACCTGTTTATTTCTCTTCAGAATTTTTTAGTTTATAATTTCTTTTTCTCCATAAATTATACAAAAACTATACAGAAATGATATGTACATCTAATGTCTTATACAATGATTCTATTTATGATGAAGCCTTAACAAAGATTGAAGACCAAGTGATAACTATTCCTGGTAAAGATTTATCAGATTTTGGGATGAGTAGACCACGTAGGACAGGGCAAGTTTGTAGTGATGTTTTACGCGAACTAAATTATGAAAGCATTTTTACAACAGCAAATAACGGAGTCCGTTCCACGTTTGAACCCAGAACAAAGAAATGTCTTTAATACTGTGGAGCAAAAAGTCGAAAACGACATAGGTGGTTTGTTTTTTTTGATGCTCCTGGAGGCACTGGCAAAACATTTCTTTTAAATCTCCTTCTTGCTCAAATCCGAAAAGATAAGGGAGTTGCTGTTGCAGTAGCGTCCTCTGGCATTGCCGCCACACTGGTCAGTGGTGGCCGGACAGCACATTCAGTACTCAAGCTTCCTTTAAACTTAGCTCATGTCAACGACATAGCCAGAAGGATTGCAGAGCTGAAGTGGCAATGGGCAGGGCACACAGCTCGCTGAACAGATGGCCGTTGAGCAGAAAAGTTCTCGAGTGGCGGCCACGTACTGGGAGACGTAGCGTAGGCAGGACCCCCGCAAGATAGACCGACGACCTGGTCAAAGTAGGCGGTAAACGATAGATGAGGGCGGCGTGGGACCGAGCGACGTGGAAGACCTTGGGGCAGGCCTATGTCCAGCAGTGGACGTCTACAGGCTGTGGATGATGGATGATAATGAAGTTATCAATAGTCATTATATTTATGTCTCATTCTCACTATTTTTTGATCCTCGTAGTATGTTTCTATAGTCTATTAAATATCACACTACTATAAGCCAAGTTGAAGAGAACATCGATTTAAAAAGGATAGTCTTCCATATGATTCAAGAGAACTTTATATTGTTGGTATTGGATGTAAGCAGCAAGAGAGTGAGCGGACTGAGACATCCTTAAAGAAGATTAATTCCAGCAACTTAGACAAAAACGACGAGGTTGGTGATGTTGGTTTTTATGTTTTTATTGCCCTGAAGATACTGCCATTATTTATATTATTCCTTTTATTTTTAGGAACTGCATGTACTTCTTTGTGCTACCCACACCAAGCATTTACCGGCGACCTTCATCGGCATAAATAATGGAGGGCCTGCCTACGCTCCGTCTCGGTGCACGTAGTTACTACTCGAAAACCTTACTGCCCCAACAACAATTAGGTATACGAGCTATGTTCCATGCCTATTGCCACTTCAGCTTTGTGGTCACGTGATGTGGAGAACCTTAGGGAAGGTCTTTGTCTAACAGCGGGCGTCTCCCGGCTGAAGATGAAAAATACAAGTATGGTAATATAATAGTTTTTTTGACGATATTGTACATTAATTTCACAACGTCAGGATTTTACTACACCCAGAATTAGTAAAGACATCCGAAAGGGAACAAGCCTGGACTTGGATAATTAACAATGATTATTAATAGATATAGTTACGAAGAGTCATACGTGTATGCGTACGAGATACTTTTAACTTTGCATGGTGCTTTATCGCACTACTCGCTCAGTCATGACTAGCTGGGGTAGTTATGTCGGAGACTATCGTCACAGGATTATCTTAGGGGATTGGAGTGACGCTGATCGGTATCGGTTTTAAGGTTTCAGTTTATTTTTATAAACTACTGGGTTCAGCTGACCCCACATAAAAGTGCCAAAGTTTTAAGCTCTCTATCTAAAGGCTACTAAGGCTAGTAAAGGCACTTACTACCATTCTCTCCCACAGAATGACTGATCACTGAAATATTTGCCGTAGTTAATGCGAAGGTCGTCGCGGGATTCTGATTGGACCTAGGAAAACATGCAATGCTGCTATTTTCCCTCATTGTAGTTAAACGTTATACTCAACTTCCTCAACCAATTGCACAGTAATTTTAAATGTTACCCATTATTTAAATGGGTTACTTGTTCAATTTTCAACGTAGAAAAATGATGATTCTGTGATCTTTATTTAAATACTATTCTGCTTATAGAGACATCTTAATTAAAATGCTTTGTTGCTATACCTTTAGCTTTTATCAAACCAAATGTAATTGGTGACATAAGTAACAAACTAACACTTTGAATTCATCTATCTTTGTTAATTGAAGCATTTAAATGCTCCGTCAATAAATATATTACCATTAATAAGTGGTTGATAGAATATAGATACCGGCGGCGCTTAGAAGAGAATAGTTACTATGTGATAACCCTAAGAAGCAATCAAATATGCTTCTTAATACTGACGCGTTAAAGGATAATTTACAACACCATTGTTTTTAATAGCACTATATTGAGTTGATAGACACGTTAATAATCTATCGAATAGCAATTTGTTACTCGCGAATCAAACACACCAGTTGTCCAGCATCTAAAGAGTAAGCCAAAAATTATTATTAATTTGTCCAAATCACTCAATTTAAATCATATCAAGCGTTAGAACCAATAGTGATCTTTCCTTAGCTAAGTCAGGCGTCAATCTTCACGTAACATATTTATTTTTAGTTCATCAGTTACATCCGTACACTGGTTTGACAATACTAGCAACAGTACGTGATCAAACCAATTCTCGTTTTTATTAGCTGAAATTTGTGATGCGTTCGAACATTTTAATGGAATTGTATCTAATGACTCTTCAAAGTTAACAACGACATTGGAGTTCTAAAGGAACGCTAATAAAAAAAGAATGTGGCGAGCAACGGAACGTATCAGTCTTGTTTCGGATGTTGGGGGGAAGGTATCGAACGACGCGCGATTATCGACTCTTACGCATGGTCACTGAACAAATTTGTTTTCAATAAAATGTTTATCACACTTGTTTCTCTATTGATTGTAATAGTTACTGGATATGTGATACAAACTATAACAAAGCCAAAGAAGTTTCCGCCAGGTAAGCAATAACATTCATTTTATAATTAATAAATGTTACAAAAGTAATTGTTAACTATCGTGTAGCTTCAAAACCTTTACTGTGTTTTTTTTTCAAATTATGCCTAAATCACTTATTACAATTTAAGGTTAACTCTAAATAGTTTTTACTTAACACCTATTTTATACTTTAGTTAAACATAACCTCGCTTTGGCAATTTGGTATTGTTTTATCATAGAAGCATGAGTTTTTTGTATGTTTATTTTTGTCGTAAAAATTGATTAATGCGAAAGTTACATAGCACTATAAGTGAGCAAAGTTTGATGTATTATGCATTGTAAACTATATAGGTATGACAGTTTCATAATGTTACATAACAAGTCTGTACTTTTCGTAATAAAATCAGATGAAGCATACTTGGTTCCTTGTGTGTGTAAATAACATCAGGTTTCTTTACTTATTTTTTTTCCATAGCAAATCTAAATAAATTATTAATTAATTTCATGTTTAAATTATAAATGAAGACGATAATTAAGACGATTTTTAATTTATAATATTGTGTAAGTGTTCTTTGCAAGGAATATTAGTTGTTAAAGTAATTGTATATTCTATTGGATGCAAATTTAATTTTATTTGGATCATCTGTAGGTAATACCATTAAAAAAATAAAGATCTCTGATAGGTCAGAGTTCGATATGATTAACAGTCAAATTTTAGTAGATGTTTTCAGATCGATTTTAATAATATTTATTCACATATTTATTAAAAATTGTTAAAATTTTGTGCATTTCTTACGCTTTTTTCCTGAACTAAGTAACCTTATTAAAATAAGATAGTCCGCTTACCATGCACCAGTAAATTTGTTAGCCTCTTTACAAACAATCCTATCAGTAATCTGATCTGACATCCTGTCAGTTGAGATACGTTAGATTCCTGTAAAATACGAAGAAACTTAGTTTCTTAATTTTGTTAAGAAATTTTGCGTTTAATAATAATAAGTAGTGTACTTATTATTATTAAACGCAAAACTTCTAAACAAAATGCGGAATTTTATTAATTAGAGTTTTCTATACTTATTGTAAGTCGTCGCGGTAAACGAGATTTGATATACACAGTTATATCCATCGAGGCAACGCTTATACGGGTGACAGCCGGCCATTCATTTCTTACGGCGACTTCCGTACTTCGGAGGGCACGTTAAGCAGTCGGTCCCTGGCGCTGTATACTTGTAGGTATACCTACAGCTGTCGTGAGGGTTTGTTAGAAACCATTTCTTCACCATGAAAAATCTGACAGCTACCAACTAGCACTGGGGCTTGGTGGATTATGACCTTAACTTCCTTGTCACCCAGGGGAGAGACTCGTAGCCTAGCAGTGAGCTCATTACTAGGAGTTGTGATGAATGCTTACTGCACATACGCGAAGCATACTTAATTAAATTAGAAATTCCAAATTATATAAATTTTATACAAAGGCATGTTACATTCACATGCGCTCGATTAATTCGTATACAAAGAACTAGAGTCAATTTCATATGAATATCAAAGACCTACAGAATTTTGAATTGACATCTCAAATATCCAAAAACTAAATTGGTTCTATCAAAGATAATATTACGTTTCCTGCTGTGATCTTCTCATATAAAGTCTCAGTATGTTGTTGAAAGGACTAAAATTAGAAAATACACGTTTTGCTTACGTGATGGGTCGGAAAATGGATTTTGCAGCCTTAAAAGGGTATGTGTTCTTAAGTAGTAATTTTTATTTAAAGTCGTTGTAAGTAGGTATAGGTATCAGTTTTCACTTGCGAATTAGCGTTATTCTATATTTAACGTAGAAAAAAAGCATCTGAAATACAATAATTATATCATTAATATTAAAAAAACATTGCTATTGCGGCATATAATTTTTAACATCTAACAACTCCTATGTGTTTTCTTTTTAAATAAAATGCTTTTTAACCGGAATTATCGCCTTTATACCGTTTCGGTGTCTTTGCAGACCTCGTGGTCATGAGATTCTGATTCCTTCTTCCTTCCGTAATAGATATAATATCAACTATGTAGTAATGATTTTAATTGCTCTGTTTTAAGGTGGATTAGTAACTATTCTTTCAGTACCTATTATCATATTCAAAACACTTTTTAAACCGGAATGATCGCTTATACTACAGTGCTCGTAGTCACGCGGCCACTGGGTCTGTAAATACACCAAAAGTCGGTGCATTTTACAATGTGTCAATATACGCGATTCATACATAACATAACTTCACGCCTGTATCCCTTATGGAGTAGGCAGAACACCAGAGGTTATAAAACCATATGCTGCCACGTTTGACAAATTTGGAGGCATTATAAAGGTGGAGAGAGACTATTGCAGTGGTAGGGGGTCAGCCTATCGCCCGCAAAAACGCCAATTAAACCTATGTCCCTTAACTGACTTTTACAATATGCCCGGGAAGAGAAGCAGCTGGCACATTCTATGTTTTTCTTTCGCTCCCAGTCCAGCATAGAAGGTAGGCTAAAAAAACCAGATTCATCTGGTTCAAAAAGTGATTTTAATCCTCGGCATAGACAAATATTTTTGTTAGTATTTGTCTGTTGATCGGTGGCATCGTATATTTTACATGGGATAGGACAACCGATTACTACGATAAGATCTCAAAAGTGTGGTCACATGTTTAGTTTTAGTAGCATGTTCTTTGCCACTCACTAAACAAATGAGGATCTTATGACGACCAGCCAGTAAAAGCATCAGTTAGGTAATATTGAATTAAATAATTACAAATTTTGCCAAATCCTAATAATTAAGTGTTATTAGAATATATCTTTAATATACTCATAGTGCCACATGATGAACTAAAGAAACGAATTGGTAAAGTTAACAAAAAGTATGGTTACTTACTCTGTAACCTGTTGTCCTATTATTAAATTTGTAAATATGTGTACAATAACGAATAAATAAATAGTGTCGCAAATATTGTAATATGTGGTATTAAGTATCAACTATGACTCAGAATAAGATGAATCTCCTCTGATCTCCTTTCTAAGTTCGCTTCTGACTTGTTTCCACTACATGGATACAAATATCCTTGACATAAGCTGCTAATATCGCTTCCACGATATGGATATATCACATACAAGCTGTTCAATGTAATATAAAGCTGCTTAATATAAAACCGAGACACGTACGATTACACTTCATGCTACCTCATCACTAAAAGCTTAACTCATTCGTAAGAACGGATAAAGGTAACATTTGGTGCTAAAATACTATAACCTAGTTCTTTTTGATTTAAGGTTACAAAAGTCATTTTCTGTCTATGGTTACTTTGCGTGTCAGCGTGTCAATATATCCAGCAGTGCGTGTCACGAGGCTGATGATGATTACGAGTCAATATTTGTTAGAAGGTGTCTTTGTATTATCAATACATATAATAAAAGGGTAAAAAAAACGTGTCTGTACATTTAATATTTTTACAAAAAAAATTATCTAGGGTTATAAAGAAATGAATAAAGAGTAAGAATCTAAGAAAAAAAATTTGTCTGTTTGTTTGTAAGTTTGTCTGTTTGCACACGCTAATCTCTGGAACCGCTGGACGGATTTGAATGAAACTTTTTTTTATGTATAGCTGTGAAGCCGGGGCAACATATATTTTATTTCGGTTACTGGAACACCTGATGCAGAACCCTTAAGGGATCATCAAAACCGTAAGAAATATAGATATGATGCCTTAACAAAAGTTGGCCAGGATGATGAGCAGATTCTGCAGACATAAAAAAAATCTAGGATCTAAAAAAATTGTAATAGATTTTTAAAAGTTATGCCTAAAACTTACTAGAATATGGTGGAAATGTTCGGCATACAGATCAGAAGTACTCATAGCTCAGTTGCGCATACATAGATCGACCATAGGTCTAAGGTCGTGGGTTCGATCCTGCTCGCGTAATTTTTTTTAATTATATTTTTTTATTTTGTTTACAATAAATATTTAATTTTGAACAAAATTGTCCTTGACACCACTTGATTTCAATCAAGATCCAAAGAGATATCGTAATAATTTTAAAATAACTCCGTAATAAAATAGGTAGTATGTTCGATAAGACGCGGGCGGGCGAGCGAGTGATTCGCTGGCATGGCCGGCCACTCACGCTGTTAATTGTTTGAGATACCTACCAAACTCTGGGTGCCTATGACCATATTCCCCAACTTTTATTATTTCACTTGGAAATAAGATTTCTCTGAATGAACCACCAAATTTTTGTAACGGTTGGGAGTCAGACTACCCACGAGTTTAATTTTATATCTTTCTATTCCAAAATATTAAAAATACTATTTTTTTTTTCAAATCGGTGAATAAGCCCGAATTTGTCCTCATTCTCACCTGATGGTAAGTATAAATGAGGTCGAATACCGAAGCCAAGCCAGTTCTTTATAAAATGTTTTCGGGACGCGTCACCGCTGGCAGTAGTGATATTTGACGGCAAATTTCAGTCAGGCGAGACAGTCAGTTTACTTCGACAATATTCAGAGGCGGTAGTGTTATTCTAGGGGTAGATTCTAACTGAATTGTCGTCAAAATCAATGAATGCTGGGTTTCAATATTTTACATGAGTAAAAGCTACTACAAACGAATCGTAGGTAGTTATAAGAATAGTAAGTAGTAATTTGACAAGACGTTGAATATTGAAACGCTTTATACGCTTCAATATTCAACGTGTATGATAGCTAAATCTACTGTTCGTAGACTAAACGAACATACATACATATAACTTCACGCCTTTATCCGTTATAAAACCTCTATCCAACAAAACCTCTATCCCTAAAATGACTTTCATTTAAGGTATGCCCGGGAAGAGAAGCAACTGGTACAATCTATGATTTTCTGTTGCTCCCAGTCCAGCGTGGAAGCAACGAACGAACATTGTTTTTGATATTGTAACATGGCATTAGTAGATTAGATATAAAAGCGTTTTCGGATGGCCGGAAGAAAAAAAAACTGAACTACACTAAAAATAAACATGGGAATAAGAATTCTAAGGAAATTCTCCTGTTAAAAGTACTAGGGGCTTAAAAATAATAAATCTGAAAAATAGTTGGTATGCAGTATAAAATTTTGCTATGTTGATAGGGCTAAATCATTAATAAAGCTTCTTGCGCGATTATATACAGGTAGGTACAGAAGGCAACAGGTCAAGCGTTACATTACCTGTCAAATTTCCCCAAACAATTTTAACTTAGGTAATGTAGAGGGCATAGATTTCAGATTCAAGTAAAAAAAAAATTACCGATTTATAACGCTTGATGTGCTGCCTTCTGTACATACAGAGATAGGTATATTGTAAGAAAGTTAAACTTAAAATAATGGGCTCAAGGTTTTATTTATTTTGTGATCATTTCTAGCGCTTGGAAGCTAGAAACCGTAGATTTAGAAGTAGAATAAAAAGTAACGTAGGTATGTGATAACTACCAAAAGAAATTACTTACATTAAATTGGCTCAGCCATTTTACCGCGAAAAGCCAATCATAACTATAGATAGATACACATTATACACTGATAATGGCTGGATGGATGGATCTTTGCTACACTTTCACGCAAAAACTGCGGAATATATTCTTCTGAAACTTTACAGTAATATAGCTTTACCTAGAATAACAATAAGCTATAATTAATGAAGATAGGTATTGCATGAATTATGTAAAATTTAAGACACTTTGGCACCCGATTTGTTTATAACGCAATGTGCCTAATATAGTTACCTATGTTTGTTGAGGTTTGAGGTTAACCTAATGTTTGAGGTTAGGAGTTATACATATTATATGGGCGAAGATTCTACATTTTTTTTGTTATTAAAGATAGTACTTAGGACCTTGGAGAAGAAAATAACCTACTCGAAATACTAATTCAATACAGACGAAGTCGCAGGCATCATCTATGTAATATACCTACCTATACTTTTTCACAAAACCGAGGTGAAACTGCGGATCACAGCTTTGTTGTAACAGTTTTTGAAGTAACTCTGTCGTTTATCTATCAGTAACGCTTTCACAGCTTAACTACTGAATCGATTTTGACGAAATTTTTAATAAGGTAAGTTTAAACTTCAAGGAGGATATAATAATAGTATTTATCCAACTCCAATAACCAGTATCCACGCGGACGAAGTCGCGGGTCACAGCTAGTTTAAGAATATATCGGAATCATAACAAAGTAAACGTATAACTTAGTTCAACTTATTAAGAATCGATTTGTGAGCTACTGTAAGTATCAAATTGTATTCTAAAACGAAATTTTTCCTTATAAATATTAAAGGCAAATCATAAAAAAAACATGAACACTTTTCTTAATACTTATTTAATAGGGCCGAAACACAAGAAAAATAAATTCAAGTTTTATATTACTTACTCCAAAAAAACATTCTCAAAACAAATTAAGAAGAGCACAAAGAGAATGTAATTTTTCTTGTATAATTTTAATGAGAATAATAATCCATTTTATAAATTATTTTGAAAATAAGAATTGAAAAGCGATGTAAGATAAGGAGAACAAGTAGGTAAGATGACTGAATCGTAATATTTTCAGTAATTATGAAGGAGTAGCTTATGGAAAAAGAATCGATATTAATGTTTCGAGTGTTTGCTACTAAATATTTGTTCGATGATTCAAGCAGCAATAGGTTCTATAATACCATTAAGCAAAGCACTCCGGAGATTTTACAGCTATTGCTTCTTATACTAAAATCCACCATGGTGGGAAGCTCGAACCAAACCCTAATAGGCTTTAACGCCTGAGGTCACAGAAAAGCCTTGCGTGAGCTTCCACCTTTGTTTCAAATGTAAAATAGCCTATAAAGGTGGCCTCTTTTATTAAACTAGAACGCTAGAAAGGTTTATTGTTAAAATAAATTGTAGCTTAAGTGACAATCCAGACAAACAGAGATTTTGTTTTAATATATTTTTAACTGACATTTTATCTTTCGGTACTTGTTCCTTGAGTACCATACTTGGTGATTTATTTTTACTGAGCTATTTATTGTACAGAGTGTCCCAGAAACGACACGTTGAAATAGAGGTAGATGGACCTAAAGACTATCAGATAATATCAAAATAGGTTTAGTAAAAACTCTTTGGTTTTCAAGATATTGTGTTTTGTTATATTTTTTTACATTGCGATATTTGGTTTTCACTTTTGTGATTTTCAAAGAAATTTCCACTTTTTGCAAAAAAAAATTGTTATCTGTTACCTCCAGAGTCACGGAAACGTGTCGTTTCTGGGATACCCTGTATAAAAACGTATATAATGCATAAACGTCTTCGTATTTTACCAGTAGATCACAAAATAATAGATACATAAGCTGACTTAAATGTTTTTCTTGGAAGTGGGTAAAAATATTAAGTTGTATTTTGTCACTAAGGCTATTTAAATAAAAGTGAATGTAGTAAGTATCTCCTTAGACGAAAAAATTAACTCCCTTTAAATTTCTTACTTGCTACTCATTTTACTTATTGCATGACTGATACATACTAACTACTTTTGAGCTCCGACTTATTATTTTAAAGCAAATGAGCTTGTTCTGTTTGCCTCCGTATTTTCACCATTAACTTAAAATTTTCCGGCAAATATCGTCACTGCGACGCGGGTGATGTGTTCCGCCAATGTCCTATGTAGAGGCAATTTCTTGCTTACCTCATCTCTCACCTCATTTTTCTACTTTCTAATTTACGTCAGGTCCAACGCCAGTTTTATCCGTGAATAGATACTTGAATGAATTAATGTTCAACCTCAACTTTTAGTCACAAATAATAAAAAAAAAATATTTATATTACGATATAATCTCGTTTATTTATATTTTACACTTTGACTTGACATTTTGGTATCTTACCTGATCTTTTACCAAATCTACCTACTGACCTATTTGTTTTAGGTAATGGATCGTAAAAAATTAAGATAATAGTGGGCCGTCCGTGTTCACCATTACAATCTCTAATTCAAAGTCTCTCTAATGTTATCAGCGAATCTAACTTCAAATCGAGCCCATTGTGCCTGTATTTGACACGACACTTTTAAGTCCCTCTAATTTTAAACTTAGATGTGGAATGGTTTCGTTTTAGTAGCCTTTGAGTTTGAAATTACATAATTTGGGATAGGAGCGGCCTAAAATTAGAGACCGTAATGTCGAATTGAGCTCCCAATAATCTAAATTTAATGACCCACTTTTTGCGCAGTGGCTCCTGTTAAGCCAGGTACTGAGCGGTCAGTACCTACAAGGATGGGTGACCGCCGACCATTAATTTCTCCCACGGTTTTGCAGAAGTCACTTCTGCGCTCTGAAAATTATGACCAGCATTTGGCCAGCTCGGTGGATTATAACCTTAGTCACCTAGGGGAGGGACTCATAGCCCTGCAGTAGCACATTACCAAGAGTTGCGATAATGATGATGACTTTTTTATTTTCAGGGCCATCATGGTATCCATTTTTCGGATGCAGTACCATAGTACAAAGTATGACCAAAAAGCACGGGTCGCAATGGAAGGGGCTCTCAGAATTAGCTAAGGAGTATTCCACACAAGTACTGGGACTCAAACTTGGTTCTGAATTGGTCGTGGTCGTATATGGTCAAAATAATGTTAGACAAGTATTCATTGAGCCCGAATTTGAGGGCAGGCCGAATAGTTTCTTTATAAGGTTAAGGTGCCTTGGAAAAAGACTAGGTAAGTAACTGGTTTATATCTAATTTCTTGCACACAAATGCATAAGTTCTTATTAAGTCTATACCTGGAATAATGTGAAACCGAGCAAGTGTTTAGTAGAAGTACTTAACTTGCTTGTATTGTTTGAAAATGGTTACGCAAAAGTTTTATGTTGTTAGTTCGTCGAGTTCATTGTAGTTCATAACAATTTTACAGTAATTTGCAAAAGTAATTAAATGTGATATAAGTATAATAAGTGAAAAAGTGCTCAAGTTCGGAATTTAGTCATGTCATATTTTTATCATATTGATACATAAAAAACGAAAAATAATTAAAATGTAGTAGTTTTTTAAGTTGCTGCTATTGCGAATTAAATAACCTATATATTTATTAAATTAAATTATCAATTAATTAATTCCGGTGATCGTAGTACAGAAGGCAGCACATCAAGCGTTACAAATCTGTCAAAATATTTGACTGCAATCTGAACATCTATGCCCTCGACATAAAGTTAAAATTAATTGGGCAATTTGACAGCTAATGTAACGCTTGACCTGCTGCCTTCTGTACCTTTTATAAGAAGACTGGAAATATTATCTAAAATGGGGTTCTATACCTTCTGGAGATCTGCACCGAAAACTTTTTAGAAGAGTTTAGTATCGAGGTGTGTTTTTTTGGATATTTAATTATTCGTAAAAAGTTTACTATTTCCACTTTGTGCTCACCATAAGCAGTCAGCGAAGCAATAATAAGAACAAAGCCCTTAACTCCAACACTAGAAGAGTTTAATAACGATGAAAACTTTGAAACGTTTGCGCAATTAAAAATTATGGTCTACAAGAAAATGAGTCGATTGACTCAAGTGAACATTGCGAAAAATATACGAAAGGCGCATTATGGTTGTTGATTGTTTTTTTAATTTGATAAGTCTCAAAAATCTATCTATCATTATAATGCCTTTTACTGTACAACGACATTGGTTTCTTATGATGAAATAAGTAAATTTTAAGTTTTAAGACTTTGCATACATTTAATGTTAATTTTCAAATAGCGCCATCTAGACATCAATAATGGTAATGTGTGAAATATTGTCCGGTTGCGCCTGCGCCGCGGTTCCAAAGCGCGTGACACTTATGTAAAGTGCGCTTGCGTTTAATACGTGCCACCTCATTTGGCAAGTGGGTGAAATATAATATATTTAAACATATTATGTTTATCTTTTTTTATTTCTATGTATTAATTAGTTGAGCTTTTTCCCATGAATATCGCGCATGAACTAAAATGTTCTATATGTTCCGTTTCCGTGTGGGAATTTCGGAAATACCTTTCTTAGTGCACCCCTGCATCCCCTAAGGAGTGTATGTTTTAATTTTAGCTCTGTATGACCAGTACCTATGGCCGTACTTTGTCTGTGAGCCATTCAGTACCACAATCAGGGACGGAAAACTTTTATTTATATTGATCATAAATTGAAAGTAATAAATAATCATCATCAACCACCCTTTCCGTTAATTTACAAATACCAAGTAGGCCTGTGAACAAGAAAGGGCAATATGTGAACACCGCATTGAGGTATTATTTATTAGCAGGTAAGTTAGTACATAGCAACCCAATGGAACACCGCTTAGCGTTTGAAACAACGTAAAGTGCAATTGCTCTAACTTATTGGTCAGGAAGCTATAATTATATGTAGCACTATTTTTTATTTATTCCCTCGTTTGTATACATTTACCTTAGAAAATAATATAGGTAGGTAACTCTTTATTAAATAATTAAACTCTTGCTCAGATACCTAACTGGAGTACTCATTTTATAAAAACAAGAAAAAATTAAGAAATTATGACTTTATCTTTTACAAACTACGAGAATAAAGTGCAAAAACTCCTTAATTTTAACTCTACCTAGTACCTACCAAATACTCGGAAAATTAAGAAGGCGACGCGACGCGGCGCTGTCAAATTGCATACCTACCTACGCATCGTAGTCTCATAATTTCAACATTTACTGGTTGATACCTATTTCTAGTACTTTCAAGAGACGTTCGAAATTCTTCAGTAGTTTTTAAGTTTATTAGGCGGCAGAGGGAGAACTTTAAAATTGACATATAATTTAAAATGAAAAAAACATAATCCGAATCTTTTAAATTAATTTCTTCTTCTTAAATCAAAAATCAACAAAAATCTAACCAATATCAAATAATACATTTGAGGTTATATTGTGTTATCGGTTTCTTTATTATTCTTGGAGCATGTAGTACCATCGAACCAACGGAATCATGACCCCTTTTGCTAAAAATTCGTTTGAAACTGTCCAACTTGTAAGGTCTATCGCGTATAATGCACCTAAGACTTTCAGATGCTTTCACAGCTCGTCTACCTCTGAAGTTTATTATCTCCATGTTGACCAGTTTCCCTGAAAGTTTTCATAACAGTTTATATAAATTGCCCGCGTTTTTCCATTATTTTTGTGTGAAATTTAATTTGTATCATGCCGAAAAGGTTTCAAAGTAGTAAAAGAAACATCGTTTTATCAATGCGAAATTTTTGCGCAAAAGAAAAAGACAACAAAGGGCCTATAATTTAGCATAAAGGAGCATTAACATATGTTCATCATACAGAAAATTGGGGTTATCAGTATAAACATTTTACCGGATTTCAGGCGAATTTCACATCGCCAAAGAATTTAATTAGAAATATTTAGCTTTATTTCTTATTTAGGCATATCTGAAAAAACTTTCAGTAAAGAAAGCGTAGTCGCAACTTCCACGCCACAAAAAAAATCCACACCAAGAAAAAGACGTAGGTATAAGACGATTTCGATCTGTATGCAAGGCGAAACAAAATACTTGACACGTGAGAAAGGAGAAACCGATATTATGGAAACTCTTAGCACATTATTTTAAGAGCCGATTTAAATTTTCAAGAAGTGAAAATTATTTAAACAGTGGGATTTTGGTTTAAAAGATGTGGATCATAATGGAAAGGCATGAAATCGTAGACACCTTACAATGATGAAGTATCATCGCGTTGAAGGCAGACCTGTTGTGTTCCCGGACGAGACCTTTCACGCATCCTATAGGTACAGTCAATAACTGGCAAATAGAAAATGAAGCTGTCTTAAAAACGACTCTGTTGGTGAATGATAGATCATTATTAATGCTGGCAGTGAAATGGGGATAACACCAAACTCCCAATTAATATCAAGACGAAAAACGAATATAAAATAATATTGTGTACTAGATGTTCAAAAATATAGGTGCATACATTATTACAATTAATACAAACGGTATTATGTGCTAAAAGTTTAATATGGCAACCGAAGAATAATTGCAAAAAATTGAAAAAAAAAAATTGTATCTTCTTGCTATGATACTCAACCATATGAAAATGGTGGAGACTTTTATAGTTTTTTATAAATTTCCCAAATTTTTTTCATAAATTTTTTACACCAATTTACAAAATTGTCGTTTTGGGACAATTTTTTAGAACTTTTTTCATAGTGTTAACTTTGATCATGTACTGTGACAAAGAAGTACGGAGCTATAGCTGCCCATAAGCTTAAAAATTTGCTTAGAATATGTAGATTCTAAAAAGATATAACAATATGTAGTTTATCAGCAACATTAGGTTACAGGAGCGAGACCACTGATCAAGGTCAGAATTTTCAATTTTCAAGTAATGTTATAACTGTTGTAAAATTTGGTCGTAATTGTTGTATTATATCAAGATAATTTACACAAGTAGTATTGAGCCACTTATAAAGATATTCAGAAGAAAACCATGCGGTTTCATGGAAGAAAAATAACATTACTCAACGATAAAAACGATGTACGAATTTAACTTTGGCGGGCTCGTTTAATGCGAAAAACATGCTGCTTCAAGTTACTTCGAAATCGGCAATGTAATGTATTCGATCTTCCCTCCCCCCTTTCTGCAAATACGTAGTGAACATATTTAAGGTATATCAAATAAAACCACAATGAATTTAATTATAAGAATTCTTGTATGTCAATACGATTAATATATTACTGAACAATTATACAAGATACAATTTAACAATTATAGAGGTAGTATGGAACCTATATAATATGTTGCATTTAAATTAAATATTATACCAATTTGGGACCTATGGTATGCACATTATTGTGTAATGTTAACCACACATCAGTCGACATGTTGCCAATATAGTTGCTCTACATAATTTTTATTTTATTGGTTTCAGGAATAACATTCTCTGATGGCCCATTATGGAAGGAGCATCGACAATTTACGGTGAAACATTTACGCCACGTTGGTTTTGGAAAAACATCAATGGAGAAAGACATACAGAGAGAAATGTATGACGCCCTAGATTACATAAAAAAGAACAACTGTAAAGCTGTGAACCCGAAAAACATTTTGGCTCCGGCGGTCATGAATATATTATGGAAATACGTGGCAGGTAGGTACCTACTTCTGTTGCTTGCATGTATTTTACAGGAGAGAAGGCTAACAACAATTTTGTTTGCAATTTTGAATGGAACGAAAGTCTGATATTTTGACACCATTGTGTATCTAGAATTTAATGCAGCGTTGGTTTAAGTTTGTGTATGAATATTTTACAGTAAATCAGGTTAACTTATGATGACAGGCCCATTTCAACTGCCAGGCCCATTTCAACTGCTAACTATTGCCAAATGCATTGTTTACGTCAAAAGATGAACAAAGCAGTTTAAAGTTGAACAAATTTTCAAAAAGTGACCTTTTCAACATCTAAGATTTAATTTTCGTCTGATATTCATCTCTAGGTTCAAACTAAAATCTTTCTTTGAAGCAAGGTAGCAAATAATTTACTATTTTACTAATGAACTCTCTACATCATATACAGGGTGATGTAAAAGGATTTGTTTCCGTCTCTTTGTATCTGGGGCTAGAATGCGAGCACAAGGATATATTGATGAGAATCAGTATACGAACAAATAGTAATCACTCAATTTCAGGTAGACATCGTATTAAAAAGCACAAGATTCATTAATAATCGTATCTCTGTACAAAGACATTCCATTCCTCCTTACTTCAAGTGACAGAATTGTACCAATTGACAAGACAGATGACATGACAATGACAGTTTTGACAATAAAAAGAGTATCAAAAATGGCGAAATGTAAAGACGACCTAGCATGGCGGTTGCAATTTACATTAAACTTTAACATTTTTGTGCGCCATTAATGAAGCTTATTGTAATTTTTCGATATTTTTATCGATACTAGCATAATTTTAGCTACGTTGTGGTCTATTGTTCATTAAATATTCTAATTTGGAAACATTAACTTTATGATATTGAAGGAGAGCACTCTGTACTCGATTCTTATCATAATTATGCAATAAAAGTAGACACTTAATTTTTTCCAGAATTCCGCATAAACAAATTAAGAGTTCACGTATGCTTCACGGCTCGACAACCGTTCGTAAAGTCGTCAACACCTATCTACCTATTCGGTCTTGATAGCGCTCCATGCGTACGTCCTTGGAAAGTAGTTACAAGTGTAATCATGCGTTGTGTAAAGAATTCAAAACATTAAGTTAAGTTCACTGAGTAAAAATTAATATTAATGAATTTTTTTCTTCGTGTATTATCTCAAACTATCACGTCCTCGAATTCCGAAAGTGATCCACCAATCACCCTGTATACAACGTATACAATGAAAGAAAGCAAAATCTTAGAAAACCCAACTTATTTTCAATGTATAAGAATATGTAAATTATTAAATGACATTATCGCGAATTATACAGGGTGTCGAAAAAAAAGTACTTTGGAGAAAAATATCCTGGATTTGGAGTTATAGTTTTTCCATAAAAAAATCTAAACATTTCAAGGAAAGCGCGGGCGCGACGTTTTACCTCTCCAGATAACGCGCGCGCCTCACGTTCAGCTGGGAGGTATTTAGATAATAGATAAAAAATTAATTTAGTCATCTAGGTAGGTACTTACTTGTATACACTCGTACACGTTCATCTTGATTCCAATTTTCCTACCTACTTTGTAGGGGCTCAGGACCGTCAGAATGAAACAGGAGCTTGATGTAGTTTTTTACAATACCTAAGTAATTCTAGCGTTGTTCAAAATTGGAATCAACCTTTTTACAGTGCCTAATTAATTAAATTAACTCTATAGTTCAATGTTCCGCTAATGTAAATCTAAAGTTATGTACAAAATAATCTTGAATGAGTTTGATTGTCACGTGCGTACCCAAAATCTCAATAACACATTATCTTTCAGATGGTCATAAGGCGCGCGCGTAATCCAGATAGGTCGCGCGCGTTTTCCTTGCAATGTTTAAATCAGGTGCACAGGTGCACGCAAGCGCCGCAAAATACACCTCTAAACCCTTCAACAGTTAACTGAAGTATTTTCAGTAGCTAGGTAGATGCCTACCTACTAAAAATAACAAAGAGAGACAGAGGTAGATAATTATGTGGTTCTGATATTTAATTCACTAGTTATTTTGCGACGTAAGATATCGGGACCCTTAATATTAATCAAACCGGTACCAATTGTAATTCCCAGGTAGCACGACTTGACAAAAAAAAATTCCAAGATTTGGTTTTAAAAGATTATACTATTTTGAAAAGGATATTAATCAAGCTATTTTTTAAGATTGTGTGTAGTACCAGTGCCAATTTTATCACAGTATTCAGTAAATCTTTAAGTAGTTAGTCGAGTTTTTCGCAATTGAATAAAATATCAAAATTTCACTCTTTTTCTAAGTAACTATCTTAATTATTATTGGATTGTCTCTATTGACTAATAAAGCTAGATATAGTACAAATAAAACGTGCGTTTATAAATGTATATTGCAGCTGTAGGCAAAATAAGACCTTCTTTAAAATTTCTTTAAAAAACACAAAAGAAGCAATATCTTGGAAATCAAATAACTTTTATTAAACCCATTTTGATATCATGTGTTAGGCTTAGGCCCATTTACCTCCAGTGCCACCGAAACGTGTCGTTTTTGGGACACCCTGTATATTGATATAGGTACAATATATTTTCCTTGATAACGAGTAAATATAGTTTTGGTGTTTGCTATTTATTTGTTTGTAAAGACTTGTATTTTGAATAAAACAACTCTGTGTTTTTAAATTATAAAGGTTTTTTAAAAATATCGACGCAATATGTACAATTTTTAAAGGAAAACAACAAGTGAAACAGGATTAGATTACCAGTAGAAGAATTATAATTATCAGGACCTAAAAACGTTTAATTTTTTTATAAAATAAACATAGAAAGAAATAGTTGTCTAGTATCATGTAGTACCACCATAATACATAGATACCTAATTTACACGCAATGAAACGCCATGGGTGAAACTGCGGTAATATTAAAAAAAAAACATTTTAAGAAATATAAAAATAAAACTGTTAATGAATATACTTATTATGATGTCAAAACATCGCCTTTAACTAAAATATCAACATTGTTTGCCATGAAAGTTTTATACATATGCAGCAGGATATACTATATACCAGATACCACATAAATAAACAATATAAACATGTACCAATGTAGTAACATTCAATTTTATTCATCAGCACATGTAATTTAGACATACATAACGTCACGCCTGTATCCCTTATGGGGTAGGCAGAACACCAGAGGTATAAGACTATCTGTTGTCGCGTTTGACAAATTTGGAGGTATTAAAAAGATAAAGAGAGGCTATTGTAGTGACAGGGAGTCAACCTTATCGCCCACAAAAACACCAAGTAAACCTCTGTCCCTTAACTGACTTTTACAGTATGCTTGGGAAGAGAAGCAGCTGGCACATTCTAAGTTTTTCTTTCGCTCCCAGCCCAGCATGGAAGCAATTAGACAATCACAGTTAATGTATGTACTTGAAACTGCGTTGGGAGTTCTCTGATCTCTAGCTTTTTCATTTGGTTATATTTCCACGTTACGATATCGCTAGAATATACAAAAAATGCATCGATCGCTATAAGTCTCCGTGAATTAGAAAAATATATTTGTAAACTTTAAGTGAATCTAAAAACTATAATTAGATAAGTTGTTTGAAAATACTTAGAATCTATGAATATTTTATCCAAATTTTCATATTTATTTTAGGTGAAAGAATTCGAGAGGATCGTTTAAAGTACCTACTGGACCTATTAAATGCTAGATCCAAAGCATTCAGCATGGCAGGGGGATGGCTGAACCAAATGCCGTGGTGTAGATTCCTTTTCCCGGAACTAAGTGGTTATTCACTCATCCGAAAAATGAATCAGCAAATATCAGATATTATCGAGGTAAAGTATTTCTGGAAATATTGTATACATTCGAACTGCAGTATCGACTACGAAGCACTAATTCAATTTAAAATTGAGACTTCTCTCAAAGTTAATTTTTTTCAGGAAGTTATTGTTAAACATAAGAATAATTCTGTTGAAGGCGATGACTTTATTTATTCGTTTCTAAAAGAAATTCAACAAAAGAAAGTTTCATATACAGGTAAAAAGTTTAGTCAGTATTTATATTATACAGTTAAGTAAAATTTCTAAAACTCAAATATTGAAACTTCTTTCTATTTTCCTTTTCAGAGGAACAGTTAAAAACGATATGCCTAGATTTATTGATCGCAGGTTCTCAAACTACGAGTAATGTATTAGAGTTTGCAGTTCTTGTGGTTTTAAGGAATGAAACTTTACAGCAAAAGATTTTTGAGGAGATAAATAGTGTTATAGGAGACGATACTCCATGTTGGAATGATAGTTTAAGGTAAGTCTTTTATATGTATAGGTAATCAAATAAAATTTAAGTTCTTATTTAATTGAACTGACTTCTCACTTATAAAAGTACACACTAGTATTCAATATAAGTACTTACATGCGTTGTTTTAAAAATTTACTGTAAAGTATGGATGGTTATCTCAACAAACCACTCTTTGCAGTATCCTATAGTGCCCAAATATCTAGACCCAAAATTTTTAAATTCAATATATGTTGTAATATTCGAAAAGTTTGTAGGTATGTTTCAAAAGCTCGAACATATTAAAGGTAGTGGCGAAACAAACGATGTCAACAACGGATGTTGGTTCAGAAACAACGATAAACTTACATCGATACCGAAAAATACCGACTACGACCATATCCAATCAAATAATAATGAATTGAAAATATATTTATATTAATTAACCTATAATTATAGGATACCAATTCATTAAAATAAAATATTTTTTTACTGGCCCTACGCGCGAGAGTGAGTATAGACGGCACTAATTACATCGTATTTTCAATATGAATTGTTACCTTGCAAATATTAATTACTAAATTAATTAACTACACAAGCTTCACTTACTTTGAGGCCATGTAGTTGGTGTGAATTACTGGGGATTTTATTTATTCATTTAATATTCCAACGTAGGAACGCTGATTTCAGATCATTGATTGTATAATCTGCTCTTGGTTATATTGAAAAAGAAACTCGTTATATATGTAGTTCACTTAGAATTGTGTGGGTCTTGTATTCCGAGAACTAAGAACTATTATACAACGAAGATCGTCTTTTTATTAAATTTATGTTGATATTAATATCTTAACGGTGATTAATTGCGGTGCGTTGTAAAGTAAAACGTTTTTATAGTTATTTTAAGAAGCTATTCACTTATATTTATAATAAACTAAGGACCAATTTCAAAATCAAAAATTATGTGATTCTCAATCAAAACTAATGTAACATGGCTTTCAATAAACAAAAAAAAATAGAGTCAATTTTTTACGTTTTACAGTTTAAAAAAGTATCAAGAAAGGACGATCTTCATTATCATATTTTTTTAAAACTTTATTTTATACTATATGCATAACTATATTATTATATTTTATGGCCTTATCAAATACTATAACACAATCGAAGTTTTTGCCGATCAAAGCCGAAACGGTGTTATTTGGCGGCCGACTATTAAAGTACTTAACCTAGATAATATTTACTAATGTCAAAATATTACGCATTTCAGACTTCCTTTCACATCGGCTTTTCTTCTTGAAGTGCAACGGTACTATACAATAGTTCCCTTGGCTGGGCCAAGGAGAGTGCTCCACGATTGTTACATAGACGGTTATTTAATACCAAAGGAGACTACAGTCCTCATATCGGTTGGAGATATACATTTTGATCCTGAATTGTGGAGCAACCCTCACGAATTTATGCCGGAACGCTTTATTGACGATAGAGGGTCGTTGAAAAATGCAGAGCACATGTACCCGTTTGGGTTAGGTATGTATTGTTAAATATGGATTTCCCTTTCATTCGTGAGTTTTGAAACTACTCGCAAGAGTAGGTATGTAATACTCGCAGTTTATTAACAGTTTAAGATAAAATGTCTAAACTAGGAGTATGGTAAAGGAAGCATTTATTGAGTGATATGAAACTAAGATAATAGCCAAAAGCTCTCATAATAAGCAGTCTGAAATTTAGTACCAAACAACTTGTATATTACCTTCAATATGTTTCATGAATAAATGCGCCAATTTGCAGTCGCAGCATCGGTTCATAGCTTCGACACAGATATATCTACAGTAATTCAACTCGGCCGCATCTTTGAAATAAATACCTAGAGCGCCGCGGTCCGTTCACATGTGATAGGTAGGGCTGCTCGCCTTTAACGTTTAAATTACATTTGCCTACTTTGTGTTTAATTCCATTTACTTTTGTGACTGCAAATAAAATATAAAATACTTTGTAAATTGAATAGGAAGTGCTTAACTAAAATACGTTATGTGTCAAATAAACCATTGAATAACAAATCGGTCTTATAAATTAGCGACCTAAAAATAATTGCGTCTCGGCTGAGACGCACGAAAAGATGTATTATTAAATTTTAAAGTATAAACATCCGCATATTAACCTAAAGCTTAAAGAACAACCGTTTGGCAAAGTCTGAAAGTACAAAAGATAGAGAGATTCATACACATTTTATTATGGTTAAAGACACAGACTTTTTAGTCGATCTCTTAGCAATTTAGTCACACACTTAATATTTTTGTATGCAAAATGGAGTTTTTACGGCCTCCATTTTGTAAGTTTGATTAAGATAATATTATTCGTCGACAGTTTAGTTATTTGGTCGCTTGCTCAAATTTATACCGCACAAGTTAGTTGAACTGTATCTCATCATCAGTCGCATATTTTCTAAGTCATATGTTCTATTAAATCATAATGAAGGAATAATGGATCTTTACACCCTGTAAACACTAATAAAGGCAAATGCTTCTCCATTATCATAAAATCTTTATATAGAAATACTTATGAAAACGAATAACTTATGGTTAGGTACTGTATTATATACCCTTCAATATATTCTTACATATATATTTCATATATACATATACATAATATGGTATATTCCTGAAATAACAAGTTCCTACTTAAATTGTTGTCAGTTTAGTATTTATAAACTTAAGATTTAATTACCTACTTAGAAAAGAGTAGAAATTATAAGATACATTTTCAATTGCACGATAACACGCCCTTCATAAGACCTTGAAAATGTCTCAGAAACAGCAATTGCTTCTATTTCCGACGTATCACTGCGCCTCCGCTCCATAACTGAGCATTGCACGAGGCGTACGAGGCGGGCGTTAGGCTGCAAACTGGACGGCAGCGACAGCGAGAGCGGCAGCGGCAGAATCTGCGCCGATCTCGACGCCATCGGGCGCTCGAGCGTTTTGTCGCGATTTCATAAAAACTCAATACTTTCTATCGTGTCGCGGAAATCGCTGCCCACGCCGCTGTCACTCTCGCTTTCGCTTTCGCAGCCGTCCAGTTTGCAGCCTTATTGTGAGAATCATATACCTGAAGCGTGATAGGTAGGTACTAGAAAATATTGATAAAGCTTTTGAATTTTCTAGTTTGTTACGGTTCTATTCTGGGTATCGAAGGTAATATTGTTAACCTTCACTTTGAGATTTTCAATAGATGTTTTTTAGCACATATAAACGATGACTTATGGTAACTTGCACAACGTGAATTTTCAATACAAGACGATTGCAGACGATAACATTGCATTTAGCTAACAGTAATTAGCGGCTAAATTTGTTTAGCTTCCCTTAGTAACCTTTTCGCTTGTTTATCTAATTTTGACAGTTCACTTGTTGGTATTTGCTAGGATTATTTGAAATCCTGATTATTTGCTTCAGGCTTGATCTTTCAATCGTCGAACAAAAGTCATCTGACGAATAAAGATTTTTTTGTAATTCTATGACAATGATATAGGATGACAATAAAAGCTTGAAACTTTCGAGTAATAACTTTATTCAATAGAAAACTATTATATTATCTGACCATTGAAAAATCAGGCCTTAAGAGAACGTCAGCGAGGAACAGCTTCTTATTGTATGCTTCTTTTCCGGATTTGCTATTATTTTAGGCTCTTACAAAAAATATACAAGAAACTTAAAAATATTATCTAGAGAGTGATTGGAATAGTTAAACGATATGATTTACTTTCCTTGATAGAAAAAATTCGAGAACATTACAAATATAAAATTTTAAATGCCTGGTGGCCTAAAAATATTATATTTTCTTAATATAATTTTTCGTGAAGATATTTGTCTTTGTATTCTTCAGGGTGGTCTCACTTTATTTTTTTCAAACTAAAGTCCTGTTACGGTTAAGTTCACTTTTATCCGAAATTTAAAATCTTGCCCAGCCATTTGCTTAAATGTCCGCGTTGGCGGAGACTGAGCTCGTCCGCTCAGTCTCCGCCAACGACGGGTCTATGTCAAATTTTCTCCGCCCGTTTTCGTACACAAAACGCAAAAATGTGAGTTTTAATTTAAGGCGGGGTGGGTTGAGCCTAACCGAGGTTTTTGGCACAGAGAGATGGCGCCACCAAAATGTTCTCACGGGATGTAAAAAAATCTCGCGCCATTTTATTGACAGGACACTATTGCTACTTCATAGTAAAAAATATTTCAGTGGGTAAAGTATGGTGAAGTTTAAATCTACATGGAAAATAAAATTTGCGTTATTCATTAGTATATTTAGTATACTAATTAATAATATATTTATATGTCGTAGAAACACGATTATTGGGCATACGAGCAAAATTAATGAACGCACAAACAAATAGATAGAAATTACTGCACTAACCCACTGAATTTAAGCAATCTTGACTCTAATGTCTATTGATTATGAAATTTTAGCCAATTCATAAATGTACAACGTGTAACAAAATGGAGAGATAAAACTTAAGGGTTAGCTTCTATACCATACGTAGAATATACAGTACAAGAATAAGCATAATTAGTGCTGGTAAAGACTTTCATACAAATTTATTTAATTATTTTACAACAAAATATTTTGACATAAATATTTGATATTTTGACCTTTCCCGCATTGGCTGAACTCTGCAGTATCTGTCTTAGTTATCACTTTATTTTTACGCCATCTGTTATCGAATAGATTTCATCAAAAGCTAATAGCTGTTTTTAGGGTTGACACTTAGATATTTTGATCTAAATTTTGAACTTGTTTTCCGAACGAACCGAAACGAAAACATTACTGTTACTTATAAACTACATCACCAAACATACAATTCCCTTAAGTATTATCTCTTCATTATGTTACATGTTGTATAACGAATGCGCAGATGTGCTAAAATTCTCTGGAAGGCTACCCTGGAATTTACTTATTGTACTTGCAATATTTCTGTTTCAATCAATCTGATAAAATTAAAAGAAATAAAACTAAATGTATAGCTTCTATGAAGAAGTAATGAATATTTTAGGCAATGCAAGAGTAATTGAAAAGATTATTTTCAAGCCATAAATAGTCGACTACTTAGCTCTGACGTTAGATGTTGAAATAGTGGTATAAACTTTATTTGACGTTTTTACTTTGGAAATTATTGTGAAAACAAACTGTAAAAGTTTTACCAATTTGAAATGTATTATTTATTTGTTGCAAAATTCAAAATGTTTTATTGTAAATAAAGAAATTGATATAAAATACATCCGCTTAAAAAAATAAAGATGGCACATTTGTTTTCCATGACACCTGATGGTAAGTACTAAGGGCAAGGCTCCATGTCACGGCGTTGTGCCGCGTATTGCGTTCTCAGCAACCTTCGATTTTGGTTTTTCTCCGATGGAATGGGCGACATTGAAGGCGCTGTGCCGTGCGTTTCGCTAGCGCCATATGTCGTACATACCGTTGCACGGCAAACGACGCCGCACGGCGACATGTGTCCACGCTCTAAGGTGGTTAAGAGTCATTCTAGATATTGATGCTATAATTTAAGAAACAGATATTAGAATTATCACAGTGTTTGAATTTGGTGGGTCAGTATAGTCACTTCTTACTATTTGTTGGTACGTTTCTTAATTTAGCTTGTATGCTGCTTCTAATCATCGCTTTTCTGCTTAACCATTTCTTATTAATTTTATTCAGGTACTCAAATCTATTTTGGTGTAAGATTTTCAAATTTCAATTATTGGAATAAAATCAAAAATTCCTATGAATGAAAATACATAATTAATACACAAATATTATATTACTTTAAGTATAAGACTTACCTTCTTATTATGATTACTTTTTAATTTTAGTTAATGTAGTAAAATATAAGTATAATAAAATTCGTTTTAAACTTTAAACACACATTTTATTTTACGTATTGATTTAAACAGCGTCATAGCTTACCAACTGAAATATTTTATACTATGAAGTAGCGCTTGTGTCATGTCAATAGAATGGCGTGAGAATTTTTTACATCTCATAAGGACCTCTGAGTGGCGCCATCTCTCGGGCTTAAAATCATGGTTCGCCTGGAAATACATTGCCTTAAAGAAATAATCACGCATTTAAGAAATATTTATTTAATATTTAAAAATCTTCATGCAACTCGGCCTTAATGTTTATTTTTAAGGTTATGTTAAAGTTTTCAGTACAAAATTATTTTTTCGAGTATATTTTAAACGAACACGTACAGGTTCTCTTATCTAAATTAATTTGTAAAACGTCGCTTGTGCATTCACTGTTGCCGGTTTATAGAGGAAACGTCGATAATAAAGTGTCTGAACGGAGAGTTATTCATCCACAGTCGTCCGTGATGAATACTCTGATCAGCATCATTCAGCGTTTTTTGTGATATCATTCACTACCAGTGAACTTACTCAGTTTTTCATTCGATTTTGGTGATGGATTGAGTTTTATTTCGTAATTTTTTTGAATACAGTACCTACGTGTTTTTCATCTTGAATAAAAAATTGATGAGATAAATACCGGGTTATGATAAAAATAGTGGGTATTGAATGATCTGTAAATATTATAAAACTGAATTAACCGGCTTTAATAATCGATTTAATATCTAAAAGTGTTATTAATAAAAATATAGTCTGCTTGTCTCTTTGCAAGCGATGGCTCAAAAAGTCGGTATAATTCTTGTTGTTACTACACGATTTAGTTCCACTGATTAAATTATTTTTTTCTGACTATAAGCAAAATATAAAAATAGGAACCCTCAACCCCCATCGAGGGCTTTTAATATGATGATTTGGACTTCATAAGGTATAACTATCCTCCTTTTCAAGGCTACACAAATTATGGCTGCGTTGTGGCCGAGGACTCACGGAAAGCTCGCACATTGCAAATTTCAATACATTGTAGCTCTAGAACTATTGGTCACAGAGTAAAACTAATAAAGGAATTCCCAAAATTCCCACGGAAAGGAGTTGGACTTTTTAGTTTGTATGAAAAATCTTATTCCTTGAGTGCATGGTTGTGATACTTGGCATGAAGGTTCTTCAAAGAGTGACTGGTTGTGCTATGAAAGGAATTCCCGAAATTCCACGGGAACGGGAAATATACGATTTATAGTTTGAATAAAAAAAATTCCATGAGTGCACAGATGTGATACTTGTGATATAAAGGTGAGTAACAGTGAGTAACTGTTAGTGTTGTGAAAGAAGTTCCGGCCATTCCCACGGGAACACGAAATATTGGACTTTAGTTTTTATGAACAATTACTTCTTCAGTCCATGGATGTAAAACTTGATATAAAGGTTCTTCAATGACGGGTTGTGTTAAATATAAACAATGTTTATGCGCGTACGAAGTTGCGGGCAAAAGCTAGTTATTCATAAATTTCGTTTTTAGTCGTTCGTTTATTATTTCCCTTTTGATTATAATTTGAGCAGTAATTTTGTGATACGTGAGCTTTATATTGCGTAGTGACTATCAATATTAATGAACATTGGTTCATGTACCGATGGAAAATGAAAGAGCAACCAATCTGACATGTTTAATAATTATAAATAAATTATACCAGAGATGGGTGATTGTGATTTACTTGCACGTTAATGTTAAATTAACGATTTAATGACATCCATACAATAGCGGATGAAGATATACTTATGGAGTATTATGATTTGCTTAGTATTTCTTTTTATTATTCATAAAGTCTTCTTTATTATTGATTTCAGAAGGAAAAGCAGTGTTCAATAGTTGGTATGGTATTTTATTTATGATATCAATAAAAGATAGGGAATGAATAATAATTTACTTCTAATGAGAATTAATATACTTTTAATCCTCATAACAACAATTATTGCTGCAATTCGATAAAGCTTAAAAGACAGCGAAACATATAGGTACTTTCTGTCAATACCTATTATTTTTTAATTTTATTCAAAAATCAAAATCACTAATTTTTATTCCCTGAAGGTATATGACATAAACTTTATTAATGTTAGAACCGAACATGAATAAAGAAACCGAACTCGGAAAAGGCCCCACTTGGACAAAAGGATTTCGTCGGTGACTCTGGCCCGCCATACCTTATCATGCCTGATGAGAAGCCGTAGGGAAACATATTGGCGGAAAAAACATACTTCTGAGGTCCTCTGTTCCAATCCAGGTGGATATTTGTGTGATGAATTCAGATAGTAGCAGTCATGTTGACGTGGATGTTTATATGTTTGCTTAAGTTTATTTCTATTAAGAATGTTTATGAATTTCTTAAGCAAATTTTTATCCTTTATCTACGGTAGGTAGTATTATCTAGTTGAATATTTAATTTAGGCTATATAAGGTGGTGTGAACTTAAGAAAGATTTATTTATTTAGTAAGCATAGCCTTTATAGTAGGAGAGCCCAAGCAGGGATTTTGCGAGTTACTCAAGTGAGTCCGAATATCATAAGGGAGAAACAGGCAGTCAGATATTTAGTCCTCGGCCTCAATCGATCCTCAAAAAAACCCGAGCGCGTCAGATTAAGAACAGGTAAGTTAAGAACATACAGAAAAGTATATATTTCAATAATCTGACAATTTGACAGTGACATAAGGAAATGGGGAAGTCACAAAAAAACATTCATCTCGAAATACTCGAGCGCGATTAATTATTTTTTTATTTTAATGGAATTTGTATCAGGATTGCGAAAAATATATAATCTGATAGTTTTAATGTGGAAATGTAGGTAAAACAATCGTTAACATTTTATGATAACCTTTACCCGCTCTTCCCCCCACTAAAATGGAAAACTTCACATAAACTTTTTGTCGTTTTTAGAACCTAATGTTCATAATCTAATAGGTCCCCATGACGCTGAAGTAACTGCAACTTTAGCATCCCGGGCTCCCCTACTATTATACTATTTTTGCTTCTTTAGGCCAGCAATCACGTCTCTGTGCCATTGCTCTTAAACATTTGTTTTAAGACACTGTAGTTGAACGCGGCCTTAATCTAGTTGAAGAGGAAAAATGAAAATGATTATATTTTATTTTGGTAACAGTCTTAAAACGATGAGATAAGATATAATAGTTGTATGTAATTACATCTATCTCTTCCAATTCTTTCAAATTTAAAAAGCGTTATATTCAACATTATGAAATAAATTGAATCAAACGTAAATACTTAATGTTCATCACGTCCAGTAAAACAGTATTTGCATTTGTTTTATATTATGCCGTAGTAGAATACCTACTAACTCAAATAAATTATGCGAAGTTTTATTTCACGCATTAACAACACAATACGTTCTTAGGTCTAGGACATTTAAACCAAAAAATATGTACTCTACGAAAACATCAGTACCCTTCAGAATAGCAAAAGCCGTGATCGATAAATCTCATCATTCCACTGGTGACGTGGTAACTAATTACTAGTAATTACACGGAACGACAAGCTTCCTGACCTCCATTACACGTGATAGGCAATACGCGGTTAAGCCCTAAGCTAAGTAAATTTACTGAGGTATCTTGACGATTGTCACATTATGTAATCGTGACAAGATCTATCTTTACTGTCTGTATATTCACTCTGGTTTTTCATTGCTATAACAGTTGCAACTTGCTTTGTAAAATAAAACTAATGTTTATTCCGTATAGTAATAATAACCATTATAGATAAATGTTTTTCATCCCTGACCTGCATAAACATCTGTAGCAATTGTTTTACTCAAACAAGGTGAAAAACATTGTTTTATATTTATAAGTGTTAATTTAAATTGACTCATAATGTCTACAAGTGAAGTTATTTTTTCGAAATGTTAGTAACATTTTTTTGTATTTAAAATGTCTGTCTAAAAAGTACATTTGTACTTTTACTTTTGTCTGCGCTTCTGATAAGAGTATGTTAAAAACTATTTACAGCAAAATACTTGGATTAGTATACAACAATAAAAACACATAAACCCTTCCATATTCATATCAATCAGAGTCAACATTGCGTTGGAACTTGTTATTCCCACGTGAGCGCAGGGTACTGAATTTCGTCAATGTGTGCATGATAGATAATGCACATTCATACATGGTCACTACATGTAAGCAAGCCATGGTCTGCTGAATAACCCGAAATAAATCCTATTGAAATAAAACTACCTTTTAACTGGATTAATGGCGTATAATTTATATTTTACATTTTAACTCGACGTTTCGGTGTCCTTGCAGACCCCGTGGTCACGAGCCACTACCACGGGGTCTGCAAAGACACCGAAACGTCGAGTTAAAATGTAAAATATAAATTATACGCGATTAATCCGGTTAAAAAGTAGTTTTATTTAAATTATGAATCGTGAAAACTTAAGACAATACTAAATTCTATTGAGTTTGAATTCAATGTGCACCAAAGGACAACTCTGTCTCGTATGATACCATCCACTCTAACTTGTCGGTCATTCCGCAACGTTATTTTATATTGGTATTAAACATGCTACGTAGATGTTATTTAAGTGATATTGAAGTTGTTATAGTTATTATTATATTTTACACTGAACATAATATTTTTGGTTCCTCAGGTAAAGCGCTGTATACAAAAATCACAAATTGTTTATATTAAACTTAAAAAATCTTAACGAAACAAATAAAATTTATTTATGAAAATTAGGTAATAAGTTTTAAGAATAGCTTTTAAATATATTTGAACCTGTAACTAGACATTATGTGGTTGTAGATGTACCCTAGATTTTTTTAAAGTAAGTATTGGCGTTTGTGCTTGATTAAGTGGTTCTGAAGACCAAGATGGTAATATTAATATTAGGTATGTTTTAAAAACTCTTGTGGCATACTAATCATCGAAATAGGGAAAGCGGAATAAGACGTGTCTCTTTCTGATTATATTTATAAAAGGTGAACAGCGAGATAAACTTGTAACAAGTTGAGCCCTCGTTCATCAATACAGTTCCGGTATCGTACCTTGTATCCATTAAATTCATTTATACTTATTTAATAAAGGTAAATAATATTTTTCTTTGAATGCGTTAATCTCTAAAACTAGTAAAAAAATGCCTGATAACCTTACTCATGAGAACGGTTAAAGACTATACAATATCAAAAAGTTTCTTGCAAACATCTACAAGCCTTTTGATTCTTAAACTTAATACAGAACAAAACAGCATTATAAAAGTATTCAAATAAAAACGTAAACGTGCGTATTTGCGGCAGGGCGATTGTTTGACACCCTATCCCACTCCCACATGCATGCCAGGTACCTGCCAAGCTATTGTAGTAGAGCCGTTCACATATTCAAGAGGCCTATCAACATAAGTGCATCGGTCGACGTATGAGTATCATCTGCATACGTATAAATAGATTGTTCGGCACGCACGACTTTGAATCTAAACGTATTTTTGTCACATAACAAATTGTACGTCGTGTATTTCCTTTTACGTTAGCACTTTGGTGGTCGTATTTATTGTACGCTTTTTTGTTTATTAAACAACTTTTGCTTGGTGGTAGGATCCCTTCTGGGTCCGCCTGGCTAGCGACCACCCTTTATATAAAGTCTGCCGCCAAATGTTACCGCTCCGGCGGTAATGTGTTCCGGCAATATTGTATAAAGAGCCAGTTCCTTCCTAAGCCCGTGTGCTTTCATCTTCGACCTCATCGTCACTTACCATCAGGTGAAATTGAGGTCAAACGCGGGTTTAGTCACTTATAAAAAAAAAAAAAGAAAAAAAAAAAAAAAAAAAAAACAAAGGAACAATCTCACTAAAGAATAAAATAAAGAAATAAATAGATGTAACTACGTCCGCGCTGTCGTCCGATGACTAACATAGTAAAGGCACTTTAGAGCGACTTTTACTTTTATCCGCTATTGTAATCAGAAAAAAAAGATCTATCCATCTCTCTAGGCGGTGTTTGTCTAACTTATGTAGTTTCGAAGATAAAAAAATATATAAACGTCGTTAAGTTACCATATTTCTATATATTTGACAACAGAACATCGCTAAGCCTCAAAACTGTGCTAAATAGTTTTCAAAATGTTATGAGGACAATTTGTTAGTCTTACTGAAGGTGTTGCAGCTAAGCAAAAAGATCGTTATCGGATACTCAAAAGGACAAAGGAAAAGACTTAAGGAACGTTAAAAACTTTAGCGCTGTTCTAGTTTTTTTTTTTTCATTGTATATTACTCAAAAAACTTAAACATAGCTAAACAGATTTAACGTTGTTTATATTGTGATGAATTCACAATATTTTTGCAGTTTTTATAGAGCCAAGTCACTCTTTTAGTCCAACCCATAACGGCTTTAAAACAATTAAAGTGATTATTTTATTTCAATATACTCTATGACTAAAACATCGCTTTTCTAAAAACAACACTATAACAACGTTACGTAGTCGTTGAATTCGACAAAACATCACAATAGATATAAAAAACCCAGGGAACTACACGCTGCACATAAATAACAAATATCCACTAAATGAAAATCAAATATACAGGGTGTCCCAAGGCTAAGGGACATCAAGGGGAAGGGGAAGTATTAAATATCGTAGATAGGGTATTATGCTGAAGGAAGCCTTTTTTCATTTTTAAATATTAGTAAGCATTGCATAACTAATAATAAGTAATTGTTGACTATAAGAGTGATTGTTTAAATAGAAACTTACAACATATGCCTCAAATGCAACTAATTGTATATGTTTCTTTATTATTTAATTTCTAATATTGTAAGTTCGACCTAACTTTGCTCTGTCTGGACAAACCTTCGAGGTTTTTAGATAGTAAGCATTTCATGTTGTAATATTTTCTTTTGGTTTATAAATAAAAAAAAAGAAAAAAAAAAACTACATGATTTAAGTGCCTTAACATTATTACTTTAGTTGTGGTTATAAAGTAGAGCTTTAGTTATCGGTTGCTGTATAGCTTCTACTACCGCAGGCGGCCTCGTGATTTCAACCATTTCAACATGCTTAATGGAGTCCAAGTCTTCGGTTGTGATTATGAATCAAGCACATATATATTGCCATCGCGCGTCCAACTTTTTGCAACACCAAAGCGTTAGCCGCCATAAAGTTTTATGCCGAAGTTTCGTAATAAACTCTGATATGGTGATACCCGAGTCCTTCAAGGCCGTTTTGGCAAACCATACCTTGCTGCGGGCCTCCTCACTAACAAATTTTACCAGTAATGGCCTGGGTTAACCGTCTGTGCTAATTCCCAGTCGTTGAGTGCGGATGGTGTTGTTGTGACAGAAGTTAACTAACTTAAGTTTGTCCAATAAAATATGGTTTACAGAGGCAATGGTATCTGCAGTTTCTGGAACTCCGTGACACTCTCAAGACACTCCGTGTCTTTGTTACACGATATTTCGGATAATTACCAATCAATTTTGAAAATTCTTGTTTCATATGATAGAAGATACTTCAGAGCTAGTGCCATATAAATTTCCTCGAAATCGATTAAGTAATTAATGAAAAACATTTTTTTTTAAGTATTTATGAATTTGGAGATTTATAATTCAGCCAAAGTTTTAACGTGAAGTCGGTTTTTTTAATGCTTTAGATTCGTTGATTATTTTGAAATACCCTTTGGCTCAGTTTTTTTGCTATAGAAATGTACGTAATACGTATCTAAATATATATAAACGTGTCCACTTGTGGACCTACAGAATTTAGAATTTATTTCTTGAATTGTTTGGTTATAACGTCGAGTTTCTTGAAATCACTAGCTTGGTAATTTGTTTTTTAAAAATATTTTTGCTTTACCTCTACGGGATTCTGTAATTTTAATACTGGAAATATAGTAAGTTTTAGGGACCATGGATTTTGATTAGTAACTAATTTGGGGTTGTTAAATAACATTCCTCCAAGTGGTCAAAAACATGAGACACAGCAAACTAAGCTTGCCGTGTTTTACCAAAATACAAGGACGCGTACCTACGACGCACCCGCGCGCCTCTCTCCAGTCTTCTTGTCGCGGTAAACCATACAGTCTGGATTGCAGCGTTTAGCAAAAATAATTTCTTTTAAATTAGATTACCGTAAAGTGTAACATTGAATTTTCTTGGGAACGGAAACTATTTATGAACTGTAGATTGGAGCAGTACCAAGCTGACATTGTGTAGATTCTTTTAAGATGTATTACCATAAACAGATGTAGCCCAGGATGCGGCGTTTTGTCATAACAGGGCAGTTTTGATCGTTTACTTAATCCGTATGTGCCTCAATTGGTAGGTTGATGATAAATAAAATATAAAATATCGCCAGAACAAATGACTGAAGTGGTGATATTTGTGGCGGCAGATTTTATATGAAGGGAAATCGCTATCCAGGCGGATATTGAAGAAGTCCTTGCACCAAGCAAGGGGCAACTCGTACTAGTCGCCATTTTTTTTGGAAAGCTTATGCGGGATCATTCTAAACCGACTGTACGAGGCTAAGGAGATATAATGCAATAAGCTCAATGCGTTAATAAAACCTTTAAATTGACAGGTCGCAGACGATGTCCCGGCGATGCTCTGGCGAAATCCTTCATTTTCATCTTCTTTGTTGGACTACTCCAGAAGTTTAGAATACAACACAGTGGCGACGAAATGCCGTCTGCAGAACCCAATATAGGGTTGATATCAGCACCAAAACCTTATAATGCAGAGTTCATCTCTAGAGTTTAATATTATAAGATTTATAATATTTAAGCAATATTTTAGAATAGATAAGGTTATTTTGTAAAATATGGTTAATAAAACAGATTACTAAAGTGTTTTTGAGTTTAATTTCAAGTCTTAACAATTTAATAAATCTCAGAGAATAAAACAATGTAGTCCATAAAATTTCTCTCTGCCTTTAGGTAGTCTATATTATCTTTTTTATTCAATTTAAACTACATCATTACATCAATCGAGCTTTTTCCCGCGGAACACTCATTGAAGAGCCTTTATACTAAGTATCACATCCGTGCAGTCAGTCACTCAGTCAGTAACAGTTTTATACAGGGTGACTGGTGGGTCACTTTGAAATTCAAGGACGTGATAGTTTGAAATCATACATGAAGAGAAAAAATATAATTAAAAACCTATACTCGGCGCGGCGAACCTTGATCCCTATGACACTGACAGTAATTTCCATAACACAACCGTGTAGTGCCGTCACCGTTACATTAGAATCGTATTGGAGGCGGTAACTATTAATTAAGTACTGAGTAAACTTAACCAAAAGTTAAAGAATTTATAACGCGACGCATGGTTACGCTAGCGTTGGCAGCGTGCCTTGTGCCAGGTCACGTATCGCGATTGACTCAGTTGTATGTAAAGTGAATAGTAACATAGTAGTATTTATTTAATCGGGAATTCAGGTGAAAAATTAAGTACCTACTTTGAGATAACTATGATCAGAATAGGGTACAGAGTGCTCTCCTTTACTATCTAAAATTTGTCACCAATCACCATGTATATCAAGATTATATGCATTATAATAAAGTTAGCCGTGTCTACTAAAAGAAATACACGTGTTCAAAATCGAGTACAGAGTGCTCTCCTTCACTATATAAAATTTGTCACCAGTCACCCTGTATATCAAGATTATATTATGTACAATAAAAAAAGTTAGGCGTGTCGACTAAAAGAAATACACGTGGCGCATCAGGATCCACAGGTGGAAACCGAAGAGGTTGAGGCGCTTCTGAAGTATCATATTTTTCAAACAATAATAACTTTTAAAGTCACACAGCCATGAATTAAGTATTGATTTATAACTAAGCTCTAAATTTATTGTTCTAGTACGAAAAAAGTAGGGGTTATAGAAACTGTTTTTACAGTTATTCACCGGATCGTAAATTTTCTATAACTATTTTGAGCCTTTTTATTATTTTCAAAGGTGTTTCGTCAAAACAATTTTTTATACACTTACAACGAGAGTGCCCTTTCAACAAACCTGATTTTATCTGCATGAGACCATCCAGCATTTAGTGAAACATGACGTTTCTTAAGCGCCCTAACTTTTTTTACATAAAAAACTAAATGGCTGCCACATAGGCAGAGCCTGGGCCCGACTTAGTAATGTATTTGGGCTTAAAAATAGTGATATTAAACTTATCTAGAATATTGCCATTCATAACTGGACCCACTGCTTATTTGTATGTACGACAGCTTGTTAATGGAAGAATGTAAATCCTCAGTCACCCCAACTCATATTTTTGCTAAAAAAGATATTAAATTGAAAAATATTTTTTTACCGATTGTTCAAAAATACTGCTTGCAAATTTCACGATGTTGCGCTTGTATTGTACTTTGAGTTGCTAGTAGTAGGTCGTTCATTCTACTCATATCATCATCATCATAATCATATCTCAATGCCCATGAGCCCACTACAGGGTTATGAGTCTCTCCTCTGAGTGAAGGACAAGGAGTTGTAGGCCGTAAACCATTAAGCTAACCTAGTGCTGGTGGGTGGGTTTGAAATGGGTGGGTCCGAAGTGGCTTCTGGCAAACCCTCACGACTACTGTATATAGCTCCAGGGACCGACAGCATAACGTGCCCTCTGAAGCCCGAGAGAATGCTAGGCGGTCACCCAATCTTGTATGTACCGATCGCACCGAGCTTTGCTTAACCTGCAATATCGATATACACTGTAGCCACTTTGCTATGATTCTTATCATATTATTAAATAAATTTTAAACACAGCATGATTTAAAAATGTATTTGGTTAAAATGTAATTCTTTATTTTTTCTAAGTGAAATGGTTCCCACTCTCGATTCTGAACAAACTACTTACAGGTTTTGGGTTCTTTAGTTAATACGTTTTTTAATACAAATTTCCTATGATCAATTCGCTTCGATCTATTTGCAACGTGAATAAGAAGAATCAAAATTTGGTAAAAACTTCACGTCAATACTCACGCCTTGTTGAGTCTGTGTAGAAAATGAAAAGTTTTATTGATAGTAGGTAAAGTAAGTACACATTGTGACTTTAAACGCGGGATGAGGGCGGCGCGGGACTGAGCGACGGGAAGAACCTTGGGGAATGCCTCTGTTGAGTAGTGTGCATCTCTCGGCTGACGGTGACGATTAGCGTTGGAATCACAACTTCGATTCAAAAAAAAAAACAAAATAAAATTAAAATTCTAGACAGACCGAGAGGACAGCAGCGGTTACCTGTTATTTTTTTAAGATCAAAGAGTGCAGTCTGATCTCTAAGCATTCTATTACGTAGGTCATAAAACCGACAGGCATTATGTTAATTCAAGCAATACTAGAGAAATGACACAGTAATATCTTCCTGCGCAATTGATGCTGTTTGAGGATTTAATGTATGTACACAAAGTGCATTGGTTATATTTTCGCCTGGACGCCGAACATGTTCAGGTACTTTATTTTCAATATGCACTATGGCCTCTTTCTAATTTTGACGTTTATTACCCTCACCGTCAGCTACTACTAGACAATTTCTAGTAGTGTGCGTCTCTCTAAGGCCCGTATTAATAAATCAAACTCAAATCTGGGAGCGGTCTTAAGTCAACACTTGAGTTACGCGCCATATTAATAAACCAATGTTAAGTACGGCCTTCGGAACGGCGTATCATCTGAGTACCGCCTGTATTAATAAACAATACTCAGCACTTAGGAACGCTGCTAAGATGTATACCAAATACGGATTTTCTGAGTGAGGTCTGTAGACGACTTAAGATCATTTCTGATATTGAATTCTGTGCCACCTGTCATATCGACGAGTGTGTTTGAAATGCAATCTGCAAATATTACAGACAAAGGAAATAATTACGACATTATTGATCAATACGACGATATTTTATGGTTTGATGGCTATAGATTACCGAAAAGATATATTCGTGATGCAGAAAACCATTTCGAAGTGCCTGTCGATTCTTTTCAAAAAAGATACCGCTTCTACCAAGACGCTGTATTTTACATAATATCACTTGTTAAAAGTGACTTTTGTTTTGTTTTGAAGATTTTAAACTTTGACATTTGTGACATTCCGTTACATCTAGTCGGTAGAAAAAAACTCTTTTCACTGTTTTTTTTTGATATAGTTGCCGAGATTTATGCTTGATATAAATATACTATGAAGTAAGTAGTTATTGTTGTAGTTACTATTTGTTTGTATAGCAATACTTTTGCATTTTATCATGCAGTCATATAAAGATTGTATTGTACGATATTTCTTTTACAGCGTTAAACGGAACGTAAAATTCAATCGGTCGATCATTCAACCCAAGTTGGCATTTATAGGAGGGCCAGAATCAAAGAGCGATATCAGTTGATACACTCTCAATATACATCTATTAATACAGAGCGATTTTGAGATGCTTAACATAGCTTAAGTGTGGATCAAGTGATACCGCCCTTAAGCTATGTATTGAGTTTGATCTATTAATACGGGCCTAAGATCTCCATGTCGTCGTCGCATCACCCGGTCTCGCGCTGACCCCATTCAGCGTTTGACCTTCACTATACAGGGTTAATTTTAATTAATTTTGCGGGCAGCCTCTCCACATCAATCCCAACAACAATTATTCTCCGACTTTTTACAAATCTTGATAAAAAACACAAAAAATAAAAACAAAAAAAAATTTGTTTAACTCTACATTTTTTAAGAAGTAGGTAGGTACCAAATTTTATTTTGAAGCGATATTTCACTGCGCAATGTGCCTACGCTCGAAGTTAATAAGTTACGCCGCCTCTAAACAGAGGCTATAAATATTATTTGTATCGAAAACTAAAATTTTTAACACTATTAATTTTAAAAAGTTGTAGAACAAATGTGGTTGGCATGGATATGGAGAGGCTGCCTGCAAGTGGTGACGCGCTAATTAAAATTAACCATGTATAAGTTTACATATATTAAACTTAGGTACAGTGAATACAAACTTTTTTTGACGACCGGCTGGTGTATCGGTAACATACATTGCCTTCTATGCCAGAGGTCCTGGGTTCGAATCCTGGCGGCGTCGGCGGATATTTGTGTGATGAACACAGATATTAGTCGTCAAGTCATGGATGTTTATATGTTTATTTAAGTTTATTCTAATAAAAAATATGTATTTATTCAATATGTATGTGTATATATTTCTTAAGTATATCAGTTATCTAGTATCCATAACACAAGTTCTTTAAGAAACTTAATTTGGGCTAGATAATGTTGTGTGAGTGTCAGAAATATTTATTATTATTATTATTTATTATGATTTTTGTTTTTTATTTCACTTTTCAGGCATTCGGTTACGCAGGCATTAGATTACCTTCGAGAATTGCAATTGAGTTAGATTCAAATAACATATTTCAGTTACACCCTGTACATCTGTTTATTGTGTTTTGGAAGTAGCGTTTACAAAAGTAAAATAAAATTAGGTAGATTAAAAAAATCGTGTAGAATAATTTTATTGGTAATATTTATCTCATCAAGTATTTGATAGTGCGATGGAAACTGTTAATCTGTACCTATTGGAAGTTTTTATAAGTAAAAGGATAGATTTTTGTGGCGAATGCAATTTTCATTTGTCACAATCATATTCATATTCTACCATAAAAACAGAAATTCAAAGAACTCATGTATGTAAAATAAAGTAAACCTACATCTTTTACTAACATTGAGGTTTAATCATAAATGCAGCATTTATATCAAAGAAAGGTCAAAGATAAAATTTATTTATATGAAAAAACTAAGTTCTCTAAAAAAAAAAAATTGAATTAAAATTAAAGGTTGCCTGGAAGAGATCATATTTTGTTGATAAGGCCGCTAATTGTACTCGATTGTATTTTTGTTAACTAACTATGTAAATATATAGTTTGTACAATAAAGAATAAAGAAATCAATAAGTTGTAAGTTTATCAAAGCCTTTCCAAGATAAAGGCTTGACCTTGACTTTATACAACAGGATTATGATACAGCTACGTTTTGTATTTCTATTAAAAGGTATGTAAGGTAGTTTTCAAAGAAAGTACTCGACACTGCAGTAAAGACCTACTTAATAACTAGAAGGGTTGAATGAACGTGATAACATACATACATACATACTTAACCTCACGCCTGTCTCCCCTTGGTAGGCAGAGATAAGAGAACACCAATTGCTGCGATCCAGACATACCTCTTTCGCTTCTTCCACGCTCATCAATCTATTCATACCTGATCGCCGGTTACGGGTACTTTTGACTAGGCCCTTTTTCAAAATGTCGCCAATTTGATAGGCATACGTTCGCCTAGGCCGGCAACACCACCCATTCTAGTTCTGTACACCTCTTTCGTAAATCTAATTTCACTCATCCTTTCCAAACCAAACCTACGGCCATGACGTTTTTTTTATATCTGACCATGCCAAGATAAAAGTTGAATCCCAAAACCAAAAATTTGTAAAAGGTATGGTTAAAAAGTTATGAGGTTTTGAACATGGCCGCGCCATTGAAACACGGCGAACCGCGCGGCCACGTAGATCTTTAAAACTAAACGTTGCAGAGACCTGATATTTACGTAAAACATAGATTGAATTCCTGAATCCTGAAAAAATCCTGGATTTGTATTTTAGCAGCCATAAGGTTATAACACCATGGCCGCTCCATCGAAAATAACCTTACACCTGCTAAAATACAAATCCAGGATTTTTTCTATATTTTTACAATTTTCTAACCAATTCAATCTATGTATTGCCTAAATTTCAGATCTCTGCAATGTTTAGTTTTAAAGATCTACGTGACCGCACGGTTCGCCGTATTTCAATGGCGTGGCCACGTTCAAACCCTCATAACTTTTTAATCATACCTTCTACCAATTTATGGTTTTGGGAATCGACTTTTACAAATTATTACATAATCTTGACATGCTCAGATATAAAAAAAATGTCACGGCCGCGCGGTCGATACGGACTCGTGAAGAACACCTTCATAGTTGAGAGCGTGCTTCGCTGATAGCTACTTCGCAAAATCACCTGATATGATTATTGAAAATGAAATGATTTATTTTGATGTTTTATTAAGAACTGAATCTTTGCAAAATAAAGAGCTTATGATATTAAATTTTAGCTACACAAAATTTATGGGTGAGTGCAAAACAAAACTTGTGAATATCATTGATTCCATATACAGGTACCGACCATGCCGTGGCTTGCTATTTTGCAAAGTGTACAACTACCTAAATGTATCAAAGCTATAAACGGTGTAACTTACACCGTGTAAGCATTTTATATTTTAAAACATTTGACCATGAAGTATTTGCAAGAGCACAAAGACCCAAGAGACAACTATGATGTCATTATTTGTGTCGGATGAGCTTCAAGGTTGTCACTCACATGTCAAAAATTACAATAAATTGTTTATCTATTGATCTTACAATTTTGATCTAAATTACATACTTTTTTAGTAATGAAATTACAAAGTACACAAATAATAAACATATTTTAAAAAAATGTGACCAAGTTACGTAAAACGCTTTTTTAAATGTGGGTGCATACTATTATGCAACTCACATTTTTGGAGTGATTTTTATTGTGTAAAGATTTGTTTGTAACGAGTTATTTTTGACGAAAAGTGAAAAGGTATAAATAATATCAACATTTTAGCTCTACCATTATTATGTTTGACTGTGCCTTAGATATAACGTAAAGAGGAAAATAATTAGGAGGAGCTTTTGAGGTTATAAACGTGATCTCTGTTCCATACCTGGATATTGATACAAGAACAAATGTTACCATAATCTATAGCTATTCTTGAGATTATACAATGTATTATTAAGAATACATTTGTTTGTTACCTTGGAAAAGAGAGAAATTTACTACATTATAGCTTTGGTGTTCGGAGTTAATGAAATCATATCATAACAGTGAAAAGTTTGTTTATTCGCCTGTTACGATACGCTTATTACAAGAGCAGTAGGAATGTACCTTGTCAGCCCTACAACATAGTAAAATCGGTCTTAAATTGATGTCGAACCCAGGGTAATGTGAGTTGTCTTTATTTTCAAGTATAACCATCAAAGCTGCAGTTGTAAGTATCTCGTCATATTTTGTAAAGAGATTTCATCACAAAACAAATATTCTGGTGTTGGATGAACATGAAGTTCACAAATAAGTAACTTCCTTTACAAGATAGAAAATAAATAACCTTACCTAACATTTATTTTTTGGTAATTTCTATCTATATATTGATATGAAACGTATGCACAACATTTTCTTTGAAAGTGTATACTAAATGCACACTGAGGCACTGTATTATAGTTCTTATTCTACAGTATCTACATGGCTTTTGTGTATATCATCGATAATGCAGGTTTAGCACAGCTCGACCGGTTTGGTAAAAGGATGTGTGATCGTCTACCATTCATTTTCTTTCGTGCTTCGAGGGCACGTTAAGAAATCGCTGCTTCGCGCCGTTTGTATACGGTAATCATTAGGGTATGTTCGAAGCCATTTCGGCGCCCTGAAAATTCTGACATCCACCAACCAGTACTGTGCCAGCTTGGTGATTTACGACTGAAAACCTCTTCACCCAGGGGAGAGACTCAAAACTCTGCAGTTAGCTCATTACAAAGCGTTGTGATGAATGAGTGAATTTGAAAGAATAGAGTTGACCGAAACGGTTTGGTAATTACTTTTTGGTACGGGTCGTAAAGGTGTGAAATGAAGTGCTTGCTTTTGACCATTATTTATTTGTTTAGATAATCAAAGAAAATGCCTATTCGATCATCTCGGACAAGCCGGATGGGCATGTCTAGCCGGACTGGACTGGGCAGTCGATCTGGACTACGCGCTTCTTCATCTATTTTAAGTCAGAAGGTTTGTCATTGTTAATATGAAGTTTTCACTCATATTCTTCAGTAACTTTGGAAGCCATGCTTTTTTAATATACACGACCTTAAACGATGCGGCACTATTAATACTAAATACTAACTCCTTAATTATGTTAAAAGTATTAAACTGTTAATATTTAATTGGAAATAATAAAATCCATTGCGAATATCTGCAGATTTCTTAAAAAGGATTGAACTTTAGTCCGTTAGTACAGAAATTTCCTACTGTAGTAAGAATATACATTTTATGATAGATTTCTTCATAAGCTTTTCTGGAATGAGGTACGATTAATATCACAATAATATTGTTTTTTTTCCAAAAGTTTAAATATTGATACCGTTTCTGGAACTGGTAAGGACAGAAGTTTAAATACTTAAAAATTTACCAAGACGTGCGGCTTCACGTAGGTAGTATCACGCTACAGGCATTCAACATTTTAAAGTTCAACGGAGGTGATTCTACCAATAAAAGTTGTATGTATCCTAGGTCATGATAAGTTTTAATAAGGAAGTAAGCTATAGATTAGTCGGTGATCGTATAAAAAATGTAATTTTACATAAATCACAGGCCTTAACTTCAGAGGAGTTACCGATTTACAGTTTGTGTATAATAATGCAAATACTTAGTTACATTTACTGCATAAAGGTGTATAATTATAGCGTTAGTCACATGGTATTTTTTGAACACCTGGTCCTTTGATTTTTAGAGATCGTATGATTACTTGGTCAGTTTTTAATTAAAGCTTTTTAAAACCACATTTTATGTTGGTACCTAAATTAAGTATGGTTCTTTGATATTTTTTAAGGACGATGTGACGGGAGATATTCATTTTAAATGGGACAGTATTAAAAAGTTTCTCTATATTGCTTTCGCTTACGCATCCGATACAGAAAATTTTGACATGTATTCCAAAGTTGCACGAGACGGTAAGATATCTTTTCATTTTGGTAGAATTAAGTATATTTTTGTATTTTGTGATCTTAAAATAAGTTCCATTTGACTTTCATTCGTACACTTTGACATAAAATATATTTTTTAACATGAAATGGTTTGTGTTATTCATAAAGTAAATTAGATCTTCTAGTGTTTTAGCGTACGCCAAGCGTAGTCGTGAAATCGAGCCCGTGTATCTGATTTGTGTAGTAAAGATTCTCTTAGAAACAGCAAATCAGTGTTTGAGCTGCAGTGCATAATGCAATATCATACAGATGGTACAACAATATAGTACATATAAGTCTTACACAACAGCGAACCTATACCGCATTGACCCGACATTCACAGTTTGATTTTGAGTGGGCAATGAGCCACTGATAATTTTTCTTAGTGGTAACTATTTAATGTTTACTTTGTTATAATTAATTATATTTTTACACTATTTCAGTGAGAATATTTGATTATATCATACTAGAAGTTTCTGTTGGAATGACATATATGTGCATGGACTTTTTTATAAGGCAATACACACAGTCGTTAGATTTGGGTGGCAATCTAAATCCACTCCTGAGAGGAATTAATTTAGGGTCATTTTTACAAAGCGCTCTGTGGACGACAATGGTATGTCATATTTTTAATTTTACTAATTAAAAGTCTGAAGTAAACCGTACTATTGTTTGATTATTAAATAATTGAAATTATAAACAAAGATGTATCTTTTGCATTGAGTCAGAATAAGAAAATTCGATTTTATGCTATTGATTAAAAAAAAAATCTTTTCAATCTTACTTTGCAAAATTGCAATATTTGCATACGTCGCAGAGATTTTGTCTGAGACGTGGTATTGTAATTTCCCTAGTGATTTTATAATTACCCAGATTATTTTAAATAACTACCGGTGACTATAATTTCACGGTCTGTGTTCAGTGATATTGTAATTTCAAGGGCCCGCAACAGTGATATTTTAATAACCCTAGGCGTGTCATAATTTTTACCTGTGGTGGGAGTTCCACGCGTTCTGATTGTGATATGACTATGAAAAGTTAAATATTACGTTAAAAGTTAATAGATAGTAGGCATTGAAACTCAATATATTTTAATAATTTAATTTTAGTTGAAAAGTTAAAAAAAATAGTGATTTTCAAAAACCTGTCTATTATTTCGTAACTCTATGGTGATACTTTGTTGCACAGTTAGTAATAAAAATGGACCAATCAGTGATATGTCTTATTATCTAACGACCTTCTATAACTAGTGTTATTCTTAAAATATCAAATTAACTGTATCGGTGTTGTGAAATTATAATGTCACTAAAACAAGGTCGTTATATCGTAGGAAATATGATGCATTGACAAAAACCATGTAATCGTAATGTCACTAGTGAGTTTATTAACTTCATTTTTTACTTATTGGGAAAATACAGGGTTACTGGTTAAGTCGACCTAGATCCGTTAAGAGCGTATAGTACCTGTCTTTTCTAACTTATTTCACTATGAAACACCCCACCCCAAACCTAACCGTTTTCGACATAATCGACTTTTAAGTGATTAAGTGATAGTTTTAATTGATGTGCTTTATAATTATTATTATTTATTTGATCTTTTTAATTATTCTTATTTTATTGATTACTAGCTGTGCCCGCGGCTCCACTCACGATAATTTCAGGATAAAAAGTATCCTATGTTACTTCTAGTACCTCTCATGATTCGTCGAGTAATTTTTGCGTGAAAGCTGATCAAATATCCACGCTTTCATATTTATAATATTAGTTAGGATAAGGATTGACATTTTATAATGTTTGACAATTAATTGCTTAGATCACTTTCACATGAGGCTTAAGTATCTATGGAACGACAATACTTCAGCGCAAAGCTTCCGAGTAAACTATATTAAAAGTTGACCCGTCCGGCACGTGAACATGAAGATTTCTAGAACTGCTAACCCGGGAAAGAGCGACGAATAACTGACCATGCGAGAAACAACTGACACCGACATCTACTCCAGCAACTCGAAAAGTCTGCCCTTGAGCCTTTTTAATTGTCATTTCAAAACACACCGACACTGGGAATTGCGTTCTTTTAAATTAGAATGGAAAATTATTTGGTATTATGGGAATTCTTGGAATAAAGACGGTTTCTCCTACACCGCAACATGTTAAATTTTGAGCCTCGATTACATTTTGTTGCAACTGAGTTACTTTTAGCCGAGTTCCATTGCAAAGTTGTGGTGGTCTTAAATTTCAAAGCAGAATAAACGGAATGCCAATTTTTAAACAAATTTCATGAGAAGGAAGTAAAGGCATATTTAAAGAATTTAAAAATTCTATCGGGTAATTATTGGCTTCTTGTTAATCGACCATTCTATTTATTGAACTATAAACTTTGCTTTCCCCCTGTATATTAGACAGTATTTTATTATTAATTTCAGATGGCTGGTCATTGCGAGGAGTTAAAATGGACCTTTCGCATAGCCAAGAATTGTCCCTATTTAATATATTTGTTACGTCACCGTAAACCGACGATATAATATGTTATTGGGATTGCACTATACAACATAACTCAGGCGTCAGAATAAGTTTTCCTTGGTGTAGTTGTGGATAGGTACCTTCACCAATCAGAAAAATCACGATCATCCGGGTTATCTCCAGTTCCCACTCGCATGTTTATTATAGCCAAATGCACCGATTGTATATCACGCCACAAATAAGAGCTTTTCAGGCAAGCCCTAACCTCATCAGCTCTGGTTCCCAGTGGTATTATTTTAAATACCTTACACTTAAAATCTAAGTGCCTGTTTAAACTAAAATATCCAATTAGAATTATACCCAGAAATATGTACAACTTACAACAGAAAAAGAAATGAAAATAAAGCTGAAACGCCTGTGCAATGCTATCTACCTATACCTACTTCACTTAAAAATAAATACCTATAACTACAATAATTAATAAAAGTACCTACCTACGCTTTTACCTAAAAAATACAAAAAAAACTGAACATAAATTAGCCAAAATTTTGAATTTGACCGAATATTTAAACACTACCAAAACAACTAATACCTATTTTATAAAATAACAACAAAAGAAATTCAAATAAACTATTTAAGGACTAAAAGTCGCGCTGATAAGCACGGTTTATAATATCAATTATTGTCTGTCAATAAAGTCGAACGCTCTGAACGCATCAACAGCCAAATATTGAATGAATTATGAAGCTTGCGCTCGCCTCCCGCCTTTTCATACCCTACCGCCGCGAGCCGCGTCGCGCGCGGCAACCGTTACGCAAAAATAATCCTTATATCATTCAGTATTCACGCGCGATGGGTTATTAGCGTATTTCATGTATAAATTTGGTGTTTCTATACCGATTTCTATGATTCTTTTTTTATTGAATAGGTAATAATGTTATTTTTTTTAATTAGGGATGAGTGAGAGTATTGTAAACGTAAGAGTAAACAAATATAATCAGAAAGCTCCGAACTGCTAAGCTATCGGGATTTACACGTGTTATTGTGAGTCAACCATAAAATATAGACATATACTGTTGTGGGATATTTTTTATATAATTTTATGAAGAATATTTCTGTCATACATGATTTCTATGCAGCTTTAACCATTGAGGCTGCACACGCGACGTAAGCTTAAAAAATGAACTTACTTCTCCCGTTAGTCCAACATTTCCCTCCACTTCTCTGCTCCTATTGATTGTAGCGTGATAATAAGTATATTATAACCTGCCCAGGAGTATTAAGAATAATTTTACCTAGTTTCGTTAAAATCCGTCGTGTAGTTTTTGTTTCTATAAGGAACATACAGACAGACAGACAGACAAAAATTTTACTGATTGCATTTTTGGCATCAGTATCGATCACTAATCACCCCCTGATAGTTATTTTGAAAATATATTTCATGTACAGAATTGACCTCTCTACAGATTTATTATAAGTATAGAAGATTAATTATTTGAATTATTATTATTCATGCAGATTAGAATGTTCTATGATCTTAGTAACCAAAATTTTACGTAAGATTGCTAAATACATAGTTCTGAGCGATTGAAAGTTCAAACATCTAGGTCGACTTAACTAGTAACCCTGTATATTATTACAACAACAGTTCCAAAGTGCAAAGTGGAGAATTTTGTAAATCCAAGTAACCTTAGGAAAACTTCAGTTATTTAAGTTCCTACCTAGAGTTTTTGAAAAACAAAAATGAAGTTGATATTTTTTATATTTCAGCACGCCTACCATATGACAGACAGTGTACGATACCTTATGTCCAGTTTGCAGGCTTCCCCAAGCTATTCAATATGTGTTAAAACAGATGAGGCTTGCGTTTCAGCTAAGGATGTTATGATGCGCTGCAGAGTGCCAGAAAGACATAATGCGACACATATGAATTCAACTGCATCACATTTCTACTACAAGTTAGTTAGTACCTAATATTTTTTTATTCTTTCTTCGTAAAATATTTTCCAACTTTGATTTGGGGATGGTTTAATGTTTTAAAATACCATGGGTATTCATGTTTTGTGAGGAAAAATAGGTGTATCAGACAATATCATATTTATTCAGTACCTCTAGTTGGAGTTAATTCTTGAAACTATAGTGTTTTTCAACTATGATGAGCCTGGGACGTGTCAAGTTTGATAATTCTAGAGATGTCACATAATGAAATCTTAATGACTGATGCATCGATTTTTCTTAGAGTCTCGATTATGTTGTGACACCTCTACTGTGTCCCGTATCGTAAATAGCGTAATTTAAAAATTAAAGATTTTGCTATCAAATTCAAATAAAATAAAATCAGTAGGCACAGATTTTGTGAAATATTTCGAAATGTTTAGATTATATTATTTTAGTATGTGGCAACAAATAATCAATCACTTTTTATAAATCCTTTGCGAAAATATCATGCGTAAATCGGAAAATTTCAATGTGTCATAGTACTCATCATACTTGTAAAGCACTGTAGTTTTTGGCATTAGCGTATTGTTATTTCTATTGTAGATTAGCTGATTTATGTCCAGGGGTTCTGCACGCAGCAAAGTCGCTGTGTAGATGGCCATATACTGCAATTCTCAACCTAAATTCCAATCGTAGTGATTATGGCACTGCACCATTATTTGAAGCTGGTCTTTGTTTAGCAGCAGGCGAAATGATATAGTCTGATTCAAACTGCCATATACTGCGCTTTCTTATTAGACTGAAATAAAAATCCTTGTTTATATTGTCATATTTTCTGTAGAAAGACACTTTTTTATAATTTTTTCGTGCTATGTATTTCCCGTTCCGAGTTTTTCAGTAATTCTGCTAGTATATTTACTAGTATATTAACCTAATATGGAATGTTATTTTCTAGCTCTATCTTTGATAATGATGACAGATCAATCATTACGAACCGATGTTTTTTTTTGGCGTTAATATGGCTTACGAATTTCTTTGTATCATCTGTAAGTGACGACATCATACTTAAGGTAATTATGATAAAAAGTATAATGATAAATTTAAAATATATTTCATAATATCGTCTTAAGTTTTCACGATTCATTATTTTTAGTTTCATAGTTTTTCATTAAAACCCGTGTCATTAAAAACCGTTTTAATCGGATTTATCGCGTATAATTTATATTTTACATTGTCGTTTCAATTCCAATGTCCAATAGTAAGCGATAAATCCGGTTAAGAGTGTTTCATTTAAAATATATTTCTTTTATCGAATACTGAACCCTCATTTTAACTCAATTTAACCTGATAGTGAATAACAATGAGGTCGACGATGAAATCCCGATGGATTAGAAATAAACAGGTTCTTCGTTAAATATTGTCGTACAGTCAAGTCTAATAAGCTGTATTGACTTCGCAACTAGTTCGGTTGTCATATGGTTAAAATTCCAATGCAATGTATACACCTTATTAGACGCGACTGTACGTAATACATCGGAGCGGTGGTATTTGGCGGTAGACTTTAGAAGGGTGGGAGCTAATCAGGTAGACCCTGAAAAGATCGTACCTTTATGAAACGCTTATCCAGGGGTGATAAGGCTATTTTTACACGGCAAAATTACTTAGAACGAAATTCATGTTAAAGATACGAATATAAGTTTTCTCATTAAAACATAAGAGTTTTAATGAGAAAAGTATTCTGTAAAGTTGTGAATATTAAGGATCAATTTTAATTTTGATTCTGTCTGAGCTAGTAATGTTCCATGACTCAAGAGCAGAGCTTAGCTTGCACATACCTGGGATGCCTTTTAAGTCGTGTCGTTTGCCAAGCTCCCAAGTTATTTAAAAAAACATGAGGCATTTTCATCTTTCTGAATTAAGAATTTGAAAACAAAAGAAAGTTTTCTTTGAAAACAAAAGTTTCTTAGTTGGCATCGCAAAATTTCAAAAATTGGTAAGTTGTCATGAGTCTTGGATATATGCTGACGATACAGATTCTAAGCAGCAGTCAACTGTGTGGGTCTTCCGGGATGAGCCAAAATAACCAAATTAATTGGCTCGCGGAGCACTTCAAAAAAACCCGTTGCCTTGTTTGTGGCAAGGGTGGTCATGTCGCCACTATTGTACTAGAAGATCACAAGACACTTTCCGCTGACTGGTATACTGATAGTTTGCCACAAGTCATCACCGAATTTCGAAAAAAGCAATTTAAGACAACGTTTGATCCTGCACCATGTCAATGAAAGCTCGCACACCATTCAAAGATGTTTCTGAGCCCCGACTTAAGCACTAACTTTTTTACGTTCTACAAAGTTAAGCAAAGCTTTCGTGGTCAACGTGTCAGATCACTCGAAGAAGCTGTTGGTTGATCCAAAAAATATTGGCCATTTTGACTACCCCCACTTCGAAGTGGAATAAATGTTTGTAAAACTAGTTTGAACGTGTGCAAAAGTGTAATATATTTGATAAAAAATAAATGGTAATAATCTATTAGATTGTCTATAGTTATTACAAACGACACAACTTAAAAGCCAGCCCACGTATAAAAAAAGTTTACACCGCTCTTAAGAAAAACTAAAAAATAAAACTACTCTTATACTCAAATGCTACCTATATGTATTCAATTAAAAAGAAAAAGTTTATGGGGCAAATGCGCTTTGAAGTAGTTAATAATTAATCGTTTGTGTTGTTGGTAAGCTAAGAATTGAATGGCCTACAAATTTACTTAAAATTTACTGTTTGACTTTATATAGAACACATTTAATATGCTTCTCTTCCCGGGCATACTGTAAAAGTAAGTTAGGGGACGAGGGTTTTATTGACATTTTAGTGGGCGATAGGCTGACCCCCTGCCACTGGAATAGTCTCTCCCTCATTATAATACCTCAAAATTTTGTCAAACTTGACATCAGATGGTTTTATAGCCTCTGGTGTTCTGCCTACCCCGTAAGGTTATGTATGTATGTGAGTATGTACAAAAGTACAAAATATTTTATATTTATTAAAAATAGTGAAACATATTAAGTCAAAATCGGGGCTTACATTATAGATTAATGCTTAACGTAGCACGTTCATGTATCAATTTATCTTTCATAGTCTAGGCTTTGGACTATATGGACTTATACGGCCAGTTCTGATAATAGTGCTCAAAAAAGTGCTAATAACGCTCAACTTTGTGAATTTTGGTTTCAGATTCTAAAAATATCCTTTATTTGGAGGTGTGTCTCGATGAGCATTTCTGTTATAACAATAGCAAGTTTTGATTCAAAACATCAGAATGAGGCTTTGGCACAAATTTTAAATATAACAGCACCTCAGACATTTGTAAGTTACTAAGCGAGCCATTATATATCGCATAAGTAAGAGTTTTTCTTAGAATGTCTTTTTATGTTATTTTATAAAACGCCAGTAGCCAGTAATGTAATAAGCGCGTAGATTTATTAGGTAAGGTTATTGCTGTATCTATCTTAATTAATTGATAATGATAATGAAATGGCACAGTTTAAAGTGATACGTTCAAAGATAACAATCTGGTCTAAATGGAATTAGTGGATAAAATGGAAAGACTCAATTTTCGTGTACTTTTTTTTCGATCGTCCACGTTTCTCTTATTGCATCACTTCACTCACACAGAACCGAAAAAATATATTTAAAAGTGCATTATTATACAGGGTTAATTTTAATAACGCATCACCTCTTGCAGACAGCCTCTCCACATCAATCCCAACAACATTTGGGTGATTTTCCGAAGCACAAAAAAATTTTGTGTCCGCTTTTTCACTTTGGTGCATTGTCCCACGACCACTTTCGTAGTCTAGTATCTAAAAACCTTACTGTAGGATGATAACCGAATCATATTTACAAATTCATTATATTGGTGAAACACGTTTTCATATTTTAATTGGGCTTTGAAGTTTTCGACGAGTTGAAACAAAACTGTCCCGGAAAAAATTGTCATCATGGTGGATCATATTTAGGTGCAAATAGTTTTGCACAGACAAGCTATTATTCACTTCCGACAAGCGCACTCGTTTAGTATCAATTGCGCCGAGTATTCAGGGGAAAAAAGCGCAACACCTTGCTCCGTGTTCCCGCAAAAAAGTAATATTTTTGGTGACCAGGGATCCATTTTTTTTACAAATTAATGATTGGATTAACTTGGCCCAAATTCTATTGTAATTTTTTCTGTCTTATACATGTGAAAGTGTAGTGTCTTAAGATCACTTATGATGCCATAATTGATTTTAAGACACTGATGCCATAATTTGAAATCCCACACCTTTCGATATTTTTTTATAGAGTATATTTGTCTGGAACCTCATCTTGGTGTTCTCATTTTGGTGAACACATTACATTAATATCATTGTGGTGAATGATTTTATCATTTTGGTGGAATTCAACTGATGTCATCCATTATTTACTTAGTATCACTTCTAAATAATTATAGTACCTTAAGTTCTTTCTTATTATTTGAAACCTTTAATAGTAAAAATTCACTGCATTCAATATATTTGTACCTTTTACGTGTATTTTATACAGGTTGCTGATTTTGTGAATAAGCGTAGATATCATTTTGGTGGATAAGTTTTATCATTTAAATGAAATAATCATTCATTTTCTCATTTAATGAATAATAATAATTTAATTTTGAAATATTCGTGGTTTGAAAAAATAAAGACGTTTATTTAATCAGTGCTTGAAAAAGTTTTATTTTCATTTAATGAATACTTATTAAGATAGTCAAATAAGTAACTTAAAGAATGACAAACATAGAATAGCTTAGTATAAAAAAAAACACCAAAATGATAAAAAATATCGCCTTGTTGACATTGAACCATTTGTTATACAACTTTAAAAAAATATTAGTTTTTAAAATTTTAGTTTTCCCATACAAAAATATATTTATAGCCTCTGATTACTCTGAGCGTAGGTATGCCACGCACCTTGCGCTGTAAAATATCGCTTCATAATAATAATAGACACTTCTTACAAAATGTAGAGTAAGGAGCAAAAAATTTGTTTTTATTTTTTGTGTTTTTTATTAAGATTTGTATTTATGTTATTAAGCCTTTAACCCCAAGCTACATATAATAATTTTCTATCCATGGTTGTCTCGTAGAGTTTGCTTTCCAGCGATAAGACCGCCAATTGTATCTCAAACAATTTTGTATTTACTTTTTTTGTACTTATTAATGGCATACAATAAAGTGTAAATAAATAAATAATAATAAATAAATAAGTCAAAGAACAAATTTTGTTGGGATTGATGTGGAGAGGCTGCCTGCAATAGGCAAGAGTTAATTAAAATTAACCCTGTACGGTCAACTAATATTTGCTCGCGTCTCTTTGTATGGACCTTGTATTGAAATAATGTCCGTGCTTGCATTAAAATAGTTCGAAACGAAACAACATTATCAATAATTAAATTTTAATGAAAAAGACCAATTTGGTTAGTACACAGTTATCACCGTAGTGAGATTAGTTTAGAGTATTTTCAATTTACTATTATAATTCTTATTTTTTTGCATTATCATTTGTTTAATTTGTTTTGCATTGCTTTATTATTAGTTTCACATGTTTTTGTTATGTTGATTCAGTGTTATAAGGGTATCTTGTAAAATGCAAAGTTTTATTTATTATTATATTGAAAGTCTGCTTATTGTTCTGAAAGTAATAAAAAAATTGTTTGCTATTTAGTCATACAGCGCCATGTAGCCTTAAACTAAGCAAATAGCTTATATTGTAGGTTCGAACATCGCATATGAAGTGTACTCATTAGAGCGTACTTATTATTTCGCGCAATTTTCTAGTATTTTTTGAAAATATTAAAAGTGTCTCCGACTTAGCTTAGCGAAACGCATACGACCAAACATTCTAGATGAAAAATGTTGTAAAGATAATCATAACATAATATATGGTACCAAATAAAATACAAGCAAAAGAAGTTTTACCATGATTTGAACAATATTATGTGAGAGGGACAACGAAGATTTCCAAAAATGTTGGCTTGAAGATGACTTTGTCACTAAGTAAACCCACCTCCTATGTGAGCTGTTGCCTATCACAACTGCCCCTATTCTCAAAATGCCGTCGAGTCCTGGCATATTTTGCTAGACCATAATATATTTATATTACGCAGGGCCGGCGTAGGTAAATATGTTTAAGTAGCTGGGCACACATTTGCTTTCATTTCTTAAAGGAAAGTAATATTTCTTACTGTTGTGCTCTGTAAATTTACATATGTCAAAACAGTTGTGATTGCATTATTTTTGCAGTATTATTTTCTTTTGTAATGCTTTATTATTGCTTCTAGAGGTTACTTAAATACTCACTTACTTACCGTTTAGTTAGAAAACAGTCCATGGGCCAATTGTTCATCGGGTGAAAAGTTATCGGTAAAACCATACTGTTGTTTAAGCATACTCTGACGTAGAGTTATTTTGGCGAAAAGTTCGTGGGTGAAAAGTTAATTTTGAAAGACAATGTTGACCAAAGGTTCATGGACCAATTGACTGTTGGTCAAATGTTTTAGCTTCTGTTAAAATTACAAAAAATTGAGCACTCAGCAAAGGAATAATAGTTACAAATTTTGACCCTCTATAAAAATGAGAATAATTATAAAATTAGTCCTGGAATTATTTTCTATGCAACACTGGCATTCGAAGATGATCAAAAGCCAGTGATGATGAAAGATGATGAAAGATAAACATTTTGAAGATGACAGAAACACATAGATCTGACTGTTGAACACTCGTTTGTGTGTACTTACTGGAAGATCTCTTGAAAGCTACTGTAAACGATAGTTAAGCCATCAACTCTATTACAATAATGCGGAGTCGTTCACAACAACAAATTTCATGAAACACAATCATAAAAGAATTCGATAATCGGAGTTGTGGAGGCCATTTATAGGATACATTATTCCATACTTAATCGGAAAGCTTTTCATTTACTGTGTTATAATATGACATAGCATAAAATGAACCATCCAATTTTGTTTTTGAATAGCTTATTTCAAAGAAACAGGAACATATTTTTAAGTGATGGGTATCTCTGAGCCTTAATTTATTTTTGTTGGGATTTTGCAGACCATGCGAAATCACCATAACTGGAGATTACGCAACCGGGTAGCTCTTCCTTTATAAAATCCAGTATAATTAGCTCGTGGTGTATGTGCCATCGTTTTCAACAGGCCCGGTTCATGCAATATTTAATATTATTTATTAAGAAGTCGTTTATAGGAGCCTGTTTTTCAATAATAGTTTTCGCGAGTAACAATATTTACAATGACATCCATAAAACTTACAGCCGTAATATTCTTGTCGAAATGACGATTTCGCGGCCGCACCCTGCAAGGTTCTAGTCTGTTTTAGTTGAACAGAAGTTTTGAAAATTTGTCCAGCTGGCGCAACATGATTAGGAAATCAACTACGACAAACACAATGTGCAAACACCACCATTCAATTTTAGACACACGATTATTCCATGCTCCTACGAATTATAGCTCTGCATTTGTATTCTGCAGATGTCTAGTTCAATTTGATTGACGTACAACGTCTTTTGCAAAACTTAAAATAGCTTTCGATTTTTGATGTGATTAATTTCGCGCCACCATTCCTATAAAAACGTTCTAGTGCGAGTCAGACTCCATAAATTTTCGAATTTTAATTTTTTTCCTTTAATAGCAAATTTCATTATTGTAGATCAACGGAAGCGCCAAAACGTGCCATACCTATTAAAATTTAATTGTACGTTTTCTGGAAGAATATTAGATAAATGTTTTTAATCAAATTGGTAATTAATAAACATTAATAATATACAGGGTGTTTGGTCCATCGACGGTCAAATTAATATGGCTTATAGTATGAATATAGTATAGTATGCTATGAGTATATTATGAATATGATTTTTTTTAAATAAGATTTTCAGACATTTTTTGTTTGTCACCCCGAAATCATCATTAAAAAATAAGAATAAAAAAGTATCAAATATATAAGCAAAAAAAAATTAAATCTTAGTTAAAAAAACACATGGCTTTTGGACTTTTAATGGCCAGTTAAGCATAGCAGATAACCTTCTCTACAGGTCATATTAACTTGGCCGGCGATGGATCAAAGACCCTGTATATCAGAAACTAATTAATACAAAAGTTTACAAAAGTCGTAACTGCTGTTAGAAATCAAAAGGTCTGATCTGTACATTGAAAATAAACTGTGAAACCTTTATTTGTTCCAGCTTGCATCTATGGATTTAATTACACAAACATACTCAATTGGTTATATTGGACTGTACGATTTGGGTTCCATGTCACCGTATACGATGGTTGACAATACAGTTGTGATATTCACAACTGTATTTACATTATATTCGTTTATAAAGGCATTGGTATTTAAAATCATGTACTTAGCCTTGAGTGACTGTGTAACAGTATCATTTCAAATGGGGGCACATTATCTTATATTTGCTGTTGCACCTTTATCTGCCGAATTTGTCAAGCTACAAAAATTATTCAATATACATTTCTTTATTTCTTTACTGATTGTGACTAGTACTTTTGTGGTGAGTATTATTTTATATTATTATAGTTCTATCTTTTATTATAAGTTTTAACTTTAGCTAAGTATTTAAAATTTATAAATATGGGTCGGTTTTATGATATAATTATTTAACAAAGACGAATTTTCGGAAGTAATATTTCCTATCAATTGAAAATTATGATTAATATTTACCCAACTACGGCGAAACAAAAAGGAGCGTTATGATTTTGACTCGTATGTATGTATGTTCATTTGTTCCCTCACAACTTCTAAACTAGTTAAAATAATTGGACACATAAGGTGTCCTTGGAGGCGTCTTGATTGTTCGCTGGTTAAAGGTTACATGACGTCATGATAATTGACTACAGGGGACCCCTCTAGGGCACATAAAGTAAAGAACTAAAAAAAATTGTTTTCGATGGTTTCGGTGGGGTATCAAATGAAAGAGCTTTGTTAACACAGATCAAAAATGTAAACACTATTACTCCAAAACATGGGAAATAATAATTAAAGTAAAAAAAAATAACTTTTTTATGTGGGGTATCAAATGAAAGAGCTTTATTAGCACAAACACTCTTACTCCAAAATAAGTGAAAAGAATAAAGTTGAAAAACTAAAACCCGACTACTCAAACACGTTTTAAAAATTTGGAAACAAGTACGATCACGGCTATCCTGTAAACTTCTCTATATCAGTATAACATATAAAAATACATATTTTTTTCAGCGGATACTATTACTTGTTTCCTACTTTTTAGAGCGTTTTTGAGTAGTCGGGATTTAGTTATAAAACATTATTATTTCAAAAAAATGTATTGTCTTATAATGAATTGATTTAAATGGCTCTCATTGTTACATTTCCTTGATATTAGAAAATTTCTCTTATACAAATTTTTTAAATGCCTTATACTACATTTCAAATGCATTTTCAGTCGATGTCAACGATATGCATGGCAACAATATTAAACACAGAATTTCAGTCCGTTAAGCAGATTTATTTAATTGGAATGCTTTGTTTTTTTGGATTTTTCTTTTCTCTCCCATTTGCTGTGGTGAGTTTATTAGAATTAAATTTTGATAAAGCTGAAGCAGGGTAAACTTATTATGAACCATAGTCACCACTTATGGTATAATACTTACATTACTCTTAAAAATGTTGGGGATCGTGATTGGTGATGCTCATCAAAAGGTAACACTACCGCGCCTGGATAACCTTGTTCTGAATCGCGATTAATCCGACTATCTTAGCTCTGCTTAGCAGAATTACCCATTCAAGGTTTGTTTAGCTAGCAACAGTCCATCTTTCATTTAAAATTGCCTTCAAATATCTCGCTAAGATGATGACGTGTTCCGGCAATATTTTATAAGCCCTTTCCTTCCTAGGCCCGTGTGCATCTTCTACATCATTTCCACTTACCATGGGGTAAAATTTTGAGCAAATACCTACTGGTTTAGCCAGGGAAAACTTATCTTATTGGTTACTACTTAGTGATAAATTTGGTATTTCGGTACTATGTTGGGATCGTATTAGCTTTGGTTACACATAAAAAAGCTGAAGAAAATACATTTTTCTTTCATGGAATGTGATTCTTTTTCAAAATAACTTATGCATTTACAACAGTCGATTTTGTTCTCTGTGTAATATTGCTTACTTTGCTTATGAAACACCGTAAATTATGCGTACCTTGGTATGTTTTATACTTTTTTTTGGACTTTGGACCGCAAAGGTAGTTTGATACCCAGCTTAAGTTTATTGCGGAAACCAGCGGATCCATCTATCACTACTTAGGAATTAAGATTGACTCTTGATATAAATAGCAAAACAAGTTTTGCGATATTAAAATGGTAAATCAAGCTTGTAATGATAATTGGTGATTACTGTTAGACGTAACTTTCTGCTTCAACCTGGTGCATAAAGTAGTGGTGCAAAAACTCCCACTGAACTCCTTGATTTGTGTAGGTCTACTACACGTCGCCATTGCATCTTTATGAAAACATCAAGCCACATACTGCACAAAAATGAAACGGTTTTCGAATAAAATTTATTTGAATTTCGTATTGTGCAATCTACAGATAATTAAATCTGAAATACTGGTATGAAAATTTCAAATTTCATAGGTAAAGAAAGACCTATTATTAGACTGTTGTCATTTATTACCTTTTTTATTTTTGCAGTGGCCAGATTACACATTTTCAGGAGTGAGAGTTGGATTACGTACAGTGTCTTTATTTTTAGGAGTCGTCAAAGTGGGAACCGTGATGTATATATATGGATTAAATAATTTTACTACGGATATCCGATTCTGGCTTGGATATAAACCAACCAGATTTTGGACTATAAACTGGTTCCTAACACCAATCATACTGTTGGTAAGTGAATCATTTTATGAGATATTATATTTTTAAGCTTTAAGTAAATACTCATAGTTGTTTCTCAATAAGGAAAATTTGTTGTTTCTTAATAATGTCCAAGTTTTGAGTATTTTTTGGCATTTGAGTATTATTAGGTAAAATACGGTTAAGAGTTATTTGTATTTACATCTATAAAGATTTTTAGGTTTTTAATACTTTTGTAAGGATAAACCTAGTAAGGCATTTAGTTTAATGATCATGTTCAATAAAGATATTCAAAGATGGTAGAGCAGTTATAATTTAAAATATTGATAAGAAAACTATCATTAGCGCTTAGGAAGTCTGATCTTTCTGTTTTGCAAGGTTATGAGGCTCTGCATTCTGAGTTTGCCATCTGGGATTACGCTTTTTTGTCAAATAGTTACAGAAAACCTGCTCTTAACTTTCACTGTTTCATGCGTAGCGTAGGTGATAATTAACTATACAGGGCTATTTTTCAGTTACCGACCATTTTTAGAGTGTTTGTTAGAGTATCCGGCAAACTAAGTGAGTGTGCTCGGGAACCCATTTGGAGAAAACAAGTTGGCCAAAAAAATCTCTGGCACTCTACTATTTTTATGAATTTTTTCGTGAATTTTTCAGTTTTCATCAAAACTGTACACATTTACGTGCATAACTTTTTTCAAATCTATTTTAGACCATGATGCATCTTGAAGCCACATAAAGCAAAATTAGATACATTCAGACAGAAATTACTGATGTAGAACTCATAGAGCAAAATAATCAAAATAAATTTTACATCAAAGTTCAGTTTTGACAATGATTTAAAAAAATGATAAAAAAATATGAGTTTAAAAACTTCTGTATTTATCACTTATTAAAATGACATACTAAATTGCTATTAAACATTGAGATATTAGTACTGCGTATAGAGAAGCTATCTCAAACAAAAAATGTGTTACATTTTTATGACAAGAGCGCTGAGCAGCGCGGCATGGACTGAATTCGGCCTAGCGATGACGTCTAATCAAACTATTTAAAAAACAGCGCTAGATCTCTTTAAATTAACAATTTTGTAGCTGCCAAAACGTCAAAACTCGGGAATGACATGTTATTGAAATTAAGTTTAGTGTCATCATCATAGATTAATATTGCAGAATTCAACAAATAGATTTTTTAACTATTTTATTTGAAAGCCAATAAAATGGAATGAATTCATTTAATATTCATGTAATTTTGTATATTATATTTGCCAGAAAGAGTATGCAATATTCTTCTTGTCTTATACCTAATAAATTTGACTTTGAATTATCTACTATGGACGTAGGATTTTTACAATTATTAAGTTATTCGTTGCATTGCACTTAGCTTGTAAGTAACGATAAGGATGCAATGTCTACTCCAAATGGTATTCCAGAGCTAAAAAATAATAAGCTGCTAAACCGAAGGAATAGTAAAGGTATAAAATAAAAACATTGAACTTAAAATAGCCATCTATACTAATATTATAACGAGGAAACCTTTGTATTTTTGTATGTTTGTATTGAATAGGCTCAAAAACTACTGGACCGATTTCAAAATTTCTTTTACCATTACTTAGAGGGATTCTTCCGAATCCGTATAGGCTACTTTTTATCCCGAAAATCCCGCGGGAATCGAAATTGCGCGGGTAAAACCGCGCGCAACAGCTAGTATTAAATAAATTGGTATTTGATATTTTTTTTACCATCATTTTACTTCTCAAAACCATTAATTACCATTAATACAAAATGATGAAAATCATTTTTTTGGAAAAAATTTTTAGTTTAGATATTTTGATGGAAATTGTTCAAAGCAATTTCGGAACCAAAATGCTAGGTTATTTTATGCATTTTAATTTTTCTTAAAAAATCCTCTATCAAACTACACAAAATCAAAATCCGTTAGCAATGTTCTGCCCATAAACAATATTTTTTTCATTCTCATTTATTCTCAAAAATTATTCTATGCAAGTTTTTTTTTTTTTTATATTGTAAGGATAGGACGTTTGTCTTCCATGCCACCTGATGGAAAGTGCGCATGAAGACTATGGTGTTACACGTCCATCCACGAGAAACCTATTCACTCGACACTTAAAAGTTCCAGGACTGTAGTGGTCAGGAAAAACAGACGCAGGCAGATTGTTCCACACCTTGGCAATCCGTACCAAAAAGGAACTATCGAAGCGTTTTGTTCGACTTCTTGGTATATCCACTATATACGGATGGAAGTTCTGTCTGCGTCTGGTAGTCCGGTGGTAAAAAGGGGTGGGTTCAATTTGGTCAAAAAGAGCACTCGCACACTCACCAAAATGTAGCCGATAAAATACTGTCAAACAAGCAACCTTACGACGATGCTCCAGCGTCTGCAATTTTTTATTTGTAAGGTTGTTGTTATTTATGAGTTTTCGGGCTCTTCGGTCAACAGAGTCTAGCACTTCGAGCTGGTATTTGGCAGAACCATCCCAAAGGTGACTACAGTACTCCATGCAAGACCTCACTTGGGCTGTGTATAAGTTGAGGAGCCGTTCAGGGCTGAAGTACCGCCGGACCTTCGAGATGATACCCAATTTTTTGGAAGCCGTTTTTGCCATAGACTCAATTTGTTGTCCGAAGTTTAATTTGGACGTTATAGTGACGTCCAAAAGCCCTAGTTGATCGGTGATGGGAACAGATACATTCTGGAAAGTGGGCGTAAGAGTAAAGGTGCTCTTTTTTGCGGAGAATAGACACGCTTGTGTTTTGGAGGCGTTGAATTTGACCAGGTTAGATTCGCCCTAATCGGACACATTCCGCAAGGTCGAATCAACGCGCTCAATCATAGACTCTCTCAAAACCTGGATTTCATGAGCGCTCGTTCGCGCATTGGATATATATCTCTCAACAACAGTGCTGTCATCAGCATATCCAATAATGCCTCGTGTTAGGAGGTCATTAATGTGCAGCAAGAATAAAGTTGCAGAGAGAACAGATCCCTGAGGTACCCCGGCATTAATTGCCATTAGGTCAGAGGAGTAGCCGTCTAAGACTACTCGAATCGACCGTTCCCTCAGAAAATCAGATATCCAGTCGCAGAGCCCGGTCGGTATGCCATATGCTGGAAGCTTGCTTAAGAGACCATCATGCCAGACCCTGTCAAAGGCCTTGGAGATGTCTAAGGATACAGCTATTGCTTCACCATGACCCTCCAAGGCCTCACTCCATAAGTGTGTGGCATACACGAGAAGATCGCCGGTCGAGCGTCCACTGCGGAAACCATATTGGCTATCGATTAGGAGCTCGTTGGTCTCAAGGTATGCCAGGAGTCGATTGTTCAATACACGTTCCATGACTTTACAAAGTATGGAGGTGATTGAAATTGGTCGATAGTTGACAGGATCAGCACGGCTTCCCTTCTTCGGTACTGGTTGTACGTTAGCCAGCTTCCAGGATTTGGGGACTTTACCAGATTCCAAAGAGAGTCTATAGAGACGCGTCAAAACGGGAGACAACTCAGCTGCGCAGCGTTTCAACACCACTGCAGGAATACCGTCTGGACCGCTAGCCTTATTCTCGTCTAGGTGCAGCAAGCACTTAAGAACCTCCTTTTGGCGAATATGAACGGTACCCATTGTAGGACCGAACTGAGGTTATTGGGGTGGGATTTTACCTTGGCTATCTAGACGAGAATTTTCCGCGAAGATACTGGCAAATAAATCCGCCTTTTCCTTAGCGGTGTGGGCCAGAGAACCGTCAGGTTTCCGCAGAGGCGGCAGCGACGGGCGACAAAAGTTCGTTTCGACCGACTTGGCGAGGGACCAGAAAGCTTTACTTCCCGAGGGGTATGAGGCTATTCTGTCTCCGATACAGCCTATGTGGGCGAAACGAGCTCTCTTGATCACCCTTTTGCAGGACTTGGCGGCAGCATTGTACCTCTTTTTGTGTTCATGCGAATTCACGGCTTTGCTTCTGCGAGCGGTTGCCCAGGCTTTGTACGCTTCTCGCTTACGCTTTTCAGCGGAAAAGCATTCAGCACTAAACCATGGGCGAGCTTTGGTTTCAAGGGATAGATCAGCGTAGGGAATGAAGAACTCCATTGCTTGACCTATCACACTTGAGAGTGCATCAGCGCAGCACGATGGATCGGTTGATGTAAAACAAGCTTGCCGCCACGGATAAGATGCGAAGAAATGTCGCATTTCATCCCAATCTGCCGACTTGTAACGCCATACTCGCCTAGAACCACTTGGTCGGGTGTCAGGTGGCGAGTACTGCGATACAGATTTCACCAGACAGTGATCGGATGTCCCTAAGGGTGCAGTGACGGACACCGAATTTCTGTCCGGATCGGTTGTCAGCAGAAGGTCCAGGCAGTAAGCAGTGTGGCCAGCAACGTCTGGGATGCGCGTAGGCTCGTCAACAAGCTGAGAGAGGCCATGAGTGAGCGAAAACTTAAAAGCCTCTCTACCAGCATGGTCAGTGTCCTGAAACGGGTATAACCACTGTCCGTGGTGTGCGTTAAAATCCCCCAGGAACACCAACTGCGCTGTGGGAAAACGTTGCTGAACCTTGTCCGCTGTACTGCTGAGATAGTCCATAAGCCTCGTTGTCTCCCGATCTCCGCTGTGTGACCGCTAAATACCAGCGTATACCATTTGGTCTAGGCCGGTATCTATGTGAACCCACATAACTGAAAGGTCCGGCACTTCTAAGTAACGGAGACGCTGACAACAGATCTTGTCACTGGCATACATGCACACCCCGGCGTGCGGGTGGAATTTGGACTCCAGGATGTAACCTGGGTAACAAAGGTATGCCGAGTCTGACGGATCACAGATCTGCGTCTCCGTTAGGAAGAGTAGGTGGGGTCTCTCCGTCTCGAGGTGGTGGTGGACATCATTGAGATTGGAGTGCACTCCTCGGATGTTACAGAAGTGCACTTTAAACGACAGGAAGTGCAACCGCTGTGTTACCTTACTCTTCTTTGGACCTTTCAGTAGTTTTGGAGTGGAGTGAATAGGGAGGAGAACAGAAGTTGAGTGAAGCGCTGCAAATGGAACCAAGCAACTCGATAGGGGTGACGCACCATTGGGAAACTCGCTTGGAGACTGCGGGGACGCCCGAACCCCCCCGAGTTCGCCATCGGGTCCTCTCAAACCGGTCGCCAACCGGCACGATGGAGCCTCCCGGGATTTTTCGCGAGGTGGCGGGGCAGCCTTTTGCATGTGGCTGGCATGCTACTTGGGCCCCCTACTACCTGCGGTCGGCCAGCGGTGCACCGTGCTTCGGATCCCGCTACCCTCCAGAACGAGTTACCCGGTGAGTCATTATCCTACGAGTTGTGAGCAGTTCTCCGATGCAGCACGATTACTCAGACCTATCCTCCTCAATGGCTACACTAGACATCATGCCGGAACGCAACTAGGTTACTTGGCGGCATGGTTTTGTCTAGTGAGTGGTGACAAGCCACGGCCGAAGCCTACCACCAGATTTTACTGCTCGTTTAGCACCACCCAGGGACCACGTACAAGGCATCGAGGGCTAAACCTTGCGGACGCGAGCAGTTTCCAGTCCCCAAAAAAAGAAATTGACTTGGTGAATTAACTTCAAATGCTTGTTAAATAGATACTTTGGGTGTATTAATATGTGAAAAGTGACTTGTTGGGATTTATATGTATTTCGGGTACAGTTCGACAGCGCCTAAGCACCCATAAAGGCATATTTGAAAAATATTCAATAAAAACACCAACGTATTTAAATGTTGTGACAAGCGCTCGCCACACAAGAATTTATCCGTGTAGTTAAAGCAGAAAGACCTAACTCAAGGCTGAAATTTTTTTTATGGGATTTCCTCTCCATACGTAGTACTATATCCCAATGCTATTAAACTTACCAGCTTCTTAAAAAAATGAGGTATTAAAGAAAATTCAAACAACAGAAAATATTTCAAAACTTATTTTTATTTCAAGTCTTGCTCAAACACAGCTCCTCTGTTTAGCTTCATTTTTGAGTTCTGTCCCCAGACATAACAAAAGAGCGGTGCTAAGTCAGGGCCAATTTCATCCAAATGTAGAAGGAAATGGCAGAACTGCATATTACATACTACCGGAACATAGTATGCGAGTATTTTGACAACTGGTTTCCTAATTCATGAATTGGGAGAAGCGACTCAACTGAATGGCATTTGAACGTTGCTCTGACTTATCACCGCTCGAAGTATTTTTTTTCGTGGCAGTGTTTAGCGTCATTTCCGCTTCAATTTTTGAAAAAGTATCCTCATTTCTCGTGACCAATTTTGCTTTTGTGTTTATTTTTATCTCGTACATCAACTTTATAGCACGTACCCAGACATAAAAATCGAGCGGTGTTAAGTCAGGGGAGCATGCGGGCCATTGAATTGGGCCACGTCTCTCAATCCATGAATTAGGAAAACAGTTGTCTAGATACTCGCGTGCTATGTTCCGGTAGTATATTTCTTGCAGTTCTGCCGTTTACTTCTATGAATTTGCCCCCGACAACACCGCTCGATTCTTATGTAGCGGATAAGAATTTTCAAAATTTTCAGTGAGGCTTTGATTTTTTTTTTTGTATAGAAATATAAAGCGTCATTTTTTGTATATGTAAATCCTAAGACATGGATCAAATATTTTTGCTCAAATTATTGGTATACAAAAAATTATACCTTTAAAATTCAGAAAGTGTCATGCCTCTAGTGGTGTCTTAGTCATGTTGCTATGTTGTCTCGAGAGGGTGTGTACATTATTTAAGGTGCTGCGGAGATTATTGGGTGAAAATATAACATGGTATAAAAGTTATTGCAACCAATTATATTAACGATTCTAAACAAACTGTTTTCAGGTTTCACATGAACAAAAAATAACATTGTATAAAATCGGTGCAGCTTAGTGCTTGTTGCATAGTTACCCTATGTTTACTACCTATTATCGTACCTTTTATGTATTCAGTGATATAGATCGTTTTAGCAGCTCAGACGAAATTGCAACCTTTAGGCATTTTAATAGATCTTTGGCGCAATTATTAGTAACAATTTTGTCTAAGCTGCTGTATTAAAGAATTTCTTATTTGTAGGAACTCCAAGACACATTTTATAAGATGGTCTACCTGTTCTTAGGTCACGATCCAAATACACGCCCCCACCCAGTACACGCCACCAGTCAAACAATTAACTATAGGCGATTTGCTCAACGTACTATAGATATAAATAAAAGAAACGCACATATTAAAGGTTAATTGCTGACTGTTCACACCAGTAACTCATGTGGTCTTTACGTAGCGAAGTAGCTGTAACCTGTTCGTAAAAAGATTGGAACTCTCTGAAATGTAACGGCCTCTTTATGACTGAGTTAGTTTTCATTATTCCAAGTAATGAAACTAAAACTACAGACCTGTGACTTAGTCGCGTTCCGGCATGATGTTTACTGAAGCCTTTGAGTAATCGTGGCATAGGTCTGAGTAATCGTGCTGCATTGGAGAACTAATTTCAACTCGTGGGATAATGATTCACCGGGTAACTCGTTTTGGAGGATAGCGGGATCCGAAGCACAGTGCTCCGCTGGCCCACCGCAGGTAGAGTGGTTTCATCGTGCCATTTGGCGACAGGTTGGAGAGGACCCGATGGCGACCTCAGGGGGGTTCGGGCATCCCCGTAGTCTACAGGCGAGTTTTCCAATGGTGCGCTTCACTCAACTTCTATTCTCCTCCCTATTCACTCCACTACCAATTCACAATGAAAGGTCCTAAAAAGAATACGGTTCAACAGCGGTTGAACCGTCAGACTCGACAAACCTTGGTTACCCAGGTTATATCCTGGAGTCTCTTTTCCGCCCGCACGCCGGGGTGTGCATGTATGCCAGTGACTCGATATGTTATCAGCGTCTCCGTTACTTGGAAGCGCCGGACATATGGGTTCACATACATACTGGCCTAGACCAAGTGGTTTACTCCGGTATCTATCGTTGACATAGCGGAGATCGGGAGACCACGAAGCTCATGAAATAAATTGGCAAATCAGCAGATAAGATTCAGCAACGTTTTCCCACAGCGCATTTGGTGTTCCTGGGGGATTTTAATGCTCACCATGGGCAGTGGTTATACCCGTAAAAGGACACTGACCATGCTGGTAGAGAGGCCTTTAAGTTTTAGCTGACTTATGGACTTTCACAGCTTCTAAGCGAGCCTACGCGCATCCCCGACGTTACGGCTTTTAGGCGTAACTGTAAAATCCAGTTAAAACTTCGGCCAAGAAATTGTGTCCATGGCTCAAGTAGCTTCGAAAAAGTTGGGAATCAGCTCGAAGGTATGGTGGCGGTACTTCGGCCCTGCACAGCTTCTTAACTTATACACAGCTCATGTGCGATCATGAATGGAGTACTGCAGTAATTTTTGGGATGGTTCAGCCAAATACCAACTAGAAGCGCTGGATTCCGTTGACCGAAGAGCCCGTAAACTAATTAACAACGTCGACCTTACAACCAAAAAACTGCAGAACCTAGAGCATCGTCGCAAGGTTGCTTGTTTAACCGTGTACTACAGGATACATTTTGGTGAGTGCGCGAGTGCTCTGTTTGAACAAATTGAACCCTCACCCTTTTACCGCTGGACTACTAGAGGCAGACGGAAATTCCTTCCGTATGTGGTAGATATTCCGAAAAGTCGAACTAAGCAATTTGACAGTTTCTTTTTGATACGGGTCGCCAAGTTTTTGAATGATCTACCTGCGTCTATTTTCCCTGACCAGTATAGTCCCAGTACTTTTAAGCGTCGAGTGAATAGGTTTCTCGTGGATGGACGTGTACCTACATAGTCTTCATTTTCACTTAACATCAGGTGTCAGGGAAGACAAACGTTCCATCCATAGTTTATAAAAAAAAGACCTTGAGTATTTCAAAAACAAGTTTCATAAATATTCCTAATAATGTTTTCTTTTTCACAACAAGGAAACAAGGTACCTACAAACTTGTAAAAAATATATACAATATGATATCTTCCTTCTTAATTCTTTTTATCGAGACAAAAGTATCGAATAACTGTTTACTCGTATTTTAATTGTATGGAAACATCCCTATCCTATCTATTGATCTCTTTACTTTAATGACATAAATCAATCAAAAAATAAACAAATATCTAAAAATACATGGGTTTAGCATAATAAAATTATTCGACTCAGAAACTGCGGCGCTAGAGTCATTATTATTTAGTCCACAACTTTAGTTCTTGTAAGGATAAATCTTAATTCCAATTTTCCAAATCAGATAACTTTGATAACCGCTTGCACAAATATGATATTTTAGTGAAACCTTCCCTGTTCATGTGATGAGCATATTATCGATGTTGTAGAACCATATTATGCTGCTACTTAAACCGATGCTGAAATTATGAGTGATTTGTTTCAAAGGAAAAATAATCCATTCCATTCCAATTAATTCCATCCAGCTCTTTCAGCAAGAATTTTCTTTTTACTTCGGACAGAGGGTGCTGGGATGCCATACCACAATTGGAAAGATTAGGACCTGAATAATTAGTGTCTGGTCATACACAATGGGGTAGAAAACTGCCAACTCTTTTCCCTAGAGGCACTGATAACGCTTGACCACTCAGAAACAACTGTCAAATACCATAGTAAAAGTTATATAACAACTGTCAAATACCATAGTAAAAGTTAATTTTATAGTTATTTTTATCGAAAAATTAGAAATGCATCATTGCGTAGTCATGACTTTTATAGACAATGGATACCACAGTTTCTCTTGGGATATACGTACACTTGCTAAAGCTTGGATGTACTTGATTTAAACTTTTGTGTAAATGTACTTAGTACGGTCCACATTTTGATACAGAAAAATAAAATATTATATAGATTTATATAAAAGATTTATATAATATAAAAGACCACTGAACAAGCCATTTTGGTAACAACTTGTTCATTTGACAGTTCATTATGGGTCAAGCGTGTGAAGCGACATCTATTTAGAGCTTTTTGTTTTCTTCTCCATTGAGAAGTGAGCAAGCAAATAACAGCAGGAAAATCACTTTATGCACGTAGGTAATGAATGAACATTTGAAACAAGAATTTAAAATATTTCGCCAACTATTTTTTAATTCCATTTATTCGTTTTTTGTAGGAGTTGATGGAAACCTACTTCAAAATAACTTAATTTTTTAAAGATTTGATCAATTGATTATTACTTTTATGACCCTATCAAGTCAAGACCCTATCGATCCTTGATGGAGAGCATATTAGGGTAAATAGTCTTTGATATAATCGAAGTATGCTCTGACTTTGAAATTATAATTAATTCAGTAGGACGAAGACCACAATTTTGACAAGGACGTATTACAACTAGGCATATCACCTAAAAATATTATAATGTTTATATTCTGTACGAAACAGGCAGTCATTACTACACTGTGGTTCAAAATTACGTTGACAAATTTAAAAATAATAAATTTCAAAAATGGAACATGCTGCGTTGCTTTTGTTTTTAATTATTTATTATTTTTACATGTTTTGGCGCCAACTTAACGTTATTTGTGAAGATAATAAATAAAAAATTAGTTATTTTTTACTATGTCTGCTCAACGAGGTGCAATAATATCCTTATATGAGGCTGATAAGCGGCAGTGCGAGATAGTGCGACTTCTCGGTATCAGTCGGCAGTTAGTTTCTTCTGCTATTAAACTTTACGATGAGCTTGGCCATCTTGGTGATCGTCCGGGAAGAGGCAGAAAAAGAACTGTGAGGACGCCTAGGCTTCGACATATCGTCAAACAAAGATTGACCCGTAATCCACAAGCCAAGGTAAGAAAAATGGCTCGAGATTTAGGTGTAAGTCATTCAACGTTACAACGAGTTGTTAAAAATGAGCTCAAGTTAACAGCATACAAACTGCGAAAAGCACAGCGGTTGGATGATAAAGATAAAAAATACGTCTTGAAAGATGTCGCTTACTGAAAGCGCGCTCTGCTGGTGAAGCGTGGAAAAATATTGTTTTCACAGATGAAAAAAATTTTACGATTGAACAGTCTTATAACCGCCAAAACAATAGAATTTACTCTTCTAGTCACCCTGGAGCCACAGCAATTATCCCCCATCGGCAAAAACCGGATTCAGTCATGGTTTGGGGTGGCATTTGCTCAACAGGCAAAACTCCTCTCGTTTTCGTAGAAAAAGGTGTGAAAATGAATCAAGAAATATACCGACGCGATGTTTTGGAGAGTGTAGTTCTTCCTTGGAGCCAGCAGCACTTCGGCGACCAACCGTGGACTTTTCAACAGGACTCTGCTCCATCTCACAGGGCCTCAAATGTGCAGCAGTGGTGTATGGACCATTTCCCAGAGTTCATAAGTTCCAAGGAATTGCCTCCATATTCACCAGACCTTAATCCAATGGATTACAGCGTATGGTCGATTCTAGAGGCGAGGGCCTGTGTAACTTCACACAGAAGTGTAGACGCACTGAAGGCAACACTTACTCGTAAGTGGGACAAAATATCTGAAGAGGAGGTACGGAAAATCGTCGAAAACTTCAGAAAACGTTTAAGCCTTTGTATTAAAGCTAAAGGTGCTTATTTTGAAAATAAATAGATATTTACGTTAAAATAATACTGTATTTTCATTATTTAGTAGTCACCGTTATACTGTGTAAAAGAAAAATAAAATAAATCGTAAAATAATTTGTCAACGTATTTCAGAGCCACCCTGTAATAATAATCTTTTAGACGATATATTCTCATATTACTGCAGTTGTATTGTTGGTAATAGGAAGCTTGGCTGTTGCTGTCATGTAATGGCGGTCATGTGATATTTGAGGTGGGCGTTGAAATACTTTGCCTGTTTTCCAGCTCCATTTTTAGATAGTATTTTTATTAGATTAATGGCGGATTTCAATATCATGAAAACTGGTCGTTTTGCCTACGAACAATAGAATTCACTACCGAAATTCCTTTCTATATTCAAAATCTTGACATCTCAACCACTGCTTACGAACTGTTTGACTGTAATGGGTTGCTAGGTTACATTTGACCATTTACAAAATAAGTCATTTTATCTAGCCAACGACGACGTAACAAGTTACTCATTTAAACCAATGAGGTGAAGGTGGCATGGCTGTCTGCTGCGGCCAATAACGAGTTATGTTTTCATTACATGTGACCAATTACAGGAAAAGTAATTTTATCTAGCCAACGACGTAACATTTTTTTAATTTAACCTAATATATCTCTCAACATATCAATAATCCAGTTTTCTCTTTCTAACTTATCTATAACAGTTTTTGAAAAAAAGGACAAGTATTATTGAATGACATAATTTATCTTTTAAATATTTACTTTGACGTCATAAAAATGTGATTTAACCAATGGCAACATAATTCAAAGGATTGGCGTTTCATTTTACGTAAGTAATTAAACGCAATTATTAACAAAACCTCTAAAAATATACTATAATGTATTTAACGAATACCAAAACACATCAAAAATAAATTGAATTAGTTTATACGTTTATTTAGTGCAAATATCATACAAATAATTTGCGAATGCGTGATATTCTAAAAATCAAGTATCGCCTAGTTTCTTGGAAGAACGACATGTAAAGAGGGTCCGTGCCAAATTTGAGAACTTACAGCTTATAGATATTGTGAAACGCTATTTTTTTTTCTAGCGGTTTCGCACCTATATCGTTTACTCATACCAGTCAGTTGAATATTGAAACCCGCCATATAAGAATAAACAAATTCCTTAAAATCTCATTCTTGTTTTTTTAATCCATTATTTATGGACCCTTCTTCTTTTCCTTGAGTTCTGTCTTCTTTTGAGTCTGTGATTGTTTTTATACAACATTGCTTTCGTGGTGTAGGCGTATGAAATGTCTGCTATTCACCCTGATCACACCCTAGTCTTGTTTGTATGTATACATTTGGAACAATAAAAAACTTCATTCTAAACTAAATTGGCCGCAGGTGACTAATAATATAACGACTCTAATAAGAAATTGTATTACTATTCCGATGGAAAAATCGCGAAGCCACGAACTTAGGTTCTTGTGAAACCCATAGATTTATAAAAACGCCTTTTAAAATATTCATAGCAAAAACTAATCTAGTTGGTATAATTTATAGATATTAAAGGGTTAATGTCTTCTTTTAATTTTTTAACAATATAAATAGATTCTAAGTTTTTTTTATATATGCAGTTACATTATATTTAGCTAGTCGCCATTATTATACATTGCCAAGGCAGTCGTCCATTCTCCATTTAGTCAAACTATAGGGTGTCCCATAGTAATGCAATACTATAATTTGCTGCCATTTATGTAGTAAAGTGTTACAATTAGGGAATAAAGAAAAAAATCGACAGCTGATTGAAAAAATTCGGAAGAGACAGGATCCTTTTAAGTCACCAAATACACTGATCGTCCGAAAACAAGTCGTTCAAAGTACAATATCGAAGCAGTGCGTGAAAGTGTCGGTGTTAATCCAGGAATCTCAATTCGGCGTCGTGGACATGAACTGCAAATTTCAAAAAGCTCTCCACAGTGAATACTCACTAAAGATTTGTGTGTCCATGCTTACAAAATTACATAAACAAACCAACAGAAGCCTAATGGCCATTTACATTGAAAAGGTTCTTTGAATGGATTATTGAGCACTGAAACACATTTTCACCTTGATGGGTTTGTTTATTGCTAAAATTGTCGGTTTTGAACCCAATTGGGATTATCAAATGCATCTATAACGTGTCTTATTTTAAAATAAGGTGAATTAAAATCATAGGTATTTGCCATTAAGCCCACCACGTGTGCTTTAAAGTAGGAGATTCGACGTTGCAACGATATTCAGTCACATTTATGCAGAATTATAGTCATGGAACATTTCTACAGATTTTGGTGTATGGTATTTGGAAAGCCGTGGAGGCCATTTGCTCGATGTGCTATTCCAGGAGTAACCCTTTTCTACGTACTTGATTCCATAAAAAATACAATCGAAAAAACTAAAAGGTCTGTTTTGTATTCAATTCAAATCTTGCGTTACTTTTGAGACACCCAATACCGTGTAAAGCAGATAAAATATATATATTTTTTATAAATTCCCAAACTATAATTTTTTTATTAAATCACAGAGTTGCCTAGTAGGCTTTATCTGCGCGTTTATGTGGAGTTCATATTAAGTAAATTGATAGCTCAGTTTGATCATATTGTTACCATAACTGAATCAATAAATCTGTTGTGGCTTATTATTCTAAACAACCACCGATAACGTTGGTTGTGGTACATTTTGCAAGTCGTATCTACTATCTCCATAATTACTTACTATATCCAATCCACCGAAACGAGTTAATATTTTACTTTTGTGAAGTGATATTTTTATATAGGATGCTGACGTTCTAGTGAGATAGTGAGTGAAGCAAAGGAATTGCATTGATTTTGAATGACTGGTGCAAAGAGGTGAACAATTTGTGTGGCAAAAGCATTGAGTTTGACGAAAACGACCCGAACAAATCTATGGCTTATAATTATTATATCAAATACAAATAATTAAGAAAAAATAAATAATTGTCTGAGATGCATATTTTTTTATTACTCCCAACTCGCATAGCATCATGCTTTGTGCAGTTTATTTCAACTTATTAGTATTGCGCAGTTTGCACAATAGCAATAACTGGTGCTACGAATTGCTGAAAATTTGAAAGTGGCGGTACGGCCGGGCTGCATTCTAGGGTACAGTATCCACTCTAGGAAAAGGTTCCTAGAGTGGATACTGTATGGCGCTAAAGTGCAAAAACCGCGAGACGGTCATCTATACTTTAGTACTTATATTCATCTATGACCGTATCTGTCACTTGCCATCATCCTACTTCAAGACATAACCGCTGGCGCTGCAATCGAATATCAAACAGTCATTCATTGCATTTAGCGCCCTCTATAACAGTTCTATCAACATACTTCCGCTACCATGAAGTCATACTAACATCTTTATATCGCTAACTTATCGTTAGCTCCGACAAATAGATACTCTTAATTTTCCAGGTTGATGAAATCAATATTAATAATTACTATTACTCCAACGTATCACTGCTGTTACTGTTATCTCATTTGTTTTCGAATTAAGAACTCCATAGAGGGACATCCAATGAACACTTAGGGCACAGGAGGCTGGTCGCCGCTTTTTTTCCTCAGAATTTATAATGTCGGCCATCTCAATTCGAACCGATGAGATAAACGAATAGTCCGTTAATGAAGTGCCAAGTCGTCAGGAATACAATGAATCACAATGTCAAAAATTTAACACGGGTAGCACGAAATAATATCACGAGTCCAAATAACAAGCCGGGTCTCAAACTAAAATAAAAGGTTGCAGTGGCACTGGCACGGTGAGCACTGAACAGTACGGGTCGCACGAGCAAACTGAATAAACCTAACATTGTGTATGCAGCCTAAGCGTTGATAATAATAGCCCAGTCATTTTAGGTTTCATCTGCTGAAAAAATCCTAGTGGGCTGAATTTCTGTTTACACCTTTATTACGGCATTACAATGAATATGTAAAAAATCAACATTGATATCGTGTCGGATAAAAAAGTTACAGATGTCTAAAGGTCACAAAAATCAGTTATTCACAAATATCTCACGATTTATTGCTCAAAAGCCAAAAAAAGTCTTAACAAGAATTATTCATCATGAAATTTCCCACAATTTTTTTTGTGGAATTGACGGTTTTCGAAGTAGAGGGCTGAGAAAATGACTATATTATGAGGATGCAGCAATAAGAGGTTGAACTTTAAAATGAACTGTAATACATTTTTTTAATTATTCATCGTCAAACTAAATGACATTTAAATGACGAAACATAATTGTACTCGGAAAAAACCACGGAGGAAATATATAGAGGTGCAGTTTTCTCTAAGAACTCAAGCAGGGGGCAAACAACAAAAGCTTATTAGCTCAGTTTCTTCGAAGACAGTGACTCTATCTAACGGTAGGCCCTGAACTTTTATAGTAATACTACTTGACGCTAGATGACGCTACTTCTCACATTCATTATATTATGAAAAAAATAAATGACTTTGTTTTGTTTACAAACTGGTATTTCAAATGTGGTTTTTGTATATTTTAGTGTGCTGGTGTAAATTCGTATATTTTATTTTCAAAACAAAATTTTAATGAATTTCAAGCTATGAATGAAGCCTTGTCAACGTCAGGTGTGTTTGTTCAATTTCAAAACACCACCACAACACAATATGGCGACTGCTATCTGCGTACGGGCGTGTCTGTAGTTTCTGTTGCTGTTTTGTGTTTATTCCTGAGTTTCATCACAGAATAAGTAATAGTTGGTACAGAAGAATTACTCCGCAAAAAGATCTAAATAAATTCGAGTCTTGCTACGACGCGATACGGTGGAATTCAGCTCGCACAGCATTACGTACCTGCAAATTTATATACCTAGAAGTTTTGTCTCTTTCTATCGCATGCCTCTTATCTTTTCTTACGCTGTTAGCGTTGCTGCCTAGTGAAGAATAATTAATCTCCTTATTTGTAATTAAGTATCTACCGATGTAGGTATTACTGTTATTCTACCTTTGTAAAAAATATTGTTTAAACTTACCTACAGTACAAAATGAAAAAAAAGTGACGACGAATAATTAGTAATACTACATATGTTTTGTTTGCTAAATTGAACATAATCAAATCCAAACATAATCTAATTGAATATTTGTTTCTTTTTATGTCCATTTTTAAATACTATTTGCGATCTCGATCATAGAATTACTGTGAGTGCTATTAGGTAGGTAGGTATCTACAAAGTCCCGATGGGCGCGCGCGTGATACACGACCCATTCGAGTAGCGCCGGCGGTGCGCTTCGCTGTAGGTAAATAACGGATGTACCGCGCGGAGTGAGCCAGGCCTGGTTTCATAGTGATTTTTATATTCTATAAAGTCTAAAGAGACTTCAGAATCAATATTTCTTAGAAAATTTCGAGTTGGAAGTCTTCAAATTGGACTTTAGAAGGAATTAAAATAAGAGAATGCAATGTCGAATACGGCCCATTGCCTACATATACGTACCTATCTATACGGAGATCTACATATAAATACATTAGTTTGGGGCCAATTTATAGTTAGCGTTAGTAGCAAATGGGATCCCAAAAAATCTGCAAGAGCCTGCAAATTTATATACCTAGAAGTTTTGTCTCTTTCTATCGCATGCCTCTTATCTTTTCTTACGCTGTTAGGGTTGCTGCCTAGTGAAGAATAATTAATCTCCTTATTTGTAATTAAGTATCTACCGATGTAGGTATTACTGTTATTCTACCTTTGTAAAAAATATTATTTCAACTTACCTAAAGTACAAAATGAAAAAAAAGTTACAACGAATAATTAGTAATACTACCTATGTTTTGATTACTAAATTGAACATAATCAAATGTACACGTAATCTAATTGAATATTTGTTCCTTTTTATGTCCATTTTTAAATACTATTTGCGACCTCGATCATGGAATTACTGTGAGTGCTATTAGATAGGTAGGTATCTACACGCGCGCGCGTTACACCCGACCCATTCGAAATGCGCCGGCGGAGCGCTTCGCTGTAGGTAAATAACGGATGTACCGCGCGGAGTGAGCCAGGCCTGGTATTAGTCACCTAGTAGCGAGTAGTAAAAACCGGTTGAAACATAAGGTTAAAATATTCAAATGATCATCAAAAAAGGTGCAGCTATACTTTACTAGGTGGCTCTAGCTTTTTCACAAACTTTCATACGTTCGAAATCTGTTAGAAAAAAAACCGCGAAATAAAAGTATTTCTACTTGACGCTAGATAGCGCAACATTTTTTCGCGGCATAAAATCACCTAGGCAACTAATAACAATCTGGAATTTTGAACACAAATAATTGGAAAACAAACAATTTAAAAAAAAATTATTAATGAAATTATCTTCGTGGTTAGTTAATTTTATTTGGATTGTCAACATTATTCCTTTATAAAAGTATAGAAAACTAAATTTTACATCGAGTAACAATGGAGGTTTTTTTTTTACATATCTACGCGTGTACACAGAAGTCAGCGACGAACTGCCTCTAGTGTGGAGTAGCTTGAACTAGACGTTGTGACGTCACGACAACCCAAATTGAAGCTGTGCATCTTTGCTTACAGCAGCTCTACTATATATCTGCTTTGTGGAAAAAACAAAAATAGACATTTTCGTAACAGTTTTTCTTTTCATGGCAGGTTCTAGTAAAGAGATTTTTAAAGTTTTTAAGTAGTTGAGGTTCAATGAACGACATGTAACGATACGGGAATGATATATATTGTCTATACTAGTATTACTAGTAGTATGTGCCTGTGTATGGAATAGATTTTACTACGACACACTCACAAACATGAAAAAAACATTTAGTTTACGCCTTGTTTACGCCGCGCCGTACGGCATACAATACTATATGTGAATGCATTTCAGTCGTTCTTACTCTGAAAACGGTAAATTTCACAGAAAAATGCAAGAGACACTTTTTGTTGGAAATTTTATAATGAATAATTCTTCTCAAGACCTTTTTGGCTTTTGAGTAATAGATATATTATTATATATTTGTGAAAAACTGATTTTCGTGAGCTTTTGACCTCTGTAACTTTTTTAACCGCAGAGATATCAATGTCGATTTTATACATCGTCATCGTAACTCCGTTATAAAAGTGTATATAAATAGGAAATTCAGCCCACTAGGAATTTTTCCGTAGATTGGAGTGAAAAATGTCTAAAATGACTGGGCTATATATAACTCGTTTCGGTGGATGGAATATAGTGTTAACTTTTCTACTAGTATTGATGTCAGATGTAGGTTATTGCTGCATTGCCAACGCATCATTTGAAACATTGGGTAGTTCATATAGTTTGATAAAATGAAAATAAAAGAATATGGAATAAATTGTTTTGTTAAGTCATTTTAAATAAATTTAATTTATCTAACAAAAAAATCAATGATATTGATATTGTTAGAACACTGATACAACAATATTTCCTTACTATTTATAGTACAGAGATTAAGCAGTTGTTTTACCGGAACAGATGAACTAGAAGTGAGTAAACTAGAAACAGGATTGACCAGCGGAAAGCGATTGTTTCGATAGTCTTGTCTGCTAAAATAAGCGAGTGACTCTTAAGACGCACTATAGAGAAATGACCACTTGTTGGCCCTTCGGCATGAGTTCTGAACTTTTGACCGCCAAGCGAGTATCGATGATCGAGTATTATTTTTCACTATATAATATTAATATAGTGAACTAATATATTAATATAGTTAAATATAGTTTTAACGTCTAAAGTATCATTGTTGTACATCGGAATCGGTCTAGTCCCCATTGAAACTACATTCAAAATAATAAATTGCTTTGTCAGAAAAAAAACACACCACTTTATTATTTTGTTTCATATATGATTTTCTTTTTCAGATATTTTTTATAAATAAAGTGAAAAGTGTATATGAGGATCCAAATTCGAACACAAGAGTCACTGCAATGGCATGGATTATGTTTGTACTTCTAACCGTTTTAATACTGAACGTTAAGACAGTTATAAAATTCATAATGAAAAATGTGAGTAGCTTAGTGATACGAATGAGATCTTCTTTATGGTATCAAAAAATACCTTATTACCGATTGGAACGAATAGACATGATCAATACATTATTTTCTTTGTTTGACATCAAAGTCGGAATATAGTAATATGAGTAACGACCACACATTTTCTAATAAAACTAATAATCCATAGAATTAATGATAAACTTTTCATTTGGTTTTTAAAGCAACACAAAGACGTAATATTCCTTCTTTATGAATGTATGTCATAAATGAGAATGATTATATCGTTTTCTCACCATTCTGTAGTCATTCATTTTTAAGGTTCCGTTACCGTAAACTGGGGAAACGGGACAACTGGGCCATATCTCATGAGAATTATTTCGAATTTCTGTTGCTGCTAAAACAAAAATACTAAAAAATAGACTAAAATAAATATTTAAGCATCGGGGCTCCTATACAACAGACACACGGTATGTATTGGAGCAGTTTCCTAATAGAAAGCGCAGTTTGCATGTTAAATCGCGCAAGTGTTTGTTTAATTATTGTGTTATATTTCATAAAATTTATTATTCGCAAAATTGAATCTGATAAAGTGTTAAAGTCTTATCTTTGATGTTTCGTTTTATGCTTGTGATGGGTAACGGTATCTGGGTATACCAACCCTTCGCGGGCGAACCTGACTCGCAATTCTGATTCGCACCAGCAAAACTTAAGTCATAATTTACGTAAAATTAAACAAAACATGAACTTTTTATTATTTATTTGAAATTACACAAATCATTACTATTTGGGTGACTTGTTTCGCAATATAAAGTCAGTGGGTACACAAGGTAACAAAATCACCTGATCAAATGTACAATACAATTTCTCTTACTTATTTATTTTTAAAATGATCTAATTTATGACGATAATTTATGAAAAATTAAATGATTTTAACAAGACAACTAAGAAAATGGAAACAACTATGAGTACCTACGCAGTTTCAACCATTTAGCCACTTTTGTCCGATAAACGATGTCTCAAAATTTGAAACATGTTTTAATAACAAATTACACACCGAAGACATGTGGCAGGCACTTGTAAATAAAATCCAAATCGGTTAGCTCGATACATTTTTCAAGAAGGTTTCGAAGCAGTCGTATAAAATTAAAAGCTCAGAGAAACAGAAAAGCATGTAAGCACTCGCGAACGTCACAGGGAACGGAATGCATAGATTAATAAAACACTAAATAGGGAATAGTGTGCGTGCATCTTAAGTTCTAAGCTGAGAAGTTTTGACAAATCTATGTTATAGATGGCGATAATGAAACCGATAAAGACCGAAAACTCTCACCTGTTGGTGGTTTAAACTTGCATACGCTTGCATACAATTTGTCTTGGCACATTTGACTACTGGTATTGTTGAAATTAAAGTGAAATACCGCCGCAGTATGGATCGTCTAAAAAACTGTTCCTATGGACTTTTTGATTTTTGAAGTGAAAACTTCTTTAGCGGCGTTGTGCACTTTTTTTGGAATCGGTAAAAAATGTTGAACTCGCGTCAGGTCACGTGTCCTGATCGAAAATTCGTAAGACGGATGGAGAGTAGACAGCTGGCGCGGCGTAGGAGAGGGAGTATCCTCCTCTCTTTCTACGGCGCGGCGAAAATGTTATACTAGATGAAAATTTAATTAATTTTAAATTTTTTAATGAATATAATTTTATTTTATTATAATTCAAGTTAGGTCAGGTTTAGTTAATTTACATATATTAATTAATATAATTTTATTATTAAGTTTAGGTTTCGATCGAGTCTACCGAACTGCTTGACGAAATTATTAGTATAGAGTATAGATATATAATTACTTACACATTATAGATGTTATATTTGTAATATTACATCTTTGATGTGTAATTGCTTCAAAAAAAATTGGAAACGGCTTTTTTAATACAGTTGCTCAAAAAGTGGCGTATTGCAGGGACGTTTAGCGTTCGGGATGTGGGCTATTACACACTTGTGCTTTTTCTTTACCTTTTCCGCACTCGTGCGTTCTCTTTCCCAAATGTCAAAATAATGTCCATTAAAAAGAAAAAATCAACCACGAAGTTTTTACTAAAAAAAAATTCATAGAAGTTTTTACGATTCATGCAAATATTTCTGAAAAGAAGCTACTAATTTATTTCAATATCAGGTAAAATGATTTGATGCAATGAGTTAGGTTAGGTTCCATTTAATTTTATCTCATTAAATTCATTTTCATTTCATGTCAATGCAAAAAATCTAGTCAAGACTTGGCTGTATGGGCATAGTTCCCTTTGCCTACCCAGAATGGGTAAACAAAACAAAAAAAATCTCTGTTTATAATCTTTCACGGCTGGCGCCATTTTGTATACTTATTTTATAAAATTGTTTAATTTTTTCGCAACTGTATTAAAAATAGTCGTTCAGTACACGTGCGGAACCGTCATTGCAACTCGTTCCGACTGTCAACCCTCGCCTTCGGCTGCGCCTCGGCTCGTCGTAGACATTTGTCGGAACTCTTTGCAATGACAGGCTTTCCGCACTCGTAATGAAATATACTATTATGAATTGCAAATGATCGCAATGTCTGCACAACGAAATACAAAACTGCTATTGATGCGGTCTTTATTAGACATTTAAATAGGTTCGAATCAAAACTGTTCGTTTCTTACTTCAGCTATCATAAACCGATCGTATCAGTTTTAGAGATTGGCAATGATGGTTCTGGTAGTAATGATAGGGAAAAAGTCGTCAAAATTGTGGATGGAAGTTGATTTTTCTAAGAGATAAACTTTTAAATGTAATATAAATTGTCATGTTGTCGCGTAGCGACGGCTCGGGAACCGTCGCTCGCAGTTCGAAGAGAAGATTTAATATCACTTAAAACTTTTATATTTATTTACAATGGAAAAGAAGCACTTAGAGTTCACTATAAAACTGTGAATAAAAGTTTAGTTTTAGAGGTTCGGAGTTAGCGGCCCTCGGCCGCAGTAGACGCTGTCGAAAATCGCAGCTCACAGGCGCGGTAATGTCGGAGGCAGCCACTAGCATCCGCTAAGATAGCGGCAGGGAGGCCGCTCTCAGCGGCAGGGACCACCGCGAGGGTTGCAGCGCACGGCCGCAGCTGTGGAGAGCGCCGGGCAGAGCGGGGCGCCTCAGGTGGAGGCAGTACGTCGCCCGGGAGCGTATTTACAAAGGCTATACCATTAGAGTGAAAGTGCAAACTGAATTGGCTTAGCTTTTGTATGACAAAAACTTGCCGAAACCCTAATCTATTCTAGTAGAGAAATTGACCTAAGTCGCGTAGGCTAACTAAAGGAGATAACTTCAATTTAACATTGCAGCAACAAAAGCTATCCCGTTTGATATCGATATTTACCGATCGTTAGTTTCAATTTGATACTTAAATGGCAATTGTTCTGATTTTCAAATATAGGAATTAAATGTGCATGCATTATGACCATCGTTATTTTGATGACTTAACGTTTGACTTTTGACCATGTCGGGATTGTCCAGGGTTGACTATAATAGCTGCCCAGGTTTATGGCGCATCGCCGGCCGCATTTCGCTCGCTCGGCTCGCGCATTTGTATAACTATATGCAACCTAACATGCTCCTCCTCGCTGCACTCGTCGTCGCACCTAACCGTGCCGACTCCGCCTTCCGGTGCGGGAGCCCTTCTGGTCGCTTATCTCTTTCATCGCAATGTATATCAAACATATATATACCTACTTTTCATCTTGACAAAAGCTTATCTATTTGAGTGAATATGTATTATACAGTACTAGGTTTTGTCTTTGCATTTCTTTTAAAATTACAAGAGCAAAAGCTTATCCATTTCAGTCAATTTTTTTTTACTGATTTAGATTAGGTATTTTCGAGTAATATGCATAAACAAAAGCTCCTCTATTAGAGTCTGGCTCGTGACTCAAATAGTATAGCCTTTGTATATTCGCCGCCGGGGAGGGCCGGCGGCTTTTTCCAGACCGGTCAGCCGACCTCCAGCGTTCTCACGCAGATTTTACTTTATCAGAACCCTCACATGTCCACTCTCCGGACTTTTATATGTTTACCAACATACTTCAAACGTCATCATTTTCCTTACATGATACATAGGCCAGTGTTTGAGTAAACAGTTCCGGGTTTAGATATATTACCTACATACGAAAATTAATAATAAATTATATACAAAATTTGAAACTGCAAACTAAATATAGCATATAAGGATTTATAAAAATATCAAACGAATCTGCTAAAAAGTAAGATAGTATAACATTATAATGTTTGTGTACGATAGCACAATAAATAAATATTGTATTCTACCACATAAATCAGAGTACTTTTATACTGATAATTAAAGCAATTCGTGCAAAATTATTCCCTAACCATTCCAAAATATCAAAAATGCACAACGTTAATATTCAAGTTTTCACTTCTGCCGGCTCTCCTAGAGTGCAACCCGTCGTTTTTTTATATAATTTATTTCAAGTTGTTTGGCAATAGAAATAAATAAAAGTTCACAAAAGATTCCGCAGATGGCACCACTTTCTGAAAAACTCTTATAATTCTCTTATAATCTTAAATCTTATAATTACTGTGGAATTTTTTTTTTTATTGGATAATATGATATTGACGATCTTGCATTACTCATCGTTTTTTTAATAACAAGGCGAGTTCAACGGTATTCTTTGGCGCATTTGTTCATGTATATGTTATGTATATGTTAGTCTATTTCAGATATATTATTCTATATATCTGAAATAGACTAACATATACAAAAACTGCGCAGTTCTGGAAGTATTACTTACATACGGGTAGAATTGATAAACTCCTTTTTTTAAGTCGGTTTTTAACGGCAAACTTTTAAAATTGAACGTTAATTTATGAAAGATTTTCTTTATCACCATTCATTTGGGTTGTCTTGTCTCCATCCTATGTCGTCACATCCTAATTCTTCACTCATCCTAAACTGGAATTCCGTATTCACCTATCATAATATTTTAATATTTTTTCTTTGTTCATCCTAAATGTATACGTTACTCATCCTAAAGCAAATTTTACCGAAAAAGTACGAACATTTTATGTTAACGATAGAAAAACTTAAATATAATTATAAATTAAATGAGCATATAAATAGATATGCTCATTTAATTTATAATTATACTGCTTCCATGTTGGACTGGGAGCGAAAGAAAAACATAGAATGTGCCAGCTGCTTCTCTTCCCGGGCATACTGTAAAAGTCAGTTAAGGGACAGAGGTTTTAAAGGCGTTTTTGTGGGCAATAGGCTGACCCCCTATCACTACAATAGTCTCTCTCCATCTTTATAATACCTCCAAATTTGTCAAACGTGACATCAGATGGTCTTGTAACCTCTGGTGTTCTGCCTACCCCATAAGGGATACAGGCGTGACCTTATGTATGTATGTATAAATAGATCTTGGCACCAATTTTGATTTTCAATAAGCCGTTATTAATTCAATGCAGACCATTCTACCTATCACGGAGTTCAAAGGATGCTATTTTCACTTTTGCCATGCTCTTGACTAAAACTTACTAAACACCAAGATCAGCTCAAACATTTCTCCCTATAGGTACTTTACCATTGATATCGGCAGAATCAATTGATGATGTTTATCTTTACATAATTAATGACTGCCCAATATAATAACAAAGTTCAACGACTATTTTGTCCAGATATGGTTAGAAGGGGGCAAATTTGCACCTCATATTCAGTTGGCAGACTACTTATACCAAAGAGAAATATGCTGCGAATGCAATATATTTTAAAAAGAGATGCCTATTTACAAAATGCTAGGATTTTCCAATGTCAAAAATTAATGGAAACGCTAATGAATAAAAGAATAAAGAGTACTATTCAAGAATTCATTGATGAAAAAAATGTGCAGGGCCACTTTTGATTGTATCTAGTAATAAAAAAAGGTAACAGTTTTATTTAAAATATTATATATTTTTTTCCTCTGCTTGGTGGTAGGATCCCTTCTGGGTCCGCCTGGCTAGCGACCACCCTTTATATAAAGTCTGCCGCCAAATGTTACCGCTCCGGCGGTAATGTGTTCCGGCAATATTGTATAAAGAGCCAGTTCCTTCCTAAACCTGTGTGCTTTCATCTTCGACCTCATCGTCACTTACCATCAGGTGAGATTGAGGTCAAACGCGGGTTTAGTCACTTATAAAAAAAAAAAAACCTTTATTCTTAACAAAAGCTTAGTCCAGTTTATACATCATTAAAATTGTTATCTGAAATCGATATTGAACTAGTCTCACTTAAGTGGATAGTTGTTGATTGTTTCTTATTAGAAAAAAAAATACATAAATATAATTTAAATATACAAAATATAAATCATTGCTTTGTGCATCAAATTTCATACCATTTTATTTAATAGAATCAAATAAAATAAAAAATTACTCTGCGTAGGAATATTTTTCATAATAGTATTTTTGTTCAGGCCTTACACAAATCTTACACTTTTTTAGGTGTTTTTAAAATAGGATGAGTAAGGCATACCGATAGGAATTCAAAATGAGATTTTTGGTGTAGGATAAATAAGGCACATTAATAGGATGGGTAAAGAAAATATAATGAGTAGCATGAGACTTCATAGGATGAATACGGAACAACCCTCATTTTCATCACTACTTTTGAAAAGACGGTAGTGTTTCTTAACAATGCAACTCATTTCTCAAATGTATTGCGATGAAAGTGGCAGTATTTTAAATTTTTAAATAGAATTTACAGGTATCTAAGTAATGGGCTTGAAAACCGAAAACATATTTTTGGAAAAATAAATGTATTGTTTGTTAGCTTCAACCGAGCTCCCTCACAGTAAAAGACCGTTCTGTATGTTTGAGGCAACATTCGCATGATAGGCCAATGTTGCAGCCTGAGGCGAGATTTTATGGGGTATCCGTTTCAGTACGTAAATGAATTTGAAAATTTTTATACGTAGTTTGTTACCGTGATCTTCCCAGTTATAGTATTGGCAATTAATATGCCAAAAAAAATCATTGTGTAAACCATGTCTATTTTATTCTTTTGGTGTTTTTTTTGTCACTGTTTTATGTCTGAAATTGTATAATTTTGGTCTTAGCGATATTATTCACCATCCAGCTCTAGGCCAGCTTGCCGGTTTACGGCCTATACCTCCACGATACCCAGGGGAGAGACTATAATAAAAATATTTGTGATTATGATGAATATTAAAAGATAAATTGTTCACGTCCAACCACTTAATAACCTTATTCAAGATAAAATTTCTGTTTTCTGTCTCTGCGTCAATTTGATTCCTACATTGAATTGTGATCGTGGTATCATCGGCAAAAAATACCATCATGATCAATACTATTCGGGATATCATAGATATAAATTAGGAAGAGCGATGGTCCTAAAACGCTTCCTTGTAGGACACCTCTTTCATTTACTCCATAGGCAGATTTCCAATCTAAGTTAGAATTTTATTTGATAGACTGCCCATTTCAATGCACTGTTAGTTATTTTGCTGATGTTTTTCTATCTAGTGCCTCGAATTCCATAGCATTGAATCTTAAATAATAATAGAGACTGAAAAAAGATTGAAATAAATAAATAAATTGAAAAAGTAGCATCATACGAAATACATATGTTAAACAAACTTGATACTTGATTAATTTTTTTATAAAAGTATCGTAGAAAATAACAAAATTGGCACTGCCCTAACTTTTGATGAGAAGTATATTATTAGATACGATAGGCAACTAGTATTAATCAGGTTTAAAATAAAATAACAAAATACAATAATTATTTTTATTCATTGTTATCAAAATCTGAATACATACATACATTCATACATAACGTCACGCCTGTATCCCTAATGGGGTAGGCAGAACACCAGAGGCTATAAAACCATCTGATGTCACGTTTGACGAATTTGAAGGTATAAAAATGATGTAGAGAGGCTTGCAGTGATAGGGGGTCAGCCTATCGCCCACAAAAACGTCAATAAAACCTCCGTCCCTTAACTGACTTTTACAGTATGCCCGGGAAGAGAAGCAGCTGGCACATTCTATGTTTTTCTTTCACTCCCAGTCCAGCATGGAAGTAAAAGAAAAACATAGAATGTGAAAACAAAATCTGAATCTAGCAATTATATATGGAACGAATCGTCAGAGTCACTGGTATCGCTGTTTCCTACATTGATTATGAAAGTATCCAAATTTAAACTTTTTTTAATTCATTTTCAAAAATGATAATTGCAAAATTTTAATTACCAATAACCGTTCTATTGAACACAGTGACACTAGAAAAACGACTTTGACATTCATGCTAGTACTGCCATTTTTGCAAAAACTTCCAGTGTCTACACTACAATTTAGCGCTTTCTTAGCCATATCTTTACAAATATTTTTTGTTTTGGAAAGTAATTTTTCATTTTCCATTTTTTTTTCCATTTTTTATTTTCTTGTTTATTGTAAATAGCTTAATTTTGACAGACGCTTACATCGAAAATGTAAAAAAGTATTATTTGAATTATTGTCTAAAAAGAGATAAAATCAAACTATTCCAAAATTTAAAGCTTAGATATGTCGATAATATATTTCATATAACATTTATCGTAAATAAATTACTGAAACTTCGCAAAACCGTTATAGAAAGCAAAGTAGATCACATTGACGAAATAAAAGTCTGATCTATGAATACGTTTCATAAATATTAAAATATTTTGAGATGAAAGAATATCAGTAAACAACTTGTTTTTCTTGTTAAATATGTATCAAATTCAGCTTGTTTATTGCGGCTGAATACTGTTGGACGGTAGTGAACGTAGTTTACAGTCACTGCACGCTTAAAGGCAGCATGTGAGGCGTTGTTGTTTCGTACGTTTTCTCAGTTAAATAGGACAAATATCGCATGTCTTTCGAAAATGCATACAGCTTGTACCTGGCTCTGAATAGTCTTTTGGTGGCGAAATCTCAGGCATACATCATAGGCTATCGATAATCGTGATCAAAATCGAAGGGATTGTTATGTTAAGATTTTTTTTTGTTTAGTATTTTACTATCCTTTATTTTAAATATAAATGGAGAGGATTGACTTTTCGTTAATTTTTTAATTTTTATTATATTTAGTAACATATTTTATTACCCGACTACGGCGAATCAAAAAGAAGGGTTATGATTTTGACGTGTATGTATGTATGTGGGTACGGATGTTCATCTGTTCCCACAGAACTTCTAAACTAGTAATCATAATTGGACAAAGAGATGTCGTTGGAAGCCTCTTTACTGTCCGCTGGTTATGGGGTTACATAAAAATACATCAAATTGACTACAGCGTCCTAGGGGACTTAAAGTGTAGAAGTAAAAAAAAAAAATTTTTGGTTTCGTGTGGGGTATCAAATGCAAAAACTTTGTTAATACAGCTCAAATATGTATAAGTTGTTACTCCAATTTAGTGAAATAATAATTATAGTAAAGAACTAAAACAATTTTTTCTTGACGGTTTCGTGTGGGATATCAAGTAAAAGAACATCGTTAGCACATTTCAAATATGTAAACACTACTTCTTCAAAACGAGTTTAAAAAGATAAGTTCAAAAACTAAAACCCGACTACCAAAAACACGCTCCAAAAAGTAAGAAACAAGTAATAGTCACGGCTGGAATATTTATGTATTTACGTCATATTGATAGAGATATGTTCAAAGGATAGCCGTGGTCGTATGCCACCTTTTAAAGCAAAGCATATTCATTTTAATAATAAAATAAAATTATTGCTTCCATGCTGGACTGGGAGCGAAAACATAGAATGTGCCAGCTGCTTCTCTTCCCGGACATACTGTAAAAGTCAGTTAAGGGACAGAGGTTTTAGAGTTGTTTTTGTGGGCGATAGGCTGACCCTCTGTCACTACAATAGTCTCTCTCCATCATTATAATACCTCCAAATTTGTCAAAGGTGACATCAGATGGTCTTGTAACCTCTGGTGTTCTGCCTACCCCATAAGGGATACTGGCGCGACGTTATGTATGTATGTATGTAAAAAAAATATATAAATGGCGTATGATCACGGCTATCCTTCACCATATCTCTATCAATATGACGTTAGTGCAAAGTACTCTCCTTTAATCACTAATCTTTCATTACATTACAGTACTATGATATTTAGCTCTTTAGTCTTACCATGAGGATTAAACAAATCAAGTATCAACTAACAATTTATTAAAAAAAAAGTTATTAAAAAGTTATATTTCACAGCTTCATTGTTTGCGATTAACTTTATGCAGTAGCGCCACCTACTGCTAGCCTTAGCAAGGATTTTAGAGTCTATGATAAGGGTTTTTTTACACAATTATCACATTTCGCTAACTATGTGAGCATCCAGTCTACAGAACTCATTCTGCGTTTCCGTGCTGTAGCCTACAAACGTCGACTTACTCGTAAACATATTAAATAAGTAGTCAAATTTAAAAAATCAAATGGGAAAAGCAGTAGTGCACCGAATGAGGAGAAGATTCGCCAGAAAACAGGAAGCTCGAAAAAATGAGAAATAAAGGAGGATGAGCAAACATGTATGGAGCTTGGTCTAGCTACTCAATACTAACGCCACCTTCGGTTCTGAAAAGATTTCTAGTACTTAAACCAATAACGAATAGTCTAAAAGTACCAGGGTTTAAACAATGTGTCCCAGTGCGAAGTTACCACCCGGCGTTATATGAATATGTGTATATGTGTACAAAATAATGAATAACTATCATAAAACTAGAGGTCCTAACAGTTTGGTTTTTTTTTACGGGAATTTCAAGTTTTTTTGTAGAGTTTCTTGACTTGGTTCAGAATTTGTTAAATTACTCAAAAGTTTTTACAGAAATTTTGATTCTGTTTTTTTTTTATTTAGTAAGTGGTATCATTGGTTATCGTCACAAGATAAAGGATCATTTAAAAAATAATAAAGTAACCAATTTTTTTTCAGAAAAATAAAGCTTTTTTTTTCTAGTTCCGTGAAAAGTTTAAAAAATGGCCAATAAATGTCCTTATTTTTTAGATAATTATTACATTGCATAATATGGTCTATATAATTTCAAAAGATAGTTTATGGCTTACTTCAACAAGTGCCGCAGAACAAACTCTTGAAATGTGATCTCCGTGTTACTCAGTATGCAGTAATAAATTGAGAGAGCCCTTAAGAGTTGTTTATTTGCCAAGCGAGAGTGTCAATAATACCACAAGCACTTTTTGCCATTTAGTAGAATTTTAAAGTAAGGGGCCAGCCAGACTGTTGAAAACACGTTGAAAACCAATGCTTTCAACCAAGGTTAAGGAGGTTAAGTTGTTGACAACTTAACCTATCGGTATAATATTGGCAGCTTGGAAGCTATCATTTTGAATGAAACATCGAAGCAAAAACTTTTAAACCCTCCTAGCTCCAATGTAACGTGTGGCCTGTGGTATTATACAGTAGCGAAGCCTGGATTTTAAAGGAGAATACCCAGTACTTTTTGGAGGCTTTGGAGATGTGGTGCTACCATAGAATGCTACGTATAAGCTGGGTTCAGAGAGTTTCCAAAGAAATGTACTTCAGAGCGTCGACAAAAAACGAGAACTGTTGCAGATCATCAATCAGAGAAAAGTGGCATATTTGGGACATGTCTTTTGATAATTATGATCTTCTACAACTCATATTGATGGGTAAAATTGAGGGCAAGCAACGCGCTGGAAGTAGGAAAAAGTCATGGTTAAGGAACATCAGGGTGTGGACAAATATAAAAAGCGTTGCAGAACTATTTCGCTTAGCAGAAGACAGAAATAAGTTCGCTAAACTGGCGGCCAACCTCCAGTAGTGAAGAGGCACCTAAAGAGGAAGAAGAATGCTAAATCAACCATAACTCCACTGACGAGTTTGGCTCATAAGTATGAAAAATATCAAACGAATCCAGAAGCATTCTATTTAATTTTTACTTGTGATGAAAACATATTATGTTTCTAAAAATACTTTCTTAAATATTATGCTATAATAAAAATCATTTCAAACTTATTATTATATCTCATTACTTACTTAAACCAGACTTTTGATTTTACATGAGCCAGCTCTCAATCTTGGCATCCTTTGCGTGGATATGTATTATCTGTTTGTCAATTGGTATTCATTTATACGGTAGCTTCAAAAACGCTTTACTCAGTCACGATAACAAAGCTAAAACCGTATCTATATTTCGAAGACAAAGCTGAACATTTTTTCTTGTTTTAACAGGTTAATCTCTCAAACAAACAGTAGCATGTAAAAAGACATAAACTAAAAGCTCAAAACTAAAGGAAAGTTTGAAAATATTTAATATAACACCTTTTATATTTTATCTTTACGGGTCAATAATAACACTGATCTCTTAGTGGCTACCACTAGTTATAAAATAAAGTCCTATATCTCTGTCTCTACAACTGAAATACCGTTGAATTTCCTTCCTTGTTATGATTTCCAAAATTATACGTCTAAGTTTTTTTAGCCTGTTACTACATTCAGGCGCTGAAGCTGAAGTTACCCAGTTGCTTGTACTAAAGCTACAATTATTTCTTTAGAGTCTTTGTGGCTAATGTAACAAACAGTTAAAATACCTATAGCACGTCAATGCGACACGATAGCTGCCTTAAGTAACTTTCGAGGGGACGACAAAAAGAAAGTATGAAGATTTGTATACAAGCACCGTATGTATAAATATATTTTTAGTCGGCATATTTTTAAGACGTGATTTCGGTAATTCTTTAACGATACCTGGATTCAGATAGTTTACTAGTAATTGATAAGGGCTGAAGGGAGAAGGACTTTTCTCCTTCGGATCTAGTCTCTCTCCTTTTCGGTCTTGTACGGTGCAGACATGTTATAGCTACAGTAAATTTACTTTGGATATTCAATCAGATGCTCAAAGTAATTCAATCAAGACGTGTTATTTAAATAGATGTATTGTTGCAACTTTGTTGTCGCATCACTTAACAGAATCGCTAAGCAAGAGGCTAATAATATTTTTGAGCAATAAACAATACTCTACACACAATCGCAAAGTTCAATCATAGACCAATATACACTGGACTGGATACGATAAGGGACTGAAAAACAGTCTAATAATATTATCGATCAAATTAAGAAAAAAAAAAATTGGATTTGCACAATAGAAATACCTATCGTTTTACAGCAGGAAACTGAAATAAAATGTGACTAAATACAGTAAAGTAAATACACTATTTATGAAGCAATTAAACATATTTAAAGAATATAATCAAAAAACTGATTTTGCATACCGATACTTAGACATCTATTCGTGGCAATAAGAAAACAATATCATATTAATTTATCCTATAGCATACACAGCTTGGAATAACGTATGCAACCTGAAATAACAGTAAAAACGAAGTTTTTTTACTCAAATACTACAATCAAGCCTATTTTTGGCAAAGAGCTGACCTTGCAGATCAAAGATAGTATTAAAATGTATTTCTACGTCAGATACCTAAACTTTCACCAATGCCTATTTCTAACCACTCACAGTACGGAAATAAAGGTCTGGCGTTAAAATAACTACGGAAATGACTTTGACGTAGCAGCTACAGAATCATGGCTATAAATAAATTTATTTTCCAAAATTATGATTGAAATAGTTTATCTATAAATTTCTCAGTCGATTTAAAAGTAACTAAACACAAACTTTAACCGAGCGACGTGGAGAATCTCGGGGTACGCCCATGTCCAGTAATGGGCATCTACTGATGATGATGATGAAACAATAATTTTATTATTTTACCATATTGATAATTTATCCTTCAACTCATTCCGATAGAAAAATAAAAACAATAATTGGTTTTATGCATTTTCACGTTACTTGATTAATAAATAAATAATAATTTATTTTCGCTGCATAAATAATCACATGACATCATGCTGAATTTATAAACAGTGGAAAAAGTAAAACAAAATCTGTCCCCTTCACTCTCACACGATTCAATAAAAAATATATGATGTACCGCGTTAGCCTCAAAAACATACTTTTTCTGGGGGATGACCCGTCCACCCACCGCCTCCACCCACCAGTGGGTGGAGGGGTAATTCGCATTTACCCGTGCACCCACTGCGTCAAGGCTGGAATTAAAGTTATAAGTTCATCGATACATTTTGTCAATAATTTTTAAATTGTTTCGAAAGTTACGTTTATAATACCAGGAACAAATAACATCACAGGAGATTGTAGTTTTTCAGATTTGCCCAATAGCTTGTCGATAATTTTTAAATAGAACTGATAGGAAAAGTAATTTTTTCGAAAATTACGTTAATAATACCAGGAACACATAACATCACAGGAGACTGTAGTTTTTTGGATTTGCTTAACCATGCCCAATAAATAGCTTGTCGATAATTTTTAAATAGAACTGATAGGATAAGTAATTGTTTCGAAAATGACGCTAATAATACCAGGAACACATAAAATCACAGGGGATTTAAAATACTAGGACTTCACAAGTTAATATAGGTAAATTACAGGTGAACAAATCAATGGGACTACGAGAGAAAACACCTCTTTAAGATGGTTGAGCTATTGGGCACGGTTAAGCAAATCTGAAACGCTACAATCTCCTGTGATGTGTTCCTGGTATTATCAACGTATTTTCGAAACAATTACTTTTCCTATCAGTTCTATTTAAAAATTATCGACAAGCTATTGGGCAAATCTGAAAAACTACAATCTCCTGTGATGTTATTTGTTCCTGGTATTATAAACGTAACTTGCGAAACAATTTAAAAATTATCGACAAAATGTATCGATGAACTTATAACTTTAATTCCAGCCTTGGCGCAGTGGGTGCACGGGTAAATGCGAATTACCCCTCCACCCACTGGTGGGTGGAGGCGGTGGGTGGACGGGTCATCCCCCCTTTTTCTTAATATATAAATAAGAATAAGAAATGAAAATCAAAACATAATTTGATGTCACAAAAATGTCAGGATTGAAACCAAATAACTCCAGTATAGAGACGCCGTCAAATTATGAAATTTAAATATTTATTTATCCTCTTTTTTTGTAAACGAGGATAAATAAATATTTACTATATAAATATAGACGTAAATTAAAATCAATTTCGGTACTTGACGGTAAATAATGGATGTCGTAATCGTATAATGCTAGCTTCGTCATCGTCGTGAATTTAATATTGATAAGTGTGATAAAATATTAGAAAACAAACTAAATATTTGAGTCGACGTAGAAATTTGACAATATTTTCTCATCAGCTTGAAGTCGTTACTATACCCGGCGCGGCGAACCTTTAATCTTTAATTCCAACGTAATATCATTTTATTGGAATATAGCTACGTAAAATAAATAAATGCCATTTTTAGAAGCCTCCAATACGATTCTAATGTAACGGTGACGGCACTACAAGGTTATGTTGTGAAAATTACTTTCAGTGTCATAGGGATCAAGGTTCGCCGCGCCGACTATATAGCTCCCGAAATCAGTAGATCAATAGATCAGTAGACAGTAGATATGATTTTAAAAATCGATTGCATGGTTTCTGAAATTTACTACAGAACGAAACTTTACTTTTAAACAAAGAAACTAAAATTACCTTATTTTTCAAATAATATTTTGAAAAGATAAAAGTTATCCATTTTCGTTACTGCTCTACTTAAAGACATATTTTTGTCAAACAGCCCATAGCTTTTATGAAAAGTATTTATCCTAAAAGTTATTCCTAAAAGTTGAATATTTGGTGGCCAGCTTTGGAATGAGATGTATAGTTCTGGTACTTTTAAACGTTGTGTAAATAGGTTTCTCATGTATAGACGTGTACCATCATAGTCTTCGTGAACACTTACCATGAGGTACCTTGGAACAAACGCCCCGTCCTTATTTTGTGAAAATGTCTAATTTTTGTTCATAATTTATATTCTTAACATCTCATCAAAAATAATTATCTACGTATTGAATGTTTGCTACATACTAACCTAATCGTTTGTTAACGAATGTTCGTATAGTATGGAGACGGTTTTTAAGAAAAAAAATGAAATCTATCCATAGCCGCACGGCCAGCTTAAATAAATGTGTGCCTTGTTAATTTTGAATGTTTGTAAACATGTTGTACTCATAAATATCTGTAAAATAAAAAATTACAATGTTACTCAAATCTTGCAACCGACTCCATACTATACGAGCATTCGTAAACATTCGTTAATATACGATTCGATAAAGTTCTGTGATCGCACTGCATTATTGTTTCTCATTGCGTGTGGTTTTTTATTATTGTTATGTAACTCATAAAAGTTATCACATTCACTATTTCTATTAGTTCTATGGATTATTAAAAAGTTACTAGTTTATTATTTAGTTGATAAAAGAAACTGGGCACATTTGTATGGGAAGTGGTCCGTGAACCAAAAGAGACACTATTGTGGTATTTATTTGGGGACACCTCAACTACATCCACGTACGAAAGGCCACAAAAATCTGAACCGGCAGTTTTGGGAAAATTAAAGTTTTGGCAATACGTATTTTTTACCAGCAAGATATTAAACATTAATAAGTAAAGATAAAACTTGACAAAAAATTAATGAAAATAGTAAAACGTATAATTATGTTGATCAGGTTTAAGTATTCATGTCAGATTCGTTACCTACAATAGTAGAAGTGTACTTTTCTCATCAACTTTTTAGTTATATATAATGTGATTGATAAAGTACCGTATTTAAGTTAGGACTTTTATCTTTCTCCACTTTTCGTATATTGAGTTGGTTTTAAGCTTCTATAATTATTTAATTTTCGTGAGTTAACTGCCGTTTCAGCAACTAACTAAAATATAATCATCTGATCTGCAGAATGTAATGGGGCTGTTAAAGCCTAATAGAAAGTATGGACCACCAGACCCTGACATACGAAAACGGAGAAGGAACTACAGTGAAACTGAGAGTCTTAAAACGTGCACCCATGGTTGCATGGTGTTAGATGTAAGTAACTTAAATTTTGATTTATCAATAACATTTTAATATAAGCGACGGAAAACTGTGCAACGATAGACGTAGCCCCGATTGTATTCACGTCTAATGCTGTTCACCAAAAATTTGAAACTGTCGGAGAAGCGAAATGTGATGTTTTGTCTGCTAAGTCTATTTTTTCAACAATATCTTTATTTCCAATACTTAACAGTAACTTTACATCTACAATACTAATTCTACGTATCTATATTATCCACATAAATCCAAAAAAATCCCGTAAAATCCACAATCCCAACAAACCCAATACAATCGAAATACTCAAACTTGTGCCTCTTTAAAAGAGAAACGGCCTGCACTACAGAACATCGGTTTGAAAGGGATATCCTATTTGATAGAAATTTATGACGAGTTCAGGAATTGATCTTCGACTTAAAAGCAAATATCTGTGTTGATGTAAAAATATCCGCATCTACTAACATCCAAACTAGGACCTGTGGCATTCAAAGTGGCCTTTTCACTATGCTACTAGAAATCCGTTTAAAAAAATATAGTGAAAGACACGTTTGTGTAAGGAACCATTGTTTGAGTAACGCGAAAAAAATATTTTAGAGACCTGAATGTTAACACGTTGTTGTGAAGGCAATTGAGGTAGTTGGCGCCAGGATCACTGCCCACTAGTGCTGTGTTGAAACGCAAAGTTTACACGAGATCAAAAATTATAAACCATAGTGATTAAAAAATTAGCATATTAGACAAATAAAAATAATAATAATAAATTATGACCTATATTTATAAACTGCCTCTAATTACTTATTTATTTTCTTAAAAATTTTCAATATAAGTGAAAGATTTTTTTTATACATATTTCTAACCGTAAAGATCACATTGAAGCCAGACTATTTAACGTTTACAAATACAGTTATTGACAACAATATGTAAGCGAATTCATAATAAATGATAAACAAAATGCAATTTAAAAAAGGCAACCCGTCCAATATTTGAACTCGTTATTGTGGTTACTCAATAACGATATAAATGTCCGGTTTCAGTTACCTATCTATTACTAGCTGGCAGGAAAATATCAGTGACGGAGCATTTTGCTGTTTTATTAACAAAGATGGATAGAGGTTGTCATCGTATACCAGTTACTGGTAGTTAAAATATGAATAGAGTCGGTTAAATAATGACTGATGACTGTCATGTAAATTGAATAGAGAAGCGGTTAAAAATAAAAACTGGCTTGATAATAAATACTGAGTTTAAGTTTGCAAACATATAAGCAATGTTTTTGTTTACGAATTTCGTTTAAAATTCCTTAAAATTTTACCATGTGTTACGTATATTTATACTATATCGATACTTATCTAAGCGCCCCTTGCAAGCTGGCAACCCCTGTTTAGCGATCACCCTTATCATTACTATTATTTCTTTTTCCGATTATTATTGACCTTCAGATAGCCAACGTTTCGGAAAAAATTAAGTTGTCAAGTTTTTGATAATTATGTATAATAAGGACGATTTGTGTGAGATGCAGAGATAAGTAGGTCCAACATTGAGAAAGAGGACATTGTCTTATTACACTCGGGCGCGTCGCTAACTGTAGGCCTTATAAAGATCAAAGTTACTCAAAGAGCTTTGTTCATAGTTTCCCTGTCGTGTCTAATGAGGAGATTCGCAGGCGAACGAAGTCACCAATATAAGCAAAATTACATAAACAGCAACGTTGAAGTGGCACTTAGCTCGAAAAATTGGTGATCTTTTAAGCAGCTAGGTTTTAAAAGCGGTATTCACGTACTCAAAGATAGACTCTGGCAGACTGAAAGTCTCTTAATATTAAACATGGATCATAAACGCAATTTCCAAGCGTGCTAAATACGCATTTACCTTCCAGGTTACCTAGGTTGAACCTAGGTTTTAAAGTAGCTTAAAACTTCTAGAGGAATATTTCCACTTTTTGAACGTAGTTGAATATCAAAGCTCTAACAAAGTAAGCTTTAAGATTCATCTGCATTCACTTTTAGTTTTTACAAGAAAGTATTAATTGTTGACATAAAGGTCAACTTTTCATGAGAAGATCTCGGTATAAACATTGGGAAGATATTATTTAAATTCAAGCTTTACAGGAACGAGAATAAGTTATTCTAGACTGCTTTGTATTTTTCAGGAAAATTTCGATTGTTCACATGCACCGGAGACGGAGTTAATCTCAAAGTTGTATGTCAGTTCTGAAGTGCAACTGTTCGAAGAGGTAGATAAGAGCAAATCGGCCAAATAATCTTTAGCAAGAATTCTAGTTGATGTACAAGAATAAGAAATAAATATACAAAATAAATTAGAAATTCCTTAGTTTTGTAGGCTCAGTTGTTTGTCGCAATAACTAGTGTATGTTTTCTTTAATCCACCGGAAAAAGCGTATTATTAAAAAGTTTTACTATAAAATGCAAGGTTGCGAAGCCTAACTTGATTACACTTTTTGTCTTAACAATAAATCATGTTAAATATAAATTATTAAATGTACTTTGTAATAACTTAAGTACCTTTCGAAAATTTCGAATATTGTGAATAGTTTTATTAGAATTATGTATCCGTTTTGTTTTGTGGAATATGAATTAGACAACGTTGACATACCTATGACAGACTTGATATTCGTGTCAGTGTATAGCCGTTAGAAAGATAATAGGTAGATACATTTGATATAAATTCTGTTATATCCATTGTTCAAATCGTGTAGAGTGCTCATTAAACTTCTGGACTGTCTCACTATAAGTCGCATAGTATTGTAAGCTGTAGTATGGATTTGTGGAGGCTTAAAAATAATAATTAAACATTTTATACATCAACTTCTTTGTTTTCGTTTTACCGTTTTTTATTTCAGTCATCTACAAGAAGATTATGAATAAAGCGAAAACTTCGGTCTTTTTACGATGTAGTTTTAATTACCTCATAAAACAATGCTAAAATAAGTTCCTTTAGTAATGTTTTTTTTTTACCTGAAAGTTTTTTTGATACTTATAATTATTGTAATTTAGGGATTAGTCCTTTCAAGTTGGGAATTTAATACTTAACATAACTGCACAACTCAAACTCCTCAAATGCACACTTTGTTACATATTCATCATTGTGATTTATCGCATTTTTTGGAAGATGAAGATAATGCTATTCAGGCCTGATTTTTCAATGGTTAGATAAAAGTTATCTGATGAATAAAGTACTACACGAAAGATCCAAGCTCGTCTCAAGTTTATTTTTATTCTATGTCATTGTAATACGATTATAATAAAATGAAAAACACCTTTATTTCACTGAGTAACACGTTACCCGTCAGATAACTTGTATCCAACAATTGAAAAATCGGGCCTAAATGTAATAATCTTGCCAGTATGGTTATATACAGTCTAAATTTTAACCAAAACTAGTTCACTATCATATACCTACGATTTATGAAAAAAAGTATATTCACAATTTATTACTTTCATGACATTAAAAAAGGGCCTGATGTACTTGGAGTGAATTTTAGTTATGTTTATAATATGAAACATTACCTAGGTCATAATTTTTGGAGGAGGAAAATAATTGTATGAAATGAATAACGCAATGTTTAAAAAGAATCGTGAGTACTTTATTAGAGTGCTCATTTCACAAAGGCAAACGTATTTGTAAAATCTTACAATTATTTCTCTCGGCTTCCCGCGCAGGTTGCATTACACACACGCACGATGTATTCTCACTGAAGCAACAATTTTTTAAAAACCTATGATATGTGTGTTCATTATATAGAATTACCTGTTTTATTCTATATAATGAACACACATATTAATTATATGTTTAAAGGCTCAATAACACAATATTTCGATAATTGAATTAACTTCGCCACTGGAACATAAATTTGATATTTCTTATTATTAATATCAATTATTAACGCCTAAATTGGATGCGGTTATTGATGTTGAAATCCAGGGATTATAATGTCATAATGGTTTCATTATGTAGACTTCCAATAAGCTTAAGCAATTGCGAGTTATAACAATATCAAAATTGTATTAATGGTATTTGACACATACCTATCAGAGCTGCTATACCCGGCGCGGCGAACCTTGATCCCTATGACGTCACAGACAGTAATTTCCACAACACAACCTTGTAGTGCCGTCACCGTTACATTGGAATCGTATTGGAGGCGTCTAAAAATGGCATTTATTTATTTTACGTAGCTATATTCCAATACAATGATATTCCGTTGGAATTATAACAATTCATTAAATTTACAAGAAATTATCTCAATTACACTTTACGCATACGTTCTGCAAAAGTTACTTCTTAGGGTATTTATTAAATCTTATACGATTCCAATGTAACAGTGACGGCACTACAAGGTTGTGTTGTGGAAATTACTGTCTGTGACATAGGGATCAAGGTTCGCCGCGCCGGGTATAAGTTTGCGTTGAATCATTTAAAAAAAACTTTAAATTTTTTTTTAAACTCGCCTACCTATCACAGGGCACGCTTATAATATTTTAAAATCACATTAAAAATGATGAGTGGGATAGAATTTCGAAAAAAAAAAAATTTTTTTTTCAATTTTTTTTTGAATTAGCATTTTAAAATTCTTCTCTATGAGTAAAATTTAAGATTAATACTTTATGACTACATACAATTAGATGGAAACGTTTTTATTACTTGCTGGGTAGTCATAAACTACAGATCAAACTTAAATTTTGATCCCTTATAAGAATTTTGATATTAATGATAAATGTTTAAAAAAAATTTTTTTTTTCGTTGTTCAGTCCCACTCATCATTCCTAATCTGATTTTAAAATATTATAAGCGAACACTGTGTTAGGCGAGTTTAAAAAAAAAAAAGTTTTTTTTAAATGATTCAACGCAAACTTATACCCGGCGCGGCGAACTTTAATCCCTATGACACAGACAGTAATTTCCACAACACAACCTTGTAGTCAACCGTCACCGTTACATTGGAGTCGTATAAGATTTAATAAATACCCTAAGAAGTAACTTTTGCAGAATGTAAGCGTAAAGTGTAATTGAGATAATTTCTTGTAAATTTAATGAATTGTTATAATTCCAACGGAATATCATTGTATTGGAATATAGCTACGTAAAATAAATAAATGCCATTTTTAGACGCCCCTGTTATGACGATCGCTTGAGCCATGGAGTAACAGTATCTTCAATGGTCAAGATTCCCGGACTGTGGATCCGTATAATTATTTCGTTGAATCAAGTAGATTCGTCATAGTGTAGTAAAAGCCCAACATAATGTATTTTAACACTTATGAACGGAGGGAATGGTAGATAAATTTAGTGAAATAACTAAACCTTAAGAATGCTATTATGTCATCGAATTAATATTCACTTTGTTAATAAATAACTTAGACATAAGAAAGTATAACACCTTTCGCGTAATTCTAGACCAACAAACATTCATGTGCGGATATTGCTTCAGACGTCCTACCCATTCACCAACAATTTAATATTTACAACAAAAAATAGAATTTATGAACACAAATCTGCTGGTAAGTAATAAAATTAGTAGTTAAGTATTGCAATAAAAAATAAATGTTATATATTTTATTTATAACTTTAAAATAGGTAAGTAAAGTAAAATACAAAAGTCCCGTTTTAGTTTCTTCACCATCGCCATGTCAGAAGGTATTGGTAGTTTAACCTCGGAGTGGTAGTTTGCTGTGTTTTGCTGAAGTTTTTCATTAAACTTCAGGACTGCGGCAGCTGCGCGAGTGCGACCTCTCGGTCCACTTGAGGCTCTGCAAAGATAGCCATCATTGGGCTCCTGTTACGACAGTGCACGCCAAAGTAAAATGCCAAAAGAACCCGTATAATTATAATCCATAAAGCACAGAGTACCTACTGATGATTGTAATCATACAAATGTGATAATCGAAGACGATTTTCTAAAGTGAATGAGCCAAGTAAGGTCAATTTGATTATGCTATTGAGGATGTAGATCTCCATTGTTTCACTTCCCGTTTGCGTTCGCTCCCGAACGGTCGTGTCTGCGGCCGCTCCCGAGTGTTCGTATTGCGCTGCCCTTGTTCCCTCCCCCGCACTCGTGCGGGTAAGGTCCCAAGTTAAGCTCTTTCGTAAAGTTTTCTCTTGTGGAGGCTGTGTGGTGTCGAGGCTAATTCATCTGCCCTTTTCAGGGCAGACCCGACTGCTGCCGGCCGAAGCATCGCTGGTCAGGTGGATACGTAACCATGACAACTAAGCCTCATCGTCCGCCGTTCACCGGCAATAGGTCCGTACTAGGTCATTTTCTTTTTCAGCGCAGTTTGTGCAGCCATTCGCCGTTCACCGGCACGTAGGTCTCGCCTAGAATTTATTATTTCAGCCCAGCATAATGTCTCGTTATTACAACGAATCTAAAAGTCGCTCGTCGTCGTATTCGAGAGCTTCAATCTGACAATGAAGCCCTAGGGGCTCAGGTCAACTCCTTGCATGAGCAAATCAATTCTTTGCATCGCGAATTAGACGCTCGTCCTCCCTCCTCGGAGCTCGCACAGTTGGAAAAACAACATGCAGCCGCCGAGTCTAAACTCAAGAACTATTTTGAACGCGAAAAGGCCATCTTTCGTGACACGATGAATTCCCTACGAGAGCAACTAGCCGCTCGTCCCCTGGTCACTACGGTCCCATCCCTTACCCAAGGGATTCAGACCGAGTCTCCATCGTCCGATACTGCCGAGAAGGATGCCCTTCTTGCTCAAATCGAGTACTTGCGAGAGCAATTGTCCACTCGCCCTCAGGTCGCCTCTTTTTCACAGGGGTTCCAAACTGATTCTCCGGCGTCTCCAGATCCCTCTGAGTACGTCGATCCTCTTTCAGATTTTATGTCGGTAGACTCCACCACATGCAAACGGAAAACTACCCCGCCGGGTAGTGATTCCGACTCCGCTCCTTTAGTTCCAGAATCTCCTGCTCCGTTCACCGAGGTTCGCAAAAAGTCCAAGTCTAAGAAGAAGAAGCAAGATGCTTCTTCGACTTTATCTCCATCTGTTTCAGCTGCTCCAGCCGCTGTTCCTGCTCCGCAAAAAGTCGCACCTGCATCTGCTCCTGCGCCTTTTGTTTTAGCGATCCCGGCGTCACAGCCTGCGTCGCTATCAGATTCGGCTCCGCCGAAAGTCAAGTCTCCGCCCCCCGTCTTTCTACGGGACAAGAGCCGCTGGACCGAGGTCACAGCTCTCTGCGGTAGACACAATCCCAAGATCCAGTATAGTAAGGCATCCAACGTGGGTGACTCTATTAAGGTCGTTGTCAATTCCATTCCCGATTTCAGGAATCTTACTCGGCTTCTTGCTGATCAAAAGCTCGAGTACCACACTTACGCCCTCCCTGAGGAGCGTAAGATTCGTGCCGTCCTCAGGAACGTGCCGTTCGAGCTCTCGAACGAGCAAATCCAAGAGGACTTGTCTTCTCAAGGCTTCCCCGTCGAATCTGTGCATAAAATGCACAGCCGCCGAGGCAAGCAGTTCCCACTTGCGCTAGTAATCCTAGCGCAGAGCCCGCAAGGGCAGTCCATTTTCAGAGGCAAGCCCACCGTGTGCGGTCTCTCCAACATCCGCGTCGAAGCTCCACACAAGCGTGGTTTTCCAGGTCAGTGCCACCGCTGCCAATTGTATGGTCATGCGGCGGCAAACTGTTTTCTTCCCCTAGGTGCGTCAAGTGCCTAGATCTGCATGGGACTAAGGAGTGCTCTCGCACTCCCGAATCGCCCACCGCTCCGTCCTGCGTCTTGTGCGGCCAGTCAGGCCACACAGCAAACTTTCGCGGCTGCCCCAAGGCACCACGTGCTGCCAGGGCTACCGTGAAGCCCATCGAGAACTGGAGAGAGCGACCGCAGCATAGCTCGGACGCCCCTCCAGTCAGTTCAATGGCCCCTAAGGCCTTGACTTCTATCGTTCCAGGTCAGCGCAGCCGGGTCGCGACTCAATCGCAACCGGCCGCCAAATCGGCTTCCCAGTGCCAGAACGCAAAAGGTTCTCAAGACCGCATGGCGTACTGGATCCAGCTCGCTCCCATCGACGAGATCCTAGCTTTCGGCGACGCTCTCAACGCCAGCCCAGAGGGTTTCAACGGTTAACTTATTAGGAAACTCCAGCAAGCTCAACGTTTCTAAACGTAGTCCTTCTTTCCAGCATTCCTATCTCAGAGTGAGTCTGATCACTCTAGATAATCTCTTAGTTTCAGCTTTGTCATTTCTGCTAGTCTTAGCTTCTGAATTTCTCGCTTTCAGTTCCTTTTGGTGGCAGCCGTCCGGATGCCGCTGACTGCGCAGCCTCTCTCTCCAATTGGCTGTCGCTCCGATGAAGACTAATGGCCTCAATCAAGGTGAGTCAGTAAAGGGGGATGTTTAGTGGGTATGCTCGGCTTCACTGAGTGAGTCTCCACACTGTCTGGGCATTCTATTTTCCGTTAGCCACTGGGGTTATCAGCTTATAGAATGCCCATTCGTCCGTAATAGGATTCATCCTCCTCCCGCTAAAGCTTGCTTTACTGGTTAAAGCTTGTTTTAGGGGGTGCCAAAACTTTCTGTGGCGGAAAAACCAAAAAAAAAGATCTCCATTGCTCTAGTAATGTTATTGTTAACTTCAAAATAGCTAGCATAATGATTACTACACGAAAAAACTTGCTTCTTAGAATACATCTCTGACCTATATTTATTTTATTCATTTTTAATTCCTTATACAAGATATTGTGATGATGCATAAAGATCAATCGGTCCATTTTCATGTGATTTCCGTAACAAAAGTACAAAATATACGTACTAGACAACTATAACAACAAAGGATATTGACATTTTATTTTTGTTGTTTATTGTGAATTACAAAATTTTACCTACATGTCGTGCACTTCGAGGATTCACTTATCGTATGAGTATTTTATTTTTCGAGGATAGGTGATGACAGGAGTGTCAAAAGAAGGACTAAAGTTTGTTCCTGTGTTTGATCCACGGAGGAAATATATAGAGGAGCTGCCCTATCCGGTTTTTTCTAGGGACTCAAGTGAAGCCTACGCGCGGGGTGCGGGAGGGGTAAGCGGTGGGTTATGGCCAATCATAGCCAAACAGGCGCTGGCATTAGTCACCTAGTAGCGAGTAGTAAAAACCGGTTGAAACATAAGGTTAAAATATTCACATGATCATCAAAAAAGTTCAGCAATACTTTACTAGGTGGCTCTAGTTTTTTAACGAAATTTCATACGTTCCAAATCTGTCAGAAAAAACCTCGAAATAAAAGTATTTCTACTTGACGGCAGATAGCGCAACCTTTTTTCGCGGCATAAAAATCACCTAGGCAACAAATAACAATCTCAAATTTTAGACACAAACAATTGGAAAACAAACAATTTGTAAAAAATAATTATGAATGAAATTATCTTCGTGGTAAGTTAATTTTATTTGGATTGTCAATGTAATTCCTTTATAAAAGTATAGAAAACTAAATTTTACATCGAGAAACAAATGGAGGATTTAATTTTTTTTAATTTCTACGCGTGTACATACTTCACAGAAGTCAGCGACGAACTGACGCTAGTGCCTCTAGCGAGGAATAGCTTGCACTAAAGGCTGTGACGTCAGGACAACCCAAATTGAAGCTGTGCCACTTTGCTTACAGCAGCTCTACTATGTATCTGCTTTGTGGTTTGATCCTACAAAGGGAATAAATCTCTTTGTTGGTAGAACGAGAAGTATTTTTTTATCTCAATACTCCATACGTCGAAAATATTTTTTTCCTCTCAAAGCCATTGCCATGAACTTCTTTACTCCCAGTTTCACATGTTCGCCGCATTTTCCGTTAAAAATAGTTTAATCAGGGTTATTGGTAATTTGCTTGTTAGCTCAGTTTCTTCAACGACAGTGGCTCTAACTAACGGAAGGCCCTGAACTTTTATAGTAATACTACTTGACGCTAGATGACGCTACTTCTCTCATTATGTAATGAAAATAAGAAATCATTTTGCTTTGTAAATAAATGCAAACTGGTTTTTATAGTACATATTCAAATGTGGTTTTTGTTTATTTTAGTGTGCTGGTGAAAATTCGTATACTTTTCTTTTCAAAACAAAATTTGAATGAATTTTAAGCTATGAATGAAGCCTTTTCAACATCAGGTGTGTTTGTTTAATTTCAACCACCACTGTAGTTTCTGTTGCTGTTTTATGTTTATTTCTGAGTTTAATAGTGATTTTTATATTCCATAAATTCGAATCAATATTTCTTAGAAAATTTTGAGTTTGAAGTCTTCAAATAGGACTTAAAATTAGAGAATACAATGTTGAATACGGCCCATTGCCTACATATGTGTACGTATTTATACAGAGATCTACATATAGATACATTAATTTGGGGCCGATTTATAGGTAGCAGTAGTAGCAAATGGGATCCCAAAAAATCTGCAAGAGGGCTCGTAAGAGGGTGAGAGAAGTATAGGTAATATTTCTCTATGTAGTAGCATATAGCAGATAAGCACTAACGATGTTGTGGTTGTAATAAGGTTCAATATTGAAAAACACCTTTATTGTGTACTGATAAAAAAATAATAATGCTAGTGATTCTAACAGGGTATGGGGCAGTATGATTCATATGCGTGTGAGCAAAGTATATTTGCCATAGACGCTTATTAGCACATAGGCACCTCAGCAAACAACAGCATTTAAATTACGACTGTGAATCGGTTGCAAGATGAGTAATTAGCAATTGCGAAGGTGTTGCATATGCTTGACGCTGTGTTTGTTACAAGAAAAGTTACGAAGTGCAGTCAGCATCGTTATGTGCGTAGCAGCAAAGACTACCAAATACTAAGAAGCATCTAAAGTAGTCATAAACATGAGTACAACCAAATTGCTCAAACTGTTCAGGCCATCCATCGTCCACAAATATATCGGAGCACGCGGACGCCAAATAGTTCGCAACATGCAAGTCGCCGCTAATATCGTAGCATCCAAGACGCCGTTAAAATTATAGCATTCAAACCGCTGTTAGTATTATAGCATCCAAACCGTCAAAAAGTATGCAACAATCTAGGAAAATTTACTATATCTAATATATAAAATTCTCGTGTCACAGTTTTCGTTGCCATACTCCTCCGAAACGGCTTGACCGATTTTGATGAAATTTTTTGTGATCCGGTATCTATGAGAATCGGCCAACATCTATTTTTTTTATGGCAAATCAACGTTTGCCGGGTCTGCTAGTAAACATAAATATAAATAAATATATTAAATATATATATTTATATTACATGCGTCACATGGTTCAATATTGAAGTTTTCTGATTTACATTTTCTACAAGTATTTAATAGAAAATATTCATAGTATGACTTCTCGTACGCAATGATAACACAAAAGCCAAGTGCCTTTATTTAAAAGTAAAATGAATGAATTGGCATAAAATTTTCAACACCTATGATAAAACAATGAACCATAAATAATAAAAGCCTTTCCGTGAGATAAACATTAAAAAAGGATTTTTAAACATGAATATGTGTATCATATGTTAAAAAAAAATCATTAAATTGGCAATATAAGAAAATAATAAACTATAGTTAATATAACTCACGATACATTTTAAAAGTGTACGAATTAATACTTACAACAAAGGAAACATGAGGAAAAGATCGAGCGTTACCAACGCAAAAACAGTAAACTCCAAGGAATGCAAATGGAGGAAAGTTATTTTTACTTCGTCAGACGACTCTGATAGAACGGCTTAGCACCTAACAGTTTGACAATAATTAATGCTTATCAGTGATCTAAAAATATATTGCTTACCGAATACGCCTGGAGGTTGACCGTGTGTCATTACGAAGGCAATTCTATACCCTAGAGGTTGACCGTGTGTTAACACGTGGGAAGTTGAAGGTGTTTTAAAGTACCCTAGCGGTAAACCGTGTTTCAACACGTGGAAATTTCAAGATGGTATGACTTAAACCGTAAGTACAATTTCAATAATTGAAATACCTATCTAGGTTATTTAGTACTGCCTGGGGTTAGATAGGATATCCTTATGAAGGCAGTTCATAAATTTATTTTGTCTCTGTTGTCTAGGTGTCCTTTTTAATACCTATTTAAAAAACATATGACCATTCTAGGTCTGTTATATATCAAGACGAATATGTTATTTAGGAAATAACTATTCCGTGTGTCAAAATAATGATAACAAAAACTGAATTATTGAATTGCTTAGGTTTGACGTTCATCATAAAAAAGTTTTGCTAAACTATGGACACCAATTCTAAAACTTAGTATGGTGAAAGACAGTTGTGTCTTGGTTATAAAAAAATATTTCATAACCGAAAACTGTCCCTTTCAAAGCCATCTACATTAAATCCGGAAATCCACAGAGGTGCTACACCATACCCAAAAAGGGTCCTTATCCATAAAATAATGAATAATGATGCCCTGATCCGCGACCGACTGGTCAGATTGTGTTGTGATTTAAACTTTAAACGGCTTTGTTACTAAATGTGGCCAAGCCTATTCATTGATAAATTTATAAATATTGTATTCCAGCTCACACCAAGTGTGTGTCATAAATACATCATAATCATAATAATAATAATAATAATAATAAACTATAATAAATCTGTAGACAGGTCAATTCTGTACATGAAATATATTTTCAAAATAACTATCAGGGGGTGAATAGTGATCGATACTGATGCCAAAAATGCAATCAGTGAAATTTTTGTCTGTCTGTCTGTATGTTCATTATAGAAACAAAAACTAGTTGACGGATTTTAACGAAACTTGGTAAAATTATTCTTCATACTCCTGGGCAGGTTATAGTATACTTATTATGACGCTACAATCAATAGGAGCAGAATAGTGAAGGGAAATGTTGGGAAAACGGGAGAAATTACATCATTTTTTAAGCTTCCGTCGCGTGTGCAGTTGGTTAAAACTACATAGAAATCATGTATGACAGAAATATTCTTCATAAAATTATATAAAAAATTTCCCACAATAGTATATGTCTATATTTTATGGTTGACTCACAATAACACGATAAATCCCGATAGCTTAGCAGTTCGGAGCTTTCTGATTATATTTGTTTACTCTTAGGTACGTTTATAATACTCTCACTCATCCCTAATTAAAAAAAATAACATTATTACCTATTCAATAAAAAAGAATCATAGAAATCGGTATAGAAACACCAAACTAATACATGAAATACGCTAATAACCCATCGCGCGTGAATACTGAATGATATAAGGATTATTTTTGCGTAACGGTTGCCGCGCTCGACGCGGCTCGCGGCGCGGCGGTAGGGTATAAAAAGGCGGGAGGCGAGCGCAAGCTTTATAATTCATTCAATATTTGGCTGTTGATCCGTTCAGAGCATTCGATTTTATTGACAGACAATAATTGATATTATAAACCGTGCTTATCAGCGCGACTTTTAGTCTTTAAATAGTTTATTGGAATTTCTTTCGTTATTATTTTATAAAATAGGTATTAGTTGTTTTGGTAGTGTTTAAATATTCGGTCAAATTCCAAATTTTGGCTAATTTATGTCCAGTTTTTTTTGGATTGTTTAGATAAAAGCGTAGGTACTTCTATTAATTATTGTAGTTAAAGGTATTTATTTTTAAGTGAAGTAGGTATAGGTAGATAGCATTGCACAGGCGTTTCAGCTTTATTTTCATTTCTTTTCTGTTGTAAGTTGTACATATTTCTGGGTATAGGTAATTCTATTTGGATATCTCAAATTTTAACAGGTTTCGGTGCAGGAGAAACCGTCCTTATTCCCAGAATTCCCATAATAGGTACCAAATAATTTTCCATTCCAATTTAAAAGAACGCAATTCCCAGTATCGGTGTGTTTTGCAATGACAATTAATAAGGCTCAAGGGCAGACTTTTCGTGTAGCTGGAGTAGATCTCGGTGTCAGTTGTTTCTCGCATGGTCAGTTATACGTCGCTCTTTCCCGGGTTAGCAGTTCTAGAAATCTTCATGTTCACGTGCCGGACGGGTCAACTTTCAATATAAGTAGTTTACTCGGAAGCTTTGCGCTGAAGTATTTTCGTTCCATAGATACTTAAGCCTCATGTGAAAGTGATCTAAACAATTAATTGTCAAATATTATAAAATGTCAATCCTTATCCTTACTAATATTATAAATATGAAAGCGTGGATATTTGTTCAGCTTTCACGCAAAAACTACTCGACGAATTATGAGAGGTACTAGAAGTAACATAGGATACTTTTTATCCCGAAATTATCGCGAGCGGAGCCGCGGGCACAGCTAGTACATCATAAATATTGAACATTTCAATTCAAAATTGAACACTTACTTAATTGAGCTTCATTATTTGAGAGTACAAAGCTATGCTTTACAGGTTGTCTATTGCACTTAATATGGACATTTACAAAAAATATAGGAGGTTCTAAAATATTTCTGAAACCAAGGTTATCAATCTGTTATATTTCTAGAGGATTTATGTTGCATTGGCAAAAATTGTCTTAAAAATTTGCTTGTAAACGAGTACTTATGTACTGTTTACTTGTTGACATATCTCATTATTACTCAATTACCTCAGTTTTACAAAAACCTATAAAAGCTCTTTAGTGCTGACACAGTATTGTAATTTTTTGGATTAATCTTTAATACTTAGGCTCAAATTATCTATATCAGATAATCAAGATAATCATTCTAAGATTGTACATAGAACTCAAAAGTTATATTCCTAGCAGTCATACACTATCACAGAGTTTTTCTATTGATTGAAGTACCTTCCCAACAGCCGGTATAGCTGTAAATGTGTTCATTTTTTAAATGTTTTTTTTTTGTAACTAGACTGAAGTTTAGAATGACTAAAGTTTATCTTACACAATTTGAGTTAGAATAAAATAAAATAAAATCCCCAGACAATGACACCAACTACATGGCCCAAACTAAGCAAAGTTTGTGATATGGTATACCCAGTAGCAAACCTGAACATAAATACATACTTATATAGATAAACACCCAGACACGAAACATTATTTTTCTTGTACCATGCGGGAATCGAACCCGCAACCACTGGTGTTTGAGGCAGATAGGTTTACCCTATCGCCGAAGTGGTTATCAGAGAGATTGTTATGTGAATGACAAAAACATAATTGACAAAAACATAAAAATATTTATTATTTATTACTTAACTAAAAATATGACAATGAAGCCAAAATTTTGCTCCCTAATGTATTTTAGAAGACGTTAATATAGCGATCTTTGATTATTTACTTGTCTAATGATAACAAGTATTAAAAGTTTTAATTTAAAAATGACAATTTGCGCCATATAAGTGTGAAGAAATTACAAAGGTCGATTAAGAACAACTAATAACATCACATATCACCGGTAAGTAACATCATAATACTTATAAAAATAAAAAACAGCTAAAAATAATTTAAACAACATGTAAAGAAACATTGAAATTTGTATGACAATCAAAGGTTTTTTATACAGAGTTGCCTGTTTTTGAAAATTATTTACTTTCGTAAAATGAGTTTTATTAATTAAAAAGTGTGATAATTCAACATTGAAGCTTTCAAAATTTCGAAATATTCTCTATTTGTACCGAAATTATCCAATATCAATAATTGTAATTATTTCAATTGAATATAAAATTTCAAAAAGGGCACATGTCGAATATTTTCTCAAATACGATTTTTTATACCAGTGTAACTTAAATGCATGTCTATACCCATTATGATCGAAAACATATAAAAAACAATGATCTTTGTTATTAATTCTGGTATAAACGTTATGGCCTGTACAGAAACACTGTTGAAAAGGTCACATCCCCCATAGATGTGCTGACATTTTAAAGGTCAAACAATATTTAAAAAATGTAATTCCATTATTGGCTGTAAGTGTTACTTATAATTTTATTTTATATTACTTTAAAAGCTGTGGAATTTGTGAAAATTAAGTAAATAAATAAATAAATATTTACCAGCATAATTTATAGAGTTTTATGTAGAAATTCTTCAACGGCTAACTACTACTGAAAGAGAGCCTGCAGATGAAGATTTTTAACAAAAGTATGTAATACTCATCTTGAATAATAGTAATTTGTTTAATTTTAGATGCCTGAAAATAGTTTAAGTACAAAGTAGACAAATAAAAATGTTTTTGAGATAGTTTAGATAACGTAAGGAAACACTGGTTTTTTTTTGCAAACTTTTTATATGGCAGTACTAGCATAAATGCCGGAGTCGTTTTTCTGGTGTCACTGTTGACAATCGGACGGTAGTTGGTGGTTTTGGTAATTGAGGTTTTGCAGTTTTCGTATTTCAAAATTAATAAAAACACCAAAAAGATAGTTTCGTAAGCAATGTAGGAAACAGCGATATCAGTGACTATGACGATTCATTCCACATAGAATTGCTGGATTTAGATTGTGATTACAATAAATTAAAAAATATGATTATTTTATTTATAAACCTGATTCACAACTTGTAGGGCAGTACCAATTTTGTTATTGTTTACGATACTTTAAAAAAAAATCAAGTATCAAGTTTGTTCGCCAATATTAATTTTAGATGCAATTGTTGAATAGAGAAATTTCATAAGGCCACGCTATTGAAAAGTTAAGACTTTTTTTGTTTAAAATCATGTTTTTTTTTCATAAGCATAGTGTTATTTTGGTTCAACTAACTTTCAGTAGTAACACTGGCAATTTTTATTGCTATACTAACAACTTTCAACCAAAGTAGTAAGCAGGGTAATTCAATTTCTGAGTAGTTATACGGGTACTAACAAACGCAACAAATGTGGACTATAAGTACCAATAGATCTTTGTTGTATTCTATTTTTGATTAGGCTTGATAACCTGGTCACAAATACAATAAATATCACTCAAAGAGTCAGTCGAGAGTTTGAAGTGCTTTAGTTTATTCACCGAATAATAGATTCGTTTTGTGCTAACTATTCCCTGAAGGCATTTAAATCTAGTTCTACCAAAAGCCACGAGGCAACAAATCGAACGTGTCAGAGCTTTTCAGTCCGAAGTGCCGATAGAGTGGGTACGTGGCGTTTTTCACAAAACCTTTTCAGTATAAATGTTTACGGTATAACTCGTAAGCATTACAACTATCTTCTTATGCTAAGTGTTTTCTTAAAATACTTACAATTTCAAATATATCATAAATTCACTAAGCATCTGCCGTTTTTTTAAATAGTTAATGATGAGTACTTATCATACTAACTAACATTACACCCCAAAAACTTAGGATCGATTTTTATAAAAAAAAATGTGTGAATTGCATCAACAAAATAAATTTAATAAAGAATCTGTGTAAATGCATTTAACAATCTATAACTTCGAATTCTTCAAGAAAAAAATTCTGTAGCACATACGCCACGCGCCCAAACGGTACGCTTGTTTTGATTCTGCAGTGTGTTAAGGATCGGATTTTCGATACTTGACCCACGAAAAGTAATATTTTATCAACAAAATACTATACAATGGCACGCCTCATCCCTCTGAATGACATCCATTTTAAAATTTAATATCTCTCTCCACCATTACAATGCCTCCAAATTTGTCAAACGTGACATCAGATGATTTTAGAACCTCTAGTGTTCTGCCTTCCCTATAAGGGATACAGGTGTGAAGTTATGTATGTATGTATGTAAATATATTTTAACACTGTCTTGTGCGATTTACGTGAAGCGTAGACGAGCTGCAAGAAAAAGTAAAAGCAAGAAGTCGTCGTGGCGCCATGGTTACTGTGTGTATTATACGATATCACAGGTTAGACAACGTTCAGCGGGGTCGGTACCTGGATGGGTGACCGTCAACCATTCATTTCTCACGACGACTTCCGTTCTTCGAAGGGCAAGTTAAGCAGTCGGTCCTGGGTGCTGTATAATTGTATACAGTAGTCGTTAGGGTTTGTCAGAAGCCATCTTGGCGCCCTGAAAATTTTCCACAAGCGCCCAGCTTGGTGGATTATGGCCTATACCTCCTCTTCACCCAGGGGAGAGACTCATGCCCTGCAGTAGGCTCATTACAAAGAGTTGTGATGATGATGATGATGTAGGCAAGCTGCTACTGCATAGTCAAATTAAATCTGTTCAATGAAGACAGTCTAATTAAGATCAAACTTCTCTCCAGGTAAGTTCGTTTGATTAATTAATTATACACTACAAATTGCAAGCTACAATAATACGCAGCTCTAAGGTTACTCATAAACTTCAGCGAAGCCTCCTTATAACTTTGTGGCTATTATCTAAGACTTACTTTAATGTGTTTATAGGTATTGGTATTGCCAGTGGTTTCTTTAGTGAAGTTTCATATCCTTTATCGACAATATCTAGGCTTATATTTTTTGAGCAAGTCAGGGAATAGCTGTGATCAAATACCTACTTAAATAATACACCTACCACTAGGAGTCCGTTGTATACAGGGTTAAAAAAAACCGATTCTAGACTAGACTCGTCCCTTGGCGCCCACTTTAATTTTTTTACATTATGGTTGCATTACCTTTATTTTTTTTCTAGGAATTTTAAAAAGTCTACCTTGTTGGAAAGATTAAACAGTGTACTTTATTATGATGTAATCTGCACAGTAAATTACTTGGACTACTTTTTACAGGAGACGCATTTTAAGTGCGATGTTTTGGTTTAACTTAAGAAGAGAAAAGTGCTTACAAGACCATAATATGCGCTCTTTTGACACTATTTTAGGTTTTTGCTTCATAAACGAAATCATTTACGTCATAACGTCAAAAACAGCAGTTAGATGGCGAAATGTATTTATGTTTAAAATCTAGTGAAAAATGGGTGTTTACAGTAAAATGCTAAAAAGTGAAATAACTCAAAAGCGGAAAAGGGACATGCCCACTCTTTTAGAGATATTGCCCAGTTCAAAGCCCTTTGACTTCTAGTTATAATGACTCTAAGAAATGTTAGCATTTACAATAGTAGAACATTATTACAAGTAAAGTATGCGTTCATGAGATATTACGTTTTTATTTTTACAATTGATCAATTTCCCAAAAATACATTAGGTACCACAGAATGTGTTTTTTTTTAATGTTATGATGATCCTTTTAAGGAATATAATTGTATTTTTAATTTAATTAAATGTGAGTATGATACTCACGTTTACATCAAAAACAATTAAAATACATGATAATTCATTTAAGTTTAGTGACTGGTAAACAGTAGGAATATTCAAAGGCAGAGAGAGATTATATGAATTATATGATGAAATTCATTCGTAACAATACTAGTATTTCTACCCTGCAAAAACTCATATTCTCATCGAAAATAGCAATGGAGTTTCCGGTCATTGCAATAATACATTTATTTCTAATTCTTATGAAATTTTTTAAGTGAATTGATTAGTTCAGATATTTATTAAAAAATTAACATTGTTTCGCTAAATATAACACGTTTTCCTTGTTTTCGAGCATTTAATGGGCGCCTCTCTTTTAGGAGGAGTGGTTCCATAGTGAAAATAGTTCGTTTTTATCTCTATGGTTTTGACCTACCCTATAACCCCCCAACAGATGCGGGTCCAATAAAAAGTAACCCTGTATACATATCGTTGCTACAGTTCAAGTATTTTTGATTCCTTATGCTGAGTAAAACTAAAACTACACTGAGATGTAAAATAACATGTAAATCAACAATGATAAATTAATAAGACAAAAACTTTGAAACCTCTAACTTATTTCTCTACTCATCCAAATATTTCCAAGTTTTTAATTATACTCAAATTCCTGATCTGCTTGCGAAAAATCAAATTCCCTTTGGCAACTGCAATGTGGATAGTATTTATCTGTGGAAATATTTTGATAATATGCTGGGTATGTGGAGCGGTCAACAGGAAGCGTCCGATTTAAACAACATTTTTGATGAATTGGGACAATAAGAGCGTATTTTAAACGATGATTTCATGCTACTGTCATATTTTTTTTCATATATTAATAATAAAATTATTTTTTTATGAATATATATTTTTTAATTGGATTATATTGCTTTAATTTTAAAATAAAATTTGAATCGACGTTTCTGTTTTTACTAATGCTTTATTTATAATTTTAATTTATCACATCAATAAATATAAAATTCCTTGTCATTTTAGTTTTAAAACTTGCGCGGTACCTATTAGTTTCAGAAAACAACGATTTAGAGTTATTTTCATCAAATTTATTCTTACAAGTTCCAAAGTTACGCGAGTAAATAAACCGTAATAAAATCGCATTAAAACAGCTTTATATAATTTATTTGATATATTTCAAGCCTTTAAATAGATAATATCTTGTTGAACTTTAACAATTTCAGAATGATTACGCAAAAGCATAAATCAAATATGGAAAAGATTGATTTTTTTATTGATTACTTAGGTTTATTTCACGATTACTTAAATCAAATATCTTAATCACATCAACAGCTAGTATCCTATTTTTTTTTCAAATCTCCACAGGCAACTTAAAATCCTGTACACAATTTAGAATAATACGTGCAACACTGTAACAAGTTAAATTCATTTTCAGTTTGCATTTACTGTTAAATTGTTTTACGCAGCTTTTGCCGCAACAAAACACATTCCTGCAGTAACGTTGTTGAGTCTAGCGAAACTCCAAAGGTCACTGCACCTTGTTGGCAGTGACACAGTGGATCAGTTTCCATAAACTGAAAAGGAAAGTATTAATAAAAATATAAAAACATGAAAAATTGCGTTTTTATTCAGGAATAAACAATAAAATGTTGTTTTCTCTGTGTGGTGTCGATGAACGAACAAAGTAGAGCATCGGATAGCGCAAAGGTATCTAGATTTTTTGCTTTAAAACTGCTTAAGCGAACTCTTTGCTCACTTCTGACTTCAAGTGATGGTCACCTGTTCAGATACGTAGTGTAAAGTACGGACCCCAGTAGATCAAGCGTTACATTACCTGTCAAATTTCCCCAACCAATTTCAACTTAATGTCAAGGGCATAGAGTTCAGATTCAAGTTAAATTATTTGATAGATTTGTAACGCTTGATGTGTCGCTTTCTGTACCGACCTAGTTCGGAAGTTTTTGCTTTTAAGTACTTATGTAAAAAAAAAAAAGTGAATTGAGTTTTTACAGGATGTTTTTTAACAACCACCTGATCAAGTATAGACTAATTTTAGGTTATGTTCAAAATATTTTGTTAAATTTCATAAAAGAGCTGTTCATTGTGATAATGCGTATTATTGAATCAAGAGTCTCACTTTAAACTTTTTTCTCCAGATGAAAAACACGTCGGTGATTGTTTTCAATCAAATAAATTAACGTTTTTTTCTGAAAAGCAAATATTTCAAAACACATTATCCTTCTACTTCAATGACAAAAGAAATTGAGGTTTTGATATAAGGTGTGCATAAAATTTTACGTAAATAACAAGGAATGTTAAATACTCAACGATAATTCAAAATAACAATGTCGGCCACTTTGGAGTTGTGAACGAGATTCTGATCGTTTTTGTACCAAATCATAATATTGAACGGAAAATAAGGGTGCTTGACTAACAAGTAACTTTTCCAACTCATAAGAAATTCAAGCATCAAGATCTTGAGCCTTTTTCGCAAAGATGGTCAAGGGGTCGTAATTATTAAACGGCGCGATCATTGAGCTTCTATTGTGTACATATTATTAGGAGATCGAATTGAAAAACGCCCTAAAATATTAAAGAACAATAGTAAAATAAACTTGCAAAGTTTGTTCTGTTTAAAACTAAAGGTACTTTGAAGCATAATATGAATTAATCTATTTCAATAGCTTCAATAAACATTAGACTATTTAATACCTGAAAAGCATTTAGTTAATATTTGGATAAATGAATGCCTGTAGCACTATTGAAACAATTAAATGTGTATATCCAAAGTTTAAGATATACGTATTTTCTAAAAATCTTAACTCCATTTTAGAGGCGGTCGGGTAAATATATCTTTCTTTATTGTAATATAAATAAGCCCAGTCTCACCTTATGCTTCAGTTGGAAAAGTCAAGGGTGAAGAATTCTCTGGGATGAGAGTTTTATACTTTGAAGAAATATACAATGACATTGATGTTTTGACGAGAAATTTTTTATAAGTTTATTTCAGCAAGATTGGGAGATTTATTAGGAGAGAAATATACGGTAAGCAAAAATCATTTTTATAGCAGTTTGTTACGGCTATTTCATTTTACTAACTCTAGACTCAAAAATAAGAAATATTATTGATAATAAATTTAATTAACAAAGCCACCAACCTTCTTCCATGCTGGACTGAGAGCAAAGGAAAAACATAGAATGTGCCAGCTGCGTCTCTTTCTGGGCAAACTGTAAAAGTCAGTTAAGGAACAGAGGTTTTATTATAGGCGATAGGCTGACCCCCTGTCACTGCAATAGTCTCAACCATAATAATGATTCCAAATTTGTCAAACGTGATATCAGATGGTTTTATAGCCTCTGGTGTTCTGCCTTCCCTATAAGGTATACAGGCGTGAAGTTATGGATATGTAAGTATGTATAATTAGGAAGAACTAATAAATAACAACTCCGGAGATGTAGACTGAAATTATTCCATTTCAGTATTTAATATAACTCCACAACTTCTTATACCGTGAATTCTATTTGACAAAATCATTTTATATTCCGACGACAATTTGATACCCTGTCACGTACTTAATTACTTTGTAGCGACAATGAATGACGAAGCGTAAAATTTTATGAGACCAATAATACTATATTGACTACCGTCCGTTGTACAAACGTGAGTCTGTTCCCGGATTAATAATCAGGATAAATGAGTTATAAGTAAGATCCCAGGAAACATGCGCTTATACGTTCTTAATATTGATCTTAATTTTGACGATCACTTTGGCGAAGGGGTAAACCTATCTGCCTCAGACGACAGTGGTTGCGGGGTCGATTCCCGCCCGGAACAAGAAAAAAAAATGTTCCGGGTCTGGGTGTCTATCTATATATTTATTTATATTTTAGGTTCCCCCTAGTTCGCTACAGGGTATCTCATAACACAAGCTTCGCTTACTTTGAGGCCATGTAGTTGGTGTGATTGTCTGGGGATTTTATTTATTTATTTTATAATATACAGGGTTTATTTAAATTAGCGCATCACCAGCAAGCAGCCTCTCTACATGAATCCCAACAACATTTGTTCTACGTCTTATGTCCAATCTTGATAAATAACCATCAAAAAAAAAAGAAAAAAAAAGTTTCGAAAAAATTGAAAACATGTAGTCTGACCGCTGCACATAGCGATATTTTGCCTAAGCAAGGTGCGTGGCATACCTACGCTCAAAGTAAATAGAGTTATACCAGTTTAGAGGCTAAAAAATGTACTGTATGGGAAAACTTAAATTTTAAAAAGTCGTAGAGAAAATGTTGTTGGGTTCGGCCCTAATTTATATTAACCCTCGTTTCTGTGGCGTGATTAATGGATAACCTGGTACTATGCCGAAAAGCTTATTGGTTTCTTTATTTCGTTCTGAACTTTATTAAAATCGATGGTGTCAAATTTATTTCTCAAAACTGCCATATTGCTCAGTCAAAATAGGTAAGCGAAAATGGGCAAACGAATGCAGTTTTGAAAATTGTGACACGTATACCTTGTGCAGTCCATATTAACATACTATAAGTCCTCGAGGGTGTGCTGAAGGTATAGGAGGAGAAAGAAGGTTTAAATCTGTAAAAATTGCGTTGTAATGTTTTACTCTTTAGTTTAATTAGTTTTTACTCTTCGACCTACAATGTGTTGAAATTTGCAATGTCTGAAATTGCATTGAGGCCGAGCTACTACTGGCGTCCTAACAATGCAGCCAAACTTTTACAATCGAAAAATGAGGGTTCAAGCAATTCTATCTTCTAACGTCTGCTTGTTCTAACATGAGCTTAGATAGATGTTTGATGTAAAGATACTGTGGATTAGGAGTCTCTCATTCAGCAATTATTTTCAGAACTAATTGATGGAAATTGCGAAATCTCTACTAGCGGATACCTCTACCTATCTTAGAAAATTCCCTTTGTGGCTCTAAGTTTTATTTTAGGGGCTATTTTAATACCATTTGTAGAACCCAGGCTATTTCTGATCGGTTGAACATTCCCTAGACACAGCCAGAGTTAGCTACACATTCGCAACCTTGCGGACTACGGATGACGCCGTTTGAGTTTCTGTATAATAAAAATACGGAAAAATACATACTAGAAAATACAAATACAATAAGAAAACACTTCAAATTTAATAAAAGTAATATTTCGCAATTTTGCAACTTCAAAATGTTATTGGCTCTCATCACTAAGATCTTGGACTATATATTCTTCTACCCTTTATGTTCATAAATCTGTACTGTTAGATAGATAGGAATACCTAACAATTAAAACAATATTCTGAATCACACAATAATACTAATGTTTCACTGTCAAAATGCTCATATTCTTATTACTTATTCATATTACTCATATACTTATTCACAAAATAGCTCGTTTTGAAATAAATAATTTTATAAAAGATATTGTACTTTGCACGATTAAACAACCACAAATGCTTGATAGAGTTTTGCATTTCGGTATTACGAGCGCGGCCAATTTGACATGCACACTCATGTCATGATTACTTTCAGTTCCGAGTACTGTTCAAATTGTTTTTAAGTTTATACGCAAAACAATAGCTTAAATCAAGTGCAATCTATCAGATAATCATTATGAATGACAATAAATTTAGCCACTTAAAATAGCATTACTTTGCAATCTCGATGACTTAAATTCTGTGAGAATGCCTAATAGGGGGAATTCAGTCGATTCATACCAGGGGGTTCGTACCACTGGTATGAATAACCGAAAAGCAGTTTTGAATGGTTCGATTTCAACCACTACTGTCAAAAAATTGAAAATAAACAATCGCGCCAGAGGATTCAGTTTTACGAACAAAGTGGTTACAGATGGTTTAATTTGCAGTCCCCTTCAAGAAATTGCATTTTGGATATGACCGTAACATGTTGTTTAGAAATAAATTCCATAGATTTCTGTATGTATATTTTAATTAAGTGACGAGTGGGACCGAATTGGTCGAAAGATATTAGTAACATAAGAGAAGGATAGACTCACAGCGATCAAATATCAAGGATCCTATTGAGTGTTGCGCTTCTAGTATGAACTTTGTTTAATGTATTAAAATATCTTCAAGTATTAAAATATCACTTTTATGTGAAATATTTAAACACTAAATACGTCTGTACGCTTAAAAATTCAGAGAAGTGCTCTCTCTCATATAGCGTATGTTTCCTGAGTTCATTAACGGTTGTACATTAAGCGTTAAGCAACTAACGGTTGGTTTCTACCTATTATATTCTATTTCTAGAACTCAACTATTCGAAAGTTAATTGTATTTTGATCCACTTATGTTATCTGTTAAGAATATGATTAATACGATTTAGAAGAACAGTAAGTTTTAAATACTATTAAATTTTTATTGCAAATGGCTTTACTAAGTGTTTTCTACCCGACAGTTAAAGAAATCAAGTCTTTTTTTCAAACTATTGACAGTGGTTCGAATTGACCCATTCAAAAATGCTATCCGGCAATTCATACCACTGTCATAAACCCCCCTGGTAAGAATCGACGAATTTCCCATAGCACATAATGACAAAAGAAAAGGACTTAGGGCGATTTTTAGTAAAGTATATTTTTTAACATGAATTGGAATTGCGGCGTCACCATGCTCAACAAAATGCGCAACGAGTATAAGCGAGGAAGCTTCGGTATACACGACGTCACTGAAAAGATGCAGGAGAAAAAATAAGATGGTATGGTCACGTGAGAAAGAGGCCACCAGACTACGTTGAGAATTTGGCATTGCAGCTCGGAGACCAAGAAGAAACCCCAAGATAAATTAGGAGTACAAAAATCAGGAAAGTTTAATAAGGTCTTTGTGTGGGGTAATAGCCGGGAAGAGAGAGAGAGGGAATTTAAATCCTTGGCAGGCAGGCATGCTCATTGTTTTTGTTTTTCTCATTAAGAACTGAACAGGAAATCTGATTTCCGTAACAATTACAACACGAAAGTCTCTGAAATGCCATGGTTTTAATTTGTGAAAATGCATCGTACTTATAAGTGGAGACCTTGTATTGTTGTGAGTATCTGTGAAAGTTAATTTGCATATATTAGTCTCTACCCCACTAGACAGCCCTAGTGCGGAATACTAAATGAACCTTTATTTAAAACCAAAGGAAGTATTTTATACAGTTGCAGCCCAAAGTAATATTTTGTAAAGAAGAGTCTATTTCAAAAGGCAATTATCAAATATTCTTTACTTTCCTAATTGGTTAATTTCATTGCCGCGGGGATCGCTTAGTTTTGTATTTCAATTTAGAAGCCGAAAGCACTTGCTTCCATATTTTATTCTGTTTATTGTACCAACTGACTCTTGGTATATTCATTCTAGATTTCAATGTATGGGGAAAGCGGCAAAATTATTAACTTTTTTTGTTGCCGCTACATTATACCTTTAGGTGAGTACCTACATTACAATACACAACTTTCCCTCCCCCTCCGGGTTCGGCTTCACCCCTTTCCCCTTGAAAATGTCTCATTTTTCAGTTCCTTCCAATTTTCAGGAAAACTATATTAGCTAGGACAAAATGTTCAAGGATGAAATTATTCATTAATAAATTCCCTTCAGATAACTCCTACAACTGTTTCGATGGGAGTTATAGTTTCCAAGATATGATGTGCTATTAAAGTTGACATGTCAAAACTAAAAATAGTATCATGCAGGACTATGTGGCTTAGCCATGTTCACCATGTGTCAGGGTCTTAGTTGCTTCAACAAATTCTCTAAAAGACGATGACGATGAAGCTGATTTAATTTAGAGAAAATATACCTACTCATGCAGCAGTGATATTTTTTTCTGTTTTAATTTGTTTAAAAGTTTATTTAGATACATAAACTCACGTATGTCTCTCTTTGGGGTAGGCAGAGACAAGGGAACACCAATTGCTACGATCCAGACGTACCTCTTTCGTTTCCTCCACTTTCATTAATCTTTTCATACGGTTACGGATACTTTTAACTAGGCCCTTTTTAAGAGTGTCGACAATTTGATCGGCATACGTTCTCCTAGCGCAGCCCCTTCCGACAACACCATCCATTATGGCTCTGTACACCTCTTTTGTACATCTACTTTCACTCATCCTTTCCAAATCTCCAAACCACCGTAGCATACCCTTTTCAATCTTAGTTGATACATCTTCTTTCAAGCCGCATCTATTTCTTATTTCACTGTTGCGCACCCTATCACTCAATTTTATTTACACATGCTCCTAAAAACTCTCTTCTTCACAGCATTAATCCCGTTTTCATTTCTTTTAATTTAAATAAACTAAAAAACGGGACACATTTTAGGGGGAAGGTGGTGAAGTGAAGTGAAGAGTTGTGTATTTTTATGTACTCACCTCAATTTATAACGGCACCAAAACAAAGTTAAAATTTTTGCTGCTAAAAAATCTAGAATGAATATACCATCTGTGTATTCCACAAACAAAGGATTTTTGTTTTTAACTTTTATACTCTAAAATTTATCAGTTTCCCGCTACGTCATCAATGTTTGTTGGATTTGTTAATTTTTGTCAATTTGCTACAAGTTAAATAAATAAAATATTACATAAAATGTGTTTTAACTTCTTGCTCTTCAACAAAATTTAATAAACCTTGTAATCATAGCCTAGTTCATTTTCGTAGATCAACTTTATAACAACATTTTAGAGAATGTTGACTGTTAAGGACATGTAGGGCAACGTTGATCAACAATACAGGGTTGATTTGTAGTCACCGGCAATTTTTTTTACATCATCATTTATAGAAACCATTTTTGCAAAAAAGTATTTTTTTATACAAGGAAATAAATATATCCGCTAACATATTAACCAAGGCATGGTCACGCGCCTCTACAAAACATCTTGTAGTACTACGTCCTTGTATTATCAATGAAATGCCGCGTCGTAGTAGCTATGTTCATCAACAGCAACTATTTTTAAAAACTTTGTGGTTCCATATTTCTACTTCTTTGTACTGAGTGACGCTAAAATATGCAGTACTTTTATATCGTAATATTAAAGAAACTAACATTTAATTTTGGCTGGTGACTAAAAATCAATTCTGTATATTAACACGGCAACAATTATTAACGATAAATAACTTTTTGTTGTCGTAACCTCTGTTACCTACAAAAACTATGTAAAGGTAAATGCAGGAAAAAATGCGCCTTCATAATTTTTAGAGAGCAGTGATTTTAGGTCAAAGAAATATAAGACGACCATGAATAAAATGTTAAGTATTTTGTATAAGATTTACGTATTGAGCGCGAAATGTTATACTAAATTTACGTTAGGAAAAACCAAAAAGGAAATGTAACAAGTAATAAGCAATTGAAACAGCAGCTTCAGTTAGGAGCAATTAACTATAAGTGTCACATACTCATTTTTATAATTGTAACAAATATATAGGTAGGTATTAGTTGCTGCCAATCAAGGATTACCTTTTGACATTAAAAGTAAACTTTAAGATAAGGCTGAGCGGTTTTCTTTTAAATAATAAACATTTGTATCGCAAAAGCAAATACGCTTTAGTTAAAACAGAATGTAATAATTTAGCATCGTTTGCTTTGTATATCATAATATCTTTGCACAATTTCTTTACATTTCTCAGATTTGATTTGACTACAATCCCAACACAGAAATACACCCTACATTTAATTCTAATATGGCTCAATGGGGATATTGGCGGTCGTGTGACGGAATTCTTCAACAAAGAGTTTTCACAATATCGTCACTTTACCCCTCGCACCCCTTTCAGTAATGCTCGTCAATGCTCGAGCATCATTGATATCAGGCGAACCAATTCAGGAACCATTATATATAATCTGTGTTTCCCGCATTGTTCCTATTCGAGTGGTAGATGATTTCGTTTATAGTGGGTGTTTATAGAAGTATTATTTTCTTAAGTAAGGTAGTATAGGTCACCCTTTTTGTGATTGTGAAATTTTTTATGCAGTAAACATGGACTTGTTAATGTAGAGGTAATATGCTAAATATCTTGCGTTTGAATCCCGGTTGAATCCCGGTTGGGGTGGATATTTGTGGCAAAAACACAGATATTAGCGGTTCAGGTATCATATATTTAAATATTTTAATGTGTGTGTTTATACATTGCTTAAGTTTATTTATATATTAGCTCAAGTCTTTTAAGAATATCTCATTTGCTATACATTTATTTTTTATATTTTATATTTTTTTATTGTATATTAGATTCATAGCTGCAAAGTGGCGCGGAATCAATATTGACATAGTATAAGAATAATAATGTGTACATACATGACAAAACCATTACTTATGTTCTGTTCATTTTTAAATTTACGTTAATGGACAATTTTTCATTTATCTTATTTGTTATCTCTGGCTTGGCAAAATATTTTCTGTGTCTTCATAATCTCATAATTCTAATAAATGTCTCAGGTATATCTTCAAATTGCGAGCTTAACAATGCATTTTTTATTAAATAACGGTCATCATTCGATGAAATTGTATGCTGTCTGATATTATATCAAAAATGGTAATTTTTAGCTACAGTAATAGCTAAAAATCAGTTCTTCACTCGAGGAGCTTGGAGCTGAGCTAAATTTATACCTATAACTTTTTGTCGACCGATTAACAAAGTATTCCTGCATTTTATTTATTTAAGGATATTTTATTTATATTGTGAATAGCGAAAATCCTACAATTTCCTTGTACTTCTAATTTTAAGTTGCATCAATTGATGTTTTTTATATTTTTTGTATGCAGACTGTATACAGTTTTAAGCTGTAATAAAGGTTAGTACTTTAAAAATTCTATTTTTCGAATTTAATATATTTGTATTTTTCGATCTATCAAAACATTTGTTTCTTTTAAACAAAGACTGTTATTTACAGTAAGAGAGGCTGAATTCTTTTACTACAGCCTTGAAATAACTAAGATAGTAGATCTTAAGTAAAGGAAGTTCGTCCTTTTGTTTAGTTTGTACTTTTGATATTAATTGAACCAGTTTCATTTCGTGCTCCATATACAAGTGTATCTAACGCGAGCACTCATGGGAGCTTGCCAACTTCTTAAATGTGCCCTTCAATAGTTATAAACTAATGCTGGTTACAAGACTACTTTTGTAAGAAATCTTTCGAGAATATAACACTGAACGCAATAACCAAAGCAAAACTCTTCCGTAAATCAAATGCAATAAAAAAAATCGTTAAAAGAACTCAAGCGTATCTTCAATACTAGTTCACTGAAATAAACGCAGAAAACTTTACATGAAAGAGCTTTACTAATATTAGATTACGTATAAAACACACAATAATATATTTTCATATGAAAATTTATTTATACTCAAATTAATGAGCATGTTAACTATCGAATAATTTAAGCAAATTGATCGTGTCGAAATCCAGTTTACAGCCCATACAATTTTAATTCATCTTATTTTGGAATCATTCACGTTCAATTAACCAAATAACGAAGATTTGTAGCAATGTAATGGTAAATTATTTGACTTTAGGAACTGCAGATAGATCAACTATTGGATTTTTTGTTTTCAATAAAAATCTTTTATATTAACTTTTAACAAGAATTTACTAAATAAGATGCCTTGACGATTACAAAAGGAACAAGAAGGTGAAGAGACTCAATCAGCGTAAAAAACGGGGTAACTAACTCTAGCTAACTCGGCTAAGTCGTTTTTGTGTTTGTCGTTCGATATAAGGTGGATGAGGATCTGAACGTGGATGGTATGATGAAAGCAGCCGGGTCGCGGTCGATAGGGGCGGGGCGCGTGCGCGGGCTACTGCTTAGGATGGCGAAGCGCGGTAGTCCGCCGGCAGGCAGACGAGCGGGCAAGCGTCCGCCAGGCGGCAGCGGACGACCGTAACATGCATACGCGTCGTTCTCGACGTGTTCATACTATCGCACTAGTATTCGCGCTCGCACTCGCCTGGCTTCCGCATTCCGAACATGCTGCGTAAGTATACATCCCACAGACATTTATCATCGACTGCCGGCAAACCTGATCATCATCACCACGTACCACTGAAGCCATACCATGCGTGTAAATCTATGAAAAACTCGTACACGTCAGGCTTATTTGTTTATATCACGGTCACAACGCTTATCTCTCATTACTGCAACATTATGTAAACAACAAGTTTTACCGCAAAAACAAACCGCATAAATACAAATAACTTTCATTTATTATTTAAAAAATCCAAGCTTGCGCATTTCTACAGTAATTGAGTAGCAACTATTTTTTTTTCACAAGTAATTTACTAAGCTTTTTAAATCAATTATCAAATAAATATCTGATTCATGATCAGATCATGATCAGCTTTTCTTGACAAAAAAATCAGTATCGACTTAAGAAGTTGAATTCGTTTCATCTCACGCATGTGTACGTTTAGGGATGCCGCCATTAGTGTTATCCAAATTTTGGAGGAATATTTTTGTATCAAGAGAAGACATCGCTTTGCGTATAAAAACTGAATAAATAATAAATTTGAAGTGATTTATTTCATAGCGTGTTTTTTTTATATAAAAATAAAACAGATGAAACAAGAAAAATAAACTGACTTGCGGCAAAGGATTATCCTGCAAAAGGCCGCACATTATTAATGTCACACGAATTGCAGTGCTGTAAATGGTCAGTAGTTCGCTAGAAAATTGTAACAATTTGATCATTAATTGTTTACATTTTATGAAAATTTATTTTGCAATTGCTTTTTGTATATATTTTGACAAGTTTTAATTGTTTTAACTTCTTGAATTTTGTTGCTAATAATATTTATGAAAAAATGTTTCAAGGATAAACAACAGACGATATCATATAAAAATCATTCACTGTATAAAATATGGCAAAAATAAAAAAGTTATATGGCGAATACAAAAAAATATATACCGTATTTAATACGGTTTCTTAAATTGAGGTCCCCTTTATCTTACAATATGGAGTTTGAGAATGAATAAATGTATATCTAACTAAGCATGGGCTCAGTTTTGAAATCGCTTACTAAAAGTATTCTATTTTGGCCTTAACAGTATCCGCCGAGGTCATATAATTTAAAAGTCAATTGTTAACAAGGGGCCCAAATCTAATCCTATCCTATAGTATACGTATTAATATTTTGTAGAATTTGTGGTGCGTGCGTAGGTCAGAAACTTAGAATGTTTATTTATTTTCGTTCTGGCACGGCGCTCTTGGAAAAAATGGAAAGATAACTTTTGCTATTTTCATGAACTCAAATATAATGAATTTGAAATGACATTGCAAGTAGTGCAGTTAAATCACACCACATACATATTACGAACTAATTATTCATAGTGTGTAACTATTTATGCTTAATGGTAATGATTCAGCTTGGTGGTACTCCTTTAGGGTCCGTCTGGCTAGCGACTAGCCTGCCGTCAAATATCACCGCTCCAGTGGTGATATGTTCCGGCTATATTTTGTTAAAAACCAGTTTCTTTATTAATCCATATTCAAAATAATATTCAATTACCATCAGGTGAGATGGAAGACAATCGCGGGTCTTGTCACCGATAAAAAAACGTGAAAAGGGACTGAAAGTGAATGACAAATTGTATATTTTTTATAAAATGAAATCTAAATTATTATAATTATATGAAGCGTAAATTCACAAAAGCTCAATGCACCGGTTTTTTTTATTAAATTTTCAACAACTATTTCGGATTTATAAATGAAACTAATAGTTAACGTTAATTTAATTTTCAATTTATCAAAATGTTCGGGATTTAACACTGAAATTTTCTTTATAAAATATTTAATTAAATTATATGTATAGTTTTAAATACATATAATATGATAAAATCACATATTAATAGTTAGCGTGGATAGAAGTCACAGTCACCGGCCCCGATTGCTGTATTCAGTGGTTAGAGCTTGTCAGAAGCTATTTCAGAGCGCTATAAATTCTGACATGCACCAACCAGAACCGTACTCGCTTACTTAATTACTACCCTAACTTAGAACTTTAACAAAATGGGGACCCGTTGCCCTATAGTTATATGGTCAAGCGTTATTTTTGGAATCAAGAATAAAACAAATCAATCAGAATAAAACTAGAATATTACAACTTTTATGTTGTTTTAATTCTTAATTCTTAATACTTGAAAATTATACCTAGGTACTTAGATAAAAAATATTCTTGTTACTTTTATTCCATACTCATAAACTAAAACTGTACATCTAAAAGTAGAACCTATAACATTTTTCAATCAGAATATAAAGTTTTTTTTATCATTTACGTAAAGTTACCAAAATATCGTTGATAGAAAAGCTCCAAGGTCACATTCTTAAAACTTATCGGATTATTGGTCTCGACGACAATAAGTTAGAAGTTCTGTTAACTTCCGGTCATATTGTTTTGTTCTATTTACCGGTTTTCTTCTGGTTTGCACCAAACTTGTTGTATTTTATAAAATCTTGGTTAAATATATTGCCATACTGATTGTTTTAACCTTTTGCCAAAGGTCTCAAAGGAGATTTTCGTTTTTGAGTTGGATGACTTATGTCATATTACTAAAGCTTTGGTCAAATATTTGATCGCCCTAAACGGATCTTTTACGGAATTGGGTAACTTACTTAACTCGTGGGAAAACATACTGATGCATAAAGCCTACAATGAAATGTCTGCACGTTGCACAAACTTTTGACATGTAGATATTCCAGCGGAGATCAAACTCTCACCTTTCACTATTGAACCTTCTCAGAACCTCTGACAGCTATTCGCGCACTGCGCCACGAGAGACGCCACTCAAGACTTTATGTTTTCTTTTGAAATAGATTTTGCATTGTATTTTATTTTAATAAAAGAGCCAAATATGAATATTTTAATAAAGGACGACGCATCATTTCGGTACCCAACTTCAATAGCCATGTAAGATACGCCGTTGGATAGGTCTTAGTAACCTGAATCAAAGTTACTATTGCGCGAAGGTCTGATCGTTAGTCCATTCAGAGCTATAAGGTCCTAAATATCGGACTATAAGTTTTGTATCCAACTCCAATAGCCATTTTAGATACGCCGTTGGATAGGTCTTAGTAACCTGAATCAAAGTTACTATGTCGCCAACTTCCGATCGCTAGTCCTATTCACAGTCAAAATAACAGACGGGTGAGCTATAGCATAGATAGTTAGCGACACCGCCGCTTTGATTTATCTGTTGCACACCTGAATGAAGGTTGTTTTTTTTTAATTTTTGTCTTTTTTATCAGCTTAAAGAACGTTGGTTATCAGCTTGGACTCAGTATCAAGACAGGCGCCATACCAATTCTTGTTCTACAAGATGAACCCTTTTCAACGATATAGCACACATGTCTATTGAGGCGGGTAAAAAAGTCAAGGTCAAAATCAAAAGAATCTTTATTTTGTAAGTATTTAACCCTAGATAGCTAACCTCCGTCGATTCGACGGGCAGCGTAAAATAATATCGCTATATCTTTTTAACGGTGCATTCAATGGTTTTGTTTAGCCTAGCCAACTAAGTAGTCACCACTGGCGTTGTAGTGGCGCACGCGTTGGTAAGGTAAGTGTCATAGGTTCTAAGGCACAAGACCTTTGCCCGTCGTTTCGACGGGTGGTTAGCTTTACTGTTAGTTTTTAGTGTGAGTGTGTAACAAAATCTGTTATTTATTTTTAGATTTTTATCATGTCTTCATTGCAAGATGATGCAATAGTTAACCTGCTTTGGCAAGGACTTAGTTATGATGCTCTGGATGATAGTTCAGCCAGTGAGACCGAAGATATTGTGGCGGAAGACGAGGTACAAAGTGATGAAAATTATCAACCGTCTGATTCCGAAGAATCATGTGTGATTCCATCTCAAGACTTAAGCCCTGATACTCCTGCTTCTGAAACTTTGGAGAACAACATCATTCAATCGCCTCAAAGGAATATTCGAGGTAAAAATCGATATGTTTGGGCTACTAGTAAAGGAAACATCTCGAACAGAACGTCGGCGAGGAAAATTGTCCGCACTGCAAGGGGACCTAACCGTTCATGTAGAGGATTGGTGAAGGAAGTATCTTGTTTCGGAAAGTTTTTCACAAACGAAATTTCGCGAAGAAATCGTGAAATGGACGAACGTTGAAATATCTGTGAAAAGATGTTTGTATCAAACTGTGACCGCGACACAAAGCGCCAGTCAATCCGATGCATCCATCCACCAGCCGAGACCTGCAGGCATCGACTTCCACTGCTGTAATACCTGAAGAGGAATCACCGGCGTTTTCTCATGAAAATCGCAAAAGAAAAACGTGTGGGAAATGCCACCATAAGAAAAAGCGTATGACTAAAAGTGTCTGTGCCAACTGCAAGTTACCGATATGTAGGTAGTGAACGTAAAGTTGACTTTTGTGTCACTTGTGCTCAAGAAAAATATATTTTTTTATGTTATTAGTACTGCTTGTGTTCCTATGTGTCCAATTATGGCAAAAAAAGTACATGTGCTTAGAATTATTTTTTTAATTTTGCAAATATAAATTATAAATAACAAATAGTTCCTTTTTTTTAGATGTTTAGAAAAAGTAGGTATATTTTAATAAATAAATAAATAAAGTTGATTAATAAAACCAGTGTTTTATTTAAAACAATCAGTTTTAACCATATAGTTAAATAAAAGTTAAAAAAATTAAGTACTTCATAAAAAAATAAGCCTTTTTAAAACACCCGTCGTTTCGACGGATGGTTAGCTTAAACAGGTTTCGCCAGAAGGTTAGCTATCTAGGGTTAAATACGTTTAAAATAAGTCAAACAATAATAAGTCAACCAGCTCTCATACAAAGTTATGCGTCGTCCTTTGTCGTTGTATCCGAGCGGAATTTATATTCGCATAGTGATCATTTGGTTTTATTTCTAGTTAATAGATAAACGTGCTAAAATGACTTTTTGTTTCTTTGTAACGAATATACTTTTTAATATTGAAAAGCAATATTATCCTGTGAAAAACTTAATAATCCAGGAGTGGGACTTACAACGTAGGTCCAAGGAATTAATTTTAGCTACATTGAGTTTTACGTTTTTATTTAAGAAACTAATTCGAACTAAATTAAATCTAACTAAATCAATTATTTTTAAGTTATATCGCTAATGCGTACTTACAATATTGTCGCTAATGCGTACTTCAAAGTCCAATATTGCGGTCACAAAAAGCATAAATATTTTTTCTTTTATAAACACATTCCTAACTCAACCGAAAATAAAATACTAATTTTCACTCTCAAATAGAAACAAACACTTGCAGTGTTACTAGAGAGAATGCAATGTTACTAGAGCGAATGGCGTAACAAAGCCGATAAAAGCATCGCACTCTGATTGAATTAGTTAATGATTATTTCCCATTGCAAGGTGAGAATATTCAGTCTTTGCTGCACCCGTTCAAAACTAATCCCTATTGGATCGGAGCGTTGATTCATCGATTCACTGAGAAACACTAAGATAAGTTCATTATATAGGAATCGTAATAGCTTGCCAACAGTATTTGTAACTAAGGTGTAATGTTTTAAAGTTTTTTTTGTTATCTATTTCATGGTAAAATATCGCTAAATATTTTTTCAATAATCTTATAGATATGGTTTGGGTTTATGATAACATTACCTTTATTAATATCAATTACTTAATACGTTTCGTTCCCAGTAGTAAAGAATATTTTTCGTATTTGTAACGAATCGCAAGAAAACGCTGTTACTTGTTCACTTTAAACTCCAACGCTTGCTTTCAAAGTTTAGTAGGTAGGTACATGTTTTTGTTCACAAACGGAAGATTTTACGGTCCGTTTGTAAAAGGAACCGAGATTATAAGCATGAAAGAAATAAGTAATTCCGTAAAGACAATTCTGTGAAATCTCTTTAAAGGGCTTTTGTGTATATTATAAATATAGCATTTATGTTCAAATCTGACGACCGGCTGGTGTAGGGGTAACGTACATTGCCTTCTATGCCAGAGGTCCTGGGTTCGAATCCCGGCGGTGGCGGATATTTGTGTGATGAACACAGATATTAGTCGTCAAGTCATGGAAGTTTTTATGTTTATTTAAGTTTATTATCTAATAAAAAATATGTATTTATTCAATATGTATGTTTATATATTTCTTAAGTATATCAGTTAACTAGTATCCATAACACAAGTTCTTTAAGAGACTTAATTTGGGCTAGATAACGTTGTGTGAGTGTCGGAAATATTTATTTATTTATTTATTATTATTTAAATAATTAATCTGCGTCGTATTACTTGACTTCATTCAACTTAATCATTGTAAATAGGGTTTTAAATTAATATTATGTTAAGCCGTTGTCTGTAACGTTGCCGTCTCTTAAATCTCTTGATTATAAGTATTTTGAATCTTGTGTCTATCATTGTTTATTCGAAAACAGTGTTAATTATTTTATTAATAAATGAGGACTTGAAATTGAGGACGTCGAGGCTGGATCGGTTGGATCGGTTGATCGGCTGGTGTAGTGGTAACATACATTGCCTTCTATGCCAGAGGTCCTGGGTTCAAATCCCGGCGGCGGCAGATATTTGTGTGATGAACACGGATATTAGTCGTCAAGTCATGGATGTTTATATGTTTATTTATGTTTATTCTAATAAAAAATATATATTTATTCAATATGTATGTTCATATATTTCTTAAGTATATCAGTTATCTAGTATCCATAACACAAGTTCTTTAAGAAACTTAATTTGGGCTAGACAATGTTGTGTGAGTGTCAGAAATATTTATTTATTTATTTATTTATTTATTTAAAGTGTATGTACTTCATGTTCAACATAGCGATTTGATCAGCTGTGGCATTAATTTGGCACATCATCTCAAACGGGCCCGTAGATAGTAAAACCTAATTAAATGGCTATTGTGCAGTAGCCGAAGTTGTATGCTGACACCTTTTTAGCTTAGGGGAACTATTAGTGTAACCAGTACTAACTAGGAAAAAAAGGTCTTGATCACTTACTACTCAAAAACATAAATCATTCCTTTAATTGATTTTAGACACCCTTCCTTTATATCAAGATAATCACTGATATCTATTCAAAGTCACACAAAGAGATGCCCACATTAATTTGCCTAGCTGCAACACAAGTATATTTGTAGTGTCACGTCGTTTGCTGCATAATGTCAAAAGCGATTGTAAAGAATCTTTGCTGTTTGTTATTTACAACGCCACCATTCTTTATATCGCCATGCAACAGCCTGAGTTTCAACTGAGTGCCTTATTCTTTAAAAATTAAACAAAAGATAACACATAGAGTTTAGAAAGTGTGGAGAAATTTACCATTAAAAAATACAACTGCCTAGACAAATGTTGCCTTTTTTGTTAGTTCTAAATAAGTGCAATTTCAAAGACCTAGGTGATAGAATGGATGGATTAAGTTACCTCGAATTTAAAAATATGTTAAACTTTATCAATGTGCTTACAAGAAGCTATCTTGAAATAAAGATGTTAATTGAATGTGAACAGGTCCAGAATATAATTATCATTTTAAATTAACTCATTATTTGCTCAATGAATTTATATTTGGATATTAACGCGTTTAAATGGGCGCTAAATGAACTGTAATAATAGCAGATAATGGAGTAAACATAGATATTATAATAAATGCGAAAATAATTACGAAGGTGAATATCATTTCTGTCTGAACAATAACAACATTGTTGAAGTAAATTAAGATGAATGTTGAAGTCTATAGCAGACACTTCATAGAGATATCTCCAGGCATACCAGACATTTAAAGCCATACGTATGTTTACTCGGTAACTTAAAAATAATCGAAAGCTTGAATCTAAATCTACAGCGTTGAGCCGAAACCTGCAAAATCACAAAAGAGAAAGTGGACTAAAATAATCCGATTTGCTCTATTTTTTCCGCACATTGAAAACAAAATCAATGTGAACTTGACATTGAAAAAACATATTTTGATGTATTTCAGCATTGGATAGTTCCATTTTATTGAAATGAAATTCTGGGAAAGCGTAGGTAAATAAAACGAAGCTTTATAATTGATTTTGTAAATCTACCGCGAGGTTAAACCAAATGAAAGTTTCAGCTTAATATTTCATTTGAAAGTTTTTTAGATAAATAATTTATGAAAATATGCAATGTAAAACTTTAACTTGGCGAGAATTGGCGAAGGATGGAGGATGCTCCACCAATTCGTAATAGTGGCTACATGACTGACTTATCCAATCATTGCTACTCCTTGACTGTTCCAATAAACCTATGATTTTAGCAGCATACATATACCTTCCTAAGGGGTCGGTGATGATGGTCTCTTCCAAGTCATGAATTGTTGTATATACAGTACTACGACGTACTGCCAAAACGAAAGTCTCTGCGGTCGTAGGGCGCCCCGAGCGCTGGTCATCAGTGTCTGAAGTTCTTCCCCGCTTGAACACCAACGCGCATCCGTGGACTGAAGAGGACCATGAACCACTACTGTGACAAGTCTCTTTTGTCTCAATTGCTCTGTAGTGAGATGTTGCAAACAAAGATATTTTATTACCATTCTAACTTCAATTTTCGATTATTAGTAATGACAGAACACACACATGAACCAAATATACGAAAAAACAAAAAAAACATAGCTCATGTTTTTTTGTATATTAAAAATAAGTGAGCTTTGCGTTATGCTACTTTTATCCATCAATTAGTGTTCTCAGTACTTATTGTACGCCCCACGCTTATGTTTTTTATATAATGTTTAAACATTGGACACTTGGATGATCTCATACGAAGATTTTCATGATTTTCATTTTCATAAAGAAAAAGTATCTAAAAGCTATTGTTAAAAGTCTACACTTATTCTGTTTATAAAAAAATCATAAATTGATAATTTAATAAACAAACACACAACATTAAACTTATTTCGTTAAAGTAGTTACATGCATCAAAATTCCGCATCATAATGTACTTAATTACCAGAAATCGTCGCCTCTCTGTTTAACTTTATCGCATTAACTTTGACCCACCAGTCACCCTGTATAAAACGATTCATGGAAATTCGGGAATGCAATGCAATAGGTGGTGTTTCATCCAGGGGCGGTGGTTTTATAGAGAATTCTCTATTTGAAAATGGACGTTGTTATTTAGGAGTATTATTCAGTAATAAGCTCAGATGAGTTAAAGTAAGTGTTTTAGGAAGATTTAGGAAACGGATTTTCATTCATGCTTCATAGGATTATCAATCTGGGGTACAAGCTAGAAAACAAGTTATGTTTGATCGATATGCCTTAAGATACCATTAACTGGTTGATGACAAACCTTCAGATGACAAAAAAAAATTGCGTCATAAACCACCAAGCCACTCTCCAGTGCAGGAATTTTCAGATTGGCTAAAATAGCAAATGTCATATCCTAATTACTGTACATGTTATGGACCAAATCATAAATGAGGTACATAACGCCTGGGCACTATGAAAATTGCCCAATATGAGTGAGCAATTTGATAATAATTATTTAAATTATCAATAGACCGGGTATTATACATAGTGTCAATCACCTTTTTGTAGAGTGATACAAAACAGCACGATACAGGTGGTTAGATAATCAGATGGTCCTTATTTTTTTTTTATTTGACAATAAGACGTTCGTTCTACAGTCCAAAACTTATTTATCCCTACATTTGGTCTCGCATGGTATGGTTTTATACAGATAGCATTAGTTTACTTGATTGTTTTCTTATAAACGAACAATATTTTAACAACTATGTCGTTACAAATTTAAGGTCCTTTTATCTGAAAATCATGGATATATTTGGGATTGCTCTTTCGGTTTTCCTTTTATTGTCGACTTTTTTCCCATCAAGGACCTCACTTCTGCTACCTCACACGACCCCAGCAACCCCACAAACTCGGATTTTCAAGTTGAAAACAAGCTTCATAAGCGCGGAAGGTTGCGGGCATTATCAAGAATATCTTAGGTTGTTGTAATTTCTTTAAATCAATATCTATATCTTCTATACTTATAATAAATCTGTAGGGAGGTCAATTCTGTACATGAAATATATTTTCAAAATAACTATCAGGGGGTGATTAGTGATCGATACTGATGCCAAAAATGCAATCAGTAAAATTTTTGTCTGTCTGTCTGTCTGTATGTTCCTTATAGAAACAATAACTACTCGACGGATTTTAACGAAACTTGGTAAAATTATTCTTCATACTCCTGGGCAGGTTATACTATACTTATTATCACGCTACAATCAATAGGAGCAGAGCAGTGAAGGGAAATGTTGGAAAAACGGGAGAAGTTACTTCATTTTTTAAGCTTCCGTCGCGTGTGCAGCCTTAATGGTTAAAGCTACATAGAAATCATGTATGACAGAAATATTCTTCATAAAATTATATAAAAAATATCCCACAACAGTATATGTCTATATTTTATGGTTGACTCACAATAACACGTGTCAATCCCGATAGCTTAGCAGTTCGGAGCTTTCTGATTATATTTGTTTACTCTTACGTTTATAATACTCTCACTCAACCCTAATTTAAAAAAAATTACATTATTACCTATTCAACAAAAAAAGAATCATAGAAATCGGTATAGAAACACCAAACTTATACATGAAATACGCTAATAACCCATCGCGCGTGAATACTGAATGATATAAGGATTATTTTTGCATAACGGTTGCCGCGCTCGACGCGGCTCGCGGCGGTAGGCGTTCAGAGCATTCGACTTTATTGACAGACAATAATTGATATTATAAACCGTGCTTATCAGCGCGACTTTTAGTCTTTAAATAGTTTATTTGAATTGCTTTTGTTGTTATTTCATAAAATAGGTATTAGTTGTTTTGGTAGTGTTTAAATATTCGGTCAAATTCCAAATTTTGGCTAATTTATGTTCAGTTTTTTTTTGGATTTTTTAGGTAAAAGCGTAGGTACTTTTATTAATTATTGTAGTTATAGGTATTTATTTTTCAGTGAAGTAGGTATAGGTAAAAATAGCATTGCACAGGCGTTTCAGTTTTATTATCATTTCTTTTACTGTTGTAAGTTGTACATATTTCTGGGTATAATTCTATTTGGATATTTTACTTTAAACAGGCACTTAGATTTCCAATTTAAAAGAACGCAATTCCCAGTATCGGTGTGTTTTGCAATGACAAATTAATAAGGCTCAAGGGCAGACTTTTCGTGTTGCTGGAGTAGATCTCGGTGTCAGTTGTTTCTCGCATGGTCAGTTATACGTCGCTCTTTCCCGGGTTAGCAGTTCTAGAAATCTTCATGTTCACGTGCCGGACGGGTCAACTTTCAATATAGTTTACTCGGAAGCTTTGCGCTGAAGTATTTTCGTTCCATAGATACTTAAGCCTCATGTGAAAATGATCTAAACAAATAATTGGCAAATATTATAAAATGTCAATCGTTATCCTTACTAATATTATAAATATGAAAGCGTGTATATTTGTTCAGCTTTCACGCAAAAGCTAATCGACGAATCATGAGAGAAGTAACATACGATACTTTTTATCCCGAAATTATCACAGCTAGTAATGAATAAATGTGTATTATTGCTATATTCTTAGTAAGATTTTGGACATTTGACTCCATTGTTATAACTACCAAAAACAAAAAAAAAACGTTCAATTACCATTTAAACAAGGTCCATGATTTTGTAGTCAATATATTTATAACAATTATGGCGGTTTTATATGCTGAAACATCATCCGCCGACGGCTCAAACACTGGATTTAAAGTTCTATTCTATGTTACGTTACAAATATCCCTAAATAGCAAAAGGTCCCCAATACTGCAATGCATTTCAAGACATTCTGTCTCACCTTGCCGTTATTCTAGTCCTGTAGACCTCATTTAATTTTAGTTTCTAATCAATTTTAGGCAAAGCGCTGCATACCGCCAGGTTTTGTAGACAAACTTTGACGCCACCTAATGTTTTTTTAAAGATAGTTCTGCTACTATAATTAAATTAATTTCAGTTAACTTTGTAAAAATAATGTACATAGTTCATTTGAATGATCTTCCTCTTTATTGCACAATGTTTTGTAATGACACATCTTCATTCTATAACTACATTTTCGATTTCCTATTAGTTTATACGACCCCATCTTTCTATCGTTTAGTACTTTTGAGTACTTCATTAAATCATCCTTTGAAAGAAAACCATATAAGCTTAATTCAAACATTTTAAAATCATTTTAAACAGAAACAGCTTTTTAATTTCTTAATTTTAGAAAATTGGCTGAACTTTTTCTTAAAACGTTTTACATTTCTTAAAAACGTTACTTGGCTCAAACATGAATAACTTTCTCAACTCTTCACACTTTGCCTGGACATGCTGTTACTCAGCTGGTGTTAGCAGCAATAGAAACAAGGTCAAGTGACCTTCAGCTAGCTTGCTGGGTCAATTGAGTAAGTGGTATTTATTTCATCAAAAGTTGTTCTATCACTTCACAAAAGTAAAATTTTCGGTAAGAATAAAAAATATATAATGTGACGGTCTTTATTATCTTAAAAAACATCAGGATATCCTATCATAATTTAATTGTACAAAATTTAGGAACATAATAAATTTAAATATAATATAGCTAGGGGTCTTGAATTTCCACGACATACATATAAAACAAATATATACTAATAGCCTATTTTAATTTAGTTTTTTGTATTTTCTTTTTATTTTTATCATTTGTGTTTTCTGCTGCTTTGTTAAAAAAATGTTTTACTTTCTTTATTTCTTTTTATATTAGTTAAAGATATCAATAACAGTAAAAGTCGTATAAACTACCTACTCCTTTATTTGAACACAATATTTTTTTCTTACATTAGTCTATACACATTACACTTCCTATATTAAACTAATTCAACTATACCTACATGCGTACACAAACACTACAATGTACCTAAAACCAACAATAACTCAAAAACGGTAAATTTTAGGAGGGGTGGTTCCATAGTAAAAATAGTTCTTTTTGACCTACTCTATAAACCCTCAACAGATGCGGGTCCAGTAATAAGTAATAATGTATATATACCCATTACTAGTAATAAATTATATCTAATATATCCTATCTCTTTCAAATAAGTAAGTTTTTATGTTTTTATTTTTAAGATATGTTTTATATATACAGGGTTGTTTTTTTGTCACCAGCCAAATTTAAACGCTATTTTCTTTTATACGATATAAACCTACCTGTATTTAAGTATCGCTCAGTACAAAAAAATAAAAATATTGCACCACAAATTTTATTACAAATAGTCGCTGTTGATGAACATCGTTACTCCGACTAGGCATTTCTTTGAAAATCTACGACGTAGTACTACAAGATGTTTTGTAGTAGCGTTTAGTTGTCTTTATTTAACGGTATTTTTTTTTGGCCGGTGACTAAAAAACAACCCTGTATACTTATTTAGTTTTATAACAATTACTTGTACCTATTTATTTAATGTTTGTTTATTTTTACCCACTTTTTCTTTTCTTTTCTTTCTTTTAAATCCAAGTTCTAAATCACAAAAAACCCCAAGGAAAAAGTGTACTTTATTAAATTGTTGCAAATTACTATAAAAACATAAATAAATATTTAAAAAAAACTATGAAATATTAGTAACATCGTTTCCTAGAAATCAAGCATTAATTCACAAGATCTAAATGAGAAAAAAAGTCTTGTTTATCAGAATGTATGGGTTTTCCTCTATTGTGCAAGTTAGAAGAAATATATCAACCCACATCAAAATACAGTCCCTATACAGTGATTTAACGTTTGACCCCGGAAAAAAATATCGAAAGAAACTTCACACTAGAGAAAACATTAAAAAATCATCCGAAATTCAATAGTGATCAATAGAAATTCAAAAACGATGATTGAAAACTATCAACGCTATGAGGTTTCATACTAAAAAAAATGTGTAAAAATAAAATAAAATGAATATTCAATCCAACATCCAACAAGACTTAAAATTCAAGACGCTATCTACTTGATTTTTGTTAATCTTGAATGCTGCTCTCCAAGACTGAGAAACTGATTGACGTGTTGATTGATAGCTTAGTAACTGTCACTTCGTCAAGACTCACGTCGAGTTAGAACTAAAGATCAAGACCATTATATTTGCGATATTATAGCGTGGTGCGGGTGAAAATTTCAGTAACGTGTCGTTTCACTCTTCAAAATTGCCGCGATTTACCAATCATTCATAATATACAGGGTGACTGTTGGATCATTTTTGAAAATCAAGGACGTGATAGTTTGAGATTATACGTGAAGAGAAAAAATATAATGAAAAATATATATTAATTTTTTACTGAGTAATAATAACCGAAAGTTAATAATTTGATTACGCATTCGTAAGTAAAGAAGTAAATAGTGTACTTACCATAGTGTACCATAGTGTAGTGTAAAACCATAGTGTATTTATTTATAGGGAATCCAAAAGAAAAAATAAATATCTACTTTTATCATATAATTAGGATCAGAATTGAGTACAGAGTGCTCTCCTTCAGTATTTAAAGTTTGTCACCAGCCACCCTGTATATTATAAACATTCATAATTGGGATAAATTAAATAAAACCCTAGATTGAAAAAGATTGAAAGACGGATAAACCTTAAGGTACCGATACACGGTGACACCGACACCGACACTAGTGTCGACACAAGTGTCAGACGCGTCCACACGGTGAGCAATTTTTAGTGTCGACACTAGTTCTGAGATCGAGTGTCGCGGTCGAAGTGTATTGGCCGTCTACACGGAGCGATGCGCAATTCAGTGTCAGACACTCCATCGCCATGAATCGATATTTACGGACTTAGTTAAAATTAAGAAATGAATATCTACTATTAATTTTACATAACTGGGAATCGAACCTGGTCAAAATATCGTTATCGTATTTATGAAAAGGCACATTTTATTTAAAATATGACATCAGTTGCAAAAAATGTATTCCATTTTCAAATTTCAAATGAAATGGCACGCCCGCTGAATAAATGCGTTCTAATTACCGACTTTTAAAAAGGAGGTTATCAATTGGACCCGTAGGTATCTGTCCCTATGTATACTTAGATATTTAAAATTACGCAACGGATTTTGATGCGGTTTTTTTTAATGGATAGACTAATTCTTAAGGAAGGTTATTATGTATAATACATGCATAATATAGTAGAGAAACACTGATATTAGATGTTTCTAATGTGATGTCGTAAATAAGCACGTTCTTTAGCGCTTATATTACAAACGCTGGCTGAACCCTATGAGATAGACCAAAATGATGTACTACAGTATTGTCCATCTTAAAAAGTTCAACAAAAAAGTTCGCGATGGTATATGTCTATCTCTTAGGGATAACCCACCATAGCCATTTTTATCCTTTACTAAAAAATGGTTATTTACGAAGTGATTTTAAACAATACAGCATTAATTCTTATCCAATTACCTTTAATAAATTGTGCATTTATTATAGATCAATATGCTTTTTACAGCATGTAATTTAAGTGAATATTTCCGAAGATATTACAAATTTAAAATGTGCCGCCGCCATGTTGCTCTAGCTAAAAGTTTCGCGCACGACCGAAAACCGCGACACTGGTCTCAGACACTGCGCTCGTCGCGTCTACACGGCAGCTAGAGCGACACCAAGCTAGAGCGCCCCTAGAGCTGCAACCGAGTGTCGCGGCACACGACACACACGGACACTCGGTGTATACACTGAGTGTCAAGTGTCAGGTGTCGTCGTGTATCCGCAGCTTTAGTGGTATGACAGATTTAGCGTCATTCAGGCAACTGTCACCCGTGCCATCCTGCAGCGCAAATACAATTAATATGTAAAATATATGAGATTCAATTCGGTTTGACATTTACTGTTATTTAAACAGTGAAAACTTAGAAAATAACGTGAAACCCATGTAAGTTCTATGTAGGTTCTATGTAAATTATTTCTGTTATTCATGAAACTTTTTGTTTTTTTCTCTTTTCAATCCAAATGTTTTTGTTGAGTCATGATAGAACGTCATTCGATTGAAATATATACAACGCGGAAAATTTATGGATACTGGATGTACGACATAAATGATTAGGAATCTGGTATCAGTTGCTGTATTCTGATGATTTATAGAATTATAGCATATTTGGTGTTTTTATTGTTTTTTCACATATCTGCGTTTACTTAAATGTATTCAGCGAACAACTCGGGTATAGTTCTTGCAACTCATGATGGCGAGCGCGCTTTGCTTGTAGTATTGTACTCTTATCTGTAAACGTGCTCAAGTGTGCGTAGTGTAAGGAAGAGATTAAGGTCGCCGTAAATTTTAAAGAATTTGATATTTTTTTATATTGTAGTTATTATGATTTAGACAAATTATGACTAAAAAAGCAATTTGAAAAAAAAACCTAGGAATAAGAAATTTGAAATAATGTAGAAAATTCAATTAATTTAATTCCCTATTACTACCTAAATTACTAAATTGTAAATTTACATTATTGCAGTGGGCTATAGTAGGCATATTGTTGATTACACCTCATCAGTACGTTATTCATAAGATAGCTTTTATCCAACGATTGAAAAATCAGGCCTCAAATTAAACAGGTTGTTTGCCGCATGGACTAACAGGATGTTTTGGGAGGTTGGGGGGGATCATGCGCTTGTTTTCCCCGTTAGACTCTATGTCCTAAGCAAGGAAGTTAAGATATGATTATTTTAATATTTTTAAGATAGTTCCCAAATTTATGTCGTGCATTTAATGTGTCATACCTAACTTTTTATTTGCAGTTGTAATGCCACCGAGTAACTTGTCCTCGTATTTTGAAATGTATTCTTATTCTTAATAAATGTTTACATGATACAGTTCATATCGGAAAAGAAAAATCAGAGTCTTAAACTACCGCCAACCCCCAAAAAATTCTGTTGGTCCATGCGCCAAACACCCTGTATATATTTTTCGAAAGCTTTATTTATTTATTCTAAACAAAGGAAAACTGTGTATTTTTATACCGTACGTAATATCTAAATATATTGCTTGTAAAAAAAAAATAACTATATAACTAACGATCGCGATGAAGTAATAATGACAGGCTTTGAATATACGAAATAATAATAATAGTTGTTAGGTAATTATTCGTTAAGCGCTATCTAGCCCTAAAGTAAACCCATGTTCATAATAGGTACTACTGATATACATACGTATACCTACTGTTTTTTATCTTAATAACATGATTATCATACATTATACATCTAGCGCATCATCTCTCGCAGGCTGCATCTGCACATCAATTCCAACAACATTTGTACTACGACTTTCTTCGATCTTGATAGATAACACAAAAAAATTTTGCTCCCTCTATTATTTATTACTCTGTATTTTGTATGGGAAAACTTATTTTTTTAAATTATTAATTTTAAAAAGTCGTAGAACAAATGTTGGGATTGATGTGGAGAGGCCGCCTGCAAGAGGTCTAGACTAATAAAATAAATAAAATCCCCTGACTATCAAACCAACTACATGGCCCCAAAGTAAGCATAGCTTGTGTTATGGGATACCATGTAGCGAACTAGGATGGAACCAAGAATATAAGTACATACATAGATAAACACCCAGACACGGTTTTTTTTTTCTTGTTCCGTGCGGGAATCGTACCTGTAACCACTGGCGTCTGAGGCCAATGTCAATGCAATTAAATATGTTCACGCACACAAATATTTGCGTTGTGCGGGGATTGAACCGGCGACCACTAGAATTTCGAGGCAGACACACATCGCTGCATCGCCACAGGGGACGTAAACACAAAAAAAATATAAATTTAAAATATGTATATAGTTTTAAGTATTCTGAAAGTCTTTCCATGATTCCTTATCATAATGCAAACAAAAATGTTCATGCACACAATATTTGCAATTGGTGCGGATCAAATCTGTAACCACTTCAGTTTTGAGGCAGGCAGTGATTTAAGTAAGATTTTTATAAGGTCGAATTTCTGTTCTTACTTTGCCATAATATGAGTAGTGATTGATGGTCGACAGTGATGAGTGGCAAACCAAGCGTAACTTGAAGCCATCTTTGATAGTCTTAACGATGCCGTAACGATGGTTATTAAACCAAATATAGAAAGTATCAAGGCTGACGAAAAAATGAATTTCTTGCAACAAATTTTGACAGAATACATTTTGTAATGTATTTATAGGAATTAAGAAATATAATTTATAATTAAAACAGTCCCCACAAATGCATGACATTGATTTGACTGTAATAAAGTGTCCGTGATTTGCGTGACATCCAGGCTGGGTATTCATTAAATGTTGAATCACCACTGTCTCCAAAAATACTGTTTTTTTTTTGTTCTGAGATTAGAGTTCAAGTGTACGTGATGACCATATTGGTGACAGCAGATCACATAGTTATCAGAAAACGAAGATTGGTATTTTGCCAAGTCGGTTAGTACTGTTATCATAACCTGTTGTATGTCACTCCCGCTCCTATAGAAGTCTAAAGGTTCTAATCTCTTTGCGGAATACTCTAGTCTAGACAGTTAAGGTACTTCATTTACCAAGTATCGAAATCTGTTGAAATTTTCCCCATGCTCTCCAGTCCTAAAACATGTTTTAAATTACTGTCTCCGTTAGTTATATGGAAAAGCCAACCATCTTGTTTAGGATAACCTCAGATATTTCCAAAGACTTTTTTAGGATGTGGCTTGTACGTAAGTTAGCTTTCCGCATAGAGTATACCAAATCATTGAGTTTTGCGAGTGGGCGTCTGATTTGCGAGATTTTCCATCTATTTGGTAGACGATTCGTGTTGTTATAGATCGCTACCCGTCTGGCCTAATGAAATTGAATCCGAACCAACTTCGGTAATTTGTTCTCTGTTAGAAATTAATTTTTGTTGTACATAAATTGGTTTTTGCTGAAATAGATACTTATAGTTGATTGTCTGAGGTATCGCTTGCTGTGCTGTTGCTTCGTACCTTAAAGTATTTATGAAACAAGTTTACTCTCGAACACAATCTTCTAAAATAACATTCTGTTTACAACTTAATTTTATAAACGAATGCCTCGTACAAATCTTAAAAATATTTGGCGGCTCTATCGGCGTCACTATGGAATAAATTACTACTAAAAGTTGGGTCTGGCTAGATCGAGAAGACTGCTTAGATAAAATATAGTAGCTTAATTATATAAACAATACGGTACAAGTCTTTATGATCACAAGTATAGTACGTTTCTAGAGTTAGTTATTAGTATATTTCTTTACTTACTGTTAGTTTTTCTCTATTTTGTCTTTCAATATTAACCTGTAATATGAAGGCCGATGTGGTAGTTAAACGCATGTATTGTATTGTACTCATATACCCTTCGTGTCAAAGTAAAACATAGCTTAAGCTTTTGCCTGAAATAAATAGTTCATCACCAAGAATGAGATCTAAAGCAAGAATTGAACGGAATTTATGATTAAATTGATTATGAAAAGTCAAAATAATACCCCGTTTACATCACAGGTGTATCGTTTACCTTTGCTTAAAAGATTTTGCTTATTTCTAAAACATACCTTAAAATAATGTAGGTACTTATTATACCTATAACGTAAACACTAAATTAAAAGACTCAATTTCCAAGCAGGAAATTGAGTCTTTGACTTAAATTGCTTCATGGAATATTTCAACACTGTTAAACTTATACACCGTGCAGATTCAATATTGCATGAAATGCTGTAGTCACCTCAGGGATAGTTCAGGTCACTACGAACTTCGAAGCGTTTGAATCAGTTGACCGGAAACCTTGTAGGAATCTACTTTACAGATTGAAGGTATCTTTATGAAGCCGTTAGTTTTTTACTATTGGACTAGCAGAGCTTTCATGTAAATAATAGTCATATATTTGAGTTAAATCAAACATTGTGATAGTTCTTTTTTGATACGATGCCAAAAGGAGGAATTAATGGCCAGTATCTGGTTTTCAGACCACTAATACTCCAGGTCATTTAAAGATAGAGTAAATTTGCATTTCACAGATTACGGAATGAATAAAAAAATATTGAATGGACGTTTTGAGACTTTCGTTTAGGAAGCGCCTGCGCTTCTTGCCTGAAATTGCACTTATTTTCATATTCTCACGTCTTCAATAAACCAACCAATACAGAAAAAAAAAAAAAAATTTAATAGGATGTGCATTAAATATTATGAAATCATTAATAATGACAGATTCCACGAGGGGTATATTTTAATACCCTAGGGTAAAGATGTTATTAAATAAATATTTCAGTACCTACATACCTACTAAAATTGTAGATAATTTAAAAAGCGTAAGTATTGTAGGACTAAAGTATTAAATATTTTGATAATTTACAACATGTGATCCTTTGAACTTTTGAAGACCAGAAAAAAAACACGCTAAATGCTTATACCCTGGCAAATAATTCAATGCAGTAAAATGACAGTTCCAGTGTGCCCACTTTAGGGAAGAAAAAAATAGTGATGTGGTTTATGTGAATGAATGTAATTATATTGTAAATAATAATATCGTAATGTATGGAAAAAATACTTTGGCTCACAAGATATTTTTCAGGTGCTATTAGCAAAGGGCAACTATTCTTGAAATAACATTTTTAACTTGAAATAACGAGTTTAAAACTAAAGCAGTTATCAGATCGATTTTACTAGCACTGTAACCGTTTTAAAGCACTTAATATGTTTGGTAATTATTAATTTTCATCAAAGTTATTTTAAAGATATAGTGCACGCTTATTTATAAATTTCTTTAAAAGGACAAGATTTTATCTTTATTAATTTTGACCCATATGTGTACCGCAAGGTACATGGACGCCAAATTGTAGGGCATAAACCAAGAAACTCTAAAATATAGAATATATTTACCTATTCATGAATAAGTGCTGTAAAATAAATTATATTTCGTCGCTTCATTCTTCAGATATTATATAACAGGTAGTCCTTTTTAGGTACTAGGTAACTTCGCATAATTTAAAGTATCATAAAAAAAACACTGTGGTGGGGCGCCGCGTGGCATGATCCACCCGGTTCGCGCCAAGCCCTCATTCTTTTTTCGTGCGTGGTAACAAGCATACGTCATTTACTTAAGTTTTTACAAAATGCCTAAACGTACAGCAGAAGAACAGCTTCAACATTATAATATAAAGATAAAAAAGTTGGAACAAAAAATAAATAAAAAACGGAAACAGCGAATTATTTCTTCCGATGAAGAAGAAATCTTACAAGGTAAGACCTACTTATTCGGTTTAAAAATGTTATTTAAAACATCAGAGCAGAAAATGCGTGTAATCTATAATAGATATATCACGTTATCCGCTCAATATCGTAATGATGTAAACTTTAATAAATTTTATCTGATCTTATCGATCACCTTTTGTTTTCAATACGATTACAGAAAATGCGGGTAATCTCAAGGAGATTTATCTCGTTGTCTGTAATACGTTATGGGCGTTATATTAATATGAATTAGACATAAACATGTCGCCTCCAAGGTTATTTAAAAAATCAGAGCAGAAAATGCGTGTAATCTATAATAGATATATCACGTTATCCGCTCAATATCGTAATGATGTAAAATTTAATAAATTTTATTTGATCTTATCGATCACCTTTTGTTTCAATACGATTACAGAAAATGCGGGTAATCTCAAGGAGATTTATCTCGTTGTCTGTAATACGTTATGGGCGTTATATTAATATGAATTAGACATAAACATGTCGCCTCCAAGGTTATTTAAAAAAACAGAGCAGAAAATGCGTGTAATCTATAATAGATATATCACGTTATCCGCTCAATATCGTAATGATGTAAAATTTAATAAATTTTATTTGATCTTATCGATCACCTTTTGTTTTCAATACGATTACAGCTGAAATAAATGCTGAAATCTCAGCAGCCATAACTGACATAGCAAGAGCACATGACAAAAAAAAAAAAATCCAAAACTTTCAGCAACAGCTGGGGTACGGTATTACCACCGTAAATCGAGAGATGGACGTCCTCCCTGAGAAGGAAGAAAACAAAATGAAGGCCTTCCGTCACGTAAGTGATGGATGCTGCCTATTATCAGACCTCCACTTTATGTTCACCAAAGATAGGGTAAAACTGATTTTACCTAATTTGGATACAAACTTTAAACATGTTATACAAGACTCCGAAAGAGACGAAACTTTATTCGGAAGTTCGTTGCCGGAAAAAATAAAGGCAAGTAAAGCCATTGAAAAGTAGGGAGCCCTAATTAAAAAGGGCCCAGCCAAAACAGTCTCCTCTCAAATATCAACGGTCAACCGGTCGTCTCAGCAGGGAAACTGGACAGGACCTCCTCGTTACCCGTCGTTCAGGGGGGGCGGGGAGGTCAGAGGAAACCGATAGCAGCTCAAACACAGCGGCGCCCTCAATCGAACTCTGCGTTCAACGCCAAGTTCCAGCCGCAGACTTAGTCCAGGACGCGTGCTCCGACCCAACATTAATCAAGGTACATGCAGGTCGAAGTAATTTATTTTATGATTGTTGGACAAAAGTAACTAAAAACGAAGTTATATTGAAGTGGATAAATTATTGATTTAGAATACCATTTGATACTCAAATTTGTCAGTATTCTATTCCTAAAAATAATTTGTCATCATGTGAAAAAAGAGACATGAAAATAGCTATAAATAAATTATTAGACTTAGGGGCTATAAAACCTTGTTCTCCTTCAAATGATCAATTTATTTCAAATATATTTTTAGCTCCGAAACCTAACGGAGAAAAAAGGTTTATACTAAATTTAAAATCTTTAAACAAGTTCGTAACAAAAGTACATTTTAAAATGGAATCTTATAAAACAGCCTCGAAATTAATTCCTCGTAATGGATACTTAGCCAGCATAGATATGAAAGAATCATATCTACTTATGCCGTTTTTTGTTAGTGACAGAAAGTACCTACGATTCGAATTCCAAGAAAATGATTCGTCTGAGCCGATCACTTACGAGTTCACAGCAATGCCGTATGGATTATCGGTAGCTCCGTGGGTATTTACAAAAATTATGCGTGAAGTAATGAGTCATTTGAGAAAACAAGGTTTTAAGTCTACTACCTATTAAGACGATCTTCTTATTGGAGATACATATGAAGAATGCATGATTAATGTAAGAGAAACTTTGAAGTTATTACATTGTCTAGGTTTTATTGTAAATTTAGATAAAAGTCACATTGTACCAAAAAAGTCAATCAAATTCTTAGGTTTTATGTTCAACACAGAACAGATGTCTATTACGTTACCTGGCGATAAGCGGCATAACATTGCACAGTTAATAAATAGGTACATTAATCTTAAAACTTGTTCATTACGAAATTTCGCTAAACTTATAGGTGTATTGATCGCAGCCTGTCCAGCCACAAAATATAGATTATTATATACAAAAATATTAGAGAGACAAAAGTTTTTAGCCTTAAATAAGGTGGAGGAAACTATGAGGTGAAAATGAATCTTAATAAGATATTACTAAAAGATTTATGGAAGTGGAAAAATAATATTAATATTATTTCTTGTCCAATCATTACTCAAAATTATAAGTCAGAAATTTACACCGACGCATCTAGGACAGGCTGGGGAGCAGTATGCAAAAATAATAAATATAGTGGTTCATGGACGAACAGTGAAAAAGAAAATCACATGAACTTTTTAGAATTACTCGCGGTTTTGTTAGGTCTCAAAAGTATAGCTAGTGAAGGAAAAGATTGTGCAATATTATTACGTATTGACAATACTACCGCCATTAGCTACATTAATAGGATGGGAGGTATTCAGTTCCCACATTTGAATATTTTAAGTAGAGAAATTTGGCAATGGTGTGAAAAACGCAATTTATGGATATTTGCTTCTTATGTTAACACCAAAGAAAATCGAGCAGATTTCGAGTCCAGAAATGGGCCCTCTCGGATAGCGCTTTCCAACTTATTGTAAATAGTTTCGGGCCCATTAAGATCGACTTGTTCTCAAGTCGAGCCAATGCCAAATGTTAATTATTTGTCACCTGGAAGCCTGAACCTGTTGCAGTCGCAGTTGATGCATTTACAATAAGCTGGGCTGACTTGGATTTTTATGCATTTCCTCCCTTTTCTCTTGTATTAAAATGTATACGAAAAATCATTGATGATAAAGCCGAAGGGGTACTTGTATTCCCCATCTGGCCTTCCCAGCCATGGAGTCAGCACCCACTGCACTCCAGCCTTACCCTGGGTGCCGCGAGGCTCTCCGGGCGTCGTTCAGCCGGCGCAGCTGCCCACCAGAGGCTCTCACGTTGATGCTCGCCTCGCTCGCAGACACTACTGTTCGCCAGTACAACGTCTCATTGAAGTTATGGTTTCAAGAAGTGTGGTTATGAATTAATAGTTTCGAAAAATCCATTCCATTATTTCTTTGATTCTTAAACGAGCAATTTAATAAGGGATGTTCTTACGGTTCATTAAATACACATCGATCTGCATTATCTCTTTTATAAGGAGAAGAGATAAGTGATAATAGTTGTGTTAAACGCCTCTTAATAGGAGCCTATAAAACTAAACATATTAAGCCTAAATATTCATTTACTTGGGATCCAAATTTAGTACTAAATCAACTGTCTTCTTGGTATCCAAATATTAATTTATCATTAGAAAATATTTCAAAAAAACTCGTTACATTATTAGCTTTATGTACCGGTCAAAGAGTACAGACATTGTCTTTAATTAAATTAGAAAATATTGTTTTTCAATCTGATAAAGTAAATATTATTATAACAGATATAATCAAGACTTCCGCTCCAAATCGTGAACAGCCCTTATTATCTCTCCCAAACTTTCAAAGCAATATCAACATATGCCCAGTATCAACTTTAAAAGAATATATTTTTATTACAAAAAATATCTGAGGTTCAAACTCCGGGAATCTCTTCGTAACATTCAAAGCTCCCCACAGAACTGCATCAAGTCAGACGCTAAGTCGATGGATTAAGCAAACGCTCGCCACGAGCGGCATTGACATGAGCGTTTTAGTGCGCACAGGACACGACACGCGTCGACCTCAGCCGCGCGCGCGGCCGGTATCAGTGTCGATGTCATTCGAAAAACGGCCGGGTGGACACAAAACTCACAGGTGTTCGCAAAGTTTTACCATCGGCCTTTAGATGATCAACAAAATAACTTTGCTTTTTCGATACTTAATCGAGACATGAACAATACTAAACCTAATATTAAAAATAGTTATTGAATATTACGTATTTTGATATTAAGTAAATTACTACATTAAAAATTATGTGTCTATAAATAGACTATCACTAAGTTTCATTAATTTAAGCTGATTATAATTTCTAGCGACTCAAAAAAAGTAAGATTATTTGAAGCTCATTATGTGATAATACTAATTATTAAGTACTATAATAATAAAATATGTAATTACATATTTATATCTTTACTTATTTCAATTCCAAGTATATACCTAAACAAAACTTTCTATCTCTGAAAATCTACCTGTTATATAATATCTGAAGAATGAAGCGACGAAATATAATAGATGATTAAACGAACTTCTAAGTGAAGTTCTATCGCTATTATATGAGTCGCTTCATTCGAAGATATGACGTACCCACCCACCCCAGAACCCATTTAAAAGTTTCGTTTAGGGTCTCTAAAGAATGAGGGCTTGGCGCGAACCGGGTGGATCATGCCACGCGGCGCCCCACCACAGTGTTTTTTTTATGATACTTTAAATTATGCGAAGTTACCTAGTACCTAAAAAGGACTACCTGTTATATAATATCTTCGAATGAAGCGACTCATATAATAGCGATAGAACTTCACTTAGAAGTTCGTTTAATCATCTATTATTTATAGTTGCAAAAAATGCCGTAAGATCATTATTTCTTAACATATGTCAGCAAATTTAAGTAATGACAGGATGAAACCACATCGTTAGTCATTCAAATAAGGTCTTTATTCTACTAAATAAATAATCAGCATAATGACAAACTGTCAGTTTGACAGTTATACTTAGTATTTTTTTATGGGAGGCATTGTCTTGGCATGCATAACAGTCTTTTTTCAACACACTTGCTCGTAAAGTGAGCGTTATTCTATTGAATTTAGAACTATAAACTGGGCTATAAGTCACGCGTGCATAATATATTATACCCTGGTGCATAATACGAGTATAATGAATCCTACAAAGTTGAATTGTACCTTTGTGCAAATAACATGCGAGAAAACAGAGCATATTTTATTGGTCCGGGTTATACACTAAATATTTTCAGAAACAACAAAGAGGTTTTATATCACTTCAAATCCATATACATTTTTAAATGTTTGCGCCTTATATTAGTAAAATAAATTTGTATATTAAACAAATTATTTTACAATTTACAATCATTTGTCATAAAATATTTAAATATTTGCATTTACCACTCCAAATTAAACATTTTCACTTAAAATAGGCTGTATATGCTATACAGACATTGACACATTTGACGGAAAAAAAAACCTACGCGCATGCGCGAGGTTCGGCGCCATTTTTCAATCACAATTCACAGCTTTGTTATCAAGTGTGTTTGTTATTTTATGACCACGTATGTCTGTCTTTTACTCGCAAGTGTGTTGAAAAACGTCGTATGTAACTCGTGAGCGTTGCTAATTAGCAACTTAGCTCACTTGTTACATAATATACTATTACTGCATAGTACAGCAAATGGCTTGTGTACAAAGTCACGAGTAAATTTTTTTTCCCTCAGTTTACAGTTCATTATTAAATGGAATCAAAGGTATTATAAACCGCTGAGTGTACCTCGGTACCTCAAATGGGCCATTTAAATGGGGATTCTTTTATGCGAAACGAATGACAAAGACTTGTTAGTATTCAATCAATCTCATTCAGTACTTTCACTACGAAGTTTTTAACTGGTATCATTATATTTCTATTTGACATTTCGAACTGTCAGTTTACTGTATTGAAATATTTGTCATGGTATAGTTGTGCTCGGCAAAAATCTTGCCATTTCACTCCCGCGCAGTTTGACGTGGCAAAGTGAGAATAGGGAAGAAAACATTTTAAAAAGCATTCAAATGAAAAAATCACTTAATTTATATCCATAAAATAAACTTATTTGAACTAACTAATACCTAAATAAACTTTGCTTTAATTGTACACTCTAATATTTTCTTCTAAGTAATATTAAATATTGTCACTATTATGTAATTGTTTCATTAAAATTGGGTTTTACTGTATGGATTTTCCGAACATCATGATTTTCCGATTTACAAAACAAAAAATACCATACATGTTTTTGATATTATTGCTTGAAATAGTTAACATAAATCCTTAATCCTTGGTAAGTACGGAAAAAAGCATGGATCAGGCCACTTCTAAGCTTAAAGCTAAAGGTTAAAAAAGTTTCATACCACGAGGAATGTAAAAAAGTTGCAACTAGGAAAATTAAAAGTGACTGGAATTCGAAAAGTTACAAACTAATCCGTCCGGGTTAAATGTAGCGAAGTTGCTTGCAATTGTAAAAAATAGTTTGCTCTCATAACGGAAGTCCATAATTCAGACTAGGTTTATGCAAAAACTTTATTAATCTACCAGTAGAACCTTGCTTCCCTTTTTTATTATGGCCATCGCAAAAATGTTTGTTTGTTTTTAGCCGCCAATGGGCTTTGTTATTTTTTTTTAATTTACTTCATAATAAAAGCCCTTTCGTTTTATGGTTTCTGATTAATTTAGCCGATTTAAAGCATTTAAAACATTGGGGTTTTACATCAGGGAGAAATTACAGATTATTTATACAAACTGCAGATAAAAGAAACTAAGGAAATAAAACCGGTCAAGATGTTGATTTGAATTAATTTTTGAAATGTTTTTGTTGACATTAGTAAATATGATTGTTTTTAATAATAAAAAAAATAACCCATAATATGGGTTATTATGGGTATAATAACCCATATTAACCCCCCTATATATTATTTTCACCTTCTTATTAATTTTTTTTTCTTGCCTTAGCATCTTCTCAAAATAAATATTATTCGTGTTTTTATCCGATAAAAACACATCAGTGGAGTACATTTTATCTCGATGATGCGTTATTAAGAATTCGGAGTGTTCAAAGTAATTAAAAAAAAAGTCGTGTTTTTTGAAGATTTGTAATAACGTGTAGCATATCATTAAAAAGAGGATAAACCGAGAAAGTTTTTAAAAGCATTTTTAAAATCTCATCGTTTCTTTTATTTTTTTAATGCAATGTAAATAAAAAAATTAAAAATAGATACTTTTGTCTATTTTCATTGTTAAAAGTATGAACATCTGTTTACTACTTGTTGAAAAATGTCAACTTAAATATCCTACTTAATTTCGCCTCTATTTTGTCTATCTCTTAAGCATACTCAATTTGTAATGTTATTTTTTATGACTGTTTGTGCCAAAATAAAATAAAAATATCTGATACAATTTGGCCTTGCCCTCGAGACTTAGTTGCCAGATAACATTTTTTTTTCTCGAATTGTTGCATACAATGCCCATTTAGTTACCCATTTAGGCTGTATCGAAAACACGAATAAAATTTATTTTGAGAAGATACTCATAAAAGAACTAACCTACCTCCTTCCTTAATTTGACCAACTGTATACGAAACACCCTGTATATTTATAATTTTTCATGTTTTTCAGCGTTAAGTTTTTTTACAATAAAAAACTTTATTACATTCTGGCGGGTAGCTTGACAAAATATAACGCCAATAGCACAGCCATAGACTTCATATTGCTATACTTAAATTACTATGTGACAGATGCACTTTTGCCTGCTTTTTCACGTCGTCTATTGCTGCTACTGGTAATAAACTTAAACGAAAATCTTTAGTTTAACAACGCAAATCAGTAGGCGGCTTTGTCCTACGTTTAGTATAAAAGGTTTGTTTTGTGAAGACATCGATTACGATTAAAAATGCTATACAATTACAACATTTAGGCATTAATACAGTATATTTTATGTACATAAAATATATTCTATATATTTTGATACTGAGTTTTTATATAAAAATTATACTGTCATAGAAGTTTTTATTTACTTATTTTGAGTTTGAACTATTAAAATTAATTTTAAATAAAAAATATAATCGCTTTAACATTAACATAAAACAAACTGTATGACAGTCATATTATTCCAAAATTATTACAATTCAGAACTGTTTATGATAACTAGAACACATATCATTATTATACGTAAAAATATAACATATTAAATATTAGAAAGTAACTTAAATAATGATATAAACTTCCAATTCCTACTTAAGAGGAAATGGCGGTGTTTATCATATAAAGGTCCACATTTGAGCTGAAGGTGTACAGAAAGCAGCGTCACATTAACACTTTTGCGCCAAAAAGGCCTTCAACTGTAAATAGTAGCTCCTTCAACTCGAATCTTGTGTTGTCCAGACATTATACGGTTTGGCTAAGCATGAGCCAGAAATTCTGTGAAAAATGGGTTGTCGAGAGACTTGGTTGCCGGTACATAAAGTAAATCAAACCTGATATACTTGCCTAAAAACATAAGGCTTCTAACACTGTAGTTATAACAGAATATTAAACGTTAGTTTAATGAACAAATTGTTTAACTTCATCACATCACAACTCTTTGTAATGAGCCCACTTCAGGGCTATGAGTCTCTCTCCCCTGGGTGACGAGGAGGTATAGGCCATAATCCACCACGCTGGCCCAGAGCTGGATGGTGGATGTCAGAATTTTCAGGGCCCCGAAAATGGCTTCTGACAAACCCTAACGACTACTGTATACAAGTATACAGCACCGACTGCTTAACGTGCCCTCCGAAGCACGGAAGTTGCCGTGAGAAATTAATGATCGGCGGTCACCCATCCAAGTACCGGCCGCGCCGAACGTTGCTCGACCTGTGATATCGTTTGATACACACAGTAACCACGGCGCCACGACGACTTGTTTAACTTATATTTGCTTAATTAACTCAACATAGCTTCAAGAATAACAACGTTTGCAAGCAGGAGTAGTTGCAAATTAGGTTTCCACTGAAATATTAATATAAGTAATTTAACTTAATTCGAAAATCATCCAACTGGCAACTACACTTAGAACATGTATTTTAATTGTATAAAAGAGATGTAATGAAATTAAACTAATGATTTTGTGACACTAGAGAATAATGCTAGAGAGTTAATAATGACACTCGTTTTTTACTTTAATACGTGTACAGTCAAGTCTAATGAAATGTATACATTTTCATTGGATTTTAACCTTATTACAAGTGAATAAGTTGCGAAGCGTATGTTATTAGATGTGACTATACAAAGTTACGAGTTTGATCGCCATTGAAAGTGTATTTGGTCTGAGTGATCTTATAAGTAGGTACTAAAGGAATATTAAAGGATATAAAAATGTTAAAGAAAATGACCACTCATAAACTCTCACTCAAACTCAACACTCATAAAACCTAGTGTAGGTTTTAAAATAGGTTCTTAAAATTATTTTGTTTTACTCTTTTGTTAACAAAGAGGTTCTCGTTTGAAAGTCAAAATTTTTTTCTCAGTGTAAATTATTGTTGCAGTTTGAACGTTCTCCTTTTCCATTTTCCTAACCCTTTCAGACCTGAGATTTTTTTTTCAAATAATATGTTTGTTTTCAGTTTGAGTGCATTATTGGGGCATTATAATACTAAGAAAAAATACGAAAAAAAATCTAGGTAATTCAGGTTTCCTGTAAAAGTACCCGCACGATTGTGCGCATGCGATCTATATTCACAATACGCACGCTCGTGCGCTTCATAATATTAATGACAGAAATAGTAATAAAACTCATTATTTTTCCTAAATTTTAATAGTATCAACATAAAAAACAATCAGTCTTAGTTTTTGTAGTCATTATTGCTTATTATAAATAACATTTAAATGTAAATGAGATCAACTTGTTTCATAATCATACGCTTCTAACTATTAAAATAATACTCTCATAAAATACCTTTAGGAACGACTATCTAATTATTTTTGGTGATAATCAGCAAAACAATTTTTACCTCTGGAAAGACATAAGTACACTTTGCATTTAGTACACAATATTTTTGATCGACTAGTACATGTTTCCAATTTACATACTCTTGGAGATGTGATGTCATCATCAAAAACAGGAAAATGATTATAACCGTCATGTCGCTTGGAAATTGAAGGTGTCGGTTGTTTAAATTTCTTAGAAGGGGGTGGTAATGACACCTCATCTCCAGGAGTATGTTCATCTACTACACCATCTTCAGTCTCTAAATTTCTCTTAGTAGGAGTTTGAGTTTATCCATCGGCAATCTCTAATCGGAAATGCAACAAGTCCATGATTTTATTTTGGGCTATATTGTTAGCTATACAATCATTTCGATATAGACGCCAAGCATTAACTACAGCTAAGTCAATAAAATGTATTATAACCTTTAAGGTCCATTTGAATCAAATCATTCAAAGTAATACAAATGTTAATAAAATAATTCTCTTAAGTATCTATTACGAGTATACGATTTAAATTTTAAACTGCACATAGGACTTGGTATTTAGATGTAACGTTCCTTAAGGAGGTTAGCTGCTGCGACCTAAGGGTGTTGAGAAGTACCTACAAATGTTTATGTATGTATAGCAGTATTTGATAATGATGACCTATCCCACATTTAACCTTAATCGTACCTTATGTGATGGCTTTTTAGACGAAGATGGGGGTGAAACGTGGGGTGAAAATCTGTTAGGTAATTTTAAATTCAAATATAAGTCTTTAGATTCAGTTTAATTTAAAAAGTGTTTATGAGACAAATTAATGAGTTTAAATACTTACATATTAAAAATATGTTACATAATTACCTACCATCTGAATTGTATTATTTACCGAGAGTCAAATATTAAAACCATGCAGTGCGGTAGGGACTTAAATTAAAACCACTTTTGTTAATTAAACATATTCCGCATATAATTTTGCAAATATTTGAAATGTTGGTACGTTGTATTCTGAGTATGAAATATTTTACATTTTAATAGATATTAATTTCATATAAATATGATTTGATGAAATATTTCTTACTGCATGCTTATTTGGTACTTTTCAATATTTGTTTATTTGTTTCGAAAACCAGTCTAGGTTCCCTTAGTCGAAAACAGAAACCTTCCCACCATAAATTTAAATTTAAGATCACGCAAGTAACCGAGACTGGTACTGAAGAAAATATAATGCAGTAAATTTAAATGAAATACTTTCTACAACTATGCTTTAAATTTTCTATTTTTAATAGTACCTATACCTTTTTTTATCGGGCGTCTAATAAACATTTTTCGTTCAATCATATGTTATTTATTATATTACGAGTCCTATTTTATATTAAAATTCCTATTTTTGCCGTTACTGTGGGAATTTTGGGAATTTCTTCCATAATATAACCAGGAACTCATTGAAAACCTTTATATCCGTGCACTCAAGGAATTTTAGCTCTCTACGCCCCGTAGCTATGGCTGTACTTTGTCTGTCAGTCACTCAGTCAGTAATGGAACAGTTTTATATATTAAGATTATTTGATTTTTCGGCAACGTTTATGGATTGTAGCATTTTAAATCTAAGATTTAGGATTGTGGTTCAATCCTAAATGTGGATAGTGAAATCCACTTTTAGTCAGAGCTCCAACTTTTTAAAAGTTCTTAAGCAAAAGCTTGTTAAATACGATTATAAAAAAAAAACATGTTCACGACTTTGACTGCTATGAAAGAGATGTTTCACCTCATCTTTGCGCGTTGCTCTATGTGTGCATGCGCATTTAGTCGTGAAGTCACCACGTATTTTGATCGTTTTTTGCATGGGGACAGTCGCCATAAGGTGCGCGTTCACTGGGCCGCACCGCACGCACGGCACGCAACGGACTGAACGGATTTGCCGATGGCATGTGTCCACTCTATCCGGATTTTTTATTTTTGTTAGAATGTTTGCTTGACGTCTTCAGCTATATTGAATTTATACACAGTAAAACTTATGACAGAAACTTGTAAGAACTTTCGAATTTACTGGATTTTGACACACGACAAATCATGAGTTTACAATGGAGTAATAAAAAATAAAAATAAAAAACATAAAACCAAATGGGAAGCAAACTCATTATTTCTTTTTCAGAAAAAGAGAAACGCCTTCAAAAAATCGACCCACTAAAAATGTTCAAATAATTTTTATAAACGCCATCCTATTCCGGTTTCTATTCCGTACTTATTACTAAAAATTTATCTGGGTAGCTATTAACATAGTTTTTGAAGTTAGGCATTTGTTTTGGGATAGTTATTAGTTTTGTTCTACATTTATAGTTTTTTAGTGATAAGTTTTGAGCTAGTTCTGGTATCAGTAACTACCTACTACTAGTAATGTAATGTTTTGGTACTGCAACACCATGACTTTGAACTACTTACTATTACACATTGTGCCTGTAGACCTAGGTAGAAATCTAGGGAGAAGGACGCTTTAAGAAAGAAAAGAAGAGGAATAAAACTCCTAACGAAAAAAAACGACGACTTGATGCAGCAAGAGTTGGTCTTGTCTAGGTATCGCCAGCATGCTGCTCGTGTTGCAGAAATTGGCAAACGCAGAGAGATTCGCTTAAAAAAACTCAGTGCGAACAGTCAGCTAAGAACTTATCCAAAACTTAACACAAATATCTAAAAATATGGAAATTAGCTTACCATGAAAAAACTAATAGCTACCCCAAAATTAAAAGTAAGTAAATGTAAAACAGAAAAATCTGCAGCAAAAACAATTCACCCAAACGTGAGATAATTGCGAAAAAACATACAGACATACGGATCAAACTTTTCTTTTTGAAGTCACTTAAAATACCAAAAGATTCTCTTAAATGGGACAAATATCCTTTCAAAAACCTCATCAACATCGGTTCAGCCAAACGCAAGATAATCGTTGACAAACATAATTAACGTACAGGTTAAACTGAGAACCTCCTTTAGTAAGTTGGCTAATCAAAAAAAACATAGCCGTCCATCCGTGATTGACGGAGTAATAAACTAAAGTCATACTTTTATAATAAATGTGAAAGTTAGGCATAGTGAATAATGTACACTTTGGAATAGCAAATTGGCTACTTTTAATCAGAAGTTGCGCAGGTGAAACCGCGTGAAACTGCTTGTATTTGGTAATTGTTCGGCAAATCAATCAACCATTCAGCTGAACACAAGTCGAATGTATACGAATATTCGGCTGAACATTCGGCTCATCTCTGATACAAAATAAACAGATAAATTGAGAACCTTATTTTTTTTAAGTTGGTTAATATACATATACATGTGAATGTATAAAGATGATATGGTCATTGAAATGCTGCCTGTTTATTATCTTAAAACCTTCTCCTAAACATGACAAATCTTTTTCTGAAAACCGCATCCAAATAGGTTCGGCCGAATGCGAGAAAATCGCGGACAAACATACATACATACATACTTACAGGTCAAACTGAGAACCTCCTTTTTTGAATTCGGTTAAAAATACCTCGCAATTAAGTAAAAAATTGCTTGGGGAAAGAGTAATATTCACGGTCCATACAGTCTCTGATCTGTCAAACTACTTTTGTGAGGTATGTGAATGTATAAAGATGATATGGTCATTGAAATGCTGCCTGTTTATATCTGAAACTATTTATTGGTGCACACTTCATTTAATTTCTTAGAAATGATATTGGGATTTTCATTTCAAGTGGATGATACGTACTAGTAGTCTATTGAGTAACTTGAGAGGGTAAAACATTAAAATCTTTGCTGAGTTTCTAATATAAGTATATGATTTAGAATCAACCAAACATGAGCTATTATTTGCACTATAAGTGTACATTTCATTAATTGTCAAATATCTGACAGGTCAGCTATGAACATCTATGAACAAATAAAATATTTGTACTTAGTCAGCTGTCATTTTAATCATGTTTCATTTCAAGTTCTTCTTACCTTACAACTCAAAAATTGATTTTCTGTCTTTAAAATTTGACAAGAGAGATACCTAGGTACTTAAAATTAGAGATTGTAAAGTTGATGAAAATAAATTTTAAGTAGGTACTTGGCGAGTTCGGATATTTTTATATTTTTTATGATTGAGTAATGAAGGTTATACCTAATAATATAGGATTACCTATTTTTTGTAAGATTTCAATCTTAAAACCTGTTAAGTATCTATTACATTTTTATTAATTTTGTTTATTAAAAATTTAAAACTTAATTTGCCACCACCACGGTCGAACTGAAATTAACATGTTATCTGCTCTAATCTGCAATTCCTTGAAACCGTGAAGAAAATCGAAACAAAATAAGCTAAAGTCACTTAAAATAACTAAATTGTATGTATAAATTGATATCAATAGGGCTCGTCGCCAAGATGTTGTTTTTTTATTTCAAATGTGTTTTGATTTGTTTTTTTTTGTCACTTTATAATTATTTGTACAAGATTGCACCTCTTGTCACGCACAAAAAGTCACTGTGTCTATACATACAAGGTTCAACAACACAAAACGCCGCGCACAAAGATGAGTTGTAGTTTGAATGACGAACAAAATTTTACAATGCTTACGTTTTGGATCCTTCTTGAACTATTCGTATACTTAGTATAGTACACGTATAGTCCTTGCTCATCTTTTCATTGTTGCTATCCGCCGCCGAGCCAGTAAGGTTGATAGATTTTTAATGATAGCAAGACTTAATGTGAAATTTTATATTGAATCTCAATCCAAAATCAATGCTTGACTTAAATAAACGTTGTCATGACATGAAAAATTCTTGGATTTAAAATTATGATTCGATATAGAAATCTTGTAGTAGTAAAGATAGAATGACGCAAACCTAGAGTTATTTTTACGGGCATGTTTTACGAAGGCAAAAAAAAAATTACAGCGCAATTCACGCGAAATATTTTCTCATTATTAATCTGTAACTAATTTAATTAATTGCTTGAGGTTTCATAATTATTATCTTGTAAGTCTGGACGATGAAGCAGTGCAGGAATTTAAAGATGTCCTGAATTGATAGTTTTCTTAATTTTAAATAGTAAATTTTAGAACTTGCGCTTCAATAAAATTATTTGAAATTCATTCAATTGCATTGAAACCTTAGGTTTACTTTTTGATTCCTCTTATTTTCAATTTTATCATTTATCAGAGCTTTACAAAAATGTAATTTCATAGTAATTGGCCGTTTTAAAATAATTGTAAGTAATAGGCTTAATTCTTCTTTCATAAATACTAAGGGAGAAGAAATAAGTATTTCTTAAGTCATATTTTTATTGAACCAAGTAAATTAAATTACATTTTAGCTTTGCTCGACTAATTTTGATTCTTAGTAATAAAACCTTTCTTTTATTTACTAAGAATAACTTATTAATATTATGTAATTATTAAGTTTATATCAAGCTTGTGTAGTTTTGTAATATAATTATGTAATGCAGCTTTTAATATCGACTGAACTTTTTATTAAAATATAAACTTTAACCTTTCCTGATAAGTACTGAATGCAAAAATGTTTTTATTTTATTTGGTAGTTGCTAAGATTGTCACTTTTAAATAAAATAATAAAATGCTCCAGCTGATTTGATAAGCTAACAAAAAAAAATATAAAGCGAAATACTAACCGAAATCGAAATATTAAATTTTATTTGAAGTTCGAATAACGTCATTTTAAGATACCTTGGGTATGGCGCTAATCAATAGTGGGAGAAGGTCTTCTAGTTCTGCAGTTCGATTTATACAGGCTGACTGGCGAGTCACTTTTTGAAATTCGAGGACGTGATACTTTAAGATCATATATGAAGAGAAAAATTATAATAAAAATAAGCTAACAAAAAAAAATATAAAGCGAAATACTAACCGAAATCGAAATATTATATTTTATTTGAAGTTCGAATAACGTCATTTTAAGATACCTTGGGTATGGCGCTAATCAATAGTGGGAGAAGGTCTTCTAGTTCTGCAGTTCGATTTATACAGGGTGACTGGCGAGTCACTTTTGAAATTCGAGGACGTGATACTTTAAGATCATATATGAAGAGAAAAATTATAATAAAAAATAAATATTAATCATTGGCGGGTTTCAATATTATGAAAACTGTTCGTTTTGCCTACGAACAATAGAAATCACTACCAAAATGCCTTTCTATATTCAAAATCTTGACATCTAAACCACTGCTTACGAACTGTTTGACTGTAATGGCACAGAATAAGTAATAGTTGGTACAGAAGAATTACTCCGCAAGAATATCTAAATAAATTCGAGTCTTGCTACGACGCGATACGGTGGAATTCAGCTCGCACACCATTACGTACCTGCAAATTTATATACCTAGAAGTTTTGTCTCTTTCTATCGCATGCCTCTTATCTTTTCTTACGCTGTTAGGGTTGCTGCCTAGTGAATAATAATTAATCTCCTTATTTGTAATTAAGTATCTACCGATGTAGGTATTACTGTTATTCTACCTTTGTAAAAAATATTGTTTAAACTTACCTACAGTACAAAATGAAAAAAAAGTGACGACGAATAATTAGTAATACTACATATGTTTTGTTTGCTAAATTGAACATAATCAAATCCAAACATAATCTAATTGAATATTTGTTTCTTTTTATGTCCATTTTTAAATACTATTTGCGACCTCGATCATAGAATTACTGTGAGTGCTATTAGGTAGGTAGGTATCTACAACGTCCCGATGGGCGCGCGCGTGATACACGACCCATTCGAGTAGCGCCGGCGGTGCGCTTCGCTGTAGGTAAATAACGGATGTACCGCGCGGAGTGAGCCAGGCCTGGTAATGGGTTGCTAGGTTACTTTTGACCATTTACAAAATAAGTCATTATATCTAGCCAACGACGACGTAACAAGTTATTAATTTAAACCAATGAGGTAAAGGTAGCTTGGCAGTCTGCTGCGGCCAATAAGAGTTATGTTTTCATTACGTATGACCAATTAAAGAATACGTCATTTTATCTAGCCAACGACGTAAAAATTTATTCATTTAACGAAATATCCTATCAAATATCTGTCAAAAATCAATAATCCAGTTTTCTCTTTCTAACTTATATATAACTGTTTTTGAAAAAAAGGACGAATATTATTGAATTACGTAATTTTTCTTTTAAATATTTACTTTGACGTCATAAAAATGTGTTTCAACCAATGGCAAAATTAGTCGAAGGATTGGCGTTTCGTTTTACGTAAGCAGTTAAACGCAATTATTAATAAAAAGCTCTAAAAACATACTATAATATATTTATCGAATACTAAAACATAGCAAACATAAATTGAATAAGTTTATATATTTCTTTAGTTCAAATATCATACAAATAATTTGCGAATGCGTGATATTCTATAAATCACATATCACCTATTTTCTTGGAAGAACGTCACGCAAGGAGGGCCCATGCCAAATTTGAGAACTTACAGCCCGTAGCTAATAGATATTGTGAAACGCTACTTTTTTCCTACCAGTTTTGTACCTGTACCGGTTACGCATAGCAGTCAGTTGAATATTGAAACCCGCCAAACTGAGTAAACTTAACCGAAAGTTAAAGCATTGATTGCGCAACGCAAGATTACAATAGCATTGGCAGTTTGGCAGCGACCCGCGTGCCAGATCACGTGCCACGATTGATTCAGGGGTAAGTAAAATAAGTAGTAACAAAACGTTTTATTAAACTTTTTATTTATTGGGAATTCTTGTGAATAATTATGTACCTCCTTTTTTAAATAATTATGGCCAGAATTGAGTTAAGAGTATATCTCCTTCAGAATCTAAAATTTTTCACCAGTCACCCAGTATAAAAAGTAAGTAAACTCCCGGGTACGTAAGCCTGAGCCATAAATCATCCTACATGATCGTTCTATATGTTGAATCAAACATAAAGAGTCTACATTTACCTTCTATTTTTAACTCTTAATTGCTTTTATAATTTTTTTTCTATATAGACAAACACATTATTTGGACACTTATTCAAGCAAATTGCATCTTATCTTAATTGAGAATGTTACACGGAAGTATGTCTATGGAGTCTTCTAAACTTTCCGATGATTCAACATCTAGTGGTTTTTCAGTGGTATTGAGGTACAAATAGACACTTGAGTCTGGATTATATCTTATATATAACTGAAGGAATATTCCTTTGAACTCCTACCTTACTCATGATATAGAAAAATATTAAATATAAAGCTCTTTTTGGTGTCCGTTCTATTTCTATAAAGAACGTGGGTGCCATCTAAAAATAAGCTATTGAAAAGTATTGAGACCGGGAAATTGATTTGATGCTTATGGGTAATATTGAAATAGATAGATACAATTTAAATCACACCGTAGGAGGTAGTGATTTGCTCTTATTGACAGGCTAGAAATAAATTGAATAAAATTGTTAATATTGACTAAAAAATGCGTATATTCGAAACAAACATGTAAGAAATATGGTCGTTACTTTAAAAATGGTCAATTTTGTAGATAGAGAGTTATGTAACTTGTGTTTTCTAGGTAAAAAAGGCATTGTTTTTTCAGTAACTGTGGTTGCTCCTTGAATGAAATCAATTGTACTCACTGTCATAAAATTCTTATTTTCATAAATCCAAAATCAGGTCAACTATATTACAAAAACAATACTCAAATACATAAATTTAGTGCCATAATGGTTGCAGTTATTTCTATCCGCTCATTGTTTTCAATGTAGTCCACTTTTTACTATAATTACCTACGTATCTAAGAATCTTGATAATTGATCCTTCTTATTGTTAGCATTTTTGTTAACTATTTTATTGTATCTTTAAGTAATTAGAATAAAAGTAACTACTGTATATAATTTATGTGAATCTGCGTATGGTCAGTTTAAGATAGCGCTACCTCCCTGGATAACCGAGTCAAAAAAGGCAAATAATTCGAGTTAACCCCGCTTAGTGGTAACACAGACCCCTTTAATGTCCGCCAGGCAAGTGACCGTATAAAATCTGCCGCTAAATATCACCGCTCGTGCAGTGACGTGTTCCAACAATATCAATATTTTGTACAAAAAAACTTTATAAAACATTCGAACTATAGGACTTATAAGTACATGCTGGACTGGGAGCTGGACTGGGAGCGAAAGAAAAACATAGAATGTGCCAGCTGCTTCTCTTCCCGGGCATACTGTAAAAGTCAGTTAAGGGACCGAGGTGTTATGGGAGGCTTTTTTGTGGCCGATAGGCTGACCCCCTGTCACTGCAATAGTCTCTCTCCACTATTATAATGCCTCCAAATTTGTCAAACGTGACATCAGATGGTTTTATTACCTCGGGTGTTCTGACTACCCCATACGGGATACAGGCGTGAAGTTATGTGTATGTGTGTGTAAGTACATCAATGATTACAAAGATTCATGCAATGACCATAACATATGGAGCCTTCAAAATCGACGAAAGCTCATTGACTTGACTTTTCTTCAGGGATTATGCAAAGGAGATATTGACTGTCCAGTTCTAATAAACAGAACCCTATGTTTTAATGCCCCCCAAACTCGAACAAGAAACACAAAATTATTTGCAGTATCCTGGGCATGTACAAACTATGCTAAACACTCCTTTATTAATCGTCTTCATGGTAAACATTTTTACAGTTTTCAATTTTCAGACCGTTGACTTATTCAATAATACAAAAAAATAGCTTCAAAACTGATATCCTAAAAATAATTAAAGAAGAAAACGAAGAAAAATGATTACGGTTGAGTTTTCTTACTAGATACGAATTATGGTATTTAATTACAGTAATAATAGTCGAAATAAAGCACAAAACACACACACACACACACACCTACTCCATCTTGCACACATCACACACTATCACCACTTCATCACTTATACTATCATCACTTATACATTTATCACAGTACCTATCTGCATAAATTATTATGTTTTTCATAACTGTGAACTTAGTCGTAATATTGCTAATTTTTATTTATATTATCTTTTTTGTGAACATAATGAGAATCCTTTGTTGGCTTTAAGATTTACCAATTTGATACATATAGTACCTGCCATCAGGCGAAGATTGAGGGCAAACGCAAGTTCGGAAACTAATAAAAAAAATAAGTACTTACTTTTGCTTGATTAATTTTGATATATTTTTTGTAAAAACTTCTACATTACTAATATTATTACATTACTAATTTACTAAAATTATAAATGTGAAAGTTTGGATGTATGGATGTTTGTTCCTCAATCACTGAATCTGATAAAATTAGTATACAAAGTGATAGTGTACAGTCTAGAATAGCACATAGGTTATTTATCATCCCGATATTTCCGCGAGATTCGAAATTGCGTGGGTAAACCCGCGCGAAACAGCTAGTAAATAAATAAACCTAAATTATAAGTCTAACTACCACAACACAAAGTTTTATTTGAGCTGGATTCTTACCGCGCCGTAATTTATTGTTCTGGTCAGATAATACGTATGTCTAGTTATAAATTTTACTTATTTCCGGTAGAAAAAAAAGTTTTGCACTACAAAGTTATAATAATTAATATTTTAAATAAGAAATTGGTTGTTCTGGTCATCTTTAAATAGGTTTAAATACCGCGGCTCAGCTCTAATTGAAAATTAATGTTTGGCAAGATATTTTCTGACATCTCTATTAAATAAAAAAGACGGAAATGGCCAACCATTTATTGTATACTAGCTGTTGCACACGATTTTGACCCGCGCTACTTCGAATACCCCGGGAATTTCGGGATAAAAAGAAGCATATGAGCTATTTCAGACTGTACACTATCACTAATTTCACTCAAATCCGTTGAGCCGTTCTCCCGTGATTGAGGAACAAACATCCATACATCTAAACTTTCTGAAGCCCCGCGTTCAACCTCAACCTCATATAATAGTTAGTGTTGATAAGGTCAGAGATTATATAAGATCTTCGAACTGTTTACGAAATTCTTGATTTAAATTGGACGTAAATATGAAGTAAAAGTAATATGCGCGGAAAAAACATGATATTGACAGTATAATTTTGGACTGAAGAATTCCCTCTTGCTTCCTTAAACCTGACATAAAATTTATAATTATTGGAGCGAATTACATCGTTTCCTCCGCTACATATTATATCTAGTATTTGATAAAATCTCAAAATAATAATACAAAGAATTTATTTGATTTTAAAGTGCTTACATTCTGAGGTATGTTACCTCGATATATTAAACACAGGACACGCTTTGAATATAAGCAATGATTCTATTTACATTTTACAGGATGCAAGCACAAAACTAATATGTATAGTCTCTTAAGTGTTTCTTTCTGTTTTGTGCTCCATTTTTTGCAATAGAGACTAATTGTGTTCTGATGCAATGTTAACTGCAATTAATGCTTTTAAAGCTTGTCACGGGTATAATCCCCATTCCGTAATTCATGATTTCAACTTAGACATAATTTGAACATTCATTGCTGCATAAACTATTAATTTATTCAAGCTGCAGCGAATGAATGAATGAGTGTTTCTCGCGATGACGTCACGTCGACAGGTAACCGACAGACTTACGTAGGTATATCGCTGCAGCCAGCGATCTCGCACGCTAGCGTAATTCCCAATTCGCACAAACTATATCGACTAGTATAATATGCCGCATGCCCGGTAACTTTGCTACGGTAAATACGGCAAAATATCTTTGGGGGTATTTAGAATAGTTAATATTCAATGCTATGTCTCGATGGATTGATTGATTTACTATGGCTATAATGGATGTGGTTTTGTGAAATTAATTTCAAAGTAGTTATATTTTCTTTTTTTGTCGTACTATATTTATTTATGAGCTTTTTAATTTTTTGTTGAATATTAACTTTCATAACTATTCTTAGCAGTTTAATAGAGTTTGCCTGAGTTAAAGTAATATTTTGGAAGCGAATACCAGCTTTAGCAGGAATTCGTATTGCAGTCTTTCTAGTCTTTTGAAATCGATATTTTCACCGAGTTTGCTGACTAAGACAGTGATAACTCGGCTTCCAGAACTACTCTAAGAAAGGTGTTAACAAGATCAAAATCAATTTAATGGTTCCAAAGATTACTCAGAATATACAAAAAAACAAACGTTCCTTATCCTAAGATAAAAGGATTAAGCCGTGGGATATCGGAATCGGTAGTTATACATACAACCCTCACGATACTTTGACAAAAGCTTTTAAACTAAACATAGCACCAACTGCGAAACACTATTATAGCTTTTATAAAGAGCTGTGCTGTTTATCTACACTATGTATAGTGAAAATGTTGGTTAGGTTGAAGCGCGCGCCGAGCATGTCCCGGAGCAACTTGCTTCAATTATACTACTTCCGCCTTGTTCGTTTTAATCACTAGCCCGATGCAGATTGCCAAAATTCACCATGTAACATGTAATTTAGAAGGTTTATATTGGATTTCTATTTTTAAAATAAACGATTATACTAAAGCAGTGTAATATGTAAATCTTTCTAGAATTGTAAATTAAATTTACAGATTTATTGGTTTGTAGATGCAACATCACGTTTTCCTAGTAAGGGCTTGTGTGTGACTTAGGCGTAACTTGTGAAAGTTTTAATTAGTTTTTAGTTTTAAACTTTTAAGGCGTGCATGTATCACACTTAAAGTAAAAAGTTTTTGACGGAAAGTACTAAAAACTAAACGGAACCAAATTGTAATTCATGGAAACATGAAAACCATCAAACATTACTTTTAGATATACTCATGTATATGGAAAATCTCGTAAAGTAGCGCCTAACTTTTGGTATCGATCGCGAATAGTATTCTTAATGCTCTTGGGGTAGACGCATAACTCAAAGTTACCTATTTCTTAAACTTGTTTCACTACCTTAACTATAAACAGTAATTAGAAAGACATCACATTATTTAGGGACCTATAAATTACATTAAACCTGCTTCATCTCCTTAGTGATTTCATTTTTTTTCCACCAATGAAAGATTTGGCAAGCTCTATTAGGAGGAAGATAAATAGAACAGAGCAGCGATGGCTGTACCCTGACAGCATGGAGACCGCGACAGCGGCCGTGAGACTCCTCAGTACCCTGAGTTTACCCATTCACAGAGTAAACATCCCTGTTTGCTAATCAAACCTTTTTAGGGGCCAGCGATCGTCATCCTAGCGACAGCTAATCGGTAGATAGAGGCTGTGCAGCGGCGGCACCCTGACGGGTTGCCCGCTTCGATGAGTTGAAAGCTAAAATAACAAAGCTGAGACTAAGAGGTTATCTAGAGTGATGAGACTCACTCTAAGATAGGAAAGGCTTTATTAATTGTTCATCAAACTTGAACAAAATAATTTGTCTTGCAAAATACAATGTATTTGATATATCAAAACTCCGCTTCAACAGTCAGGCCTCTAGGGAGCTGTCTAGCTCGATGTTACCCGTAAATATTCTACATCTACATTTGTTTGTCCCAATGGAAAATGTCATCATACAATATGACACGCAATATTGCCTAGCTGATGCACTTTGCATCGTATTGATTTTTGTATTATCACTTTTAAAAGTCATCAAATGTTCCTGCCACTTGGAGATTTACAGCGGTACCAGCTTTTGTGACTATGAATCAGTATTTATATATGTTGGGCTTTGTTGATTTATGTGAATTGAAACTGGGCTTTTGGAAGGTTTATTTAAAATAACACCTAACTTTTTTGGAATGTAGCAACGCAACAGAGATACTTTTATTTTTTTAATAAAGATATTTCTTGAAATTATTTTCCTATGTCCGTAGTGTTTTCATGTTTCACCTCTTTTTACACTAACCATCAGGAGAGATTGAGGTCAAATGCAGCATTTAATAAAAATAACAAAACCATTTTCGTAAGTGTCTGATGTTTACGTAGTAATATTTATAAAAATGCCTACTACAAATAAAAAAGTTTTCATTTTCATTTAATTTTTAGTAAATGCAATATCTCTTTCTTTCTAACAATATTTAAATTATTACGAATTAAATGTTATGACGTTCTATGACATTTATTTTTTCCCTTCTGTAATAGTACAGAATGAACAGTGAAATAGAAACAAGAGGACAGACCATGCATAATGCAGAGTAAGCAGTTAAGTTACCCATTCGTATTAATATATACAAGTTATGTTTAGTTTACAAACTCATAATGCTTGGTGCAATCACAAACAATTTTGATTTAAATTTGGTTTAATTGTATTTTCAGTTAATTATTTGAAGTGTTGCAGACACAAATGCAATAATTAATTGGTTCATATAGGTTCTTTTTAGTAAGTAGTTGCTCAATCAAAAACGTTTATTTGTTAAATACTTTTTTGAGTTTTAACTTGCGTCCATAAATCGACGCAACGTTGTCTTTTCGTAGGGTGTTGACCTACTAATGACAGTTCAAATCATATTTTTTTTTATGAAATATCCCTAGTTTTATAGTTTTTAATAAAAAAAAAAATATAACTGTTTTCATTTTTGGTATATTGAGCGATAAAACTATCAAAATTAAATTAAGTGTTAATTAAAACTTAGGTATACAATATTTTGTTTATTATTTCTAAGTCATGGTTTATAAAGATCTTGAATTAGCTCACTTTCACCAACTTTCAAGCCCGTATTTGTTTTTTTTTATTAGTTATTTATATAAATAAGGTTTAGTTTTGAAATTGCGAAACCGAAACTGATAAAAAAATCGTATTTTTTCTGAAAAATAAGCACTTTACTACTATTATTATTACTAACACGAGACGCCAATGCACGTAGGTGAACATAACTTTGTTTTACAGAAAAGCATTCCAGACTCATTCCATTCGCAGTATTTGAAAGAAGTCTGTGCATTCCACGAAGATTTCTTATCGGCTCGCGTTACGTGATTCAGTGGTCATATTGAATTTTTCAAGGAATTCAGAGAACTTATCGAAACCTACGAATAAAGCCTATTTGAATTTCGAATAGGTTCTGCATTTTTCCTGTGTGATGACTAATATGTTTTATAATATATGACATTGGTTTTAGAATTAATTCACTGTTCTCAATATATTTAGTACATGCTTTTTTAGTTTTCTGCATATCAAACTTTTTTACGGCTAATCAGACCATAAAATATCTACTTATTAAAATATTTATTGATTTTTATTTATTTACTTCATTTTATTCACTTCGGTGTTTCTTTTTAACAAGAGCAACTTGTATTTACAGGGTCTTACATTTCCTTGCTAATTTGACCGCGGCAAAGAGGCGTAGTTATTTTTTAATCACCTAAAACCTTATGTGCCGAGCTAAGATTTTAATGGATGCAGATATGAGCTTTTCTCATGTTTTGGCTCGTAGACATTTTTGAATGAAACGTGCCAATGAATGCTTCCAATCTTCTGAGTAAAAACTTTGACATAAGGTATAGAAATGAGCCTTGTTTCAAATGAGTGTGGTGTGCGCATTAAAATTTCTGGCAACGCATTGGAGCAAAGTACTGTGGGTGGCAACTTCAAGTACCTACCATCTAAAACTAATTAGTGCCTATCTACGGCACATAGTTACGACGACTATAAAATAAATTTAAATTCAATTTTTTCAACAAAAGTCTTGCAGTAATTATGGAAAAGTATAGTACCTATTTACTTATAATGCTATTAATTTTCTAACATTATAAGAAGGTAACTGAAAAAATATGCTAAAAAAATACCCGACCAGGACTCGAGCCTGGGACCTCTCGCTTGCCGGAGGAGTGTAGCATGGGCGATGGGTTGTAATTTTTCGGAAGCCAAAATGACTTTGTTTTTTTGGCCGTATGAGAAGAATGAATGTTGGCGTAATGTGGGAAAACGCGGCTTTTGGTCGTCTTTCGACCAAACTGCACTGGGTAAAAAAATGATAGAATAACACTCCACATTGACACTCTTATGATTTTTAAATAGAATTGTGCAGATGGGACCCGTAGTTGAAAAAAAAAGAGATAGTTTTGTACCAACGTTCCTCGCTTGCCTCACTTTTGTTGGCCTGTTCTCATTTTCATACACCCATTCACAAGATTACTGTTTATTTTTTGGGAATAAAACAACAATGAATAATCTGTAATAAAACAGCAATAAACAAGAAAAAACTGAAATAATATTTTTTTTATTAAGTATTTTACAGTGATATTATACTGTAGGCACATTAGTAATGCCATCTTAAATGATCACAACGAATCAAAGAGGTGAGAAGCAGATATTGGAATCATAAGTTTTTCTAATTTCTCCAATTATTTATGCTATAATCTTTATTTGTTTTGAAAATATTTTCTTATTAAATGTATGCTCTGGTTCTATCTAAAGTCGTTTGTTCGATATATCATAAAAATCCCTTAGTAAACCTACGTAGCTCTTTAAAACCCCTAATGAAAAGATGAAAAGCACCAAAATGATAAAGTGAAAATAATCTAGAACACGGATAAAGTCTATTATAGTATTATAAATGACCGGAGTTTACAAGGAACCAATACAAAATTTATGCTTTAATACTTGAATTGGCTGTTCTATCTTCCTCAAAATTTATACAATTATAGTTTCGAGCTTTGAATATATATAAAAATTTTATGTTTTCTTTTTTCGAGTTCCATAGTGCTGATCTTGCCGAATTAGATGTGTTCATAGCGCGGCGGTCGAAGTTTCTCGTATGCACAGCACAGTGCACTTTCTTGATTAGTTGCTCAGGGCATTTTCACCTAACTTTTAATATTTTAAATGTCACGAAGTAAAATAGAAGCGTATTTTTTTTCTACCTTGTGAATTTGAGTAAAAGTTAAGACTTTAATTTATGTTTTTAATTTTAAAGTGTATGATTGTTTAACGTCTTTTGAAAGACAAACTGCTTTAATTTTTTTTTTATGTAAATAATGAAAAATGATCTTTTGTAAATCTTATTTATTTAAATGGGTACAGAAAACACAAAGCATACAAAAAGATGTGCATTTGTTATATTGATGATTTATTTAAATTTCCTACCATTTTTATGAAGAATGTTTTTGATCTCTTGAAATGCCTAATCGAACCTGTTAAAAGCCATACAAAAGTCATTCACGGTGAGTCTCCTTCAGACCCACTACAGTGAGAGGGGTGCTTGTAGGGCTCTTCTACTTCCATTAAGCGCTTGGAAGCTACCGTTTTTTTCTTTCAATTATGGAAATTCTTTAAATTAGCAACAATTTCAGTGTTGCTTATCACTTTTGAAACAAAATATTATGATTCTTGAAATAATATCCCTGCTAAAACATTGCCCTACATTAAAAAAACAATTGTAAGTTGATTGATACAATTTGATAATTAAAATATGTTTTGATGCTGCACTAGTCTTTTGAGATATGCGTTGCGAAAAAATTTATAAGCTTTGTTTAGATTCGACAATTCGACGAACAATTCGAGAAAAATGCAGAAAGGAGTTTCCTCGGAACCAGGATTTTTTTGATAAAATTAAATAAACTAATAATAAGGAGATAATATTGGCTTTTGAGCAGTATAGATATTTTTGAGGAAAGATAAATTTTAGACAAACATGTTTTGAAATAAATTATAAAATTTCTTGTTGTGACAAACTGTAAGAATCTGTTTTTGCGTGATTACCTTTAGAAATACTGAATTTTTTAATGAAAAAGATATCCAATGCTGACGATCATGTGTTAGTTAATTATTAGTTTTTGAACCAAATTGTAAAATGTATTTTGCTAATTTTTATAAATATATACCCTAAAAAGCAAGTTACAATAAGATTGACTTTTTGTAACCAAACTTTTCTTTTTCAGGGGTACGGGTGGTGGTGGAATGTTTGGAGATGTTAATATATCAGCGATCTTGGATTCTTTGAGTGTAAGCTATGACAAACGCGTCAGACCGAACTATGGAGGTAAGTCTATTGCAACTTTTTTACCGATTCTACCTACATTAGTTTCATTTTCAAGTAACTATGTTTCGTAACACTTTCACATATGGGCAAATTCATAAATTTCACCAAAATTTATTCGGACATTAGATCGTTAAACTTTCAAAGTAATCGTTAGTTATAACATGAATACTTCAAGACACATAAACAAATTGAATACTGAGAATAAAATATAAGGCATCAAAAAAATTACTTGCATTTGAAATTATACTTATAAACTTAGTTATCAACAAAAGTTCATAACTTAAATTTTCAAACAGTAGCGCAATGAATAGCTGCAAGCCAGTGTTTTGAAAGAAAAAACACATTTTTGGAAAATTTGTCTTAGAGAAATTTTGGTTGTGACCGGAGTACTACAAATTTGTTTAGTTTTCCAGATATTTCTTTTATATTCCAGCTCATATTTGAAATTATCTCATTGTTTTTAATTGCCACTTAAAGCGGATGGTTGATAAAACAATAGAATAATGCCCGTCTGCACTAAACATTAACTTAGTTAAGTTATGCCTAAACTAAGTCACACATAAGCATCGACTTACTCTGCCTTGATCTGCATTACCTAACCAGTTTACGTTAGGCGACTGATAGAACGATCGTTCCCTAACAAAGTGAACGAAATGAACGAAAAAGTCTATTTCGATACCTCCAACGCAATTAGTCGTAACCTACCTTTTTATTTTTTTGTTTGTGAAAATCATGACATTTGATGATTGATAAGCTTTACTAATGGTACTAATACAGAGAAACTGATTAATAAAACTTTTTGTTGTCACTTTTAAATATCATTGAATAACAACGTTTGAAAAAAGCTCATTTTAAAAACGTATGTGTAGTTTTTAAATTAAGCTTTTGAATGAGGACGCAAAAGAGTGTAACTTTGTTATATGACCGTTTTACAACGCGCATAAAGCTTGCAACATACATGAAAAAGATTTATTATTATTTTCCATCCTAAAAATTACCGAAAATTTTACAAGTCGGTCGGGGATCAGTGCTAGAGAGACAGAAACCGACGAACAATTCGGACAGTTTCAAGCAAAACCTGCGTGTTGGAAGAGAACCACCATAGAATTCCAGCCTTTCAAGGTTTCTGAGCAACGTGGCTGGGGTCAAACCGTTTGCGGATATTACAACCGGGATGCTTTCGGTGGACATAACTTCCCACATTTTGGTCAACTCATGTGCAAGGTACAAGTACTTGCGTTGCTTTTCAGTCTTGGCCTTCACGAGTCATGTGGGATAGTTATGTCTATAATGTATTTATATTATAGTATTGTGTATTATAGTATTGTGTTTGTCTTAACAACCTGGTTCTGTAATGCAAAGACAAACCCTTTGGTTTCCTTAAAGTAGTCCCCGAAGCGCAGCCAATGCACAGAGGGTTAACGTTTCATGTGTGGCTCGTGTAGAGCCTTGTAAAATCTTCCGTGCAGCTCTTTTCTTTTCCTTACGGTCTCACGGTCAGAAATGTTTAGCCCGATGTCTGCCGATGTCTGCCATGTCTCGAGGCCCAGATTGAGAGAGGGTAGTCTTTTGTTATATGCTACGACCTCTATATTCACACCCACGTCCGCTTTCGCCATAAAGTAGTCTCGGAGGCTACATATCTCTTGGTTATGCAAGGTTTTGGCGCTAAGGAGGCCTCTTCCTCCTGACTTCCGGAAGATATATAGCCATCGTCACACCAATGTTTTGTGACATACCCAGATACCGGTATGCTCCGTGGAACCGTTGGAGCTAACAGCTTGAGGTTATCCTTGTAGAAAAAATGAATAACCGCATGCTCCCTCTACAAAACTAAAAGTCCGTCTCTGATCCCTCCAGCAATGTGCTAAGAGGATTCAGAGTCAGACAAAACCAAGGTGGGTTCAGAAAATCACCCTGGATTATTTTCCTATTAATCTGTATTTGGCCGCTTGCCTTGAAGCCTGAGCATTGTACTCCACTGTCTCATACATTGTTCGAGAAATATTCGAACTGTACCATCGATTTTGTAAAATCTTGCTGCTCAGAACGGAGGGAAGTGTCTTGTAGGTGGTAAATAGACACGTTATGGGCCGGTATTTCGATGAATCCGCGGTAACTTAAAAACTAGATGAGTGACCCCAATAGTGAGGAACCTTGGGAGAGCTTCGGTGTCCAAGGCTTCCTGGAATGGACTAGCCAAAGTTGCATGGCGCAGAGAAAATTCCTCAAGCCAATAGTTCTGCAATCCGTCAGGGCCGAGGCCTTTCCAGTTCGGGCTCCAGCGGATTGCAGCACATACGTCCTCCTCTGATATGAGGACTTGACTCAATCCAGGGACCTTTGTGCTCAACTGGGCACCCCCACAGGCCATACTAGAAGTTAACAGCGTCAGATTTATCCGGTATGCTGCCAGTTTGAGCAGGGTTTGGCACGCTTCGTCCATGCAGCGATCTTTTGCTTCAGCGCATCGATGCGCTCATTCAGTTTTCGGGTGAATCTGGTCTGGTCAAGTAAATGTCCAAATCAAAAAACTCCCTCCTGACAAAACGCACAACCCTTGTTCTGGTGTTACCCGAGCTGAAGCAAGTTAGTCTGCCGATAAGGGTCCTGTAGGGGGTCCAGTAGTTGGCCTCATGGTAGCCATGACACCAGTAAACTGACATACCGCCATAGCCGCTCCCAAAAAGGATTGAGTTCGTCTCGACAAGGTTAGAGTTATCTCCAAATGTTGATGCCCCACATCCGATGAACATACGATTAACAGCCTCAACGACTTGCCTATTACGAGCACTGCATGATAGTCTGGGAAGATTCGGCCTTCCTTCAAGGGGACGGTCTCCCTCGATTGCTTCCTCTAATAGCCTTCTCGTATGCTCCAATTCTGGGAAGCAATCTCCGTGGCGCCTTCCCCAACCACCGGGTTATTCCGGTCTGCCTAATCTCCTGCACGCTGCTCTAGTGCAGGGTCTTGCACTAGAGAGCGGACACTCGCAGTGGCTGGGAGTGGCACCACAGAGAAGGCTTCGAGTCTCCTTTGTTCGAGCTCAGTGGGAGCGAAAATGTTGGAACGCATAATCCACCGAGCTCTATCCGCTAGATTTAGGTCGGCGACGGTTAAATTAGGCTCAAGCAGCATGAAAGCACGGTGCATGCGTGTTTGATACCCCGTCCTGCCCATTTCTGTCTTTCTAGCTTCGTAATATTCACGCATGAGGTTGGCGTTATGAGTCTGCGTCCATTTCATGCGCAGTCCTTCAGAGGTGGGCACCGTTTGCGGGGCTTGTGATGCCCCTGCCAGTACCAAGCTCCGTGAAGGAAGGACTAGGCTGGACGTCACCACAACCTCTGTGCGCTGGCGGATTGCATAATGCCGCGCACATTGCCAGCACCATACGCGCTCCTGCAGCTCACGGATAGCGGCCCTATTTATATACTAAATTTTATAAATATATACAGGGTTATTTTTTAGTCACCAGCCATTAAATGATATTTTATTTGATACGATACAAACGTACCTTGCATATTTTTTAGTATTTATTTTAATTATATTAAGTCTTAATTTAGTGTTACCATACTTTGTTTAATATGTTGCGAATTTAGTAATTTCCTTGTAAAAAATATATATAACTTTCTGTTTCAAAACTTGTTTCTTTAAACTATTGTATATTAATATATTTTTTTCCAACTAGTGCATTAGCATAACTTTTCGAACGCCTTCATACCGATGCTTAAGTTCTTGCTTATAGTTATGACATGGGATCAATGTCAAAAAGTCAGGCATTGACTTAAGTTAAGTGCAACGCAATTGTCGTTGCTAAGCACGTCTTAACTTACAAGACTTAAGTATTAACTTACAAGCTATCAAAGCTTAGTGCAGACGGGCCTTAAATTAGCTTAAATTAGTTTGCAACTTTATTTCGAATTAAGAGCGACTATCACCAGCATATAACTTTTATCTGCTTTCTAATACAATTAGGTCTGTGCTTATGCACATCTTAATGAACTAGTTCTTGTTTTTAAAAAAATAATTAAAAGAATTAAAATTGAATTGAAAGCAAGATTCATTGCTTATGAAAAATGCTAGAGAACTAATAATAATTGACTGCGATTTGACATTCATACTATTTAGCATACAGAAGAGGATCTTTGACATTTGGCTCCGGATAGTTATAGGTAAATATAATTGATAATACGATTTCAGGACCACCTGTGGATGTGGGAGTCACCATGTACGTGCTCTCGATCAGCTCCTTATCTGAAGTCAAAATGGTATATTAAAATAAAATAACTATTTTGTAGCAGCTTAGGTAGTAATCTTGGTTGAGCAAGTTACTGATTTTGATAAATGAAGCATTTACTTTAAAAAAATGCTAAATAAAGAAAAAATCAGTTACTGTTCCACTGATGTAGCCGGGGAGTCACGTCACCTCTGGTTTGGTTTTCACAGCGCGAGACGTACGCGTCACTCACCATTGGGCTTGATTGCAGGTCCGCCAGTGGAGGTGGGCGTCACCATGTATGTGCTCTCAATCAGCTCCGTCTCCGAAGTGCTCATGGTACTCGCCCTTGTCAATTCACGCTTGTCTCGGTCACGCCGGCTGCGCCCGCGCCGATGCGACCGAGCAGCCCCAGACACGAGGCTGCGAGCATGCCGGCGACAGACACGACCGGAATGCCAAACTTTTGATTATATCTTACAAGTTTCATAATATACAATAATATGCTTTAAACATTGAAAGTATGTTTAGAAAAAGAGTGCAGCATTCCGTTCGTATCACGTATCGAAAATGTAATTTGCTATTAAGCAAACCACTGTCGTAAATATTGCTCCATTGTTGTATTTTACTTTGACTTTTGAAGCTTTATAATCTTTAACAGGTATTTGTTATGACTGTGAGTTTCGTGTTTCTAATGATGGCGGCTAACACTTCAATCTTGCCGATCGCCTGATATTTTGCTATAAGTAGTCTTGCTATGAGTGTATTTCATGTTTGTTTGTCAAATGAATTCTAATTTGGAAGTGAATTCTAATTTGGCTTTTTTGGTATAATTTCTTTATCTCACATTGTTTTTAACAGATTATCAAAAAAATGTTAAAAACGTTTCCTATATCACCATATTTTAATGCCTCCCAAGACGGTTCCAATTTTTATGTTTATCACAGACCAGGGTAGATGACCCCTTGTGGAAACCAAAGGGGACCAATAACGTCACTTCTGAACGTGACCACATTCAGACGAATTTTACTTAGTATCTATATATGCTATAATATAATATATTCATGAAAGACAATCGAGGAATTAACTCCGCTATATATAAGTACCACCCAGAGTTCTATAGCCCGCAATATTTTTTGCCCAACACGTGTCTGATATGTTGTGAAACAACATTTAGTCACGTAGTTAGCTTTCGCCCTTATTAAGCCATTGTCTAAGGCAGAACCAACCAACCAATTTTTTGTTATGTCCAGATTCATAATTTCGAATAGTTTTTAATATTATGCGGGTTTTAATAATAAAATCAACTGTTGAAGTTCTGGTCGAGTAAGTAGTCATTATTATAAAGTATTGAAATCAAACTTCCTTTGAAAAGAAAATTATGAATATTTCTGTTTTAATGTCATTTACTTTAATTTTAAAGCTTTTTATATTATTCAGTGGCTGTGTGTTCCCTGTAGGTTTCTAGATAATGGCGAGCGACATTTCAACCTCACGAATCGCTAATTATTTCTCACTTTTTGTTGTGTTGCTATGAGTGTGTTTCATGTTTGTTCAACTGTTCATTCAAGGATTCCATTTGGTCGTGGATTCTAATTTGAACTTTGTTTAACTGGATTATGTTTTTTTTTATCAATTTCCTACATCGTACAAAACCTAATAATGTTAAAAAAAGCTTTTACAAACATTTTTAACTATTTATCCGAGACCAGGGTGAATGACCCCTTGTGGAAACCAAATCAAGGGGACTAAAAGTCACTTCTGGACGTGACCACAACCGGATTAGTCATAATATATTTCTTAGATTTAAGTTAATTTAATAATTATCTAGTTGACTAAGTGAATCGATTAGGTACAAACGGGGTATAAAAATTCAACTCAAAATTAGTTGTATTTTTTATTTCATCTATATTTGTAAAGCCTACATTCGGACATGATCCATCATAGGTGAAATGCATCTCTGAAACGCTAATTGAATTGATCGCATCGATTCCAAACTAATTCAAGCCAAGTTTCACATGAAATAGTTACGTGGTGATGCTACTGAAATTTGCACCTATTTCCTAATCAAAGCTTCGGTTGTAATTGTATTTGGCAGATTTATCGATGTATCCGTTTGCGTAGCTTACCCAACACCATATTGGATTTATACTAAATTTGCTGCGTATTAACTTGTCAGAATTATTATATTTCCTTCACTTGTTTTACATACATACATAACTTCACGCCTGTATCCCGTATGGGGTAGGCAGAACACCAGAGGTAATAAAACCATCTGATATCACGTTTGACAAATTTGGAGGCATTATAATAGTGCAGAGAGACTATTGCAGTGACAGGGGGATTGTCAGCCTATCGCCCACAAAAAAGCCTCCCGTAACACGTCGGTCCCTTAACTGACTTTTACAGTATGCCCGGGAAGAGAAGCAGCTGTCACATTCTATGTTTTTCTTTCGCTCCCAGTCCAGCATAGAAGCAACTTCGTAACTTGTTTTATTCATTGAGTTTTTATTTAATTTAAACTAGCAAAATTTTTTCCGGGTTTCTATGATTTCCTAAGAGTATCATTGCACGCATAAATTAATAATATTCTTTCTATATTTAAAACATCAAATCTTGCTAAAAATTTTAAGAAAACAAGTGAATTAATAATGATATTTTTGATATTTTGCTCTCTATATCAAAGTTGTACATTTTAATGTCAATTTACGTGACAGATTCAACTAACTTTCATCAAAACTTTGATACAGTTTTCAATTGATATTTTTTATAGTATTAAACATTTTTGAAAGGTTTCTTTCACCATAATCCGTTAACTAGTTAGATAAACTAGTCTTTTGATTCATTATCTTCAATAAATATTAACATTACCAATAGTCGGTGGTGCATGTCGAAGAATAAAAATCTCCTAACTTCTTATTCAGTTCGTCTTTGTTCATATGTTGCTCTTTACCGAAATCGTTTTCGTATGCGGTTTATGCAAATATATGCGAACACGTTCTTGTCTCTTTACTAAATGCATTTAATAAAAGTTTTGAAAAGTTTTTCACCGTTATAAAACCGTTTTTACTTTAAAACCATATCAGAAAACCAATTAGATTTGAATTCGATGTACGTATGTTGTTATTTTTCAAAGTGTAAGTATAATATATAATTCTAAATATCTATGATTTTTCAGGATTTTACACTGGATTTCTACTTTAGGCAGTTCTGGACTGACCCTCGACTTGCCTATAAAAAACGGACAGGCGTAGAAACATTATCAGTCGGTTCTGAGTTTATAAGGAATATTTGGGTACCGGATACTTTCTTCGTAAATGAGAAGCAGTCTTATTTCCATATTGCTACCACGAGCAACGAATTTATACGTATTCATCACACTGGATCTATTACTCGTAGTATAAGGCAAGGATATTTTGATTAAATCACAAATAAATTCAAATGTATTACATTTTGCAACGTGATTGATACAAATATCATTTTGCAGACTTACCATTACCGCTTCTTGCCCTATGGACTTGCAATACTTTCCTATGGATCGTCAGCTATGCAACATCGAAATAGAAAGCTGTGAGTACATTTTATTTTATTTGCATCATTAATGTGAGCTTTAAATTGGCCTATCAAAATTGAGTAACTAGTTTTAAAGCTGTTTCCAACTGTAAAATTTTGAACACAATCATTTATTTTTCGCTTACAAGGCAAAATAATTTCAACTTTTTGATATTGTTGACAAGTTAAGAACGCATAACTGGTCCTGTGTGCATACCATAAGGCTTTTAACCAAGTAGTTATAATTTCGATTTATAATGCTTTTAAGTTGTTATTGTATCTACAGAGGTATGAATATATGTATATTTATACATATAACTACGATTTTTGTCATTGGTAGTCAATAGCAATCCACACTGTTCATATAAAAACCCAGTGAGATGGGTGCTTATTTTATCATTCCATAACTCTGCATGATACAGTCGGCTACACCATGCGGGACATCCGATACAAGTGGAACGAAGGGCCCAATTCTGTGGGAGTGTCCAGCGAGGTGTCCCTCCCGCAGTTCAAGGTGCTGGGCCATCGCCAACGAGCCATGGAGATATCTCTTACAACAGGTATCAAAACCTGCAATTTAATATAGATACTGTTTTAAACTTGGCTGCACAACGCATTTATATGCATGTTACTTTGAAAAATATAACCTATATGTTTCAATTTGAATTTTTTTCAATACGAAATTTAAAATAAAATGATCAGTCAAATCTTTGGCTAATGTAATTAGCTTTTTCAAAATAGAGCGTCTAATACTTTTTTTATATTTCAGGAAACTACTCACGACTGGCATGTGAAATTCAATTCGTTCGTTCAATGGGTTACTATCTTATTCAGATTTACATTCCTTCAGGATTGATTGTGATTATATCGTGGGTTTCGTTCTGGTTGAATAGAAATGCGACCCCTGCTCGTGTTTCTTTGGGTGTCACTACTGTGCTTACTATGACAACTCTAATGTCTTCGACAAATGCAGCTCTTCCCAAAATTTCATATGTTAAGTCAATCGATGTCTACCTTGGTACCTGCTTCGTAATGGTCTTCGCGAGTCTCTTAGGTAAAATATTGCTTGTAAAAATTTCAAAAAAAAAATATATTTTGTTTTTAGAATTGAATTCTAAACAGCAAAAAAAATCGAATTCTCTTTTTTTATTTATTCAGTCAGTAAAAATACCTCAAACTCAAATACAACTGTTTTATTATAGAATATGCTACTGTTGGTTATATGGCTAAACGGATCCAAATGAGAAAACAACGATTTACTGCTGTACAAAAAATGGCTGCTGAGAAAAAAATGACGATCGATGTCCCGCCCGCTGGCACTTCGGAACCCTTACCACCACCAAGGACAAGCACTTTAGGAAGACCGATTCCACCTAGTCGCTCTTCGGTAATTAATTTAGCGCAATTAAAGAAGTAACAATTTACGTTTATATATTGTAATATACAAACTATTTCTTAATAGGTCCGCTACAAGGTACACGATCCGAAAGCTTATTCTAAGGGAGGTACTTTGGAAAACACTATCAATGGCTCGCGCGGAATCCCCCCTCACCCCCCACTTGCTGCTCACCCCCCGGTACCACCTCCACATCAAACTGACGAAGAAGCAGGTGCTAACCTTCATCTGTTGCAGGCTTCTAAGGTAAGAGCTTGCGACATCAACATGCACATTATATATTTATAGCATTTTATATTTCATGCAAAATGCGAAGACTGCCGTATTAAAATCCGCTGCGAAAGCGAATTTATAATTACTCGAGAGCTCGTGATCTGATTATTAATTGTATGGACGTATTGAAATTAAGAATGTCAATCAATAATTTTAATTACAGGGCATCAACAAACTATTGGGAACCACACCTTCGGACATCGATAAATATTCGCGGATCGTCTTTCCAGTCTGTTTTGTCTGCTTCAATTTAATGTACTGGATCATTTACTTGCATGTTTCCGATGTAGTAGCTGATGATCTTGTACTACTCGGTGAAGAAAACTAAGCTCGCTGAATAAATAAATGGTTTTGTTAGAATCTGCTCATGGTCATCCCTCCATCCTAATGACTGTATAATGAAAAATATATGAATTTATAAATAAAAAAAACAAAATTCTTATTAGCATGTAAAATGGACGAATGATAAAGTAGTAATAATATCTTAATTATGCCATGTATACACATTGAAATCAAATCTTACTGAATGATTAATATTTCGTAAAATATTTTATTGTTTAGAAAGAAAGAATGACAGCACCTAATCTTTGTTGTTCGTCGCCATCAGAAGTAATTATATAAGAAAATAATATATAAGTAAGTTTTAATAATAAATGTGATCCTTATCAGGGAGATTAAATAAATGTATACCAAAAAAAACTGAACCGTAGAATACTTTGTCCCTTTAAAGATTTTGTTCCGGTGATAAGAAGTCAAAAATCGCCAGACATAGCTACTTCTGTGAATAACAGCACACTTGAATATAAAATAAACGTGTTGTAATTGATTTTATAATTGACGCAAGTTCATAAATTCAATAAAATAAAAATAAAAGAATTCTAATTAAAACAATGTCCTAATACTTTTGACATAAACATAAAATAAATATATAAGGATGCAGGTTTCACATTTTAAGGTGATTTTTCCTTTATTTTCTTTTGACTTAACTAAACATTCTATTGTTACTATTAGACTTATAATTTAATATTTGACACACGCAGTCGTGCTAAATTGACGACGGTAGGTTAACATGATGTATTTGACTGTACAATGCTTAATACGCAAAGTGTTTAAGTACGGCGATACGATATTTTTTTTATTAAATTAAGAACAGTAGCAGAATTCTAAATTTAGAAATAATAATAAATTAATCATAGCTTACTACAACTTTAAGTAATGTCGCGTAAAGTTAAAAATAGTTTTGTCCTAATCAATTTTAATGCACATGTTTTATTTATATAAATCAATAAAACTATGACAAGGTTCTCTAGCTTGATTTTATCCGTATCTACCTTTAAATATATATGACAAAGTTTTTAAACACAATCGTGAATTATAATGATTTCTTTGCTAATGGGGTAGAGTTAGAGTAAAAGACTAATTCTTTACAATACTTTGCATTAATTCGCATCAGGGCTTGAGTTGGATATCATCTCAATTGAAAAATTATATGATAGCGAATATTAATTAAACATAATTCATTGAATAATTATGGTTAGCAATCAGTTTACTTTGCTTGAAAAATCACACAGCTTCGATTTTAATTATCCAGACTGAAACAAATACTACGTTGGCCGAGAGTAGATACGTGTTTTGCATACCACTAGGATTCAAAAGATGAGGATTGAACACTTAACCTTGAAAGCTTTTGAACTTTTGTTTCCAAAATAACTAATATCTTTACAGAAGTAAACCTAGAATCTTCTGTATTATTTTTGTCTTAATTCTATTTCAACACAAACGGCCGATGGAAGCAATGAACTAAAGTATTTTTGATACTGGTTATGTTAATCAAATTATCTGTTGGTTTCAAAGTTTGTAAAAACTTTCTTTCACCTGTCCCGTTGCCTGTAATCATATATTGCAAGTTAAATTTGATCCACTTCCTGATTCCCGGTCAATATCTTATGTTCTTTTTTTATCGCTATTTAGGATATAATATGTTTATACAGGGTGACTGGTGACAAATTTTAGATACTGAAAGAGAGCGCTCTGTACTTGATTCTGGTCATAATTATGTAATTAAAGTAGGTACTTAATTTTTCACTAGAACTCCCGATAAATGAATAAATTTTTGTTACTATTTGATTTATTTACGCCTCAGTAAATTGCGGCACGTGAGTTGACCAGCGGATCAATGCCAACGCTAGTGTAACCATGCGTTGCGTAATCAATTCTTTAACTTTCGGTTTAGTTTACTCAGTAAATAATTAATAATTATTTTTTATTATACATTATATTTTTATCTTCAAGTATGATGTCGAACTATCACGTCCTCGAATATCAAAAATGACCCACCAGTCACCCTGTATATTTGTTACCTCGCATTTGTATCATTGCATTTTGCATTCATAAATTATTCTTTTTTGAGCCAAGTCTTAAGCAAGTTCTAACACATCCTTGGCATTATTATTTTTGAAAATGGAAATTTGTAGGTTTTTCTTGGTAGCAGTAGGTATACAAACCCTGTACAAGCGTATCATAAGTCATAACAGAAGGCTCCACCAACGACCATAGCTTCGAGATTGAAGTTCTTTAACGCCCGTGTAGTCAATATTTATATTAACTTTCCCGCTTAGTAATATTGCTCATGTTACTATGATTTCTTGGAATGATTATAAGATAGATCTACCTACTACTCCCCTTTACTGTCGTACTATCTTTTTTATCTTATGTAAACTTCATTTTAGTCCAAGTGCACGGTTAGTCATGGATAGTCATGGACGGTTAGTCAACAACTAGTTTACCTCTTACCAAAAAAATATTACAATTTTACTATTTTATAAAAGCTCTTATTTACGCATATGCCAAATTTTAAATCTGATCAATTTATAAAATTATGGAATAGTAAACTATCAAATATATTCGTATTCATGTAATTTTTATTTACAGCTATAACACTGATTACTTACAGATGATATTCAACTAAGCCACTGCAGGTTTTATTAAAAATTACTTACCTATAAAACAAGGAATATTTTAGAGTCACTTCGGAATTATAATAATGTCGCGGAACTATATCATTCTAATTATTAATAGTTTTGCATATTATCATGTTCTAGTTTTGCATGTATATAATGCGTTGGCTATATTTTACGATTGCTCTAATAATAAGCCCTTATATATTTGACTTTTGAGCACGGATACTCTACTTTTGTATAAAGATAGAATTTACACCTTGACGTAGTCCAATAGTTTATATAAAATGTAATAAAGATTAATTTGATATTACATAATATAATACATTTATTTATATCGGAATGTTTTTAGTATCGAATCATTAGTGATCAAATATATCATTAACAAATAATTTACTAGTAAATTCTAAGTTGTTTGACAAAAATCACGAAGTAAAACCTGAGTAATTTTAATGACTATATAATAAACAGTTACCATTATTATAGGAAATCAAAAACAAAAATGATTAAAACTATATTAAGCAGTAATTATACCAGCAGGTACTCCTAATATCAAATATGCAAATGCCGGTATAGGTCTGAATTTTGGTCATGTATCTAGTCATGAGATATAAATATAAATATAATCTGCGCGTGGAAGGTAATCTTGGTTAAATATTAGTGTTGGCGTTCACAAAGAAACTTCCTGTTATATGGCCGGAGATAATTCGTAACAGTACAAGATTGAAATAATACACGACGTAATCGCAAAATAAACTCTTCTTATTTGAAAAATTCTTATGTTTTAAAGTTATTCTTTTCTTATAAGAATTTACCGAGTCTTTGTTTTTAAAGCTTGTTAGACGTTCCTACATTGTTCCAATATTTTTTATCTGATCTCATTTTTTTTACTTTTTATAGTTGTAGTTTTTGGCTCAATCTGTAAATTTTGTGTAGTAAAACATATAAAATATGTATATTGAATAATCTCATTAATAAAAAAATATATTCTAAATTGGATTTAGTGCAATTTAGGTCTGAGAAAACTAAAATACAAGTTTATATACCAAATGCTAGAATATAAATTTTGTAAGATATGATGTAGTTTTTAATAGTAATTAAAAGACATTAGTAGCAGCTTTATTTAAGAACTACGCAAACATTTTATTTGTAATATCTATTGCAAAGTTTGGTTCAAGCAACTTAAAAAAAAATCCATAAATATTTTTTCCGCGCACTATATTTTTTTAATATTTTGTGCACGTTGAATTTAACTTAAATAAACTAAACTAAATATATACAAAAAGCAAATATAAAGTATCTTAGATTATGTAATTTCAATATTTTAAAAATCTACTTTATACACTACTGATAACACTAAGTTGTAGAACCGGCTGTGTTATTTTAATATAATTCTCCAGTTTTTAATAATACTCACACTAATGATAAACAATTATACCTATGTAATAATAAATTAAACTTCCTAATTTTAAACATCACATTCGCTTTACATTTGCTTAATTTTAAAATTTGTAGCAAGAAAACGATTTGTACATATAGGTACTTGTAAAGATCAAAAAAATAACGAATGAAATACTCTATTTGTCTTCATTGATTTATATTTAGGGGCTTTGCCCCTTGTTTTGTGAACTTTGAATTGAAACCTTTTAGAAAGTTATAAAATATTCGAATGTTGAAAGTCAAACGGGTCATTACATTAGACCATACACCTTGTGAACTGTACGTCTTTCTAATTTTGCTCAATGACGTTTAAGGGATGAGAAATTTATATTTATTTATATTTTTAAAGAAGAATGTCAACAGAACTGAAGTATGTTTTTTTAATGTATGTTAGAGAAGTTAAACGTATAATTATTTATATTTTTAATTATGTAAAAGTAATTCCATTTATATTATTTTTGTATTTTATAAAAAAAGAAAAATCTTCATGAAGACTGAGTCTGTATTTTAGATTTTTGTTTTGTGTAAGAAAGTTTTTTTGAAAACAGTTCAGAGAAATTTACTTTCACAATCATAATCATGTTGAAAATTACTACAAACTAATTAAATACCTAAATATGAAATATAAATATTGGAGTATCTGTTTTCGAAATCGCTAGATGCCTGCTAAAATCTGTTAAGACATGTCATTAAATGGTTAAGTTGAAGTTTTGAACTTCAAGCAAAGCCTTTGAAAATCACTTACGTACTATATGTGTGTGTACCCCGAATTACGTGATTATGATATACATATGATGTTTTATATGCTGGAGCTAAGTGGTGGAAATCTTACTAAGCTCTTACTTTTTTATTATTGAAATAAAATTATTGTTACTGTTTCTGTTTTAAAGGATATTTTATGAATGTTTTATATTGAGATCTTATATGATAATTGACATGGGGACAGCCAAAGGTTTAAAGAGTGTTTAGTTTCAGCGATGTTCTACTGATTTCTATTTACTTACTTGTTAATATTTGACATACTTTTGTGGAAAAGGATGTAGGTATGTAATACTACAAAATAATGAATTTGCATTATATTGCACCTAGAGGTAAGAGTGATGTAGCGTAGAGCAGCGTATGAGGGAGCGGACAAGACGGGTACAGAGCGGGTCGTCTATATCTAGCTATCGCTGTGTCTCAACTACTAGGCAACTTCTGAAGTAACAAATATATATACTCTACTATTTAAGCACGCGTGTTGTCTGTAAACCTTTACGTGAAACCAAATTCTAAATCACAATTAAATATTAAACTTAGATTAAATAAAAAATATATTGTGAAAGTTAATTCAATTAGAGATTTTAAGATACCTACCTGATAACTGTACGTTCATAAATATCTATCAGATAAATTATTGAGTAATTAAAATTTCAGAATGTTTTTGTGTGCGATCGTTTCACGTTGAAGTCCACTAAGAGAAGGTATTTCGTAAAGCAAGTGACTGTATGTTCATAAGGGTTGATACTCGGATCTTTTAAAATGTGACACTACAAACAATTATTAAAATATAAGAATTTAGAAACATTATATTTAAATATTTATATAAGCAACATCGATCACGTCACTTGTTATCACGATATCTTAACTACCATTTATTAATCTAAATGAAATATAGTTAATTCAAATATGCATATAAGCACATTACTCAATTGTACCACCGATTAGTTGATTAACTCTAGGTCGATTCATTAAATATAACGGTGCCAAACCTAGGTTGTTTATTTAGGCGGAAAATAAAATTCAAAGCTTTTGCTCGCAATCTCGTATAAAAAGAGATATCCTGGGCAGCAGTTTAGCTTCAATAATCCAACTAAAAATTAAAAGTCACGTGAAAATAGCAGCACAGCGTAATGATTTATTTGCAACTGGTTTTGTAATGAAATTCTAAATATCATAAACGACAATAATAGCTAGTGTTTACTTATTTTAACCTATTGATTTCTTGATTGGGACCATAATTAAGATTGTTCATAATCAGAAGTAAATAATGGAAAGAAATTCTAAATAAATTTTTGTATGACAATAAATCTACATATTCATAGTTAAAAGTGTTAAAGTAATTTGTGTGTCGCTTTATAAAATTAATGTAACGTTTCCGTAGAGAGCTATAAAGTAACGAGTAAGTGGAAATAGTGTAGGTAAATAAAAACAGAAAAGATACTTGATTTGAACTGATATTTTGTCAAAACCATCAAATAAATAAATCAGTTCCAAAATGAAGTTCCTGCCTCGACGCAAATGGCTTTGGTAAAGTAACTTTCTCTGTGGTCACAGTATAAATGTATAAGTAAGATAGACTGTTGGTTGAAGAAAACCATATCTATAACGTTGCAAGAAAATATATTAATTGACCAATACTAATTAATTTTACGTCATTTTCGTTTCGTGCACACATTAAATCACTTTTGGAAGATCATCAGTTGTCAGTGGCCCATCAAGAATTTGCAGTATTTACGAGCCTTGCAAGCTAACCATATTTTTTTGATGGAACATAGAATCCTTAGAGGTTGTGGGGGAGCACTAAGGAAGGAATCTTGAAAATTCGCAGGGGAACAGGAATTCTTAGACTTTTTAGGTTTGTATGAAAAATCTTATACCTTTAGTGCACGGATGTGATACTTGGCATAAAGGTTCTTCAATGAGTGACTGATTGTGTTCTGAAAGTAATTCGCGAAATTTCTCCTGGAACGGAAAATATTGGACTTTTTAGTTTGTATGAAAAATCTTATTCCTTGAGTATAAAGCATCTTCAATAGATATGTTAGTATTATGAAAGGATTTTGCGAAATTCCCACGGGCACGGGATTGTGGACTTTTTAGTTTGTATGAAGGTTATAAAGGTTCTTCAATAAGTGTGTTTTATATTTTTGTTATTATTGTATTTGTATTATGGAAGGAATTCCCGTGATTCTCACGGGAACGGGAAGTATTGAACTTTTTAGTTATTCCTTGAATGACCCGATGTGATAGGTACTTGGCATGAAAGTTCTGCAATGAGTGACTGATTGTGTTAACATTAACATTATTTATGCGTGGACGAAGTCGCGGGCAAAAGCTAGTGCTATAATAATTTGGCTATGGGCTAATGCAATTTCGACAATATATTACTTATGCGCTGACGTTTGACTGCAATCATATTATTATTCTTTGACTGATTGTGCTGTATTCCAGGTAACCAAACATAGATTTTAATATGATTTTCCCCGTGGTTTTTATATTCTTGCATGATTGGTTTATTTGCTTGGACGAATTTGAATGGTTTTTGTAAACTGGTTGTATTTTCCTATTAGCACATAAGAAGTTTAGTTCCCCGCGAACACTGTATGTTTAAACGTTTTTTTATGTCTTCCATAAATAATGATGCGTTGTGTTTCTAAATTAGTCTAACGATTGTCCAAATATAATGGTCTCAATGTACCTAATTTAGCTATTATTTGAATTAGTTATAGGATTGTTTAATGAATCGACAAAGAGTTAATTGTAAACACACCTTAGTATCTATCTTGTAACTCTCAACAATTTTAACATTATTTTGACCTGTGGTACTTGTATGTTGATTTTTATAATCATGATTGACTACATGGACTACACTGTAGTTGTATGTCCTTACTTACACCTTAATGTCATAATCTAGTATGATATAACGGATAGGCGAGTACAAATGGAAGTACGTGTAAGAGTAGGTATTTAGTCATACATCAACATACCATGTAGATCAAGTGAGGTAAAATAGTACCCACAATTTTTGGTTCAAATTATGTATTAATTGACGCAAATGTATTATTCAATATTCTATGTTGCACTATTTAATTAAATATTTTTTTATTAAGAAAAAACAAAACTGAAGTTTCTCTTATCTCAAAGATAAAAATTAAACTTAAATCTATTGAATTAAAGTCTTGTGGTGATGTTGCTCAAACTGAATAACTTTAAAAACGTAGAAAAGTTGTACGAAATTTAGTTCTGTGATCCAAATAAATATTATTATGATCTATACAAAATGGTTTTATTTCAACAACTTTACACTTCGTGAAGCGAAAAGAACGAAAGTGAGTTAATGCTTTATTTATTAATAAAGAACTATCTATTCTAATTTCAGATTTATTTACTTCATTGTCGAACGATACTTTAGTCATGTACCTAAATGTCTGTAATAAAATTATAACATTAATATATAATGACCGGCTGGTGTAGGGGTAACGTACATTGCCTTCTATGCCAGAGGTCCTGGGTTCGAATCCCGGCGGCGACGGATATTTGTGTGATGAACACAGATATAAGTCGTTAAGTCATGGACGTTTATATGTTTATTTAAGTTTATTTTCTAATAAAAAATATGTATTTATTCAATATTTATATATTTCTATATGTTTATATATTTCTTAAGTATATCAGTTAACTAGTATCCATAACACAAGTTCTTTAAGAAACTTAATTTGGGCTAGATAATGTTGTGTGAGTGTCAGAAATATTTATTTATATTTATTATTTAATTATAATAAAAATAGCTTTACTATCGTATTAGTAAAATAAGAGATACATCCTTTGGTAATTATGAAGACTTTAAAAGTTATGTAAAACAGCTTTTATAATTTATCACAGATAATCATGTTATCAAGCACTATTTAAGCGAGCATATTGCGAATTATTCCCGTATGGCATTTGCTATTTTTATCTACATAGCATGCGTTTGAATTAAATCTCACTAAATTGTCATCTAACTAATAGTAGTCGCACAAATAGAACGCGATAACACCGTCATCGCGAGCTTGCGCGATTTTCTGTCATACGTATCCGCGATCAATCATAATCTGGGAAATAGACGTTCTGATCGGTATACGAGCGATATGGGAACACGACTTAATTGTCACCATGATGGTTGCATCGCTTATTCGCTCGATATTCGCGTAGAAGCGTCCTATTAGAACGACTCTTAAAGGGCGCAACACACGGCTAAGGTACTGTAATAATTTATCTTTATTAATATATAAATGTAAATTAGGATAACACAGACGAAGAAGACACGATATTATACTGTAAGTTTTCGAGTTAGAATTTGCCACACCAAACCTAAGTACAAATCTCGACATCCTGTCGTCACAATCTATATTTTAACATTAAGTTAAAATATATTTTTATAACTTAAGGTGTTATGTTACAATATATTCTCATATCGCTCTCTGTCTTATGATACTAAAAAAATAATATATACATATCTTCGTCGTGTCCGTCACACATTGAATTGTGTCGCAAGCGTTATCATATCTTAAGATAAAATATTATAGTATCTTATCCGTGTGTATCGCATTTAAGCCTCACCTTTTTGCCCGAGCACTGTAGCGATAGCGGTGATATTCAGAGACAGTCTTCATGTAGTGAAGGGTAGTTGATTGAATTCAATAATTGTCTCACATCAAAAATACCTATGATGTTTTATTGTACTCATACAAAAATCAAAAATAGTTTGATATTTGCAGATTAGTGTTGATCTTGCATTAGGTATAGATTGACTTTGAGATTTTTTACTTAATATCTCAAACTTTATTATTGTTAAATATTAAAAAAGACCTATTATTTTAACATAACTAAGTTTCTCCTTTACTTGTTTTAAGCTACAATTTACAAAGTAATTTAAAATTTACTAAGTACTTTAGTGATATTATTTAATAACGAAAATGTTTAACTGATTGTGGTTGGACTTAGCTTAAAGTAGATATTTTATTTAGGTTATTTTAACTGATTGATTGAACTCTCACATTCATCGATTATAGCAGGCGTATTCAAGATTTTACCCAGATATATGTATGAGAATTTACAAACAATAAAAATAATCTTCCATTGTCAGTTTATCAAACAAAATAACGCTTATATTTCGTCGCTTCATTCTACTAGGTCATCATATCAAATTCAAAAATTTCAAATTCAAATAAAAAGAAAGTAGGAACCTGATAAACATATCCATTACTAAAGTTTTTATTGCGCTTTTTTATTTCTTGCTTTATCTGAATTTAACCTAATATCACTTAATGATAAGTGACTATGAATACAAAAATAAAATAATTATAGTCCTTGAAAAATCTGTCCGCAGGCGCTATTTTCACATGGCCGTGGCGAAATATTTAAGCTATGATAATAAGCTGATTTTTTGTTTCTCTAAAACTTAACTTCATATGACCCACACACGTTTATCTTCAATCTGACTAGATGGTTAGTGACTATAAGGTTAAAGTTGAAAGCAAAACCGTTGAAGGTACGCGTCTAAACGTTCGTCACTCTCAACCGTTTGACACTGCTCATATAAAGCATTCAGGAGTTACACAAGTGGATTTTTGCGCTGCAATGCGGCCCGACATAGTATGCGGGTACATTTTGGACCTGGACTGGACTTTTGGACAGAACTGGCTGGACGTAAATCCTTCCCGAAACTGAAGAACTTTGTTACATGGTAGACTTTATACTAAGGTTGGTCAAATGCCAAGTAGGCAATAGAAACTCAGGTTCTATAACCTATGTTGGTCTCCAACTTACATGAACTGGACTCGGTTAACATAGCCTTACTAACCGACAGAGTTAAAAACATTTTTCTCTTACTCTATTAAAATGTATCTTACAATACGCAAAGCGGTGAAAACACGCAGGCGCAACGTTCCAATACAATGAGTACATATATTGGATAGTGGAGTAAGTATTCACAGACGTGTAAGACTTCGTTTTTTCTTGCCAAAAATAAGATTTTGACGCCCAACAGAGACCCCTTAGCGAATCTCATGACGGGAGGAGGAGAATACTCATCCCGTCATGTGACCCCACCACCGGCAGTGATACTGCATACCCAGACAGTGCAGGACAACTCACAGTAAGCGACTCTCCCTGTGAGCCTAAACACAGGGGGTGTTTTCTGTTCCTAACTAATAAAAGATATTCGGTCGTGAAATCAATACCTCATGTGCAATGACGTGTTAGTTCACCAACTCAGTTAAAAAAGATTCATTATTCTTCAACTAACAAATTAAATTTAATGATCTTTACTCAGACGCATCTTTGTTGAATACTGCACCAATCTTTCGCTTAAGTAAAAATATTTTCATAAAATGTGTAAAATATCTTTTGATAAATTATATCTATTGTTATTATGTTATGAGGTTACAATGGGGATGACATAGTCCACCATCAGCAACTCAAAGTCACTAAGGGACTCAGCTTGTTTTCTTGCACTTAACAATAAATATCACTTCTATTTGCTTCAATTAAAATTAAAACTAAATCACAAATGTGATCAGAGTAAATTCAGTACTGTTCCTGGAAAACAAAATATTTCAAAATTAATAAAAATTAATAATATCACTAATAATATTTAAAGTTAAAGTTCAAAACTAAAATCAACAAAAAAAATTAATTCAATTTCACATTTTTTCTAAACACAAATTTGACTTACTGTTTCATGCGTCTGGACCGTCGTCGCTATGGTCCTGGGTTTACGCAAGCCGAGCGTGATATCTTCGCGGCGGCCTACCAGTCCGAATCCTGCTGTCGCAAGGCGAAGCTGCGTTTCTCGGCCACGCAAAATTATGCTAACAAATTACGTTTTAAATTAAACGGTGAACATTATGAATAAAGTCAATAACATTCAGACAATTGGTGAAGTGATATATGAGTTTTAATTAGTTTAAGGAACAATTGTAGACGTAAATAAAATCTATTATTTAATTTGTGTAATTAGTGTTTCGAATTCTATTTCCAAAAGACTTAAACATATTTAATTAGCTAGTTTTAATATAGGATCATCCGTAGTATACTAGGATAGGATTCTCTTTCAGCAGAGTCCTGTTTTTCCGGGCTCGATGAAACCCCACGACCCCTCGCAGTTCCTCTTCGAACTGCGTTTACAGCTCGCAGTTCGAAGAGGGTGCTGAAGAGAAAAAAAATATTGAATAACACTTAAAACTTTTATATTTATTTACAAAGGAAAAGAAGCACTTAGAGTTCACTATAACATTGTGAATAATACTTTAGTTTAAGAGGTTCGGAGTTAGCGGCCCTCGGCCGCGCCGGGCAGTGCGGGGCGCCTCAGGTGGAGGCAGGACGTCGCCGGGGAGGGCCGCCCGGCGGCTTTTTCCGGACCGAACAGCCGGCCTCCAGCGTTCCCACGCAGGTTTCACTTTATTAGAACCCTGACATGTGCACTCTCCGGACTTTTTTTTGTTTACCAACATACTTCGAACGTCATTATTTTATTCCTTACATGACACATAGGCCAGTATCTCTGTTAAAAGATCTAATACCACAGATACCTCACAATACCTCAGACGGAGATATGAAATAAACAATCAAACATAAAATATTAACAAGGTTTGGGAGACTGCAAACTGAATATAAAACTTAAGGAAAAATATAAAACGAATCTGCTAAAAAGTAAGTAAGTAGGTATAACTTATATACCGTCAGGGTGCCACCCGTTGCGCAGCCTCTGTCTACAGATTGGTTGTCGCTCCGATGATGATCAATGGTCTTTGTCAAGGCAGAGCAGTAAAGGGGGATGTTTAGTGGTTATACTCAAGGTTGTAAAGGAGGAGTCTCATGGCCGCTCTCGCGGTCTCCACACTTTCAGGGTACAGCTGCTCTGTACCTGATAGTTTTCGGGGCTAGTAGCACTTTAGAATACCCTTTCGCCCGTAAATGATTTATCCTCCTCCTACAAAAGCTTGCTTTAATGGGTGCCAAACGTTTCCTTGGCGGAAAAAATGATAACCAACTTAACGGGACATTCTGCCTTAGAAAGCGTTTACCGTGTATAATATTGATGGGTCAAAGCGGTTTGGGACTTAAGCTCGACTATGCCATTCCGCTCTGTTTGACACCGGGTTCGTCGGGCCAATGAGAGGACTTGCTGCCTTCTAATTGGTTCATTTGAATCGGATTATTTTCGTCATGCAATTTAAAAGTCAACGAAGTTAATTTTTTATCCGACCGGAGCCACATTAGTATGAAAAAACATATATTGGATCAACATAAAGCACCCGGATCAACAATGTGCTCGCGTGACGACACGTATGATCAATAAGTTTTATGTAATTGTTGATGCAGTACGATTGTAGAATAAATGTTGATCCACCTTTTCGGCGTGTATAATTGGCTCTCTTCAAAAACGATTGATATACTTTGATCCGGAGGTGAAACGGAAGGGTCGTCCGACGATCTCTAATTGTCTCTGAAAATCAAAAATACATTTATGAAAGATTTTTTTGATCCGTAACGGTTGGAAAAATTACACCGATGCGTCAAATGTGCATCCGTTTTAGATTCATGCGTTCACAATCTTCCTAACTAACGTTGATCTGAGGCGTAAAAACGAAGATTCAAACTTTATTTTAAATTAAATGTTCCTTTTGCTTGTATGCAAGTATGACATTGTTGACAAAGTCCATAGCTTCTGCAAACATTTCACGTAACTGAACTAAACTTTTTCTGGGTTTTGAGAGCTCGTTCATTGTTCCCCAGTAATAAAAACCATTTGAGGTACAGGTACGTAAAATTACACAAGAGGTATCAAATAACTGCAATATATTTAATCCAATCTGATAAATACATCCGCCACTCTGACATTAATCGTGACTCGGCTGCTTGCGCACCCTAAAAGAGGAGAGGTAGGTATAGCGCAGGCAACCCGTGCGAATTCCCACGGGAATGGAAATAATCCAGGTGAAACCGCACGCAAGTTCTAGTAAAATTCTAAACAGGAATAGTTTGTATTTTTGTATGTTTGTTATGATTAAACTCAAAAACTATTGAAAGGATTTCTATAATTCTTTTACTATTAAAAAGCTACATTATCCCCTATAGGATAAAAATCCCCGTTCCCCGTTAAGCATGATCGTCCGCCGTTCACCGTAAATAGGTCTGGATTAGGTCATACTTTTTTTTAAAGCGCAGCTTTACGTCGTAACGTCGCCGTTCACCGGCACGTAGGTTTCGTCTAGGATAGGATTCTTTTTCTGCACAGTCAAACAGAACTGCCCTACAACAAAACATATGCCCCAAGATTTCATACTTTATAAACACCCGGCCTCACTAGCTCCATCTTCAGTCTCTTGGTCCGTTATATGCACATCTTCAGATCCTGCAATCATCCATTTCAGCCGCAATCCCTCCCGGCTTCCTAATCGACACTCCGGCGTCACCAGATTCCTCTGAGTACGCTGTCACCATGTCGACGACCTCTTCTGCGTGCAAACGCAAAACTACCCCTCCAGGTAGTGAGTCCGACTCTACAGTAATAGATTTTCTCAAACAGTTCATAGAGATCCACAAACATTCCAAATCAAAGTCGAACAATAAGAAGCAAGATGTGACTTCTATTCACCTTCAATAGTTCCAGCTACTTTGGCCGCTGTACCTGTTTCGCGCAAAGTTGTGCCGTTCAAGCCATTCTGGCCCTCAAGGCGTGCGTCGCAAACCATCTCAGCTCTGCCGAAACCCAATTTTCTGCCCGTCGTCTTCCTACGGGACAAGGGCCGTTGGACCAAAGTCTCTTTGCAATAGGCATATTCCCAAAATTCAGTATACGAAGGCATCCAACACGGGTAACTCCATCAAAGTCGAGGTCTCGTCCATCGTTGATTCAAAGAATCTGAATCGGCCTCTTGCTGAAAAGATGCTCGAGTGCACTTACTACTCCTTCAGGAGCGTAAGATTCGTGCTACTCTCAGAAACGTGATGTTTGACCTATCGCACGAGCAACGAATCTTTGCACAAAATGCATAACCACCGGGGTAAACAATTTCCACTTGCGCTAGTAATCCTAGCAAACAACCCTGAAGGGCAGTTTATCTTAAGTGATTAGCACCGGGTGCGATCTCTCTAACATTCCCGTCTAGAAACCACACAAACTTGGTTACCATCGGTCAATGCCACTGCTGCTAAATGTATGGCCACGCGGCAGCAAACTGGTTAACTCAAGTGCCTTGGGCCTGCTCTCGCACACCTGAGTCAACTTCTGATCCGTCCTGCGTATTGTGCAGCCAGTCAAGCCACACGGCAAATTATCGCGTTTGCCCCAAGGCACCGTGTGCTGCCAAGGTTACCGAAAACTAGAGAGAGCGTTCTTAGTCTAGCTCGAGGGCTCTTCCTCAAGCCCCTTAAGGCCATTTTGGCTTCCATTTCAGGTCCGCACAGCCGCGTTGCGACTCAATCGCAACCAGCTGCCAAACCGGCTTCTCGGAGCCAGAACAGAAAGGCCTCCCATGACCGCAAGGCATTCTGGATCCAACTCTGTCACTCCAGATAACCTCTTAAGCTCAGTTTTGTCATTTAAGCTTTCAGCTCATCCAAGTGGACAGCCCGCTGCGCAGATTCTATCTACCAATTGGCTGTCGTTCCGATGATGATCAATGGTCTTTTTCAAGGTGGATCAGTAAAGGCGTATATTTAGTGGGTATACTCAGGGTACTAAGGAGTCTCATGGCCGCTCTCGCGGTCTCCACACTGTAAGGGCTCCCTTTCGTCCGTAAAAGGATTCATCTTAGTCCTGCTAAAGCTTGTTTTAAAGAGTGCCAAATCTTTCCTTGACGGAAAAAAATTGTAATCGAATTGTCGGGTTATTTCGCCTCAGAAGGAGTGTTTAATAATCATTGGTCGAAGTGGTTTGGAACCTACGCTCGACTATGCCATTCCGCTCTGTTTGACACCTGGTTCGTCGGGCCAATGAGAAGACTTGCTGCCATCTGATTGGTTCATTTGAATTAGATCAACATTTTCGTCTCGTAATTTAAAACCGACCTCCTAATTTAAAACCGCGTATATATATATACACACATACATATATACCAATCCGTCAATTGTTTATCACAAAACATGGCAGAATAGAATAGCTTCCAGTCAATAAACTATAGATATGTTACGTTCATAGAAATTTGCGTTCTAAACTGTTCCGAGCAATCAAAAACTGCATGCATTGACAAGTTTCACTGATAAGTATAACAAAAGATAAGAAAAAGCACGCAAATGAAAGAGATAGCTATAGTTTTAATGATTGCACTTCAATGTTTTCTTGTGTCATAGTTAATATCAGTCGTAGAGTGGACACTTGATTGAAAAGTAATTATATAGGTAAGAAATAATAGAAAATAATATTTATTGAAAATTTTAATATTGAAATAATAATTAAAAATAGAAATACAATGAATATTATATACCTTCACAAAGATTTAATTTATTTCTTTTTTGTCTTTTTGAAAGTTTTTGTAAACCAAGCTGTGCGTTATATCAAGGAGGTACAAGATACCATCCCTTTCAATTAAAATTGATAATTATGAGATTGAAATCATTAACAACATAAAGTTTTTAGGTATGTGGATAGATAACCGCTTTAATTGGACAAGGCACATTAATGAATTAACCCAAAAATGTATTCCTTTTATTAACATATTGAGTTGTGTTAGTAATCCTTCCTTTGGCATACATCCCATTCATTTACGCCGATTATATATAAGTATAGTAAGAAGTAGACTTGATTATGGATCTTTTCTTTTTGGGAACTCGAGCCCACGCCTACTTCAAAGACTCGACGCTATACAGAACCAATGTTTAAGACTTTGTGGGGGTTTCATCCGGTCAACACCTACTCACGTGATGCAAAGTGAGATGTGTATACAGCCTCTTTTTGTACGTAGAATTTATTTGAGTCACAAATACTATCTTAACATATGCTCCAGATAAGATGATTATTGTCATAAACGGCTGTCCGTTTTTAAAAACCTGATAGAATCCGATGTACGTTACTGGCGCAATAATCAACTTCCTCTTTTGTATTTAAGTCATAATCAATATTTAGGACTAAATATTCATAAATTCCAAAACAGACTTATTTATCAACTTCCTTTCTTTATTAATAAAATTGATTTATCCAACTTTATAAAGGTAAACATCCAAAACATAACTTCTTCTAAATCAAAATTATCGAGTAAAGAACTTAAAGATGCCACAGTTTCCATGATACAGGACAGTTATGCTGACTTTGTTCATATTTATACAGATGGGTCAAAGACGGGGGTTCATAATGGATGCTCTTTCTTCGATCCGACAGCGTCGTTGATGGCCAAGTTTAGCGTAAATGTACCTAATGTAAATATCATGTGCTTGGAACTTTTGGCTATTGTTGAGGCTATTCGTTATATAATGTCAACTAACTATACAAAAATAGTAATATTTACTGATTCTAAAAGCAGTTTGTATCACCTGCTTTCGTGTAACAGAGGAAAGCTAGGGAGAAAGGAGGCTTATATTATTATTGAAAGTATCGTTAACATGATACGTAATGGGATTAATATCTATCTGCAATGGGTTCCTTCCCACGTGGGGGTCTTTGGCAATGAGGTCGCCGATGAGTGTGCCAGAGTAGCTCAATCCGATGGTATTCCTCTTCATGTGACCCTTCAGTCTTCAGATTATATCCCAATCGTGAAGAAGCGATGCCACGACCAGTGGAAAGAGTATTTTGATGACATCTCCACTGAAAAAGGTATTTGGTACAAAACCCTTTCTGCTGAGCCTCCACAAGTTCCTTGGTTCGGTAATAGCAAAATGACACGAAAAGAACTAGTTAATTGCTTTAGACTACGTTCGGGTCATGTTCCATTGAACAATTTTGGTTACCTAATGCGCAAAACCGAAAGTCCCAATTGTGCTTTTTGTCATACAAAAGAGGATCTTTTCCATGTTTTAATAGAATGCAAAAATAATGAGTCATTACGAAATAAATTGTTAGTAGATACACAATGTCATAAACAAGATATTATGTTTATGTTTCACTGTATATTTAGTTCCAAATTCACGAATGAGAATAGCCAACGCGTTATTTATTTTTATATACAATCGCTAGAGTTAAGGAAACAAATGATGTCTACCTAATTTTGTTGTATTGTCAATTTTTTTAAAAAAGCTGTCTTAACCTTATAGGTGTATAGCTTTCTAAATAAAGATTAAAAAAAAAAAAAAAAAAAGTTTTTGTATTTTATTTTTATGTGCGGAATGGAGACGAATATTTGTGTATTTATCAATTATGACTTTAATCAGATGTACTGGATGATTGAAAATGGGGATCAAAACAAAGTAAAAATAAAGATCAACTGAACTTTAATTGTAGGCATTTTATTCACTATCAATATTTGTTCTGCACTAATTAATCTATGTCCACAGAGCATGCATCTATCGCTCTCGCGTTGCTCTCGCGTCAATACTAGATCGCTATCTCTTTCTTCACCTGCATCAGTTATTAGATTGTTTGAAAAAATAATTTACAAATACTAAAAAATCTTAGTACTTTTACATACTAACATGTGGTATGAGATCCCTTGCATTTTGTTTACTTTAGAGTTATAATTGGTACACTTCCGAAACGCACACGACGGCATTTTATATTTATTTTGGTAAGGACACAGGAACCTAAAGTGCGTCACGCTTGTGATTGCGCTCGCCGCAGACTAATTACAAGACCTACCATTTGGCTCGTATTTGAGTCTTCATAACGCGCGTGCTTATAACATATGTATCTGCTTTTGTTGTATATAATATCATTGTTTCCAGTGATATAATATACTAAATGTGAAAATATCTAAATAAAAGGGACTTGAAGCTATTCTATTCAATAACAAAACAGTCGATTTCATAACTATTTTTAAAACATATATTTTTGTGACGTGGTTATTTACTTGCAAGGCATACATAACGTTTCCTTAGTTGCTTTTAACTTTGTTTTCTCTCCAGTTAAAACTAAGTTTAGAAAAAAATTACGACTAAAATCGATAATTGCCTGAATGTTGTCCAGCAGTGCGAGCACAGAACTTTATCGACTCTTATTGTTACGAATATTCGTATAGAATGGAGACGGTTTGTTAGCAGTAACTGAAATATATCCATTGCCGCACGGCCAGCCTATAAAAATGTGTGCCTTGTTCCTTTTGAATGTTTGTAAAAGTGTTGTACTCTTAAATAACTGTTAAATAAAAAAAATACAATGTTACTAAAAACTTGCAACCGATTCCATACTATAGGAACATTCGTAAACATACGAGTCGGCCAAGTTCTGTGCTCGTGTTTTATTACAATAAAAGGTGTTAAAGTTCTGAAAATGGAAGCTTTTAATTTCGAAAAATATATTTTGTCTACATATTTTTCAATAGTAATGAATGGGTTGAAGGGGTTATATTAATTACTTTGTGGGCACATTACACGATATTAATTATAATGTGGTACCTAAGTAGTTTTGCATGTTCAGTATGAAAATTTATAATGATGAAACTATACGTCACCTTCTCAGTTTTAGATTAAGATAAATAATGATTGATCATAAATATAATTATTAGACAAATAAAAGTTACTCGTTAGTTAAATATGATTTTACTTTACTTCCTGAGCGGCAACTATCGCATACTAGGATAATCAGATAATTGCAACTTAACTATTAAACTATCATTACTTATAATTATATAATATTACAATTATGGTACCTACTAACGACTAGAGCGGCAAATTGGAAAAAAAAAATTGTTAACTATGATTCCGCGCTCTCTGGTAAAATGAAAAATTCCCCCTGGACAGTCAATAGTAATTTAAATAATTTTGTATAGGATAATGAGGTCGTGATTTTTTAAAATATAGATTTTTGGAGTTTCTGTGTACCGTGATGCAGAGAATCGTTGCATTAACCTGTTGGAGCCTTGATATTCTCATTAGAAGTCCTTACAGTGTTCTATTAAGATTTTATATTCCACTAAACAGGGTGACTGATGACTCACTTTCAAAATTCCAGGACGTAATAGTTTAGGATCATACATGAAGAGAAAAAATAAATTGGAAAATCCGAAAGTTAAAAAATTCATTACGCAACGCTTACATTACATTAGCGTAATACAAGAAATACTTAGCGGGTAGTGGTGTGCGTGTGGCGGGAACACTGCTGTGTGCGTGTTGACAGAGGCAGCGCGTCGGGAAAAGTGTAGTGAGGTCTCTTTATTTATTCATAGGTATTTCTGGTGAAAAATTAAGTACCTACTTTTATTACATAATTATGATCAGAATCGAGTACAGAGTGCTCTCCTTCAGTATTGAAAATTTGTCACCAGTCACCTTGTTTATTATACTTCGTTCTAGATGTACTAAGTGTAGGTATATCAAGTCTATATTATATTTTTTTATGCAGAATAAAAAGACAAGCTCAAATAACGAATATATTTGGCTAAAGACTTATATGATTAGTTCTCGCTAGCTAGGCAAGTCCTAATTCTCGTTCTAATAAAAGATCACCCAGATACGAGTCGCGCATAATGAGATGATAATTTAGGGGTGAAACTAAATCTCAGGGAAACATGAACTTTGCTCAGATAATGTTTACCGCTGAAGTCTCTGTCCCTGAAACTTTGAGGTAAGTAAATTTGTAGTTTCTACTATACTAGCTGGAGCCCGCGATTTCGTCTACTCACTGGTCCACACAGGATTAGTATTTTAAATAAATATTTTTTTTCTTTTGCATCCTATTTATTTTTTAAATTAACAAAGAGTTACAAAATATATAGTTATAGTAATATTTTCTGTGTTAGCTAGCTCCCCCGCCTGCAGCTAATTTTTTTTCAAATATTATTTAAAAGTGCTCATAGTAATATTGCTTGTTTTGTATTTTTTTTTTCTTGAAACTTACTGTATTCAGCAGTCGGGTTTTTTAGTTTATGCATTTAGTTCATTTTAGTCAGGTAGGTATTATTATTCGTATGACCAGAAACCTAAAAGACCATAAAAATGGTGAAACCAAAGATAATTATAAGCCTCGGACATGGTACAGTTTTATTCAAGTAAACTAATCCAAAATTGCTTCCCTAGACAAAATTTTGACCCCGTTATTCAATATTATGTAAATTAAATTAGATTGAGAGTTATATAAAATTCTATCAGGATTTTGATAAGTAAGCTATAACGGAGATTAAAAAATGCAGTTGCTTTTTACCTACATTGCATTGTTATACCCAGTGCACAAAATGTTTAAACCTATGAAACAGAAGCCCAGCGAATTGACTAAAATGCCGTACCCAAATGAAAAGAAAATGTCAAGTATTATGACAAAGATTATAAATGCTATTCAGGCCGATGAATAGTTAAAATTAAGAGGCGTATAGTACCTAAAGCTACGATCAGTGTTAAAATTTTTTATTTATCTTTGGGCTCTTCAGTAAAGCCGTTAAATTTAAAATATACATTAGGTCTATATATTTAGAATAGGCTGATTAGAAGCTTTCATTTCATAACTTTATTATTAAAAACGAAATCCTTTGTTGTTACCCTCCAACCCTACATCCCACTTTACAGGCGCCATCTTGGAATTTCATATATTACTCGCGCAGTTTATACAAATCTTTTGATATCTCATTTGTTCAAATCCATGCATTCATTTTGTAGAAATCAGGGAACAAGAAACAGACATACATACAAACATACATAAATAAATACGCGTTGAAAACATAACCCTCCTTTTCGTGCCGCCGTCGGGTGAAAATACATATCTATTACTTACATTGCAATAGATACCATCGTGGCCATTGCCGTCTTATTACTTGAAAAAAATATCGCATTAACATTGCTGCGCTGCCAAACTGTTTTACTTTCTATTCTATTTTTGAGTGCAAGCAAAAATGAACTAAGTATTCGATAGTACATGCAGTGAGTTTTTAAGAAATTGATAGCAATATTGAAAATCATACACATAGGTCAACGTCCGCGTTGTCTGCCTAAAAGAAAAACTTGTAAAATGAGATATAGACATCAGCGGTATTTCTCATAATACTCGCATGGCCTTGCATTATATCCCAGTATTTTCTAAGTACCTATGCGTTAGAAAAGCATCATTTCTGACAGAATTGCTTGAAACCTCATTGTACGACTGAAAAAAAATATTACGCGAAATAAATACTAACTGCGCCATCTACCGATGTAAGGCCATAGGAAAACAGCGACACCTATCACTTAGTTCATGAAATAAATAGCCCATTCATCCGCCACAGACTTACTTGAAATAGCTATCGTTATATTTTTACATTTCACATAATACCTATAGCACCCAATTATCAGCACTTTAAGAGTTAGTCCTTACTTAAGCCCGTTTATTCTACATCAATATTTTTAAATCTTATTTTAGACAGGCAAGAGTACAAAACGACCGTGTCACCAATTACTAAAACCCTCACCACCAATTATCAGCACAGGTTGGACTAATTGTCATTGAAATAATGAAAACAAAGCATTTTTTTCTTTAAATCTTTATTTAAAAACAAACGATAAATAAGGTCAAATAAACCAAAAAAAAAATACAATTACGAACTTCTACAAAAAAGGGTATGCCCAAAAAACTAGCCTCTAAAACTTTCAAAAAACCTAGAGTTCGAAATTAGTTAAGAATATCGTGAAATCTACAGGCTCTTTCCCACAAAAATCTCAGGTAAATTGTTGTGGGAAAGATTTCCCAAAAAGAAGGTCTTATTTAAAACGTGATGTAGAAAATTTCTTGAAGAAGACGGAAAGAGATTTTAAATAAAAAATAAAAAATAAAACACTTTTTAACCGAATTTATCGCTGTAATTTATATATTACATTTTAACGTGAAATTTTGGTGTCTTAGCAGACCCCGTAGTCACGCTGCAGGTAAAGGAAACTGTTCTGTTTTTGTTTTTTAAAAAAGGAGATAAAACACCGTCACTTATTGTGTTTCCCAACAAAAGACTTCCAAAGAATATAACAACCTCAGTTTCAAATAATAATTTCGTATAATTTTGTTGCACGGCCTTGTTTACTGCATCCGAGACATTTATTGGATTTTGACGATTCACCTTGACATTGTGTAAATTCAGCTCGACAATTAATTTGCAAATACCACAATATTGAACGTCCACTGGTTTGCTTATGACAACGATTGTTTCCAATTAAAATTCTCCAACTTTGCCCTTGGAAACAATAGTTTCCAAATATGAATTTCAATTAAACGACTCAGAACTCTATTTTGTATTATGAAAAGTCCAGCTAAAAATATTTTATACTATTATAATTATTATATTATATTTATCAATGAATTTATCTATAATCGAAACGTAAAATTCTTTTCGTAAAATAAAATTCTTTAAAAAAATACGAAGTGAAGTTTCGAGTCGCCATTTTGTGTTATATGCTAGCAGAATTTAATATGGTATTCATAAAAATTAACTATCAAAATAATTGTTGTTTTATTTTAATCAGTTTAAACAACTATTATTTTTTATAAAAATGATTTAAAATAATATATTATTTATTTTATACACGTATGTACCTATCGCGCATTTTTTTCCCAATTTCAATTTATTTCACTACAACCGGAAAATATGCTTAATTTAGCCTCAAATCAAATATTATACACACGTTAAATAACGTGTGACAAATAACACACGTTATTTTATTCCTCATTTTATTGTCCACACAATAAAGTATTTGTATTTACTATAGGCCACTTGTATCGATTAAAAATCAAGTTTCATCAAACGGCTGCGTTGATTGTAACTGTCAAATTTCACTAGCAATTCTCGATTTTTTGCAATTAAAGGCAAGCCAGTAGGTAGGAAGCGAAAGAATTATGTCTGGGTCGGCATCCCCTAGTTATGTCTGTATGTACCATCATGTTTTTAAATACCGGTAAGGTCGGGTTACTTTGGCTACTTTTGCTGCATATTTTTTTAAATATCTCTGGTGTGAAGAGTCTGAGTGACTTTTAAGCATTATTTTTGAACTGTGGCACATTTCTACCTTGCGCTACGAGGTAATCTTTAATAATCATTTTCAAATCAAAATCGGTTAGAGGAAAGCCGAATTCTGAAAGTGCCGTTATGTGAGCAACAAAAAGATTCTCCTCTTGCTCCGTAAATATTGTTGGGCGACCCGGTTTGTTATTAAACTTCTTTTTTTATTTGCATACTACTCCATGGAATTTTGTATTTTGCTGCAACTGCTCGTTGAGTCATTAATTTAGATCTTACATTAAAACATTCTTTCAGTTCTTTCTTCCATGCTGGACTGGGAGCGAAAGAAAAACATAGAATGTGCCAGCTGCTTCTCTTCCCGGGCATACTAAAGTCAGTTAAGGGACGGAGGTTTTATTCGCGTTTTTGCGGGCGATAGGCTGACAACCTGTCACTGCAGTAGTCTCAATCCATCATAATAATACCTCCAAATTTTTCAAACCTGATATCAGATGGTTTTATAGCCTCTGGTGTTCTGCCTTCCCCATTAGGGATACAGGCGTGAAGTTATGTATGTATGTTCAGTTCTGCGTCTGTGTAATCGATGTACCGCCGACTGCCTGGCTTTATAAGGCATTGAGGTGGCTAAAACGCAATAAAATTTTATTAAACACTTTTTAATTTCTTATAAAAGCGATAAATAAATGAAATGAAATAGCCAAAGTTACCTCCTAGAGTCAAAGTAACCCAACTTTATGGTAACTATAAAGCTCACTGTGACTACTTAGCGTAAGTGCTTGCCTTTGCCGCCTTGGGAATTGTGTTTGATTCATAATTGATTAGGTATATATACTACTCAAAACAAAATAGGGACCACCTCGTTTTTTTCACAAAAAAACGATTGTATGACACTTTAAACTTAATTTTAAGCTAGTTTTAATGTCTTTGCATAAAATTGATATGTTAAGTATTCCTAACATTATTCTGAACAAATTTTTTAATCTTTACCCTCAAGTGGAAAGACATAAACAAATCAAGTGAAAATAACCCTAATCACAATTTCTTATTCACTTGTGTTAAGACTATCGTTACGAACGTTTTTCGAATTGTTTCACTACTTTTTTGAGTTTTATCATTAGAACTCATTACAATGCCACGTATTCGGCACCATATGAGCATAGAAACATCTTCTAGAGTATTAGTATTGCTGCAAGAGAGAGGATCTCTACGACCAGTAGCTCTACGCCTAGGTGTATCGTGGCGAGCTATCCGAAACGTTTGGGCTCGTTACCAGGAGACTGGTAGTGTTGTTAAAAGACGCAGATCAGGAAGAAACCAGGCCACAACCACCAAAGACGACCAATACGTTCGTTTAACTGCCCGCCGAGGGCGTACCGTCACTGCTCGTGCTGTACAAAACCGACTACAGCAAGCCACTGCTATAAGAATAAGTTACCAAGCGATCTTCCATAGACTCCATGAAGATGGGCAAAGCTCCAGAACATGTGAAGTTTGCATCAAATTGGCAAGGATTCATTTTGCAGCTCGCTTAAAGTTCGCACGTGAAAATTCGGAATGGACCATGGACAACTGGAGGGCTGTACTCTTCACTTTTTAATAATCATAGGCGTTTGTGGAAAAGACAAGGCGAACGATTTACCGATCCTTGGGTACACGAAACTGATCGGTTTGGGGGGCCAAAAGTCATGGTGTGGGGCGGAATTAGCTGAATGGGCAAAACGTAGCAACTGATTCTAAACGAAGGTACCGTAACGAACCAAATGTAATCTGGATCGTTGTTCATCTCCATGGAGTCAGTTGAGAATCGTTTGGTCACTTATTCTTGTACCATTGGCTTGCTATAGTCGGTTTTGTAAAACACGACCAATAATGTTACGCTCTCGATGTGCAGTTAAACGAATGTATCGGTCGTTTTTAGTCGTTGTTGCTCGGGTTCTTCCTGATCCGCATCTTCTAACAACACTACCAGTCTCCTGGTAGCGAGCCCAAACATTTCGGATAGCTCGCCGCGATACACCTAGGCGTAGAGCTACTGATCGTTGAGATTCTCCCTCTTGCAGAAATACTAGTGCTCTAAAACCTGTTTCTATGCTTATATGGTATCGAATACGTGGCATTGTAATGAATTGTAATGATAAAACTCAAAAAAGTAGTGAAAAAAATCGAGAAACGTTCGTAACAATAGTCTAAACACAAGTGAATAAGAAATTGTGAATATGGTAATTTTCACTTGATTTGTTGATGTGTTTCCACTGGAGGGTAAAGATTAAAAAACTTTGTTCAGAATGTTAGGAATACATAAACATATCAATTTTATGCAAAGACACTAAGGGGGGATTTCACCGATTTCCTTTCGATCCGAGATTGAGAAATCTCAGATCTGATCAGAACAAGATCAGAAGCTAGTTTTGATCGCGATTTACGTGTCATGGATTTCATGGGCTTTGTTGTATTCTCGTTTCATAAAACTTAGTTTAGCTGTAACATCTATGACTAGGAATGAACGAAAGAATGATTCGTTCAAAGTGTTGCAATAAAAAAAATATTCCTTCTCAAATGATGAAATAAGAAAGTCAGATCATGATATTTTTTAATTGTTAGTTCTAGATGTACATAATACGGAGAAATATAAATTTAATATAACTTCGAAAAAATGGATTTTTATAAACAAATAATAGTTTCATATGACACATTGACAATGACAGCAGGCAGCTCCTAAACGCGTTTTAACAAGCTAAACGGCGAAAAACGAGCGTTTAGGCACTAATCCAGATTTAAGCTAATCTAAGATTTTTTAATGTCGATGAAAAAGAAACTTGAAGGCGGAACTTGGTAAAATTGGGGCTAAAACTAGCTTTAAATAAAGTTTAAAGTGTCATACAATCGTTTTTTTGTGAAAAAATGAGGTGGCCCCTATTTTGTTTTGAGTAGTATATAATATAGACAAATATTTTCGTGATTGGGTTAAACGGTGTTACAAATATTTTTCTAATGGTTTGACTACAGCAAAAACTAAAATTAATGATGATGGAGACATGAAAACTTAAAAAATATTAAATAACAAAGAATATTTTAAATAAAACCACTTAATAATTTTTAAACATTTTTTATTCTTAAATAACAGACATTTCAGTCCCACGTAGCTTAATATCATAATAACCTTAAAGCTTACCTTAATATAATATGTTATACAATACTGGAAAAATAAATATAATATACCTATTTAGATTTAAATTGATTCACAGCTCTATTCAGCTTTGTTGAATTATTTGTTTGAAGGTGAAGATATTATTAATTGCTTTATTATATACTAAAATCCTTGGATATAATAACAAAGAAGAAAAAAACGAACAGAAAAGAACAATAAGCGATCAGGTTGCTTATTGTTATATTCTGTTGGTCTATTTTGCTACTGCACTGTCTGTAAAAGTTTTACGTAGGTATTGTTATGCAGCGTTGCGTCATATTGCAGTAGCGATGCAGTTTGTACAGGTACTCTTCTGACACTTGATTAATTATATCGGTATGCCACATGTTTTTCACAAGTTTTTCAAAGTAATTATTAAAGTATAGACAAAAAATATATTTAAAAGACAAAAAGTAGGTACTCGTTTTCCCAGGACAAGTTATAGTTTAAAGACCTTTAAATAATAAATGTAATGAAAAATTAAAGCCGTTACTCCATTAACAACAGGCTTTTCCCGTGTCAATTATTTTATACATTTTAACTTGACATGGGCACAAGTGTTTTTCGGTAACGTCATATTAAAATGTATACCTAATCTAAATAGACGTGATAAAATCAGGCTTGTAAATGAGTTAATGTGCTCATTAAAATTAACCCTGTATATACATTTTTTTTTTGTTATTATATCCAAAGATATTGATTCCATTAAAAATATATTATTCTATATACATTATAGCAATATACAAAAATATTTTTTTTCCAGTTTGATTTTACAATTTGGATGACAAATTCAAACTGGAATTAAAAATCTCAACAACGATATTTGCAGCTTATTTACGATTAAAGCTACCGAGCAAAGTCACGACCAAGATACTGTAAACGAAGTCTTGCTTATGGTAATATTCTCTAACAGGAAGTATCTTTTGTAAAATCCAAAAGAAGAAGTAGGTATAAAAACAGGTTTTTGTTTAGCTTCAAATAATAAGCTTATATTTAATGATTACAATGTTAGTCTACCAAATTTAATGCAATGCGAAAGCTAGCTTTATTTCAGCAAAATCACTGTTCATGATCATCAAAGTTCATTCAGTATTATAATGTTACAATATGAAACCCAAGAGTCTTCTTTATATTTACTCAAAAATTAAATTGAAAAACGTACTAAGTAGTTTTCTCTCAAATATGATCTCATTATAATTTAAAGACAATAACATAAAAAGAAAGAAATATTAATAATATTATGGAATAAATTATATGTATCACTAAAGATGTTTGAATAAATGTACCTATATCTTACATAAATTTTGAAAGTGTTTAAGAGTGCTATTTAAAACACATTAGTAATTCTCCCTTCTTGCGTTGGCAACGATATACGTTTTTGAGCATAACGATATGACAAATCAGAAACCTTTTTAGGATAAATAAAGTCCGTTACTCAAATAGCCCAATATTGGTTAAATGGTTTATACGAAGATAAAAAAAAAAACAGGTTTATAAGGAATATTATTCGAAATGTGATTTTTTTAGACCTACTATTTTCAAGATTTACATTAATCGTTAGTAGATATGAAGAATGTCAAAACATTTCGCTTAATCAGTCGCGTGACTCTTTAAATACAATAAGTAAATACATTGAACGACAGTTCCCAGATTTATTGAAACTGGCAACTGAGATTAAATATATATAGATGAGACATAATGGCGTGTCATATCAAATTAGCTTTAAGATCCAAATAAAAGGGATTTGGAATGTAATATTTATTCTACTACTCAGAGCAACCTAATTCTGCTTAGTTCAAATGATAGCGTATGAGAATTTTTTAAACCAATGCTAATATGGCAACTAGAGATATTCATGACATTATTTATAAAATCGGAAATTTCACTTCACAAAAAAAAATCTACTTTGTGATAGTCTTAACTAATTTACGACTCAAATCCACAGCATTAGAGACTATTATAAACAAATAGCTTACGATAAAAAGAAAACAAATACAAATATAATAATATAGGTAAAAATTAAAAGTTCCAAATATATTCTTATATGGTATTAAGTGTATGTATTCACAACTGATATGAAACTTAAAAACACAAAAATATTTTTGTTGTTTATATGTATTTCATTAAAACATAAATTCAGAACTTTATATACGTTTTATCTCAAATAGTTTACTAAATTGCTATTAAGTATAGTGTTGTGGGCAATGTTAAAATTTTGTTAATATATTTTATACCATTAACAAAGAGTGCTTATTCTATATAAATATCTTCAATTGGATACGCAGTCTCTATAAACTTTTGATAGAATCTTTGGAACGCACGCCTGAAAAAAAGAAAAAGTATATTATCAAATCAACTTACAAATTATAATATTTAGCAATACACTAAGATTCAGTTTTATTAAGCACAACTCACCCTACAGCTTCTGCTACTGGCCTTGTAGATTCTTGACCTCGAAAAACATGACAAGCAAACCTTTGTAACGTTGGATGTTTAGTAATGAATCCTAGATATCTGTGATCTCTTGGATGGAATGCGCAGAAAGAAACATTCTTAAGAGAATAGAAATAATCGATGCAAGGATTATTTGATGATCTCTGAAAATTAGGAAAAACAAATGAAAATCTGTTATTCGATAAAATTATTAAGCTGATATTGGCAGTACTCACACTACGCTTTGACCTATCCACCATGCGTAGTCCTTGATCTGATACTTCTAGAATACATGGCTGAGTTCCGGGGTCAGTTGTGTGCTCGCCGACAATTTTTTTGACAGCTTGACACACAACTCCTGTGCCTTTATGTGCCAAAGTTTCAACAGAACCCAAGTACCTTTTAAAATAAGTTTTTTTTTTATTTACGGTAGGAGAGCGTAAAATATTTCATTTTATGTTTTTTATTTCTGGTCATTGAAAATTATTACAAGTTGTTCAAGCGAGTTTTTACCAGATAAAAAACCATGAAATAATTCAAAAGATTCTTTACAATTAGATGTAAAAACTTACCCTAATAAATATCGTTCCCTTTTAACTTTGGTATTAGCAGGGTCAAAGTCATTGTATTCCATATCAACTGCATAGGCTGAAGGGAATATACCCTGCTGTCCAGTTCTTAGATTTACCCCTATGTCGAAAACATTGCAAAGGTCAATATTTGTATTACTTATTAACGGCAGAACCAGGTTTTTCGTAAATTATTTTATAGTTATTTTACCTTCACACCAAAGATCTTCAGCTTCTTTTTGCACATAAATAGGGTCTCCAATTTCTACTTCAATTTCGTCGTGATGGCGGGGATTAAATTTATGTAGGCCCCTATGAGTTGCTTCCAACATTTCCAATTGGCTATGAGGTACTGTTGTCATGTTTCCACTAGAGTTGAGTCCACTTATACTACAGCTAGATGAAGGTGACACTGGAAATAAAAATCAAAGTATTTAATTATATATTGAAATGAAACGGAACAATTATCAGAAATATTTGATATGGTAAGTACGACTTCAAAGTTTGTATTCGAATTATTGAATCTGTACTAAAACTGCTAATGCTGCTTCGATTAATCAAACTCTATCTTATTTATTATCAAATGTAATAAATATCAAATAAGAATCTGACTCAACTGCATTTTGTTATAAAAAGAATATTAGGTACTGTTTTTGTCAGTTGATAAAGTTGAAGTTATTCAGAGTAATTTAATTTTAAATGCAAGAAACAATTGAGATAACGTAAAGTTGAAAAAAAAAAATTTACTTGCACTTACTATTTTGCAGCATCGGCGTTGGTGATAAACTTTTAGGCCCCGCATCTATGGGTGAGTGTGCTGTACTGTGTCCACTATCTACATCGCCCAAGCTTTGGAGTCTTTCGGAATCTGGGCTTGAGTCTTCATCTAGCAAATAGCCACATTTTAGAACAAGGAGTGGTCTGCCCGGATAATTTGGCCTTACCATTCCTCCAAGTTCATCAGCTAGGCAAGTTGGTTGGCCATTTGCTATTAATGAAGCTGAAATCATAGTCCGTATTTTTATTTATCCTGTATTTATTTGACAAGTTGTTCAAATTTACGCAATTCGGCTATAGGGATTTTCAAGGTTTTATTACTTGTATTAACTACCAAGCTGATTCAAAACAAAAATTGTATATATTAACATGAACTAAATATCAGACTTTTGTGTCTTTGTAGTAGTTTTCATAATTAATTGTTTTCAAAAACTGACTGTTATCAACTAAGCCTCTGACATTATGGAGAAAAAAAAACATCAGATGCAATACTTAACTTTTTAACGCTACAAGAAACATAGTCTTCATGCGCACTTTCCATCAGGTGGCATGGAAGACAAACGTCCTATCCTTACAATACAAAAAAAAACAACTGAGACTTATTTTGTGACTTTGCTTTTTTAAAATTATTTTGCTTAGATTTTATACAAGATTAGCAAATAAGGGTAACAAGAAACGCATTGCCACGAGAAACCATATTTTATTTAGTCACAAAAAATTGTTCGTTTAAAGCAGTTCTTCTGGAACTTATGTACTTTCTTCCTTAAAATTATGAAAATTGATTTTTTCCTTGTGGAAAACGCGCTTGAATACTTTTAGCAGGTTTAAAGGTACACTTTGTTAATATTGAGTTTGATAATGGATTGACTTATTCGCAAAGCATTTATTAAATTAGAAAAAAAATTCGCGTATAAAAACACATTGAGGGACAGAGATTGACAGACTTTGACAGAGATTGATATAAAACTTATTACTTACATTTTCTGTTTTTAGGTATTTCAGGTAGTTTTCGTCTTCTCCGCTCTCCATTAGTGAATGTTTGATGACGGGGACTTTTCTGGATTTCAGTCTGTGGAGCCTCACAAGTGGGTACAGGTGACATGGATGCTGGGACAGCAGCTGTTGCGTCACTGTCCCCCACGCAGCCTCTATCATCTTCTGCCGAGCCATCGCTTTTGGATGATGGTGATACATCCTCAAATCCTACATTTGGAACAATCCTGTAAAAAAAATCAAAATTTTTCTAATTTTGTGTAATTGAATTAAAAATTTGAAACATCAGATTTATTTCTTGTATAACTCGCTTATTTTTATGCAAATGGTTAAATTAAAAATAGTACTTACGAGTAAAAAGGTGTTGGGGCTTTTATATGTTGAGGTAATCTATCAAATACACGACGAAATTCTTCAAATTCGCTGTCGGCCATATCAGCATGGGTTGGAGACAAAGAGGGCGCATGCGTTGTCGTCCCGTTCTGTTTTATCGACCAAGTGTTTCACCTATGGGGTATATGCATACATATACAATTGTTTGTTACAAACTAACGGTTTATAAAACACATCTTCAATGGCGCCAATAACACTCATCAAAAAATAAGATTACAACTTTCAATATAACTTAAAGTAATATTAAATAATAATAATATGATGATGTAAGAACTTGCTCAAATGCGTTGCAATGTGAATAAATTTATTGTGAATGAATGTCTAATAATTTAGTATGATAATGCGCATGTCTCGTTTATCTGCATGCGCACAGCCAATGTGTTTAACGCGCAAGCGCGTATTTCCTACGCATTATGGGGCCGGAATACTATTAAAAACTAATGACGTCACTGGGAAATTCTATTCATCATTCATAGGTTATCATCAATGAAAACGATGATTTATACCTTAATATTCTTATAAAGCTACAAGTTTGCTTTTTGTAGATGTTAAGGGAACTGACATAACAAATAAAATAAAAAAGGATTTTTACGTTTTAGTTGGTTGATATAATTATCAATAAAATACACCTCGCTATATTTTGTAAATTTTTGTGTGAGAATATAATAAAACAGAATATTTTTTTGGTTGTCCGTTTCTTTGCACGCGCTAATCTCAAACTATTAATCAGATTCGAATAAAACATTGGAATTCCATAGCCAAACTCTTGAAACTTTTCATGTTTTGCAGCTAATATCTAATATAATTGATAGATATTTTTTACGGTCATGTCACTAAATAAAACAATATATTAATATTAAAAAATTACAAACATTCGTACTGAAAGTAAGCGGCCCAATTGGCGCTAATACTTTATAATAATATAAAACGATAGGTATAGGCGTCATCTTAGGTTATTGATATTTTAATTATTTATAATATCTGGTAAGTATTTTTAAGTAATTTAAGTCGAAATTGCTACACATAAAGGAGACAGAACTTGCTCCATACATTTCTGGGCCCCGGTGTTAACAACTTGACATTTGCTTTTTTTTTAATTTAAAATAAAATCATGATTTTATCTAAAAAATATTACGTTAGACAAAGGTTTGGGTCTGTAGGTTAAGCCCCTAGTGTGCGACATACCTGTTGCACACCGATTTCTTCAGAATTAAAGTAATTGGTATGAGATACAGTCGACGGAAAGAGCGTTTTTGAATTATGCTTGAATTAATGTTTCATTTTTTTTAACTTGACGAGATACGGGTATAATTATCTGTATATTTAGGTATTTACTTACTAACTAATCTTAATTTTCATTTATTACCAATGTTTAATTTTGTTATAGAAATATTTAAGCGATTCTCGAAATTTGATAGCGCTGCGTAAATCGAAATAACTACTTATTTTACTGTAGCACATTTATCTTAGTGTTGTCATAGGGTCAGGCAAAGAAATTTTTCAGAAGATTAACACTAGTAGTGATTTACTATGTATTCAAATTATTTTCGTTATATTATTAAGTACTTGTAACTCAGCTTATTTTTTAATGTGATTTTTAAAATTGTGACTTGATCAATGTGATATTAAAGATAGAGATTAGATAAGAAAATTGTTATTTTACCAATATTTACCAAAATTAAACTTTGAATTATTTCATGTGGACACTTATAAATTTTTTTTAGTTTCAATTCGCTATCTTTCTGTAATTTGGATAAAAAAATTAAAATTATTATTTTTACAGCAATCAAAAGAAATCGGTAGCATCCGCAACAGGTACGTTGCACATAGGGTTGCACCTTTTTAGAGCTTTTGTATATCTCAATCTTTATTTTTGTACACCTTTAAGGGTTATTTTCAACCCCCGATGTAATCGAGGGGTGCTATAAGTTTTACTTTTGTATTAATGTGTTCTTTGTGTGTGAGTGCGTGTTTGTATTTGCATGTCTGCGCTATCATATTTTCCAAGTGAATCGATTTGTGTGCAGTTTTTTTAATTCATGGTCTGTCATCGGGTTTCTTAAGTTTGTTTGGTAGGAAAAATAGTAAGTAGTTGGATATAATGATTCAGAATTTTTGGTTTATACTCAGTGTTTACCTACAGCTATCCAGTCTATACTAGACAATAATATAGTCATATGAATACTATAAATGACAGTCTTATGGAAATCAGCTCATTATTGATAGCGTCCAGAAAGGTAATTAAGGGTCATTACGTGGCAGAATAGGTATGTTACTAATAAAGTAACTTATTGTTTTGTGTTTTATATATTGTTCTTAATAATTTATATACTACTATAAGAAAATATTTAGAAAAGTAAAAGATACATAAGTACCTTTTCTGAAATGGGCGGGATCTAAACACGTTCATATCACGATTTATTTATGAGTCAAACGACAAGGTTTCTTAAAAGCTCCCTTTACTACGATCCCAGGTAACTACTTAGTTTAAGTGCCCGCCGAATTTCTTTTCGAAAGATAAGAATCGGCTGTAACTAAAGTCAACATATTATTGTAATGACTGCTTTACTACGTTTTATCAAATGGACCATCCAAACCAAGTTATTGGTATTGAAGGTTTATGTGCTACTGCTAACCGTACAATACAAAAATACAAGTGTAGAAACGTCTCGAAAGTAATTTACCTGTAGTGCACTCTTACTACTTTAAGTCAGTTTGATCCAAAATATTGTAGAAAGGTATTTTTAGTCTAACCAGAGTTAATTACATTACCTTCATGTAGCAGCTTCACTAAAAGCGGGTTTCAATATTCTACGGATGAAACCGGTAGGTAAAATAATAGTGATTATAGTCCATAAAACGTCATATAATTAGAATGATAACTGTCAGTAAAACCTATGATAGAACCTTGCAAAGACGTTTCGAATTTAATTGACTCACGAAAAACATCGTTTGTGACGGACTAAAAATAATTTTGGTACTATGTCTTCATTAAAAATGTTTTATAATATCTTTCAAGTTTTCAATGTACTTTGACTGCTGTACTTTTAATCACAAGACATTAAATATTGAAACGCTTTATAGCTACGCCTGGTAGCTTATTCTACTGTTCGTAGGCTATAGCCTATTTCATGGCTCCAGTCCAGACTATTGCAATAAGAGGAACATGGGAAATACAGTAAACTATAGTTCGGCCGTTCAGAGAATGCGTTCCTGACACATCGCGATTGAACTGACGTCGTAACTTTGTAATGGCGTTGCAGTTACGATAAAAAATATTTTTGCTGGTTGTTTACCGTTTTAACAATTGATGAGCATTAAAACAACATTATTATATCAATAATCAATGAATTTTATAATTTTGTGCCAAACTGTGTGTCAAATAACTTGGTAAACAATATTTTTCAAAATCTATACTGCGCTATTACAAGGTTATGTCAAAGCTTTATATTTGTAGTGCTGTGCTAATAATAACAGTATCGTAATCTGTTCTTAAACAGGTATAAGTACTTTATGAAATAATACGTTTCGTTTTTCTTTTTAAGAATTTGAAAATAATGGACTATAAGATAACAAAGGTTGTTGAAAGACTAAAAACCTGATAATGGAACATTTTGACCGAGATATTAGGATTGAAACTGTTATTGATAATAAAATAATTATACATGTAGGCGAAGATGATGATGAAGAAACTACCTCCTCAAGCGAATCGGAGTCTGAATATTCTGTACGCACATTGAATTCAATATACTTTATTGCATAGAACTACAGATTGTAACTTTGTAACAAAAAATAAATAAAACAATTTTATTAAATTAATATAACCTTTTCTTGGTTTCCACTTAAATTACTAAAATACAAATTTTAAATAATTCCGCCAATTTAAAACCGAAAATAATCTTAAAAATAACGCGGCGTTTCATTTTGGAGGAACGGTAACGAACTCAGTGTTATGTTGTGCCCATCACTAGTCGTGACTAACTGACAGGTGTCAGGAACGCATTCTCTGAACGGCCGAACTATAGTTACAAATATTCTTTTAACAAAACTGCAACTGCACTGCAACGTCGCGCCGAAAATACGTCAAAAATATATCAAATCGGTATTCACTTAAATGATACTGGAGTAACCGCGTCAACTGCGCGTCAACGTCGACTCAACTGCCAGAAAACCAAAAATTGGTAGTCGCTTTAACTAGTTCGCAGTTACGTCGCAGTGATTCCGTATTCCCATATTTTTTTACTGACGTGAAATGTCAAATCTCGCAGTGTTTTCGACGTAAACAAGAAGCAGTTTCGCAGTTTATGTTAAGGAACTTTCACCATACTTTCTCTAAATTTTGTGTATCAAAAATGAGTTTTCATTTGGCTTGGCACATTTTAGAAATAAGCCACGCTGAATATGCACGTCGAGCGAGGCTAAGACGGCGACGAGATAATAAGTCTTTGAGGTTGAATCCTTTACTCATGTCTGATGCACTATTTATAAAAAAATATAGACTAGATAAGGGTTAGCGATATTAAACATAGTTTAAATCCTGCTAATTTAAGAATGTAAAACTAAGACCGTTTTATTTCCAGATTCAGTCCAAATGCTTATTAAGCTTCTTGCATGGTGTAGCTAGGAGTCGTCGTTGTAGGAGAGATGGAATTCCTTTTTACATAAAAGTAACTACTTGATGATATATCTAAAATCACTTGGATACTTTATCGTAAGAAAACATTTAGAACTGTGTTTTATTTCAGGTCTTTATAGCCTTGGGATTTTATGCTGTTGGGTGCTACCAAACATTATTAGGTGGTAGACATAAAATATCCCAAACGTCCACCTCTAGAGCAATACGGTTGGTGACTAACCTTTTGAATAATAATGACATATTTAAAAGGTTTGTGAAATTTCCAAGTACCCGAAATGAGAGGGATTTGGTTAAGCAAAGGTACCTACCTATACGATAATTCATTGTTGACTTACTACTAGATAAACTATATTGAAGTATAAATAATAAATAACTGTATTTTTTTCTAGATTTTATCAAAAATTTAATATGCCAGGTGTCATTGGTTGTATAATGGCGGGTTTCAATATTATGAAAACTGTTCGTTTTGCCTACGAACAATAGAAATCACTACCAAAATGCCTTTCTATATTCAAAATCTTGACATCTAAACCACTGCTTACGAACTGTTTGACTGTAATGGGTTGCTAGGTTACATTTGACCATTTACAAAATAAGTCATTATATCTAGCCAACGACGACGTAACAAGTTATTAATTTAAACCAATGAGGTAAAGGTAGCATGGCAGTCTGCTGCGGCCAATAAGAGTTATTTTTTCATTACGTATGACCAATTAAAGAATAGGTCATTTTATCCAGCCAACGACGTAACAATTTATTCATTTAACGAAATATCTGTCAACATATCAATAATCCAGTTTTCTCTTTCTAACTTATCTATAACTGTTTTTAAAAAAAGGGACGAATATTATTGAATGACATAATTTTTCTTTTAAATATTTACTTTGACGTCATAAAAATGTGATTCAACCAATGGCAAAATTTGTCGAAGGTTTGGCGTTTCGTTTTACGTAAGCAGTTAAACGCAATTATTAATAAAAAGCTCTAAAAACATACTATAATATATTTATCGAATACTAAAACATAGCAAACATAAATTGAATAAGTTTATATATTTCTTTAGTTCAAATATCATACAAATAATTTGCGAATGCGTGATATTCTATAAATCACATATCACCTATTTTCTTGGAAGAACGTCACGCAAGGAGGGCCCATGCCAAATTTGAGAACTTACAGCCCGTAGCTAGTAGATATTGTGAAACGCTACTTTTTTCCTACCAATTTTGTACCTGTACCGGTTACGCATAGTAGTCAGTTGAATATTGAAACCCGCCATAAATGGTACACATGTAGCCATAATAAAGCCAAATGAACATGAGGAACGTTTTTACAACCGGACCATTCTCTCAAATTTATGGTTGTTAGTTCATTGTATCTAATGTACATTCATCATTAACATTTCAATTCTCTGTTATCCAAATATTAATATTATTATATTGTAAGCTAATCATTTGTTACGGATATGTGATGCAGACTTAAAAATATTGTGAATAGATCCTAGCAATCCTGGATCAAAGCATGATTCCACTATATGGACTAACCATGGACTAGCATGGTTGTCTGTAAGAAATCGCTCGTCAGCGATAAGACCGCCTAGTAGTACTTACACAACACACTGTTTTTTTTTTATCATTTACTATCTGTACTGTATACTGAAGTGTAAATAAATAAATAAATAAAATAAATAAATAAATCATCCATTGAATTCCTATTTGGATTCCCTATTTGATGAAGGGGAACAAATATACTTACTAGGTAAGCAGAATAAGTATTGTTCTCGGTACGGGTCTGCAAAGATACCGAAACGTCGAGTTAAAATATAAATTATACGCGATCAATCCAGTTAAAAAGTTGTTTTATTTAAATTATGAATCGAGAAAACTAAAGACAATATTTGTAAAAAGTCGTAGAATAAGGCAAGATAGAAGCCGCACCTTGCTTCTTCTTCCTCAACTTGATTTTTTTAGTGAACTTCTGTAAACTGATCTAGGGATTAATAATATTTTTAAGTTTCTGCATTGAAAATATGTTAATAAATGAAGATCACATTCAAAATCAAAAAATAAATCAAATAAAAAAAAACAATATTAAAATTTAATATTAGCTTAGCTGCAAAGCTATACCATAAAAAGGAGCTACGTTAGCAATATAACATAAAAATTCGAAAATTACTTACAAACATGTGGTAAGTAATTTCGAGGCGTACCGCCGGGCCCCGGTAGCTCAGTGGAAGAGCACTCGTCTGGCAAACGAGAGGTCGCAGGTTCGAATCCTGGTCGGGTAATTTTTATTTATCACATTTTTCATATATTTATGATCTAGGGATTCTAACACTGTAAATTGGACTCACTACCTGGTGGGGTAGTTTTGCGTGTTCACGCGGAAGAAACTATCAACATGGTGTCTGACATATTATAGATGTAATCAGAGGGATCTGTAAACGCCTGAGAGTCAGTAATTACGACCGCAACGGCCAGAGTTTGGGGGAGGGATAACGAACTGAGAGATTATCAAGATCCGTGAGTTCTCCGATATCCTGAAGAATTTTTTGACATTGATGAAATGAAATGAAATTTTTTATTCATCATAAGACCATCAAATGGCCGTTTAATGACGTCACAATTTTTTACTTCGGCTTAAACAAGGTGTTGATAGTTATTTAATAAGATATTACAGTAGACCAAGAGACAAAAAAGCCGGCGGAAAAAAACTCTTGGCACTCTTTTTCAGTCAGGATTATACGAATTATTACAAATAGGTACATACAGTACTAATTGATCATGACATGAAAAAAAAAACAAACAAAAGACAGCTAATTGTGAGAGCCAATGTCATGCCACAACCAAATTGCTTACATAGTAGGTGCATTGAGCTATGGATGCACAACACGAACATGACAAACTGGGACTAGAGTATTTAAACAAGAATGGAATAAAATAGTCATTGTATCATCAGCAAAATGACCTGGCACCGCTAGCAGCACCCGTTCACGAGTATTACGCAAGCACCAGCCATCACCCTCCTCAACCATATTTTTGGGGAAGAGGGTGACCCGATACCCGACGGTACTACTACCCATGCCACTGCTGTGATGAAGCCACTGCTGCTGAAATTGATACTGAGCTTTCTGAAAATTATCATTACACAGGGCTGCAAGTTTGAGCCATGTGGCGAGCCATCTAGTCCAATGAGCACTGGTCAACTTTCTAAAATAATCTTATACAAAATCATATGTGGTGGTGAACAGCGACAGGGCTGCGCAGACATAAAGTTCGATCTAATCTTGATCTATTGCCGGTGCACGGCTGCCGATCAGGCTTCGTTGGCACGGTTACAAATCCACCTGAAGAGCGATGCTTTGGCTGGCAGCAATCGAGTCCGCTCTGAAAAGGGCAGATCAAATGACCCCGACACCGCACAACCTCAACGAGAGAAAACTTTCCGTTAAGAGCTTTGACTAGGGTAGCCCAAACTCGCACGATTGCGGCAGGCGACAAGTGGCAGCGCAACACGACCGCTCGAGTGCGGAAGCAAACGGGAAGTGTGTATAAATTACCAAATTGCAGGTTCAATATAAATGAATTTCTCGACATTAAGCAAACATGTTTGCTTTTCATGAGCAGAATAAAAAGCATTTTTAGGAATGATCTTGAGCTTGAATTTTTGGCATATATTAATTTCTTTTAAAAACAAAAAAACATCAGGTACCATATTAGGTGATTTCGATTATTAAAGTTTACAAAATACAATTCTAAAAGGGTCCTGATCATAACAAACTATTATTCAAAAATAAAACAAAAAGAAAATAATGCTAAATAACACAATATAGATTCCTTTATCAAAAAGTTTTTGATTTAATATCTATATTTAACTATACGGTGTTTTTTTTACTTTTTATACCTATTTTTGAATGATGGAACTTATTTAAAAACAAGAAACATTTCTTGACGCATTAATTTATATGCCTTTTATTTTAGCAAAATCATAAGTAACAAAAGTCTTCAACCAGTTTTTCACTATCTTAAAAACAAATAATGAAAATTTATTTCTGAAGTCTGCAAGTATGGGGTAGAATTATCCCTCAAAGAATGACTAGGGCACGTTCGAAGAGCTTTGTCAACAAAATAAGCCGCCAGCACAGTCCAACATCGAGTCCTTTGTAAACCAGGAAATAATGATTTTTACTACTAAGACACGAAATAAACAAGTGTTTCACTGGCATTGAATAAAATGTTTTATATATATCGATTCGATTAATTCAACGTGATAAAGACTTATTTGTAAATTATTTAGGGCTTATTTTTCATTCGTCGGATAAAAGTTATAATATCGAAAAAAATATTTCTCAGTGGAATTATGTTGCTTTACGATTTTTTTTATAATTGCATGACAATGATATAGAATGAGAGTAAACTTGAGACGAGCTTAAAGCTGTCGAGTATACTTACTTCATTAGATAACTTTTATCTGACCCTTGAAAAATCGGGCCTTCATGATTTTTTTTCCCCCATTTTAACATTCATTTTTAATTTTGTAAAAGGGTTGTTTGGAAAATTTGAATTTTTTATTATCAATAACTAAAAAGTAGTAATCGTACTTTAAAATTTGGCACTGACACTATGTTTATGGCTCATCTCACTTAAGTTTTAATGAAAAAATATGTGCTTTCCAAATTAAACTAATTAATAATGTGTGCACACACACAATTGCTTATGATGAGATTTATGTACTGCATTTTATATAAAATCTTCTAAATATACAAGTTCATATATTCAAACAATTCAATCCTTTGGCTGCTGTTACATTTATTTTTAAATGTTATAAAGCGATAGTTTATGTATATACAACGTGTAACATAATGAAGAGATAATTCTTAAGGGGATTGTATGTTTGGTGATGTAATTTATAAGTAACAGTAACATAAATGTCGTATCCTTACGGTTCGACCGAAAAAAAAGTTTAAAGTTTAGATCAAAAAAAGTGTCAACCCTAAAAACAGCTGTTAGCTTTTGATGAAATCTATTCGATAACAGATGGTGTAAGAATAAATTGATGGGTAACTAAGACAGATACTACAAAGTTCAGCCGGTGCGGGAAAGGTCATAAGTTCACTGACTATGGCACATGTTTTGTTTTAGCTCATCAGGTTGACTTGGGTTGTCAAAATATTTTGTTGTAAAATTATTAATTAAATTTGTATGAAAGAGTATACCAGAACTGATCATGCTAATTCTTTTACTGTATATTCTATGTATGGTAAAGAAGCTAACCGAACCTTAAGTTTTACCTCTTCATTTTGTTACACGTTGTATAGAATTTGTAATAAAGTGAATAATAATGAAGCTTCTACATACTATAAATATATATCAATAACCTATTCAATAAAATTTATATTAAATAAATCTTATTAGATAGATATAATCAAGCAATGAAGCAAATATTTTATTCATCAAAACTAAAAAAGAAATGTAAATTAGTCTGACTTACTTATTCTGAATCACAGCATTTTAAGTACGTTTTCATAAGAAATGGAGTCTCGAAATAAAACATAAGTCAAATATCAATAAACTAAGAATGAATCAATCAGCTCATAGCGTTGTGCCTCCTGGGAAATCGAATCAAAAGCGTATTTCAAAAGCGGCCAGATTCTAAAGAAATATTTCTATTTAGAAAATCTCGAGTTGCGTAGGTTGACTCCATCACTGAATAACAAATTTGTTTGGAGTTGGTTGATTCGAGTATTTGGTTTCTTTCAACACTCTGTATAATTTAATTTTAAAGTTGTTGGGTAGGACTCGATTTTAATAAGTGTATACTTTGAAGAGGGTACCTGTTTACATATATTACAATTATTACAGAAGTCGTCGTGGCACCGTTGTTGCTGTGTGTATCATACGATATCGCAGTTTAAGCAACGGTACTTGGATGGGTGACCGCCGACCATTCATTTCTCACGGCGACTTCCGTGCTTTGGAGGGTACGTTAAGCAGTCGGTCCCGGGTGCTGTATACTTGTATACAGTATTCGTTAGGATTTGTCAGAAGCCATTTTCGGCGCCCTGAAAATTCTGACATCCACCACCTAGCACTGGGCCAGCTTGGTGGATTATGGCCTAAGCCTCATTGTCACCCAGGGAAGAGACTCATGCCCTGCAGTGGGCGCATTACACGGAGTTGTGATGATGATGATAATGATTACGGAAATAATATTCTAGAAAAGATACAGTTAATGGTCGATTATCATACTCAGGAAGTTAATTTCTTAGTTAATAATTAAATATTTTGTTAGTGACAAGAAAAGCTAACACAGAAGTCTCAGGCCCATTTTTGGACAGCTTTCTTGTTGATCCAGACTTAAGCATACATTCGCAGTTTCTCCGTAGAAACCTCAATCCCTATCTATAGGCATATCTATCTATAGATTGGATCTGAGCAAGCTCTCATTAAGCCTTAGGACCATATGAATAAAACAACTGTCTCCCAACTTTGAGAAAAATAAATATAAGGAAAAATAAATAAATGGAAATACACTCGCTGAAGTTCCATTTAGAGTAGAAAGCGGTTTATAAATACGGCACTTAGTGAGGCTTTATATTTCAGGAACTACTTACTTTTTGTTCTTAGTACTGAAGTAATTATTGTTTGGAGTGGTGAGAACCTGAAGAAAAACATAATATCAACAATACCACTAAAACATAATTTCATAAATAATAATGTTATTTGATAAGTAGGATAAATAAGTCCATTTAAAGATTGTCGAGCCTGGAAAATATAAACAGACGAATATGAAATGCTATAAAATTCCCTTAACTTTACCAAAAGTTTCATTAAAAAATTAAATTTGGGTTAAATATTTGTTACGTAAGATCTTAAGAAAAGTTTTTGAAATGAAACAATGTTATGCATGTCATAAATTCATAATTATAATATTTGTAAGAAATAACAACCTATTTTAATTAAAGCTTTTGGTTTTAATATTTGATCTCATGAATATTGGTTTCATAGTTTCATGGACCTTAATTTTATCGCAGAAGAGCTCTTTTATGCGCTCAAGTTACTTGGGAGCAGAAAATTAAACGGTTTCATAAAAAATATTCTTGAATAGTGGCGCGTACAAGCACTCTACGTGATTATACCCACACTGACCTCTTGTGCTATCTCTTTATACGTACGAGATTTATAGTGTTTGTTCATTCAACAATTGTACGGATAGGACATTGGTAAATATATGTTTACGAAAATTGTAATCGAGCAGATGTTTGATAAGTATTAATATAACTCCTGTTCAATTAATGTAACTTATTGCGGTCGTATTGTCCACTCGTAATAATACCACTCACTAATAAAAACATTTAAGGCCTAAAAATACAAGAAGTTTTTATAATTTGTATGTTGTAATTTCACTGAATCTAGTACCAGAGGCCGGTACTAGATTCAGCTCCAACGACTCCAAATAGTCAACTGACTTACTTTTAATATAGGTACTAAAAAATGCGAAGTTACCTTGTAGGCTGGAAGCACTACCTACCTTTGTTTATTATATCTGAATGATGAAACAACGAAATATAATAAATAATCAAACGAGCTTACCTTAAGTGAAGTTCGATTATCATTATAGAGTTGTTTCATTCGAAGATATAGAAACCCTACCCACCATCACCCCGAAGTTTTGCTATTTAATTTCTACACTTAAGGTTAGTTCGTTTGATTATTTATTATTATGTTGTTAAGAACTGGATTGAAATAAAATATGTCGATTTTTTGACAATCTTTGGCCGGCTTTTATCTATAATATTATTATTTCAATACTTTCGAGCAGTTCTGTATGATAATTTTGAACTTTTTCCTTACTCCTTACCATTAACAAATTTTTACTTTCTGTCCACTCTAGGATACACCTTAAACCCTAAGAGCCTTTGTTATTTATTCCCTAGTTTCACAATATGTTGAAATTTGGGATTAGTTCCACTAAGTTCAACCAGTTAAACTTATATGACATTTTATTTATTTACTATTTTATTTATTTATTGGACAAAAAAGTTCAATTATTTTAACTTTAAAATTTCTTTGTTATAGTTTAAATTGCTGGACAACATTGATTCAATTAGTTCAACTTTCTTTTTGTCCGGGGCGAAATGACCAAAGTGCTAAAATGTCCATGGGATCGAAAGTTTCTTTTCCTGTTAGACTCTATATTTTTTACGGGATGGAAATGAACTTTTAGCACCTCTATGGAACATGAGTTAACACCTCTATGGACATTTCGCCCCGAAAGTAAATAAAGTTGAACTAACTGTTTCAATGTTGTCCAGAAAGCTGAAAAAAAATATCAAAGTTGTAATAATTGTACGTTTTTGGCCAATAAGTTCAACTGGTTGAACCCTTAGTTGAACTTGGTGGAACAAATCTAATTGTCAACTACTAGGCCCGTATTGTGAAAGCTATCGTGCGAAAGCACAGATTTGCTTGCAACTGGCTCTCCATGCAAATTGGCAAAAATCTCTCATAACCACGTCGACTTAAAAATTCAAAATATAATCGTACGCGATAAATCCATTTAAATTGTGTTTTATTTAAATATGAATTTAATTTTTTTTAGATATGAATCGCAAAAACTTAAGACAATATTATCTATAGGTACTACTTTCCAAAAAATTCACGATCCGTGAGTGTAGGTTGAATTGTGACTTTTAATATCGCGTTTAGTAGCTTGAAGAAAAGAATATAAAAAGCTGTAATAGAAATTGTCTTTGAAATGACAAATATAAATAAAACTAGCTTTTGGCCGCGACTTCTTACGCGCATAAACATTATTTATGTTTAAAATAGCCAGTTACTCATTGAAGAACTTTTATGCCAAGTATCACATCCGTGCACTCAAGGAAAAAGATTTTTCATACAAATTAAAAAGTACGAGTACAATACTTCTCGTTCCCGTGAGAATTTCAGGAATTCCTTCCATAATACAAACAGACACCCATTGAAGAACCTTTAATATCAAGTATTACGTCCGTGCACTCAAGGAATTAGATTCTTTCTTACAAACTAAAAAATCATTTAATTCCCATTCCCGTGGGAATATCGGGACTTCCCTTCCTAACACAACCAATCATTTTTAGGAGAACCTTTACGCCAAGTATCACATCCGTGGACTCGAGGAATAAGATTTTTCAGATAAACTATATATTTCAAACCGTTCCCGTGGGAATTTCGGGAATTTCTTCCATTCTACAAACAGACACCTATTGAAGAACCTTTATACCAAATATTAAATCCGTGAAATATTTTTTCATACAAATTAAAAAATCAAATATTTCCTTTTCCCGTGGGAATTGTGGAAACTCCTTGCACAAATGAACCAGTATTTTTTTGAGAAACCTTGATGCTAAGTATCATTTCCCTGCACTCAAGGAATAAGATTTTAATACAAACTAAAAAGTCCAATAATTCCCGTTTCCGTGGGAATTTCGGGAATTTATTCCTTAGTACTCCCTCTAAACTTCTAAGGATTGTATGTTCCAAATTTCAGCTCTCAACGGCCAGTAGATATGGCTGTACCTAGTCTGTCAGTCACTCAGTCAATAACGTAAGAGTTTTATACAGGGTTACCTGTTAAGTCGACCTAGACCCGTTTAGGGTGTATAGTAGGTACCCATCTTTTCTAACTTATTTATTAACAAACCTAACCGTTTTCGAGATGAAGTTCATTACTTTTTTTTTAAATTGCCGATTTTTTGCCATTAAATGTCATATTTTGAAATTGTTGCACTTTTATATTATTATTCTTTATTTCTCACATACGGATTAAGATGTTCTATGATCTTAGTAACCAAAATTCTACGTAGGATTACTGAATACATAAATCTGAGTGATTGAAAGTTGAAATAATCAAAAAAAAAATTTACAGTTTACTTTTCTTTTAAGAATATCTAAATAGATTAGTACCTATCGAAAATGTTCGGCGGAAGTGTTTAAAAATATCAACGTTTTGTCAGCTACCTAACAAAGTATAACAAACTAGGCTTTTATTTAAATTCTTAGAAAAAATCTTAGTTTCATAGTCGATACTGGACGTAAAAGTAATTAGGCTGATTGGGCTAACTTAAGTATTAATTAGCCCTGGAAAGTAAAATATAACAAAAGGTAATATTAAAATTAAGATTAAACTAAAAGAAAGGTCGACTTAACCAGTAACCTTGTATATTAAGAAGAAGAATTAGATATATCAGCTCAAGTAGATACTTAATGAGCTTTATACCATAAGTTTGTACCAAAAACAGTTTAAACAACCTCGCATCTCGCACTCCTCATAAGATTAATTTCAAGCAATATCCAAGTTTTATCTAAGTATCTTAAAATTACTTTTTTTTTAAATTGCCGATTTTTTGCCATTAAATGTCATATTTTGAAATTGTTGCACTTTTATATTATTATTCTTTATTTCTCACATACGGATTAAGATGTTCTATGATCTTAGTAACCAAAATTCTACGTAGGATTACTGAATACATAATCTACTTTATACATATATTATTTTATATATCTTAATATCATATAGATAGTAATGTGGGTAACATAGCTTACAGTAGCGAATAGTAGTGATCTTTGACTTTCTTTTTAAAAATAGATATCGTTTTAGACTCACGAATTACATGAGGTAACGAATTCCACAATCTGACTGCATGGACAGAGAAAGAGTAGGAGTAATAATCGGTTTTATGAGAAGGCATATGTAAAAGAGTACGCAAATGTGCTCTACATGGCGTATCCTGAGAGTGAGAGTATGAAAACCTTTCACGCAAATAGAGAGGAGTAAGTGGGTTATTAAGGATATTAAAAAGGAGGCAAAGGATTCTAGTGCTACGCCGGTGCTGAATCGGAAGCCATCGAAGTTGCCTGCGATATTCAGAAACGTGATCGAATTTCCTCAAGCCAAAGATGATTATGATGATGATGATTTATAGGGAATTTCTAGTAAAAAATTAAGTACCTACCTACTTTTATTACATAATTATGATCGGAATCGAGTACAGAGTGTTCTCTTATATTGAAAGTTGAAATAATCAAAAAAAAAATTTACAGTTTACTTTTCTTTTAAGAATATCTAAATAGATTAGTACCTATCGAAAATGTTCGGCGGAAGTGTTTAAAAATATCAACGTTTTGTCAGCTACCTAACAAAGTATAACAAACTAGGCTTTTATTTAAATTCTTAGAAAAAATCTTAGTTTCATAGTCGATACTGGACGTAAAAGTAATTAGGCTGATTGGGCTAACTTAAGTATTAATTAGCCCTGGAAAGTAAAATATAACAAAAGGTAATATTAAAATTAAGATTAAACTAAAAGAAAGGTCGACTTAACCAGTAACCTTGTATATTAAGAAGAAGAATTAGATATATCAGCTCAAGTAGATACTTAATGAGCTTTATACCATAAGTTTGTACCAAAAACAGTTTAAACAACCTCGCATCTCGCACTCCTCATAAGATTAATTTCAAGCAATATCCAAGTTTTATCTAAGTATCTTAAAATCTCAATATAGGTTTTAAATAACTATCTTTTCTTCGATGGAAAACAGTGCCGCCTATATGATTATGCACGAAACAAACGGTCTATTCACCCTCCGCATACTTGAAATATTGTTATTTTTAATTCACTCATATCTTTATAAATTATAAAATCATATGTTTGCCTGATGTATAAGTTATATTATTGTAAAGTTTCATAAATACATATTCGGTGGTTTTTGCGAAGAAGAGGAACACAGTATGCATGTTTGTATGTATCTTTATCTTTGATAAATCTTAAACGGCTCAAGCCGATTTTAATGTAATTTGGTAAGGTAGTTTATTAGGCCCTGGACTAATAAGTAAGTCGACGATTAAAAGTCGAAACGATATTTGGTTCCAAAATTTTAGTTTGCTTTTTCTTCGATAGATGATGATACGTCGGTTAAAGCGCGCAAGAACAGTTTTAAATGATTTAGCCATATGACCTTGTAGACTACCATTATTCAACCTCACTTTCGCAATTATAATGTCAGGAGAATTTAAAACAGCTGTGTTAATTAATTATTTCAAGGTAAAACAAATTTATTGCACATTAGTAGGTACCTAAATGGTGATATTTTGGAAAATCAATTAGTGATTCTAAAGTTCTTTAGCTAGTTAAACTAAGTTAGTTCATTATTATTTATACATATATTAATGATCAGTATCAATTATTATAAGCAACTGATTGTTAATACCCCACTTTTCTTAAGCAATTCCTTCAAAATATTACGTTAGCCTTTGTTACATCTTGATTTATTTGTATACATAAATTTTAAGCTTATTTTATTATTAAATATGTTCTCCTTAATTATTAGCCCGCCATTCAACGTTTACCCCTATGTGATCAGCGTACCATGATTATCACAAAGAGCCGTTGTAGCCACTAGTTTTCATGGTTCGTTAAGCTGAAGTTTCGCAGAAGCTTTTACATTAGTTATTTGATAAGGAATACCTCAGCTTTCCACATATCATAATAATATTTTTATTAAATGAATAAGTTACAACGATACTTAATTAAAATAAGCAATGTATTTAAAGCATTTTGTTTCACCTTCCTCAAGGCTCATAATACTTAATACATATTCTAACATCGACAATACATTGTGTAAAGTCAATTTAGTTTCATCAAGAAAATGAACTATAACTAGGATTCAATTTCGAGGTTTTTGCAAAGGTAGTTTTATCTGTACATCAGTAAAGCTGTTTATGGATAAAAGATATCCTCAAGTTACGCTGTTTGAGGTCAGTAAAACACTTTGTGGTTACAAAGTTGGTTCGACTGTTTGGGTAGGTAAACTTTTAATCGATTGTATCATTAACAATTGATGTTTTGATGTCTTTTTATAAGACATGGTCAAGATGAAGATTTAAAAAAACTTTCAATGAATCTAAGACACCTAAAAATCCAATAAATGAAATTCAATATAATACATAGGCCAAACGGGTATATGGGTAACCTGATGTTAAGTAATAACCACCGCTCGTGGGAACAGTATGCATCACCGGAGAATTGGCGGCCGTTGGTCATTGGATGGCAAATGCCGTTGCCAGTATTTCAATTTACATCCTTTTTTCAGTTTACAGTGTTTACTCATGTGACAATGAATAGGCTACACATAGATTCTGACCAACGAAAACTGTAGAAGATAAAAGCCTGGCTTTACAATTAATACACTTATCGAATATACATATAACGTCCTACTTTTTCGAAGTTGACAATTGAGTAAACTTCGGTTTAGCAGTGTAAAGCCAGTGTCGCCTGATATTGAATTTTTAAAATTCCCGCTGTTTTTTCTTGGACAGCTTATGTTGGTCAGACTTTAACACCTCTATATGATTTTAAACTTAAACTTGGCTGCAAAGTCTCAGTGGCTTGTGTGTATATCAATCGATATTGCAGGTTAAGCAACGCTGGGCCGAGTCGGTAAAAGGATGGGTCACTGCCGATCATTTATTTCTCACGGCGACTTTCGTGCTTTGGAGGACACGTCAACCAGTCGATCCTAGATGCTGTATAATTGTATACAGTATTCGTTAGGGTTTGTTAGAAGCAATTTCGGTATTCTAAAAATTCTGACATCCACCAACCAGCTGCGAGCCAGCTTGGTGTTCAGGGTAGAGACTCATAGCTGGGCAGTGGGCTCATTTCAAAGAATTGTGAAGGTTCGCGAAATGTGAGGCCTGCATGTTCCTGCAGGGTTTGATAAAAAGCCTGTTTCTTTCTCAACTCATGTGCTGCCTTTGATCTTCATTCAGATGAGGCTGAAATCAAACGAGGATTAAGGTAATATTAAAATAATATTTCATCATCTAAAATAAAAATAAAATCAATTGATTCTGAACCTTATTGACTCAAGTCCTTTTTAACTCACCAAAAACTTTTAACAATCTTTTCTTTTTGTCATTAATTGATCTTTCAAAACTCTCGTGATCAATGGTCTTCCTACGCTCAAAACTCTCTAATTTATTTAGAAACACCAATAAAACTTCAACAAACTGAATATTTAATGTCAAAAACTACGTTTTACTTTTATATACTACAAACCTTGCAAATAAATTACTTGGTTTCGTGTCTATATAATGAATGATAGAGGATCCTCTTTTCGCTAAACAATGGTAATAGATACAGTGACTTCTCCGTTTAACGCCCGTTCGTTGTACATAAGGTACAAGGCGTTAAGTCTAGGGACACAATGAGAAAGAAATCTTCATTATATGATTTATTTCCTATTACACTGATATTATTTGCTTTGGTTATATGCATCTTTTTAACTGACTTCAAAAAAGGAGGTTATCAATTCGACTCGTATGTATGTAATATTTCCGGAACTGCCCAGTTTTCGTATATGTTAGTCTATAACAGCGTCTGAACAAATGTGCCAAATTTCAAAAGAGTATGTAGGTATGTCTTCATGTTTTTATGTTTGTTGTCGCATATATTCGGAATTACAAGTCCGATTTAACTTATTATTCTTGGTTGTACTAGGTGTTCAACTTAAGGCAAATTGCAATCGCTTCAGTAGTTTTTTAGATAGAGAATTTTAACCAACGAAAGAAAAGAAAAATAATGTCTACCTAAGAAAGAAAAATATATCTTTATCAATGTGAGGAAACTTTAAGTACCTAGCCTTAACCTACAATAAAAAAAAACGGACTTAATCTTACCTTAATTACATTAAGAATACAACACTACTAAACAAAGAATACAACACATTCTGTTTGTTTGTTCATGTTAAAGCAGAGCTGTATTTCTGCCAAATTGTACCTTTAATGAGCACTTTTTACAAAAGAGTGCCGAAAGATTTTTTCCGCCGGCTTTTTTCCTCTCGGTCTCGGCCTTTGACGTCACAAAGTGAATAAGACTACCAACTGTGAATAAAAGTTTTTTATTTCATTTCATTTAATTTTTCATAAAAAATGACAATGTTTAAATTTGCCCTGGCTCATGGAAATCTAGATTCTTAATGGTAAATATTTGCACATTTTACTCTGATTTATTTCAAAAAATACTTAGTTGGTATATCAAAATGAGTTTATTTAAGACAGAAGTCATGTTCATTATTTTTACTTTTTAGTTCTGTTATATTCTTTCTAAACATACATAGGTCAGTTAGTTTTGAAGTCAACTTTAAAGTCGGTTTTATTTTTTCAAAATATTTTCTTCGTATAGCTTCGGCCAAGTAAACCCCTTCTCTTCCTGCTTGAATATTGTAAAGGGACTGAATACAATTCATATAAAGCTCGCTTGTAAAAAAAACAGATGCATTCCGGTTCTGCGAATTGTTAGTTCTAAACACGCTTAAACGCTACTTTGACTTCATGTTTCATTGAGTGATAGGAAAGAGTTAAAAAAACAAAAGTTCACTTTACATAACATTTTTAAGGGAAACTAAAGTCATCTGTGTTTGTGTTATGTCGTTTTTGGTGCCTGTTGCAAATTATTTTGTTATTTTTATTCTCCTTCATAAAATAAGCGCTGATTTTTTTTTTATTTACGTCTTTCCCGTTTACTTTTTGTCAATTCTGTCACAATTCCATTTTTTAGTTCCATGTTCCAGTTATTTCATAAGCCTGTGTACGGACTTCATCTTAATTTACCATCAGATGAGATTGAGGTAAAACGTGGCCTACAATATAATAAATAAAAATACCTACCACTCGCTCGGCTAGATTTTTACAAAATTCCATCTTTAAAAAATATCTACTTATTTAACCTCCAACCAAAAAAAAAAGATATATAAATTTTACAACTAAGTTCAAATAAGTAGTACTATTCAACCAATCTGTCTACAATTTTCTATGACGACGACTTCCAGTGACTATCAAAATCCATATCGAGTCTTTTTTTTTAAAGAGGTCGTTCAGAGAACTGATTTAACGTTATTATGACGCTAAGAATGAACTTAATTTTAGACTTAGTATTCTTAAATAAATGTACCTTAAAATGATTATCTGAATAACAAAGAGTATAAACGCATTTCTTCCATCGAGTACACCCCCAACCTATACAAGTGAAAAGAGAACGTTTCCAAGTTACTCCGAACACTTGATTCAGCCAATCAAATATACCCACCCTCCTGATGTCTCCCGCGCCTCTTCTCTTTATAAGGCCGGCAGTAAACGAAACGGTCGCAGTCTATCCCTAGCCATTGCAATCGCATCCTATCTCACACACGAACCTGAAATTAAACTCTTAAATTAATTATCAAACTTCTATATCTCTTGCTGTATTGGAGAATCAGCCATCAAATTTCATTATGAGTGGATCCGGAAAGGGGTTATTAGGTTTATGGCTTTATAGAAATGGATCTGAATGGCAGATGAAGAATGAAAGTCATCATCCTAAGTTGGCAGAGATGCAAGCAGCTCAGCAGTGTCGGGGTGAAGGAGAGAAGATTTCTGTAATGTTCACCGTGACCAACCAAGTGGAGGGATTGGTCAAAGTGCTGTCCGTCTTTCAAGATCTTGGCATTAATGTCTTGCATATTGAATCGAGAAAGTCCATCACTGAGAATTCGGCCGTAAGTATTAAAAACATGTACCAAGATATGCTATAATAATGCAAAATATATACCTAAATTTTATGCAAACTTTGTTTCCTTGCTTTGTTTATTGCAAAGTTTTGCACATCACTTTTTATTTTATTTGCAGTTAGTGAAGGTTATGATCTCATGTGGGCTAGAAGCAAGGGTTTTAATCAAAGTTTTGTTTTTCTTAAAAAAATATATAAAATATATTTGCCTTTCATAGATTTGATTTTTATATATTAACATTTAGATATTATTCATTTAGTCTTGAATAAGTTCAAAAAAAATCTGTTTAGTACAACAGCGAAATTATCTTTAAAAAAAAAGTTTGACCTCTGTTCTTCGACGATAGCTTATTTTTAAGAAAAAGCCGATTGTAATGAACTGGTAATGAAAACTCATACATTTTATTTCAGTAATAAATTTACTTAGTAATGCCAAAAATTTGGATAATCATGATTCTGCTGATTCATGAAACTTTAAGTGTTTGTTCCATTTTGGAACAAAATAATATGGAACCAGAAGTTCTATTGATGCATACACGTGCCAGCGCCCGCTTTTTACTAAGCGTGCTTTCCCATTTTCCCGAACGAGCGTGTTTTGCGCGCTTCGAGATGTGCCGATATGTTGCTGTACATTTGAACGCGCGCTTTCATTCATACTTAAACTGAAATTGGAGATTGAACATTTCGATAGTTATTTATTTATTGACGAAGCACAAAAGCGATCAGCTATTTGGGATGTGGAAGTAAAAACACCGTGTTGAAAAAACGAAAACGGTAGAAATTTTTGGCAACTATTTAGTTTAGAAAGACAAAGTATATTGGATGAGTGATTGTTAATATTTTTTTTATAACAATTTCTTTATCTCTGTCGTCGTCTTTTATTTCGCCGATTAAAACTGAGCCATTGCACACCCTACTAACGCTAGCCCGCCGCCGCCCAAAGCGCGGTGTTTGTACGATATTAACACGCTCAACGCAGCGTGGAACGCCCAATTTGTACTGTTCTTATATCTCAGATTGTATTTAAAAACGCTCTCCAACTTATGACTCTTCTAAATTAATATTCTATAAACTAAGAATATAGTATGTTAAATATGCCATACCGTAAACTATGTAAAAAACTGATATTTTTAAATAATTTCTAAGCGAATGAGAGATAAATTTGTCATTTTTGTAGGAGTAAAGTGAGTAGGTACGTTTGGAAGACTGCAGATCAAGCATTCCAAAGTTGTCCAAAAATTGTAACTGAATCTGAACTCTGACAGGTTTGTAACACTCGCCTTCTGGCTCTTTTTAATTTGATGTTATAGCTTACGGCACGGCCCGACTATTTATAGATAAATAAATCATGATACTGATAAACCAGGCATTTAACCTTAAGGTGAGCTTTTGCATAAGATGGAGCCCACACAGCAGATCTAACGGGTATTCTATTAAACACCCAGACTTGAGTCAGTTTAGAGAAAATAAATTCTTAAAATGGCTCCTGACGAGCTATTTTACCCCTAACGTAGGTGCCAAACACTCGTCCACAGAGACCACAGAGCCCTGAGTTTTATATCATAGTAGTTTTCTAAACTAATTTTGTGTTATATTGTTTATTTACTAGATAAATAAATTTGACTTGGCATCGTTATGAATTTTTGTAGTTTTTTCCACGTTCGGGCAAATTCAGACCTACTGTAATGATAATGGTATTTTTGTTACGTCACATATATGCTACCATTTCTATTTTTCTGAAATAAATATTATTTCCTCAAAGAACGTAACAGCGAAAATACAGATAATGAAAGTAATAAATAAAATTATACCATAACATAATCTTATACGAGTCGTTAATGAACCTGATATTCGCAGATAATTATGTCGAAGGGGCAGATAAAAATTTGACATCTAAGAAATGACTAGTTATTCTGAGCTTTCCCATAATCTTAACCTTTTGTGAACACCCAAAAGCATAGCTGATTATTACTCTGTACTTTTTTTTTCATTTTCAACTTCTTGCTTTTATTAATACTCGGAAAATACTGAACCTTTTTGCAATTAGACAATATAAAGACATACCTTTCTATTTTTACCAACCGACACATGAAATATTTGAACAAACATCCAAATACTTGAAAATATTACACTTTCATCTACGCAAAACATTCATTAACAATATTTTTTATCTTTTGTAACATGTTTTGTTTTGATATCCGTGTATTTTAAATCTCCCGGTACAAACAATGCTCCCCTTTCCACACCTGCTATTGCTATTTGGCGTTGCGATTGGTCCACTTATAATCAATATAAAGTCCATTCTACATGACGAAGTAAAGACGTCATTCATTTGATTGATAAGTTCTAGTGCATAATTTACTATCCACATTACAATATTGTTTTATTGTTTCATTGTTTTGTATAACATTGCTGTATACATATGTATTGAATAAATACAATAGCAGTCCGATTTGTTCTGGCTTTTTATCTTCTGCAAATTCGAAATTATTATATAATTTTCCTGTCCATCATCGTTAGTATTTTCTAAATTTATTTTTTTCATATTTTGGATTTTTAGAGGGATCATTTAGATTTTTTGGAGTCAGTATAAATATATTCTATCAATTTTGAACAGGAAATTTATGCACAGTAAGTTATTCGTGTTTTACGAGCTTTCATTTAATATCCATGAAGTTGGGAGTTATTTCTCTTTTAAGGTGAGTCATTTATGTGCTTTTTTATGTTTTTATCGATAAAATAGATACATCAGAACATTCAAATCATTTATGGTTTATTTTTCTCTGTTAAAACAATTTTAAATTACTTCGCTTGGTGGTAGAACCTCTTTAGGGACCGCTGGGCTAGCATATAGAATTCGCCGTCACTTCACTCCTCCACGTCCACCACTCCTGCGGTGATGTATTAGGCAATTGTTTACGAAAAGCCATGTCTATCTTTGGCCTTAAATTCACTTACCGTCAGGTAAGATTGATATCAAACGTGGGCTTAGTCAAATAAAAAAAAACCTGAACCCGTTACAAAATCCGTTTTTATATAGATACAAATGTTGGAACAAACAGCGTATCACCCTAAACGTACCTTTACAAAGTATCCAAATTTTAATTTAAATTAAAAAAAATAATTCGATACTATAAAAGTTTATTTTATTTACTATAAATATAATAAGTATTGAATATGGAAGAGCCTTAACAATTTAGAAACAAAAAGGCTTTGGGCCCACTCCAAACAACAACCCATCTCTCTCGGACAATATCGCAAATGAGAGAGAGATATACTCAGTAACCAAACGATGACGTCATAATGAATTGCCTACATCACGCTATCGATAATTTAATAGCAGCTCACCGTATATAGAACTTTCCGACAGTATCAGTTGCGGGTAGTGGGTTGTAGCCTGTTGTTCCCTCTGTTCAGAGTGGAAAAACTACTTATTTTCATAGCGGGTGACTTGAAAACGCAATCTTACTGATTTCGCATCTCCAAAGCTACCCATTGTAGGAACCTTTGTTTGTTTCTTACCCTCTAGACGGGGGTTAGAAGGTTACAGCGCCAGTTTCCGCAACGGCCCTTTGCTGTTGGAAAGTTAAACGTTTAGTAACTTGCGACGAAAATTTTGACACCGTGATATAGGGTATATTATATTATACCCTATTATATAATATAATATACCCTATTTATATAATATATAGGGTATATCATATTACACCGCGATATATGATATTATTATGTTAGCGATGCCGTTATTTTTAAAGTAATAAGTAAATATCATTAACAATTACTATTTATAGAGAAGCTACCGCAAATAAATAATGTGTTGAAAATTTGATGTCAGGGCGTACGCGGCGGCGTGGACTTACAACAACGTATCAACCTCATAGACTTTACATTACAGAATCAAACACTTAGTTTTTTTAACAATTTCAATCCAAATTGAATAAATTTAGTACTCAGTTATGGAGTTTTGTAATTATATCATTTTTAAATACCAGAAATTATACAAAAATATTACCCTTGTCTTCCACCTAATAAATTTCATAATAATTCTCACTTTTTTACATTATTTATAAGTGGAACAAACCCATATTTGCGAGTATTTATAAGTTTGTATAGGTACTCTCTATTAAATCTTAAAGGTACTTGATGTAAGCGTACTTGACTTACTTATTTTCCGTGGAGCTAGAAATATTTGCACTTTTGAGTTTTACAATAATGAAATTTCTGAAAAATTGTGCGCAGAGCTGAAATTAAATAAGGTATTGTCTATAACCTGTGATTTCCCGCCGGAGTTATCACCAGGTTTTTATTGAAATCAAAAAAATCTATAGCAATCTCATTAGACATTTTATTACTTTTTGATGGAAAAAAACTTTTTTCTTTATAATACCATTTGATTTTCTACGAAATAAAACTTTATTAATTATAATTTAAGAATTAAACTTTTTAGACAAAAATTAAGTTTAAAAAGTAAAACCCGACTAGTAAAACACGCTCTAAAAAGTGGGAAACTAGTTATTACTAGTATCTTTAGATTATTGTCTGCACTGAAATATTTATGTATTTCATACTTCATATATTTTTACAGGATAGCCGTGATCGTATGACACTTTAATTTAATTTTGGTTGGTATTATAATGAATGTGTTTTGCTACAATAGGTGGCCTCATTGGTCCAATTATGATAATTAGTGTAGAAGTTATGAGGGAACCGATGAATATCATAAAAACACCTAATTTATAGTCACCCTAAGGTTGAATGATTAGTACTAAAGGTCTGCGATAGTTTAACGTAGCAATTTGGGTGACCATGAGAAGTAGTAAACTAAAATTTGTTTTTAAATTAACGAACTATCAAACAACATAAATAGGTTCAAACTATTCGTGACTTAGGGGTCCACCTAGATAATAAGCTGAAATTGCCGTCCACGTGGATAAACTAAAGTTTCATATAAAGAAGTACATATTTCTATTTGCTTATGTTTCACATTGTATATTGTGTCAAGCGCTTGTCACATAATAACGTAAGTTAGAGGAAGCTGGCTCTAACTAATATTTAAAACAATCTGATAGAGTCGTCTTCTCATTTGCCTATAAATCAATAGTAAATATTGACTTTTCTGGCATATTTCGATTCTTAACTGAAAAACAGCTTTTACCGTAAACAGGAAAAAGTTGCCCTTGAAAATGAACACGTTTTATGTCACTTTCCAATAATTTAAATTTAGAATATGTCTCCTAATCTTTGATGTTGAGAGATTGAATCATTTTATTTCAAAGAACAGTCATTTTATATCGATAGCACCTGGGCTTAGCTGTTATCAAACGGAGCTTAAATTTTCTTTACACAGTCGGCTTTTCTCTAACACAATAAAATTTCGTTTCAGTCGATTTGTGAATTGAAAAATAATTGTACTGCGTTTGATTGAAAATAAGGATATATGTTACGAAATGGTATATTATGGAAACTCGTGAAATAACACGCACATAATACTCATTAAATTGAACGTACTTATTTTATATTATAGCTATAAAATATTATAGCTACATATCTGACTGTTTTTTGTTACTTTAACAATGAAATGAAATCTAACAAACTGTAATAGAATCAATTTCTAAAGAGGAAAGTATGATAATAACTCCTTGAGCCATTTCAATTAATTTGCAAACAACTGTTCAATTTTCTCTGGCTTTGAGTTATTTTTTGTTCTATTTGAATAGAAACTTTCTTACAATCTTCGGCACGCGCCCCAAAATCATTGAAAAGTTTATATTTCTCTGTTAATTAAAGACTATTTTAAACTTTGGAATATTAAGAAGAAGAAAATGAAATCGCACTTTAAATGCGATACTAAAAATAAAAAAGTTACCTTTTAATCTTATGCTTTGTTCAGATTAATAAATTTATCCTTAAGTTCCTTAATTTTTTAAGCTATGCTTAAATAAAAGCTGTGTTCAAAATAAAAATGGTTAAGCTGTGCGCTAGATAAGTAAAACTTTTACATACGGTTTCCCATACTGACCATTAAAACCGGTCACTATGGGAAATCTGAAACTAAAAGACGAAGATTTTGTTCGTAGGAACTGTTATCCATTTTGATATAAACAAAAACGACATTCTCACATTTAAAACCCAAGCTCTTGCCACAAAAGATTTTGCGTGAGATCTTTGACAAACCATTTCGTAATAATAATGTTTTTAAGTTTTTTGCAATTAAAATGCTCAATTATTCTTAAATAAATGAAAAATGTACCCGACCAGGATTCGTCAGTAATTAATTTCATTAATTTCTTACGATTGCTAAGTAATTTCGAGGCGTACCGCCAGGCCCCGGTAGCTCAGTGGAAGAGCACTCGTCCGGCAAACGAGAGGTCCCAAGTTCGATTCCTGGTCAGGTAATTTTTATTTATCATATTTTTCATTTATTTATAACTTAATAAATTAGAAGGATTCAATAAAGTAAAAAAAATCTTATACTGAGATATATAGCGCAGTGATTATTCCTAGACTTTAGCCTAAAATGTCAGTTAGCATCGACTTTAAAGGCTTTTACGCAAAAATGTGATCTTATGGAAACTTATCGAAAGTTTTGCCTCGAAATTCAGCACATTCACAGCTGGATAAACAGGAGGAAAGTGACATAACTTTGAAGTAAGGCGTGATGATTACAAATGATGCTATTTACGTAGAAAGTTTTTGCCCCCTACCCTTTTCAAACCCTTAGTCGGCAAGTAGTACTTTCAAGGAAGGTGACCTTACCGAGACAATTTACGTGATTCAATGATCAGGTAAAAAACAACGCGTAAAACATCACGATTCATTTAACATTACGTTACGATTACGTTGATATGGCTATGAGACATTTTTAAAAATCACAAAAAAACACTGAATTTTCGTGTTAAAATGTGAAATTTAAACATAATTGTGTGTGCATGATAATTATACACGAAAAATTGAGGTAATTGTATTCAGAGACAATAAATGTTACCAGAGTAAAATCTATGTAACAAGCCAATGTAGTTAAGTCAAATGACAGGAAAAAGGCGGCCTTATCACAAAAAAATATTTCAAATCTTATTAATGATGGATGTTATTCAAGAATCACTTATTGGACGCACAATTTTAACTCTTATTTGGTACCTACTTATCTGTCATAAATCTGGTTCAAATGGTTTTATTTTAGTATAATATAAGTATACTAAAATTTTAGTTATACTATTAGTATTATGACGACCGGCTGGGTGTAGCGGTAACATACATTGCCTTCTATGCCAGAGGTCCTGGGTTCGACTCCAGGCGGCATCGGATATTTGTAAGATGAACACAGACATTAGTCGTCTAGTCATGGATGTTTATATGTTTACATATTTTATATTTTTATTCTAATAAAAAATATGTATTTATTTAATATGTATGTTTATATATTTATTAAGTATATCAGGTATCTAGTAACCATAACACAAGTTCTTTAAGAAACTTGATTTGGGCTGGACACTGTTGTGTAAGTGTCAAAAAATATTTATTTATTTATAGTATATGAATCTGTGAAAACTTAAGGATTACGAAACGCTTAAAATCAAAAACTTTTAACCGGATTTATTGCGTATAATTTATATTTTATATAACTCAAATATAAATTATACGCGATAAATCCGGTTAAAATTTTAAATAATGAATCGTTAACTTAAGAATTACGAAAGCTTAATATACAACACGCCAATCCAAACAAATGATTATGAATATGCTTAGTAATAGGTATCTGATAAGAAAAAGCAAGCTGCAGAGTTTAGTGTAATTGCCGACCAAGTACGAGCTAAGTTTTTCAATATAATCAATATTTTGTCACGGTATTGCCAAGCTGGTGAGTTTAGGTAAATCGAATTACCAAATAAGTAATAGCCTAATATACCGCTTCTAAACTTAATTTCAAAGTTAATGAGGACATAGATTTAAAGACTTATATGTGCACCCAGTTTTTATTAGCTATATGTTTTTACTAAGGAAATATTTAACGATAATTCTTTGATTTCAGTCAGATGTTCTAGTGGATGTAGAATGCGACCTACGCAGAATGGAGCAGTTGAAGCGAATGTTGAAAAGAGAAGTACCAGACTTTGAGGTTGTCCGTCAAAGTGGGGAGTATTTTCCACCTGCCACGCCATTATCTGCAGCAGCTAGTTTTGGTAAGCTAGCAGAAGTATTTTTTTTATTGTTGTAGTCATTTAAATACAGGTAATTATTATTTTTTTCAAGATGAATGTTGAACGATCTGTTATATCCCTAAGTGCTTTCCTAGAAACTTCTGAGCTAACTCAGCAGTATTAGTGTAGCGATAACAGTTCGAAGCCTTCTTGACCACCCGTGGCATAGTCAGTCTGCGTCCGTCCTCGTACAAGTTCAGAGCGGTTGCTTAAAGATTAATACTAATTATTATCCTTTGTTAAAATCCTTTTGAAATAAAGGAGTTAAAATATTTTTTATTAAAAAAGCTAATTCTAAAACCACGTAAAACATTTTGGTGACAGCGGTGGGATCCGGAAAATTCCAAGTGCCTAAGCAACCGACTCGCAGACTCGCGCCGGGTCCCTATCCTATCTATGAATCCAGTGTAAAATAAATAAAATTAAAAATAAAACGCAGTGTCGTGTTCAGTACGTACTTTTAAATATCCAGTATCCTCGTATCATCTATATTCGATACCCAGTGAAAAATCTAGCATCCAGTGTAAAAGTGCATAAAACTTGTGCTCAAACATCATTTATACAACGCTGATAACTAAATAAAATTAATATATAATATGCCTAGTGAAAAGTGAATCCAGGGGTGCACATCCTTAACAACTTAATAAAATCCCAGTGTCCTAAGTGATCAACTGTATTCTGAAATCATACTTCGAAATTACATCATACGGAAAATTGCATCGTGAACTGCAATTTCCTCGACGCTATTCTTCGAGTCAAACATCAATCATTCTACCAGAAATCATTCACGTTTCCATACCATATATCAATGATAATCAAGAAACCGAAGTCAAGGACAAATAATCATCCCGTAAGAAACGATCTACTCGCAGCACCCCGACGGCTTATCGCCCGTCGGAATGTCCTACTCAGCAGTCTCGTTCGTATGCGTCGTCGCCTACACAATACTTGTACTGTAAGTCTTTGGTCATTGCTTTAATAGTCGCGGAACTATTTTTAGATTTAAGAAACTCGTTCGACTTACAAAGTTCATTTTATAATACCATTTTTAACTTTTACATTCCTTATATTTCTTTTGTTTGATGATTCTAGTTATAGTTTAACCTGTTTTAAATATTAATTATGCCAAAAGTGCCTAAACCTGAAGATAACAAGTTAACATTGAATATTCCCGAACCTGAATTAGTTTTAAGCGACTCAGAAGTGAAGTCACCTTTTAATTCTCCTCGCGTAACTAGGAAAACAGCTTCATCCATTCCGATGGCGGAATTAGAATTAAACACCCTTTTTAAATTTATCAAATCCTATAATGGTAGTACGGAAACCCTAAAATCGTTTTTAATAAACTGCGAAAATGCATTAATCTTGCATCCGAGTCACAAAAACCCATTTTATTTAAATTAATTTTGAGCCAACTTAATGGAAAAGCGGATGTTGCCTAATTATAGAATTAGATCCAGAATGAAGTAGTCTATTACAACCGTTAAAAAGGAATTCAATTCAATCTCGCATTTAGTAGATAATATATCAAAGCGGAATGCTTGGTAAGGTGGTGGTGGAACAATCCTAAAACACATATTTGGTACTTTAGATGAAGAAGATGGATTGAGATACTATAATGCGATATCAACCTTACAGGAAGATAAAAAACAGTTGGCTTCGCTTATGAAAGAAAACATCTTAGTTACTAATTCTATAGTTACTCGTTATAATAGTACTCTAGATATTATAAAAGAAAATTAAATTAAAATTACTAATGCTATCGACGAACTCTAGCTCATCATTAAGAATATTTCCGAGATAACCAACGGTCTGGTTAAATTGACTAATATTAATGTAATGACACCTGCTCAGTTGTACTGAGAGCTCGTCGATGACTACAGACACTTACTAAAGAAGCGTCTATGGCTCGGTTTTCTTCCATAATTCAATCCCTTATCCTCGCAAAACAGCAGGGTTTCAAATTCCCTCCTGTTTCCGTTTCAGATTTCTTCTAAACTGACTCTCCGGCGTCTCCAGATCCCTCTGAGCACGCCGGTAGTATAATTAGTGGCCTTTATCAAGGCGGGTCATAAAAGGGGGATGTTTAGTGGGTATACTGAGGTGTTCTGAGGAGTCTCGTGGCCGCTCTTGCGGTTCCCACACTGTGTGGTTACTCTATATCTGTTAACCACTGGGGTTAGCAGATTATAGAAGTCCCTTTTGTCCGTAACAGAATTCATCCTCTTCCTGCTAGAGCTTGCTTTAGTGAGTGCCAAAGATTTTTCCTTGGCGGAAAAACAAATAAAAAAACCACTGGTGTCCTGCCTTCACCCCTTAAGGGATAAAGGCGTGAAGTTATGTATGTATGTATATATTTGAATGCGAAAACTCCTCATTTGACCTTAAGCAAGTGAAGATGTGGTCATAAAATATTACCGAAATCCATCTGGCGGCAGACATAATATGAAGAGTGGTCGTTGAATGGTTGCGTTGGATGGCTTGAATGAGTCCTTGCACCAAGCGCCGTCACGCGCGTAAGTGGCCTTATCTATTCTATGAACGCTTCACCAGAGACAGTAGGGCTTTTCTACGCGGCATAAGTAAAAGTAATACCCCGTTAAGTAAGAGGTCATCTACATGTAGGTATCTTAAAACTTTATAATTCATTTATCTATTTCAGTATTTCACAGATTCATCACAGCACAAAATCAAACATTATATAGTTTATCATTAAGTATCCATTTAGTTACGTATAAGTGATTTAAAATTTTTGAATGCAATCCAAATATACAAATCGTTTCCAGATTTTGGAGAAATGCCATGGTTCCCAAGGAAAATATCTGATTTAGACCGAGCTCAAAATGTGCTAATGTATGGATCAGAATTAGACGCTGATCATCCAGGATTCAAGGATCCCGTATATCGTAAACGTCGAGAACAATTTGCTGCCATTGCCAACAACTATAAAAGGTAAGTACTTAAGTTTTTTTTGTAAGCGTTTAGAAGCTGTAGTAGCGCTTTGAAAACAAAAGACATCAAACAGCGCTGGGGCCAGCTTTTGGGAATATAGTACAAATTTTATTTTCACAAAATTCCTTAGGTAATCACAACCGTCTTAAAATTAAGCAACGTTCGGCTCGCTCGGTACTAGGATGTGTTACCGCCGACCATTCGTTTCTGACGGTGATTTCGGTGTTGTGTAGGGTAAGTTAAACAGTTGAACACAACAGTCGTTAGATCTAAAAATTCCCCTAAAAATTCTGACATCCATCAACCAGCACTGGGCCAGCATGATGGATTACCGCCTATGCCTCCGCGTCACCCAGGGGATAGACTCATAGTCCTGCAGTGGACTAATAAAATCACAACCTATGGAGACCTAGGTTTTTTATTTACCACAACAAGGTCATAAAGATATTAAAAGACGGCATACATCCGCAAATTTAAGTTGGTCAACTAATTAGTGAGGTGTGTTGAGGTAATAAGTTATTTCAGAATCGTTTCGTTGCGTGAGTCCGACACTTGACCGGGTTTTTATTAGTAATTATACACTGAATTTTATTTATTATTATTATAAGAATTATAGTTCCATTGTTTGTCAGAGATAAGTATCTCCTTTGGTAGAGCGATGAAAATGATTGATAGACATTCAATTTCATCGACAAAAGTCTCGGGATACACCTAACACATCATTTTTATAGTGTGCCTCATGTTCGTATAGCAAGTTTTTTTAGTATTTATTGTTTTTATTTGCCTAAAAGCTTTTACAATTATGGCAACAGCTGAAAAATGAAGACAGATAGAGATTTATTTACAGGAGCATTGAGGGCTAGTAAAAATAAACATCACATTAATCAGATCAAAGTATTATGTTTGATGAAGTTTAAGATGAACATTAAGTTTTGATGCTGCTCGAAAATAAGCTAAGGGTTTTATTCGGGTTTTGTCTAGTTAGTTATCACATGAACTAAATACTTATACTATTATACAGGGTGACTGGTGGGTCACTTTTGAAATTCGAGGACCTAATAGTTTGAAATCTGTCATGAAGAGAAAAAAGTATGATAACAAATAAATATTAATTATTTACTGAGTAAACTTAGCCGTAAGTTAAAGAATTGATTACGCAACGCATGGTCACACTAACGTTGGCAGCGATCCGCGTGCCAGGTCACGTGCCGCGATTGACTCACGCGTAAGTAAAGTAATTAGTAACAAAACATTATTTATTTATAGGGAATTGTAGGGAAACTAATCGGTATAAAAACACAAGTGGATCAGAACCTCATCCCCCCACGCACACGTACCTACTGGCTTGACCACCATTACTGAGACACCCTGTATATATTTGTCTACTATAAAACTGAAGATATTGGACGGTTTTGTAGAAGTCAGATCTAAATATATTGTAAAGAACTAAATTACTTCGGTGGATTCACCTACAGTAGTATTTTATAAAGATCATTTGAATTAGAAATAAAGATACTTAAGAACACAGTGAGTGGGACTTCATAAAATTATCTGTTGTTACAAGTACTGCGTTCATATTATTAATTTACGTCATAGCGTGTATCTGGCCCATTTCATATATTTTTACCTACTATAATAACTGTTGGCTAAATCAGCCGTCAATTTATTTATCTTTCATATTCGGCATGGTGCCAAATTGAAGCGTTACCTCATCTAAATATTTTAAACAACAAAAAAATGTTTGTCTACCGTTACGTAGTCTTTTTATTTAACAAACCTTTTCCACCTTAGTCTTGAGTATTTTGCACATTCAATGTGTGAGTAATTAATTATTTATTCTCATCAATATGTTTAAATCTTATCAATTAATCTTTAAGTTTTTGATTATTTTAAGGTAATCATTTATAAAAATTGTGATAAACTTTAAATTTAAAACAATACGCCAAACGTTTATTATTAAATTCTCCAATATGAACATATTGTTCTTTATTTTAAAATTTAAATTTAAGCATTTAACCGCAACGGAAAGTTGTCTGCGTTTAATCTCAGAGAAGGTCTTCATGTCTACCTATTTTCGTTTCAATCCGATCAGCAAGATCAGAGCGCTAAATAACACACATCTTCACACTATCAAAAACACACCTTTGAAGTTTTTACAAAATCCGATTGCTCTACGTCTCAAATAGATTATTATTTCTAGATAGTTTAACATGTATTGCTTTTGATGGATATGAAATACACTCAGCACTATTGTTACGTGTTATGCTATTACATTGCATTCGAAACCGGGTGCTCGAAGCGATTATCTTTAAATAAACATATAAAAAGAGATAAGGTCTTTCCGTATGTTCAGGGTGATTTTCGGTACTACATCGCGGCTAGCATGCAATCATCGACAACGATAAACGGGCCTTTATTTCGATATTTCATTAAAATATGGCACTTAAAGTATATATTTTTTTAGGAATATGTCATTTTTGGTTCTGGTTTAATCATGGTACCAAATTAAGTAATTCTACCTATCATGGTGTGCATGTTACATAACATGATAGAATAAAATAACAAAATAATATTTATCTTGTCGATTCGAGTCTTTATCGATAGTTGCATGCTAGCCCTGCTGGACAGATTATGATCTGCAGTGCGAGCACAGAACTTTGTCAACGCGTATGTTTACGAAAGTTCGTATAGTGTGGAGTTGGTTTCAAATTTTTATTTATCTATTTTACATTTACTTAACAATACAACATGTTCAAAAACATTTTAAATTAACAAGGCACATATTTCATTAAACTTGTCCTGGGGGCGTGGCTAGTTTTCAATATTTGCTTACAAACCTACTCCATACTATATTTTCGTGAAAACACGAATCGATAAAGTTCTGTGATCGCACTGCTGGTTTGTCTAAGAATAGTTTTTGAGGCTTATTATAGGCTACTAAACATATCGATACGTAAGCTGCCATCAGAGTTATTATGCTTTTTGACAATTCGGTTAAAATATAGATTTAAAAATATCGTCGTTTTGTACTTTTCCTAATAAGGCGTTGCCCTAGGTGAGCAATGGAAAGTGAAGCAACGCGATACGACGTCAAATGACCCATTCTTTAGGTGACTTGGTGTCAACACAACAACGTATGACCAGCTATACACAATGCACCGGTAGTAAAATTTCTATTTGCTCGTTCCTATTGCCAGGACATCAAAAATCTTCTAAAAAGAGATTGTTGAGTATCAGTTGCAGTTCAGTATGTGGTTTTATAGCGAGTTAACAGCATCAACTTGGGGTGATACAGCTAGTTACCATCAAATGTTTATTGGATGATGATATTATCAATAACGACTGTTGCTTTAAAATTAAATAAATTTGATATTTAATAACAGACTACCAAAACAGACACATTAAGTTATTCCATTATAAATAACATTAATTTAACTAAGAATTATTTACAGCGGGCAGGCTATTCCGAAAATACAGTACACCGAAACTGAGATTAAAACATGGTAAGTCTATGCCATATTACTGCTGCTTAATTAGAATCTACTTGCATTTTTATAGCCTTTTTATAAATTACTTGTTTACAATAGTTCCGTTCTTACTCACAATAATCTGAATATTAAAATAATTTGTGAAAGGTGAGAGTTACTCAACTTTTACTCATAAGTATTTAAAAGAATTTTGACTTACCTATACAATAAACACAGCACGAAACTAGTTCAAAGTAATAGTCAATATAACTACCCTTTCAGGTCCATTTATAAAACTTAGCATATCTTTAAATATTATGTTTATACATCATGTCTCGTGTAATACCAAAGTACCCAAAAATCATCAAAACAATGAGGTTACTTTAATATTAAGTTTCGGTCCAACGAACTTTAAACTACAAGGTTAATAACCAACTCAGTTTTTAACTACCATCCCTACCACAGGGGAATCGTGTTTCGTGAGCTCAACAAACTTTATCTGAAGCACGCCTGCGATGAATATTTAGAGAACTGGCCACAACTGGTCAAGTATTGCGGCTACAGGGAGGACAATTTACCGCAGGTCTGTATTACTTCCTTATTACTTTGGGTAGTTTCACTTTGAGATTAAACGCTGCATAGTTGGGAGTCAGTTGTGTATAGAGATGTTTAGATAGTGTGGTATCGAGGAAAACTAAGCGAGTTTGAAATATGGTCACATCGATGTAGTATTGATATTATTGGAGGTATGACATTATAGTACCATTAAAGTCATATTTCTACTTTTCGACTCTTTGACGCATGTTAGACAAAGTGTTATGGCAAGTATAATACTTCACAATAAAGCATATCCAAAAAGCACGAAAGCAACTGTTTTTTTTTGTACTCTGCATAAAGCTTGACTTACAGTTTTTTTTTCTTTTTATATTATAAGGATAGGTTTTTTGTCTTCCGTTTCTCCTGATGGTAAGTGCGCATGAAGATGTCCATCCACGAGAAATCTATTTACTCGACACCTTAAAGTACCAGGACTGTATTCAGATGCTGCAGATCGTCCTGCCTGCGTCTCTTTTTCCTAATTCCACGCCTTAGCAATCCGTACCACAAAAGGAAATAGGCATATCAACCAGTGAGAGTAAAGTTACATTCGGAAGCTGCTCTTCGCAAATAAAAAAACCAGGTTTAGATTTTGTATTGTATTTAGATTTTTCATAAAACAGAGATCTTTTGGATAGATCTTCTTTTCAGTACCTATGAACAATACCGACTAAACTTTATTTCCATACTTTATAAAGCCAAATAGTTTACATTATTCATGACAAGGATCAACCGAATTTATTTAAAACTCTGAACCACGTGTAAGAATGACGGGAACTCAAATAGATATATACATATAACTCACCTTTCTTGAAAATCTATTTTTATCTCTTGTCCTATTTAGTTGGAGGATGTCAGTGTATTTTTGAAGCGTAAAACTGGATTTCAACTGCGTCCGGTGGCTGGGTATTTGTCACCAAGAGATTTTCTCTCCGGCTTAGCCTTCCGAGTTTTTCATTGCACTCAATATATTCGTCACTCGTCAGATCCATTCTACACTCCTGAGCCGTGAGTAAAACTTGAATACCTTTTAGATATACTTATAACTATATTATACCGTTGACAGTAAAAAAATATGATGTTTTTACTGAATACCAATGTCCTAATGACTAATGGGATCTATTTATAAGTAATAAAAAAAAAAACGTGTAGGTAGTTATTACATCATCTTCCGATAATTTTAATTTATTTTACTTTAAGGGACTGCTGTCATGAGCTTCTGGGTCATATGCCTCTTCTTGCGAATCCAAGTTTTGCCCAGTTTTCTCAAGAACTTGGGCTTGCTTCTTTAGGGGCTTCTGATGAGGACATCGATAAATTGGCAACAGTAAGTAAAAAATTACACATAAACTATGATAATAAAAAATTACACATCAAACATTATGTTACAAGTTCTTAGAATTTAATACTCCATAAAATTACGTCGGAATGTAAAAACTACGCTAACTTATACCTAGGGAGTCAGTTTAGTTGTAATTCTGCCTTTGAAATACGTGAAACTTGTATTACCTATTTCATAATTAGCAACAATTTAGCCCAATAAAGCTGGCACAATGTTTGACGTGTTAAATCACGAAACTCCGTTAATACCCAGTTTAAACTCGGCTATATTTAGATGTCGGCATTTACTGATTTGTAAACATATGAGCAAGCAGTAAATGTGTTCGGAGATGCTAATAAACCGCATTATTTTAAATTATGCATTTTGGATCAAATGACTTCAAAAATTTGCTAAACGTTGGGCTGTAACACTTTCGTTTCCTGTATTTTGGATGATATTAGAGTCTAAATCTTTGTTTGTTTGATCTTTGTTATGATTTTATATTTCTTACGTATTTGCTTTTTCTAGTTATATTTCTTCACCGTGGAATTTGGGCTTTGTCGACAAACTGATGGAAGCTTTAGAGTTTATGGCGCCGGACTTCTTTCGTCAGTGGCTGAGTTGCAACATGCCTTGTCTACGCCAGAAAAAATAAAACGTTTTGACCCCGATGTTACGGTTGATGAAGAGTGCATCATTACTGCATACCAAAATGCATACTATTATACAGACTCGTTTGAAGAAGCTAAAGAGAAAATGAGGTAGCTTAACCAATTCCTTGCTTTGCGAAATAAAAATAATAGGCATTCAATTATTAAAGCAGATTCCATTAATAACGCATTAAAATACAATGAAATATTTCAGTAGTGTTAATTATTGTAACAAGAGGTTTAAGAATATCAAGTTTTTTGAACATCAGAATTTGTAATCAAGATTACAAATACGTACTTGGAATCTTTTATAGTCTCATCTGAATTTATTGTCTAAATCTCATATGATGTTATCTGAAGATGACTTCAAAGATGTCAGCAAACGGGTTTAGAAAAAGACTGAGTCTTCATAAAATATTACCATGCCGCATGAGGGGTGGTTTTTGTCGGCAGATTTTATATGAAGAGTGGTCACTAACCGGGCGATCCCTTAATGGGAACTATAATCAAATGGGGTCATTTCGTGGGATCATATAATGGGGCTATAAGTCGTTTTTTACGAAACGCTTATCCAGAGCCGGTCAAAACTATTATTGATAGATTAATGAGCCACACGTGTTTTACGTTACATATTATTTCTCAACTACTGCCATCCGTATGATTTGACTCTCATAGCAACTGTAGGTTGAATGAAATTCTTCAGTTACACCAAGTGCTAATTTTAAAATTTTGATTCATTTCAGGAATTTCGCTGAAAGCATTCAACGTCCATTTGGCGTTCGATACAACCCGTACACTCAGAGTGTAGAAGTGCTAAGTAATGCACAGAAGATAACCGCTTTAGTAAGCGAACTAAGAGGAGATATCTGCATAGTATCATCTGCTATAAAAAAGATACATGCACAAGATGCCACTTTGGACGTGGAGACCATAGCGAATATGCTTCATTCTGGCTTACAGGTAAAAACAATTTGTTTTCTTTTAATAAATCGTCATCATCATCAAATCACTGCAGAGCAATAAGTCTCTTCTCTCTCATAGATTTAGGTACCCATAGTTTTTTCTTTTTCAATCTTTTTGGAAACATACAAATCGATTGCAATATAGGCCTAGCCTCCCCGTGAGCGTTGGTGGGAAAACTGAACCTGAAGAGATTGCAAACTTATTTAAAGATCATTTTATTGTTAAGTCCCCCTTAGGGCCCTATCTTTCTATGCAAAATACTGAGTCCATCTTGACAAGGAAAACTCAAATTACCGCAAAAGACATTGCACGTACAATTAAATCCATGTCTAGAGGGAAATCTCCTGGCCACGATGGACTCAGTATAGAACATCTTAAGTTTTCCGGCCCACATTTGCCTAGAGTTTTGTTTATGTTGTTTAATTTTTGTTTGGGTCATAGCCACCTACCGGAAAAAATGTTGCAGACTGTGGTTGTGCCTATAGTAAAAAATAAAACTGGAGATCTATCCGATTTGAATAATTATAGGCCTATCTCACTGGCAACTGTGGTATCGAAAGTATTTGACAGCGTGCTTAATGCACAGTTAAACAAGTATGTAAAACATCATGATAACCAATTTGGATTCAGACAGGGCCTATCTACTGAGGCAGCAGTTCTGTGTGTTAAGCATGCTGTCAACTACTACAATAAGCGTAAGACACCAATAGTTGCGTGCTTCCTCGACCTTTCTAGGGCATTTGACCTGGTCTCATATGATCTGCTGTGGCATAAGCTCCAAAAGTCTCAATTACCAACAGAGCTTTTAAATTTATTTAAATATTGGTACAGCCACCAGGTCAACAGTGTGCGTTGGGACGGGTGTATGTCTCAACCGTATGGTTTGGAGTGCGGGGTGAGGCAAGGGGGGCTAAGCTCACCAACGCTCTTCAACCTGTACGTGAATGAGCTGATAGAGGAGCTCAGTAGCACCAGGGCCGGATGTTACATTGATGGCGTTAGTGTAAACAATATAAGTTACGCAGACGATATGGTGCTGCTGAGTGCATCTGTCTGTGGCATGAGGAAGCTCATGGCGGTTTGTGAGACGTATGCTAAGTCACATAGTATATAATGTAAAAAAGAGCCAATTCATGATCTTTGGGGAGGGGCGAAAGCAACCTAATTCAACCCCAAACTTGTTTTTAAACGGTTACGCATTGCAACGGGTTCATAAAGTTAAATATTTGGGCCACTTGCTAACCCCCGACCTCAAGGATGGAGATGACATTGAAAGGGAACGTAGGGCGATGTCGGTACGTGCAAACATGTTGGTTCGTAGGTTTTCACGATGCACAAAAAATGTAAAGATTACTCTCTTCAGAGCTTACTGCACTAACTTTTACACTTGCAGCCTGTGGGCCGACGCTAGTCGTGTGTCGTATAACGCTCTACGGGTCCAGTTCAATAATGCGTTCAGGATGCTGATGGGGCTGCCCAAGTACTGCAGCGCCTCAGGGATGTTTGCAGAAGCGAGGGTAGACTGCTTCTACACCACTATGCGGAAACGATGCGCATCCCTGGTGCGCAGAGTGCGGGGCAGCGCCAACACCATCCTGTCTATGATAGCGAGCAGGCTTGACTGCCGCTATATAAACCATTGTTGCACAACATCTGCCGGATGTGTGCAAAATAAGCGCTAGATTTCTATTAGTGTTATATACTAACATAGGATAAGTCTTTTATAACTAATAAAATAATGAGTCATGTTACTTGAAATAAATAAACAATTAATTAAAATAGTTACTATTTGTTACTTAATTGAAAAAAAAAAAATAGATTTGTAAGAAAATTCAAAAACAAAATTTCACACAGTCTATTTTTTTACTTTAATAAATACTGGGCATATTTAACAATTATAACTTCGTTTTATTCTAATAGTAGTATTTTTTTGATAATTTATATATTTTTATAGGTTTCACAAAGAAGTCCACAAAGCACATCTGGTGGGAGTTCTCCGAACCCCGATAGAGCAATGACACCAAAAACGGTTAGACCTGAATAAAAACGATGACCATAATAACGAAGACCTTCGCCTGTATAAATTATGACGGGTTTAAACATTATTCAAATTATTTACCATTTTAATATAAACTTAATAAATATCTCCTGCATTTGAAACAAAATTTACGTAAATTTTTGTTTCAAATGTTATTTTAAAGTAATTAAAAAAACCATTGAATTTCAATCATTCTCATTCAATACCTTACACTCCGAAGATTTTAACTGGTATCATTATTTTTCATTTTGACATTTCCAACCGTCAGTTTACTGCATTGAATTATTTGCTAAGTTATAGTAATATCAAATGTTTGCAATCCTTGAATAATAATTTAGAGGGATCACTTAAGTGTATTATATTTTTAATAGAGTAATAATTTTCTAGTAATTTTATTCTAGCTCGTGAATATATTTATTAGATCTCACACATAATCATGAATATTTTTATGGTGTACTAAAATAATTCTGTTTTGAAATTTAATCATTTGTATTTTTAAACATGAAATTAAATTGTTGTAAAATTACTCGTTATAATCTATTGTATTGTTTAGCAAATGTGTATACCATGATATTATATTTAAAAATTAAACCGTGTTTTATTGATATTTGCCGAAATTTTGTAGCTAATTTCTTTTTCAAAAATAATGTGATTTATCATCATCATCACAACTCCGTCTAATGGGCCCACTGCAGGGCACGAGTCTCTCCTCTGGGTGATGAGGAGGTTATACAGGGTGTGATGTGATTTATACAGGGTTTATTTTATTAGCGCATCACTTCTTGCAGGCAGCTGCTTCACATCACAATTCTAACAACATTTTGTTCTACGACTGCAAGAGATAATGCGCTAATTATATATTTTTTTAATTTAATTAAATTTTTCACGTCCATTTAGGTTGAGTTGTGATTTATCGTTCTCACATATATCAATCTGAATCGTCTCGACTGGTTATTTATTAGATTATTTTATGACTAAGAAGGAAATAAAACATCTTTATAGCTGTAGTTATGTTTTTGTGCAAGAGCATTAATTTGAAATGATTTTTGTACTTCGGATGGCACGTGAAACCGACTCAAGTGATAAAAAGGATAGAAAGAAAAAAATCAGAAGTGAAATCGCTGGGCTGGTATATTTAAAATGCTATTTTCTTTAAGAATACCTGTTGTTGTTTGCAATACATCATGCATCAAATGTCAACAACATTGCTTTTTTATGTATTTCGTTTGAATCTTTCTGTTTATTACTAAAGACATATTTATTTTAATGAAACAAAAATTATCCAGGCTCTTTCATGAATTAATCAGCAGATTTAATTGCATTTTTTTATGGATATTTTACGTTTAAGCTCGACCTGTCAAATAGACAGAGGTAACAGGGGTATATTATATCCCACATCTAATAAGCTAATAGATTTCAAATCTCGAACACTTTCAGCACGTTTTGTGTTAACTCCAAATGTTCGCTCGTAGACTTGAAAACCGATTGAAATAGGAATTAATTAATTTCGCTATTGTCACCTTTTGCCTCAAAAGAATTAATCTTACTGGAGGGACTTTATCCTTCTCGACCGACAGTGGTTCCTGTCTATGCAAGCTACGCCTGCTGCCTTGTATAGATCAGCTTTACTCTAAGACTAATTACTTATAAACTTAAGCCTTACTACTAATAGAAGTCTCACTACAGATTACTTTCCTTTACAACTTTTATACTACTTACTAAATATAACCTACTTCAAACTATTTACGTTTCTTTATAAAGTGTTCACATAATCCACCCGTAATCGTTTTTTGAATAGGAAACCATTATTTGAGCGGAAAAGTGGGAATTGCATATTTTACCAACTAGCAATTTAATAAAGTCTAGTAATAATTGAATGGTTTTAAAGAGCATATAAATGATGCAACTTGAATTGATCGCCATGGCATGTCTTAATCCAAAAATGCACCTAAATAGTTATATCTTATGTTAATTTTACTATAACCCTTCATTTCTAGTCACCAATTATTAAAAATACAAGAATTATTTATAAAACTGTATTCGGATGAACTCAAAAATATAAAGTACAAGTTTTCACATTTTGAATAATTGAAATATTTGTATTTGAATATATTTATTTGATATATTTGAACATAACAAAAATCCGTCAAAGTTTTTGTGCTATTATTCAATGATTTTATAATATTTATACTACTTATGAGCTTTTTTTGGCAAAACTCCAAACATATACCTACACCATTAGTTTGAAGGGCGCTCATGAAACTTTTGAAATTAGGTCATGGACAATCGTATTCGTATTAAAAGGTATTTGACAATTCAAAAACGCAAGTCAAGTGTGTTGCGATGCGTTTTCGCGAAGTAATAGAAAACCTTGGCATTGTCTCTTGAATTTAATTTTAAATACTTACGTACTGTCAAATCCGTATAAAACTTGGCAAGTGAAAGACAGACAGATAAAATTAGCACAACATTGAAATCGTGCATGTCACACAACAAAGTATTTTCCGGTTATTGATTCACCTGTGGAAATTATGACATTTTTGATATCTAATGAATATAAATATCATTTTAAAATTTACCAATTATTATTAATAAATTACCTACAAATAAATCTGTACCTTTCCATTCTAAAGCTGAAATGGTACTTGTGGTTTTCAACGTAAGACGAAATAATATGTACCTTCTGTTGTCATAAATTAAAGTTGCAAACAGATTAAAAAGCCAAAGACCCAGGTCAGACATGCAAGTTTTCGACACGCACAGTCAACGAAGGTTTACAAAAATTTCATCAAAAATTCACTAAAATTATAAACAAAGTATTTGTGATATGTTTGAAAAAAAAAAGTTATTTTTTAAATATATTATTTAGTACAATAATTCAATTAAAATACATTGTATTCTATCCAATTTTTATTTTCTTTCAAACAAACGTTTTCAATAATATAGGTGCTATCGTTTTAATAGGTATTGTAAAGTATGATATATTACTAACGTTAATACTACGGACCGGTAACCAAAAGTAGGTCAGTAGATCATGGTTTGGGTGTGTTTATGTTACAAACGCGCCCTCTGAGTTGGAGATCACACTTTCAGGTCACGATTTTTGTTTCAATATAATATTGCTTTTATACTCAAAGTCGTTCGGGAGTGACGCGTAAAGTTGGGGAAGCCCGACGGCGGCTGCAGTTTCATCCAACCGACGAGAACCGACGCCCGTCTCCCGGTTACAGCGCAAATCAATATCGTGCCTTACGTCCACATTGCTTTCTCCACGTATACAAAATACACTAGTTTTAAAAGTTTTATGTGCTCTCTATATTCACGGTTCGTGGTCGTTTAACGTTCTACGAGTATTGTGGAAGCGTTCTTTTCGTATTGACACGTGTGCACAATGTTAAAAACGAATAAAAATAAACAAGCGACCACAGCTGATTTTAATGGCCTGGGTTGTTAAGAATACCGGTTATGAGAAAGTTTTTATTCTATTTATAAAAACTGAAGTTATGTGAATTTAAATGCTCAATATTTAACTCGTTATAAATTAGAGAGAGGTACCTTTACTATCGAATTTAAAATATTAATATTATTAAATCAAAGTGAATTTTCTCCACATGTTGATGTTGGGATATAATATGTTCATAGCTCAAATACAATTTATAAAATCATTGAGAAAATATTGTCAACGATCTGAGTTAAACGTGCGGTTGGCTGAAGGCCGCGTGACCGCTAGTCTTTGAGGGATTTGGCAGCGGCGTACGCGCACATGACGCGTATACTCGTCACTGTTTGACTGAGACCAACATCTGTCGTCGTTAGTACAACCTTGCACGTATTGGGGATATGTTCGTGTTATGGATTACCAATGCGTGGTGGTTTATACGGTCATCAACATCGCTCCGCCAAGACTTGCAGATACTTCCACCATTCCAAATGGCTGTGTCACGTGGATTAAAGACAAAATCAAAAGGTAACCATAGTAAAATACTTAACTTAAATTTAATCACTAATTTTTCTACTACCTATTTAAATATAAATTAAGTGGAATTATAAATATAATTATAGTCTTTATAAATATAATTTAGCTATGAATAGCTCACTTAGACAGATCTTTTATTTTCCAGGGCGGTTGCGCTTTACCTAGAAACGCTAAAAATAACACCAAATAATGGTATTGAACATGGTATTTTAGCATGCTTGTACTATAAACAGGGCCTTATTGACTTAGCCATAGATACGTATAAACAGGCTATTAAAATACAACCAAATTTTCCGGATGCATACTGCAATCTTGCAAACGCACTTAAAGAAAAAGGCCTGGTTTTTGAAGCTGAAGAGCATTACAAAAGAGCTTTATCAATAAATCCTAGACACGTTGACACTCTGAATAATCTTGGAAATGTTAAAAGGGAACAGGGTAATATTGAGGAAGCAACACGATTGTATTTAAAAGCTTTAGAAGTTTTTCCCAAGTTTGCTGCTTCTCATAGTAATTTAGCGTCGCTCTTACAACTACAAGGTGAGTAACTGTTTCATAGTTAAAGTATGTAATTAGTTTAAACTATCATATATATGTTACGTTAAGAGTGAATAATTGAAGATTATTAATAATTATCTATTATTATTAATAATTACCGAAAGTCGAGGTGAAAGTGATAAATTAATCACATTTGTCGGTTTTTATTAATAATTTAAAGTAATTGTAATTAAACCATGGACAAAATTTGAAAATGTGATATACTCTGTTTTGTGCGATTGTAAAAAAAAATACCACGGAGGTTAATGCAAGGAGCTCCGCTTTGCTTCGCTCCTTGCATTTACCTCCTAATCTAACCGGTCCATGTTGGTTCTGTGCAACCAGCCTCGGCCGCTTCAGCTCGCATGGTGCCCTCCAATTGATAAAAGTCCTATATGTAAAGTATATGTTACGGTAAATCTCCCTGTCACTTAAATATTATCTCCATCATTACAATAGCTTTAATTTTTTCAATGTGACATACGAATATAATGGTTATTAATAATAATAGATAATTATTAATAATTACCAATATGTGTCGTGAATTAATAATAATTACTACTAAAAGTAATAAATTTCGATCGTTTATTCACATTTACCAAAACATGTGGTTATTATTAATAATTTTCTATTAATCAGATTTACCGTGGCATATACATATACATATCTATGATTTAAAGTATCGCTTTAATCACTTCAGTACGATTCACATTGTATATTGTTTATAAAAAGCGGGCGAGATAGGTATCGATTTTATCATCGACCATGTTCTTGTATAATGAACAAGACGCAGACAGAACTTCCATCCCTATATAGTGGATTTACCAAGAAGTCGAACAAAACGCTTCGATAGTTCCTTTTTGGTACGGATTGCCAAGGAGTGGAACAATCTGCCTGCGTCTGTTTTTCCTGACCACTACTAGCTTTTAAACTTTTAAAATACTACAATCAATATCTGGATTCACTAAATACTAGAGCGGAAAAATGAGCTTGTCTTAGCGACATGTATACTCCTAGGGATAGAGATAGTTTCTACTCTCAGTCACCATTATTTCATTTCTTTTTATTTTTTTATTAAACTACCTTATTTTCCTGATATTATCTGTGCTTACCTATATCTGTGAAATTTTTACATAGTTGCATAAAAAAGCCCTTGCCATTTATAATGGCCATTTGGATGCATAATAATTAAGTCAAGGATAATTTTATAATATGATTTAAGTTTGTTTTATAATATTTATACATTCAAGATACATACCCTCACCCCTGGCTCCCCTTGGAATAGGCAGAGACTAGGGAACGCCTTTTACTACGATCCAGACAGACCACTTTCGCTTCCCCCACGTTCATTAATCTTTTCATACATGATCGCCGGTGACGGGTACTTTTAACTAAATTCTTTTCAAGAATGTCGTAAATTTGATCGGTATACGTTCGCCTAGGGCGGCTCCTTCCGACAACACCATTCGTTCTTGCTCTGTACCTACAGCTCTTTCGTTAATCTACATTCACTCGTCCTTTCCAAATGTCCAAACTAAATTCTACATAAAAAATTGTTATTAAATGTGTATATTTATCCGTTATTAACGGAGTATATACATATTTGTCTATATGACTAGCCATCACTACTGATAGTTCTTGGTCATACGCACTTTTTTGTCATTAAGTTTGCAGTATTTCGTATTTTTAACATTTGTAACTTTTGTGATTCAGCTTTGCGTAAGAAGGGTAAGATTAAAATGTATATTGTAATTACTTTTCAGGAAAACATCTAGAAGCCCTAAATCATTATAGGCTGGCTATAGATTTTCAACCTCAATTTGCTGATGCCTATAGTAATATGGGTAACACGCTTAGAGAAATGCAAGACATGGACGGCGCATTAGTTTGTTTCAAAAAAGCCATTGAAATTAATCCACTATTTGCAGATGCTCATTGCAATGTTGCCAGCGTTTATAAAGACATAGGAGACATTGATAAAGCTACTGAATATTATAAAAACGCACTAAAATTAAAACCAAACTTTCCAGATGCATATTGCAATTTAGCACATTGTTTTCAAATAGTGTGCAATTGGAATGATTATACAAAACGAATGAGTAAAATAGTAACAATAGTGCAAGAACAACTCAGCAACGATAAATTAGTTTCAGTTCATCCACATCATTCCATCCTTTATCCATTTTCTAATAATGTAAGACTACAAATAGCAACTCTTCATGCCAATTTTTATACTGAAAAAATAAATATGCTGAAGGTTCCACCTTTTCAACATAAATCGAATAATAGTGGCCGTCTTCGTATAGGTTATGTAAGTAGCGATTTTGGAAATCATCCGACTTCACATTTGATGCAATCAATACCAGGCTTACATGACCCAAAAATTGTTGAAGTATTTTGCTACTCGTTAAATCCTGATGATGGTACAACATTCCGTAATAAAGTTGTTAATGAATCTGAACATTTTAAAGATCTTTCTCATGTACGTTGTAATATAGAAGCTGCTAGAATAATAAATAATGATGGTATAAATATATTGATTAATATGAACGGATACACAAAAGGTGCAAGAAATGAAATTTTCGCCTTAAAGCCTGCTTCAATTCAAGTAATGTGGCTTGGATACCCCGGTACTAGTGGAGCAAATTACATGGACTATATAATTACCGATAAGATATCCAGTCCATATGAAGCATCCTGTACTTTTTCTGAGAAATTTGCTTTCATGCCTTTTACTTATTTTATTGGCGATCATAAGCAAATGTTTCCACATTTATTAACAAAATATAGAATAAATTTGGATGATGGGACGAAAGTAAATGAAAACGAAGCTTTAATAAATTGCGCACAAATGAATGAGATGGGTGATGTATTACAATTACGTAAGAAAAACAAAATAGTAGAGTATAAACAATTGGAACCAATAGAAGTTAAAGTATATGAAGTAACCATTCCAAGTTTTATTATAGAAATGACAATAAATCAAAAACATATACAGGTGAGCATTAATGTATTCTTTTAAAAACACCTCTGAAAAGACAATTTTTTTCGTTTCATTTTATCGCGTTAGACAAAACACACGAAGCTAAGAGGGTTGCGGATTGGGCGTGGATCCATCTCTACGGTAAGGCGCCGTATGCCGTGTAACGTCACGGCGCCGCAACGTTCCACGGCATCGTGCACTCCGCACTGCTCAGCTAAACGCTGTGCACGACGCCGTGGAACGGTATTGTTGCGCGCCGTAGAGATGGATGCACGCCCATTCAATTACCGTCATAAATATTCATAATATTCAACATATTTTTTTCTCATAATTTTAGTTTTAGCTATAATTTGCTCTATTAATAATTAATTTATTTGAATATGTATGATTATATAACTTGAAGTAAAAATAATTAATATATCAGTAAAATATTAACGTATCTACAAGTTTAACATGTTGAACTACAGTACCTATTTGGGATTCTATTGTAATATTATTTTGTATTGCAGGTCAATTACAATAAAGTCAATATACTTAATGGATTATCAATAAACGCTACAAACAAAAAAGTGGCGTCAGGAGAAGAATCTGCAAAAAGTATAATATTAACATCGAGGAAACAATATGGCCTACCATGTGATAAAGTAGTCTACTGTAATTTTAATCAATTATACAAAACTGACCCCACTGTATTAAAATCTTGGGTGAATATACTAAAAAGAGTGCCAAATAGTATTTTATGGCTATTAAGTTTTCCTGAAGCTGGGGAATCACACATTCAAAATTATGCACAAGAATTAGGTATTAGCTACAAAACTATAATAACTATTTAATGTTTGACATGTTTATTGCCAGTCATTAAATGTCTTAATCAACTATACGTTTGCTGCCACAGGATTATCTCCAGGAAGAATAATATTTTCGTATGTTACTGGTAAAGAAGAACATGTACGAAGAGGTCAGTTGGCCGACGTCTGCTTAGATACATTTTTGTGTAATGGCCACACAACAGCGATGGACATTTTGTGGGCTGGTATTCCAATGGTGACATTCCCCGGTAAAACATTAGCTTCAAGGTTAGTTCCTGCTATTAAATCTTCTTTTCACATTATATTTCATATTAGAACAATATTTGCAACACTTAAAACCATTAAAAGTCTTAAAATACTTACAGAGTTGCAGCATCACAGCTAAACACCTTAGGTTGTTCCGAACTTATAGCGGTAAATAAAGATGATTATGAAAATATTGCCGTTAAGTTGGGAACCGATACAAAATAGTGAGTATAAAATACTTATTAGAATAATCCTATGAATACTTGAGTATAATTTCTAATAATGCAATTCTAATTAGTCTAAATGAAAATATAATAAGAATAAAAATAATTTTAGCCGCATTTATATGCAAGCAAAGGTGTCTAAAGCTCGTCTTGAAAGCACTTTGTTTGATTGTGAACACTATGCACGTGGATTAGAAACACTGTACACCAAAATGTGGGACCGGTACAAAAAAGGACTGAAAGCAGACCATATTTTTTGAGGCATATCAAAGAAGGTAACTTTACTAGATAAAACAATTTTGTTTTAAATGTTGAATTTATTAGGCACACACAACAATGAATAAAATACTACGCTCTCATTCGATAAAAAACACTATTGAATATTAAAATCTATAGGTGTTTTTCATCTTATCCAAGTTAAGTGTGTTTTTATATTAAGAAACTGATATTATTTAAATATACTATATCTTGCAAAAAAAAGTAAATTACTTGTCTTCGTGCAATATTAGTTTTATTTGAAAAAAAAAATGCGATTTAAGATAGTTTTTGATATAAAAGGCGTGAAAAAAATTACTGAATGATAAATACCGCATCGCAATTACGCCCAGAAGAATATATTTCTATATTAATCGTCAATTGAAAACAAAAACAGTTTTGAGACGTACAGTCACGTGTAATACTATGTATACATTTTCATTGGATTTTGAACCTTATTACAACAGAATAAGTTGCTAAGTATATACATAGTATTACACGTGACTGTACGTCCTGTAGTTCTTTCCTAAATGTTTGAAAAATAAGAATTTTAATATTAGCTTTATTGTGACTACAAGAGCATTCATAATAACTGTAGTGAAACTTGCATAGTAAAAACCATTACAATTTAGTTTATGTTGCTTTAAAACCGCTTTTAACTGATTCTTGATCCCTCTGCAATTATTACGTAAATACGGGATCGTTAATGACAGTTAATGGCATAAATGCAAGTTTTATAACTGACCAAACTGAAATATAAACCGGCTCGTATATTATTGGCATCAACATTAGCAATAATATAAACAAACAAAATTGAGACAGTCTATATCGAAAACGTTCCATGAATTCAGAACAGCAAACCGTTTTATGCATTAGGAGTGTGGTCGCAAAAAAATAGTTTTCGAGCGTAAAGATGAGTAGATATTGTTTTAGTTTATATTTTGTACTTATATTGTTTTATTTATTTCAGGTATTCTGCATAAAAGAAGAATCGAAAAATATGCTTGCCTACACTTTTAAATTCTTGGATTAGATATATTATTACAACTTTTAAAAAATACTATCTAACTTATATACAAATTAACATACTTCCGTCCAGGAGCACTCAAAGTATAGAATGATTTGAAAAAAATATTTATGAACAAATTGTAAATTTTTATCCGCTCAATCTTAAACACGTTCGACTTTTCTAGCCATTAAATTATAAATTTTAAATTGTGACTTGTGTCTTTAAATAAATGTTATCTTATTAAATGGCTTAGTCTTTTTTTACACTTTTCTATTTATAGTTCCAACTAGGTTATCTGCCTTGCCCAGTGGCCGTGTGCTTTTAATTATATTTGAAATACCCGTACGTGTATTGAAACACCGTATTTGAAACACAAATTGAAAGTGTTTCAATGTTAAATGATTTATGGGCTTTGTTTTCTATAACTGAGTACACCCGATACTAAAAACACACATATACGTGTACTGCGTGCGATGTCTAGCCCCTTTGCTATAATGGAAGTAAGGCATTGTCATAATAGAAGGCGTATATGCGAATATTTCGCGTGACAGCGAGGCGACCATCGTGTAAAAATAAGGTCAAGCGATCACTAAAAGGTGCGTCCAGACATCGCGGCAGCTGCGCCTGGCCGCGCTATTACCTTGGACGGTGGCCGAGCAGCTTTCCTCGCTATGTTTCGACGCATTTTAGGACCCCTATACCATGGTAATACTATACAACGTGTAACATAATGAAGAGATAATACTTATGGATATTGTTTGTTTGGTGATGTAGTTTATAAGTAACAGTAACTAACATAAACTTGTAATCCTTACGGTTCGGCCGAAAAACAAGTTCAAAGTTTAGATCAAAATATCTAAGTGTCAAACCTTATAACAGCTGTTAGTTTTCCATGAAATCTATTCGATAACAGATGGCGTAAAAATAAAGTGATGGGTGGGTAACTAAGGGTGTTGCCACATCAATCGATCGATGACGTCAATCGACGCCGTCGGTTGACCGTCGATCGACGTCGATCGATTGGTGTGGTAACACCCGAAGACAGATACTACAAAGTATCTGTCTTAGTTACCCATTTTATGGCTACCTACTAAATTAGACGACAACGTCTCGGAAAAGTTTATTTCCATTGTGTCTAAGTGCAGAATATCTTTAAAACTACATTTTCACCTGTAGTTAAGTTTTTGCGTTTATCACAGTGCACCAAATTAACAACACTACTCAAGTAATAGACTTGCACGTTCGAACCGAATAACATTTTAATTTTCACTTATCCGTAGGTAAGATTTCGTCTTAAGATAATTTACAGTTTATTAAATAATAACTGCAAATTCAAATCCCGTGGAAATTTCGGGATAAAAGGTAGCTCGAACTCAAACTCAAATATTCTTTATTTCGTAAGTATTTTAATATATTACAATTGAAATAAGTCAAACAATTCCCAAATTGAACTGAATCTACCACCACTTCGGAAAGTCAATCTGTTCAGAAGAAGTGGCAAGAAACTCAACAGTAAACATCTTTTAAAAATGAGAAAAATAAACACAATTACAATTTACAGCCAGGGAATCCCATCCTCTTGCATCCGGATATTTAATAGTTAACCTTTTCACATAAAACTTATCCTTAAATCTATCGAAGGGTTAATCTTAAATATTTTGGAATTTTATTATAAAATAAAGCGTACACATTGACCCATGAACGAGTTGGTGATCTTCTGGAGTCTACTATTATATTTATACATAAGGTAATCAAGTACTAGACAGAAATGTAGACATAGATATATAGAGGTAAAAATAGAAGCAGAGATAGACGTAGGGATAGCGGTGAGAGAGAATACAGATAATGTGGATGGAGTTGAGGATAGTTGTGGACAAAGAAAGGACGTGTACGTGGACATGGAGATGGGGAAGTAAGAATCAAATTCAAAAAAGTAACATAGTCATAAAGTCATCAGCAAAACGATCAGACACCGCTAGCAGCATCCACTCACGAGTATAACGCAGGCACCAGCCATCACCCTATTCCACCATATTTTAGGGAAGAGGGTGACCCGACACCAGACGCTACCGCTAGCCATGCCGCCTGAGGGAGCATGACGTTCTTGCTGTTGTATGGACAAGAAGGAGATGGAGATGGCGTTGGATAAGAAGGAGATGGAGTTTTAGATTGAGTACTTTTGAAAAACAATTTACAACCAAGGAATTTTATCGTCCATATATTCAGATATTGTATAAAAGCCTTTATTACATAATTTTTGTTTAATAGTTTCTTTAAATTTATCAAGTGGTAAGTCTTGAATATTTGTGGGAACTTTATTATAAAAACGTATGCATTGGCCCATAAATGAGTTAGTGACCATAAGATGGAGCTACGTTAGCAATATAACGTAAAAACAAAAATGTGGTGATTTCAAGATTGAAAACTATTTCTTCAAAGTTTCTGTAATAATTGACAAATGCAATAAATCGTTTTAGCTTGTCAATCTTTTCTGGATCTGGATGTACTCCTTTTTCTAATATTACATGACCCAAATAAAAAAAATATCAAAACAAAAATGTGGTAATTTCAAGATTGAAAACTATTTCTTTGTAACAAAATAACTTTACAATCCAAAAAATAAGATAATGAAGTCATTTCACTGTATTATGAAATGAATAAGGAAGGTACTAAGATTTTTTTATCGTATCGCTATACGGAAGATGCATAAATAAATTAGGTACTAGAACTATTTGGTTCGGTTATAAGTAAATATTAATAATTATGCATTTGTTTAAATTTATTTCAGTGCTTTCATGACCGTTTTCAAGTGTGTACGTCAGTTTGCTTTCCCTATTTTTTTCGAAGTTTTCTTCAAATGTCTCGACTAGAAAGAATTCTAGCGGAATCTTTTGTTAACACTCGTCCCACTTAATCTGATTGAGGAAAGATGCGATTACATCATTATCCACTGATTCATAGTAATATTTATACCTTTTTCTATATTTAGCATTATTGAAAGAGCCTTATGATGAAAATATTCATGTACTTATGGGTCGTCAGATGCTGAGAAAGGTAGTCAGTATTACAAAATACTAAATCTAATATTTTGTTATTAATATTGTGGCAAATTAAATTCATTTAGGTTACATTCTGATAAAGCATCAAATAGACATGTCTGTGTATCTCCTGTAATTCCTGAGTAACCAAGGTAAGTATTAGCAGCAGATGTCCATTGAATGTTGCTTAGATAAAAATGTCTCATAATAAAACAAAGTCAATAGGATATGAACTAACTATAGATGAAAGTTTAGTCACAAAATTATTAACTTGATTATTATAGGAGTTACCAAGTTTTTTCTTGCAGAGGTAAATAGTACAAAAGTAAATTCAAACAAAATTGTAACAAAAGATCGTTGTAATTATCTTTGATATGATTTTTCTTATCCTTTGTTAATGTAAACGTCATATCCTGTATGTTTAAAATAAAGCCTAGAAAATACAAACATTGTTTAGCAAAATGTTCCTTTTTAGAATTAATTAAAAACCTAATGATTCCAGAGTATACTTATTTGTAGTGACATTAATTTATCACGTCGTTAGAAAAAAAATTATTTAAAGAAACAAAACGTCTAACTCACACACCGAAAGAAGGCCGAAGGAGGAGCAGCTGTGCTATAAAATCTCGACAGGTTTTTAAATTTTTGTTTAAAACATTAAGGTGCAGTACATAGGTCAAAGGAAAGAACTTTTAATTGATATAAATGTGAGTCCCATTTGAACCATAACAGTTTTTTACTGTCTTTAGATATTGCAATTTAAAAATATACATCCTGTAGGTAACTATTACGTTAATATAACCCATACAAAAAATAGTTCGCAGCAGCTTAAAAGCAGTGTGGTAATCCTCCATCTAAAAGAGTTTAACTTCTATTAGTTTACAGAGTCTTCTAAGAGTTTAGCTTCGTATTCGCTAAGACATGGAAGTGCTTAAAACGTTTTCTCAATAAAAAGGTGAATAATGCAAAAATACCAAAAAAATACATGTGACTCCGATAACACAAAAAAAAATTGTAATGAATTCCCGTCGGGGGCTACAACACTGGTGCGGACTGGGGGTGGTGAGACAAAAGACAATCATTTATAATTTTAGTTTCTTAGCTCTAAATGTGTGACAAAGATAGCATCTTCTCGTGTACTGCTGCAGCAATATCACTGTATTCGTCTTCGGTTGAAATCCGAAATATTTTTTTATTTTCAGATATTTTTTCTTCATACCATTTAAATGATTATATTGCTTTAAATCATATTGTTTTCGTTGTTAAGAATAGGTCACTTTCATCTTTAATAGCCTGCTGGATATAGATGACAGACAATATTATCATAATTTATGTATTGATTAAATGATATAGTTTTTATCTTAATGAATTATCCCTTGACTGTTAACCATGTCAGGGTTGTGGTGATCGACCTCAGACACTAGGGCTTAGGCTGGGTTTCCTCGACGCTCAGCTGGGCGGAGTTGTGTAGTGGTCAAATGGGTGTTAAAATTCGTAACCACAAAAAATAAAGTAATCATCAATTATCACTGGGTGAATTAGGCTGGGTACTTTATTGACTTAGGTACTGCTTTTCATATAATCTGTGTTATGTTTTCATACTTTGTACTTAATTAAGTTTTAAAAATAAGTTTTAAATTTTCGGGAATAGGGTATCTGAGTCTAATTTTTTATCTTAAATTTAATTAAAATTGCAAAAGTATGCTCCACTCAATTCAACTCCGCTCCACTCTGCTCCATTTTAGTGGAAACACTCAACAGTTTTCACAACTCTTCTCCGCTCCTCTCCGCCCAGCTCCACGTCAGTGGAAACGCAGCCTTATGGTGCTTCGCCTTCCGCTGCCGCGGCACAGCACGTTTCGCTCGCTCGGCTCGCGCACGTGTGGCCTATATGCAACCTACCTAACTGCTCCTCCTCGCTACGCTCGTCGTCGTACCTATTCGTACTGACTGCGTCTTCCGGTGCGGGGGCCGTATTTTTCGCATAATCTTTTCACAATAGATTACTTAGAGATCAGGAATACTTATGAATATCAAAATAATTTATTAGAATTATTATGAGTTTCCATGATTAGTTATAAATATCCTTCCAAAAACATTAATGTAAAAAAGAAGAGCCAAATTGAATACAAAAAGAATGGATATCTAAATGACTGCCAAGTTCTATGCAAAATCAAAATATGTAGGTATTTATAGGAATAATATACCAATACGAACAAGTATTAAACTCTATGTCTTTGCTTTATTCTGTTATTCAAAAAGGCGAGATCTTAAAGTAGGTTAGATTTGACTTTTGTAGCTTTTAATTTAAGAAAAGATACAATGCTGCCGCCAAGTCCTGCAAAAAGGTGATAAAAAAGAGCTCGTTTTGCCCACATAGGCCGTATCAGAGACAGAATAGCAGCATACCCTTAGGGAATTAAAGCTTTCTGGTCCCTTGCCAAGTCGGTCGAAACGAACTTTTGTCACCCGTTGCTGACACCACTGAGGAAAACTGATGGTTCTCTGGCCCACACTGCTAAGGAAAAAGCAGATTTATTTACAAGAATCTTCGTGAAAAATTCTCGTCTAGATTGTCAATGAAAAATCCCACCACAATTACCTCAGTTCGGACCTACAATAGGTACCGTTCACATTCGCCAAAAGGAGGTTCTTAAATGCTTGCTGCACCTAGACGAGAAAAAAGGTAGTAGTCGAACAACTTTCCTTGAAATTCGGAAAGGTCCCCATGATCCTGTCAACTATCGACCAATTTCAATCACCTCCATACTTTGCAAAGTCATGGAACATTCGACTCCTGGCATACCTCAAGAGCAACGAGCTCCTAAGCGACAGCCAATATAGTTTCCACAACAGACGCTCGACCGACGATCTTCTCGTGTGTTCCACTCACTTATGGAGTGAGGCTTTGGAGGGTCGTGGTGAAGCAATAGCTGTATCCTTAGACATTTCCAAAGCCTATGACAAGGTTTGGCATGATGGTCTTTTAAGTAAGCTTCCAGTATATGGCATACCGATTCGGCTCCGCGACTGGATAGATATCCAGTTTTATGGGGGAACGGTCAATTCGAGTAGTCTGAGATGGCTACTCTTCCGACTGAATGGCAATTGATGCTAGGTTACCTCAGGGATCTGTTCTCTCTGCAATATTATTTTTGATGCACATTAATGACCTTTTAACGCCGGAAATTATTGATTATGCTGATGATAGTCTGTTGTAGAGAGATACGTACCCAGTGCGTGAGCGAGCCACCATGAAATCCAGAGTTTAAGAAAGTCAATGATTGTGCGCGTTGATTTGACCTTACGGAAAGTATCCGATTGGGATGAGTAGGATTTGGTCAAATTCAACGTGTACAAAACTCAGGCGTGTCTTTTCTCCACAAAAAGAGCACCTTCTCATTAACGCCCACTTTCCAAAATGTAGGTATCTGTCCCCATCACTGACCATCTAGGGCTTTTAGGCGTAACTGTAATATCCAGTTTAAACTTCGGTCAAAAAATTGTGTCCATGGCTCAAGTAGCTTTAAAAAAATTGAGAATCATATCGAAGGTCTGTCGGTACTTCGGCCCTCCACAGCTTCTTAACTTACACAACACAAGTGCGATCATGCATGGAGTACCTGCAGTCATCTTTGGGAAGGTTCAGCCAAATATCGCCAAATATGACCGAAAAGCCCGTAAACTAATTAACAACGTCGACCTTACAACCAAAAAACTGCAGACCCTAGAGCATCATCGAAAGGCTGCTTGTTTAACCGTGTACTACAGGATACATTATGGTGAGTGCGTAAGTGCTCTGTTTGAAAAAATTGAACCCTCACCCTATTACCATCAGACTACTAGACGCAGACAGAACTTCCATCCGTATGTGGTAGATATTCTGAAAAGTGGAACTAAGCGCTTTGACAGTTTCTTTTTGATACGGATCGCCAAGGTTTGGAATGAACTGCCTGCCTCCGTTTTCCCTGACCAGTATCGTCCTAGTACTTTTCAGCGTCTAATGAATTGCCGCGTCTTCGAATAGTGGCGCAAATCTGAGAGGTCCAACTGTCAGCAGAATCCAATCGCTGAACCTTGGTTACCAAATTACAACTCACGTCTGTATAAAAAAGCCCTACCTTCAAATCGTTCATGCAAAATGTCCATTGTTTTGTGCCACCTTGCTGGAAACACATGTACAACCATATCGTACAATTTAGGCATTAAAAAATGTATAACTCAAAACCTCTTCAACGTAAACACATAAAACTACGTGTGTTTATTTATGTCTATTAGGACATCTAGAAGCTCAAATTTCTTGAAGCTAGCTCAAACTGTTGTAAAGTTACCAAGTCAAAAATTCATAAATTTTAGTGTTGACAAACTGGCAACACTAAATCATTAGGTTTAGATACTATATATCTAAACCTAACCTACTTCCAGATGACCTAGAAAGTTGAAATTTGGAATCCAGCTCGAAAATTGTGTGTAAACGTTGTAAAAAATCAAAAAAGTCCAAAAATAAGTGGTGTCCTCAAAAGACTTGTAATATTTTAGTTCAAAAATTTCAGTTATTTTTTATTTCGATAGATGTCTCTGTGCGTCATCATCATCATCGTCATCATCCTCCTCCTGCTAGAGCTTGCTTTAGTGGGTGCCAAAGATTTTCCATGGCGGAAAAACAAAATAAAACAATAACGTCATGTTGTTTTTTCATTTGTACACCGAAGTAAGTGATTCAATTATATGGCATTATTGTTTGATATGTGAATAATTTCCACGAAACCTCAGTTTGGCACAGGTTACGGCTAGGCATGCAACGGAACCTTTGGCTGGTGACTGGAAAACAACCCTGGCTAGAAAAACAGGGTATTTTTTTAAATTAGTGCCCAAATTTTTACAGGTGGCTAAGAATCGGTATTTAATTTTTTTTTTTATTTATAAGTGACTTAACCCGCGTTTGACCTCAATCTCACCTGATGGTAAGTGACGATGAGGTCGCAGATGAAAGCACACGGGTTTAGGAAGGAACTGGCTCTTTATACAATATTGCCGGAACACATTACCGCCGGAGCGGTAACATTTGGCGGCAGACTTTATATAAAGGGTGGTCGCTAGCCAAGTGGACCCAGAAGGGATCCTACCACCAAGCAAATCGACAAAATCGACAAATCGACAAAATCGACATAACATCTTGTTTTTCTTTTAAAAATTTGACCATTTTACTCCCTAAAACATACATAGTACCCACTGGTCACACTGCACATGAATGGAAATGTAATAGTAAAAAAAATATGATAGTACAATCTTCATGATTGCAAACATAAAACTACCCAATAATACACTTTCATTCATTTCAAGAAAGGTTGAAAATCTGCAAAAGTGAAGGTATCCTTATAAAACGTGGTTGTCAATAATAATGTCAATAATAATTTGTTATCAATTTTATTTAATTTAAATTTATTTTAAAATGTATGATATTTACTAATTTCAAGTGATTTTAAATATTTGACATATTTATCATAATATTTTTACTTGTAAAATCTTATTTAAAAATTTTAGCTGCCCTTTAAATAAATACCCTGAATATAAGAAATACATTTGAAGTAAAATAATCATAAAAATTACAAAAAGTTACCTAATTTTGCCATCTAAATGTTTTTAGTCTTTGAGTAATAATTGAACATGGCGACAAAAACAGTACTCAACAGAATACTATTCATATTTGATTTTAAAATAATTAAATCTTATTTCATAATTAATTAAAAGTTATTCCTTTGCGCTTGGAAGTATTATTGGAGATATTATTATTGCATTATGTTAAAAGCAACACAGCAAGGCATTTTTTACGTTTGTCAATCATTATTAAAACAAAATCATTATAACAAAAAAACAGCGTGTGGCCGTGGTGTGGCCTATTACATACATTAATAGCAAACATCTGAGTGAAGTGCAGCTAAGACATCGCAGTTTGATGTGACAAAGCAAAAATAGACGATTTCTTCTTAAGTACGTTAGTAGGTACATAGTAACTCAATACTCTCCGCTGAAAAATTTATGTATTTTTATACGTCATACTGATCGAGATATGTTGAAAGGATAGCCGAGGTCGTATTATAGCATAACAGATTCATTATACCAAATGATTAGGTAATTAAAATCAACGGGGCATAATATGATCACGGCTACCCTTTCAACATAATTTTTCTCTATCAGTAAGACGTATAAAAATACATAAATGCTTCAGCGGAGGGTATTCTCTTGTTATTGAACAAAAAAATAATTGTTAGTCATTTTGTCAAGTTGTCATGTGTTTTAAGGTAATAAAAACGACATCGTATCTGAAAAATGAATTTATTTTCATTGTTTTACATAATAATTTATCATGAAATAAGTAAACATATAAGTAAAGTGTTGCGTAATGCCTTTGAATATAAATATGAAACTGATTTTATAAACTACTGACACCTGGTTTATTTCTTTAAAAAATACAAACTTCATTATTCGGATTTGAAAATATTTGTTGATTGAAATTGAGTATACTTAAACTATATTATATTATTTTAAAGCGTTTTCATTCTTCACAGGCATAATTATGATATTATATCGTGTGTTAAAGCTTTTTGAAATAATATAAATATTATGTACCATAAATTTATAGTCATGGGCAAACATAGTTTTATGTAATGACTTTTGTAAAATTATCAGTTAATATTCATAAAGTAAGTGTGCACTTTCCGAGTCAAATATATGCAGTTTACTTTTTTAGTGATGTTGGTATATCACAAGTTGAAAAAGAATGAAATCTATTAAAACTTGTTTTCTATTTATTTTTGAACAACATACACAGGCTACCACATAGTAGTTATTTTACAAAAGCTAGCACATAAAGTAATGTTAGAGTTATCATTTTATTAAATAAACATTTCAAATAGCAACAGTTAATGTCTATCTCTGTAAGTATAATTTATACTCATATATTCACCATAGACCCAATTTATTTTAAAAGGTATTCCGATTAACATTCGGATTTTAAAACACACAAATTGCCTATTATTTTTTTGATCTTGAGGTAACAAATCGGTTAACATACCAAATTTATATCTAAACATCCAAGACATCAAAATTGTGTATAATTATATACTTACTATTTCTCAAATTATCAAAATAATGATCTAAAATATATCGTTACTTTGAGCTGTTTCATTTTATTGTTAGATATTTGTAGTAGGTATTATGAGTTTAACCACTTGCGTTAAAATAGTTTTAATTCAATCGACCATTGAACTTAGTAAGCATAATAAAACAACATAAAACTAAAATATAGCACCTCAGAAAATAAAAGGTTAAATAAAAAATTTAATGTTAAAAAACATAAATTAAATGAAATTAAATATTTAACGATTCATTCATATTTATAACAATATTTCCATTAAAATAATACTTGTTGACTTAACATTTATGAATAAATATTTTTAAAGGTTATGAGATGATAAGATTAAATTTAAAAGTGCTGTTATCATATTAAAAGGGTATTTTTTGATATTTAGGTTACATTATAGAAATCCAAATCTACTCGATTTTATTCCACGGTTAAAAACCTATTACACTTCAAATGTTTCAATATTAATGTCTTCAACATACTTAATATTTCATTTGAATCTATCGACATAAAAACTACAGTTTTTGGTTGAATCTAGATTTGTAGTAAATGTGAGTAAGTAGATTAATGTAAAGTGATAGAAAGATTTAAAATTATCGGTGTTCAAGTAATAAGACTAGGTTCGTATCTTAAGTAAATTACCGGAGTCAAGAAGTGTTTTCATACAAAAATGTAACTCACGAATAAAAAAAACGACTTAATAAATAAGTATAGGAAAATTATTATTAGGTAAAACTACAATTCAGAGTATTTCATAGAATCTAAGAGATACTTGTTACAGTATTGAATACAACAAATCTAAATAGATAACTTATTAAAATCATCAACCGCCGTTTATAGAGTATTATTAATATCACGAGCAATTCAATTGTCCTCCTATTTCTATTATTTACTTATAACATCAACCTACTGTTACAATAGTATGAAGAAATAATGTACATATGTAGTGATTTAATTAATATGGAGATTTATACCTTCAAACTTATTTAGATAAAAATAAAACCTTTAAAACAATCTTCCCGCTATATTATTATTGCTTATGATTTCTGTTTCTGTTGGTTGTCTTGAATTCATCAAATGTTAACTAGCTTAAAATATAAGTGAAATAAATATTGAAAATAACAAAATGAACAAAATTCATTGAAAATTTCTGGCAAATAGTTAAAGTTATAATTAATTATAATATTTTTTCATAACTTTGTAATTGATGAGAAACAAAATAAATTTCCTATTGACTATTTAAATACCTATTCTATTGCTAATTGTTAACCCGTCTTTTTACCTAAATAATACACCTATTTTATATTTTGGACAGGAAAATGCTACAAGATATTCCCGAATAAAAATATGGTAATAAGTATATTTTAGATTTTATCAATTCATAACCAATTTTGAAATAATAAATAATGGCAAGATAATTAAGAAAATGAATATGAAAAAAAAGTAAACATATGTATATTAATTTACATTATGTAGAAAGAAATCATTGAAGATTGATTCTATAATGTAATAATGTATTAGTTCTGTTTTGCTTGTGCATTATATAAAGTTTTCTAGTCATCTAAGATTATTTCACTTAATATTATTTGTTTTGCTTAATCTTAGATAATTCCTAGTTAAATATTTTAGAATTTCGTTTCGGAGAGACGTTGCAGAATTGCTACGCCGTTTACACTTCTACAGTCAAACGTTCTACAGCGCACTTATGTTCTTATAACCTATATCTTCTCTAGCTAGTAATTTAGAATAATGGTTCGCAAGTATTAAATAAAAGTGAGTAAGTACATAGCGTACAGTGTGCTTAATTATATTGAGTGCTTTATAGTCATTTATAATTTTACAATGAGTACTTATTACATTCTATAAATGTGTATAATTACATTAATATCATTTACGACATCTAAAAATTTACAAAACTATGCTTATCTTAATCTAAACACATATAACTTTTTTGTTGGAGTAAACACTCCAAATATTTAAAAATAGATACTTGACTAAACAACTAAAAGGAACTTATAGGAAATTGCTAGCTTTTAATATAATAAATTAAATTTATTTACATAAATAAGAAATAATGCCAACGCAATTTAAAAATTTACACCTATTTCATAATGATTTATTGCTTTAAAATATTTATCTAGGGTTCCATAAGGCAATATATTTGTGAATGCTTTACAGCGAATTTTACTTTGCTAAATCTAATTGTTATGTTTCGTTTCCATGAAACGAAATGGCAGTTAAAAGTTTGTGATTACACACAATACATATGAATAAGTATATTTAAGTAAGTATAAGGCTTCTTGTCCACTCATATTTAAGTCTCTCCGTTTAAGCCTTTAGGAACCCACAACTGACACTAAGTAGTGACTGAACTTATATTATGTCGTAGCTGAAGTCAGGATCCATGCTTTTCAGATATGTGAGGGTACCCAAAAATTTGTTGTCGCGAGAAGTGCAGTTTTAACGATATTAATTTTAGAATAGATTCCAGAATTAATTTAAAAAACCCACTTCTCCCATCAACAGTAACGTTCCAATGCTCAAATTGAACAAGAGCTCTGGAATGATATTTAGCGAGCACAATAGGTATTTTCACTATTTATACAAGCATTGCAAACTCTACGTGCGGCTGAAACAGAACTAGCAGAACCCAATAACATTATTTACTTAATGAACTGAATTGATTAATGCTGTACATTATTACTTCGTCCAGAAGCTACAAGATGGGAAATGATAAAAACTAATTGCGTGGCTAAAACTAATATAAACAATCAATAATTGGTATGTTTTTTAATGTTTTTTTTTACCAATATGTAATTAAAATATTACAAAAATTATTTTCTTCAAAAATATTTTATATTTCTTAATAAATCCTTTTCTTTTTCATTAAACGTTAACTTTATTATATGCTTTCATAGCAGTGAGTAATACCAACTGTAATATTTTAAAGTATCTTTAGAAAAATTGGTGCTATGACTATAAAGTTTTGAGCTGATCAAAATCTTAAAAGTCTGAATATTGCTTTATAATAAAAACAATTTTACAATAATTTGCGAAGTTTGGCTATGCATACCTTAAATCATTTATTTTATTCATGCAGACGGTTCCTTTTTCACATTTATTATATTGTACATGCATGCTACTTAAACAACTTCACTAATCGCCTATTTAAAGTAAAATAAAAGTAAAAAATTAAAAAAAAAATTAAAAAAATATATTGTTTTAATGTTTGCTATACTTTTGAGGTTTTAGTTTGTTACAAACGGAATATTTTTCCATATAAAGTTGAAATGCATTACTTATAAATGAAATTATGAAAATGAAATACTTACTTGAGTAGTACTTCTTAAAAGTACATGTCCAAACTTCAAAAATTACTTCATGCAGTTTTAATGAAAATTAACTCTATTATTTACATGAAATTCATGAATATAAAACAAATATAATAACTTCCAGTCAAATAATAATATAATACAGGGATTATATTATCATTTGATAATATCAGTCAATTGTAATGTCTTGTAGCTACCTAATAAAATAAAACGCTTTTATATATATAATCACAACAGTCATTAACTAGCAAAGAATAAACAGACAACTATGAATTTACAGATGCTAACTATTGTAGGCTTTTAAATGCTTGTACGATATATATAATATTGCGGTATAAAATAAATGTAAATGTCGCCGCAGTATATCCATCTAACTTAAATGCAATACTTCATAAACACAATTTATAATTATTTAAAAGCTTACATAAGTTGTACATACTTCTACATACAAAGTACTACCAAACTATATTATGCACGATTGAAGCAGAGAAAGTTGAGCATTAGAGTCGTACGTTCATTAACGTACTTATAATTATAATAACATACTATTCCACTCATTTTACCACACAAATAATAATAATTTGAAACTTTCAGAAAACAAGATACTGCCACTGACAACCATTCCTTCACTTTAGGAACTTTTAATAATTTACTGCCGTACCTATTATGCCTCAAATGAATACATTTAATAGATTTTTTACAATAATATCTTACCTATCTTCACATCTAATAACGAAATGCGAATATTTGTAAAAACTGAATAAACCTTATTATCAGCCTATAGCATTGCAAATGACTCATATGAAAAATACGCCAATTTCTAATTCTACATGACAAATATTTTCAGTCGTTTTTTACCCGATTCTCTTAGTGAAAGAGATTTATTTATCTTAACCGTAATTATTCGTATCTCTTGAGGCGATAAATATTTACATCACGTTGGTTAATCTACTAAGCGTTATTAACCTACACAATAGACTTGATTTAGATAGTTAAATCTACGGGAGGTGATGCTAACGTTTCTAATATCTCAGGAAGTTAATTTACAAGTATCTGAAGTTCTAAACCTTACCAACCTACGCAGATCCTTAAAAACTGGACACATTTAAACGAAATAAAAATCAAGTTTGGCTACATAAGTCAATGATGCTCACTGTCTTTATTTTACAAAACATAAGTAAGTAAAATTAGTACGTTTCAAATTATTATTCAAAAGCAGTGTACAGTGGAAAAATAAGTGGATTAAAATGTAAAACGCCCTCTATTTATCCTCTTCCAAAAGAACCAGATCATCAGCCACGACGTCAGAAACGTGGAGATAAATTATCCAGTACATCAGGTTAAAACAAACGAAACACACCGGAAATACGATCCTAGAGTATTTGTCGATGTCAGATGGCGTCATACCCAGTAGTTTGCTTATGTCCTGGAAATGACAAACAGAATTGTTAGAATTCATTTGTTGTACTCGTAGTTGGTTATAAACCAATAGTGAATCCACAACTTTAAATAAGTATTTGAATGATCTATATAACTATTATTCTTGAAATATTTTCTTTATTAGGATACCTAAATTACATTGTTGATTGAAACTATAGACGTATGTAATTGAAATGTTGCCATAAAGTAACAATTTAAAAGCATACAAAAATTCGCATTGCTTAAAATATCAAATAAACGCATTAGGCCAGCATAGCTTATACCCACGCATTGCAAATCAGATAAAAAAAAAAACAAACAAATAATAAAAAATACATGTATTACAATTTCATCAAATTACCTTGCCAGGGTGTAAGATGTGCGGAGGTGGTCCGGGGTTTTCTTCTTCTGTCCCTCTACCCCCATTGATAGTGTTTTCTAAGGTTCCACCTTTTGAATGTGCTTTTGGATCATGCACCTTGAAGCGTACCTCCTTAAAAATATAAGGTCAACATTAGTTAAATGCAAAAATTGATATATTCCAAGTCATGCAAAGCAGTTGATAAGAGATTGCCATTACCGAGCAGCTTACCGAGGGCCTGCCTGGCGGGCACCTGCCTAAAGTTCCCAGTTTGTGTGTGTGAGGGTCACCCCCAGGCGGACAATCCGGCATTGGCATTTTTTTTTGTTCTGAAGCTATTTTTTGAATAGCCACAAATCTTTGTTTCCTCATCTGTATCCTTTTGGCCATATATCCCACAGTAGCGTATTCTGTAAATACAAAAAATGTATATTAAGTAATGTAAACAATCATCCGTTTTTCTTATATAATAATTAACTTTCGCATTAGGTGTAATCTTCGGAAAACAAATCGCATTGCATGGCATAACAGATAGTTTTGTGATGATGACTATTTAGTTCTACGATGGTGTTAAGATTATTTTGATTTTTTTCATATTATATTCTATACAATCGCTTTTGCAGTTGTTTTTGATAACTCATAAAGTTTGTTTATTAATAAGGTTAAAAAATGCATTGTCTTTCCAGTTCCCTCATATCTACTTAAAGTAAGTGTCAATAAGTTTGATGATGAATAAGCTACAAGTACACTCTCGGTCAAGTCACTTTAAAATGTACGCTTGTTAAGGAACGGTTGGAATATTCTAAACTGCGCTTCGCATAATTATATACAATTCATTGAATAAAAGTAAAAATTCAAGCCCATTACAACTTATCAAAGAGCTAAAAATGTTTTGATATAAACACTGAGTCATTAAAATTTAATAAGAAACATAAATATGATATTTTAAGGATATAAGATTTATTTTAACGTATAGTGTAGCACGATGAAAGTGAAAATATCAAAGGTGGAGATTTTTAAATGGCTATGGAATACTCATATATTTGTATAATATTATTTTGTGTCTGTAAATCTTCCTAAAATAAATAAATAAATACTACCATAGAACATAATTCGATATAAAAATGAGAACTTACCTAATAAACTTGCAAAAACCATCACGAAGCAAGTCCCCAAGTACACATCAATCGACTTCACATAGGATATTTTAGGCAAGGCTGCATTGGTTGAAGACATCAGCGTTGTCATCGTCAGAACAGTGGTAACGCCTAAAGCCACTCGAGCTGGAGTAGCATTGCGGTTGAGCCAAAATGATACCCATGATATGATCACAATCAGTCCCGACGGAATATAAATCTGAATGAGGTAGTATCCCATAGATCGAACGAATTGAATCTCACAAGCAAGTCTTGAGTAATTTCCTGTAAGCATTTAATTTTTGTTAGTATGTATTTAGTATGAACTGAGGTTCTTCTCAATATTTTAATATAATATCTCACTTTGAAGTTATAACTAATAAAAATCAAACTTCAATGTTACTTTACAGTTTAAAAATTTTTATTTGACATATAAACAACACACCACTCATAGTGTTTTTTGTGCAACAATACAAGCAGGACGTGAAAAAATCGTGGCTGTTTTGTCCAGTGTTTCACGTAGTGTAAATCATTTTGACTTTTTAATATTTTTTAATAGAATAAAGAAAACCCCGCAAACCGAAGTACCTGTCGTTAGTGATATCTCCATGGCTCGCTGGCGATGGCCCAGCACCTTGAACTGCGGGAGGGACACCTCGCTGGACACTCCCACAGAGTTGGGCCCTTCGTTCCACTTGTACCGGATGTCCCGCATGGTGTAGCCGACTGTGCGCAGCGGACACAAATAAGAAATAACCCCAGGCCCATCGCAGTGGGTTTTACAACTCGAGTCATCATTCGGTCGGGGTGTGGCGGGGAACCGCGAAATTAACGCGTCTCATCGTGCTTTAGTCGTGTCAAGTTAGCGTGTGTGCTAGTGTCGCGGTATCGATCATCTGCACACGGGCTGAGGGAGACGGGGTAGGTGGCTGAGCAAAAGACGAAAAGTGCTGGGATTGCTGGCATTATATTTCATTACCTGTAGTTAATGTTACAACTGTGGCACGTTGCCGGTGACCCAGTACGCGGAATTGAGGAAGTTGTACTTCGTTGCTCATCCCGACGCTGGACAATCCGTCTTTCCAATGGTACCGAATGTCTCTCATTGTGTACCCGACTCCGGAGACATGCCAAACACACAAAACGCTATCACTTACGCTGCGGGGCATCGCGTCCCTTCACTCGCGCTGCCGCGACTTTCACGTGGATTGGGCTCGCGGGTGTTAGGGTTGAGACAAAACTGTACGGAATCGAGTAGGAGGCCTAGGATGCCAAAGCTCGATTCCGTTAAAAATGGATGATAGAAAAATATAAATCTATGATTTCTACCGTCTAATAGAATATAAATGATCTGTTTAGAATTTATGTAGGTAAATATGTGCCATAACAGGTTTTCATTCAAATATGTATAAAAATGAAAATAAATAAATATAAGCAGTGAACATAACTTATAACATGCATTTGTGAAAAAGAAAAGGAGTGCAAGTGTCGGCAGAAGCAGCGGGGTTGCAAAGTGTGGGTTGGCGCTTGTAATCACTGCACAGCGTCATCTGCAGCACCGCCCTTGGTGGTTCAGCAGATCTTCATGGCTGTCGTACCCCGCCTCCTTCGGCCCGCATTGCTGTCGCAGCGTCGATGTCACAATATCATTTCTTTCGCTTGACGCTTGTGAGAACAAATGCTTAAAATATACGTGTCTGCCTTCTGCGGGTGCTGTATGTGAGAAGGAGACATTCCAACTTATGAGAACACGAGGGAAGTCACAGCACGTGTCGACGAGAAAAGGTATACGCTTTTGTGCTCACAGGATTACCCTGAGTAGCATCTGTGATACAAGAAAGTGGTCACAACACAATCAGTAAGCCTAGTGAATTGCACGGTGTTAAGGTTTTAAATCAATGATTGCTTCAGTGAACATGATACATAATATTTCAAAAAGTTAAAAAGTTTATAATTTATTTTTCTATCATCTTTTTCATTTATTAGTTTATATATAAAATTATATAATAATCGACTATACAATTATACACAAAGTAGTTATAAATAATGAAAAATCAAAACATAATTATTATAATCATTTGTAGTAGGTATTACAGGTAAGGATAATTAAAGTAATTGCTTTGATAATTAATTAAAGTATTTGCTCTTGATGTGATTGCTTTAGCGGACAATACAATCACACGCTATAATTAATTAATAGATACTTACAACTCTCTATCTCTATATGGCATAACTGCCTATCCATTGGGAAGTATTGCAGATTCATAGGGCATGACGCAGTGATTGTTAATCTGGAATTATTTCAGTTTTATTTTGTTAGTATAAATACAAACTTAAAAATATTCGAAATCTATGTATTTCCTATTTCTTGCAGAGAAGCTTTTAACTGAAGCCTTAAAAGTAAATAAGATCTAAATATGAAAAATCTATTTTATACAGCAGCAGCTTTAAGCTTACTGTTGTAAGTAAATTAAGCTTAAATAACTTTAGGAATCCTTTATGCTTGTTTGCTTATGGTAAATATGTGCTGTCTCAGATCATTTCGTTAAAAAAATATCAAAATCGAACCTTTAATTCCAATCAATACGTTTTTTCTTAAAAACAAGGCACGCGGATCGTTGCCAGCTAGCGTAAAGTTAAACGTTTCGGTTAAGTAAATAATTAATATTTATTTTTCGTTATATTTTTTCTTTTCATGTGTGATCTCAAACTATCACGTCCTTGAATTTCAAAAGTGACCCACCAGTCACCCTGTATAGAAAAATTAGGGTATGCAAAAAATACAAAAATTTGGCCAATCTGTAGTCCGTTTCGAATACAAAAAAATGCGCCAAACTGATTAAATTCATCTTGCTTATAAGTGTATCTAGTTTTTTTTTTTTTTTTTATTGTAAGGATAGGACGTTTGTCTTCCATGCCACCTGATGGAAAGTGCGCATGAAGACTATGGTGTTACACGTCCATCCACGAGAAACCTATTCACTCGACACTTAAAAGTTCCAGGACTGTAGTGGTCAGGAAAAACAGACGCAGGCAGATTGTTCCACACCTTGGCAATCCGTACCAAAAAGGAACTATCGAAGCGTTTTGTTCGACTTCTTGGTATATCCACTATATACGGATGGAAGTTCTGTCTGCGTCTGGTAGTCCGGTGGTAAAAAGGGGTGGGTTCAATTTGGTCAAAAAGAGCACTCGTACACTCACCAAAATGTAGCCGATAAAATACTGTCAAACAAGCAACCTTACGACGATGCTCCAGCGTCTGCAATTTTTTATTTGTAAGGTTGTTGTTATTTATGAGTTTTCGGGCTCTTCGATCAACAGAGTCTAGCGCTTCGAGCTGGTATTTGGCAGAACCATCCCAAAGGTGACTACACTACTCCATGCAAGACCTCACTTGGGCTGTGTATAAGTTGAGGAGCCGTTCAGGGCTGAAGTACCGCCGGACCTTCGAGATGATACCCAATTTTTTGGAAGCCGTTTTTGCCATAGACTCAATTTGTTGTCCGAAGTTTAATTTGGACGTTATAGTGACGCCCAAAAGCCCTAGTTGATCGGTGATGGGAACAGATACATTCTGGAAAGTGGGCGTAAGAGTAAAGGTGCTCTTTTTTGCGGAGAATAGACACGCTTGTGTTTTGGAGGCGTTGAATTTGACCAGGTTAGATTCGCCCCAATCGGACACATTCCGCAAGGTCGAATCAACGCGCTCAATCATAGACTCTCTCAAAACCTGGATTTCATGGGCGCTCGTTCGCGCATTGGATATATATCTCTCAACAACAGTGCTGTCATCAGCATATCCAATAATGCCTGGTGTTAGGAGGTCATTAATGTGCAGCAAGAATAAAGTTGCAGAGAGAACAGATCCCTGAGGTACCCCGGCATTAATTGCCATTAGGTCAGAGGAGTAGCCGTCTAAGACTACTTGAATCGACCGTTCCCTCAGAAAATCAGATATCCAGTCGCAGAGCCCGGTCGGTATGCCATATGCTGGAAGCTTGCTTAAGAGACCATCATGCCAGACCCTGTCAAAGGCCTTGGAGATGTCTAAGGATACAGCTATTGCTTCACCATGACCCTCCAAGGCCTCACTCCATAAGTGTGTGGCATACACGAGAAGATCGCCGGTCGAGCGTCCACTGCGGAAACCATATTGGCTATCGCTTAGGAGCTCGTTGGTCTCAAGGTATGCCAGGAGTCGATTGTTCAATACACGTTCCATGACTTTACAAAGTATGGAGGTGATTAAAATTGGTCGATAGTTGACAGGATCAGCACGGCTTCCCTTCTTCGGTACTGGTTGTACGTTAGCCAGCTTCCATGATTTGGGGACTTTACCAGATTCCAAAGAGAGTCTATAGAGACGCGTCAAAACGGGGGACAACTCAGCTGCGCAGCGTTTCAACACCACTGCAGGAATACCGTCTGGACCGCTAGCCTTATTCTCGTCTAGGTGCAGCAAGCACTTAAGAACCTCCTTTTGGCGAATATGAACGGTACCCATTGTAGGACCGAACTGAGGTAATTGGGGTGGGATTTTACTTTGGCTATCTAGATGAGAATTTTCCGCAAAGATACTGGCAAATAAATCCGCCTTTTCCTTAGCGGTGTGGGTCAGAGAACCGTCAGGTTTCCGCAGAGGCGGCAGCGACGGGCGACAAAAGTTCGTTTCGACCGACTTGGCGAGGGACCAGAAAGCTTTACTTCCCGAGGGGTATGAGGCTATTCTGTCTCTGATACAGCCTATGTGGGCGAAACGAGCTCTCTTGATCACCTTTTTGCAGGACTTGGCGGCAGCATTGTACCTCTTTTTGTGTTCATGCGAATCCACGGCTTTGCTTCTGCGAGCGGTTGCCCAGGCTTTGTACGCTTCTCGCTTACGCTTTTCAGCGGAAAAGCATTCAGCACTAAACCATGGGCGAGCTTTGGTTTCAAGGGATAGATCAGCGTAGGGAATGAAGAACTCCATTGCTTGACCTATCACACTTGAGACTGCATCAGTGCAGCACGATGGATCGGTTGATGTAAAACAAGCTTGCCGCCACGGATAAGATGCGAAGAAATGTCGCATTTCATCCCAATCTGCCGACTTGTAACGCCATACTCGCCTAGAACCACTTGATCGGGTGTCAGGTGGCGAGTACTGCGATACAGATTTCACCAGACAGTGATCGGATGTCCCTAAGGGTGCAGTGACGGACACCGAATATCTGTCCGGATCGGTTGTCAGCAGAAGGTCCAGGCAGTAAGCAGTGTGGCCAGCAACGTCTGGGATGCGCGTAGGCTCGTCAACAAGCTGAGTGAGGCCATGAGTGAGCGAAAACTTAAAAGCCTCTCTACCAGCATGGTCAGTGTCCTGAAACGGGTATAACCACTGTCCGTGGTGTGCGTTAAAATCCCCCAGGAACACCAACTGCGCTGTGGGAAAACGTTGCTGAACCTTGTCCGCTGTACTGCTGAGATAGTCCATAAGCCTCGTTGTCTCCCGATCTCCGCTGTGTGACCGATAAATACCAGCGTATACCATTTGGTCTAGGCCGGTATCTATGTGAACCCACATAACTGAAAGGTCCGGCACTTCTAAGTAACGGAGACGCTGACAACAGATCTTGTCACTGGCATACATGCACACCCCGGCGTGCGGGTGGAATTTGGACTCCAGGATGTAACCTGGGTAACAAAGGTATGCCGAGTCTGACGGATCACAGATCTGCGTCTCCGTTAAGAAGAGTAGGTGGGGTCTCTCCGTCTCGAGGTGGTGGTGGACATCATTGAGATTGGAGTGCACTCCTCGGATGTTACAGAAGTGCACTTTAAACGAGAGGAAGTGCAACCGCTGTGTTACCTTACTCTTCTTTGGACCTTTCATTAGTTTTGGAGTGGAGTGAATAGGGAGGAGAACAGAAGTTGAGTGAAGCGCTGCAAATGGAACCAAGCAACTCGATAGGGGTGACGCACGATTGGGAAACTCGCTTGGAGACTGCGGGGACGCCCGAACCCCCCCGAGTTCACCATCGGGTCCTCTCAAACCGGTCGCCAACCAGCACGATGGAGCCTCCCGGGATTTTTCACGAGGTGGCGGGGCAGCCTTTTGCATGTGGCTGGCATGCTACTTGGGCCCCCTACTACCTGCGGTCGGCCAGCGGTGCACCGTGCTTCGGATCCCGCTACCCTCCAAAACGAGTTACCCGGTGAGTCATTATCCTACGAGTTGTAAACAGTTCTCCGATGCAGCACGATTACTCAGACCTATCCTCCTCAATGGCTACACTAGACATCATGCCGGAACGCAACTAGGTTACTTGGCGGCATGGTTTTGTCTAGTGGGTGGTGACAAGCCACGGCCGAAGCCTACCACCAGATTTTACTGCTCGTTTAGCACCACCCAGGGACCACGTACAAGGCATCGAGGGCTAAACCTTGCGGAAGCGAGTAGTTTCCAGTCCCCAGTTTCCAGTCCCCAAAGACTGAGTTTTCTATAAAGCTTCAGTTTTTTTTTTATTTATTAAAGGAATTATTATTTGGGTTTATGTTAACCAACCTACATCAAGCTATATTACAATACATTACAAACTTTACATCTTTACTAGCGCAACCAGGTAAAATAAAAGCACTTTTCGTTTCCAAACAGAACTGATTTGTGATCATATTAAAAATAAATACTAAACCAAGAAGAATTTGATTACTAAGCAAATATTCATAAAAGATGAGGATTATCTCACAGCTGTAATAGCTTACCTTCTTCGAGACAAAAAATATGCTGTTTGGTTTTATATAGCTATAAACTAACACGGACCTACATATTTCCCTTCTGTGATACCTTGTTTATAGTTGTTTATTTTAATATCCGGTTCTGTAAACTATGATGTCATCTAGAATAACCTCCTTTCAAACAAATTACAATTCCCCCTGATAATGACGGCAATTATTCGAATTTTGTTTTTCTAATTTAAGCTATTCAACAAGTCCTATTAAGAATCTTTTTACTATGAGGGATTTCAGTCCTCAATCTTATTTGATACACTTAAATTTACGAGCGTTGCCATGACAACAAGATTGAATAAAAAAATTTGAACGATTAAACGTATCAACCAATTTTCATTAAACCTGTCTAGGAGCACTTGCCCGTAAATTACCTTAAATACAAAAGCAAACTGTGGGCAACGCATGCGACAACGATAGATCGGGTCTTTTATCGATATTTTCTTAGGATATGGCATTTAGAATATGTATTTTTTTTATTTGGCATCTTTAGTTCTTTGGAATTAATAATGGTATCAAATCGAGTATATCAATTTTTTTTGGTGCGCATGTTAGCATACATGATAGGATAAAATAGCCAAGTAATATCTATCTTGTCGATTCTAATCTTTATCGATGGTCGCATGCTAATCCCGCTGTACTGAAATAGCTTCATCCGTTCTGGAGCTATGATATGACATAACAGAAGACTCTTACACATAATTCAAACTTCTAATATCCCTCTTTTCGCGTTGGGGTGAGAGAAAGGACCTTTGTTGAATAGTTTCACATTCTCAGTGAATTTTAAATTACTAATAATGTAAAAATACCCAATTCATACGAGATATAGCTATCATATTAATATTTTCTAGAATTTTTAAGCATTTAGAAAAATATAAAATAATTAAAATAATTAAATAACATGGGAATCAACCTTACCTTATACTTCTAGTTATAGATCCAGAATAATGTATTCGTATGAATTCGTTGCTCGTTGTGGCTATGTGAAAATACGATTGTTTCTCATTCACAAAAAATGTATCAGGCACCCAAATATTCTTAATGAACTCTGATCCTACTGATAAGGTTTCCACGCCGGTCCTCTTTTTGTATGCCAACCGAGGATCCGTCCAAAACTGCCTAAAGTAAAAATCCAATGTGAAGTCCTGAGAAAAGTAATCCATATTTATTAAAAAACACAATAAACGATTTATAAATATTCATGAGAAGAAAAGTGTTGGCAAACTTAATTTTTCATTTATTTTAAATAAAGAGATTAATTCAGTAATAACAAGTAATTTGTATTTTCATGGTATTAAATGACTATACATAAATACTAATCACACATATTCATTCTATTCACTATTTGCATGCTTTATTTTAAAACAGTTATATTTTTAAATACACATCGATATACATATTTATTTCAAGGAGAAATGTAAATACTGCTGGGTTGGTAACCATTGTATTTTGTAAACACCAATAAAAATGCTTCTCGATCACATAAATGGTTATAGACACAATACTACACCAAAAAAGAACACTTGAGCAGCTGCTGAAAGTAAAAGAAACAAAAAGGTGCGCAGGATTTTACGGGGTGATAAGCCTACATAACACAGGTGAAATCTACAATGAATTGGAATGTGCTGAAAAGCTTTGTCCAAAAAGAGGTTTATTAAAAAAAACGATTCATTTATTTAATATAGGCTTGTTCCTCTATTCATGTTGCAAAGTTATTTATAACTTCCCGGACAAAGCTTGATGATAGAAAATGCGAGGTGTGTGGGTGGCGACGCAATCGGGCACCCACGGCTCGATAAGGGCAATTCCCTTTTTTGGGAAAGCTAATTGGCCAACACATGTTACTTGATCAGATGTGGCTTTAATAAAAAGTTTGCAATATTTTATATTGAACTCGCGACTTGAAAACAAAGCAGACTCTCCTATGGGCCATGGGTCACGTCTCAGTGTGACCTTCCCAACCTTGATTTGGTTTCCACTTCAGGGTCCTTCACCCAAACGCCTACAACTCAAACAGTTATTCACTTAGAAAACCGAATTTATAAAATTTCAGCAATTAGAAGTCAATTTGTCAATTTATTTAAAACAATAATAATTTATCGGTGTTCCCAGTGACTGGAGAGCAAGATAGTAGTAGGTAACGGTTATATCCAGTAAATAATTATACACATATACGTACATACACAACAAACTACTTAATGGTTCACGATAAGAATTGTACAGTCGTCGCAAGTCCACAGAGCATTTAAACAACCAAATAGCGCGAAAAATTCAAACACATAAAAGTCAATTTTCATTTTATTACAAGTTGCTTTGTTCTCAAACTACGATGTTATTCAATGCTGTGCGATAGTCGTCAACATTTCATTCATGGCAGCAACTTTGGAGTTACGAGTACTGCTAGAAAAATTTGGATAACTTTAAAGGTTCAACGATTTGCTATTCTTATTATGGTATTTGTGGAAGTAATTAATACCAATTAGAAAAAAAAATTAAATAATTTGAAATAACACATAATAAGAAAGCAAGTGGGCGGACAAAATGCGATCTGCTCCACCAAACGCGAACATGCTCGCAGCCTCGTGTCTGGGGCTGCTCGGTCGCATCGGCGCGGGCGCAGCCGGCGTGACCGAGACAAGCGTGAGCTGACAGGGGCGAGTACCATGAGCACTTCGGAGACGGAGCTGATTGAGAGCACATACATGGTGACGCCCACCTCCACTGGCGGACCTGCAATCAAGCCCAATGGTGAGTGACGCGTACGCCTCGCGCTGTGAAAACCAAACCAGAGGAGACGTGCCCCATCGCCGGAACGCATGAAGCTTAGGACCAGAGCGGAGGCGGGCGGGAAACAATCGTCGCGGTGCTAATCCGTGATTGAGATGAGTCAGTCACGAGTTGCCTTGCAATTACTCGATCGAACCGTGGACACAGGTGCTACGATGAACGTTTTAATGCTGGTGAACGTACTAGAGGAAAAAAAATCTTGCTATGTATGCTCTGTGTAATTTAAATTTCTTTGAAAATAAGGTACCATTTTAACTTCTGACAGAGAGCTGATGGAGAGCACGTACATGGTAACCCCCACTTCCACGGGTGGTCCTGAAAATTACACAATTTTACAAACAAACTTTTAAGAGTAATGCTCTCAGCTCCAGCATCTAAAACAGATGTTTTTCGTTACATGTCAGACCTTTTTTATATACTAACTATTTTAAATCAGTTGAATGTACAAAATTTTTTTTTTATGTACTAAGAAAGTCCTGTCGCATAGTCACCCAATCAGCCTAACAGTACTTTGTTGAATATAATAAATCATCTATTAATATAATAAAAAAACTCTAAATACGTTTACTAACCTCCATAATTGGGCCTTACTCTTTTATCGTAACTAATACTAAACGAATCCAAAATTGCTGATATATTGACATCACCAAACATGCCACCTCCACCGGCGCCCCTGAAACAAAACAAATAAACCAATTATTGAAGCGTTTGCATAAAAGAACCGGTTTTTGTAACAGGATTGATTGCGTTAGTTCAACAGTTCACTTGCCTTTTATGTTTCATTTTATAAATATTGTAAAGCTTTTGACGCCTGGGGCTTTTAACTTTATCGGCATATGTTTATTTGTGTTTATTTTTTCACTTTTGGGCAGCTTTATGAACGAATAAAAACAAGGGGAGGTTTTTAACAGATTGCTCACTGAACCCGCTATTGACCTCAATCTCACTTCATGCCAAGCGAACTCTCAGAGACCAAAGACAAAAGAAATAACGCGCGGGTTCATTAAATATCAATGATAAAGGGACTTATATTTCCAAAAAAAAGAATTGCCCGAGTCTATTTCAGGCCATCAGTAAGCTTTATGTATTTAATGGACGAATAGAATGCTCGATAATTTGTATGGTTTATGTAAATGATTATAAAAAAAGTATCAGAAGTGAAATATTTCCCCATAAAAATAATCTCAATAAATAAGAAAGTAAACGTGAGAAGTCTCCATACAATATCTGCACAGCGCGTTGGGGCTACTGATTCAATGCAAAAGTAAACATGTAAAGTGTACATTAAAAATAAAATAAATAATTTATTTATTAGAAAACCAACAGCGATATAATTGCAATTACAATACATTTGTATTTAATTTGAGCATAGCAAATAACAGGTTTTCCTTATTTGAAAATTGATTGGTATATGGTTGTAGGCACGTTTACATGAATCAAAAAAGTTTATTTAAATTATGAAACAGCAAATTCCATAATAACAAAAACAAAAATTAAACAATAAATCTGTATTATGTCCGTTTCATAATCGTTAAGCAAATAATAAATGAATATTTTATTTCAATCCAAAGCTTATTGTTTAAGAATCTTGTTTATATTGAAGAACAAATTGCAGACAAGAAATTTTAAATCTGAAAATTAATACAAATGTTGATTTCAAAATTATCACTAATTGTAACTAATAACTTAATTGCTGTTGTCCATTAATGCACTCACGACATCCGCTTTGAACCTAAACTTAGAGCTTACAAAGGGATCTATATGGTCGAAATGTTTGTTGTATCTGCTTGTGATTCGAGTGATAACAGCGTTATTGGCGTAGTTGGTGTAATGGGCTGGCACATGGAATGAGGTGTGACGTGTGCGGATTGAGGGTGTTTGGTATCCAGTTTGAGCGACTAGTTCTGGGGAATCCACCTTACCATTAACTATGTCATATAATGTGCACATATCTATGACGATGCGCCTTTTCTCAAACGTTAAAAGACCATAGTTACTATAGCTATCATCGTAAGAAATATCAGTATAGTTTCTGAAATTTAGATGTTTAATAAATATTTTCTGAATGCGTTCCAGGGCATCTATATAAATGTTATATTGCGGAGACCATATAATATCAAAAGCATAATGCTACCAAGTAGATGGCATTCGGATTAGAACTTTTTAACGACATGCTTATCCAGCGGGGCTAGCATGCGACCGTCGACAACGATAAATCGGGCCTTTTATCGATATTTTCTTAGAATATGGTACTTAGTGTATGTAATTTATTAAAAATGTGACATCTTTGCTTCTGTCTTATTATGTTAATTGTTTAATCTTGTAATGCATTATTCCGATTGCTACTATAACTTTTTCTGAGTTTTGCTTTATTTTAGTTCGGGATCTCTACCACCAAACTTCAAAAGTCAAATACGTCAATCAAATATTCGCTCTGTTATTTTGTAAAAAGTGGATGTGCTCTTTCGTTTTAGTTTTGAGTTTTTTCGCATCATGGATTCTGCTACCTCACAAGACCCCAGCAGCCCCACGGACTCGGATTCTGAATGTTAATAACGGTTAATGAATGTGTATTATTGCTATTTTCTAATCAAGATTTTGGACAAGTGACTCTAGTGTTGTACGTAAGATTTTCTTTGACTTCATAGTTTAATTAAACTTCCAAAGACAAAAAAGTTACAAAAACCTTTTAAACATGGTTCATGACTATCTAGTAAATCTATTAGAACCTTACATATGAAATTGGCGTTTTGTATGGGAGGAATAAAAGGCGTTATTTTTTTTTATATTACATATTTATTTAATCAAAGTATGATCCATTGCTATCTATGCATTTCTGCCATCTAGTAGGTAGTTCATTTATGCCTTTTCTAAAAAAACATAAGGACGGGAATCAATAAAATCTTTGAAGGCGCTTTGAACTGCCTCATCGGAGTTGAATTTTTTCCCCTACAAAAAGGTATCGAAATAAAAAAAAAATGGTACACTTTTGGATTAAGGTCCGGGAAGTACGGTGGATGTCTAAAACATTCCAATTGAAGCTCCTTTAATTTGGCAGCAGTCTGTTCTGCAGTGTGTGGTCTTGCTTTGTCCTGAAGCAGCAGTGGCCTTGTGCGATTGACCAGTCTCGGTTGTTCAGTGGCTAGTTTATCCATCATTATTTGGAGCTGACTACAGTAGATATCTGCAGTAATCGTCTGGCCAGATCAAAGGAAGCTGTAATGCACCACACCGGCACTAGTCTACGAAACGCTGACCAATAACTTTTTAACTTTTTTCTAGTTAATTTTCTCTTGGGGCAGAATTTGGATGGTTCACCGGGGTTCAGCCATTGCAATCCACGCTTCCTATTGTCGTAGAGTATCTACTTTTCATCACAGGTAGTGATTTGATTTAAAATTATTGTTGTGCCGGTTCAGTAATGTAACGCAGCAGTCGACGGGTGTTTGTCGGTTTGCTTCACTAAATTCATAAGGCACCATTTTTATCACTAACACCGCAGCCTGAAGCTAACTTGGGCGTAGTTTGCGATGGATCCGCTTCCACAATAGCCTTCAATTCTTCATTGTTGACTTTGGTCTCCGGCCGTCCACGGGGATTGTTCTGTAGGTTGAAATTTCCAGAACGAAAACGTTGGAACCAAGAACTCACTGTTCTTTCTCTAGCGACACCTAATTAATTCTTCGAGCCGTTTCTGCAGCACTGGTGCCACGGCGGAACTCATATTCGTAAATAATGCGAAATTTTTAATTTTCCATTTTGTCAACTGCATGAAACAGAGAAAACACCAAAAAAAAAAAACAAAAGAAATAGAATTTTTGAAACACAAATTGATGAGTAATTACTGTATAAATTTGAATTTGGAATTCTTAACCAAAGAGGAGATATTTGAGATTAAAGTAGCCAGTACGAAAAAATACCAATTTCATATGTAAGGACCTAATATTAATAATAATCATGACGGTATTAAATGCTGAAACATCATTGGCCGAAGGCTCAACTGTGAATTAAAGCCTTTCAGGAATGATAATAAAACGAGAGGAGAGTTGCTCTTGCAACGACTTGATTTGAGCAAGAAGCGAAGCCTTCTCGGCTTTGCAATCTTGTCTAATTTTAGCCTGCGCGTCTAAGTTATGTCTTGTGACCATATCGCTTGCTATGGCTATATTAGTATAATGAAATGGGCATGACGGATTTTCACAATTACACGTACTCATTTTACTGGACTGAAATGAATTCTGCCCTAGACGAACTTACGTGCCGGAGAGGGCTGCAAAAACTGCACTATAAAAAGAGCGACGTAGTATGGACCTATTGCCGATGAACGGCGGACGATCAGGCTTAGTTGTCACGGTTACGTATCCACCTGATCAGTGATGCTTTGGCCGGCAGCAGTCGGGTCCACCCTGAAAAGGGTAGATGAATTAGCCCCGGCACCACACAACCTCCGCGAGGGAGAACTTTCCAAAAAGAGGCAGCAAAGGCAGCGCAATACGAGCGCTCGGGAGCGACCAAATACACAACCGCTCGGGAGCGGACGCGAACGGGAAGTGCGTCAAGCATTCGTGGCCTTGATTCTACTTATTGAGTAGCTAGAAAATTAACTGGCAAACGACTTTACAACAATTATGCGTTGGTTGACTTGAACAGACTGTGAAATATGCACAGATAAAAAAAGGTAAAAACTAAATTAAAATTAAAATACCTCTTTAAAAATAAGCTTTTATTTAAATGCTAAGTGCATTTAAAGAAAAAATATTTTTTTGCACCAAGACTTTTACTGTAAACTTATAACGTCATTTCACATTTGATACAATTTGTATGATCATAAGCTTTTCACTATATGGACTTGTGTAGATAAACATGTAAATTAAATAATTTGATTGGAATGTTTTATCTATAAAGATTCTCAAACTAAGTAAATACGAGTACTTTAATATGGCTTTTCAACAAACTTTTATATCATATAAATTGTATCAAAAGTTAAATGACGTTATAAGTTCACAGTACAAGTCTTGGTGTAAAAGTTATTTTTTTTCTTTTAAGTGCATTTAAATTAAAGTTGTTTTTTAGAAGGCTTGTTAATTTTAATCATTCTTTTGCTGATTTTTATGAATTATTAACATTTGTCCTGCAAAACTCCATTAAGAATATAATGATTTCAAAGAACCTCATAAACCTATTATTGCTCAAACTATAAGCAGGGTGCATAAAGTTAATATTTTTATAGCGGATTATACTTTTACTATATCACAGTCTATATAACAAGAACAAATTATTTTATTCTTTGTGTCTTAGACCTTAAAAATAGTAAAATTAGTTTTGAAATTATGTAATTAGTAAACATATAAAACGAGTATTTTGCATGATTGTAAGATAATATTAATTTATCAAGAAAGCACTGCTTAAGGTCTGTGTCGTTACTTTTTGCTTTCATTATGTTCTTAAAAAATAAGTCTCTAAATATCTACCTTGTTAATTATATCTGAAGACTGGAGCGACGAAATATAATAGGTAATCAAACGAACTTACCTTAAGTGAAGTTCGATTATGATGATATGAGTCGCTCCATTCGAAGATATAACAACCTGGGTGGGTTGTTCATATATTTTAAAACACTATTATACGTCTCTAAAGTAATAAATAAAGTGCATTTAAAAATTTATTAGGTATTGCCAAATAATCTCTAAAAGTGTATCGATGCTTGCGAGATAGGGGGACTACCTGGTTAATTATATTTTCTCTACTACTCATATATTGATAATTGAACTTCACTAAAGGTAACTTCACTCATGACTGTTTGATTACATATAATTTGCTTACAATCCAGCATTGACCGTGCATAAAAGGCAATATTGGAATCCACTATAAAATGCCGCATTAATAAATCAATAATCAACATATGCGGAATTTCATTTCATTTGAGGTTTTTTGATGTCGTAAATGTACAATAATAACTTGTAAATTAAAGTTTGTGTACGTAGGAACTTAATAGAAAAGCAACGGATTTAGTTTTTGTGATCGTAAAATTTATTATTAGTTGGTCGCATTAAACGATGCAGACGTCACATAACTTTCGCCATATAGCCAAATTCAAAATAATCAAATGTACTAACAGTGCCCTATGCCAATCAATCATTACTTATTGTATTACCTCGTGGGGTGTTACATATAAAAATAACCTAATAGCACTAGAAAAATCCCAAAGAGCCCTTCTAAAAGTGAGTTTATTCAATCCTCGTAATTTTCCCACTTCTGGCCCCTACACGGAACTGAATGTTTTAAGCGTACGCAAACTTTTTATACTTTTTAAACTTATTATACTTTTTATAAAACCCCCCTCGTTCCCACTTGTAAAAGGCGATACCACAAAGTATGCGAAACATCATTACCTAAATTTGACTTCACTAAACACTACCATTACTACCTTGGTCCGTACTTATATCAACATATATAAAACTGTTCCGTTACTGACTGAGTGACTGAGTGACTGACAGACAACGTAAAGCCGTAACTACGTAGAGCTGAAATTTGGAACATACATTCTTTAGGGAAGGGGTAGACTAAGGAAGGAATTCCCAAAATTCCCACGGGAACGGGAATTATTGGACATTTTAGTTTGTATGAAAAATCTTATTCCTTGAGTGTACGGATACGATACTTGGTATAAAGGTTCCTTAATAAGTGTCTGTTTGTATTATGGAAGAAATTCTTGAAATTCCCACGGGAACGGAAAATATAGGACTTTTGAGTTTATGCGTTGAGTTTATACGAAGTCGCGGGCAAACGCTCATAACACTATAAATAAAGACACTAAAAATCAATCTCTTACCTACAATCGTTGTAAAAATCTTATTTCCGCCTGGCTCATGAACAAATCGTACGACTATATTAAAAAGCTGATTACTCCCCCGACCTAAGAATACCTCCTCTATTTACCACTTATACCTACACTAAATATTTTAATTTGATCCAATTATGTCACAATATACAATAGTTATGTTTCAACAAAATTAAAAAAAATAGGATATGTACACTACAATTGGTCATGTAAATTATATGTTGTTATACGTTAAACGATTATTATTAACCGCACTGGGTATAAAATTTTATTCTGCATGTAATTTTTGTTTTGTGTTCATTTGTTTTATATACGCATGCCCATTATATTAATAATTGAAAAAGTTTTTATCAATAAATAAATGCAAATACGTCACACCTACGCACCATCCTACACACTACACTTAATCCTAAGGTATAACTGGGAATGTAACTGGTGGCCCTTAATACAGATTTATTTAAAAATCTAGCTAGGGCACCAGTATTGAATATCATAAAGGTAATGTAACCAAGCCTTAGTATGTAAATTTAAGAATACCTCTGTACTGTGTTTATATTATTTGGCAGGAATATATAAATATTATTATTATTATTTATTTAAAGCCTTAAGTGTACTCGGTGCTAGGTAAGCACCGGCATGAAAGTTATAATAACTTGTTTTTTTATATTGTCCGCATTGACTTTAGTCTTGTATGAGCGTTAATACCAAAAAAGACGTTAACTATAACTTTAACCTTAAATATATTATAAGAACATATAAAAAAATGCAAGGTTACACAACTTTTACATTCCTTAAAAAACTACGAATGAATCTTTGAAAGATATTTTTTTTTTATTTAAATAGCGGCTCTTATTAAGTAATATAGGGTAAAATAATATGGTGTTTCAAATATTATCTATTTACATTTTAAAAGAATCACGTCTAACTGTACAAAACAACGGACACGTAAGGAAATGACTCGAAGCGTTTATATTTTTCTATCGCTATACGTCAGAAAAAGTTGAGCATAGTCGACGCAGATAGGAAAAACTTTTACATGTCTGTAACAAAAGATGGCTGGGTTCTGCTTACCGGGAGATAAAAGAAATAGAATGCACGTGAACTGATTTATAAAGTCGTGGCGTATATTATGACATACTAGGTATATGTTCTTTTAATAGAAAAATATGAACTTAGCGTTGTTTTATCTACATGCTTTCGTATTGCAAATAAGCGAGTTTCAATGTTTGACGACAATTTCGTATAAGAATCCAAAATATGATTTTGTTCTTAAATCTTTCTGTTCTATAATAATGTTGTACAAAGTAGAATTATTTCTTGTCCATTTAGATCAGATATACAGAAAATTACGCCCAGACAAAAATATATCTAATGTCAAGGTTATTACAAAATTATGCAATTATTGCATAATTTGCAGTCTTAACAGTATCTGCTAAGTCTCCAAAACTTTAAAGAAGCGTTGTGAAGTTGCATTCTGATTCCTAATAAATCAAAGGAAAAACTTTTTTTTTTATCACTCCTCTAAAAGAGTTGTGGTTATTTTTAACGGGTTTTAGATCGTGGCTTCATCTGCATGAATTAAATTTTCCAAAATATTTAACCGCTATTTTGAATTCAATTAGACACAGAGCAAACGCTTGGTGCAGTGAGTTCACGTCAGGGAGTACCACTTCTCAACCACAATTAACCACACCTCGGCTCTCGCTTCACCGGCTTGACCCCAATCTAAGCCAAATACCCATTCTTATTAGGCTTTTGTTACTAGAATAACTAGATGAATAGAATTAAAACAATCACCTACGTAAAAAGAATAAAATGTAAAGAATACGTAAATGTGTACAAAAGTATCATTCTTAAAAATATTGATAAAGTTCCTTAGTAAGTAATTCTGATAACGAGCTTTTGTATCTATTTTTTTCTGCAACATTAAATTGTTTATAAACGGTATTGCCAAAGTAAAATATCGTTGAAAATTTTTTTGCTTCCATTTCATCATCCCAGAATTTAACTCTTCATATCGTAAAGTCAAGAAAATACATCATTAAAATTTAAAATCTAAGACTAAGAATTTTACAATTTTTTTTTTTTAATTTTTTAAGACAATCAACCCACAAACGAGTTCATCAGATCGATTGTCTTGATACTGAAAAGCTTAAGCCGTTCACTTCATTAAAGTATATCGTGTTTAAAAGCGAAGACGCTTTTTATCTCAAGTTTTTTCAACAAGTTATCAATCGAGAAAAAGGTTTCAAGCGCCTTGTAAGAGTTCTTCAGATACTGAAAACCAACCACTCGTTCATTAGTATACTTGAGTGTTCTTAATCAACTTTGGTTAATTTTAACTTGCTGCATACTGAAATTTTGACCTGAATTATGGTTTTCTTATTTTAAGATTAATTTTGAAGAAGTTCAATAAAAAACTTTCTTAAAATCAATAATCAACTTTTTTTATATTAGCCATCAATTACATGATAATGGATCAACCCTTATTTACTGTACTAGTAAGTAGTATTAATCTTAACGATTTACATCCACACTTGATCATAAAATAAAACAATCACAGTATGATTATGTTCCTTTGCCAACTCTTATATGAGCTAATTAAAACTATTAAAATTATTACTAGTTCAGAGTAATCGGAGTGCTTTCAAGAAAGGCCGTGATTTTGAAGATGGGTAATAATGCGTAGCTCACCATTAAAAAGGGGATAAACCGAAAAAGTTTTTAAAAGTACTTTTAAATTTTCATCATTAATTTCTTTTAATATTTTTATAGCAATGTAAAAAAAATATCTGACATACTTTTGCCAAGTACTCGAGACTTTGTTGCCTCATAACATTTTTTCATTAATTATTGAATCAAATACCATTTAGTTATAATAAGGCTGTATCGAAGACACGAATAACACGTATTTTGAGAAGATACTCAAAAGAAAAAAAGTTACTACGATGAAAAGGTAGAAATTTGATATGTTCTTTTTTTAATTTTGAAAAATAATTATATTTAAGGGATAGACAAGTAGTACTTAAAGCAAGTAGGAGTATGTTCAATAGGCTCACATACCCATGATTTTGATTTGGCCAACAAAGAACCAATCACCTGGTATAATTAAACAAAGTATTTCATGTAATAAGAGGTAATGGTAGTATTTTTTTCTGTTTTAATATTTTGTGATATACTAGAAATCGTACAATACCGCTTCGTTCAACGAAGGGCACTTATTTTCTCTTAAATAGCCAATTATACAAAAATTTAAACATAATTATCAGTAAAAAACTTCAATATGTTAAAAATTTTATCTGAAGCATAGACCGCCTCTATCATTCTTTTGGGTCACAGGTGTACACGACTTCATACACGTGAAAATATATTGCTAGTTTCTTAAATTTTCATTCATATAGGTTCATTTATCATTATTTAAGACTAGCTTTTGCGCGTGACTTCGTACGCGCATAAACATTATTTATGTTTAACACAGCTAGTCACTCATTGAAGAACTTTTATGCCAACTAAACACATCCGTGCACTCAAGGAATAAGATTTTTCATACAAAGAAAAAAATCCAGTAATTCCCATTCCCGTGGGAATTTCGCGAATTCCTTAAGCGGTATCTGGTTAATAATTATTTTCATTCCGTTTATGTAGTTGTTATTTTCAATAATTTATGTATGTCTAAGAGTTGTGATGATTGTAACAATGTGGTACTTTCAAAGTTTTGTAAATGACAAAAATATGCTTCCTTTAAACAATTTTAACGCCTTGATTGCCTCAAAACTTGTTGCTTCCTTTTTGGCAGTTATTGTACTATTCCATCGATTTGTGCGACGACCACATGGTAAATCACGATGGGGTAAATCTGTTTAACTCAGACGCCAGTGGTTGGAAGTTCGATTCCCACACGGAACAAGGCAAAATAATTGTTCCGGGTCTGGGTGTTTATCGATTTATATTCTAGGTTCCCCCTGGTTTGCTACATGGTATCCCATAACATACGCTATGCTTACTTTGGGGCCGTGTTGTTAGTGTGACTGTCTGGGGATTTTATTATTATTATTATTTTTTATCTTTCGACAAATAAAATAAAAAACAAACGAACGACAAAGTTATCTGGCGTTATATGAACTAAAATCATTAAAAGAATTGAGGGAAATGAGAGAGTTAAAACATAAATTATTTACATAATTAAATAAATGCAAATTTCTAATAAACTGTAGTGCAAAGAGATCAACTTTAGTAAATTATGAATGAATTACATAGGTACATTAGTACAAGAAGATGTTCTAAAGAATAAAATTCACCAAAAAGTTGTTTGAAATTCTTAAATAATTTAAGATAATCTGAGTATCTATTCGATTTATCAATTTATAAATAATTGTGAAAGAAGTGCATTATGTATGGTAATTCAGGGTGATATGGCCGAATTCTTTTTAAGGTAGAAAATTTATATAGTTATTACAAAAAGGAATGAAAATCTGTACTTTATTATTAATCTTTCATTAATGAACTTTGATTTTACAGACTTTGGCGACGATTATCAATTGTAATTTTAGAAATTATGAAAAAAAATAATTAAGTAGCCATGTCATCTGACCTGTCCGTGTCACATAGCCATAGCAAAGCGTATAAGATGACCATATTATCCTTTCCTCCTTATTACTTATTAGTCCTTTTTCTTTTTTTTTTATTAGAATAATGGACGGATTTAATGGATATATAGAGTTGAATCCACAAGAAGCATTCCCTTGAGACGTAGATTTTTTCCAAGATTCGGACAAATGAGTACCAAATTGTGATCGGGTAATCCTTAGACCTGGATGATTGTTATACTAATTACGACATTGTTCATCAAAATACGGCTTTAAGAACTTAAAAAAAGCTATACAAAGCTATAGCCATACAAACGAAAGCGCTGACAGAATAAAATAATTTTTACGATTCTGAGGTAAAAATAGCAACAAAACATCAAACTACAAGATGAAAGTCAAATTAATACCATATTGATTATATAATCACGTTCACAACGTAGGAACTACATATTCTAAAAAATTTTGAGTTAAGTTTAACATAATACCAATGAAATACTTGCCCTTTAAATTTTTTTCGGCACAACAAACTGCATCACGTGTCATCTCTTACGGACGTCGAGCGCGTATTGCCGATACATAGCGCCATTTATTGGCAAAAGTTGGATTTTTTTTTAACAGGTCATCTCAAACGACTGGCCATATCACCCTGAATTACCTAATCCAAAGCCTCGCTCACCAGCCAGCCACCAAAACATACATGGAATAGAATTACTCGTAGTAGCATAATGTCCAGTTACTGCTTAATTGATCCAAATTAGCGCGAAGAACATCAGACGAGGGCTCGGTCAGCAAGATAAAATTGAATTTCTGAAATTTAAGCAAATCTCGTCCAATTATTCTACACAAATACAGTAAACTTCTACCTTAAATTCCAATTCCTGAATAAAAAATATAAATATAGGTTCAAAATAATTAATTGAAAAGAAAAGTTTCCTCTACGTGAATTACAAGAAAACATAATTAACCTGTTCAACGCTTATTTGAATAGATCTTTTGACGCCTTTTTCAGTGAGCTAAAAATAGAACAGTTCCCTGGCATAAGGGTGGGAGCATCGGGACATCTAACGCGCAGGACAGACCCCGGGAATGATAAACTAAACTGTTTTTATCCTTATTCTCTAAGTATAAGGCCCAATTTGCAAAGCTGCGAGTTCTACAGCAATTTCCTTTTTTCTTTTATTTAGCATGTAGTACGTACCCAGTAGTGAATACCAAGTAGGTATGTTAGAAGGTTATGTTTTACTTTTGATCTTAACTCCGTTAAAAGGTTGTAAAATTATATTGCCTTTTGAAGGTAAAATAATTTTATTATTTATACTTATGATAATAAAAAAATAAATTAGAAAGTTATTTATTATTTAGATCATAAAGTTTTTCTTCACTTTAAAGTTACGGATCGAATCGCCAAAATTTGTACAATTTCAAATGTTGGGATTAAAAAAAGGTTTAACTAAAAACTTTGTTAAAACACTCGAATGGATTCACCAACATGTCAATCAACTGTTAACAAAGGATTATTTCGAAATCGAAAAGGTTGACTATTTGACTAGTGATTTCACATATGGAGTGGAAAGTTTGTTTGATTTCTATTTCGAGTTTTTGGTTCAAACGTATTTTTACCACGTATTTTTTTCGTCTCTATGTTACTCTATGTTATTGTTACTGATATAGGATTTAAGCGTCTTGTGATTTATAAAATACCAGCATGCACTTCTAAAAAAAGGCTCATTTCTTCATAAGGGTGAGTAATATTCAAAGCTATAACTATATTTGGCAAAATTAAAGCGATCGTAGTATAGTAAAAATGTTTGTAAATAGACGTTACTGCCCATCCTCTAATTCCAATTCCTGAGTGAGCTCTTGCAATAAATATGGCAAGTATAGGTAATTCTATTTTATGGCCATAACCACACGCCACACGGTGATTATGAAAAAGTATTCCTAAAAATATTGATTCATTTGAACATTGCAATATATTTTGCTTTAAAATTCGTTAGTAAAGTAATAATAATAAAACTCTTTATTTTACAGAAAGATGGTTAAACAATTGAAATAGAAAAATTGCAATAAAAGTAGATTAATACAAAAAGCAGTTTTTCCCAGGCAACCTTGTATTTGTATGGTATTTCCTTCTTTTTCTAGTTCCATATTTCTTAAATTTTCAATTTCTCCCAAAATATTGGGCTTATGGCCCATATGGATCATTTTTTTGCTTAATTTTACCTCTATATTGACACATTAGCTCTATATAAACAACGTGAGCTACACATTTAAACACAATAAATAGCTGTGTAGGTCAAGTATGAGAGGAACAAAGCATTTTTGAATTCATCCATAACCAGCGGAGCATAATATATCTCGGCAATTTTCAAATTAAAGCATATTACAATTGGCACATGCGCGATAGTCAACTTCGTAGATTTAGCCCAAATATTCACCCCACCTACCCGAAACTGTATTAATGCAATGTCTCCAAATTGCGAGGCTAACTAGCAGAGTTTTAAAGTGATTTTACTATGATCTATTCCATTTTTTTTAGTTTCGATGTAAACATGTTAAATGTATCATGACATGCCATGTTGAAACAATCGTGTGTTAATATACAAAAGTCACGAATAAACGTTTTCAAATATGCAGTAAAAAGAAGTTTGTATCCATAAGATTCACTATTTGCACAAAAATTTTGTGGGTGAAGTTTCAATAGCTTTGGTGAAATGGAAGATATTATAGATCTTGATAACCAAACCGCAATGATGCATATTTCAATTTGTAATTTTATGAACCTTTCAATGTTTTTATTAATAAATCCTTATAAGATCAAAATTTTCAAGGGACATTACTTGTACTTGAATGTAGTAAAATATTAGAAGCTCAGCAAAGTCAACGGAAGGAATGTTGCTATTACTGAAATATTGTCTAGAAATAAATAATAAATATATTATAGAATAATAATTTACTTTATAATATTGAAAAGCCTTACGAAACTAAAATCAATAATTGCGTATGTCTTTACAGATCTTTCTTTCTGATGCTATTATGTAAGTGAATGGCTCTAAAAAATTCCACAAGGTTTTTACAGTTAGTAATTATTCACACTTAACCTCGACATTTTGGCGCTTTCAAACGTGTATATCGTTAACTACGAGGCACAAAATCCATTTAAAACCATAGTTTATTCATTAGTCAATTAATCGTAAACGGTTCAATCAATGTCTTTTACATAATAGCTTAGACTATTTAAGTTTCGAATAACAATGGTATTTAAATAAATATAAATAAGCATAAACCCTGAATATTTTTAAAATACTGAAACATTAAAGAATATTAAAATAATAGGAGGCATTTACTGCAATCAAGAGCATCATAACAAAACGGGGTTACAACTCCTTATAACGTATTGTTTGTGCTGAAATCTCCGAACATAATATCGCCATATAAGAAATACTGTCCCATTAATGGCAGGACAACAGATTCCAAGAATTATTATTGTGTGATGATAAAACGAAACACATTCTATATTTAGAAATCTGTGAATTCTATTAGTGAAAAACCGCAGAGTACACAAACGTGTTTGACGAAAAAACATTGAAGGTGTTGGAATTAAATCGATTCTATTGGTTTTGCATAGGGCCGTTGCAAATTTAATATTCCTGAAAAGCAAAAAATGATTATTTTTTGAATATTTATGCTTTTAATAATATTCATATTCATGACAGATTTTAGCTCGATGCATAATTTAAATGAACTAAATATAAAATGCACAGTTAGTACACGAAAATATCATCTATACTTATATATAAAGCTGAAGAGTTTGTTTTTTTGTTTGCTTGTTTGTTTGTTTGTTTGAACGCGCTAATCTCAGAAACTACAAGTGGGATTTGAAAAATTCTTTTTGCATTTGATAGCCCAACTCTTGAGGAAGGTTAGGCTATATTTTATTCCGAAATTCCCACGGGATCAAAAGTTACGCGGGTAAAACCGCGCGCGGTGGCTAGTGAGTTTATAAATTTAAACAGTGATTTGTGGGCTAAACAGGGTAATAAAAAAAAAAAAACACTTTGGCAACTAACGCAAAAGTGCCGACGAACGAGATAATAACTACATATTTATTTACATTACATTGTGGCATTATTATCTACGGGTATTTATTATAAATGTTTACTTGTGTTTTATATAGGATTAAATACGCTGAAAATTTGCCAAATACTTACAACGAATATGTGCAAAAAAACATAATTTTACGAAGACAGTACAGTTATTACCTCAAATTTTACTACACTTTTTACTTTAAATTTATTTTATAAAACTTATTTTTAAATATGCAGCAAATTATTACTGATCTATTTAACAAACAACTGATAAGGTAACATTAACATTTCAATAATCAATCCTCGATGGATTTTCTATTTTTACTTAGTTTGCGAATCTGGATCACAATTGCAAGTGGAATTGGTCATATGTAATTAGTAATTCTCGTTTAAAGAGAATCACTTCATTTGAATTGAATGAGCAAGTAAGCCAAATCAAATGTGAAATGGTGGGTTCACGAACAAATCTTTTTATTGATTTAGCCCAAATGTATTTGCGCTTGGTCGGAAACAAAGCTACATTAGTATCAAGATTTTATCTTTAATTGCGTTGTTATTTCTCCAATAGCAGCCGTTTTGCAAATAATAGCCGCCATAGTGCTTTGGTTTGGTGGTAAAGCGCAAATTACGTACATATTGGATTGGCTGTGAGAGTTCTCTGATTTCATGTATTTTGAGGTTTTGTTCAGTTACGAAATTCGTTTGTTTACCTGTTTTTATGTTGTAGCGGTTATTGGTGAAGTTATTTGAAATTTGCCTGACGAAGATACGAAAAACTGAACTGTAGTTAACCAAACTTAAAATTTTATGCTTGTTCACAAATGCATTTTTATGTAGTACAACCTAATCAAAGACTTATTATAGAAACGTTGATCAACCAAATTTAACACCTTTTTTATATTACACGTCCTTAGCTTAAAGTTATGCATTATTGAGATACGTTCCTTGGAAATTATGAATAGACTTTTTTACAAGGTTTGATTTAAACAGAAAAGTTTAATTTATAATATGATTCACATGAAATAAATTATATTATATAATCAAATTGTTTTACTACTATTATTGAGAAATAACCAATGATATAAGATTATAAATATTGGTTTCAGTAAGAATAAAATCAACTTCATTTTTTAAGCTATTGTTATATGCTATATGTTATTATTAGTGAGGAAAAATCTTTCTCCGAGACTGGTATTAATCTATTTTTGTAGTCTCGCAAGCCGAAGAAATCATTTGTTTCAAAGCTTTATTAAGATAAATGAGGAAAATATGGTGGGAAGCTTCAAGCTATATTTACCACGTAGTTACATTATTATGCTTACATAGTAGCTATAAATTTCTTTTATTTTTACATATCATGCATAGCAAAAAATAAACCTACACTTTGCAATTTTGTAAGTACCTACTGTAAAAATGTAGTATTGCCTATTGCGGCATTTTTTTATAAGGGCGATAAACTGTCTGTACTGTACTGTACTGTCTGCACAATTTGTGTTAATCCTGAATATTACACTCGCAGACTAAGAAACAGATATTGAAGATCAAATTCTATTATTACTGTTGACATGACAATGACTTTCCTCACTGGTGACCATGGTTAAACGTCGAGTTAATACTTATATAGAGGTTATAAGAAGACATAATAAGTCCTGTTAAACTCCATTTCTAATCTTGCAAACGTATAATGTTGTTATTATTTCTTTTTAACAAGATCTTTATGTACTTTAGGTATCTAAAATAGCGTAATTTCATCACTTAACATTTTATTATTTCTTTTTGACTTCAGATAGTAAACCAAAAACAATCAATTGATCGCGTTTCAAGTATCAAATTCATTATTCGACAAACATAACTTAGAGGCATTATCAAAATAAAATTGGATGACTATGTCGAAAACCATTAAAATATCTTTTTCAGTAGTGTTGTTACATTATTACCTCGTCGATTCACTGCATTGAATCTATGCTGCGTAATCCATCTTCATGTGACACGCACCTTTACAAAGTGGTTTGGGAACCATATACCTATAAAGTATATGTGCCTATTCGTTTTTTGTTTGCTTATACATTTTTTGTTTTTATTTTTCTTTTTAACAGTTTAATGAAAGCTTTGACTATTACTATTGGCACACATAATATTATTTTGTCATATCATATTACTGTGGTGCTTTTAGTTCATCTTTAAATCTTACGGATTTTATGGATACGTTTTTTAGAATGTTACAACAATAAAAATAAATGATTATAACAAAACGCTCACATTTTCGCAAAGAATATTGGCAGAATTTTGTCTGGGTTTTATCAATTTGCTAGTAAATTTATAAATTTGCGGTTTTTGTAATTTTTCGGTGACAATTACCCAATATGATTTAATTGTTTTGATGAGTTATAATAATCAACGCGTGCAGAGCATTAAGAACACCGACTTCACCTCAATACTTTGGTTGTCAAGGCAAACATTATCCGAACTCATATACTTTTTTTTTCAAAATATTTAAATTACATTTGAAGTACTTAATCGATTTCGATGAAATTTTTATAGGACCAACTCTAAAGTATCTTCTATCATATGAAACAAGGATTTTCAAAGTGGAATTCGGTTAAAAAGTAGTAGTGTATAATTAGCACATTAATACTTAATAGAATTACCAAGCTACGCTGGTTTAAAATTTGGATTGTTAGTAAATAAAAAGTCAGAAGCAGACTGTACTATTCTTGTATTTTTTTTTAAGTCATAGAAATTTTATCATTTGATTAAGATAACTTTGTAGGGAAAAAAAACACATGAAATTAATTGTAATTAAAAGAAAGCTAAATTTCCCGCGTTTTAACATGGTTCCCGTGTCTCCTTGAATGAATTTGTATATTGAAGTTTTAAATCCTAGATTTGTTCATGCAATACACAAAATCAGATTTTAAGTCGTTATTGCAAGGTTCATACACGCAAATATAGCAGGATCCTATGGAAATTTCTGGATCAAAATATAGCCTAAAACTTTCCAGTTTAATAGTTCTTTTTTTCAAATTCGAAATATAAAATAAACCGTTATTTACATAGATGAGCGCGATCAACCCAAAAAATAAACAAACCAACTTTTCGACTTTATTGTATTAATATAGGTAGTCCGACCATTAACATTAAATAGTATGATTTGACATGACTATCAACTTAATGCTCTCTAGTCTAACAAACTGTTTTTTAACAATAATCCATTTGTTAAACTAAAAATATTTAATTAATCTTGTTTAAATCACTTAAGGATCAAAAAGAAAAATACAAAATTATAGTATTCATTCCCGTATATGAAATATTTAGGCAAATTTTTTGTTACTTTCAATCCAGCTTTGTTTTCAAACTCTGTCACATTGTAGTTGATTTTTAATATGCTTCTTGGTTTTTTTTAATTACTTCTATCAAATAATTTATTTATACATGTTTGCTATGACTTTTATAGAACAGCAAAAATAAAATTTTGTAACATAAAAATTTGAAGAGTTAAAGTACTTATCTGGTGCCTTTTCAGACTTTTTGGTTGAAACAAGGGATATTCTGGCGGAAGTTGTCAACGAGTATCTGAGTTCGAGGCCATTTTGTGTGCCATTTTGCTATTACCATAGAAAAGCACGTCACAGAAGATGTAAAAATTTGACTCACAAATAAAAACTTATGGTATGAATGTTAAGGTAAAACCTGAATTTCCAGACTAGAGATCAATATTCACATGAAATCTGCCGCATTATCAATGATATGAAAAATTATCCTGAACCAATTACGCTCCAAATTAAACCTATTTTTTATTTTCTATATTGTGAGATTATGGTCAACAAATCTGTAATCGCCTAAAATTTTATAGAAGTTCGTGATAATACACAACTTTCAAAATCCGTGTTTTGTTTCTCTCTAAACCATCCAGTTATTTGTTTTCCTGTGTTTGCCTCAGTAAAATCTATGGGAAATATGACATACAAGTTTCGGTGGAATGCTGGGGTTGTATTAAATTACGTTATTGACTTAAGTTCTATATGAGTATGATCGTAATAACATTGACTCCTAAGATTTCTTGGTTTGGCGAAATTGCACGGGCCTGGCTCTAAGTAGAGAATATCAGAATTTTATAACAAACTTATAGTAAGACCCTAGAACTAAAAGCGGTATTTGGAAAAAAGAAATACAACGGTTTATATCTTAAAAGAAAGGTTTCGTCAGCGTGGCAAGTACATTTTTTTCTTGCTATAATAAATGATAGCAAGTATTTCTGACCTAAATATCTGTTTATCATAACAAAAATTTAATAGCTGTAATAATCTGTTTTGCAAATCGAGGGTTCCCTGTTTAAATCCGATAAGTATGAAAAATATAATACTTAGATATCTAATGCTCTTAGAGTTTTGTGAGCAAATCTTTTTCACCACAAAAACAAAAGAAAAATGACTACTTTACTAACAAGATTTATTATCATGAAAAAAAATATATTTTTTTAAGCTTATTAGGATTCAAATCACTTTTAGTTTTTGTCACAATCGTTATATTATACTAAATTAAATATTTTAAGATCCTTTATTTATGTATTGAATTCTTTAGTTATTATTTGTAACAATAGTTGTTGCAGTTGTTCCCAAATATATTTTTTAGCAAAACTAGCTGGTAACTGACTGCCTTATAATGACTAGTTTTTGGCCATGGTGACTGAAAGTGGGTTTGAATGTATCTTAGCCTTTGTTGGTTTGCTCAAAAGGCGGTACACGTCCATCCACGACAAACTTATTCAGTCGACGCTTTTAAGTACCAGGACTTTAGTTGTCAGAAAAACCAGACGTAGGTAGTTCATTCCAGACCTTGGTGACTTCTATCAAATAGGAACTATTAAAGCGCTAAGTTCAATATTTTGAAAATCTTCTAACTACATGGTAAAAATATGTGGGCAGTTTGTTCTTAAGGTGACTTGCGCACTATCTAAAATGTATCTTGTAAAATCTACACGGTTAAACAAATAACCTACCCATGATGCTCTAAACATTTCTTAAGCAGCTTACAAGCTTTTCGATCAACAGAGTGCAGCGGGTGCAGTACTCCATGATGCAGGATCGCACTTGGAGGTGATTAAAAGTTATCAAAATCAGCTCGGCTCGCTTCTTCGGTACTATCTGTACGTAAGCCTACCATAATAAGACCACCGTATGAATAACTTTTTAATTAACCCAGTTTTTAGTCCGAAATGACGTAATTGGGGTGGGGTTTTTCCTTGGCTGTGTAGACTAGAGTTTTTCGCAAAGACTAGCAAACTAATCTGCTTTCTCGTAGTGGACCAGAGAATCATCAGGCTTTCTCAGAGGTTGCAGCAACGGACATCTCTAGGTCTAGGCAGTAAAGAACTAGCAGATAATCCCACTGAAATATAATAAAAAATTACTACATGTGTGCACTATGCTAGTTATCTTTTGTAACTAATTTTCTTTACTTATTGTTCTTTTGTGTGTACCTACATTAATTATTATAAACCATTATAACCAATTAATCATCAAAGCTGTAATAATATCTATAAACAATGTTACTTAAATTAAAATTAATATATAGCTTCATTACGAGTGCTGCAATCCTTTACTAAAACACTTTAACTCCTGGAAATATTGAGTTTAATGGCTATTGCAAAACTAAGCACCTACAGTTACAAAGATTTGATTTAAAAGTCATTATCTTTTGTATAACAAGCCAAACAAAATTGTCATTTGAGGTAAAAACAGGAGATACTTACCTGTTTCTAGTTGATTATAGCAAGCTAGCTGCACTTATTTCCAGCCCTGGTCAGCTATTTTATCAAACACTTTTCTTTTGAGTTAAGTATGTTATATGCTAAAATAAGCGAAAGTTAGGTAGTTAATGCAAAACTCAGTCGTAGGTTGCCCTGCGCTTGCGATTGTGTTGCAAACTGAATCAATCAATAATATTTATCGAGTACTTTCACATACAGTATTTGATTGAAATATTGATAGAGGATAATGTGAAGACCCGATACTGGCACTAATCTCACAAGATTTCTTTTAAAAAACCCTTTAAGTATAAATATTGGTTATTATCTTTAGAAAAAATTATTTAACAAACCGTTATCGTAAAAGTAAAATCCAACAAATGTTATTAATGTATTTGAATATTTGGTAAAATTATGTAAATTAACATTATTGTAAATTAAAAATAAGTGACCCTTTGTGCGATTATATGTTTACTTCAATTAATTTTGTACAAAAGTCCTACAAATATAGATAATTTGGTGTTTCCATTTAGATATGTAATAACATATAATTACAAATACATGTTTTTTTAGTTTGTATGAAAACGACTAATTCCTTGACTGCATGGATGTGATTCTTGGTATAAAGGTTTTTCAATGAGTATTTGTATGTGTTATGGAAATAATTCCCGATGTTCCCATGGAAAGGGATTGGAATTTTCAGTTTGTATGAAAAATCTTATTCCTTGAGTGCACGGATGTGATACTTGGTATAAATAATCTTCAATGGGGTCTATTTGTATTATGCCACAAATTCCTGAACTTGTCATGGGAATGGGAAGTATTGTACTTTTTAATTTGTATGAAAAATCTTATTCCTTGAGTTGAGGGATGTGACACTTGGCATAAAATTCCTTCAATAAATGACTAGCTGTGTTAAACATAAATAATATTTATGCGCCTCCGAAGTCGCGGGTTAAAGCTACTAGTATTTTAATAAAACATGATAAATATGAAAATCTGTATTTACCATCAGAACATAAAAAAATATTATACTATAAATACATTTAAATCAAATATTCCGAATTTTGTCACTTATCGGGTTTGAGCCGGGAACCCTCAAGGTGTAGAAGTGGTTATTTTTTAAGCATTTTGTGTTTATTGGTGAGGACTTATAATAATAGGCTGAATAGGCTTAGTTAGGTTTATTGTAAATAAATAAACGAATATATAGTTTAGTAACTATTTATTTTGTTTTAGTTACAAACCAAAAATAATAATAAAGAGATTGCTATAAAACGTTATTAAAATAATTCTGCCCACATAATTAACAGGAATACTGAACTATAGATGATTGAAATATGGAAACTATGGATTTAAAAAAAAAAACACACTTCATGCCACCAAGTTCAACACTTGAACATGATACCACCAACACTACTTGCACGGTAATATTAGCCATTTGTATGAAGTTGAAATATATATATAGAATTACCGTGCTATTTATTTATAGATTCAGACGTCGTCAGTTTCTTTCTTGTTGAAACCATATATGTATAAGGATCAAACTGTTGTTATGTGCGTTTTTTAGCTCTTAAGGTTCTATGAAAGTGAAAATAGATACCTATCCTAAAATTTTTTGAATGACGATTATAAAAACAAACTGTCTAAAAGTAACATTTAGTAAAATAGACGATTGGAAGTACATTTCGAAAGTTGAATTAAAAAACACATAATTAACTTTCAAGTATTATATCAAAATCAAAAGTCGAAAATCTCATAATAGTCTAATTATTAAACGTTTGGGCCAATCAATCAAAAAGTAATGCAATATAATTATTTAAAGGTTTCTATTTAACACTGTGGAATATCCGGTATTTTATATTTACCATACAATATACCATATAATTGAGACATCGAAATCCCTGACCAAAATCCTTTCATTCCATTTAGTGTGAAATTTCATTACAATAACGCGGGTCAACGTTCAAAAGTCAATGATCAAAAAAATTACAACCGTTTTATGGTTGTTTGAAATATACGTAGGTAATGTCTATTATTTTAGCAAAAATGCTTTAAGAAATACTAATATATATTAGTTAGCAAGTTAGACATATCAATATGTAAGTATGGAAGACATATTGTTTCCTGCTCAAAAGCATTTAGATATAATTATGTAGAAGTAGTGTTGAAAAATTGAAAATGTTACAAGAAAATACCTAAACTGATGCTTTGTTTGTATTATGGTCCAAGAATAACATTTTATATTTTATGGATATAGATTAGCAAAGTTAATGTATTCTTTATTTCATAGATAAGTCGCATTTTATAATAATTTATGTAAATCTACCACCACTTAAACAGAAACTCGATTTTTTAGGCAGAAGTTGTAAGAACCGCAATATCCGAAATCATCCTTTTTTGATTATACTAGGACTTTCATCATTGAAAGTATGTATTGTATTCAAATAATTTAAAGTTACCTTTTTACACAACTTTTGGCTTACTCACATGCCCGTTTTCACCATCGTTCCCTCAAACACTTCCTTACTAAGGGTCTCTTAACCAAAGGGACTCCTTAAATCAGCCTCTTACCTAAGTTTGTTTTCACCAAGCTAAGGGATACCTGCTTAAGGGCCACTTACCTAAGTGACAATTTTTTTTTAATCAGGGCGTATGAAAATCGTACTTTTCAAAATCATGTAGATTTATGCAAAATAATACGACAAAATACAAAGTAAACATAAAATAAACATGATTTCTTTTAAAATAAATAAAATATCGTCCAATATTTATAATAAATTGCTGATGCGGAACGCTGTTGCCATTGAAAAAAAGATTTTAGTTGTGAAATAGTGGCAACTTGACTGACAGATGACACTAGCTAGACAGCGCTGCGCTTGTAGAAAAATAGGTTATATTTGTGTTTGGATTATCGTGTTGATATCTGGATATTGTAATTATTCAGATAACAACACGATAAATATTTGGAAAGCGAGCAATTTTTTAAAAACCTTCTTTCACTACAGACTTTTGCTCTTCGGTGTCTGGAAATTTAATAAATTCACTTTGTAGTGTAACAATAGCTTCAGAAACCCTTTTTACTATTCTACTACAAGTAGCTACGCTGATTCCTCCCATATCAGCCACTGCAAGTAGATGATTTCCTGTTGCGAAAAACCTCAGAGTATAATATATATAAATATGTGGCCGTCTAAATACACTATGATTCGTAACTAAATCCACAGTTTCTATAGCTTCTAAACTGTAAATAAAATCTTCCATTTTGCACAAAATATGCACGTCCAACAAGAAAATGAAGTGTCACTTAGCGCTAAGATGCCGAATATCGAGCCCCCAAATTTAAGGGATCCCTTTGGATCATAAGTGTCCCTTAAGTGATGGTGAAAACGAAACTAACACTTAAAACATCTTAAGTGCCTCCCTAAATTTAGGGAACGATGGTGAAAACGGGCATGTAGTCTCTCAGAAGAGTTTCATTCTTCGTTTCTAAGACTTTATATGACAAACAAAAACTACTTTACCAAAATGTGTTGCAATGAAAATTAAGGTTCGATTCTTTTGCCTACCATTGCCATGGAACATGGATTTTCATATTTAAAAAATTTCCTTTTTTCGTAATATGCTGATAAAACTTTCATGGAACTTTAATTTAATGTAAAAACTCAAAGTTTGAACCAGGGACTACCTCACATATGTTGTGACCTATGCTATTTAAATAAAAGCATTTTTACATGGACTGAAAATCAATTAAAACTATTAACTTTCTAGAACTTTAACCGACGTTTGCATGCTATTAATATGCGAGTAAAAATAATTATGAAAGCAAATTTTGTAAGCAATTTTAGCCGCAATTCGATCAAAAGTTTTTATGTTGAAATAACTTTTTAAATATGCCAAGAGGACACGAGCGAACGATATAAAGCTTGCGTGATTTTCAGCTTATGAAGCCTTTTCACCGGCAGCTATAATTTTATGCAAATCTTAGGTATATGAAAAGTAACATTAATAAATAATTTTAACATAACTATTGTGTGTGATATTATTTTATTTTTACTGCGGTCAATGTGTACAGATTTAATATTAATTACTTATTAAGAAATTAATAATGAAAGGGAATCGTAGCTAAGGGAATCGTCGCGTAGTTTCGAGCCTCACCAACAAAGACATGCTTAGTTCTGCTTGTATTCAAGTCTTATTATTTTGTCTCACCTGACTAAAGTCAGGGTATATGATAGGATAGTTCATAGTTAAGCCATGTGTAGGTATGCCTATCAGAAATCATTTTCGTAAACGTACATGTCGAAAGCTGAATGTATATATATTATTATACAGATGTAATATTCTTTATGCGACTGCCGGGATACTCTTCAATGTATCCCATATTTGTGCTATACCTGTGCTTTTGTGAATGATTCTGTTTGACTCTAAAACTATCTAATCTATTTATGTATTTATATTCTAGGTACCCCTTAGACACTACACAGTAACAATAACAAAACTTTGCGTACTTTGGGCCATATAGTTGGTGTGAGTGTCGTGTGATTTAATTTTATTAATTATTAAAAACGAGAAAACTATGCGATTGCTCTAAAGGCAAGTTACTGGTGATAAGTAATGTACTTAATAATAAGGTGTTCATTGTAAAGAAATTGTATATTCTTTTACTATAAAAGTAAACTGATTGTTTGTCGCATATGCATACAGCAGTAGAAACAAAAAAGCACAAGCAATAAAATTCATTATGGATTGGTAGAATAATTCGAGAAATTGAAGAGTAATTCGAGAACTAAATAAATGTAAGATGTAAGTTAACTGTAAAATAAAATAAAACCTAAGCAAAAATAAACATCAATGTAATTAATGGTTTTGCCAAGACCTAGTCAAATATTAATAATGTAATTGTCAATCAATGTCGCAAAGCTATGAAACCTGGAGGTGGTACAATGCGGTGGCATACTGTATAAATTGAACACATGAAAATAATCATATTTTTAATATTTAATATCTTTTGGAACTCACATTCCTATGAATACTTCTGATTCTCCGTGTACCTAACAAGTAAATTTATGAGATCGCTTAAAAAACCATTAAGGCGTGTGTGCCGAATCAATAGTGCATCGATGATCCAAAGATTGCATTTAGCGTTGTAAATTTAAAACAGAATGCTCGGATTGCCAAAAAGACAATTAAAACAATACAAATTTCAACATTTATATCTCGTTTTTCCCAAGTTTATATCATTTCCATATAAATCGTAATATTTGTGACGTTATCTTATCAAAGTCATATTATTTAAATTGTAAAAATAGAAAAATTAAAAGATCTCCATCAATATGAAACATTTCAAAATATTCAAATTGCAACAGAAATGCAAGGGATGGAATGTACGTAGTTAATAGGTAGTTTAATTGTTCGTGTACAGAATGCGAGTAAAGCATTGTAGACAGGGTGTCTAGACGAAGGCGGCATCTCAGCAGACATCAAACGGGCTGGCCTACTCTCTATATTATGATAAATATTTCTTCTTCATTCTTATTTAAATACCTTTTTGTTTTATTGTATTTCATTTATTTTTAAATATTTACAAATAGAACTATACTTTTGGAGTCGACAAAATTAACATACCAGTCAGTATTTATAAATGTAATACTTTTTGTGCCTGATAACTCAATAAAGATTATCGTTAAAACAATATTTTAAAATAATTTGAAGAGTTGCAATTAAATTTTTATAGAGATACAAAACTTTACAATTAATTTGTCATTTCTTATTTTTAGAATATCATAAATTGAAAATTCAAAACACAAAATAATTAAAACAGTCCAATACTTCTTTTATTGTTGTTATCACAATGAATTAAAAAAAAAAAACAGAAAAATAATAAAAAAACACGCAGCCTATAGATAGGTTTTATAAAACAGTATCCTTTTAACTTTCCGCACATGTTTCATCTCGTCCTACGATCTTCAAACTCATAAAACGGCGGGATAATACATCGTAAAACGTATTTGTTTTTGAGTAATCTAGGTGTTGGTACTTACGCGACATGGTTGGCTTGCGGGAGCAAGGCAGCTGCTAGTGCCAGAAGCAGCGGCGCGCTGCAGGCCGCCCCGCTCATGGCTGGAGTGGTGGCATGGAGGTGCCGGTGCGGGCGCTCGGCTTCCCACGCAGGCGACTACTCTCGGGCTAGTGAAGACGCGTTGTGCTGCTCCGCGAATATCGATCCGGCAGGCGTGACCTGACCGGTACCGCCTGTCGCTCCTATCGACCGTCGCGCCGCCGCAACCCATGTGACGCGTACTCACCTCCTAATTACAAGTGGACTCCTTCGCATTAAAACTTCAGATCTGTATGCGACACTTTCGAATAAATCTCTTTTGTTTTTGATCTGTACTTTGATGAGTGCTGGTTGAATTTCCCAAATGAGTTAGATACCTTTGTTTAGGATTGTGAGTGCGTGTTCGATAATTTTATGTGTTTTATTTCTAACAGGTCCTTTGTTATCTATAATAAATCTGAACCGTTTTCATGTTTTTCGAACAGGATAATCTCTGAAATTTAACAGTCCAGCTCCTCAAAAAGGGTAGAATGTTGCCCTGGTAAAACGACAAAGCTCCCAATACAAACAAAAGGATATAATTCTAAAGAGTATGTTCCTTTGTATAAACGCGGTCTTAGCTCAAACTACCAGCCAGATATAAGTGCATCTTTTTGTCATTGACAGCTCAACTCCTAAAAAAATGTATCGGCTATGTTTTGTAAGGATATTCCACGGAACTGCTAGAAAAATAATAGTATTAAATACACCGTAGGACTTATCAAGTATTAAAGTACCTTAATTTAATTTATATTTAAATATGTTTTTATTGCAAATATTTTAATTAAAATCGAATATACCTATAAAAAAACACATTGATACACTTTAAAATACTAAGAATAAAATTTATCTTACATTTAATGGAAACTTATGATTATATTGGATACCTAGTCAAAACCATCCATTTAATGAAATTGATGAAAAAATTATTTTTTTATTGAAACTACGGCTGTTGACAAAAATAATCAATCAAGAGTTATAAATCGTTGAATCTCAAGAGATTATTGTAAAGTAGTTTTATTTTTACTCGGTTTATCTTTATTAGTCACTTGAGATAATCCAGTAATAATTTTGATATTTACTAGAGCTAAGGAAAAGAGTGAACAATTCGTAATTTATTTCATATCGACTTGACCCAAGTTTAGAATGCTGTGAAAAAATGTATAGCATTGCTTGTAGTTTTTTTGTTATTTTGCCACAAAAGATATCTGGAACCTTTATTTTAACCAGAACAGGTCATGACAAAACTAGATTTTTCTAAAATTTGGCTCCGAAAAAGGGCTACTGTTGTACTATTTAAAAAGAACATATCTTTTATTAATCAAACTTATCTTTTCAGATTATTCGCACTTTCAACGCCATACATTTTTATACACAGAATTCAGTTAAATTTTAGCCAAGTTTTTCAAAATGCAATAAATTAAGAATATTTCACCCCTTAAAAAATCACAAAAGTGGTAATAATTTGAAAACCAGTCAACTTTTACAAAACCCTTTTTGATGTTATCTGATAGGCCTTAGTTCCATCTACTGCCAACGTCACGGCAACGTGTCGTTTCTGGGACACCCTGTATAAAAGAGCAACATCAACATTTCTTTGATTCTGCGTGTTTTCGGATAAAACGCCCGAGGCGAGGAGATCAACTCCCGTGGACACCAGCTACTCAAGGGTAATAAGTTACCCACCATGGGACGATATATGGTTAATCCAAGCGTGGGTAAATTGTCATTTTATCCAGACTACGACAAAGATATTTTGTTGTGGAAATAAACAGCATTATAAAGAGTTAATATAGAATAGGTATGGCACTATGATTTGATTGCCTGCTATCGGCCTTACCTCAACGGGCTATGCCTATTCCAGGCATATACCGTTGAGTTGAGTCGCTGAATTTCAAACCAAAATTATCGACTTAACCCGAACATTGCAACTAGAGAGTTGCTTTATTTAGATAAACAGTATATGCGGAAGGCAGGGCTTGGGCAGGACTTCTGCAACTAACATCAAAGATCTGGTTAATGTTACCAAATACGCTGAATGTGAAATGATAATTAAATTGTTTTGAGTCCATTTGAATAAATAGGCGCTCGAAAACAAGCATTTTTAACTTTGTTGAAACGTTTTACTAAAAACCTTCATAAAAGCCTTATCAATATAATCTCCCAAGTGGCATTGTTGTAACCATAAGCCCTGTTTTAAAGAAATAAAGTATATTGAAGGCGGATTAAAGCCATACAATGTGGTAGAGTAAAAAAGTACTTAAAAAACTTTGTAGCTTTTCCAAGTCACGAGTAACGCTTTGTTAACAAGGGGAAAACTTCGCTGTCATCCTATAGCAAAACAGTATAGTTATCTACCGCTGTTTAAACTTATTTATTTTATTTATTTATTTATCTACATGGTTTAAAAACTCGTCAACGGTAAATTTTATAATTCATACCAAAATAGCAAGTTATTTGTAAGAACACTTCAGCTAGAACGGCACGGCTTTCATCCCTGTATTTATAGTACCTATTTGGTTTACTTTAGGAAATTACCATAACTGGATAGTAGTTTTGAGTACTGTTATGGTATTCTAATTTAATGACGATGTTAGAATAGATGTCAAACAATATCTACACTTATGTAAACTACAAGTTATTTTAAAGTACAAACTTTAAAATAATTTATCTCCCTGCTAGTTTAAACCAGAAAAAAATATCGAAGTTTCCCCATTATTGGACTTCAAATAGGCCTACTTAGTATAATTTGCTTAAGGCTTTCACAGTTTTACCGCAAGTTTCTAGCAAACCTGCTACGCTATGCTTGGCGGTTTGGCGATCTATACAGAAAGATGTCGTTGTCCATCCATAGTTTCATTATCCTTATTAACTTTTATAAATTTTATTCTAACAAATCTCTACTAAATTAACTTTGCTTATATTTTTAAAATAAAACGTAATATTAGATATTTCCTTGTACCTAAGACAAAATTGTTGTAACTAAGTGTCTATGTATGTGGTATATGTTTGTGTTTTATCTGTATTTAATATTTTTAAATGCAATAAATGATGAAGCAATAGCTTGCCCGTTATCATTATTGTTGAATTAAATTTATAAATAAAATTATATGCAAATCGTAAATAACGTGAAGAATCAAAATTTGATATAAGTATGAAAATATTAATAGCTGGTCAAGAAAAAAATTACGTTATTGTCTTTTACATCAATCGTTTGACTATTTATTAAATAATAGTCAAACGATTGATATTTACTGTATTAAACCCTCCGTATTTACTGCACTGATGAAATGAAATTTCATGTTGTTGCAGCATAAATTAATAAAGGCCCGACACAATGCAATTACTTGCTGTTGGTTTTCCTTCAGCCTCCTCGCAAAGCAGTTACTGAAAAATTAAATTCACATTTGATTGTAACTACAGTTGATTTTTGTTGAAGTTAATTTTTATACATATACATAATATACTTTTTAGTTTTGCTACGTAGGTATGATGTATTAACCCGTCATTTAACTTTAAGTATTCATCTTTAAACAATTTTATCTTTAATAAAAACACAAGCCATCTTTGTATTTTTCAGAATAATATTTCAAGATCTTCTTTGAACTTCAAACTGATCGAAAAAAGGAGGCCACTTATAGGCCCACTGTTAAAGCAGATTGATGGCCTCTTCAGATCACAAAATATTGGGATCTTTAATGACTCTTGATTGACCTTTTTTCCAAATGTTATTTTCTTGATAGAAGATTTTCAGATTTTATTGTGTCGGTAGTCGGTACATTATTTAATCATACCAACAAGGTTGATTTAGCTCTGCGAAAATTCAGAGAACTTAATCATTATTTAACAACTCTAAGAATCAATTATTATGGCCAACGTTAAAAGCATGCATGTTCATAATGTAACAACATTCAATAAATTTTTGTTTGGTAAATAATGTATGAATATGTGCACAATAATAATTTATTCACTTTTGTGAATTTAATATTTAAAAAAGTGTTATACTTAGATGAATTATTATTGTTTGCTTATATTATCACGGTGCACTTCTTAAATAAAATCATATAGTTGTGTTATTAAGCATTAAAATAGACACTGTAATTATCTTTATTCTAGTCTCTTTTTTAATATAGTAAAAAAATGTAATTCACTGACCTTATTCATTTATTTACAATTTATTTTATGCCATTAAACAAAATCTGTAAGAAAAAGTAGATCAATATACAGGGTGACTGGTGACAAATTTTAGATACTGAAAGAGACCACTCTGTACTCGATTCTGGTCATAATTATGTTATAAAAGTAGGTACATAACTTTTCACTAAAATTTTCCTATACATAAATAAAGTTTGGTTACTATTTAATTAACTTACGCCTGAGTCAAACGCCGCACGTGACCTTGCATGCGAATCGCTGCCAACCTAATGTAACCATACGTTGTGTAATTAATTCTTTAACTTTCAGTTGAGTTTACTCAGCAAACATTGATACTATTTTTTTATTATATTTTTGTTTTTCATGTATGATTTCAAACTTATACGTTCTCGAATTTCAAAAGTGACTCACCAGTCACCTTGTATATTTTATAGAACAAATGATTGAGTAATCAAATAGTAAAGAAAATGATTGATTTATCGAAACAAATTTTGGATTCAAATTTCATAACAGTTTCATTGAGAAAAATAAAATACAAACATAGGAAATCATCTGAAAATATGTAGACTGCTAAGAACAATAAATTCAAGAACTACATGTGGCAACCAGCGTTAAAGATATAGCTGATATTAAAAATCGAAGAGTAACAAAGTCTGCAGTTTGCAAGTATTCCATAGACATTCTCAACTATTATTTAGGGTTTTTCTGTAAAAGTTCTATGTATACTGGTAACAAATTTTAGATACTGAACTCTGTACTCGATTCTGACTTTATGTTAATTATGTAATAAAAGTAGGTACAAATGTTTCACTAGAATTCCGCTCCAAGACTGGTAAAAAGATGAAGATAACTTTTCCACATATCATTCTGACACCTGATATCTTAGTCGCGCGAAACCACAGGGTCCGCAAATTTCGGTTATGACATTCGGTGCTGGTAAGAGGAACATAAATTTGCTGCAAGTTAGATCTGAATGTTAAGTTAGGAAATTTAAAATAAAATAAACTCCCCAGACAATCACAGCAACTACAAACATGGCCCAAGGTATAATATGGCATAAGTATAGATGTAATATGCGATACCATGTAGTGAACTAGGGAGAACCTAAAACACAAATACAAATACATCTATAAGCACCCAGCTCGGAAAATTTATTTTTGTTCCATGTGGAAATCGAACCGACGAACTCACGATTGGTGCAGTAGCGTCTATACCACTGCAACACGGACACCATCAAATCATCTTTGTCAATAATATTTCGTTGAATGTAAATCACTAACATCAAGCCTGCAAGAGGAGCCTGCTTTGTAAAACAATTAAAGTTAAATCAAAGTAAATTTAATCATTTAACAAACTCCTCCTCTTTCTCACAAAAGGCTCTTCTTTATCATAAGTGGTTACGAGCAGCATGCAAGCGACTTGAGTGGCACGAGACTTCTGATTAATTATGACAAAGAAACTGAGAATCATAAATTTAAGTTTTAATCATCACCAACATCTGTTTTCAGACTACGACCGTAGCATTCAGCATTAGTAAAAAACAAGCCTACAGTGTTTTAATTTTATAAAATTTTGTATGAGTTTTGTCACGTGATTTCTTTTGTGTTTTTTTATTGTTTGTCTAATGCTTTAGATTACGCTTCTTATGAAACTACCATATCGTGGTATTCATGTTCACACTTTTGATCCAATTAAATCATATTGTTTCAAAAGAATGAAAATATTTAATATGTATGGAAAGAGATCATCGGATATGAGTGTGCCACAGGGAACTATTTTTGGACCTTTCTTAATCTTAGTATAATTTAATGATTTGCCATTATTGGTAAAAAACGAGTGTGATATTCTGGTTTTTACAAAAAATCTGATTTTATGGTCGTTTGCATTACGTGTTACCCCATCGCCAAAGTGGTAAGATGACCACTTTGGATATAGGGTAACACTGCCTCAGACGCCAGTGGTCACGGGTATATATATGTATTATATTCTAGGTTTCAGAAGTATACAGTATTTACTTTAATAAAAAAAATATTTTTTATTTATATTTCCCCCTAGTTCGCTACATCGTATCCCATATCACAAGCTATGCTTACTTTGGAGCTATGTAGTTGGTGTGATTGTCTAGGGATTTTATTATTATTATTTATTTATTTATGTTTAACACTATATTGCATGGATGGTTTGCTCATATATTTTAGAAACTCAATCGATTTTACCATAGTTGCTCAAAGATGTAGATATTTTTTGTAGCACATTCGTTTAACTTGCTTACATTTTTTGTTATCTAATACATTTTTGCAATTAATTTATATTTCGTGTATTAAGATATTTGGATAATTCTAGTAGAAAATACGTTTGAAATACAATAACACATTTGAATTTCGCTTCAATATCAAAATCAATATCAAAATCTACCCTCTTAATTACATCTTTAAAATGATACCTCAATCTTTTGATAGCTGCGGGGATATTTAACTGTATCAAAGAAAGGTTCTACCTGATTATGACAATCTGTCTTACCTGCATTCTTTCGCTAAATAAACGTAATATTAACAGGTACCCACCTACTATATATAACTGGAATAGGATTTACAGTCGGAACGGTTTCTGGCACGTACCGATCGCGTCTAGGATTCACTGCATTGCGTCTCATAAAAGGCGAGACTTATTTCAACGAGAATAATTCCAGGGTTTGAATGTGAGAACCTTACAGGACTTAATTTTATAAACAGCCGTTATATAAAGTAGTATTATAGTAATAGAAGTTTTTTTTTTAATTCATGGTTTTGAAAAAAAAAAGTACAATATAAAATTATTAGAATTCATTTAATAATTTCTCCAAGTCTTTAAAAGTATTGATATAGAAGTACGTGTTTTATTACAATCGTTGCTTTCATAAATGAGGTCAGTTAATCACCTGTACAAAAATACTACCTATAACATCGACAATGTAAAACATTATGGATTTTGCACTTTACTCACGCTATCCAGGCGTAATTCCATAATTATGTAGATGTTTTTTTTTGAATTCGCTTCGCTTTATTGAAATTTCAGTACAACTAGTGCACATATGTAAGAAATGTAGGTCACAAAAATAGAACATTCACAATGAAAGATAGAAAATGTTTTATTTAACCAGTTAGCGAACTTTCTGATGAGAAGAATGTCAAACATTTACTTAATATGAAAGTTCGCTAAGAAATATAATTGAAATCTAAGCCAATTTTTATTTTTATCCATTTATTTAAATTCTAAAAATTATTGTACAAATGCAAGCAACACTTGGTCTTCATATTTGTGTCCCAGGCAACATAACGCAGCCATTGCCTCTTTTGTGTAGACTAATAAGTAGGTATTAATACAACAAAACTTTAACTTGTTGTTGAGGAGTTAATAATTGTTCACAAATTTTTTTATCGGTCAACATTACAAACCGCACACGGCTTAAGAAAGAACTAGCTGTTCATAAAACTTTTCCAGAACACATCAGCGCCGCTGAAACTGTGAAATTTTTGGTCATACTCTATATAGGGTGGTCCAAACAGTGACGTCATAATTTTTTTTTTAGATTCCTCACACCTATGGGTATCCGAAAATACCTCATGAATGTTCCGCGATTTTCCCCCTATACAGCTTAAAATAAAAATAAAATTTGAAAATTTGATTAAAATAAATTTATTTATCCTTAATTATTAATGTGTTTTATTATGAAGCTTAAAATTGTTTGTCAGAACTATCTAGTAAAATGATTCCTTAGTGTCAATAAATTTTAAACAATAAGTAATGACACTGGATGTTATTTTTGATAACTTGAAGCATTTACCACCTAAGTTTAGCCCGAGGAATAATACAAAGATTTTTTTAAATCAAATTAACTATTCAGATAGTTTCCGTCTAAGTAACTTCAGAAGTCTGTAACAGAATAACTAACCTCTTAACTGGTCACTTTTTTATGTTATTATAAAAGACTGAGGTCCTGCCAAGTTAATTTCAAAAACTTGGCAGGACCTCAGTCTGTCAAAAGTTTGAAATTTTTTTTTACTAATTTTTATTCAATTTTGAAAATTCAAGTCAGACTCGCCCGACAGAATTTTTTTTAGTTTCGATGAAAATTATTGTATCATTCGTGAATGTTAGGAAGCTAATTATTTTATGCATAATAGGGCAACTCATGAGGATCATGTTACAAAGAAAAAAACTTGGAAAAAATCTCAATTTATTCATTTTTTAAGCTAGCTTCTATCGCGGGCCTTGAGCGTGGGGACCGAATCCAGAAATTCCGTAACGAAAAACACCCCCCACTCCGACCGGCGCAGCGGTGATACTTTGATTTCATATCTTTACATGCGGGCTTTAATAAACAATGAGCGCCAACTACTAGGAACTTATGGAACTTCATATTAGATCAAACATTACTATTTATTAATAAAATTAATAAATAATTATAATTGCAAAAGTTGATAAAAAATGCTATGCTATAGCTTTACCGTGGCAGTATCCGAGTGCCACACGTCATTTTTTATTTTAAGCTGTTTAGGGTGAACATTTTCAAAAAAAGGATTGAAAAATTCATAATTCGAAAACTACATAAAATCGCGGAACATACATGGGGTATTTTCAGATACCCCTAGGTGTGAGGGATCTAAAAAAAATTTTATGACGTCACTGTTTGGAGCACCCTGTATAAAGGTTGGTCGCTTCGCACGTGATCCCTCAAGGGCTTCTACTGTGAAGCACGATTTGTTTGGATTAGACAACTCTCACAGTACATAGGCATTCTTGTCCAGGGGCGCTGGGGTTTCCCTGGTGAACGTGTCGTCAATGGCGACTAATCCATACGGATCTCTTAAGGTGAAATGTGGTCTTCTTAGCTACTACATAACATTTGATAAAGTCGTAAATAATGTTTTTTTTTTACAAAATAAGGATGGGACTTTTGTGCTTATGACACTTGGTGGTAAGTCATTATGAAAACTAAGGAGGAACACATCCATCCATACGACAAAGTTAAAGGTTTATACAATGTCAGATAAATATAATTTAAACTTTTCATTGTGATGAGGAAGACTTATTTGCACTATTTTATTGTGAATAATATAGGTTACTAAACGATTTCTATAGCTTTTGATACTAAACGCTATTTATTTTTTCTGTATGTAATTAATATTCTTGTATCGTTTACTTTAATTTAGATGTTCACATAATATATGTTGCCCCGAATGCTCTAAAGGCGCAGAACAATAACGGTCTACGTGTGACATCAAGCTTACTGCGATATGTTCTCCTTCTTCAAAGTTTGCATCAACTGATGATTCTGACGTCATAACATGCAAAAGAGATGCTTGGCTCCTGGTCAGGTTTGGATCTAGCATCAGCTTCAGCATCTAATATGGAAGCGCTCTATTTATTGTACAGTTTACATGCATGTTGTTTGTCTTTCTAACATAGTACCTAAGTTATATTTTTTACAAGTAATTGAAGGTGACGTTATGAATGACATTGTTAATTGTTATGATTATTAATATTTACATAAAGAAAAATTCGCTTAAAAGCTTGAAATAAATCGAATGATTCCGATTTATTTCTGTTTTGCAGGCACACAAAAAGCAATGCAATGACTTTTTTAATAATCTCTCAATCAATAACAAAATGTTGAAAATTTTCTGCGTTACACTTACAAGTACAAGCCATGTGTTAGAATCAGGTTGAATCTAGTTGATAAAGTCTGCGTTTATGCCAAACTTTAGATTCTAAATTGCAATAGGAAGCTCTACTACTTGCAACACTAGTTTTAGTTCTGCACCATCCACATTTATGAACATTTGTTACTGACTAATATTCGCTCAGCGGGGATGTTCTATTGAAGTTATTTTCATAGTTTAATATCCTACATCACTTCATATCCGGCATCATTTTTTGAGAAAATGTCGATGCTAATGAATCGATATTGAACCTGCTATAAAAGGCTATTATATCTTTTAAGCAATAAATCTCTCAGTAGATATTAAAAGCATATCAGGAATAATAAAACACCATAATTGAATATGGTACATATTGTTCTCTACGAATAGAAACAACGTTTCAAAAGTATGTATTTCTTAGAATAACAATTAATCCCGTAGTTATAATGCAGCGGTAATATGTAGCCTTTTAAGCCAGAGGTCCTGGGTTCGAATCGCGCTGGTGGTGGATATTTGTGCGATGAACACAGATTTTAACCATCAAGTAGATAAAGGATTTATAGATTTACGAGCGTTTGCCCGCGACTTCGTACACGCATAAACTCAAAAGTCCTATATTTTATGTTCCCGTAGGAATTTCGGAAATCCCTTCCATAATACAAACAGACACTTATTGAGGAACCTCTATACCTAGTATCACACCCGTACACCCAAGGAATAATATATTTTCATACAAACTAAAACTTCGTATATTTCCCGTTCCCGTGGGAATTTCGGGAATTCCTTCCTTAGTGCACCTCTACATCTTCTAAAGAATGTATGTTTCAAATTTCAGCTCTCTATGCCCAGTAGTTACCTACGGCTGTACGTTGTCTGTCAGTCACTCAGTCACTCATACAGGGTGACTGACGGGTCACTTTCAAAATTCAAGGACGTGATAATTTGAGATCATAAATGAAGAAAAAGAAAAAACTGAGTAAACTTAATCGAAAATTAAAGAATTCATCACTCAAAGCATGGTTACACTAGCGCACACATTACTTTTGCTGCAGCGCGCGGCTAACTAAGATGCGGCGGCTTAGGTACAAAGTTGTAAGTGCCGCGAAACAACACTTTATTTATATAAAGTGAAAGTTGAGTAAGGTGAGTGGGGGGAAGATGGAAAACGGGGTAAGACAGAAAGTCAACAATAACGCCACATCTAGCAGATTTTTTGAAGTGTTTGTAGCACTGTTTAAGCCGCCATTTAATTTTCTCCTATGTCATAGTCAATGTTTGAAGGTTATTGCACAGAAACATGTTTTTTTTTACAAAATTATACAATCTGACTTTTTGCGTGTTTCTTCAAGTATTTTTATCTTACCCCGCATCCTGTAACTATCATAAAAACTAGGTACAACTGATTCTTTTGGATACTTAATAATTACTTTTTATTTACCTTTGAGTTATTAAATAGATTTTTTGCCATTACTCGTATTTTAGGAATTGAAACAATTTTCTATCTTTACCCATTACATTTTGATGGGGTGTTCATCTTACCCCATCAATTTTCGAGTAAGATATTTGGAATAATATTATGCCACCAAATATGACAAATGTAACATAATCAGATTTCTTGTTTGTTTCTGATTTTGCCTTTAACTTTTATTATCAATTTTACTTTAAACATTTTTTTTTGTCATTATTATTTTTGTCCATTGCAAATGATGCTTGGTGTGGCAATCATTTCTTTATAGATTTAAATGAAATTTAACAAACTAGTTTAAAAATATACTCTCTGGTCGTCATCCATAATACATCAAGTTTAAATTTTGATTAATATGTAGTGTTTCACAAGGATTCAAAAACAACACTACTCATCTCATTGAAAACCCGTTCGATCTTGCCCCCACTCACCTTACCTTCTTTTATTATGATCAGAATCGAGTACAGAGTGATTTCCTTCAATATCTAAAATTTGTCAGCAGTCATCCTTTATGTTCAATAATCATATTTATTCTTAACTAACTGAAAAAATGTGATAAATAAAAATTAACCGACCAGGACTCGAACCTGGGACCTCTCGTTTGCCGGACGAGTGCTCTTCCACTGAGCTACCGGGGCCTGGCGGCACGCCTCGAAATTACTTACCACATTTTTGTTTTTATGTTATTTTTATTATACTAGCTGTGCCCGCGGCTCCGCTCGCGATAATTTCGGGATAAAAGTATCGTATGTTACTTCTAGTACCTCTCATGATTCGTCATGATTCTTTTAAATTGGAAATCTAAGTGCCTGTTTAAACTAAAATATCCAAATAGAATTATACCCAGAAATATGTACAACTTACAAACAGTAAAAGGAATGAAAATAAAGCTGAAACGCCTGTGCAATGCTATTTTTACCCATACCTACTTCACTGAAAAATAAATACTTATAACTACAATAATTAATAAAAGTACCTACGCTTTTACCTAAAAAATCCAAAAAAAACTGAACAATAATTAGCCAAAATTTGGAATTTGAGCGAATATTTAAACACTACCAAAACAACTAATACCTATTTTATAAAATAACAACAAAAGAAATTCAAATAGACTATTCAAAGACGCGCTGATAAGCACGGTTTATAATATCAATTATTGTCTGTCAATAAAGTCGAATGCTCTGAACGCCTACCACCGCGAGCCGCGTCGAGCGCGGCAACAGTTATGCAAAAATAATCCTTATATATCATTCAGTATTCACGCGCGATGGGTTATTAGCGTATTTCATGTATAAGTTTGGTGTTTCTATACCGATTTCTATGATTCTTTTTTTGTTGAATAGGTAATAATGTAATTTTTTTTAAATAAGGGATGAGTGAGAGTATTATAAACGTAAGAGTAAACAAATATAATCAGAAAGCTCCGAACTGCTAAGCTATCGGGATTGACACGTGTTATTGTGAGTCAACCATAAAATATAGACATATACTGTTGTGGGATATTTTTTATATAATTTTATGAAGAATTTTTCTGTCATACATGATTTCTATGTAGCTTTAACCATTAAGGCTGCACACGCGACGGAAGCTTAAAAAATGAAGTAACTTCTCCCGTTTTTCCAACATTTCCCTTCACTGCTCTGCTCCTATTGATTGTAGCGTATTAATAAGTATAGTATAACCTGCCCAGGAGTATGAAGAATAATTTTACTAAGTTTCGTTAAAATCCGTCGAGTTGTTTTTGTTTCTATAAGGAACATACAGACAGACAGACAAAAATTTTACTGATTGCATTTTTGGCATCAGTATCGATCACTAATCACCCCCTGATAGTTATTTTGAAAATATATTTCATGTACAGAATTTACCTCTTTACAGATTTATTATAAGTATAGATAGAAGATAGATAGATATAGATTGCTTTTGTTTTGCAGCTAAGACCACCCGAGACTCTCCGGAGCACTCGTCCGGCAAACGAGAGGTCCCAGGTTCGAGTCCTGGTCGGGTAATTGTGGTTTATCAAATATTTTCAGTTATTTAAGAATAGTTGAGCATTATGATACATGAAGGCACAGTGAGTCAAATTAAAGTAGAAGGTACCTTATAAAAATGTGGCATCATATTTTTTGACTACGATCAAAACTTTTGGATATTAATAAATGTACTAAAAAATTATAAGATTAGTTTATTACGCTTCTTTTTCCGCCACAGAAGACAACCCCACAAATAAACCCATAGGTATGAATCATATGCGAACCCGCGCGAAAAGTGGGGAATAGGAAAGGGCCCTGCGTGGGGTACAGGCTCCGGCAGACGAAACCCAGACAGTATGCGATTTCTTCTCACCAAACTCCGATTTTCTTTCTACCGACAATCAACCGAAGTCATGAGCGACAGCTAGTCATTTTATTACTCTAGAATTCATTAGCATGTTAAGTCTTACTAACTCCGGAAACTAAATTCAAACTTTTGTATTCAATAAACGTTGTTTAGCAAAGTGCTCACTTTTGTTGTGAAATATCCTGAAGCACTTAAATAAGTTAATAGTTGTTTCACATTGTTGGTGTAGCCAATTTTCTCCTTAGCGCGGGCAATCCACATTCAACCTCATTGTCACTTATCATTAACTGAGATTTTAATCAAATGTGGGTTAAGTCAACAAAGTACTACATTGGTTGAAAAGTTCGCGGCCTGGCCATTAAAAAAAAAACTTTTGTTATTTTTTCTGCCGTCATTTTGAACTGTCATTATTCAATTGTCAGCCCGCGAATTTTCAATTTGATATCTTGTTTAAATAAAATTTTACGAACAATATAAATACGTGCGTAGAACAAATTTTCACTAATGGAGAAATTTGAACAACGTGCTGTGATTAAATATTTGTTTAAAAAAAGATTAATACCAAAGGAGATCCATGATGACATGCAAACAACATTAGGGGAATCTGCCCCGTCTTATACCACTGTGAAAAAATGGGTTGCAGAATTTAAACGTGGACGAGAGAACATCGAAGATGACCCTCGCTCCGGCAGGCCAATGACGTCTACGACCGAAGAAAACATCAATAAAGTGTGTGATCAGAGAAATTGCAGACACTATAGGCATCTCATATGAACGAACGCAAAACATCATTGTCCATGAACTCGGCTTTTCTAAGGTTTCGGCTAGGTGGGTCCCCAGATTGCTTTCAGTAGAGCAAAAGCGAATTCGACTCACGATTTCTCGCGACTGTTTGGAGATGTTCGAGGCTGATCCACAAGGTTTTCTTGACAGATTTGTGACAATGGATGAAACCTGGGTTCACCACTATACCCCAGAATCAAAACAACAATCCAAACAATGGAAAAAATCAGGTGAACCAACTCCGAAAAAAGCAAAGGCAATTCTGTCGGCTGGCAAGGTGATGGCATCGGTTTTTTGGGATGCTAAGGGTGTCATTATGGTGGACTACCTTCCAAAAGGCGAAACAATAAACTCTGCGTACTATAGCACCCTTCTGCGCCGTTTACGTGAAGAAATTAAACAGAAACGCCCAGGATTACTGAGAAAGAAAGTGTTGTTTCACCAGGACAACGCCCGAGTCCACACGTCTGTCGAGTCTATGGCTCAAATTCGTGATTGTGGTTTCGAATTGTTGCCACATCCAGCTTATTCTCCTGATTTGGCACCTTCGGACTTTCATCTGTTTCCAAACCTGAAAAAACACCTCGGTGGGCAGAAATTTTTAACGAATGAAGAGGTCGAAGCCGCTGTTAACCTGTATTTTGAAGACCTTGAGGAATCTTTTTTTAAAACAGGTATGGAAGCTCTGGAAAGCAGATGGAAGAAGTGCATAGAGCTAAATGGAGATTACGTCGAAAAATAAAAATATTTTGTATGTACTTTATTCTGTTTTCTTGACTAGGCCGCGAACTTTTCAATCCACCCTCGTATTATGGTTTCTATTACTGAAATAAATAAAAACAGTTTGGAGAGTCAGGAATAAGTTAGAACCGAAAATGTGCATCTGAAATCATAACACCCCATCATCATCACAATCCTGCAGCTGTCACTATACAGGGTTAATTTTAATGAGCGCATCACCTCGTGCCAACTTCTCTACAAAAAACCCAACAACGTTTGTTCTACGACTTTTTACAAAGCGGTAAATAACAAAAAAAAATAAAAACAAAAAAACTTTTGCTCCTTACTCTTCATTTTTAAGAAGTACCTATTATTATTTTGGAAGCGCAAGGTGCGTTGCATACCCTACGCTCAAAGTAAATAGAGTAATGCCTCTAAACACAGGCTATAAATATTTTTGTATGGGAAATCTAAAATTAAAAAAACTATAAATTTTAAAAATTTGTATAGCAGATGTAGTTGGGTTTGATGTAAAGAGGCTACATGCAAGAGGTGATGCGCTAATTAAAATGAACCCTGTATATAGTTTATTATGTTTATGGTACACTAGCAAATATTCAAATGTTATTACTAAATAACAAATTTTTTTATAGATTATTTTCTACTTTATTGTACACTACAGAATAAAATACAAAGATATGCTACTGTACCACATGCTCATTCAAGTGTGCTTCAATTGAACACTTGCTTCAATTGAGCATGTGTGTCGGAAAATTTCTCAAAATAAGCATGCTCATTTCGAGCACGCTCGTGAATCGACAGCCTTGCGATTTTCGAGCATGCTACCAGCGGCGCAGGTGGAAGTGGGTGTGCTTTAAGTGCGCCCTAAACAGATCTGCTTATTGAGCATGCTAGTATCGATCAGTTGTTGATACCTAAATATATAAATAAGCATTCTTAAAACTATCATGCTTATTCTTAGCAAAAGTAAACTGCTCCTAAGCATGCTCGTATTGGGCATACTAAATAGCATGCTTTTATTGAGCCTGTGTAAAGCAGAGCATTAAGAAAACCGACTTCACTAACATTTCAAACCAAGGGTCAAGACTTTGTCAAAACTGTGGCTCAAGTTAAGGTCATCAACGTTTCTGCGTTTTCATACCTATTTTCTCAAAAAGTACTGTATTGATTTCAATAAAATTTATATGTAAACCAACATATTTGAAGATGTAAATAGAATATTTAAAATCGATTCATAACAGTCCAAAAACTCTCGTAACAAAGATAAAAAAAATATAGGAAATATACAAAACTAAAGAATAAAATATGGTGCAAAAGGTGGTCTTATCGCTAATATGCAAAGAAATCTCTTGTAAATGTTATTCCTTATCATGAGACACATATATTGTATATTGGTATTTTAAGCCATTATATTCCAACAACATTATGTTAGATTTACATTAATTATATATAGTTATATAAGTTATTTTTTTTAACGAAAATAAACTTGTCTGTTGGGCCATAAGGAATGCTGAAGAGGTTATAAAAGGGTACAGAAGTGGGACACAATGGCGTTCGTCACTTTTTACGACCCACTTCTCAATGTGCGATAGTAGGTATTATTCTAATCAAACCCTGTGCGGTGATTTGACCAAGATTTAAATTTTGTTTTCGAATATTGATCAAACATATGTTTCTAAGTGTAGATCTTATCATAAATACAGCAATTTAGAAAACGAGTTACCTACATCGATAAGACGTTGACTTCCAGTTTTTGGCAGTACATAGTGTTTGCCAAAACATTTTTACGACAGAGAACTGTGATAACTTTTGCCTGTTAACTTTTTTTAGTAGAATGTTTTTTTTGTCGTGATAAATAGTATAAGACCATTGGTAATAATGTCATTTTTATAAAAAAATTCGATATATATGACAGATAATCATTTATCTAGTTTTTTTTTTATGATTTCACGTTACTTTTAGGACTAAGACTAATTTAGGTAACATTATTAAACATAACAAAATGCTAAATGTAAAAAGATACAAAGACGTTTGTTTGTGTGTCAATTTCTTACATTTTATGTATTTTTGTAGAGTTAACCATAAGTAATGGTCTCTTTGAGGATGCGCATTCCGTTCAATATTTTATACTAACGGTGCCTTATCTTTATTCATCATCATCACAACTCTTTAAATGAGTCCACTACACGACTATGACTCTATCACTTTGTTGAACCGAATGACAACTTCGTTTATTTTCAACCGACTTCCAAAAAGGAGGAGGTTTTTTTTGTGTCTTTGTTACACGATATTTCGGACAATTGTGAATTGATTTTAAAAATTATTATTTCATCTGATAGAAGATACTTCATAGTTAGTCCCATATAAATTTCATCGAAATCGGTTAGGTAATTCATTGAAAATATCAAACTTTTGAAAAAATATGTACGATTTTGGAGAATGTTTACGTTGATTACATTCTCAACTCAGCCAAAGTTTTGACGTGAAGTCGTTTTTTTAATGCTCTCCATTCGTTGATTATTACTACTTTATATTAAATACCAATTACTGAGTAATTAATCCATTATAAAAGAATCCATACTAATGTTGTATAATAACAAAACATGTACTTCATATTTTATCAGTTAGGTATTAGTTTGCGTTATGAATATATTAAAAAACAAAATTTATTCATAATAACATTCATTTCAAATCCTTTTAAATTATTTCAGTTGCTCAATTACTGTAAAATATATCTTGTGTTTCATCTAACATACCAAACTGCGCGGGAACTTAAGTGAAATAACTAAATTGTAAGTATGTGAGCTTCACGACGAGTTTGGCTTGGTGGCTAGGGTACTCTTAATAATATCGTTGCAGTACATTTTCTCACGAATGGGCTTAATCCAGTCTTGGTGTCCACCTCATACAATGCAATGCGCGGCATACAATACAAAGCCAATTTAGCTCGTGTTTTGCCCATTGTTGGATATAAAGCAAAAATTCGGAATTAAAATGCCGTTATTTTATGAGCAGTCTGTGGAGTTTCAATTCAATTATGAATATTAATATAACTTACTAAAATTATTTAAATTAAAATATAAAATAAATACTGCAATCTATATACATGGTGTGTAAATATTCGGTTTTATGCCTAATTGTTTTGACATCCTTGTTGCGCTGCAGCTTACGAATTTACGTATTTCGTATATGACTGGAATTTGTGGGCAACTAGCCAACACGCCGAATTAATGTTATATAGATACAAAAGATTCCATAGATATAGGAAGATAGCACAAGAGTGGTGTGCCAACTTTGCATTTATTCCCTAGCTTGGAAACTTGGCACACAAACATTAAAAATAAAAAAATTTAAAGGTGAAAATAGAACCTGTATAAGTAATGCTGGTGGTTGACCGTTTGTTTTTATAAAAGATGGAATATATGGAAAGATTTAAGATATAAATGGTGTTTATTTTGTATGTAACACATTTATCTTTTTTATCTTGATAAATTAATGCTGTTTTATACTGAATTGTCAAATAAAGCTTTAAAAATTTGATAGCTTTATTGGAGACGATTTTTTCCCGCAACTTCGTACGCGTCAATAGAATTTCAATCGTTACCCTCGTCGTTAGAATTTCAGATACTCCTTCCATAATAAAACCAGACATTAATTGAAAGAACTTTCACAATATCAAATTAATAATATTTTAAAGGTTCTTTCTTTTTAATATTTTTAATAATATCATCCGTGGACATACAAACTAAAAGTTTTATATTTTCCGTTTTAGGAATTTTAGGAATTCCTTCCACAATAAAACCAGACACCTATTGAAAAACCTATAATCTAAGTATCACATCCATGCACTCAAGAAATAAGATTTTTCATATAAAGTAATATTAAGTCTAATACAATGTGTCCCAGTGCGAAGTGACCGCCCGGCGTTATATGTGTACAAAATAATGAATAACTATCATAAAACTAGAGGTCCTAACAGTTTGGGTTTTTTTTACGGGGATTTCAACTTTTTTTGTAGAGTTTCTTTACTTGGTTCAGAATTTTTAAAATTACTCAAATGTTTATACAGAAATTTTGATTCTGTTTTTTTTTTAGTAAGTGCTATCAATGGTTATCGTCACAAGATATTAAACTTGTCCAAAATTAAAAAGATCATTATAAAAATAGTAAAGTAACCAATTTTTTTTCAGAAAAATTATGTTTTTTTTTCTAATTCCGTGAAAAGTTTAAAAAATGGCCATTAAATGTCCTTATTTTTTAGATTAGTATTAAATAACATAATATTGTCTACATAATCCCAAAAGATAGTTTATGGCTAAATTCAACAAGTGCCGCAGTACAAACTCTTGAAATGTGATCTCCGTGTTACTCAGTATGCAGTAATAAATTGAGAGAGCCCTTAAGAGTTGCCAAGCGAGTATGTCAATAATACCACAAGCACTTTTTGCCATTAAGTAGAGCAATTTAAAGTAAGGAGCCAGCCAGACTGTTGAAAATACATTGAAAACCAATGCTTCCAACCAAGGTTAAGGAAGGTTAAGTTGTTGACAACCAATTCCGAGTAATCCACACTGTTACAACGGTTGCATCAGGCAATCAGTTCACTCCTGTCAAAATTTGACTTTGCCGCGTCAGTTAGTCTGTGTTTGACAGCTATCTTTGTCAGACTACCCAATAATTTGAGGAAAAAATGGAAAAAAGTGAATTTCTTGTGCTTAATAAGCATTATATTTTGCGAAATAAACCATTACCGAGACCAAGGCTAAGCTTGATAATACTATGGGGACTTTGCACCATCGATTTTAATGGTAAAAAAGTGGTTTACTGAATTTCGGGTTTGGCCGTACAAGCACTGAAGATGTCAAACGTCCTGGACGCCCAGTTGAGGTCTGTACACCCGAAAAAATCACGATATGGTGTTGGCCGACCGAACATTGAAAGTGCGAGAGATTGTGGAAGCCGTAGGAACCTCGCATGGCTCAGTGGTTTCAATTTTGAAGGATCACTTTGGCATGAGAAAGCTTTCCGCAAGATGGGTGCCGCGTTTGCTCACAGTCGACCACAAACGCAATCGTGTAACAACTTCACAGGAAGGTTTGGCGTTGTTTAATCGCAATAAAGAGGAGTTTTTGCGCCGTTTTGTAACCATGGACGAAACATGGATCCATCACAACACACCAAAGACCAAACAACAGTGAAAAACAGTGGGTTTCTAAGGGTAAATTGGCGCCAAAGAAGGCCAAGGTGGGTTTGTCAGCCAATAAAGTTATGGCGACTGATTTTTGGGATGCACGCGAGATAATCCACATTGGCTGCCTTCAAAATGGAAGAACAATCAATGGGGAATCTTATGCCAACTTATTGGACCGATTCAATGACGATTTGAAAAAACCGACCTCATTTGGCCAAGAAAAAAGTTCTTTGCCACAAAGACAATGCAAGGGTGCTTACATGTGCAGTTGCCATGGCAAAAATCCATGAATTGGGCTATAAATTGCTCCATCATCCGCCCTATTCTCCAGATTTGTTGCCGAGTGACTACTTCTTGTTCGCAACCCTGAAGAAATGGCTTGGTGGAAAAATATTTGACTCCAATGATGAAGTCATCTCGCAAACAAAGGCCTATTTTGGGGACCTCGACAAATTATATTTTTTGAAAGGGATAAAAAAATTGGAGAAGCGTTGGACAAAGTGTATGTGTATGTGTGGAGTAAGTGTAAGACTCAGGGGAGACTACTTTGAAAAATAAAATGATTTATTCATCAAAAAGTCTGTGTTTTATTCCAAAAGTCACGGACTTATTGACCCGCCCTCGTATATTAGTGCAAAACGCCTTGATGACAACCTTTGATAATATATTGAAGACAAATTGAAAACCTATTATTACTTTCCACCACATTTACATGACAAAGTGTCTCATTAATAACGGACTTCGGTATAAAACGATGAGGCGTTGTACAAACATAGTTGAAAACTTAAGCGGATAAAGCTTATTCTGTAACGTATGAAATGCTGCAAAGTTACTACTAACGACATCTACCTTTATTTGACGTTGAAAGTTAAAACGGTTGAAAAAAATATTGGTTCAAAGTAAATTGTGAACTTATGGAAGTACGCTCGAACTTATACGCTATAATGTTGGTTAATTTTGCAAGTTTCTTATATTAATCGGACTCGTCGTTTTCCATTGTGTTTCTAGGTTTAAAATACAGAGGTCGTTGAATACAAAATTGTGCACTAGAGATTTGCTTTCGACTGTCAACTATTTTAAGTGGGTTTTGTCATTCTAACATTCACGGTTCTTAGATTAAACCTTGTAGATCTAATTAACCAAACTGACAAACCAACTATGTAACATCTATATAAGTTTTGAGATCGTGCAACAGAAACCACATAGCGGAACAAGGGGATTTTCAACTGAGTAGACACAGTTAAGAAAATATTGTATTTATTGAACTGAAGAGGCTGGGATTCAAAACCAAGATCGTTCATGCCGCAGTCAAACACTTGGCCAATGCTTCTTAGAAGCTTGATTGCTATTGCAAAGTTTTTCAAATGTGCAGTGCGATCACAGAACTTTATCGAATCGTTTGTTAACGAATGTTCGTATAGTATGGAGACGGTTTTTAAGAAAAAAAATAAATCTATCCATTGCCGCATGGCCAGCTTAAATAAATGTGTGCCTTGTTAATTTTGAATGTTTGTAATCATGTTGTACTCATAAATATCTGTAAAATAAAAAATTACAATGTTACTCAAAACTTGCAAGCGACTCCATACTATACGAGCATTCGTAAGCATTCGTTAATATACGATTCGATAACGTTCTGTGATCGCACTGGTGATTCGTCTTCGATCATCCCTCTCCTTAAGTATAACTCTTTGGTGAATTACCACCTCCTGTTTTATCTTAGGTCCATTACTATTATTTATTCCAGATATTTAGTATAATGATGACAGTTAAAATCTAATATATAAAATTCTCGTGTCACAGTTATCGTTGCCATACTCCTCCAAAACGGCTTGACCGATTTTGATGAAATTTTTTGTACTTTTTTTAACCGATATCTATGAGAATCGGCCAACATTTTTTTTTATTTATATGGCAAAACAACGTTTGCCGGGTCAGCTAGTACTTGTATAATTTTAACCACAGTTACAATACAAAGTGCTTCATTCATTCATAACAAACCTGTCACTTGAACTCAAAATTGTATACTTATTTCTATCATTACGTTTTCTTTAACTTTTGAACGTTATAGATACCAATGAAACGGTGATTTTCAAACACATATCAGAAAGATTTGTAGAAATTTAGCTACTGAATTTTTTTTATAAAAAATAAAATGTTTAAATAAATAAAAATAAAATAAATAAAATAAAATCCCCAGACAATCACACCAACTACATGGCCCCAAAGTAAGCATAGCTTGTGTTATGGGGTACCTAGAATATAAAATAGAAATAATATAGCGAACTAGGGGGGAACCTAGAATATAAATACATAAATAGATAAACACCCAGACACGGAACATTTTTTTTTTCTGGTTCCGTGCGAGGATCGAACCCGCAACCACTGGCGTCTGAGGCAGATAGGTTTACCCCAACGCCAAAGTGGTCGTCAAAAAGTAAAAAAAGCTTAAAAAGTAAGCTTACGAAATTATAGTTTTTTTTAAGTAATTTGTTTTAAAGGTGTTAACTTAGTTGTAGGTAGGATAGAGGTATACAGGGTTACTGATGACAAATTTTAGATATTGAAGGAGAACACTCTGTACTTGATTCTGATTATAATTATGTAATTAAAGTTGATACATAATTTTTCACCAGAATTCTCTATAATTAAATAAAGAGACATTACTAAACTTGCCCGACGCGCTGCCTCAGTCAAAACACGCTCACAGCATTACGCTTATGTAAGCATGCGTTGCGTAGTGAATTCTGTAACTTTCGGTTAAATTTACTCAGTAAATAATTAATATTTATTTTTTATATAATTTTTTCTCTTCATGTATGATTTCAAATTATCACGTACTCGAATTTAGTGACCCACCAGTCACCCTGTATATGGAGTTCGTGGAGCTCTGTCTACGTTCATTGTGGTGAGATTTAGAAGTAAAGTTTGTTAACTGTTTCATTGTGATTCTAATTAAACGACACAGAGGGCGCTGTATATAAAATAGTGTTCTTAAGAAATGTTTTGGAACATTATTGCCTGTCTGCACTTCCTACTTATAATGATTCTAAGTCGATGCTTAAGTCTGCACAGTCCGTTCGCAGTTGGTTTACCTCTGACGTATGTTTTCTCTTTTTTGTTCTACCGTCCAGTTTCCCTGAAAGTTTACATAAAGACTTTAAATAGCCTTCTTAATTCTATTACAACAAGGTAGACTAAATTGCTGTAAATTTTCCAAATATTGTAAACAAGAATAAAATATTATGCTCAAATTACGTAGACTAGACGTTCAAAAATATAGGTGCTTTCATTATTAGGTATTTGACAAACGGTATTTTGTAATCGAAATTTAATACGGCAACCCAAGACTTAGGGCAGCCAACCAAACAGATGGAGTTAAACCAACTGTGAACGCACTGTACCCTGATTTGTATTGTCATTTGTCCTGTCTGACGGTTGATTTGACATGATACACTTAATTTCTTGCTTAAAGTTATGACATGGGATATCGGTGTCATAACTTTAGGCAAGACATTTACGACGGCGTTCGAAAAATTATGCCAATACACTATGCCAATACAATAATAAACCAATTATGTTTATTTTATTAATATTTTACCAAGTCTATTTTGAAAAAATAAAGCATAAAACATCGTCCCAAAAACGAAAATTCCTTTCGCCTTCACTAGTTGGTATATTGACGAAACCTGAGCTACACAAATTCCCACACTACATTTTGGAAAGTGTTCTCATTACTTTTCAATTATGCCAAATGAACCGTCAGACAGGCCAAATGACAATAAAAGTCAATCAATTCTCGTTGGACGTCATAATACTGACTTAAGCATCAACTAAGGATCAAAGTTTAGGGCAGACGGGCATACAGGGTATATTTGTGGTCATCGGCCAAATTTTTTTTACACAATAAGTACCTATCTTTTATAGAAATGATTTTTGCAAAAAAAGTATTTAATTTTTTTACAAAGAAATAAATATAATCGCTAACATATTAAGCAAAACCATGGTCACTCTGAATTGCCATTAAAATAAAGACAACTACGCGCTACTACAAAACATCTTGTAGTACTACGTCGTAGTATTATCAATAAAATGCCGCTATGTTCATAAACATAAATAAATAAACAGCGACTCATTTTTTTAAAGTTTGTGGTTCCATATTTCTACTGTTTTTTACTGAGCTATGCTAAAATAAATATGCAGGTACGTTTATGTCGTATCAAAAAAACTAAATATTAGGCTGGTGACTACAAATCAACCCTGTATATTTTCCAATTATTCTAAGTTTTAAAATTGAAATCTTGATTATATTTGTAGCGCTGATTTTATGTGTTGTTTTTAATTACCGTCAATAATTTTAACTCATTTGGTATCAATAACGTACAAAAGTTAAAGAAATCGTAAAGATAGAAATAAGTATACAATTTTGAGTTCAAGTGACAGGTTTGACACAAAACAGTATGAGAATTTCTATATTTACTTTTACTCTCTGGTAAGCTACTGAAATTAGCCGTAAGATACGGTTACTTTTGCCAAAGAAATATTATAAAATGTTACCGATGCCATTGATCATGATTGATGACCCTCAAATTTAAAACTTAACAAACTTACCAATTTCCTTACTATCTCGGCAACTGAATAATTTGATACTTTGTGATACGGGATTAAGAAAACGAAGGATGACTTTTATGTTTTATTTACTTCACTATACACATAATAAAAATACACACCTAACATAAACTTATAAAATATCTTTGCAAGTACACAGGTTATATTTCACATGAAGATAGAATAATCACACTTCAACGCTTCATATTTCTACTCTACAGGATTTATCAAAGGTAGCATTACAAGTTTGAAAATTAGACATAGATATCTTAGAGACATGAAATTCGAAAATTTTAAATCTCTCTAATGTCAAACATAGGCCCTTCGCCCACGGAAAAAAAAATTAAAATAAAAAGTTGGGGAACTATTAGTGTCACACACGTCGCTTATTAAATTTGCAAGATTTCAGTCACTTATGTTATTTCTGCTCAAAAAAGCACACAGTTAGTAAGAGGAAATTAAACCTATTAGAAAAAAACATGTCCAGTATATCGAGCGAGGATGATGACGATATTTTATAGCATAATTATCTTAATTGACGACGAAGGAATCTTCCAAGGTAATCTAATAGCTTAGAATTTATTAAACATGAATATTTTTACCCCTCCTGTACAAAATTCATATTTCACTTTCTTTCGTAATAAAAACGCAAATAAAACAGTAGCGCGGCGAGTGACACGCCGCGTCATGCGCGATCAGTTGCTGACGCGTAACAAACTGGTTAGTAACTAGTCGCGTCATGTGTGAACCCCAATGAGAATGTATGAGCGCTGACGCTCTAGCAACTCCCTAGTAATTTAAATTTGAACCTAGTTACTTTTGACTAGTTTCGTGGGCGGAAGGCCAGAGGCTTCAAAATTAGTTTTTGTAAGCAACTATTGCGTTCGAAGTGCCTAATTTGACATAAGAGACCTACAATAGAAGAAGATAATATCGAATCGCGCCAACTGTCTTTGTAAAGTTACTAGCTATTTATACAGGATGATTCTGTATTAATTGTATGAAGAAAATGTGGTGACAAGGCCTATCACAAATAGAAGTTAATCTTTTTGACCATTCCATCTCTGCCTAAGTTGTGATGGTTTTTGGAGTAAATCAGTAGTTTTAAGAAAATTCCAAACTTTCAAGTGTTGTTTTTCACTTTATTAAAATTTATGTTGTTGTAATATACCTTTGGAACGAATTACATTAATTTATAAAATAATGTTAATCACAATATTTTCTTTTCTGTTGCATGAAACAAAAATAAATGTGGAAGAGGTAAAAGGCTGTATTGTTTAAGTATGGTATTGGTGAATGGCTTACAGATTTTATACAAATAATAAAGTTGACGAATAAAAGCTTGAATGAAGTACATTTATGTAAACTTTTATCATGCAAGTCACTACACAAGTTTAATAGTATAAACATACAGTTACTTATGCACTTAAGGAATATATCATTATGTTTTTTATTATCTAAGCTAGCTTATTTACAATGAAAAAACCATTAAAAGATGTTTTAAGAAATAAACATTGTATTTGTACTGTCTTATATTACATAACAAAAATATTAGGATAATGATCATAGTTTTGGTATTTGACTTCCTGCAGTCTCTAAAGGTATAAATTGGGCCCTATTTCATAAAGCTACAATTCGCGGTAAACTGACAATTGTTAGCGATTTTCACATGACTTTCGTTTCATAAAACTACAATTCTACAGGTGACATACAAGTGTCAGTAAAAAGCGTTTCATAAAAATAGTCACGACAATTTTCAGGGCTAGATGTAAAAAACTTAAAATCTATTTATACCTCATTTCACTCACCTTTGTTGATAACGCAACGTAACTAGAAAAAGGTATTTACAATTTTGAAACGCATGTCAAAGCGACGTCTCTCGTGCATGTAGGTACCTACTCATCGTCATCCTTCCATCCATCACAATTTATGAATAATTAAATTCTATATCTCTATTTCACATACACACTTCCTTAATACTTATTTAAATCCAATTTAAAGGCTCAACAATCAAAATTATACTAAAATTAATCAAGTTTTTTTATTAATATACAAAGTTTGCCAAAATGTCCATTGAATTCAAATTTTATGTCAGGGTTTTATGTAACGCATTTTTGTAATTTTACAATGAATTGTCGACATACAATTGTCAGTCGATATGAGTTTTATGAAATAGGGCCCTGGTTAAGGAATTGTCAAAAAATACGCGAACATAGATTAAATAAGAAAAAAATTCTAGTTAAATCCAAATACATGATTATAATTTGGAATAACTATTCCAGGTTGCTTTTTGACGCAATTATGATGTATATAAACTTGATAATAATTTGTTATTTTTAACTTAAATGAGGCAAGTATTATAAAAACTTATTCAGGCTTGAATTCTACTTAATAATAGATTTTTTGACTGGACAAAGAATCTATGCTTGAATCATATTTATCGCTCAAAAAGTTTACATAATCTCCCTTAAGACTCTTTGAATAGGAAATTAAAATTACACCTACTATCTTATTGCACAGTCGTGCGATTAACGTTTTCAAGTATTTAAATAGGTAAGTAAAATCTTTTGAAATGACACAATCGTTAACTATATAGCTTAATATAGTTTTATGAAAAGTTTTAAAAACACAATAATGCTAATGTTAATTTTATCAAAAAGTGTTGATGTGAATACATTCATTAAAATTAATGCAAACTTGCTAAGACATGCTATTACTCTAAATAAAGTATGAAGTAATCAACGACAAATCGATGTCACTCATTGTTTTAAAGCAAAGACTTTATACTAGTAACTTTAAGTAGTAAGTACTTTAATTAGAAATAGATCTTTGCTTTAAACAAGCGTATCATAATTTATCTCAACTGGTAAAATTATCACTAAAATTTAATATTAAGTAAGCTAAGATTAATAAGTGGAATTTGATTAAACATGGATTTGGTAAGTTATAACTCTTAATACAACATTCACTACGGGTATAATATATGACATCGAACTATATATTTACTAAATTGAATGCGAGAAAAATCACCCGAAAAGAAAAATTGTGAGTGCTCGTGATCGTTTATCTTTTCTCATTTATTTTATTTTCAATTACGCATATTTAAAGTTAAAGATATTATTTAAAAACACATAAAAGCTTTTGATTCCACACACCTACCTATAATTTATTTAGAAAAAGGATTAAGGATTATCTTCTACTAGGGAATAGTTTCCAAATTCACTACAATTCGAATAAAGCTATTAATATTAAGTATAATAATATGGAAATTTAGGATATAATATGTTTATAATTACGAGTAATATGTTTTTTTTTACATTTTATAAAGTGTAAAAACTGGTTGTCAAAGATAACGTCATGTAGAAATGTAACTAGGTATATTTAGAAGAAATATGTATTGTTCTGACATGCAAGTAGGCAAGTTTTATCTAGCGAAAAAAGAATGAGCTGATTACAAATTACTTATAATTTATATAAATTACTAGCTAAAAAATACATCATCATTAGGTTATAAAAATTGCTGAATATGTGCCTCCCCAAGCTACCCCAAGTCAACCGTTTTTGTGGCGATTGTGGCCAGTTACCATTATATTAATAATACATAATTTAATGTTCGTAATATATAGTAACTAATTTGATTTCAAAAAGCTCTTACAAGAAATCTATACTCGCAAATTAGCAGGCGCACCGTTTATTATTTTTTGCAGACATTACATATTTGCACAAAATATCTATTTTTGGTATTTTTAACATTGCATTGTATTGTATTGAAGGAATATGTAGTTAATGCTCTTATTTAAAAGTTTGCATTATGTTACTAAGAAAGAATGAGGATTTTTTATATATTACTTTATCAAAAATCATCAGGCGAGGAAAATTGTTGTATATAGGTATGCCTCCCCAAGTATCTCTAAGTCACTCGGTACTGCGCTGAAGACATCTGTCACTTATACCGATAACTTTGATAGCTTTCCAACATCAATAATTTCAAGTTACGTAATTCTTTGTTATTAATAAATATTAGTTTACAATTATTTGATTCTTACATGCTATTACCATAAACCTAAGTAACTCGTAAATATTAAAATAAAAACAGATAATCACACCAACTACATGGACCCAAAGTAAGTATAGCTTATATTATGGGATACCATGTAGCGAACTAGGGGGAACTTAGAATATAAATACATAGATAGGTTAACACCAGACACGGAACATAATTTTTTTCTTGTTTCGTGCGGGAATCGAACCTGCAACCACTGGTGTCTGAGGCAGACAGGTTTACCCCGTCGCCAAAGTGGTCATCAAATATGTTTTCGTCTAATACATAATTAGTGCTTTGATTAATAATTTAATCTACGGTGGTATAGAAGTTTAAACATGTTGATCGCTTTGTTTTATTCCTTAAAAAGATTTTGTTACACTATTTTATTAACTAACTTTTACCTAAGATATGCATATAATAAAATGCTACCTATCTAAAATTCTCATTAACTTTGCGAAATACTTAATACAAATTTATAGAGAGACTGACTATGTTGCTATAAAAGTCGTATTCAGATCCTCTGTTTACATTAAAATGCCGTCTAATGCCGTGTTTCAATATCCAAAAAAAAAGCATTGGACTACGAACAGGCTACGAACAGTCAAATTAGTTAGAAGTCGTACCTAAAAAGCGTTTCAATTTTCAAAGAGTTGTCATTTAAACGACTACCATTTAACTGATATTATAGAGGTACTAATTACGATTCGTAACTACTATGAAAAATATCCTCTTTGGTATTGCAGTATTCGCCAGTAAACTGTACACTGTCAGTGTACGGGAGTTTATGAAAAGATACTTTTTTAAGTACCATTCGCTGGTCGTAGTAGTTACTCATGACAGTCCTTTGAATATTAAAACTTAACGTAAATGCATACAAAGCCCGATATCTTTGAAAACCGTCGACAAAACCAGTTGTCACTGGACGATCAAACTGTAAGTCACTTCATATGAGAGGCAAAATACTAGCCCTATAAAATTTGATTTCTCGAAGGCTAAGATTATTGAATATTTATTTTTATTTTTAAACCGACTTCCAAAAAAGGTTTTTTTTACGTCTTTGTTACAAGATATTTTGGACAATTATGAATTTATTTTGAAAATTGTTGTTTCATATAATAGAGGATACCTCATAGTTGGTCCTATTTAAATTTCATCGAAATCAGTTAAGTACTTCATTGAAAATTTCAAACTTTTGTAAAAATGTGTATGATTTCGGAGAATGTTTACGTTTATGACATTCTCCAAAAATGTCAAAGTTTTGACGTGAAGCCGGTGTTGTTAATGCTCTGTATTCGTTGATTATTATAATTTAATAATCTTAGCCTTCGTGAAATCAATTGATACCAGGACTTAGTTTTAATGACTTCATGGGTAGAAATCTATAGAATTATATATTTCTATTATAATAAATTAAGCATATTTCTCTGTAAAACTTTGTTTTGTTAATCTTTTGTGTTTTGTTATCACTAATTGTATTACTAAGGATAAATAATACACAAAAATTGGTTTCAAATTTAAGAGAAAAACAGAGTTTAGGATTATATTTTGCCGATTAATAGTGTAAATTACTATTTACTTAACATCAACTTACTTAACATTAACATCAGAAAATTAATTACCAAGTCGGCATATTTAATTCTTTTTCGATAATTATTTTTAAGATTATTAGTTTAAATTTTATAATTTATGTCAAAATTTCGAATCAATCGTTCAAATTTCACTTTATCCGTATTATGATGAGTGATACATCTTGAGTATTATCACCCATCAAAATAGTGATGCAATAAAATAAAATAAAGGTAATTAACTTGACATCAATAAGAATAAAGTGTTCTTTCTCAATTACAGCAATTAAATGAACTAAGGTGGGCCTTACTATTTTGTAAAACTTTAGAAAGGAAAATATCAAGATACACATGAGCCTTTTAAAACAACGGGTACACTAAATGAATCTTCCCGAAAATAATAGTGCTACATATTACAATGTTGTTACTTTTTGCACACTTTAATATTTTGAAGGGGTGTAAACTAGACACTACCTATAGATTATTTTGTCGTAGGCATTTACATTCCTCCTACCTATTAAATCAACTCAATTATCAAACATATTACTCCAACTTATTATTACCGGAGTACAATAAGCTAACTATTAAAATCAACGCGCTTAATACAAACGCTATAAGTATTACTCAGAGCTGAAATAGATCGTTAGTATGGTTGGGTTCCTTGCTAATGGAAGAACGACGAATGCTCACACCGCCGTCCTTCCCCGCTGATCAGACGTGCGTGAAAGTGGCGTGGACTGAGTCTTCGTGGGATATCTGGGTGCCGGCCGGGTAATACTGAAACAGTAATGATAAGCAGCTCATTTAGTGTGCTTGATAAATATCAAGCTGTACATATTTGGCAACAGGTATCAAATGATCTGGGGAAATCTATGGATTTAGGGCTTTGCTAAATTGTACTTTATTTTTATGGGTTGAGATACCAAAATAGTTCAACCCTGTCTTTAATCTTTGCTAACCCTTGAGAAATTTCTAATTCAAAAGCATAGAAAAATGTTCAGCGTTATTTATAGTCCTGTCATATTAGGCCTTTTAAGCCTAAATCTGCGGAAAAAAATGTAGTGAGCTTAATTTTGGTTAAAAATAACAAATTTAGTCAAATATAACGGCGTTATAATAAAGGTAAAATCAACATTGATATCGTGCCGGCTAAAAAAGCTACAGAGGTCGAAAGGTCTCGAAAATAAGTTTTTTGCAAATATCTTGCGATATATGCTCAAAGACAAAAAATAATTTTCGTGCAATTTTCTCGCATAACCCATTACGCGCAAACTACTTACAACTGAGAAATTTAAAATTGGCGCGATAAAAAATTAAAAACTCCACAATCAAAACTTTTGATAGATAATTACAGGTACTGTAGCTTTGCTAAACTAACACGGCAAAGCACGGCTGTGACATTTCCATAATGACCACCTTATTTTTCAGCAGCTGAACAGCATATTAATCGAGACTTTTATCAAATACAAACCTGGCTAGGAAGAGAAATTGATCCACAATAGTGGGGTTGGGAGTTAAACAATAATATGCTTCAGCTAATAACGACTTTGTTAATACCAGCACCCGATAATCTACTAAAAACAATGAATAAAAGGTTGTGGTGGCAAATATGGATGCAAAAAAAATGGATTAAGATGTTCAAAAGTCTGTTGCTTAAACGTTGAGTAAACCAATGATGAAGATGATGGAGATGTCAATTTTGATAAAGGAATAAGTCCACTCGATGTTTTGTGAGTAATTGTTAAGTAAACCGAAGAAATCGACACAGAATGATAAAAAAAATTTATGTATCAAAGTTCATTTTTCTGTATGCAAAATAAAACGTTGTCCACTCTTAAATAAAAAAAAAACTCTTATTACTGCATACTCCTAATATAGTCACTTTCTCAGCACTTTACCTGACAAAAACCGCCAATTTCACAAACAAAAACGCAAGAGATATTTTTTGTAGAAAATTGCACAATAAATAATTATTGTAATGACTTTTATTGTCCTCTGAGCAATAGATCGCGAAATGTTTGCGAAAAACTGATTTTCGCGACCTTTTAACCTTTAAGCCTCTGTAAGTTTAAAATGTCGACTTTTCACATCTTCGTTATTACGTCGTAATAAAAGTGTATATAAACAAACATTCAGCTCACTAGAATTTTTTTCACAGATAAAACCTGAGATGACTTAACTATTAAACAACTTTGTCAATAACGTGTCAGAGCGGTAGATATTTCTGAGTAGTAAAACTGAAGAACCTGCCAAATATCTACAGCAATAATGTCATCATATCACAAACCACATCATATTTTTTGTGATAATAAAACTGATAGGAAAAACAAGTTCACGAAAATTATACAAGTGCTGATTAATGGACAAACACCAAGTGAGGTCATGGGGTCAATCTGATGTTTTTATGTGCGGATGATAAAATCATCTTACCACAAATTATTACAACTTATGCTTCATTACTTCTAACTCAAAACATATATTTAATAAAATAAACGTTTCTGGCATGAAACCATATAGTTTTTATTATATCTGCCTAAATATTCAACAAAAGGCATTAAATTGCGGTCTTTTCGTAAAACCTATCAAAAACGTATTTATACTATAATAAGCTGATAAATTGAGTTAGTAGTTAGTAGTTATTAATAATTTTCTGATTAATTCGTAAGAGATGCACTGTGTATGTTTCGTTAATTTTAATATGAAATATTTATATCACGTATGTCTGTCTTTTACTCACAAGTGTGTTGAAAAACGTCGTATGTAACTTACAGTCTCGGCTCATTATTAAGCCCTCGCCTGCGGCTCGGTTTCAAATCACAGCCTCGACTGTAATTAGCAACTTAGCTCACTTGTAACATAATATACTATTTGTGTACATCTCATTTTTGTGTTATACACATATTTACGAAGCTTTTTGTAAACTCATTTTTAATGGAATTTCAACCTCTAAATATTTAATTTTTACCCACGACGGAACGGAGACGGTATATGCGTTTGGGGTCAGAGGGTGTTTGTGCAAACCAATGAATGTTACCATTTATCTCCAGAACCACTGGTCCGATTTTAATGCGGTTTTCAGTAATGGCTTTGGATTTGATTAGTGCATGTTCTTAGACAGGTGTAGCGGTAACAACTCACCAGGGGGCGCTGCAGTAAACATTTGTTTGAAAAAGCCAATGGAACCGTTTATCTGCAAAACCATTGGTCCGATTTAAATGCTGTTTTCAGTGATCGCTTTGGATTTGATTTGCGCGTGTTCTAAGATAGGTGTTACGGTAACAACTCACCAGGGGGCGCTGCAGTAAATATTTGTTTGCAAACCATTGGTCCGATTTGAATGCCGTTTTCAATTATCGCTTTGGATTTGATTCGTATAATGTTCTTAAATAGGTTTAACGGTAGCAACTCATTAGGGGGCGCTGCAGTAAAAATTTGTTTGTACGAGTAATAACAACCATTAATTCTGCAAAATCATTGGTCCGATTTAAATATGACATCATAGATATAGATAAACAAAACCAAAGCCATCACTGAAAACCGCATTAAAATAATCCAGTGGTTTTGAAGAATGGTAACATTGGTTTGCACAAACCATTCTACGTAATATGATATCGAGTTACGTTACAACAAAGCCCCAGCAAAGTTGAGCCACCAGCAAAGTTGAGTTGTAAATACTTATTACAATACTTCACTATGTATTTAAATAAACTACATGGGTTTTCCAGCGGTGGTGGGGACATTAGAGGGCTGATGAGGAACGAGGTGTTGTGTAATGTAATGTATGGTACCTATATTATGCTCTTTAAAAAGTTTGAAATAAAAAACAAAATAAACATTTTGAAAAACCCACGACGCGACGGTTAAAAAGTAATTGAAAAAGAATAAAATAATTTAAAATCTCCCGACTGAACTGATTTATGTGACGAGAGATAATTAACGTGAAAAGCTTTTTTAAAAGTTCACTTGATCTCACACAGAGTCGGTCATATTATGAACAACATACTATTCGTTTTCATAGCACTTACCTACGCTTACCTATTCGGTTCTCGAAGATGTAGAAGTCGCAATAACATAGGTATTCAACTCCCTATGAACTTTATAAGAAGAGCAAGAAAATCCGTCGAGGTCTGCCATCAATATTTTAAATTTCAATATAAAACTACAAAACGAATTCATTCAATGGCAGCCCCAGACGGATTTTCTTGCTCTTCTTATAAAGTTCATATGGAGTTGAATACCTATGTTATTGCGACATCTACATCTTCGAGAACTGAATAGGTAAGCGTAGGGAAGTGCTATGAAAACGAATAGTATGTTGTTCATAATATGACCGACTCTGTGTGAGATCAAGTGAACTTTTAAAAAATCTTTTCACGTTAATTATCTCTCGTCACATAAATCAGTTCAGTCGGGAGATTTTAAATTATTTTATTCTTTTTCAATTACTTTTTAACCGTCGCGTCGTGGGTTTTTCAAAATGTTTATTTTGTTTTTTTTTATTATTTTGAAACCTACAATTAAAAAAGCTTAGTAATTAGAACTACTCTCTTCTAAAACGATTTAAATAATGTTGCAATATTGTGGTAAGATCACTTCTGTATTTTGCTGGGAATGGATGTTTTATTTTGTTGGATAACAAACATAAGCTATTGATATATAATTCCATACACTTATGACACACTCAGGGTTTGGGGACAATTCATTTGAACACAGTTGCATACATCTGATTTTAATTTGGCAATTGATTGAATTTGGTGATGGTTTTTTCTAGTGGACTTACGCAATGGTTGACATTTTCTAATTAATCTTCCGGTGAGCGTCTCCCACGAACTCCCTCCCTAAGAGGAAGTCATTGTACTGAACATAATACTATAATTTAAAATATAAACAGTCATACATGAAAAAATAATAATATAAAATCACGCCTTTATTATATAAGTTTCTTAATCTTCCACTTCACTAATTTATAAAGGATTCATCTTACTTTCAAAGCTCCAAAAACATACAAAACAATGATATTCGTTACTCCAAACTTTGAATCAAATATAGCAAAATTTAAAAAAAAGTAACTTTTTACTAAATTTAATTGTAATTTAAAATTTGTAAGGATAACAAATTTTACTTCAAAAACGTTAAACATAAAGCTTCAAGTTAATTGCAAGTTAATGCAAGTGTGAAAAATCAAATCGAACCAACAACACTGAATAAACGCAAAACAATAAAAAAAGCTTTTCATATAAAAGCCTCACGCAAAAATACGCTTTCAGTTTAATCTCTGTAGATTTACCTATCAAAGTTTATACGGAAATCTCTATAAAGTTATTTTATCCTACAATCGGCGTTGTTTGCGTGATATTGCAGCAAAAAACTAGCTTCTATTTGCAAACTGTGTAGCTTTTCTATCGACTCCATCCAAATGGCAAACCGGACTTATTTTCTTAAACTTTTATTATTCTGCTCGGCTTTTTATTATAAACAGTATCGTTAAGTTTATCAATACAAAAGACAACTGTGTTATTTTTATTTTTTCTGACAGAATTATGCTTTGTTATTATATTTCTGTTAAGTGAGTTTTTTTTATTGTAATCCTCAATTTGATCGTCATTTAATTAATTCTTATAAATGTATATAAAAACTAAATAATTAAAATTACTTTCATTTGCAAGGATTACTGCATAAAAAAAAATATTTATGGCCTTTTCACTCTTTTGTAAAAAAAAAAATCTTGTTTTGTTATTAAATCATAACTAAGCTTACTGTGGACTACCATAAACTTTGATCAAATTTTCGGGATTTAATGCTGCTACTACTACGTAAATCTCAGACTACAAGAAAGAACTACGACCGGAGCAATCAAGATTTGATCACAGACAGAACCACGAGCGTAATTATCAATCCGACACGGTAGGTACCAGAACAACTTAAAATGTAAAAAATACCTCAAGAAAATTCGGTTAGAAGCAGTTTTTATTCAGAAAAATATAACTGTAAGGAATTTAAATACCTGAATAGCAATCATACATAATGTAAAGCTTGCCTCAAATAATTTCTAGATTATTTTACCAAAATAATATTTAAGATGAAGAAGAAGAAAGTACTATCGAACCAACTGAATCATGTATAGTTGCAAAAAACCCGTAAGCTACCGTTAATTAACCAAATTTATGGTTAGCTACCGATAAAATTCAGTTATTAATGGTTAACTATCTGACAGCGACATCGAAAAAGGATAAAGTTTTTCTTTCTTTTTCTGTTAACCGACTTCAAAAAAGGAGGTTATCAATTCCACCCGAATGTATGTAACATTTCCAGAATTGCCCAGTTTTCGTATATGTTAGTCTATATCAACGTCTGAAGAAATGTGAAAAATTTCAATATTGTATGTATGTTTTTATGTTTGTATTCGCATAGGTATCTCTGCAACTACAGGTCCGATGTAAGTAGGTAATTCTTTTTTTGTTGTACTAGATATTTTTCAACTTAGGGTATACTATAAGTTTTATCAAAATCAGTTTAGTAGTTTTTGAGATAAGGAATTTAAACGGATTTTTTTGCCAGTCGAAGCTGGCACCATCACGCAACTTAAGATACACATTTCAAACCGTTACCGACATCTCGCGGTGGTATTTAACCGTAACATGCATATAATGCGGTTAATTAATCGTTAATAACGAAAAATGCATATTTAACCGCGTGGTTAAAATCGTTAATAACCTGCTTCGCATCTATAATCATGAGTTCATGACCAACCATTAGCTCATTTTGCCAATGATTTCCTTGGTGACGAACTTGTTATCATTTCATTCGACACTGAAAGGATCTTCTGGCGCGTGGCAAAAATTGGAACTAATTACCGTCTTGGGTGATGTCACTTCATGACTTCTGCCGCTCATATTTGTAAATGTACTTTTGTATTATGTATTAAGATATGAAATATGCGAAAATTTACAAAATGTAGGCTTACTTATGGTAGTTATAAAATTGAAGAAGTTGTTTTCAGAAAGAAAAACAATTTAACGTCTCAATAAACCCCTTTTTTAGAGTAAAGAAGCAAGTTGCCTCTTCAATGTTTATATTGCCATACTTTGAAAATAACACTTTAGAACATAATTTATTTCATGCTTAAAATCGCCATAAAAATTACGATTTTAGAAATAATTGTCTCTTCAGAAAGACTGTATGAAAAGTGAAGATAAGCAGATTTTTAGCAGACGAGTAGGCACCTATCATACGAACTATGCGAGAAAAACCTTTTTAGGAGGTCCTGTCATTGTTACAACACCTTTCTTAAAACAGTTTTTTCACGAAACTTAAGAACAAACAGAATAAATATAGCCCAAAAGATATTTTATACCATACCTACTCTAAAAAGCTTATTTTATTCACGCATAACTGTTAATAAAAAGGCCTCTTAATCACTGTTTTGGGGTTTGAATTTGGAACACAAAAATATATCTGATCTCCATTTCAATGCTTACACAGACTCCTTGCGCTAAGATTTCAAATTCAAACTCTTTGGTGTAAATAAATTCTCGAGATTTGGTTGGTCGATATTTGCGACAAGGAGTTTGGCATTAGATTAAAATAAATATTGTTTCCCGAGTTGACCACACTAATGATAATAATAAGAAAATTACGCTTAATTTTAGTGAATGCTATAATTTTAATGTCTATTTCAATTAATGTAACATTTCTTAGTTCTTGGTTAAATTTCTATTTTCGCTAAAGTCTTTTTGTCGTCGTCATGGTATAAAGTATATTATGCAACTCCTGAATAAAGTATGAATTTATATCGAGGGCCATGAATCACTCACATCGCTCAGGATTCTAACAGTTGAATCACTCTCTGCCTCGTGATTTAATCATCTTAAATCACGCGCTACGTTCGTGATTCAATCGTTAGAATCCTTTAATTTCTCGTGACTCATCTACGGCCCTCGCCTTTATTACATCCGTCCTTTATTCACTAGTTGCGTAATTTACTATGGTTATTAGGTGTTTTTTGTTATAAGATGTGATTTGTTTTGTTTGGGTTGTGGTTTAATAATTATTAAATGTGTTTAAGGTTATGAATTTTAAATTATATTGTATTTTTAAGTTACAGAAGGCAGCACACCAAGCTTTACAAATCTGTCAAATTTCTCCAACCAATTTTTCATTTTATGTCAAGGACATAGAGTTCATATTCAATTAATTCAAAAATATTCAATTAAATTTTAAAATTTAATTGGTAAAAGACTGATTGCTACCTAAATAAATAAATAAAAAAAGAAAGTAGTGATTTAAATTTCATGTCATTTTATATTATAATATACTTTCTTGCTGAGTCATATATCTACATATATCTTCTAAACTGTGTTTTTGTACCAATAATGTTTTTCCCAAAGTTTACGCGAATCGCCTTTTTTAATACATAAGATGAAATAATTTCTGTTTCCAAATTTGAAAAAAAATTACGTTTATGAATAGGAAAATTTTACTGAATGGTTACCCTAATTTTACCCTCACGCCCCTCTGACTTCATCATCCAAGCGCCAAAAAAGCCTTGTCGGAGTGTATTTACTGAGTACTGAATTAGTATCTAATGTCCTAATCTAATCTAAAATGTCCTAAGTGCATTACACGCGATAGACGTTACAAGTTTAACAGTTTGACAAGTTTACCAGGGTCATGATTCAGTTGGTACGATAGTACAAGCGAGGTTACTAAGGCACTAACTCGTGATTAGATAATACTGAAATATATTGTCGGCAGGCTGACGTTATTTAGAAGTAGGCTTAACATCGTGTTTGTGGTTGGCAGCCAGGTGGATCCTGAAAAGGTTTTATTACAAAGAAGCTAGTTAAGATTTTTTGCCATTTAAACTTATCCAAGGCCAATCGTAACCTACTACACTACCATTATCATTTAAAAAGTGTTATTGATACGTGATTAATATTTTTGATATTTCCTCTGCAGTTAAAAGTTGTAAGTATGAAAAACATAGATGCTCTTTTTGATTATCTATTCACTTTGTATTGGCTCGTGTTGGTCACCAACTTACCCCAGGATAAGCCGATCCATTCCAGCCAAGTCGTTCATCATTGATAGCCGCGCGTGGCTGCGGTTTGTCAGGCACAGCTCGGCACCGCGCGGCCAGTGCAGCCCGCAGTGTCAACCGAGCCCGGGCGGCGTCCGCTCGGCCTTGCTGGCAGAACTCCACCAACGCTACACCCATGGCCACTGCGAGCCCACCGACTAGCACGTAGAATATACCCGCTACTTGGCTTAATGTCATCTCCGTTATGCTCGCTTTCTATAAAAGTTAATAAGGTTCTTAAAATCATGTACCAGATTGCCAGATATTTATATATTTTTAATGCAGAGGTTTTAAATAGTTTTTTTTTGTAAAACTGCGACTCATTTATAACTAAAATATTACTGGTGGTTATTACTTGGCAAAAAGTTAATAAAAACGATATTAATCAAACTAGTAACAATGCCATGAAAATAAAAACTATGAAATCGTTTTAAGTACCTAAGCATTAAAATTTACATCTTTCCAATGCATAAAAGAATATGATAACATGATCAGCACATAATATTCTCAAAAATAAGGTTAATGTAGACGCAAAATAGCTCACAAAATGTTATTTCGCAAATATGAACTTACCACCTCGTCTTTCGTAACGTCGTTGCAGTTTGGCTTATTACTGTTCAAAACCCATTTTAGCCACAATTTCCTGCTTACACCTTCCTTTTTCATGTTCACTAGCGCCAGATTTATTGCTTCCCTGAAATTGTATGATAACATGTTTCAGCCTGTTTATTTTTCAAATTATTTACATTAACAAAAAAATTAACACGTAAATAAAAAAATATGTCGTTGACCATTATTGAAGGGCAATTATTGTGCCGTGCCGTAAATATGATTAATAAAAAAAATAGAAATAAAAAACATAAAACCAAAATGAAAGCAAACTCATTTTTTAAATCTAACAGACGTAGATACTATTTGACTATATCTTACTTGGATTTATATTATTCTGATTATCTTACTATTTTCCGTTAGAATATCATTTTACCAAACTAAAACTACGAATAGTAGAAGAGTCCAAAAAAAAATATACCCATATGTATTTTTTTTTTCGATAGAAAATATCTAAAACGCTCTTATAGAAAAATAAAAGTCGGTAAATTTGTAAAAACTAAGGAAATTGTTCCGTGAAATGGTAACAAAAGTTTTTTATTCCAATAAAAAGCATACCATTTTTTTTTACTCTGAAACCAAACTCATGTCTCATCTTCAACAATAAAACACTGATTTACATACAGATCAGCGTCTAACATAATTTGAATATGCTGAAATAAAACGTAGCTGCGTTCAATCGTTGTTCTACCCCACAATATAATCTGGTATCATAAAACGTCGCTCGCGTCATATAAAATGTAAATTTTTACTTGTTGTTAAAAATCACGTCCACGGATCGCGTACTGTAAAAATGGGCTACGTAGAATAAATGTGAAATACCGGGCGCAGTGACTTCTCTTTCCTCTGCGACCCATGTAAATTTACGAGTTTTCACTACCCAGCCGGGAATTACCACACAGAAGCGAGATTTCGTCCCGATAGAAGAGATTTCTCCCTATGTAGCTTAAATTTACGGTAGAATTTTCACTCGGCCTTCGATATATGTATGCGGCTGTGTAGTAGTCTTTTATTTTCACTCTATACAGTGTAATACCTTTCAAAAGGCCGGCGTTCACTATCCAGTGCTTTTTTCGTGCAGTAAATACAAAGTGCAATTTTAAAAGGGTATTACACCAAACATCATCCGTGCCAGTAATTCTACGCTATTCTTCGAGTGCGAAGTTTTTTAAATGACTTTGGGCTGGTTTGGTTTTTGAAAGTTAAAGCAAACAGACGTTAAAATCTGGTGTCGTTTGTTGGTTTATAAAGAAACTATAACAGTTAAAGAATTTGGATATGTAAATAGTTTGAGACTGTACGCTACTTAATTCAGTACAAATAGACCAAACCATCTCGGAAGCGCACAAAAGCTTAAAGTATCGGATTTAAAACTCTGTAACTAGGTTTCAGCTAACTTCATAATGATATAAACTTTAAGTAATTTAATCTCACAAGAGCGGTTATATTCAAAAACTTAAAAAAAATACTGGAATGTGTTATTTGTCATATCAGTAAAACGCTTAGAAATTTAAAGGTATACAAATAAGAAGTTAATTAGCAGAACACTTATTCTGTTTACAAGGTTTACAGGTATTTTATTCTGTTTACAAGAAAATCGATTTTTTTTATTAATTTTGAATCTAAAACGAGTCATGCTACATCCTTATTTTTTTTAATAACTGGCAACGAAGTTTGGTGCATTAAGCATTCCTTAATAATGTTTGGTTATTATTGAGAGAGCATTGAAAATGTACCCATATAGTTATGAACTCATTATGCCTATCATTTTAAATTAGTTAAAATATTATAGTAGTCTTGTATTTTTTAAGAACTAGGCCTTTTTGTCAGACCCTTGAATCAACTAATTAAATTTAAATTATTTGCCATTTGATTTTACCACTAATTTCTTTGCGAAATGCCAATGTAATTTTTTATGACATTGAACTATAAAAAACTCACCTCTTATTTAATTTTCTCTTGACACATTGAAATTTTATTTGCAAATTAAAGCGCAACCTTTCGTTAGAACTTTTCAACGTATCCAACTGTAATCTAATAAAGCTCATCTAAAACAAACTCCATCGTACTCATCTTTTTTAAAAATATGCATCATTCAATATAAAGTTAAAAGGGAACATCGTAAATACATACATGTGCAAACTCTTGCGGATGAATAGTCAAAGGATTGCCCGTAAGCTGGAGTTGAACCTTTCTTTTTTTTTTAAATACATTTTTTATATTTTAAAATGTTTTCTTGTTATCAAACATAATGCTGTTATATAACATATTGCTGAAACCTAGAATATGATTTTAATGCTCAAGCTGGGCAATATTTTATGTTTTGAACCCCTGAAATAGCCTTTGACGCATAATATGCTAATGTGAGACCAAAATCTGTCCCACTCATATACGATCAATCAATCAATCCCGAGTATCCATATTCCATTTTCAATTAACTCCCATAGCGCTACCAAATCTTGATACGTAATATGATGAATACGAAACTTAAGTGAATTAGAAAATAAAAAACTTACCTTATTGGGGATCCTTTTGGCATACCAATAGCGTAATTTACCATCTTTATACGGCAAGAACGAGGCTGGGAGGCGCAGGTCATTTCATCTCTCTCAAATTTAAGCAAATGATCTTCATTCTGCGCCAAACTCTTGGTATGTTTTACAAAAGTGAGATCCTGCGAAAAATATTGTTTTGACCAATGGAGCAGGTACGACAATAGCACAAAAATATATACAATACATTTCTTCAACCATTTTCGTGTTAAAAAAAGATAGAAAATCGCAATACAATTTATAATTAAATCCTCCGATCTTTGCAAGTAAAATTTTACAACCAATTGTAGATGTTCTATTGGTTTTTTTTAAATATGGACGATCATACGTAAAAAATCAACTATTAAATAATGCACCGTAATAAATCAAATTGTTAAGTTCATAGTAACATACGGATCACTATTTTAAATTGAAAGGGCTTTTAAAAATTATGAAAATTTATATTTATATTCGTAAATTAATAGAATAAATATTTGAAAAGAATGTATCTAATTACATGAGTATTTAATAGTAAGTACTTATTGTAACAAAATATAAGCTATTTAAACACGAGTACCTACTAATAATAATAAATACTCTTTATTGCCATAAATCTTAAAATGTTTACAATTACAAAAAAAAAAATTATAATTTAGACGGCTTTATCGCTTTAAGTGATTTCTTCCAGGGAACCAAATATACCTACATTTATGATTCTTTATATAAAAGTTGCACTAACTAGGTATTAAGCTCTGTTCTGTTTCAACGAGCTCATAATTACGGACAGAAATCTATATTTCTACAAACTATACAAAACCATGTAAATTAATAAATGAGCTGACAAGAAACGTATGTAACAAAAATTAATTTTTGTTACGGCTGCAAAACATTGAATAAATACATATTAAATATTTTATGAACACAATGATATAATCTCAAAATGATATTCTATCACCGTTGCCAGAATACTGCATTCGCACAGGCAGTCTGACAACAGAAACTATTTGTTACCTTGTAAAATGTATAATTGTAGTTGATCTTACTTCTGTATATGCCATGCTTGACGCCATCATTAATTGAGTTGGTTCTGCTATACGCTCCACAATAAGATAAGCCGCGAGATTAGCAGTATAGGAACACACCAATATGAGGGCAAAAAACCACCAAACTGTGCCAACTATTCGACCTGATAGTGATCTGAAATTGGGGACTGTGTTTTTTAAAATAGAAACTTGGTCATTATCATTTTGTTAAAAAAAAGAACAAAGACATAGCGTTGATTTTCCACGAATCTTAGTAACAATGTGTGCAGTGGAAGTTTGGAAAAACTGTATATGTTCAAATTATCACTGCCATTTCGGTAAAAAGTTCTGTTGAATTTTGAATAATATATGAATCGAGACTCAGAGTGACATTCGTCATTTAAATATATGAAAATTTAATATTCTTGCAAAAGCAAAATGGAAATTACGAAACAATCAACGAATTCAGTTGTAAAATTCAGAACAAACTTTAAAATTACATTATTTATTTTTGATGTTTTAAATATTTACATGAATATATTTTTCAAATAGTAGGTATTCTTATCGAATTGTTAGGAAAACAAACCTAATGGAAGTTTAAAATTCTAAAATGAAAAGAATCAGTTAAAGTTCTTATGTTAAATCAGCATTATATCTTATTAACCTACCAATATTAAGTGGCAGTTTCAAGAACTTCAAGAAGATTTTACGCATTAGACATTAAATATTGTTTCTTCAGAGAATAAAAATATTTTCTGTATAATTGCTTACAGCTTTCTATATTAAGAAACTTTTATAGCTTTTTGGCTATTTACAAATAAAGTTTCAGAATATTTGAATATTTTTTTGGACATTTTACTTACTTTGGAACCACGTCGCTACCTTGTTGCATAAAAGATCCAAGAGAAAACCAGAATGAGTTCCAAATACTGAACTCATTATGTAATATAATCTGGGGAAAAAATACACGATATTTATTCGTTGCTATAATTTTCATAGCAATCGAAAATATTTCACTTCTTTTTTTATAGATGACCATCATTACTTAATGATGAAAAGAACTAAAAAATAGTAGCAAGAACGAAAAATAAATAGTTAATATGAACGATATCAAAATGTAAGAAATAAACAAATAATTTAAATATAAAACTCACTTCATTAGTACTGCTAATGGGGTGATCCAAGTGTGTATCTGAAATTGACACGGAGCGCCATTCGTTAGGGGAAAATCTCGAAACCAAAAATAGAACGATGCTTACGGCGAAGAAGCTGAATAGTACACACAGCTAGAAAATAAAATAAAGTTAATAAATATTCCTTTAAATAAACCAAAGATTAGATTTTATCATACCATTATTTTACATATTTACTTACCCATATTTCTTTTGATAGCGGCCTCAAGAAACTAAAAGTATCTGATAATAATTTTGGCGTGTTCTTATTTTTGATAGGTTCTTCAAGGGACATGAAGGGTTCACTGAAATCTATAACTTTCTGACGTTCTTCATTCACCGACAGTGTTGATACTGCTAAATCTGCTTCCTGCATGAGTAATTTAATTTAATTCGTGAATCAGATAATTACCAGATAATTTAATACCTCTCAGCTGCATTATAAATAAAGTACAAATTGAAATGACAGCAAACGTTGGATGGGCTTAATTTATCTGAAATCTTGCGGTATTACTTGTAAACTTGCGAAGTCAAAGTAACTTTGCAGCGTGTATAAATAACCTTGTTCATAAAAGAGAGATTTACGAACCCTCAAACAGGTTGACTCAGCGCCAAAACACCGATAATCCATGTCTCTTATTCACGGATTATTAAATGCGTCCTGCTGTGAGACCCTTAGCTTTTTCGCCCATTTATCATCATGTGAATACCAGATTTCGAAATTCAATCAGATAAGAGTGATCTGGGTTTTGTTATGAAATTTCCGCATATAATGGTCTTTAAAAAATGTATTTATTACAGTTATTTTCTTCTTTTAAATATAAAGCAGAGAAAAAAAGAAACTTACAGCATTGATAACAAATGAGCATACTACACTTATAATAAACCAACCTTTCGCAAAATTTCTCCAATCATTCCAGACCATAGTCCTGGTTTTACTTCAATTCCGTGTTTACCATCTTTTACAAGATGAATTTCATCTGAAATATGATTCGATTTTTCAATAACTATCCACATTACTTAAATGGCGTAAAAGAAGATAAAAGTGTAGGTACTAACATTTGATACCAAGTTGTTTCGAGATGAAATCCATTATGTCTTTGCACAATCCATTATATTCCTCTTTCTGACCAAATTCTGATTTAACCATAAGGTAAGGTTCTTGTAGTGTTGAAGTAACGATATAAGTTTTGTTCAAGTCATATGATGCCGGGGAGTGTAAGTTTACATATTTAGGATGTACTAACTGCAAGCCCTGTTTATCAGACCATGTAGCGATCTGTGGATATTAACATAATATTAACTTCATTGCGGTTGCAAATAATTTGTGGTGAATGTGAGTTCGTGTCAATAAACATTTGTTTGCAGCGTATGATTCCGTCAAAAACGTCTAGGATTAGTAATTAGCTTTCGTGCAATGCCACAAAGCAGTGGTAGATTGAGTTTATATTTCAATTTGAATCTGCATAGGATAGGAGCGCTAAATACACTGGCTTTTGAATGCTCTCCCATATACTGCAGAAAATGGAGAGCAATCAATTTGTAATTGATTAATATGCACGCGCAGAAACTAACCGTCGATTTTCAGTCAATTCTGTGGAGATTCCGACTAATGGTTTCTATCTATTCAGAAATTCAAAACGTGATTTCCAAGTCATTATTTGCAATAAACTATTCAACATTGGTAAAGGCAACAAAAAATAAATAATAAAACCGGAGCATATTTTTATAACTTTTTCTTTCAAGTAACAAACGGAAGAATAGCCTAAAACTTTAGGGTATTGATTTATGGACGCCAAGAAATCATTAGTGAGTTCAGAAAACGGCGTAGAGTTAAACAAAGTTAAAATTAACCTTTGGTCTTGCGGTCCTAAGAACAGATGCCGCTTTGAAATCTGTTCGGAACTTTTTGATTCCGATATAAAAGGACCTACTAATAAAGAATTGCTAAGTGAAGTTGCTTACAATTTTTTTGTTTTCATTTTAGAAAATTTGACGCTGTAATGTTGAGTAGGTAGAAGTAACTTTATGTAACGATATAAGTTTTGTGTATTTACTGATTTTAATGTATTTAATGTATGTAAAAATGTATTTAATGAACTTATGTGAGTTTTAATTAATGCGCGAAATAAAAAAACGGATGTCGTGGAGAAAAATAAATCCCGTGCATTTATTAAATTAATATTTTAATATTATATATTATTATATAATTAGTATCAAGGATACCTCTGAAAGCGAAGTTATACAACATAACTTCTATTTATAATAAAAACATACCTTCAACATTGCACTTTGCACTGTCATTTCAACGACTTGCAAAGTAAAATTGTGTCGATGCCCTTCTTCATTAAATGATATGTTTCCAGTTAAACTTTCAATATCTGTCTGCAAGATAATAATATATGTTATATGTATACAAAAAAACGTTTTGCAACGAAAATACACAAACAATCCTTGCTGTAAAATAACAAAAACAAGAAAACATTTTTAAGTAGATGAAGAAAGTAAAGGAAAAAGTCATGACATATTGACCTACCTCAAAACTTTTAAGTAACTAATAAGATTTTTGATCTCGAGATACAGCTTTATTTTTTTTTTCCAAAAATAATAATACTCTATTACGTTCTACCCTCAAATACCGATGACGATCTGGTGAAGGTCGGCGGCATACGCTGGATGAGGGCGGGACCGAGCGACGACGACGTGGAGAACCATGGGGGAATGTTAGCTAGTATTAAATGATCATAATGTCTTACCTTCTTAATCAATCTTGAAATTTTGTCACCATGCTCAAATGGAACCACCCAGCTTTTGCCAGGGTTACAGTCAATAACTTTGGTGTTGTTATTCTGACCTGTTACCCGTCTGAGAGCATTTCGAAAAGCATCTGGTTTTTTTCTCCACAGTCTGCTGAGGGCGTCCATTAGAACTTGCACCCCATCATACATGAGTGCTGATTGAGCCTTAGAAAAATAGAAAGTGTTTATATTCGGAGCTAATGATAAGTATGCAATATAAATGTAATTCTCATGTTACATTTAATGTTTACATTGGGAAGTCCAATAATAATTTAATTTAACATGTTTTTAAATGTGTACTGACATTTGCCTGCTTATATTATTAACAATTTTACAGTTGGGTTTAAAAACCTGATCGGCTTTAAAAAACTATCCTAAATTATATTTCTTTTATAAGTATAAAAGTATCAATAAGATTATTCGTAATACGGTATCACTAGAAAATTAAGAATCAAACTCGAAATAGGCGAAGTCGAATATTAAGATTTAATAGTGCCAAAACAAAATTTAGTCTTCATTAGCGCGAATGTTTATAAAGATACATAATTTGCCATTCAAACAATAATATACTGTTCATTTTCAAAGTCGGATTTGCTTTCTTAAAGCTTCATTAGAACTGTGTAAGTTATTCAAATCCAAATAAGTAAGTTATATACTTTGAACGAAAATGTTCTCTCCTTATTTCAGTGAGTTTTACACCTTTCCCTACTTCGTTCATGTATTACGGGATTGTGTTATCATAAAATTTTCTCCCTTCCGACAATTTATGATTTTCGTTAACAATATTTTTCAAATTTCGTGTAAAGTAAAAAAAAAGTCATTAAAATGAAAATGTTTTATAAAAAGATCTCGAATAAATATAGAAACGACTTTACTTTGTTTTGGTACGTAGTTTAAAAAAATGTTATATCAAATTCCTCTATGAAAATAAGAAGTTGGTCTTGAGACTCAAAGTCGTTAGCTAATCCAAAACATCACGTGTCTTGTGTTCATTCCATTGTAAATGACAAATTTTTAGTTCTTTAATTTTACGGTGTTTATCATTTCCAGATGTCTAAGGGATAAATCAAGTAAATGAAATCTGATCTCATAAAAATAAATCAATAATGCAAAAAAAATCTTTATTTAATTCTAATGTGAATTATTAACTTGTGTATAATTACTCAATGATTATTTTCTTTTATTTCACTTATTCTGGATTCACATATTAATGGAGTTATAAGGTGGCAAACACATTTTATAAATTTGGTATACATTTATAACCAGTTAATATTAGTTAAAATAATTTGTTTTAAAAAAGTTTGAGTCAACCAAACAAGGAGCATAATGTCACGATTTAGTACCCATAAACTTGTGTATAATTACTCAATGATTATTTTCTTTTATTTCACTTATTCTGGATTCACATATTAATGGAGTTATAAGGTGGCAAACACATTTTATAAATTTGGTATACATTTATAACCAGTTAATATTAGTTAAAATAATTTGTTTTAAAAAAGTTTGAGTCAACCAAACAAGGAGCATAATGTCACGATTTAGTACCCATAAACAATAAGTATTTGTGTGTAATAACGTGACATTAATTTAAAATACAATCAACGTGAAAGCGGAACTGGCCCACTAAAATCACTGTTTATTTAAAATTCATATTCAAACTGAATGATTGCCACTCAACCGAGTATTACTACTAGCCTAAAATTATTTGAACAAATAAAAATAAGGTTCACATTTTTTGTAATGACTTTTTTGTAATGTAATGAAGAAATTACCATCACAAAATAGTTGATGGTAATTCCTAAAAAAATGATGTTGTTGGAGTTCTTCAATTTATGTGTGTGTGTGTATGTGTATTTATGAAAATATAAATTTAGAAAAAAAATCGACTCAATTTTCTTCGTTTATTTAAACCAAATAAAAGGCTACAAAGGCCCTTTTAAAGAAGATGTAAAACTAACCGAGTTTTTAATACGATGATCTCACAGTTATATCAGCGGCTTTTTGTGTTTTATTGTAGTCGTGTTTAAGAAAAAATTGAGCTTCTATATTTTTTAAATGTTTATCCCAATTAAGTAATTTTGTTTTTCGTAGATGGATTTAAATTTTATAATTTCAATCTAACCTGCGGGGCTAGCGTGCTACCGTCGACAACAATATATCGGGCCTTTTATCGATATTTTCTTAGAATATCGTATTTAGTGTATGTAATTTCTTAAGATTATGACATATTTGGTTCTGTGGTCTTAATCATGTTATCAAATCGAGTAATTCTATCTATTATGGTGCGCATATTAGCTTACATAATAGGATAAAATAATATTTATCTTGTCGATTCGACTATTTATCGATGGTTGCATGCTAGCCCAGCTGGTATAAAATAAGTTTTAAGACTCCGTGAAAACGAAGTTAAAGGCATACAAGGAAAATAAAATATGTTGGTTTGTATCTTTTTTCTTTTTACTCTATCCACCTTTCTACTTTAGGATTTTTTTAAGCACCTACTCGACATCATATTTAACTTGTCAAAAGATTTTCCACTATGTGGTTAGTTTCAATGGGTCCTCGTAGCGTAGATCAAAATTAAATGCTTTTTCAATAGTTCTTACTGAAATCGTTCCTTTGAATCTAGGGTCCATTCTTCGCAGTCCTTCCATGAAATCTCGTACTATTTTCCGAGAATGATCCACAATACGAAAACCAGTAATGTTAACGGCTCCATACTCTGTCACCTCGTTTTCCCAGTGATCGTCCATAACCTATTGATAGAAAACGATTTTTGGTAACTAGTCTCTAACAATATAGGAGCTGAAATTGAAGTTCATATTCACAATGAAAGTTACAAATTTCAAAAAAGGTGGCGTTATTTTTTGATATCTTTACTGGTGAAGGTATTATGAAAAATATATTCATTATCTTATTGGTTTAGCTTTATCTTATTAAAGTCATAAAAAGAGAAAAAACAGGGTGCCTAAATAAAAAAAAATATTACGAAAACGAATATTATATATGCGTTCTTATTTATATGAATAACTTAATTTTATGAAGAATCCTAGTTTGCAGTATAAATCTTATTATTTCATTAAAACAATTAAAGAAACTTAACTTGATGCACTAATTACGGTATAAATTATACTTCATAATAGTTTTTACATTTGCTAGCTTTTAAAATATTTTTTTTTAATTTATAAGTCTAAGTTGAAAGTCTGAATCTTATCCATTGTACAGAAGGCGTCATAAATCTGTCAAAAAATTATACTCGAAACTGAACTCTATGCTGACACTAAGTTAAAATTGGTTGTGATTTGACAGGTAATAATAATAAACAAATATTTAATAATAAATAAATATTTCTGACACTCACACAACATTATCTAGCCCAAACTAAGTTTCTTAATGAACTTGTGTTATGGATACTAGACAACTGATATACTTTAGAAATATATAAACATACATATTTAATAAACACATATTTTTTATTAGAATAAACTGAAATAAACATATAGACATCCATGACTTGACGACTAATATCTGTGTTCATAAATATCCGCCATCGCCAGGATTCGAACCCAGGACCTCTGGCATAGAACGCAATGTATGTTACTGCTACACCAGCCTTGATCAGCTGCCTTCTGTACATAAAAATAATTATAGTGATCGCAAATAGCCATTCATAGCAGATAGATAGATAAGATAGATAATTCATTTATTGACAACTACAGGCACACATATTACAATATAATGGAATTAAAAATGAAAGACAATTACAAACAATTAAAAAGAAAAATGGAAAACAATAAAAAAAAGCGAAACACAATTTAAAAAAGAAATAAAAAGAAATACAATCATAAAAAAAATGTGTGTTGTAGCAGTGCAATAAGCCGTAGCTCAGCGTCAGTTTTGCTCAGAGAGCAAAGCGCTGATATTCTGCTACAGCTTGGGAACAGGGGAGCGTTATTTATGTTAATAAAAAATGAAAATAAACCATTATATGATGTGCAATTAAAATGGATAAATAAATTTGAAATATTTAAAATTGTTACAATTAAAAACAGTAATTTGATAAAAAAGCGAGCATTAATAATATTCAAAAAATAGGATTAGAATGTGTCACAAATAAATAAACATGGATTGAATTTATTCATAAAAAAATTAGAATAAAACTTAAACAGATTACAAAAAAGAAAATAAATAATGTCAAATAAAGTAAAATTATTAATTGTCATATATTATAAAATCAACAATGACAAAAATAATAGTGCTTATCAGTTACGTTACGTACGGGCAAAGTTATTTGTAATCCTTTGTTTTTGTATCTCTAAAAGCAGTACTTTTATTTTGTTTTTAAAGTTGAACTTGGTATGTAACTGATTTATTGGTGGTGGAATGTTGTTCCAACACTTTGCCGTACTGTATCGAAAACTCCCAGCAAATGCTTCGGTTTTGTGGTGTTGCATACTCAGAGGATGCCGCGACGGTCTAGGATCGTAGTTGCACAGTGTATTTGACTGAGGGAATTTCAATTTTGCAAACAAATATGCAGGATTTTTGAAGTTCATTATGTCAAACATCAATGAGGCTACATGCAAACGGCGACGTGATTCCATGTTCAGTATTGAAGCCTTGTTTAAGAACGGTGTGATATGACTTCTTGGTGGAACATCAAAAATAAATCTACAACACGCGTTCTGTACTCGCTGTAGTAAAAGACGAAGCTCTTAAAAAAACCAGCACATTATGAAATATATTTAACTGTACCGGTTTGAGATAAGAGATTACCAAGAATATCTTACAGAAAAAAAATATGTTACCCTGTAAACATTGTGGATGCCACAATTTCCATTGTACTATAGAGTTAATGTCATAAATGATTTAACATTCCAGCCAATTAGTTTGAATAAGAAAATTCTAAATACGTCAAACATTTAAGCAAATGTGACATAAGATGGTTTTATCATGGTTTTATAACCTCTGGTGTTTTGCCCACGTTTAGTCTACTGCTTAAGGATTACAGGCATGAAGTTGTCTATGTATGTACAAGTAATGGTTTCTTAAATAATTTTGATCAAATACACGTATATATGCATCCTGCCGCTATGCATATATAATTGATTGCCGCAGATAGTTGAGCTTGAATTCATCAATTTAATTATGCAAGTCTGTATAATTATTAGGCTTCCATGATAACAACAAAACCATTGAAAGTTTTTTTTCACTGTAATTTAAAGAATTTAAGAGATTCTTTCCACGATTTCCAATTTTTATAATCGTGGTAAGACACCCTTCAAATTTTTTTTTTTTTTTTTTTTATATTGTAAGGATAGGACGTTTGTCTTCCATGCCACCTGATGGAAAGTGCGCATGAAGACTATGGTGTTACACGTCCATCCACGAGAAACCTATTCACTCGACACTTAAAAGTTCCAGGACTGTAGTGGTCAGGAAAAACAGACGCAGGCAGATTGTTCCACACCTTGGCAATCCGTACCAAAAAGGAACTATCGAAGCGTTTTGTTCGACTTCTTGGTATATCCACTATATACGGATGGAAGTTCTGTCTGCGTCTGGTAGTCCGGTGGTAAAAAGGGGTGGGTTCAATTTGGTCAAAAAGAGCACTCGCACACTCACCAAAATGTAGCCGATAAAAGACTGTCAAACAAGCAACCTTACGACGATGCTCCAGCGTCTGCAATTTTTTATTTGTAAGGTTGTTGTTATTTATGAGTTTTCGGGCTCTTCGGTCAACAGAGTCTAGCGCTTCGAGCTGGTATTTGGCAGAACCATCCCAAAGGTGACTACAGTACTCCATGCAAGACCTCACTTGGGCTGTGTATAAGTTGAGGAGCCGTTCAGGGCTGAAGTACCGCCGGACCTTCGAGATGATACCCAATTTTTTGGAAGCCGTTTTTGCCATAGACTCAATTTGTTGTCCGAAGTTTAATTTGGACGTTATAGTGACGCCCAAAAGCCCTAGTTGGTCGGTGATGGGAACAGATACATTCTGGAAAGTGGGCGTAAGAGTAAAGGTGCTCTTTTTTGCGGAGAATAGACACGCTTGTGTTTTGGAGGCGTTGAATTTGACCAGGTTAGATTCGCCCCAATCGGACACATTCCGCAAGGTCGAATCAACGCGCTCAATCATAGACTCTCTCAAAACCTGGATTTCATGGGCGCTCGTTCGCGCATTGGATATATATCTCTCAACAACAGTGCTGTCATCAGCATATCCAATAATGCCTGGTGTTAGGAGGTCATTAATGTGCAGCAAGAATAAAGTTGCAGAGAGAACAGATCCCTGAGGTACCCCGGCATTAATTGCCATTAGGTCAGAGGAGTAGCCGTCTAAGACTACTCGAATCGACCGTTCCCTCAGAAAATCAGATATCCAGTCGCAGAGCCCGGTCGGTATGCCATATGCTGGAAGCTTGCTTAAGAGACCATCATGCCAGACCCTGTCAAAGGCCTTGGAGATGTCTAAGGATACAGCTATTGCTTCACCATGACCCTCCAAGGCCTCACTCCATAAGTGTGTGGCATACACGAGAAGATCGCCGGTCGAGCGTCCACTGCGGAAACCATATTGGCTATCGCTTAGGAGCTCGTTGGTCTCAAGGTATGCCAGGAGTCGATTGTTCAATACACGTTCCATGACTTTACAAAGTATGGAGGTGATTGAAATTGGTCGATAGTTGACAGGATCAGCACGGCTTCCCTTCTTCGGTACTGGTTGTACGTTAGCCAGCTTCCAGGATTTGGGGACTTTACCAGATTCCAAAGAGAGTCTATAGAGACGCGTCAAAACGGGAGACAACTCAGCTGCGCAGCGTTTCAACACCACTGCAGGAATACCGTCTGGACCGCTAGCCTTATTCTCGTCTAGGTGCAGCAAGCACTTAAGAACCTCCTTTTGGCGAATATGAACGGTACCCATTGTAGGACCGAACTGAGGTAATTGGGGTGGGATTTTACCTTGGCTATCTAGACGAGAATTTTCCGCAAAGATACTGGCAAATAAATCCGCCTTTTCCTTAGCGGTGTGGGCCAGAGAACCGTCAGGTTTCCGCAGAGGCGGCAGCGAAGGGCGACAAAAGTTCGTTTCGACCGACTTGGCGAGGGACCAGAAAGCTTTACTTCCCGAGGGGTATGAGGCTATTCTGTCTCCGATACAGCCTATGTGGGCGAAACGAGCTCTCTTGATCACCTTTTTGCAGGACTTGGCGGCAGCATTGTACCTCTTTTTGTGTTCATGCGAATCCACGGCTTTGCTTCTGCGAGCGGTTGCCCAGGCTTTGTACGCTTCTCGCTTACGCTTTTCAGCGGAAAAGCATTCAGCACTAAACCATGGGCGAGCTTTGGTTTCAAGGGATAGATCAGCGTAGGGAATGAAGAACTCCATTGCTTGACCTATCACACTTGAGACTGCATCAGCGCAGCACGATGGATCGGTTGATGTAAAACAAGCTTGCCGCCACGGATAAGATGCGAAGAAATGTCGCATTTCATCCCAATCTGCCGACTTGTAACGCCATACTCGCCTAGAACCACTTGGTCGGGTGTCAGGTGGCGAGTACTGCGATACAGATTTCACCAGACAGTGATCGGATGTCCCTAAGGGTGCAGTGACGGACACCGAATATCTGTCCGGATCGGTTGTCAGCAGAAGGTCCAGGCAGTAAGCAGTGTGGCCAGCAACGTCTGGTATGCGCGTAGGCTCGTCAACAAGCTGAGAGAGGCCATGAGTGAGCGAAAACTTAAAAGCCTCTCTACCAGCATGGTCAGTGTCCTGAAACGGGTATAACCACTGTCCGTGGTGTGCGTTAAAATCCCCCAGGAACACCAACTGCGCTGTGGGAAAACGTTGCTGAACCTTGTCCGCTGTACTGCTGAGATAGTCCATAAGCCTCGTTGTCTCCCGATCTCCGCTGTGTGACCGATAAATACCAGCGTATACCATTTGGTCTAGGCCGGTATCTATGTGAACCCACATAACTGAAAGGTCCGGCACTTCTAAGTAACGGAGACGCTGACAACAGATCTTGTCACTGGCATACATGCACACCCCGGCGTGCGGGTGGAATTTGGACTCCAGGATGTAACCTGGGTAACAAAGGTATGCCGAGTCTGACGGATCACAGATCTGCGTCTCCGTTAGGAAGAGTAGGTGGGGTCTCTCCGTCTCGAGGTGGTGGTGGACATCATTGAGATTGGAGTGCACTCCTCGGATGTTACAGAAGTGCACTTTAAACGAGAGGAAGTGCAACCGCTGTGTTACCTTACTCTTCTTTGGACCTTTCATTAGATTTGGAGTGGAGTGAATAGGGAGGAGAACAGAAGTTGAGTGAAGCGCTGCAAATGGAACCAAGCAACTCGATAGGGGTGACGCACCATTGGGAAACTCGCTTGGAGACTGCGGGGACGCCCGAACCCCCCCGAGTTCGCCATCGGGTCCTCTCAAACCGGTCGCCAACCGGCACGATGGAGCCTCCCGGGATTTTTCGCGAGGTGGCGGGGCAGCCTTTTGCATGTGGCTGGCATGCTACTTGGGCCCCCTACTACCTGCGGTCGGCCAGCGGTGCACCGTGCTTCGGATCCCGCTACCCTCCAAAACGAGTTACCCGGTGAGTCATTATCCTACGAGTTGTAAACAGTTCTCCGATGCAGCACGATTACTCAGACCTATCCTCCTCAATGGCTACACTAGACATCATGCCGGAACGCAACTAGGTTACTTGGCGGCATGGTTTTGTCTAGTGGGTGGTGACAAGCCACGGCCGAAGCCTACCACCAGATTTTACTGCTCGTTTAGCACCACCCAGGGACCACGTACAAGGCATCGAGGGCTAAACCTTGCGGACGCGAGCAGTTTCCAGTCCCCAAAAACGATGAAATTTTCAAATTTCAAAGAAAGAGCGACACGATAGATTTAATGCGAAAAATAATACATTAAAACTATAAAATAAACCGTATACGAAAAGATATATTAAAAGGTATTTCAAAATAACTATTCCCAATTCACATGTTTATGAATCATTTGGAGCCTAAGTACTGAACTTGAATCTCGGGAACCCTTGGCAATTAAAACGGTGCGGTATTTTTCGACCCTTATTTACCATGAAATTAATTAATCAAGTATCAACGCCTTTGTCATAAGTAATAACCCGTTTTTTAAAACGCTCAGTATACTCACTCACTATACTATAGTAGATTTAAGTAATTTAAATAATAATAATAAAACACGAGGTTTCGGGTCTGTATGATACCGAAACGTCGAGTTACTATATAAAATGAAACTTTACGCAATAAATCCGGTTAAAAGTGTTTTATTTTACAATATGAAAATTTATGGCAATATGTAACTAATTAACTTGACCGATGTACCATTTAATATTTTTGATGGGAGCGACTCGTAGCAATTTCTTGTAGGCGGTCTCAGGTATTTGATGACGTTAAATAAAGATAAAAGTACACTACTTAAGAAATAAGTAGGTAAAACGAAAAACGTGTCTTTTTACATCTAGATTTACATCCTTTGGTTCACGAAAACTTATCAATTTTAGTTCTATTTATTTCATTTAACGAATGCTTGATGTCAAAGCTATGGCCAACTGATATATAATAATGCTACGGTTACACATGCTCTAAAATAGCATGCTAGTTTTAAGCATGCTCATATATTTAAGTATGAACCACTAATCGATACTAGCATGCTCAATTAAGCCAACCTGTTAAGGCGCGCTTAAACACGCCCCCTTCCACCCGCACCGCAGGTAACATGCTCAAAAATCATAGTAGCTTTATAATAGAAATAGGTATTTGCTTGGTTTGCTTAGGTTTATCAATTGCTGCTTCATAGTGAGATACAGGATGAGTTAACCATCCATCCATATAAAAGTTGAACAAAGTTCGTAATTAAACTAGTTTTATAAATATATGTAGAGCACGCAAAAGATGAACCCAAGCTGTAGACTTAACAACTCTTTACAAAGTAAGTATATCTTAAGGTATTTACAGTAACAACACTCACCAGGCCGCTGAGCAAATAGTGGTAAGTGCGTCGTCCAAGCTGAACTTTTCTCACATGTTCGACCAATATATTTTTGGCATTTTTTGCGTTACAATCCAGCACTATACGTTTATGGCCCCAGCGGTCGTGCTGCTCCAAAGCCAATAAGAATGCCATGGCGTCGGACGAATTATTAATCCTTTTGACGAGTGAAATCCGGAAAGCGTTTCTCCCCGGTTGCATAGTCTGGTACAGCTGCTGAAGTCTCAAAAGTCCTAATAAAACGAGAGAGGGTTAAATTGTTTTCTGTACGAACGTAAATGTATGATGGTCTGTTTTGGTTATTAAAGTTTTCTCGATGTAGCGTATCGGTCGGTTTAGTGAAACCTGAGTTTGTTTTTACAAGGTTACTTTATGAATATTTGAAAATAGAAATTTACTTTTTATATCGAATTAATAAAGTTGTGTCACGTGAAAAACAGATAAATGACAAAAAGAGATATTATTTTTATTCACAAGACCGTAGCAATATGCATTCGGTTTTAATACATAAAAACCGTGTCAGAGGTCATTGTGAAAGGGCTCAACTTGACATGCATCAAAGATTTTCAATAAACCCATGGTGCTGGTATTGTGTTGAACCTTTTCTGAAAGCTTACACACCACATCATATATGGGAAAAAAACAAGGGTATAAGGTGAGTATGCAGAAAAAGAGGCTTCGTGGAATCTTCCTATACCTGCTTTATTCTATGTATATTCTACAATCATTCATAAATAATGATGTTTTCTTTAGTTGTTGTGTGAGTTAGTGAAAATGTTCTTTTATATTCCATGAAGTGATCGCACTTTTCAACCGACTTCCACAAGGAGGAGGTTCTCAATTCGTGTGTATGCTTTTTGTGTCTTTTTTTTTGACGATATTTTGGACAATTAAGAATAGATTTTGAAATTTCTTGTTTTATATGATAGAAGATACTTCATTGTTAGTTCCATATAAGTTTCTTTGAGCTCGATTGAGTACGTATTAGAAAATTAAAAAAAAATTATGAATACAATACATTTACCTTTACGACATTATACTTCAGCCAAAGTTTTGACGTGAAGTCTGTTTTTTTATGCTCTGCATTTCTTGATTATTTTAGTTTGTATTTTTAAATTTTGACGTTTTTTTTAAAAAGAGCACATAATTTATATTGCTGGCATCTAAATAGTTATTTGAATCCATTGCAAATTTGGGTTTTTCAAGCTTTTTCATGTAAAACGCAAGTTATATATCTTCATGTTTGCTATTGTGATTTATTTTCCAGTGAATTTGATATAGTAAAGGTAAAATATATCAAATTTGACACTTCTTTCAAGATACCTAAAGATAGTTCTTATGATATCAAAAGTAAGGCGGATAATACCGCGTGCAGTATAAAATAAATGTCGAATTACTGAATTGTGGACGCATTTTCTCTCACTTTTACAATGAGTGAAAATATAAAATCTACAAATTAAACATAAATTATTAAATATTGGATCAAAATAAAACCATTAAAGCTCTTTTAGTAAGAATTTGTTAAACAGCTTAAGCCTTACCGTATTTATAATAAAACATTTTTATTTCAAAGAACTAGCAAACAATGCGATGTTAAAATATATTTCTGTTCGATTCCAATCAAAAAACTTTAAAATATGTTTATTGTTTCACAAAAAAGACTGATCGACCGGAAAAACCAGCATTTTGATTGTATGCACAGTTCAAAATATACAAAATAAAATACTTTTTCAACGTCTGACGCATTTTTATGCTGAAATATTTTTGGGATGTCCTAAACCAATTTGAGCTACCAGCTGTGATCAAATTTTGATGCTCAATATGAAACAAATGGAATGGAAAATAAATATTTCGTACCAACATGTTAAATTGCATACCTATAATCTTAAGGTAAACAAAACCAGTTTTGAGACTTATGACCTCGGGTACTGAACTAAAATTAACATTTGACAGATAATGTAAAATATCACACACAACTATAAAAACACATAATTCGTTTATAGGCGAGGTTTCAGGCGACTGGGACCTCTACTTAACTGGGACTGTTGTATCAGTGGCCTAATTAGATTTTATTTTATTTATTTTGTTGGGTGATAGGGACCACTCGTAATTTTAACTGATCTTTGGGTCATATCTGTTGAAATATTAAATTCCATTATAGATGCTCCTTGCCTTGTTAAAATATTTAATAACTGTAATATTAGTGGGGAGTTTTCTGGTTTAATGAAGCATAGTAAGTTCATTCCTTTACTTGAGTCGGGTAACGCTACAGACCCTACTAATTTAAGAACAATTTCAATTCTACCTACATGTAGTAAAATTTATGAAAAAAATATTCTTAATCAACTCTTGGCCCATTTCACCTGTAACAATTTACTTCATAACAAAAAATTTGGATTTAGAAAGGGCCGTTCAACAACTGATGCTGGTGTTGAACTATTTAAAGTAATCACTCTCATCAGGAAACTCAAATGGCATCAAAAACACTGACCTCAAACGTTTTAATTTATATCTAAGTAATAAAATTCAGAAGATGAAGGTAAACCGGAAAAGATCGGCAGGGTTGGTTGTGCGAATGGAAGTGCCCCAAGGATCAGTTTTGGAACCATATTTGTTTCTAGTCTATTATAAATGATCTACCCTATAAGGTAGGCAATAATTACGAGGATGTATTTATTGCTGACGACACATCATTAATTTTCAAAATGATTACACAGAAAATCAACTACGACGATGTAAACAATGCTCTCTCAAATGTTGTGCAGTGGTTTAATATAATAATCTAGCTTTCAATGATAAAAAAAAATGTATAAAATTCTCTGTAAAACAGGTTAGTCTGATCTGCGTCTTAACGGAAACAGGTTTAATCTAGTAGATTCTAGTAGATACTGTTTTTCTTGGAGTAACCTTAGATTCTAAATTGCAATGGGGCGCCCACATCTCACAGCTAGCGAGGAGACTTAGTTCTGCCGCGTTCGCGGTAAAGAAAATTCACTCATTGACTGATATTAATACGGCAAAGCTAATTTATTTTAGTAATTTTCATAGTTAAATGTCCTACGGCATCCTATTTTGGGGCAATGCCGCAGATATTCACACGATATTTCAATGCGGAAAAGGGCTATTCGTGGAATGTATAAGCTTGGAAATAGAGAATCTCTTCGAGAACAGTTTAAAGAGATTAATATCTTGACCCTTGCATCACAATATATTTATGGAAATATTATGTATATTTATAAGAATTGTAATAAATTTCAAACTAGGAATGATAATCATGATAAAAATTACTCTGAATAGCAACGACCATAATTTAGCGTTTCCCAAATTAAGGCTGGCTAAAAGCTGCAGATCATTTATTGGAATATCAATACAAAATTCCGAAGTTAATGTAACCTCTGCCATTCAATAAATTTAAATCAATCATCAAAAACACACTATCTCGAACAGCTTATTATAAAACTAAAGATAAAACGTCGAAGTACGAGGATAAAAAGGCATGGGATTAAACACAACAGGATATTTGTAAAAGTTACTAATTACTTATTGATTTTTTTTACGGCTTGGCTGTGCTGTATGACGTCAAGACAACAGCAAGAACGTCATGCTCCCTCAGGCGGCGTGGCTAGTGGTAACTTCGGGTATCGGGTCACTCTCTTCCCTAAAATATGATTGAAGAGGGTGATGGCTGATGCTTGCGTTATACTCGTAAACGAGTGCTACTAGCGGTACCGGGTCGTGTTGCTGATGATATATGACTGTCTTATTCCATTCTTGTTTAAATACTCTGGTCCCAGTTTGTCATATTCGGGTTGTGCATCCAGAGCTCAATGCACCTACTATGTTAGCAATTTGGTTGTGGCATGACATTGGCTCTCACAATTAGCTGTCTAGTGTTTGTTTTTTTTTCATATCATGATGAATTTGTATTGTATGTACCTATTTGTATTAATTTGTATAATCCTGACTGAAAAAGAGTGCCAAGAGTTTTTTTCTGGCTGCTTTTTGCTCTCTTGGTCTACTGTAATATCTTATTCAATAACTATCAACACCTTGTTAAAGCCGATGTATAAAATTGTGACGTCATTAAGCGGCCATTCGATGGTCTAATGATGAATAAAAAAAAATCATTTTAATTTTTTTCATTTTCCATTTTCATTTTCCTCAAATCCATAAATACCAAATTTAGTACAGAGTGAGCAGAAAAAGTATCAAATATAAAACAAACTTATTTATATCTAAGTTTTTATTTTACGTTTTTATGCTACTTAATAAAAAAATAAAATAAAAATAAAAATCCTCAAACAAGTTCAACAATGTCAAGTTCATCAAAAGAAAATGCTCATATTCCATTAAAAAAAAATCAAGCTCCGGGAAAACGAGATTTGTCTCAAAAAATCAATAATAATATGTTATAAAATGAAAGGAAATGGTCGTGATTGTAATCCTTATTTGCTAACATGTAAAAATTGCCAGTTTTATTCTTCAGGCGTCAACTAAAAATATAATAGTTTAATTAATTATTTGTAGCCCCAGAGTCTTAAAATTGCATAAGGAAATCCGTTTTTTAATGCTTTGTATTCGTTGATTATGTGTTAGTTAAGAGTCTAGGTATTCGTACATATTTTTTTATCATTTCTTAAGTCGCACTAAATATTTCCTAAACGAAATCATCTCTAAAAGGTTTAGTAATCTTATCCAAAAAATAAACAAAGTGTTTACTTTGTAAAACTTAGATATGTATTATCTCTAGTAGCAAAATCAGCAAAGCAAAAAAGTTGTCACTAATGCTACACTTATATGCGATGCTGTTTTGCTGTTCAGAGATAAATGTGCGGTAGAGATGTGGTTAAACTTCCTCAACTTGTCGGACACTTTCACCATATGTTGCATCGAACTCGGGCGAACCCTGTTTTACACATCGTCAACCAAACGTATAAAGTTCTGAGTTATGAAGATATTAAATATTTGGTACAGATAATTAATATATTCATTATTAAAAAAAAATGTTTTATATCCCAGATTTTTCTCATGTTGTCTATATATATAATAGGTGTAGATTATTTTTAACTCAGTTCCACGAAATTGATTTATTTCTTTGTTACGTTAAAGTTAAAAACCTTTTTCTTATAACAGTTATCAGTAAATAGTATTTGGTCAAAAATATCTAAAACTACGGATGGCGTTCAATGAAACGTTCATTTTTTAAGCGCTTAAACTTTTTTAACGTGGATAAAAGTGTGGTAAAAGGCGACTAATTCGAGTTAGACCTGCTTAGTGGTAGGAACCTTCAAAGTCCAAAAGGTCCAATGGCCCTTTAATATCAAATCTGCCGCCAAATATTACTGACTAATTCGTAAATAATGAACTCATATAACCTTTGTCAGCCATCTCAGCTGGTTTAAGTACAACATAGACGTCAAAGTCAAAGTCACGCTTGGTTATTAAGTAAGTAGGTATCTGTGCTTCATAATTTACCTGTTGAACAAATTATTTAATTTCAAATTAACCTATTAGTAATGCTTCACCATATTTTACACACAACTTTGTTTTGTAGTAATTAACAAAAAATCCGCTAATAATGATTGAGAGATCCCCAGTTTGACTCATCTTTGCAATGTTTTATAAAAGCAGTGACTGTGAGAGTAAAATGGATATCATGTCCAACTAATGTTTAAAATGCTTACCATGTGCTTATCGGATATAATTTACTAGAACGTTTTCGAAACTCCCAGAAAGCTTAACGATGCACATTTCTGCCTGATACGCAGTGACCGTCCAGACCGTACTGGTGGAGGCGTGGCCATATATCTTAGAGCACACATTCCTTTTTCCGTGGTCAACGCATCAACCTTGACACCGACTAGTGGAGTCGAGCACTTATTTTTGGAAATTACGTTGTGCCAAACTAAAGTGCTTCTAGGAGTTATGTACAGCCCGCCAAAAATAGATTACTTCTCTACTTTAGAGCATGTTTTGGAGGACTTGGTACCTTCTTACGGTCACACCATCTTAATGGGCGACTTTAACACGTGTCTTCTTAAAAGTGATCCTCGATCTACAAAACTTCGCTCTTTAATAAGGTCAACCAATCTTAATATTGTCCCGTCTAAGGCCACACACTATTATCCCAATAGTTCTCCCTCTCTTATTGACTTAGCTATTGTCTCCTCCTTAGATCACTTATCCCACTTTGGTCAATTAGACGCGGACGCTTTTTCTTATCACGACTTATTATTACTTTCATATAAAGTTCGCCCTCCCAAAGCAAAGCCGAGAACCCTTCTGCGGCGTAATTTTAATGGCATTGATTTAGAAAAACTTCTTGACGATGCTTGTCATACTGATTGGTCAGCTGCTGTCAATAAGTTATCGGTCAACGACCAAATTATGACATTTAATTCACTTCTTACTGACCTGTATGACAGACATGCACCATTACGCCCTGTCAAGATTAAACATCTTCCTGCTCCTTGGTTGACGGACGACATTAAGAAGTTAATGAAAAAAAGAAACCGTGCAAAAGCTAAAATGAAAAGATATCCATCTGACGAAAACTCACTGGTGTATAAAAATTTGAGGAATCGCTGCAATACGATGTGTAGGGATGCACAACGACGCCATATTCACAAATCAGTCTCAAACGGCGATTCAGCTAAAGTTTGGAAATTTCTTAGAACTTTGGGTATCGGTAAATCTAAGAGTGACAGTTCTCTTAAAAATGTTAATCTTAACTCATTAAATGGTCATTTCACTTCTTCTAGCTCTATAGATGCTGCCATAAAAATACGCACTCTGAATCACATATCTAGTTTACCGATTCCAAATATTCCATCCTTTTCAATAAGTCAATTTTCGGAATGTGGTGTCAAAAGGACGATGCTGTCTATTGCCTCCAACGCCATCGGCTCTGACTGCATTAGTCGTAAGATGCTCATACCCATCCTCGACATAATCCTTCCTGTAATTACTTGTATCCTTAACAATTGTATTGTTAATGCTGTCTTTCCTGATGCATGGAAGGACGCAATCATTACACCTCTCCCTAAAAAAACTAATCCTTCTTCCTTTTCTGATTATCGCCCTATTTCCATCCTACCTTTCCTTTCCAAAGTACTCGAAGGCCTCGTTCATCAGCAGCTCAATACTTTCTTGCAAGAACACAAGCTACTGAACCCCCTGCAATCTGGCTTCCGACCTGGGCATAGTACGACTACTGCACTGCTTAATATCACAGAAGATATTCGTAGGGGCATGGAGGAGAAGAAGCTTACTGTACTAACACTGTTGGATTTCAGTAATGCCTTCAATACAGTAGATTTTGACATACTTTTGCAAATGCTTCGTTCTTTTAACATATCTCCATCGACTATTGATTGGTTTCATTCTTACTTGCATGGGCGCCGGCAACGTATATCTACTGAGACGGAATTCTCTGATTGGTGTGATATTAAAACCGGTGTGCCGCAAGGTGGCGTGTTGTCTCCTCTCCTGTTTGCTCTTTTCATCAATTCGATAACTCTCAATATATCTTCTTCTTACCATCTATATGCAGACGATCTTCAAATCTACACACAAAACAGTCTTGAGAACCTACCAAACTCTATTCGACAACACAATGCAGACTTAAAGCGGATATCAGACTGGAGCAATAACCATGGTCTCACAGTGAACCCTCTTAAGACGCAATCTATTATTATTGGAAGTAACAAAATGATTTCTCGGGTCAACTGGAGCTCAATTCCTCTAGTAGTGTTTAACGGTATCTCCATACCATACAGTGAGACTGTAAAAAACTTAGGAATTATCTTTGACCGCACGTTATCATGGAAACCACAAGTCACCGAGCTGAGCAGGAAAATGTTTGCCGCGGCGAATTCGCTCAAGCGTCTTCGTAATTTCCTCCCTACTGCCACTAAAATTATGCTTGCACAATCTCTCTTACTTCCTATTCTCGACTATGCTGATGCCAGCTATCTAGATTTAACTGAAGAACTTCTTAACAAACTTGAGCGGCTACAAAATCTCTGCATAAGGTTTGTATTTGGATTACGCAAATACGACCACATATCTGATTTCCGCAATAACCTCAAGTGGCTTCCCATTCGCCTTCGCCGGAATACTCACATTCTTTCTCTTGTCTACCGTATTCTGTACGATAAAGCGATACCTTCGTACCTAAAAGACCGTTTAAATTATCTGTATACCAATAACGACCGACACTTGCGTTCTTCATCAAATTTGCTCCTGGCGACACCACCGCACACATCTACATTTTTAGGTAAATCCTTTTTCATTCGATCGGTGTCGTTATGGAACGATCTCCCGATTGAGATCCGCTTGGCGCGCACACCGCGCATTTTTAAACGAATGCTGAAACGGTATTACCTGGCAAAACACTGTCCATCTTAACTATCTTTATATATTTATGTGATGTATATTATTATGTATTTTATTTATATGTACTTAGGTATATATGTAAATATGTATGCTATCATTATGTATGTGTATGTAATTATTCGTATGTAGTTTATTTTACGAGCCGTACACCTCGCCCACATTCTTCTCCATCAATGCCTGGGTTGCCTGGCAGAAATCGCGTTTCGGCGATAAGGCCGCCCTTTGTATGTAAATTATAATTATTGTTTCGTTTAATCTATGTAACCATGTTTGTGTACAATAAAGAGTATTATTATTATTATTATTATTATTATTAACAGATCAGAGTTGTAGATTTAAGTTTCCTTCAAGTTATTTAGTTCTGAAAAGTTTTTAGGTCAATTAAAACCAATGCGAAATTGGATTATTGGATTAAAAAAACCAGACGGAGCAAATGATTTATATTTGATGTATTACATATTCAGGGTTACTGGCTAAGTCAACCTAGGACCGTTAAGGGCTTATAATACCCAACTTTTCCAACTGATTTCACTATATAACACCCTACCCCAGACCTAATCGTTTTCATGATAATCGACTTTTAATTTTTTTAACTGATATTGCCGATTTTTTGTCCTTTAATGTCATATTTTGGAATTGGTGGGTTTTTTTAGTATCATTATTTATTTTTTACATACAGATAAAAATATAAAGATGTTCTATAATCATAGTAATAAAAAAACTTCGTAAGATTACTAAATACATATGCTTTTGAGCGATTGAAAGTATAAATAATCAAAATTTTCTTTTTACAGTTTACTTTTATTTTAAGAATACTAAACAAGTTATTATGGCCGACATTCCGTGGATATGACTTAAAACATCACCGCTTTGTCAGATACCTTACAAGGTATAACAATAAAGGCTTTCATTTAAATTCATAGGAATAATCTTAGTTTCATAAACGATAGTGGACGTAAAAATAATTACACTTATTGAGCCTAATCCATTCTTTAGCCCAGGAAATTAAAATTAACGAAGACTATAACGAAGATTTAGTGTAAACGTGTGGAAGGACATTATTTTCAATCATTTGATTGGACACTACTTTCTACCCGATTATTTGCACCATGAAAACTTCCTAGGGGTAATTAGTAATCTTACGTAGAATTTAGGTTACTAAGATCATAGAAAATCTAAATCTCCATTTAAAAAATAAATAATAATAATAAAAAAGCACACCAATTTCAAAATAAGACATTTATGGGCAAACATTCGTTTCAAAACTATCAAATGTTGATTATCTCAAAAACGGTGAGGTTTGTTTGGGGTAGGGTGTTTCATAGTGAAATCAGTTAAAGGAGACCGGTACTGCACCCTCTTAACGGATCTAGGTCGACATAACCAGTAACCATGTATAAGGCTTAATATTAATTATGTGTTTACTGAAATATTTGATGACATTATAATTCCAACTCGAATCCGTATAACGCATTTTAAAATATCAACAAAAGACCTCAAAGTTAAAAACAAGAACTATGAATTAAATTCATAAGAACTACGAAGTCACCAAAACTAAATGAATAGTATTTAAACTTTGCAAGCAACGGAAATAAATGGAAAGCGGAAGTCAAAGCAAATGTATATTTTGGAACGTTTATAACAACCCATTACTAAACCAATATAAAGCGAGACTCTCATTTCATACTTGTCTTTTACGTTTAGATTATTGTTTGACTATTAAATAAGATAATATCTTTAAGACATTTTTCTTTCTACAAAAAGTTTTCCTGTATCTTTTTAAATAAATAAAGTACATATTCCAACTTAAAGTTATTTCTGAGCAATTCAAATTAACCAGCTGTCCAATCACAAATGGATTGTAAATTTAACGATGAGTCTATCTACAAAGAGTCAGTTCGGTAGGTTGATACGAAGATATTTTATTGATATGCTTAAAATATTAGATTTGCGCTGGGTAAACCATTTAATTATTCAAATAAACTTCATGGGGTTAGAGAAAAAAACATTATTTATTATAAACAGTATTCAACAAGCATTTCATAAGATTAAAATGAAATTTATATAAGACGTATCAAGTATAAAAGTACCCAGAAAATACCGTTTTTAAGTTAAATAGTTTTTAAGTTTTAAAGAAAAATAAACAAAAAAATAAAAATAAAATGTTAAAAAAGTATTAATTCGTTCGAGCTTTGTCTCGAAATGGTGGATAAAAAAGGATCGCTAGCTATTCTAATACTATATATTTTTTTATAAGCATTGCCAAAAAATAGTAACGGTCAGCTGAAAACCATGGCTTGTTTATTCATATTTGTTAGAAACTTATTTAACCATATTAATTTTAAAGTCTTGGCTAATGTTAAGGTTATTTATTTGAGATACTTTTCTGCTTGACCTGGTTACGTAGGTCTTTCGCATTTTAAAGCATTGTAACAGCTCATATCTTAAGTAACTCGTTAATATATTATTAAGTAAGCATTAGTAGTGCAGAGACCAATGGGTATGTCACAAACTATATTAGGTTAAGCATCGTTTAGCCGGGGCGAGTCAAGGATGTCCATTTTTATTTTATCATAACTCCCTGCTTCGGAGGAACCGTGAAGCAGTTGGACCCGGGTGTTCAAACTTCGACCAATTCATATTACCTAGAATAAGAGAAAGACCGATGGTGCTGCAGTGGCTTTAATTCGCACATCAAGAAGCTAGGCGCCGCGGCAGTATGTATACTATACACACTGACACGCGCTGTGCTCGCACGCTGCCCGCTGTGCCCCGCCGTGTTCCACCTGGGCTCCATGGTCAACTCGCACATCAAGAAGGTAGGCATAAAAAGAGTTTTGATTTTGGTTTAAAGTTTTAACATCTACTTATTTTTTGACTAAAGTGTAGGTGAACTGAATTTACCAGAAAAAAAACTTTACTGCGAAAATTTTAATAAATAAACAACAAAGGTAGTCTTTCCAAATTTGAATATTTAATAATCACTAGACCACAACGTAGCTAAAATTATGCTGTTATCGATAAAAACATCGAAATATTACGATAAGCTTAATTAATGGAGCACAAAAATGTTAAAGTTTAATGTAAATGGCAACCGCCATGCTAGGTCGTCTTTACCTACATTTCGCCATTTTGATACTCTTTTTATTGTCAAAACTGTCATTGTCATGTCGTCTGTCTTGTCATTTGGTGCAAATCTGTCACTTAAAACAAAGAGGAATGAAATGTCTATGTACGGAGAAGCGATTTATAATAAATCTTGTGCTTTCTTAATACGATGTCTATCTGAAATTGAGTATTTACTATTTGTTTGTATACTTATTCTCTTTAATTTATCCTTGTGCTCGCATTCTAGCCCCAGATACAAATTAACGGAAACGTATCTTTTGGTGATATATAGAACCAATGTATAATTTTTTTACACACATACATAACGTCACGCCTGTATCCCTTATGGGGTAGGCAGAACACCAGAAGCTTTAAACCATCTGATGTCACATTTGAAAAATTTGGAGGTATTTTAATGATGGAGAGAAACTTGAAGTGATAGGGGGTCAGCCTATCGCCCACAAAAACGTCAATGAAACCTCCGGCCCTTTACTGAATTTTACAGTATGCCCTGGAAGAGAAGCAGCTGGCACATTCTATGTTTTTCTTTAGCTCCCAGTCCAGCATGGTTGGTTATTTTGATGCTTTTAAATAGGATATAGTCCCAGAAAACAACACCAATGATTTTGATTGTTTGTGGTCTACCAATAAAAATAATAAGTAAACCCATTGTGTTTTGAATACTGTGTCTTAGTTGTCTTACAATCAATTATTAATTAGGTCAAGTAAGCTTACTCGTATGACCCAATTCCAACATGAGGATACCATTTAAAAATATAAAGAAAAGAAAATTAAGTCATAAAACGCACTGGAATTCTATTAAAATAATATTGCCTCGGCCAAACTTGAACTCAGAACGAGATGCAATTTATAGTCATACTTAGGGCTTGTGTCGTTAATACTTCAATGGTAGAGTATGTCCAACATAGAATCTTACTAATATTATAAATTTGAAAGTTTAGATGTATGGATGTTTGTTCCTCAATCACGGCAGAACGGTTATACGGATTTCATAAGATTAGGAGATTATATCAGTAAGATTTTCTTGATAATTCATGTCTTTAATGCAGATTTTTATTGCATGTAACTGTCAATTATCTCCACTATTTGTTATTTTGAATACGTAGGTATCATAACTTAATGGATTTTCAATACAGGATGACTAGTTAGATATGGAAGGAGAGCACTCTCGATTTTGATCATTATTATAAGTACCTACCTATTTAATTTAAAATTTCTTTAATTTTTCATAAAAATTTCCTATAAATAAATAAAGAGCTACACTTTTCCCGACGCCGCGCCGCCACCGCCTCAGTCAACCTGGCATGTGGATCGCGGCGCACACGCCGTAGTCACGGTAATAATACTATTCAGTATTTCAATTCGGCCGCATCTTTGAAATAAATGCCTACAGCGCCGCGGTCCGTTCATATGTAATAGGACTGCCCGTATTCGTTACATATACTATGTATTTAATTACTTCCATGTGATTGTAAATATACTTTTTTTATACAAGGTGTTCCTATTGATTTCCCATAACTTTAAAGTTTTGTTCCTTACTAAAAAACAATACTTTTAGCCAAAGAATATGTAGTTCAAAAGTGCATACTTTCAATCTATAATCAATCTTAATATAATGGGTTCATATCACCCTTGTAAAATTAACATTAATTCAATAGACGCGTGTCACTGAAGCCATACAATAAACAACGAAAACATTTTATACGTTGAGGAACGTTGCATACAATGTACAACGCAAAACGTTTCAAACTGTACCTGTAAAAAAGGGATAGAAAACGCCACGTTGTCATACTTCGCATTAAAGGTGTTTTAAATAAAATGTTTTGACTTAATTGAAATATTATGTACGAAAAATAAAAACAAAAAAAAATTTAAATTGAAAAATTACTCACATGTTATTTGATTAAATTACATGGTCCCATTAATACCCTAGAGTTATGGGAAATCAAGAGGAACACCTTGTATAAATAAATAAAATACTTTGTTCCACAAAAAAGCGTTTTGTGTAAAAAAACCATGTGTACGTTTGTATAACAAAACGGTCTTATAAATAAGTGACCAAAAAAAATACTTGCGCCTTGACTGAGACGTACGAAATGGTGTATTATTAAATTTTAAACCATATAAAATCCGCATTTTAATGTTAAGCTCAATCTTAACATTAAAATGTAAAAGCTTTTTAAATAAGTAAGTAGGTGCTAGTGTAAACATACGTTGTGTAATGAATTCTTTAAGTTTCGTTTAAGTTTACGCAGTAAATAATTAATATTTATTTTATTTTATTTTTCTCTTCGTGTATTATCTCAAACCATCACATCCTCGAATAAACCCAACAGTCAAAATGTATAATACATGGGTAAGTTTAATTACATTTGTTCTACGACTTTTTACTCTTTTTAATCTTGAGGCATAAATAATACAGAAACAAAGTAAAACGAACAAATTTTGATTCCTCTGTTTTAATTACTGTGAGTTTTGTAAGTCACCCCGCAACCCCGCGCTCCAGTTATGTAGCGTGAAGCTTCAGTGTAAATAGAGTAACGCCAGTTTATACACAATCACTTCCCGTTTGCGTCCACTCCCGAGCGGTCGTGTATTCGGTCGCTCCCAAGCTCCCGTAATGCCCTGCCCTTGTTGCCTCCCCCGCACTCGTTGTGGGTCAGATTCCAAGACAAGCTCTTTTCGGAAAGTTCTCTCTCGCGGAGGTTTTTTTTTTTTTTTTATAAGTGACCCGCGTTTGACCTCAATCTCACCTGATGGTAAGTGACGATGAGGTCGAAGATGGAAACACACGGGTTTAGGAAGGAACTGGCTCTTTATACAATATTGCCGGAACACATTACCGCCGGAGCGGTAACATTTGGGGGCAGACTTTATATAAAGGGTGGTCGCTAGCCAGGCGGACCCAGAAGGGATCCTACCACCAAGCGAAGTTGTGTGGTGTCGAGGCTAATTCATCTGCCCTTTTCAGGTTGGACCCGACTGCTGCCGGCCGAAGCATCGCTGATCAGTGACCGTGATAACTAAGCCTGATCGTCCGCCGTTCACCGGCAATAGGTCCGTACTAGGTCGCATTTCTTACAGCGCAGTTTGTGTACCGTCTCGCCACTCATCGGCTCTTAAGGTCTTGTCTAGGATACATTTTTCTTTCTTCCTTCTTACAGCATACTCCATTCCTTTGGATCCAATGGATTCCAAGAAAACCACCGTAGAAACCCTTCAGGACCAAATGTCTCAATTGTTCCATACTCAAATGGATTCAAGTAGGTAAACAAATAAATCAATTGACTTCGGTTGTTAAAGTCATGCTAAAAAAAATCGCCCATCTTACTTCTGTTTACTGCTCCAGATCCAATCGAGTATGTCGATACTATGTCACACTTCATGTCGGTAGACTCTTCCGCTTACAAACGGAAAACTACCCCGCCAGGTAGTAAATCCGACTCCGCTTCTATAGTTCCAGAATCTCCTGCTCCGTTCACAGAGGTTCGCAAAAAGTCAAAGTCAAAGAAGAAGAAGCAAGGTGCTTCTTCGATTTTACTTCCATCCTTTTCAGCTACTCCGCCGCTGCACCTGCGTCTGCTTCTGCTCCTTTTCCTTTCGTTACAGCAATTTCGGTGTCACAGCCTGCGTCGCAATCAGCCTCGGCTCCGCCAAAACCCAAGTCTCCACCTCCCGTCTTCCTACGGGACAAGAGCGGCTGGACCGAGGTCTCAGGAAAATCCAGCACCATAGGAAATCCAAAATGGGTGCTGCTATTAAGGTCGAGGTCTCTTCCATTTCCGATTACAGGAATGTTACTTGGCTTCTTGCTGATAAAAAGCTCGAGTATCACACCTACGCCCTCCCGGAGTTGCGTAAGATTCGTGCTGTCCTAAGGAACGTGCCGTTTGAGCTATCGAACGAGCAAGTTCAAGAGGTCTTGGGACTTGTCGTCTCAAGGTTTCCTCTCGAATCTGTGCACAAAATGCACAATCGCCGGGGTAAACAGTTCCCACTTGCGCTAGTGATCCTATCAAACAACCCTGTGCTGCCGGGGCTACCGTTAGGCCCATTGAAAACTGGAGAGAGTCCTCAGCCTAGCTCGAGCGCTCCTCCTCCAATCATATGGAAGGCTCCTAAGGCCAAATCATCATCACCTGCCGTTTCAGGTACAAGCAGCCGTGTTGCGACTCATTCGCAACCGGCTGCCAAACCGGCTTTCCAGTGCCAGAACACAAAGACCGCATGGCGTTCTGCATCCAGCTCGCGTCCATCGACGAGATCCTGGCTTTCAGCGCCGCTCTCGACGCCAGCCCTGAGGGTTTGAACGGTACTCTTCCGGTACTAACTAAGTTCGCTCCCCTTATTAGGAAACTCCAGCAAGCTCAACGTTTCTAAACGTAGTCCTTTATTTCAGCGTTCCTATCTTAGAGTGAGTCTCGTCACCCTAGATAATCTCTTTGTATCGGCCTCGTCATTTTAGCTTTCAGCTCACTCATGGGGACCAGGGTGTCCCCGCTGCGCAGCCTCTATCTACCGAGTGGCTGTTGCTCCGATTATGATCAGTGGCCTTTATCAAGGCGGGTCAAAAAAGAGGGATGTTTAGTGGGTATACTGAGGTGGGTATACTCAGGTGTTCTGAGGAGTCTCGTGGCCGCTCTTGCGGTCTCCACACTACCCAGACAGCCACTGGGCTTAGCAGATTATAGAATTCCCTTTCGTCCGTAACAGGATTCATCCTCCTCCTGCTAGAGCTTGCTTTAGTGGGTGCCAAAGATTTTTCCTTGGCGAAAAAACAAAAAAAAAGAATATAGACAATAAATATTTATCGTATGGGAAAACTAAAATTTTTAAAATGATGTAGAATAAATGTTGTTGGTATTGATGTGAAGGGCCTACCTACAAGAGGTGATGTGCTAATTAAAATTAACCATGAATAAAGGTTTTTCAATAAGATCGTAAATATAATGTGAATATTTTAATGTAAAACTAATTTATAGGTGCCTACTCATGTACACTAATAATTACTAGCTCACTTTCGCTAATAGCTCTCTATGGATTCGTCTAATTTTGAACTTTAACATTACTGATTAGTTTTATTTTATAGATATTCTTATCACTGGATTTACTAATACTATCCGAAAATCTTTGGAGGCACATATTAGTCAGGACAGTTCCTGACTAATATGTGCCTCCAAAATGCTCTCTATTTATTGTATCAAATCTAATAATGAAATCTAATACCAACGTTTATCTGAAAACATAAGTAAATAATTTACTTCAAAAGAATAAACGCAGTTTGAATGCTATTTACAATTAGGTACTGCCTTTCATGCAATACGTAATTAACATTTCCGCCAAAAGCGTTATATGCGCAACTTGCTGTTTGATCTGCATGGAATTTGATTGTAAAACGTGCCGGTTCATGTTTATTTAGTAATTTAACTACTAATAAAAAACGTAAATTTCAATAAGTTGTGTAATTATTTTGAAACTTTTTTGTCATCATAGACACAACTAAGTTGTAGATATTAAAAGTTGAAAGTTCGATTCAATATTACACTTTCTGATTATACTTCAAACTCAACAGTTCCTTAAAAGAACTGATTCTTAAGTCTCTAAAGTCTGATATAAGAGCAACTTTAAATTAGATCCCAGTATCTCCAAATTGTCAGAAATACAATTAATAATACGATTAAATAAAAACCGTGAAATTTTGATCCAGTATAAATTTTTCGAAATGAGTATGCTGGACTAGGAATGGAAGAAAAACATAAAATGTGCTAGCTGCTTCTCTTCCCGGGCATACTGTAAAAGTCAGTTAAGGGACAGAGGTGTGACTGGCGTTTTTGTGGTCGATAGACTGACCCCTTATCACTGTAATAGTCTCTCTCCATCATCATAATACCTCCAAATTTGTCAACCATAATATCAGATGGTTTTTTAACCTCTGGTATTCTGCCTACCCCATTAGGAATACAGGTGTGTATCCACTAGTATGTATGATATACATATTATTACATTACTTTGAATAAGTTAGTTTATTCTTCCCAATCAAAAAACAAGATATTATTTTATTTTATATTATTTGGGTGGCCAACAGCTTTTACTTAAAAACTAGGTTTAACATATAATGTCGAGTAAGCCATTTTAGAGGGTATGATTTTATATTTTTTTATTAATTTCATATTTCACTAAATATTTAGCATTAATTAAATTAAAACAATCAAAAAGTTACTCTGGTTTATGAAAATCGCGTTTTGTGTTTCAAATGTTGTGACCGTGGGTATTCTTGTATTATGCAATTTAAAAGCTAAGTGAGAAAAAAATATGAAAACAGTACTTGTAGTTGTTTCCTAATTTATTAGCTTCCATTTATTAATCCATTCGTAACACTAACGAGTGCCTTACTTTACATTTATCTATTATATATATACCTGTGTGAAAAATAAATTACGTTATGAAGACCTTTTACTCGTTCATGCATACTTATTTAAGTAGCAAAATTTTCATTAGGCGCGGGAATCTATCTCCCTCTATACTATGCCACTTATATTAACACATGATTGGTAAAGATATTATTCACAAATTGTTGTAATATTTTAATTAAATGCGTCTTAAGGACGAAAAATTTTTTGCGTCATTTTTTGGATATGATGTTTCAACACAGAGCTCATGGAAACAGAATGTTCAAATACATACTTAATACACGCAAAGGCCTTTCCATTACGTCATTCAAAGGTCATGCAATCATTTTAGAAAAGAAAAGTAAAAAAAAAACATTAAAAAATACACGAGACAAAATTATACTTAATATTTATTTGTAAAGTAATACATATTATGTTAAACCTGTATTTTATCAAATAAATGATGCTATTTGAAGTAATGATTGCGAATTGAAAGATTTTCAAACGTTTTTAATCTCTCATTATCTCTTGATTACGTGATAATAATGCCTATGAAAAATTTACCATACAATGTCTAAACTTCTAGTTGTTTGACAATAATTGCGATCTAGTGAAAAGGCTACTAATTATTTGATCCTCGCAAGTTGGTATTACGCTGGAACCTTTGCACATTGTCGTCCGCGTGACGTCATTTAGTACAGTTTGCATAGTTGTGATTGGTTAAAGGTACTGAATATTCAAAGCTTGGTCGTCATTCTGACGTTAGACCATCCGCGGCAAAATTTGCGGGGGTATTACGAGGGTATACGTGATATTATTTTTCATGCTTTAACTTATTCTACTATTCATTAAAAAATGACATTATTTCCGCCGTCAACATAATCTACATAATGATTATGTTGACACAATACTTTATTTTACTCTACGACGGACTTTGTTATTGAATTTAAATGTTCGAGTGGACAGTCCTCAATGTTGCCAATCGTCTTGATGGCCCTTTTGGTGCTGGCACATACCCTGCGTAGCAGTGAGCACTTTCGTACTATCGAGCTGAAGCTGGTCACCTCGGCGACCATAAATATTTATTAAACACTACCGAGCCATAGTAGCCTAACAGCCCTAAAGGTGTGTTTGTTATGGATTTACAGAGCTTGATGGCATCCCAGCAAAATCGGCCGGCTACTGTATTCACTAAACATATTAAAGTTTTATATGACAGCTTGCCCAGTTAGCCGTTTGTATTGAGATTAAACCGTTTAGCCAAAGACAACTGTTTTCGAAGTATCAGGATATAGGTATTAAAGAAGTTTGGATTCATCAACATAATCAAGCGTAATCGAGGGTTATTTAACACTACGGTACACGCCCCTCCATAGTACTCATAAGGGCTCGTGTGGGCTATAACAGTAGCCCAATTTCTAATTCTATTTGTATAAATACTTGCATTGTTTTTTAAATAGAAGTCGTTATATCACAGGCGACCTTCATTTAATTAACCGAACATAAAAAAAATATTAACTTTTTATAAATTACAAAATATTAAATATAACATGAGGCTCAATGATAACTCACATTATTTTTTACTTGTTTGAGATCAATGAACACGTTTTTATTAAACATACCTTTTCAGAAGACAAATATAAAATGTCAATCAATATTTGGTGATCATAACATATCCGCTTGTAGTATTTAGAACAATTTTTATCACTCCATTTTGTATCATTTCGATACTTAGCAGTTGCTAATTCTGCTAGTGGATAGCACTGATTGCTCGTGGTATCTGTCGTACGAATCAGTTCCATTTTGTTCCTCAACTAATATTTCTGCTTGGTAACAGTATCGTGCAATATTAGTATTATATTTTCAACTCTCTTAAATTCTCTTCCCCTTTGCTTTCAACCAAATCATCCTATAATTAAATATAATTCCTCTTCTAGCCGTCTTAACAGGTTGTTCCATTCTGCGGTCCATATTTGACATTTTTTTGTAAAATATCATAGGCAAATAAGTATATAGTCAATAAGTATAATAAACAATAAAACAATCAATTTATATAAAGAAAACCTTATATTAATAGAAAAAAAAATTTGATTCTAAAGAAATTCACCAGTGCTCGCGCGGGCTACATACGAAGCCCAAGAGCTTTAAACCTTGATATAAAACACATAAAGCTCACACAAAGCTAAATGTAAGTACATATCCCACGCGTGAACTTTAGCGTTAAGTTCTTAAACACAAAAACTATCTACTTCATAGTCGGATTGTGTCCTCAAAATCAAAATTGTTTCGCCGCAATATTTTCTTGTTATCTTAGGAGCATTGAACAGCGCGAGCACAGAACTTTGTCGACTTGTATGTTTACGAATGTTCGTATAGTAAAGAGTCGGTTGCAAGATTTTAGTAACAATGTAATTTTTTATTTTGCAGTTATTTTAGCTCATAACATATTTATAAATATTCAAAATTAACAAGGCACACATTTATTTAAGCTGGCCGTGCGGCAATGGATAGATTTCAATTATTGCTTACAAACCGTCTCCATTATTCAAAAATTCGTAAACACTCGAGTCGATAATGTGGTATACTCGCACTGCAGATTACTCTACTGAGGATAAAGAAGAATTACAGATTCTTTATACGTTCTATTCGTCCATAATACATTATATTTTATTCTAGATAAAAGTTATGACCGGCGCGGCGAACCTTGATCCCTATGACACTGACAGTAATTTCCACAACACAACCTTGTAGTGCCGTCACCGTAACATTAGAATCGTATTGGAGGCTTCTAAAAATGGCATTTTTTTTTACGTAGCTATATTTCAATAAAATGATATTCCGTTGGAATTATAACAATTCATAACATTTGCAAGAAATTATCTCAATCAAGCTTTACGTTTACGTTCTGCAAAAGTTACTTCGTAAGGTATGATTTAATAAATACCCTATTATAGCGCCGGGTATAGTACCTCCGACAAAATTACATTACATTTCGTGCATTCAGCAATTTTTGTAGACATCTTAGAAAGTTGTAACAAGTCCAATTGCATAATTCGCAATTAGTCACGGTCAGGGACCAAAAACGACTTAATTAAACGTTAAAAAAAATGATTTGATACTAAAGGTGTTACCACACCAATCGATGGTAGAATGGACTTCGATCGATAGTTTTACTAGCCCTTAATTAACCTCTTAGGTCAGATTTTAAGAATTCTATTGTATTATTGATAGTTTTTTTTATTCAAAAGAATAGTAACACATGTTTTATGTTCTTTTTGTATTTGAGAATTAGTTACGAATGGCACTTAGACTTGGGTCTTTAACTATGGGCCTTATAAACAAGCTTAAATTTGCTCACTGGGCATGGATGACCATGCTCGGAGTTTCCCTGTGGGATCAGATCAGGAATGAAGAGAATCTCAAGCGAACCAAGGTCACCGACATAGCCCGAAGGATTGTAAAGCTGAAGTAGCAACGGGCAGGGCACACAGGTCGTATATCAAATGGCCGTTCGGGCAGAACATTTCTCGAGTACTGGCCACGCACTAGGACATGCTACCCGCAAGAGAAGATAAGACGACGATCTGGTCAAAGTCACCGGCAAATGATGGATGAGTGTGGCGCGGGTTTTGGTCGACACAGTATTTTATCGGCTACATTTTGGTGAGTGTGTGAGTGCTCTTTTTGACCAAATGTAAACCACTTCTTTTTACCACCGGACTACCAGACGCAGACAGAACTTCCATCCCTATATAGTGGATTTACCAAGAAGTCGAACAAAACGCTTCGATAGTTCCTTTTTGGTACGGATTGCCAAGGTGTGGAACAATCTGCCTGCGTCTGTTTTTCCTGACCACTACAGTCCTGGAACTTTAAAGTGTCGAGTTTCTCGTGGATGGACGTGTAACACTATAGTCTTCATGCGCACTTTCCATCAGGTGGCATGGAAGACAAATGTCCTATCCTTACAGTAAAAAAAAAACACTGCCGAATCGTTCCCCGGTTTTTGTCTTTGCTGCCCTGATCCCCGACCGACAGGTTAGACTGTCGGGTGATTTGCACCTCTGCGGCGTGTAGCTCTTGAGATAAAAAATATTAATGTCAGAAGGGACCAGTCTAGGCAAATGTATGGCTACCGAATTGGCCATATACTTATAAAGCGATCATGTATGAAACGATTAATTAATGTGGAGGAAGCGAAAGTGGTATCTCTGGATCGTAACAATTGGCGTTTCTTTGTCTCTGCCTATCCTAAAGGTAGACAGGAATAAAGTTATGTATGTATGTTAAAAAAAGCCAACCAACAAAACAGCTATTTTGCAAAAAATAATCATCCAGTTTTTTTACCTAAATTATAACCAAAGAAAATAATAAAATCCAAACTTTCCTACATTCAAATTAATATTATTGTTCAGTTATTTATCGCAAATAACTTACGAACTTTCTTCAACAAATATTTTATACAAAAATCTAACCATCTCGAAAGTGACTTTAACCGAATTCAAAATAAAGAGGTTTTGACCTGTAAGTATGTATGTTTGTATGTATGTTTGTCGGCGATTTGCTCACGTTTGTTTGTACCGATTTGCATGCGGTTTTCAGAAAAAGATTTGTCATGTTGAGGGGAAGGTTATAGTATATTAACCGACTTTAAAAAATACGGTTCTCAATTTTTCTGTTTATTTTTCATCAGATAAGTACATTTGTATTCAGCCGAATGTTTCATTGATTTGCCGAATAATTACCGAATACTAGCAATTTCCCATAGATTTACCAGAAAAACTTCTGATTAAATGTAGCCAACTTACAAAAAAGTGTTTAGCCTGTATGTAAGTTATGTTTGTCAACGATTATCTTGAGTTTGGCTGAACCGATGTAGGGTATTTGTCTCATTTAACTTTTGTTATTTTAAGTGACTTTAAAAAGGAAGGTATCAATATGATCCATATGTATGTATGTTTTTTGCAATCATCTCACGATTGGGTGAATTGATTTTGATACAGTTTTTTCTGTTTTTCATTTACTTACTTTTAAATTTGAGCTAGCTCTTAGTTTTTCATAGTAAGTTAGTTTCCATATTTGTAGATATTCGTGATAGATTTTTTAGTGATAAGTTTTGGATAAGTTCTTAGCTAACTGTACGCACGAAGATTTTTTTAAGCAAATCTCTCTTCGTTTGTCAGTTTCTGCAGCACGAGCAGCATGCTGGCGATATCTAGACAAGACGTAGACGCACCGACTTCAAAAACTAGGTAAATACCTACCCAGATAAATAATTAATAATAATAATAATAATAAAAACCTTTATTTCACATTTACACAAAACAAACACAATATACACAATTTAAAACATACACAAAATACAAACACAAATTGTAGGTACAATATTACAGAAATAAAAATACACTGCCACTAAAACTATCGTCTTGACTTGACACAAATTAAAATACCTAGTAGTGTGTGTGTAGGTGTGAGTATGTTTTTGGTGATGCGAGTGTGTATGTTCCGTGTGTGTGAAAATGGCGCTGGCTCAGCATGTGCCACAGTTGACTGAGGCGCTGTTATTCTGCCAGGAACCAAAATGAACAACTTACTAATGAATTAAAATGTGTGTGGCGAACATCAATAAAGCTTCGCTATAAGTTTAAAATCCGAAAAGTGAAAAAAAAAAAAATTGTAAAAATATTATAAAAAAAAGGAATTCAATAATTTAAATGGAAAAAAACATAATATAAATATAATAGTCCAACAAAACCAACAATCCAACTTAAAATAACTATAACTACTATAATAACAAACTTTTCAATTTCAAAAAAAAAAAAAACTGAAATGTTGAACAATTGAACAATTGCAGTTTCAGGTACCCAGCGAAACCTGAAGCGAAAATAAATAATTTCGATATGCCAATTTGAAACTATGCACCGATTCTTATAACATTAATTAGTATTAATTCATTTATGGCAGAAATTTACTATACGGGGTAGTAATATGGATTAAATAGAAACAGGAATAGGATATCCTTTATAAAAAATATTTAAAAATTTTGAGTGGGTCGGTTTTTTGAGGGCGGTTCACTTTTTCATAAATAGAAATAATTAGTTTGCTTTCATTTTGGTTTGGGTTGTATGACTTTTTTGTTTATTTTTATTACACATATGTCCATTTTTAAGAAACACAATAATTGTGAAGTTCAATAAATTTGATTTTAAGAAATACAACATGTTTCATTTGTTTGTCACTTCATAGGTAGGCTTTATTTTTGATAAATATAGACCAAGGCCTATTCGTTTTACACGTTACCGGTAGAATGGCAGGTACTCTATTTAATCCCTAGGGATCGTATACATGGCCTGAGTAAAGTATTTGATGGAGGATAATATTCATAATGTTTCATACATTACTTGAGCGACCCAGGTATTGTATGCATTACCTAGGGATTTTATAGAATACCTGAATTGTACAGATTGCCGGTAATATATACAAAACCTATTGAATTTATTAAACACTAAAAAATACATAGATTTCCCTCTTATTTTTGAAAATATTGGACTTTAATACATTATTTCAGCAAACCTTCAAAAACATTGATTATAATTAATTTTAAGTAGGTACTAAAATTCGGAAAACGTTACGGAAACATAACAATTATTTGTTTTACATATACGGAATTCAAGTTTTGGAATAGTATCTGTTTAATGTATTGATTTGGCTTTTGAAGGTAATTGACTGAGTGGCGAACTTGGACAAAGTTTAATGGACGAGAACTTTTGAAATTGCAATTTCGCGTAATTTTCATGTAATTTGAAAATTAAAGTTATAATACTACCTTAAAGACATAAAGAATAATCTTGGGATCTCAGAGATACTTTGTGTGCTTTATGGGGATAGGTATACAGTCAGTTTTGGGGTGTGTCTGCTAAGTCCTTTAAATAGTAGAATTTAAGATTTCTTCATAAAAATTGACGCATCGCTGTACCTATAGTTCCATTTCTCAAACAAAAATCATCAATGTGATATAATACCGTGTATAACAACTTAAGGTGTGCTGCCCATGCTAGCTGGCATACTCTTTTTTAAAGCAAAAGATTACAAATCCTTTATTTAATTTATCAAAAAGTAAAGAATTTCAACACTTGGTGACAGCCGCAAAAGGTAAGTAAATATCTTACGATTACACTTTGTGCAGCAACCCGCTTAAAAGTCATCGAGATAACTTGGAGCCGTTCCAATTAAATATAAACTTAGTACATTAATGTTCCAACTTACTATATGAGGATGCCTATTGTTGGTAGTAAAACAGTGTACAATGCTAACATAGTTTTACTTTGGATAATTGTTGTTTAATAGTATTTCTGTTGGCAAACAAAAGTACCGGAATTTTGCTACTTTTACGTGAGTTTGTTACAAATAGTGAATCAAATATGGTTAATCAAAATAATAAAACACAGCTTTTTCTGGCAATAGAACACATTGTTGCATACCAAAATTCTGGATTATATTTATTTCTTTGAAGCAAAACTTCGATATTTTAAAACGTTATTGCGATAGCGGTCACTTTCAAAACGATTACAATCTGTCCCAGATGAAATCTCAACTTAGGTTTGTTGAAAAGGTACGTACAGAAAGCTACTCTATGTTTACCTTATCCCAATAATATCTTCTACCTTAAGACAGGACTATCCAATTTTTTCTACGTAATCTCCTCCGCTTTCTCGGGTACGAACGAACAGAAACTATGCTTTAACTTGACCACGACTTTATAAAAAAAGAACAGAAAAAAAAATTTGAATAACCCTGTACCATATTATTTTATGTTTTTTTTTTTATAGAAGAACGTTTTATTCACATTATTTTAGTAACAAACTCAACAGGCGTTTTCAATTACTAATTTGTTTGGTCTACTTACAGCTTTTAATATTTTAGTATGAACTGAACGACACGAAGAAATTAAAATTATACATATAAGTCAAATGAAATATAAAAAATTTGCAAAATAGAAGATTGACACAAAAAATACATTGGTACTATTAGAAACTATTAGAAAATGTTTAAATTCGTTAGATTACCTTGCTTTTCAAACCAAAAAATATGACTTTTTGCATCAAGAGATTTCATTCAGATCAAGAGTCGAAAAATCGATCCTTCAACCCTAGATTGTTAAAAGTTTCATTTTATTTGTTACTTATCCTTCTTTCAGCTTCAATCTAAGTTGATGATAAGCTCTTATTGAATAGAGCACAGTTGTTGAAGAAGAAATTAGATTTTTGCTAGACAGGCTACAAGAGTTTTGCCACCAAGCGGGGGTAAATGGGGTTCGGCGACTTTTGTGATACATTTATCTAAGAATAGTGAATCTATCTTTAGCCAACTTAAGCAAGGAAGCGGCTATCTTTTTCTGTGAAGGCGTATAATTTTGCTATCATTTTTGAAAATTTTAAAGTTTATTTTTCTTATAACCTTGCTCTTAAATAATACTATTATCTTCTGTAAAAAAATATGATATCAGTCTAGGAAAACTTAGTCCTTTGTGTAAAAAATAATAACCCTTGCATATTGTATTGTTAAATACTAGTTTACAAGTTTGAATTATAACGTTGTATCTAAGACTGGTTCTTAATGCATTGTAAAGTTTCAGAAATATTTTTATATATGTATTGATATTCTCGTAAAACCTACATTTCCTATTGCAATTCGCATATTATTTTTTATTTATATATAATAAAATAATAAAATCCCCAGACAACCACACCAATTACATGGGCCCATAGTAAGCATAGCTTGTGTTATGGGATACCATGTAGCGAACTAGGGGGAACCTAGAATATAAATACATAAATAGATAAACACCTAGACACGGAACATTTTTTTTTCATGTTCCGTGCGGGAATCGAACCCGCAACCACTAGCATGGCGATGGGGCAAACAGGTTTACCCCATCGCCAAAGTGGTCGTCGATTTGTATCGTTTATCATATTTGTACTTCGTTCATATCTGCAAGCGAATTTCGTTTCAAAGCGAAACTTATTTTTCTATTCGAACTAGGGGTATCACTTACAATGACGTTCGTTACTTATCGAAATATTAAAAAGGATACTAATTAATCAATAACAAATTAACAAACATTTGTATGTACTTTCTAAGACAATTTTAGGTTTCTTATATTTCTAGTTTAATTTTTATTTAATTTTCTTTTTATTTAAAATTATATTAAATTGCAAATTTTGATATTTTTGATATTTAATAAATACCTACTACATAATAAAAAACTTATTATGTAGTAGGTATTTATTTTACAGTATCAAGTTTTGTCTAATCCTTTTTTATAAAAAATGCTTTTCAGTAACAGTGTAATTAATCATAAAAAATAGCCCTTGAAAAACAATAAGTAATCATTATAAAAAAAAAAAAAACTTATAATATCTTATTTTCAAACTTAAACGATTGAGATGTGCGTTTGCCTTCGTGGGCGAAGTATTTCAGCGTAAATTAGCATAATTTTCTATTCGAGTAATTACCAAAATTATGCACGCCATTATTATTCATAATTGTTTACGAATTAAATAGAACTTCTCGAGTAGCCCTCGAGGAAAAGCGTTTTAAATACCTAAGATCTAATATCCAAAAGTAAATAACGTCTCAACAAACTCGAAGGTTCGTCAAATTAATTTAAAACCCGAGTGACAACGAAAAGACCAATATCTTTTCTGTAACATTCTCTACAAATATTTTAACAGTCTTAGAGTAGCTTGATCTTATGGAAATAATTTCAAGTTTATATTTAGGTAATTATTTGTTTATTTTAAATACATAAATGAAAGAATATAACTTTGAAGATGTTACTCGTATTGTCTTTTCTTTTATTTTATATGGAGCAAACGAAAATGATGTACCCTATTGAAATTATTAACACGAACAATATGAGCTGACAGTGCAAGTAAACGCAACATATTCAACATATTCATATAGATATGCAAATACCGATTGTTAACCTACGCTATTGGCTTTTGAATATATAGTTCTCAAATTATATGTTTCTGATTCTTTTTATGACGCAGAGGTAAATCAAGCAACAACATAATAATAATAAATGTTTTTAACTATTGCGGTTATTTTCACTATGATTTAATGAATTTACGAGATTCTTTCCACGATTTTTGATTTTATTTTCGCACGTCCGATATTTCGATGCTGTTACAAGCACCATGATCGCGGACTGGCAGATGTAGGTAGGTGGCGGTGACAGTCAGAGGCAGATAAATCGATCTAATCCCTTTCTTGTTCATTTTGATCTGCTACTACTGGAACTCACATTAATGTCACTTTTGCAAAACACGCTCACAGTATCACTGGGTTTGACCGGACACACCACTTTTGCTGTTTTCTGGTTTAGTAAAAGTCCTAACCACTGGGTTCCACGTACTAGACAATTTAAAACCGTCTTCTCGATAAAATTAGTTTCGCACCTTTTTATTTCTAACGCTTCTTTAATGATTCGCGGTATGTAACGCGGATTAAACAAGTCAGCCATCGCGGTATGTTCGAGTTTTTTATGGCTTTGATTTATTCCTTAAGACGGCATGAAATAGTTATCTTCGTTTGGCCAATGTAGGAGCTGACATAATAATATCTGAGTCAGGGTACACAAAAATTAACAGTAATATGATAAGCGTTAAAAATGAACCTTAATTCAGAAATTAAGTTGTTTCTGGTAAGATTACTTTGAAATATCTGTGTACGCAAGAAATGTTGGCAGATATTTTAACTAAACCTTTACATAAAATGAAGCATTTCTATTGCGCTGAGGGTTTAGGCGTTTGTCCAATTATTGTGTAGTGTTTGACAAGCTAGGGTTTTTAGTCTTGTGTTAAACCTAAGGGTATACCATGGTTGTCTGGTAGAGATCGCTTTCCAGCGATAAGACCGCCAATTGTATCTCAAAATTGTTATCATGTATTTCCTTTTTTTTGTACTTATTAATGGCATACAATAAAGTGTAAATAAATAAATACTAATTAAGGGGGTGTATTAGATATGTAAGACCTGTTTTTGGTAATTAGTATACTGGCCACAAAGTGATGTATCTATTCTTTTGTAAAGTGTTTTGTGAAACATGTCACTCAAAAAAATCTAGTAAACACGTCAAGACAAATCAAACCTTTTATTTTTATTATATATTCCTGATCTATTTATTTACCCACTTCCACTGTGTATTATACGCTGCGCGCCCATAACCCCATCAGTTTCTTATTCTTATTATTTTTATGAATTACATGAATTCTATCACTAATACATTAACTGTAAAAATATTATGAACCTATTTTTGATACTAATAAAAGAGTATCAAAATTAACATCACAAATATAAACCGATAAAAACGTATTTCAAATTTATCCTTAACTCAAAGAATTTAAGAATTTAAGTTCCTACTTATAAGTCTAAAAAAGCTAGTTTGTTATGAATTCTATCAGGATCATAACAAGCAAGAACTTGTTTATTTCTCTAGCAGGTACATTACAATCCCTTCAAGTCAGGGTTCTTTCTCGACGCAATTTACGACACTGCATAAATATCAATTTCTCCGCTATTTGCAATAAATTCACATTTTGATGTTGCTGCTTTGCTGAGTGCACAACTGGAAAAATATTCTTTTTGCTCCACGAAATTATTACTTCTTCTGTTTACTTTGCAAATTAGGTAGATAAGTACTTAAAATTGTAAAATTTTATTGATATTGATTTTATTGTTTGTTGTGGATTATTTTTATTGATCTTGATTCAATCGCTAAAATATTAAAATATTGAGAATAATACGTCAAATTAAATTGTAAATTAGAATTAAACGATTTAGACAAAATCATCTTACATAGTTCTACCAGCCATTTTTCAATTAAAACATGTTTGTAAAATGTTTGTCTTCATCTATGTAAACTTAACATTGAAAAGAAGGCTTTCTAACGCAACAAAAGTCTTTGCAATGCATGATTAGGTTCAATTAAGTATTGCCACTTTCCATCGCTCCCATTCATCTGTTGCTTAGTTGAGTACGTTTTCAAATTAAAAATAAAGCAATTTGCAAAAGCCTTGATTTATTTTCAAATCAAATTATGAGACACGTTCGTAGCAGGTGTCGTCGCCTCTTCGAACTCTCGTTTGATAAAATTGCATGTCTTCGCAAGTTATTCACAAGTACATCCAGAGTGCACTGTGGCATAACATTTTCTTGGTTTGCCTGTGACAGACGACTTGTATGGGCAGCATACGACTTTGCGATCTCTGAATAAATTGAACACAGATATCATCTGCATTCAGAAGTATTGACGGTGGTTTTATGATAAGCTTTTAGATTTGAAAATATATTTTAAAATAATGTATGCACCTCTAAAAATTTTATACTCATTCTTTGCCGTGTTGTAAAATTAACATTATTTTGCTCAAAATTGTATGGTTTACAATCATGATGGTTTTTGCGCAAAATCATTACTACACCGAATTAAATAGGTTATTTTATCAGCATCAATATTTCGCACGCTTAATAATAAAGAGAAATAACTCAAAAATGACGAATGTTGGGAAAACGCGTTTAAAGTTTTTGGAAAGTTGAACCCGGTTTTTAAAATGGCGCAGATAACAGAAGTATAGTATTTCCTGAAATATTATTACTGAATATTGAAGAAGGGACTCGAGGCTTTAATTTGGTGTATAAATATTTTTTTTAGGATAATGGAAACTATGCTAAAACTTAAAGGGATTGAAAAACCCCCGACTTATTACGGTTTATCAAAAAACAAAAGATGTCAAATACACATTTGTTGCGGCGCAAAACAAAATAGATCTGTTTCGTGTAAACTATTTAGAAATTAAAACGGTATAAATAGTACTTATTTCTTTTTAGTTTTGATAATTTAAAGATTTTTGAAATCTATACTAATATTATAAAGAGGAAACCTTTGTATTTTTGTATGTTTGTATTGAATAGGCTCAAAAACTACTGGACCGATTTCAAAATTTCTTTTACCATTACTTAGAAAGATTCTTCCGAATCCGTATAGGCTACTTTTTATCCCGAAAATCCCGCGGGAATCGAAATTGCGCGGGTAAAACCGCGCGCAACAGCTAGTTGTATATCTAAAGGTTACAGATTTTAGTGCTCCTACTTTTAAAATAAGTTTTAAAGGATGATAATGAAAAACTTTTTAAGTAATACAAAAAAGCAAAAAAACATTGTTTATTTTTAATGTAGAATAACAATAAACGCTTTGCAATAATGAATAGCACATAAAAATATAAAAATTGGAATCTTTTCAGGCATAAAATCAAACAGATTCGTTTACTTAATACTCATTAAGTAACATAGAGATCAGCATTTTAATCTTAGCTACTAACTAGATTTAATTATCAAGCAATAAAAGTCTCCAAAAAATCTGTAAATTAATAACTCATATTCTTTTCTATGACTATATTCAGCCTTCATTTTGTAAAACTTAGAGAATAATGATAAAAACCAACTTCGAAAAATAAAATAAAAAACTATTAAACTTAAGTATCATCAGCAGTAAGAATTGTGATAGGTTCGGTTATCCTGTCCTTAGCACTCTATGTAGAAAAGTAGACATCCTTATAAAAAGGTGGACCCAGACATTTACTTTTATTTTTATAAAGGATGGATGGGACACTTGTCTTCCATGACACCTGAGGTTAAATGAACATGAAGACACGTCCATCCACGAGAAACCTATTCAGTCGACGCTTAAAAGTACTAGGACTGTACAGCTCAGGGAAAATGAACCCAGGCAGTTCATTGCAAACCTTGGCGACCCGTATCATAAAAGAACTGTCAAAGCGCGTAGTTCTACTTTTCGGAATATCAACCACATACTGATGGCAGTTCTGTCTGCTTCTAGTAGTCCGATGGTAAAAAAGTGAGGGTTCAGTTTGTTTAAACAGAGCATTCGCGCACTCACCAAAACGCTTAAACATCAACGTTACGACTAGGGTCTGCAGTTTTTTTGTTAAGGTCGACGTTGTTTATTAGTTTACGGGCTCTTCGATCAACGGAGTCCAGCGCTTTGAGTTGATATTTGGCTGAACCATCCCAATGATGACTGCAGTACTCCATGCATGATCGCACTTGAGCTGTTTATAAGTTAAGAAGCTGTGCAGGGCCGAAATAAGTCTCTAGTCTGTAAGTCTATTTTCATAAATCTCTTTTATATCTTTTCTTTTATCACCATCTAATCATTGAGTTACTATGTGTAATAATAACTCAATGCATCTAAGTTAGAAAAAGAAGTACATAGATCACACTCATCTTTGCGAGGCTGAAAAAAGCTTATATTATATTGTGTACTAAATATTTTGTAAAAAGCCATTTTCTCTATTGTTTTTTTTTTCAGTTTCTCTATTGTTTTTTTATTTTTTGTTCGTAAAATCGCCGTACAAATCCTAATTGTTTTATTACCATGCCTAGAAAATGTGGTCCTGACTTAATGAGATTCAAGCTTATATGCTTGTGGTTCCCATGCTTTCCCGACGATCTTTTTCTACCATTCCAGTACTATTTATTTTGTGCTGATAGTATCAATCACATCAAGACTGACACATCGAGACTGCTTTTGAAAAATGTCTAGCAGACTCTTATTGCATGAATTGATAATTGCTTACTTAAATCAGCTAATTCCCACCGGAAAATAATGAATCGATCCTCAGTGTTCACATCTTTATAATAATTATAATTTATAATACCTCCAAATTCGTCAAACGTGACATCAGATGGTCTTGTAACCTCTGGTATTCTGCCTACCCCATAAGGGACACAGGCGTGATGTATGTATTTATGGTGTTGGTGTAGGAGGTTTTTGAAAAATTTAATTCAATACAATCTAACTTATGGAATACTCTCTATTTTAAATTATGCCTTTAATAAAGCTTAAATACCTTAACATTACTTACATCAATGAAAGTTATTAAATCAAAAGTAGGGAAGTTAGCATATTCTACATTAATGATAAAGGCGTATTTTTGATCTTGTGAATCCTATAACAAAAGTGATTAATTAGTATTTACGCATAACTTTGTTTGATAAAATATAAAGTTATAAATTAGGTATAAGATAATTTATCTAAATGAGTAAATAACCAATAACCCCGGATCGATATCAAACACGGATTCTGCACTTTCAGATTCATTTTGAGGCGCTGGTGTGTTAGGTAGGCGTAACATCTTTCGTTCTCTTGAAAACATTTTCGTGCCTTTGCAGTGCTTAAATAATCAAAACTAGCAATAAGTCTCAAAAAATCAACTCAATATTCTTGGCTATTAATAATAAACCGAAATAAATACTAAAGATTTTTCGATCGGTTGTCACTTTTTGATAATAAAAAGTAGTAACATTGAATGTTTAAAAAATATCGATAGCTTTTTAATCATAAACCGCAATAACTCGAGATATTGCATTCAACAAATATAAGCTTTAAGAAATAAACCGAAATAATTCCAAATGTTCCCAAAACATTCATACATTTTGAATATTAAAGAGACCGAAAACAAAAAAATTCACTTTATTAATAAATTAAATGGCATAAAAATACTTAAGTTTTTATGATAAAAAGCAATATTTCACTTTAAGCGGCAAAATCGAAAGTGTTTTCATCACAAAGGTTGAAACATTACTAAATGCTTTACTTTTTGACAGACAACACGGATGACCTGTTTGGAAAGAAAGAGGCGAACGACCTTCTGTCTTGCTCAAAATCCTCTAAATCGAGCGGCTGTCGAATTCTACCTATTCTTCTTGAGTTGTTAATGCGTTTTATTAGAAAATCTGGATTTACCTATTTTTTGACTTATTTCTCTTTATTATTAAGCGTGCGATTTAATAGCTGCGATTAATACCAGGCTGACAATTATCAGGTATAGTGGTGCTATGCAGAGAACGGTTATTATTATTCGGCAGCTTAATAAGTTTTTGACAAATATAATATTTTACGAATAATTAATTTACTTTGTTTCATTAAAACGAAATAAGAATATAATTGTATGGTAAGAATATAATTTTGTATGATCATATGAAATATAAAGCCTTGTTTGATTGTATCTTACTATTGTATTTTTATTTCTTTAAATCACCTATTGCTAATTAAAATACCTTCTTGTTTAAAAAATATGTTAACCGTGCGTCAATCACACAAAGTTCAAAAATAGTCGATTGTTTATTTATTTTTTACTTCAAACGCCTGTTGTGAATCTTCAGTAACATAATAGTTCAATGGCAGAACACATTTATCGTGATTTCATCTTTTTAATCCATTTCTTTTGTAATTTCGATTAGCGTGCAACGAGCGGAGCAAACCGTTTGGTGCAATGAGAAAGAAAAGCTTTGTAATATCATTAGATGGCGTTTTAGTGCAGAGGTGGTTGTAGAATCTAGTTGGGACGTAAAACTTTATGGTGAAAGTAGTAATGTTCTGTGAGAATCGAATCCAGACCTCGTAGTCGCTACCTAAGGTAAGAACTAAGAATAGGTTACCAATTTGCTTCAGTTAAATGCTTTTGTTAGTTTACTTATACACTGAGATTTTGTAAAATACAATAGACAATTATAGACAATGACCTCAAATACTTAAATAAGCTTTAAGAACTTTTTTTGTTTTTCAACACTTTTCTTCAATATTATTATATTATCATTAAGTAATAGTTTTCAAATTTAAAATTTGCTTGCAAAAAAAAATAGTTTTGATGCACACAGTATAATTTCTTCGTATGAATCAATACCAATAGTAAAACATGAAGCAAGATCATATTCTCAATGGAAATAGACGGATAGTTATTTGGTTGCTATATTTTCCTTTTGACATGGCTTGCCAAGGGAATAATGTTTGATTGGAATCACTTTTCGAAAATGCAGCTACAAGAAGTAGAATATGCAGATTTGATTTTATATTCTGAGTTCTTTCTTTTTCTTTTAGGTAAACTATGGAGATAAATAATTATAAATGCAACGTCAGTTATTGCCTTAAATTAATTGATTTCCTAAACAAAAAAGTTAACTTACAGAACTGAACTCTCAATATTTAAAAAGATGCCCATCTATACCTATGTAAAGTCTATTTCATAAATCAGCTTCAGCACCAAAATAAATTCAAAAGTCAATATCTTTAATACCCAAACTAACCTCGATCGATTTTCAATAAAGATTTTGGTAATATCTTGGTAAGATTACCAATCCAGGAACTTTCATAACTCTAACGCTGTGAATGAGGTGCTCACCTTTAAGATCATAAATATCGTTTATTTACGGTAGCTCTCGAAAATTTCTCCCCTTGAAAATAAAGAAAACTCGTTTCAGCTAGGATATTACGTTTACTCTGAGGATAGCAGAAATTTTTTGGATAAGTATTGAAACAAACTCATTACAATGTTATGCTTGAAGCACTATTGAATGAATAAATGATTAAAAAGAAAAAAAAGGAAATAAGTTGTTGTAACATTTTGACACTGATAAAAAAGTCGTATTATTATTTATCCTTGAAGATAATAAACAAAGTTTTGATCATCAGGATTGATTAAAAACAATATGCTAGTAAAATTATGATAATTCAGTTCAAGATTTGCAAAATCGAGTCTTTGATTCAGTTTGAGTCAATTCTATCAGCAAAAGGAAAAATTAATTATTTGTACTTATCCTACCTATATAATCAAGATTTCCATCTCAGCTCCCACAGTGCTATCTCTGTTCTTCATTATTGGGAAGCTCTACCTAATGAACCCCGCAAAATATTAGGTTGAGGGTATGAGGGAGGTCAAAAAGTTCACGGAATCTAGGGTAATTTAGTAATAAATAAAACTCAAAATCATTTATCCTTCTCAATGAATTTTACCTCAATTGATATAAGACCTATAAAAAAATACTCGGGTCCAAAAAAATGTAATAATAATATTCAATATTTATCACTCCTTGTGTCACAAATAGAACTTTATAAGAGTACCTCAAACAGAACAATATGTTAGCCTTTCCAAAGTACATATCTAGCAGACGTTCTAGTAGCGTAGTGACACTTTTATCTTTGCCACAGTCAAAAAGCAGTGAAAATCAGTAACAGTGAGTAGAAATTGAAAACATAGTGATGATTCATATACTCTTTGTCTCTGGATAATGTTGCAAGATGTGTGATGTGCTTTTAATTTCGGCATTCACTTTTTTGATTTAACTTTCACAACAATACACCTTTTACTTCAACTATTTAAAAAGATAAAATATAATATATGCGCGTGCTGTTTAATCCTGTGGTTCCGAGCTACCTCGGAGATCAATTCCATTTCCGACATGAAACTCACAGTAGACATCTACGTTCCACTAATAATTTAATGCTAAGCACTCCTCTCCACAAAACGCACTGTTTTAACGAATCCTTCACAGTGCGAGCAGTGACCCTGTGGAATAAGCTTCCTTACGAAGTAAAATCTGCTCCCTCATTAAACTCATTCAAATTTAAATTAAAAAAATATTACCTTTCTCTGATTGAAAATTAGAAGAAGTATTTTATTAAGTAGGTATTTTATTATTACATATTTATGTATGCTTATTTATTTATATATATTTTGTTTATATTTTATTTAGTTACCTATGTATTTATAATTATGTATATATTTTTTTATTTGTTTATGTAGTATTTATATTCATAAAACTAAACATAAGCTTTATTATTGCCGATGTTTGTACTGTTTCTTTTTTTTTTTGTATACAACTTGGGGTTGTCTGGTAGAGATCGCTCTGAAGCGATAAGGCCGCCCATTGTACCATTCTTAAGTTTGTCTTTACATTGTTTTTTTTTTTCTCCTTTTGTAATGTGTACAATAAAGTGTTAATAAATAAATAAAATAAATAAATAAATAAATAAATATATGAATTACGCGGATAGCTACTGAGAATAATGTTATTATTCAAGATTTTTTGTCAACTTTCAAGTATTTAGTTAGTGACCCTCTTTGTGTCAAATTGAAAACGCGAGTTAAATAAGTAAATAATTACTAAATACCTAAAAACCTAAAAAGTAAATAATTACTAAATAAAAGGTTAACTAACTAAAGGTTTAATATTCATCGATATCTAAAAGAGTCAAATTTAAGCGAAAGCAATTCTTCTGAGCGCTGCCACTTATTTTTTTCGTAAAATAAAATCTTTGAGAATGACGGAAGCAAATTTTGCACATATTTAATTTTGAAATAAAACTATTATAGAAGGGTTCCCGTTGAAATAAATGCAGAATCTTGGCAATATTCCATAGATTACTGGTTTGAGATGACTGCAGTACTTTAACCGGCAATATCTTGCATTCGTATATTTTATTATTGTTCGATTCAACCATGTAATCCGAGGCAAAATGTACAATTTATGATTTATAAAAAATCCTCCATTTCCTGAAAATATTTTTGCCGAGAGTCAATATTAGAGCGGATGCGGAGTCGGGCTATTTACGCTTCAACAATTCTAATAATTTGTTAACTCTATTGTTTTATGAATCAGAAAAAGGTTCTTGTAGCAAGTTTATAATGGAAAACAATTCCTCTTGTGGATTCCAGTGAAATAGAAAAGATGCATTAAAAACCATTTATTGTAAACTAGCTTTTGCCCGCAACTTCGTTACTTATTGAAGAACTTTTATGCAAAATATCACATTCGTGCACTCAAGGAAAAAGATTTTTCATACAAACAAAAAATTCCAATATTTCGTGTTCCCGTAGGAATGTCGGGAATTTCTTTCACAACACAATCAGACACTCACTAAGGAACTTCTATATTAAGTATCACCATCTGTGTACTCAAGGAATAAGATTTTTCATACAAACTAAAACATCATATTATTTTCCCGTTCCCTTGAGGATTTCGGGGATTCCTTTCATATCACAACCAGTCACTTTTTGAATAACTTTTATGCCAAGTATCATATCATATCAATTTATAAACGTTTCATTTTATTTATAATTTGAAATCAGATGTTGTTGTATAAATTACTATCGGTTAACTTTTAACAGCAACCGGTTGTATAATAAAACACAAACATTATATTTTATACGAAGATAAAGAAAAAATTATTAGCTCATAAACTCCCTACCGCTGAAGTGAAGTAAGTTGCAGAAAAAATAGTGCCCGTTGTTCATACAAGCATTCACCTGTCAGACTTTAACTAAGCTAATGTATTATAATGTAAACAACGTTAAAGTAAATAATAATACAAAACTAACGTAAAAATATGATGCAAATTTACAATATAGGAAAAAGGTTATATTAAAATCATATTTTATTGTTATTTGACAAATTCAATCAACTGCCGTAGGCTAATTTGGCAATCTTGAAAAACATAAGTGCGAAATAATTAAGATATTGGTTATTATTTCTCACGTATATGTTGTAATTGTTCCGTCCAAAAGGAGCAATTTTAACTAACAAAACATCTAAATACAATATATTCTCAGTGATTATGTTCAAATAAATGGATATAAATCCTTATTTAGTAAAAATATAGAAATCAGTCAAGCTAAGTGAGTCCCTCATTGTCAGGGTAGTCTTTCGTGCGTTGTCTTATCTCCCAGTTTGACACCCTGCTCGGTGCCTATTTTTTCATTTTAACTAATCTTTTCTGAAACTGAAGAGCAAAATAAAATATCAGAATTCTATTTTGTTATTTATCGACCAAACCTAACTACAACGTCATCTAAAAAGGTTGCTGTAGCAATAATTTTAGGCTCGCATATCCCAGAAACCACACTGGTGTCACTGTTTGATCGCGACGGCTAACTTTTATGTACCTAGCATATTTTTTCAGTTCTTTGACACCAACGCTTTGGCGGCCATCTTATATTTCAAGGCAACTGCAGCATATTCCACATTTTATAATGGCTCTTCGTCCATTTATATCATAATTTATTTAAATTGTTTATTAAAATGATGTAAAACAAGGGATTGCCGATGTATTTTTCAAATCTGAATTGATATTGGTGTACTGACTTTTACATTACAATACAATACAAAAACTCTTTATTAAACCACATATTAAAATATATATATATATATATATATACACACACAATTGGAATAAAAACAGAAAAAGATAGGGTACAATGGGCGGCCTTATCACTAAGAGCGATCTCTTCCAGGCAACCTTAGAATGGACAAGAATAACTATAAATATTGTAACAAGGAGGTGCGGCGTATATTTATTTATAAACAATAATAAAATACATAGGTAATAATACATAAATAAAATACAATATCAAAAATACAGATAAATATCAAAGAAATAATAAACATCATGATATATTTAAAATTATTCCATAGCAGCTGACATTGACAAGAAATAATTATGAACTTGTGACTTAAATATTGGCAGAGATTTTGCATGTCGTATCGCAGCCTGTACTGTGAAGGAGTCGCCATAGAAGGAAAAGGTATGTACAGGTGTCATTAGTTGGAGCGTATTGTACGAACGTAAATTAAAATTATTAGAGAGATGGAGAAACTGGAAGCGTTCTTTAAGGTATTGAGGGGTCGTGGGAAAAAATTATATGGTTTTAGCATCAGAAGCGGAAATCCAATAAAAGAAACAACAAATTGCCTTCCAAAAGCCCATTTTCAATTCCAATAACCAAACTAAAAGAATACTACAACAAAACATCTAATATCGATCAACACATCGAAAAGCAAGCAATTCACATTACACAATTTGGTTTAAAGAGAACAAATAGCACTGTAAAACCAACTAAATCAAAATGACTCACATGTGCCGAGTATTCCGTCTAATCCTCACCGGGTTACCGAACCAAGTGACGGACCTTTATAGGCTTAATCGGTATAGTGGCGCCAGTTAATTAGGGGTACGTCTAGCATATGTACCCCTGGCATGGAGTATAAGATGGATAATATATGGAAGTTACGACAGAGCTTGATAGGAAGCCACTTGTGTTTAGTGCAAAAATGAGATATATGGTCATATTTGCGCAAGCTAAATATAAACCAAATACAGAAATTTTGAAGCCGCTCCAGCTAATTTAGCTGGACTTCTGTCAAATCGAGATAGCAGACGTCCGCGTAATCCAGGATTGGCAAAGGAAGTGATTGTGCAAGCGTAGTTTTAGTGGCTGTAGGAAGAAAGTTTTGGAGTTTTCTGAGAGATGCCGAAGATGCAAATATTTTGCGACTTATTTCTGATAGCCACGAATCCCAACTTAGTTTTCTGTCCATGACAACCCCAAGTTCTTTACGGTGGAGCTGATAGGAATTTGGGTACCGTCAAAAGATATCGTAATCAGGTGAGAAAAGTTTATATTTGATATCATTCTTGAACTACCAATAACAATAATTTGGGTTTTATTAGGATTTACCCTAAAGAAAACTCGAAAGCTTTACCCATTTGCATATTTTGCCAAAGTCTTCATTAATGGTAGCGATAGCTTCGTGTAGGTTGTGAAGTGTGGCCTGGCTGTAGATTTGTCGATCGTCTGCATACAGATGGTAGGAAGAAATTAAATTAGCAGAAATAGAATTTCTGAAGAAAGCAAAGATAACGGAGATAGCACGCCGCCCTGAGGTACCTACACCGGCAGATAGATCACACTATGATGAGGCCACATTGTCAACCAAGATACGTTGCCGGCGACCAAACAGGTAGTTTTGAAACCACTCAATAACCACAGGTCATATGTTAAGAGAACGGAGGACTTCTATAAGAATGTCATAGTCAACGTTGTTTAAGGCGTTGCTAAAGTCAAGGAGAGAGAGTATAGTCAACTTTCCTTTTTCCATACCATACCTAATATCATCAGTTATTTTCAGTAGAGCAGTCGTAGTTCTATGGCCTGGTCAAAATCCAAATTGGTGAGAATTTAATAAGGAGTTTTGAGAAAAGTAAGAAATTGTCGAGAGGTAAGGAAATTGTCATTATGATAGTTACAATAACTTTATTCTGAATTGAATTGACGATGAACTGGATGAAATAATTATCAATAACATATCAATAATATACAAAAAATAATTTTTAGGTACTGAATTTATCACTAGAATTCCCCATAAGTGTGAATCGCGGCTCGCGACCTGGCACGTGGATTGCTGCCAACGCTAGCGTAATCATGCGTTGCGTAATCAATTCTTTAACTTATGGTTAAGTTTACTCAGTAAATAGTAATATTTATTTTTAATTATATTTTTTCTCCTCATGTATGATCTCAAACTATCACGTCCTTGAATTTCAAAAGTGACCCACCGGTCACCTTGTATAGTACCTTTTCGGCACTGCCCCAAAGTTGGATGCCGTAGGGTATTATACTATGAAAATAACTAAAATAAACCATCTTCGCTGTATTAAGATCAGTCAAATGCTACAATAAAATGTTTATATGTTTATCTTATTTTTCATTATTTATCTTCAATGGAAAAATATTTTTGGGATGTAGCAAAACTTTTCTTGGTGAAAAAAAACACGTGCGCGTAGGTTGCGGGACTGAAAATAATGTTTAAAATATTTTTCTAAATTATCGTCGAAGTAGTGGGAATAAATGTTCGGAGTTAGTTTTTCGAAAACAATGGGCTTTGGAGGTCTGTGAGTAAGCCACTCCAAAGATGAGGCGAAGGAATTCAATTAATATGTTTGCATTCGGTATGCATACAGTGCATCAGATGTACAGGGATAGATTTAATTAAATATTTGTGCTAAGGAAACAACACGACGGATAAGTAAACTTAAGTAACACAATATGGAAATTCATAACCTAAGGGAAATATGTAAGTATTTGTTATCCAACTAACTTCGACAGGATTTGTAATACTGTAAGGTAACAGTATTTCTAGAGTATTGTGTCTTCTTACATGATAAGCCTGTCAAAAACATATGCCAAGCCACAACAAACAGTATGCCTATTCTACGAAAACCCCGGTATAGGTACTTACCGCGATATACTAGATTAAGAGGTACACTGTGTAACTTAAGACTCTAGAATACCCCAGCCCAGAGTTAACAGGATAATAGCGAACCAAGTTAAGCCTGAGAGGTGCTCAAAATACACTACCAGTTACTAAATTTCATTCGACTTTTTGTTATAAACGAAAATAGTTTTTTTTTATATATATAATATATGGATAAGACGTTGTCTTCCATGACACCTGGTGTTAAGTGAACATGAAGACTAAAGTACACGTCCATCCACTAGAAACATATTCACTCGACGCTTAAAAGTAATAGGACTATAATGATCACGGCAAATATACGCAGGCAGTTCATTCCAAACATTGGCGACCCGCATCAAAAAGGAACTGTCAAAGCAGTTAATTCGACTTTTAGGAATATCTACCACATATGGATGGAAGTTATGTCTGCGTCTAGATGTCCGATGGTAAAAGGGTGAGGGTTCAATAGGTTCAAACAGAGTACTCGCGCACTTACCAAAATGTATCCTGTAGTACACGCTTAAACAAGCACCCTCACGACGATGCTCTAGGGTCTGCAGTTTTTTTGGTTGTAAGGTCGACGTTTTTAATTAGTTTACGGGCTCTTTGGTCAACGGATCCAGCGCTTCTAGTTGATATTTGTCTGAACCATCCCAAAAAAGATTGCAGTACTACATGCGTGATCGCACTTGAGCTGTGTATAAGTTAAGAAGCTGTGCAGCGGTGCGAGTTCAGAACTTTATCAACTCGTATGTTAACGAATGTTCGTATAGTATGAAGTCGGTTGCAAGTTTTTAGTAACATTTTAATTTTTTATTGAACACTCAATTAAGAGTACAACATGTACTCTTACAAACATTCAAAATTACCAAGGCACGCATTTATTGAAGCTGGCCGTGTGGCAATGGGTCGATTTCAAGTATTGCTAACAAACCGTTTCCATACTATACGAACATTCGTAATGTCGAGTCGTAACGAGGCGATAAAGTTCTTCGCGCACTGCAGGGTCGAAGTACCGCCGTACCTTCGAGATGATTCCCACTTTTTCGAAACTGCTTGAGCCATGTACAAAAATTTTTTGACCGAAGTTTAAACTGGATGCTACAGTTACGCCTAAAATCCCTGGAAAGTGGGCGTTAACGTGAAGGTGCTCTTTTTGCGGAGAATAGTCACGCCTGAGTTTTGGACGCGTCGAATTTGACCATATTCGACTCACCCCAATCGGATACTTTCCGTAAGGTCAAAGCAACGCGCAACCTTTGACTTTCTTAAACTCTGGATTTTAGGGCGGCTCGCTTGCGCATTGGATACTTATCTCTTTACAACAATGCTGTCATCAGCATAACCAATAATGCCAGGTGTTAAAAGGTAATTGATGTGCAGCAAGAATAATGTTGAAGAGAGAACAGATCCCTGAGGTACCCCAGCATTAATAGCCATTTGGTCGCAGGAGTAGCCATATTAGACAACTCGAATTGACCGTTCCCTCAGAAAATCAGATATCCCCATCTGATCAGAGCCCAAGCGGTATGCCACATGGCTGGAAGCTGGCATTATTTTATTGTAAATCTCTCCGAAAAGTTGTCAATAATTATTGAAAACTTTCAGATTTTTGAATTAAAGTAAATTGAAACTAAATAGCGTAATATAAAATTAGACCAACTATTATAAAAAACAAATCCATTTTTTTTTTTTTATTAATTTGCCTATGTTTTGAATTCCGTCAGTTTGTTTCAACACGACTTAACTTGTAAATTAATTAAATTTGTAACTTTGATAATGTTCACTTAATATACAGTTATTATAATATGACGAGACACAACTTTCAGAGGAAAATGGTTAATGTAGCCGTTGTTTTGAACTACAGACTCTATATTTTTAAAATAATATAGGTACTCGAAGTATATTACGGCGGGCGAAAGCAGTACGGCGAAAGCAGCCTTATTATGGTTGACATTCACTATGATTTTATAATATGAAAAAAAAATCTACAGATATGTTATCATGTTTTTAAAACCTAAAACATTCTTATCAGCAATTCTTTGGTTCAGAAATAGGCGATGTGTGCGCCTGCCTGAACACAAGACATATAAAATTAAGAAGTCCTGTTTTTTAGTATTTTATTTTATAAATACTAAAATATTGGAAATAATATTTTAGTATTTATTTATTTACATAAAATGTCCACTTCTCCATCCATGCTGGACTGGGAGCGAAAGAAAAACGTAGAATGTGCCAGCTGCTTCTCTTCCCGGGCATACTGTAAAAGTCAGTTAAGGGACAGAGGTTTTAAAGGCGTTTTTGTGGGCGATAGGCTGACCCCTGTCACTACAGTAGTCTCTTTCCATCTTTATAATACCTCCAAATTTGTCAAACGTGACATCAGATGCTCTTGTAACCTCTGGTGTTCTGCCTACCCCATAAGGGATACTGGCGTGACGTTATGTATGTATGTCCACTTCTCTTGAATTTTTCGTGTCCGTTTTTGTTTCCAAAGTATCCCTCCACTAAACATCGCTATGAATATGGTATTAAATACTTAATAGAGTGTCAAATATCACAATTTCATATGAGAATAGTTTCTTGTTTCATACATTTTAGTGATTACATAGGTTTTACGAAGGTTGGGTTTATGAATTAATTTTAATTTTAATTATTTGGTGTTGTCATTCATACACTAAAGTTTTGATATGTGTTAAATATTGTTTGTTAGTCAATACGGCATCATTAAAACCTTTTTTTACCTGACTACGGCCAGGCAAAAAGAATGGCTATGGTTTTGACCTAAATGTATGTGAGTATGGATGTTCATCTGTTATCTGATCACAACTTCTAAACTGGTAATCATATTTGGAAAAATGAGGTGTCCTTCGAATCATCTTGATTGTCCACTGGTTAAAGGTTACATAACGGCACGTTAAAATTACTTCCAGGGGACTTAAAATAAAGAACTCAAAAAAATGTTCTCGATTGTTTTGTGTGGGGTTTTTTTTTAGCATATGAAAGGGTTTTTTTTAGCACAATTCACATTTATGTAAACTCTATTATTCCAAAATATGTAAAATAATATCTAAATTAAAATTAAAAAAAAAAATCGTTTACTGTTTTGTGTGGGGTATCAAATGAAAGAGCTTTATTAGCACATTTTAAATATGTATACACTATTACTCCAAAAAAAGTGAAAAATAAAAGTTTAATAAAACATAAGTATGCATAATTAAACATATCTCTCTCTCAGTATGACGTATAAAAATCATAAATATTGCAGCGGAGACTAAATATTGTTTACTACACTTTAGAGCGTGTTTTAGTAGTCGGGTTTTAGTTTTTAAACTTTATTTTGTTAATCTACTTTATGTCACAATAACATTATCCAATGGTTGACGGATGATCATGGCGCTTCCAGCTACATATTTTTTTTTCAAATTATGATATGTTGTTCAGAAGAAATTAGGGAACGAATGAACATACACCGTAACAATCAAAAACATGCTAGTAATCGGAAAAAAAATGTCAATTAAAATTTGGAAGATAAAAGAATAAGGAAATAATCTTTGAGATAGTAATGATTTCACTTGGTGATTTTCAATTCATTTTAACAGATTTACTGGGGTTGAGAAAAGTTTCATTAAAATAGGACCACGAATGTTAAGAAATAAGAATAAATAGCGCCATTGCAGAATTTGAATGCACTTTTTAAAATGTTACAGCATAATCCAAATCAATTTAGTCGTCGTGTTGGTAAGATAGATGAAACTTCGGTTCAACGTTTCGATTCCGAAACTAAGCCGATCCCGGAAAGCACAGTGGAGTACTTTTTTATGATTTCATGTTGGAAGGGTAGGTGATCCGTGAAACTAAACTTAACTATGACAGCGTTAAGTTTATGCACAACATGTGAATTCTAAGATAGTTTAGAAAATATTTTAGGAAAAGTACCTAAAGAACAAATCAATAAAATGGTATACTTTTATTACTCGTATTGACAACCGCCGCGCCGTGGCGCAATTTGATTTTGACTTCACGGAGCAACAAAAGGTTGCCCTCTCGTTTGCTACATGATAGCCCATAACAAGTTTTGCTTAGTGTACTTGTTGTGATTGTCTGGATATTTCGTCATAACAATGGAGATACAATAATGTGGAATAATTAAATATGTTTGCTTCAATGGAGAAAAACACGAAAAGCTCTAAATAGATGTCACTTCATATGCTGGACTCATAACAAACTATGTTATTGTATGTAAATATATGTAACAAGTTGTTATCGATCAGTTTTCTATTTTGTTCTAAATCTATATAATAAATTTGTTTTTCTGTATCAAAATGTAGAAAATGCGGACAATAATATGTAAATTTGCACAAAAGCTTAAATCAAGTGCACCCACAATCAAAGCAAATGTATATCCTCGGAGAAACTATGGTATTCATTTTATTTAAAACTTATGACTTCGCAATGACCCATTTCGATTTTGTTGATAAAAATCACTATAAAATTAACTGTGGTGATGGTATTTGACAAATTATAGATCAAACGTAATCAGCGCCTCTAGTGGAATAAATAGGCAGTATTCTACCCTATTCGTTTATATACGATTTACGAACTTTTTGGTCAACCCTGGTTAAGTATAAAAAACGCAAATATTGTACAATTATAAAAGTAAAGTTTCTTACCGTCATGTGAGTCATACATGTAAATAACTTCTTTCCAGCCATAATGCAGTATGGTGTCCACTATAGCTTTATGATAATCCGGTCGCATGCTGACCGCGTGGTCGATGAGTCCTGACGATGGTGGTATTACCTGTAACAAAAGGTTTTTTTCATAAATTTGTAAAGAAAATATTTACACATCATAAGACTGTACTTATACAATTCTAATTTTAAATGATAATAGACAAACAAAACACTTTGGTATTTTTGATTCAAGAGGGAATAATACGTATTTATTTATATATTTTTCTACTAAAACGCAATTGAGTATACAAGACTGTTTTTTAGTCACCGAAATTTTTTTTTCACAAAAGCATTATAATATATAGACTTGATTTTTTCAAAAGAAGGTATGAATTTGCCGTATTTGTCCATAATAAAAATATAAACAATACCTAATTGCGCTCTGAAACAGTTTTTAAGTCGATCGCACCTGCAAAATATAATGCAAGAATAAAGCAATAATGTAATAATCATAATAAATTATAACTAGTAACACATATGTTTAACTAGCTGTTTCGTGCGGTTTTACCCGCGCCATTTCAAATTCCGCGCAAATTTAGAGAAAAAAAGTAGCTTTTTCGCTAATCCAGACTAGAAACTATCACTATGCCAAATTTTATCCAAAGCCGTTTTGCCGTGATGAAGTAACAAACATCCAGACATGCATACATCGATCCATCCAAACTTTCACATTTATAATATACAAAATTTCAGTTTACTTTTATTCGATAGATATCGCTGTATTTCGATTAAATCGCGCAAGAAGAGGTTATAAATAATTCAGCTATATTTTTTTAGGCTACCTTTAGTCGTCCTCACTTAAACAATTATAATATTAGTAGGATTGTATTTATTTCTCTACATCGCCCATCTTACTAAAACCTAACTCTAGTCAACAGTTACATCAAAATTATTTATTTTTGAACATTCTGTAAGGCGAAATTGCATATGTGTGAGTACTGCGAATGCGCCAGCTTTAGGTAATAATGCAGTAGCTGTGTTCATGAACAGCGACTGTTTGTAAATACGTTTGTGGTACCATATCTATGTTTTTTTCTAATGAACGATATTAAAATAAATATGCAGGTACGTTAATATGGGTATCAACTAAAGTAGCATTTAAATTTGGCTGGTGATTAAAAAAAGCCCTGTATGGAACAAAACAAACTAACGAGCCATAAAATTATGAAGAACTCACTCATAAACAAATATAGAAAATTCTTGTTATCGAACAAGATGTGGAACCTTATTAACTTATTATAAGTTATATACCACCAGCAGTTTCCTAGAATAATATTATTCTAGTTCTTCAAAGTTGAGACTAGATAGGTATTAGACGGCTATCCTTTTGTAAAACTTTTCTTGGCAAGTAAGGTTTATTGTGATTTTTGTCAAGATGAAAACTAGAAATATTTTAGCTAGTTTAATAATGAAATATAAGTTTCTTTGAAGTGCTAAAAATATTCTGTAATAGTTGTGTGACAGTTATAAATATGAATAACAAAACAGTCAACAAAAATATTTCACAGTTGTCAAATCTCTATTTGTCATTGAAATTAGATTAAAGTTAGATTAGATGTCCGGTAGATTTAAGACCAAAGCGCCTTATACGACGACCTCTTCAACACTAGACGACTCTTGAATATAACAATGTAAGAACTGAAATAAAATATATAAACGTCCGTGACTTAGCGGCTATCATATACACAGATGTTCACCCCAATTAGGATTCAAACCCAGGACTTCTAGCTTCTGGCCAAAGCTTATCCACAAGATACACTTAGAAGCCCGCATAAATTAAACTCTCTAACATTAAAAACTGACATTAAATGAGAAGATACTAATGTATCTACTATCATAATAATAATATCTACACATATTACCTTTTCAGGAAACCAAGGAGTCACGAACGGCATTTGGAAAGTATTGGTGTAAGAATGTAGAGTGTCGAAGGATTCCGGAGTCACAGCACCAAGCATCGCAAACACGCCGCGCGCAAATTGGTTGCATACTGTGGAACAAAATTGAGGTTTAGCATATATTTTTTTTAAATAAAATATGAATGATATGTTATCAAATCGTATTAACAAAATAGACATTTTCAAGCTACCTACAGGTATAAGAGGCTTCTATTGAATGCAGTCAAGTATATTGCCGTTTTCGAGAAATGTGGGGGTTATTGATTCATAGATATATTCTTACTAATAAGTTACTTTGTACTACAACCTAATACGTATTAAAAGTTATTGTATTATTTTCGTATTGTATTATTTTTAGTTGTGGGCATCCGCAGAAGACCAGCGTCGTGGTTCTTACCGCGGCAAAAAGCTGAGGACCCATTTGATATTTATTCGTGCACTTTCACAAGAATATAAAAATATGTAATTAGTATTAAGTTGTGCATGTAAACATCAAATAAACGTTTTTTCTTTCTTTCTTCCTTTATTAGCCAGTACGTAAATTTAGACCGAGTTTGCTATTTTCGATACTTGGGTATTTTTATTTTAAGCACAGAACTTGCGCTTGTACCGAGTACTCATACAAAAGAGCTATATTATCTATAATTTAATTAGCTTCCTTCATTTTAAACGAGTAATATTAAATTAATTCCATCACGGTTCATTAATTTCAGTAATTCATTTCTTAATTATAAATCAATTATCAAAGGTGATTCCCAAAGGTTGTAACGTAAATTTAATCATTTTATCTAAAATTAACCAAGGATCCGAAAGTGTACATGTTATGTTCGTCTCAAATAATACAGTTTATTAATTGATTACTATTATTAATCAGCAACTTTTATTGTGTTTGTTAAACAATGGTCGTAGAAAATGCGAAATATTTAGGAACTTCCTCGCAACCGAAAGGAACCTAGAAATATAGAATAGAATTTTGGGTATATGCGTAAATGAAGTCCTGGGAATGGACTTGTACATTTTTTTAAATCGAGCAACGGAGGTGGAGAAGATGATTTTTTTTAGTTATTTTTAAGTTTTCTATCAAGAGCTTTTTCTATAATATAATAAAAATAATAATATTTATAACATTTAGACTCCCCCAAGGATCTCCAAGTCGCTTGATTCTCTTGGCTAGACTTGAATACTTCTTAATACTACTTAATTCTTTATAGATATGCAGGGTGTTTGATAAAACATACGAAATTGGAGGGTAGGAGAAGCATCTGCTAATGAGTCACCAACAAAGAATTGGTCTAGGCCCAAAATTTTTTTTAAAAGATATATTTTTTTTTACTGTAACGGAAATTGCATATTTCGTAGACAACAATTATACAAACTACTACAACTTCTCATTTTCCATAACAGTACTAACCTTTCAGATTTTTATATCTCATTTTGACCATTCATTGTGTTCCATTAACAAAACAAACCATTTAATACAAAAACAATTCCAATTTACACAATTCACCCAAAACAAGAAAAAAACATTAAACAAAAACGGATTAAACAAGACAATTCATTTTGTTTTCAAGTTCATTAAATTTAAGTCTACTGACAAGCTTTTAAGTTAATCGAGTTAGACTAAAATTACAATGAAGAAGGTGAGCCGGGCCGTTCAGGCTTTAAATGTTACTCAGCAACTGTAAAGTCAGTATACGTTTATATTAGCATTGCAAGTTAAATATTTTTTTAACTATGCGCCGGCAAAAAAATAACATATTTAGAATCTTTTATAAATAAAATTTAAAAGAAAAACCTGAATACTTTTGATAAATGAGATTCTATAAAATAAAATTCTAAGCTACAGAAAATTGTTATTTCAGAATTGTTTAGCTCCTAATCAAGCAAAGAGCATGTAAACTAAAGAACTTCAACTCGGTTCGGAAGACGATACCACTAAAAAACCTCTGGCATTTCCAGAATAACTTCTAGTCCCGCTAGTCTTGTCCAAGGCAGCGGTCGAGGAAACTGCGGGACAGAGGTTGCTAAGAATCTCCGGGTTCGACCAGGCTGCCGAAAACGACTCTTGGCCCTGGCAATATACAACGTACATACAATGCGGACCGACGAGAAGGTTGTTGAACTGGAGGAAATGTTGAGTGTAATGCACTGGCATATTCTGGGGTTATCTAAAGTCCGAAGAAAGGGAGAGGAATCGATAATGCTCCGGCAATAAAATGAAATAAAATCCTCAGACAATCACACCAACTACATGGCCCCAGAGTAAGCATAGCTTGTGCTATGGGATACCATGTAGCGAAATAGGGAACCTAGAATATACATAAATAGATATATACCCAGACACGGAACATTTTTTTTTTGTTCCGTGCGGGAATCAAACCCGCAACCACTGGCGTCTGTGGCAGACAGGTTTACCCCATCGCCAAAGTGGTCGTTTCCTCAACTTCCGGAAGGACAACCAACTGTCCTTCATTTACCAAAGCCAGAATTACCAAACGGTATTCGTTGAAAGCCATTCAGGTCTATCCAACTTCGACACTCTGCTATGACGAGTTGGAAACTATGTATGAGGACATCTCCAAAGTGATACTAAGTCACTTGGCGGCATGGTTTTGTCTAGTGGATGATGACAAGCCGCGGCCGAAGACTACCCACCAGATGATAACGCTCGTTTAGCGCCACCCAGGGATCACGTGCAAGGCTTTGAGGACTAAACCTTGCGGATGCGAGCAGTTTTCAGTCTCCAAAAATATGTATCCTGTTTGGTAATTATCCACCCTGCAAGCGTGGGCTTCCTAGAGGACATAACTCAAAACCACCTCACAATCGGAGTTATTTACCCCAGACATACTCGTATGTCAAAAGGCGATATTTTTCCCTTTCTTCTCTAAGCTTTAAACGAAATAGTGAGGACAAACTTCTTCTCTAAACCTTCCGAGAATAATATTGAATATTATAAAAAAATATTTACATTTAAAACGATGATTCAGAAATAAATAAATACATAACTTCAAGCCTTGATCCCTTATGTGGTAGGCAGAACACCAGAGGCTATAAAACTATCTAATGTCACGTTTGATAAATTTGGAGATATTAATGATAGAGAGACTATTACGGTGACCCCCTGTCAAGCCTATCGCCCGCAATCTCAAGCCTATCAAAACTTCAATAAAAACCTCTGTCCCTTAACTGACTTTTACAGTATGCTCGGGAAGAGAAGCAGCTGGCACATTCTTTGTTTTTCTTTCTCTCCCAGTCCAGCATAGAAGTGATTTAGATATCAGAAAAAAAGCTTTATTACTTTATTTCATTTTTAGATTAACGTTTGTCTAAAGTTATATTGATTTATTAAATTTATCTGTCAGGGTAAAATAAGCAACTCTTTAATAAGCTTAACCAATAAATTTCTTCGCTCCGCTTTTCAACAATTGCTTCATTTATTAGATGGAATGAAATAATATTTTATAGGCAATACAAGGCACAACAAAAGATATTTATTATTTCGATCCTTGTGTGCACTAAGTACAAAGAAAGAAACGTAGTTTGTTTAGGAATACACAATTTTATGCTAATTGTTTCTTTTAATTACTATGATTCAAAATTGGTTAGTGCTGCGTCGTATTTTATGATAAATGCTGTATTATTTTAACGGCTCCAATATAAGTAGACTATAATTATCAATTCTAAAATAAAAAATGTCTCTTGTTTTATTTATCATGTAGTGCAAACTACGTAAGGTTTAATTATATTTTTGTTGTTAGTAACTTGTTTTGAGATCTGTGAATGGTAGACTGCGGCGGAAAAAATATACTATTCCCTTTGATTATCTACAATGGAATCGTCTTAATTTTTTTAAGAGTCGCTGGTTTCGTAATATCTATGTAGCTTTTGGTTTATCATCAGTTGGAGGACTCTTGGGCTCGTTGCATGGTAACCTAAGAAATCGATTTTTAGGTATTTCATTGCTTTAAATTAGATTAAACGCAACGTTTTGGTGACTTTACGGACACATTGGCCACGAATGTTCAAAAACTGGAACTCTACTTCATAAATACGTATCCAAAAAGTTAAGGCAATATTGACGATAATTTTGGTCAATTCATTTAATATCGATCGTATTGGCATTGAATATACTTTATGTTTGTACGTTCAAACTTTTGAAAATTTGCAATACCTATTTATGTATGAAGAATCACTTAATTTTTCAATTATTATCAAAATAAGTGGAATCCAATGATTTTCTGCCGTTCAGCATTTTGTTTTAGATTGAAAAGCACTATGTGTTTATCAGGTAGGTAGTTAACATCGTACAGTTATGAATATGCGAAGACCCAGTAATGTTTTCTTTATAGAATTCTTAAAAGGAAAACTGCTGTAATAGAATAAGCAAGGTGTGTACTGAAAAGGAAATGATATAAGAGGCAAACGAGTATGTGAGTTAGTAAGTGAAGATCGCCGATGTTCAAGGATCAGAGGCGCCTCGTTTTTTTTGTTTAGTCATTAGTTGTATGTACAGTTTTGATCTATTTTAGATAAAGTATTCTAAATTTTACGAATCACGATGTAAGCATACTTTACTAACGTTTTGACTTGAATACTCTTTAAGCAGTCTTAATTAATTTACTTCCTTCCCAAGTATATGTCTATAAATCCGACAAGTGGTTATTAAATAAAATAGATAAAAAGTAAATAAATTGCGAAATATTTATTACAAAATACTCAAAACAAAACATGAAATGATAAGTTATCAATTGAGAAAGTGATTAATTCTTCAACTTTTTATAAATAGCAAGAAAAAAAAAACAATATTTAAAACGGGCCAAGTCATCAAAAATTCTGCAATAATCTTGAAAAAGCTTCAAAGCAACAAAATCAGGTACCTAAATTCTTTAAATGTATGAATTTATTTAAAAAAAAAATGTTAAATTTGTACATATTATTTCTACAGTTATAATATGAATCTGCGTAACAAAACCTTTCCAAGTAACCGTGCTATCGCACAATGACCCTCCCCCTCTTTTACGGGTAATTTGCTTTTGTTCCTCCTTTTAATTTCCACAAAAGTAGGTTACTTTTATTCTTCTTTTATTGTCAAAAAAAACATGTTTTGCTTATCTTTTTGTATTTAATTTTATTGAGGAACCTGTTTACTAGAATATAAATAAAAATAATAAATAATGGAGTCGCGTCAGTTATGTAGGAACCTATATTATGATTTATTATAGTAAAATGGTCTTTCGTGTCTTGATTACAGAGCATTAAACATTTAAGAACTTTATTCATCGATTCAGATGTTTACCAGTATTTTGGCTCAATTTTAAACAATCGGTGAAACGCTGACTTAGAAACAGATATAAATGTAAAACATTTGTACATATTTCTTGACTTGAGGAATTCGTAGTTAATTAATTTTGAATATTTTAAGTACAGGGGTATTGTGTTACGCTTCATAGCATCGCGTCTCTTACATTAGAGGTATTTGTCTTAATTTTAATTGCTTCCCGGATAATTCTAAACATTAAATATGTCAGTGCTAGGGATAGATTAGCATTATTAGGATGCTCGTATGAACTGATGGTTGCGGAAGTTACAATATTATAGATGGCGCTAATTGATTGTCATAGATGCGCTGAATAATCTTGCGCCGCCGCTGGTACCTATATTCCTATATATTGAGAAAAGTTGATGACAAGTGATAGATACGGTAAGAAACACAGATTAGAGAGTATTATGTACAAGCAGTTAGAAAGGCAAGGCGCATGGATGTATCTCAAACGAACGGTTTATAGTAGCTTGGTAATAATTAAGTTAGCATTGAAGTTGTAACTGGAAAGTAATTAACGAAACGGTCTCACGAATAATGATTTGGTTGTGATTGAGCTAGGATTATAACCAAGCCCACATTCTCAGTACTAACTGCCGAGTGATTATTTTATCGTGTTTCTTAACCTCATTGCTCACAATTATCTTTGAAATACATAAGGAAAAAGTAATTAGTTTTAACTGGACTTGTCCGTGAAATTCTCGGATTTTCAGTTTTTATATTTTAATATGTTTATAATCATAGGCAATTGCCATAAAGCGGATCACAGACTAATCAGATACAATAATATTTTAGCTGCATATTAAAACTTATCTTACCTGACAGTACCACACACTTAACAGATTCGATAATATACAAAACGACACATTCACTCAAAATCCTTCAATCTAAGTAGTAGGTTAGATTTAAGGACCACATTTGAGTACAGGCAGAAGTTACCGGTCGATATGCTTGTAAACGCAGATGTGATCTTCAGGCATCTGTTTGCATAGGTCGGTATCCGCAGATGCCAACCAATACCGCCAGATGCGAATGTATATTATCTGCCCTGTGTGTATTAGTTCATACGAAATTTATACTAAACGATATTGAAAGATATCTTAAAAGATGCCGATATCTGCGTAGTGTGTGATGCGCTAAAGACCTTATTAAACCCACTGCAACTGTCATGTTGTTATCTTCGGTTTTCAGTTCAAATTTATTTGAACATAAAGTTAAATTAATATGAGTAGTGCAGATAAATCGTTGATCAAAGCGGGAGATATCAAATCAAATTACCTACTATTAATCCAAAACTATTAAATTAAAGTACTTATACGAAAAAACTTTTTTCAAAGAACTTAAATAGCTTAATTATTAAGTTAGAAAGTTAACATCCTTTCTAAAGATTTGAATTGACATTTTTATATTTTGCAGTAAAATATAACTATTCTTATAGTACTTACGATCAGATGATCGGGAAGATACAAGTTATTTGAATTAAACTAACAAAAAACTAAACAACATTCCTGTGACTAAACTGTTGCTAACTGTTGCTTATTGATATGATTCTTGTTGTGTGGCCTGATAATGATACACAAAATATGTGGTTTTATTTAATATCTCTCACCCGAGTCAACGTTGTATACATATATTTGCCTGTATCTACCAAAATTTCCATTGCCCAATCTCTTTTTCTGCCACTACTTGATTATGCGGATGCCTGCTATCTGGATATCACCATAGACTAACTTAATAAACTTGAGCGCATCCAAAATCTCTGCATACGATTCATATTTGGATTGCGAAAATATGATCATGTCTCTGAATTTCGCGCTAAACTCAAGTGGCTACCAATTCGCTTTTGCCGGAATATTCACGTTCTATGTCTACTGTACCGAATTCTGATTCCGATTCAATCCTACAGTACCTAGCTATTTTCAGAACTACTTTAGCTATCGTCACGATCAACATTCTTGTAATTTACGATCATCTGAAAATTTAATGCTTAGCACACCACCCCATTCCACCGACCTTTTTGGTGATGCTTTTAAAATTTGCGCGGTATCCTTGTGGAATAAGTTGCCTCTTAGCATTAAGTCAGTAAAACCATTACAACCTTCAAAAAACTTTTATAAACTCACTACCTTTCCTTAACGGAAGAAGTCAATGTGTAGTCTATGTACGTATATATTGTGTTTGTATGTATGTATGTTTATTATTGCAAGTATGTATTCTAAATATGATGATGTTTGTAAATTTTGCGATTCATAGTTTATTTTTTTTAAGTACCTAGAATGCCCCATCTACAATTTTCATTTTCATGTAGTTGGGTTGCCTGGTAGAAATCGCTTCCGAGCGATAAGGCCGCCTTTTATACATAATGAGTTCTTTTATTTGTGTTTTTTTTATTCCGGATTTTTGTGTGTAATAAAGGGTAAATAAATAAATACTTATTATTCGGCATATTAATTAAATGAGGTGGACATGCAGCATTCTACTGATGAACAATATTATATCTACCTTGATACATGAGCTACAGAGTAAATCAATATTGATATAAGTCTGTCACCCCTAATTCATTGATCTTAAATATATTTTATACTAATCATGGTATATTTATGTAATTTTTACGAGCATTGAGGTTTCAAAGAAGAAATTATAATAACATAAATAGCCCAACGTAATGTCAGCGTAAATTTCTTGATGTTGCAGTAATATTCCGATCACGTCGTGTTTGCTAATGACACTTGTCTTATAGTGCCGTTCCAAGCGAGACAATGGAACGTGGAACATCGTAGAACCTAAATGTCATTTGAAAAGTCTCGGCACTATTTGAATGCGGACGGAATGAAATTCCTTACAGAAGTTTATATTACTCGGCTATACAATTCATGTTAAGAAGATTATCCGGAACATGGTATTTTTTGTACGTATGGATATCTTCTGGGTTTTTTAATCTAGAAAGCGCGTTCCATTTTTGTTCCAGCTAAGTGTGTCGACTTGTTTTTATTTAATTTTACCTTATTCGTACAAAATTGGAAAAAATATCCATATAACTATGTATATTCAGTTTTTTAAGTATAATAAAAACATCGTAAGTGTAACTTTTTTATTATTATTTATTATTTGATGATACGATGTTTTTAAATAGAAAGAATATAGTACTGCAAATAAAAAAAATTACTAAGGTTTCGTTTTTTTTTTCTAAACTTATGGCTGTCGTCGGACCTGAATCTACACCTTTTCAAATTTTTTCGCTATAATATTCATTAAGTAACTTCTTATCTCATTGGCAGCTTTAGTTTTATTTTTGGGAGTAAGGGGGGAACAGTATGAAAACATCTTAACCAACCCAACAGTCAACCCCACCTGCACGCGCCGTATGGCGACGGAGTGCCGTATAGTGCTCCGTGGTGCTCCCTGCTAAAAACGGAGGGTGCTCTGGTGACCGAGCCATAGCGGTATAAAGATACACCTACCCAGACACCTAGGTAAAAGGGGCTTCAGGAGCTGTAGGGTCTAAATAACTCCTCGAGAAACTGATAATAGAAAGCAATGGAAAGCTACCATTAAATATCTTTCCCTAGTTTGTCAAACTCATTGATAAAACTCAATCAGCGGCTAGAATACGTACAACTTTTACAACTACTGGGAATAAAATTTCCACTAGTTCAACTGGTTGAAATAAGTAGTTGAACTACTGGAAACTAGCCCAATCAGCCACGGCTTTACTGAAATAAAGATAACAGGCAACGGCAATACGCTAATAGTTAATGAACAGTATCTGTATTTTTCATGTAACGATGCTACTGTGGAGAACATGGTGTCGCGATCTTGATAAACACAAGCTTGCATACGTCCGACACCAAGTTCGTGCCATTGTCGAAAACGGTCATGATGATACAGACAAGATGCCAAGAAGAAGACTTATCAGGAAAATAAAAGTCAGGAATCAAATAGACTGTGTGATAATAAACGTTTCGTTCGAATACTGTGTTACAGTCACCAAAACGTACCCAGACGCGGATGTTGGGTCCGATCATTATCCTGTTTTAATAAACTTGATGTGCAGGTTAAAGTTTATGAAACGAAAAAGGTTTTGCCATCGTGTAGACATCAAAAAATTGTCACAACCAAATACTAGAGCACAGGTACACAACATGGTAACTGAATGGGTAATAAGACATCCGAAAACATGGGCAAAGACATTTGGGAGAGCCAGAGGGTTGTAGACGAATACCGTTTTTAAACCATCACATGATGATAAGTATGGATGACCGACAGAACTGTTACACTGATAAGGCAACGACGTCAGTACAAGAACTCAGATGCCACAACATATCAAGTTCTAGATAAAGAAATCAAAGGAAAGTCACGACAAGCCAGGACTTCGTGGTATGAAAAGCGTTGTGAATATATCGAGTCTTTGAGAAACACGACACCTTCGTCTTCATAAAGAAATCAAAGATGTGGCACGCATACACTACAAAACCGAACATTAATTTGTCGTTTACAGTGATATGAAGGTAATTCTTGATCAACATAAAGAGATTGAGCTCTAGGCTACTAAGAATAAAGAACAGTTTTAAAATAAGAGTCGTGAATTAATTGACAACAAAAATACATACGCCGACCAGCTTTACTGAAATTGTTTTTAACGCCATAAAAAAGGCGAAATCGGAAAAATCGCCAGGCTCTGACCACCTTCAACCTGCATCAATCGGAGAACATATCAGTGCTCGTAGATCTTTTTAATAACATCTATAATACCAAGGTGATAAAGACTGGAGAGGCACTTCAAGAAGAAGAAAAAGTATCATTTCATTGCGTACACAGTAGCAAGGCTTTTTTATGTCCACCACGAAAAGGTTACATCTAAGCAAATCTGCATATTCTGAAAGTACGGACTAAACAGACCATGAAGACAGACAGATTTTTTTCAAATATTATTTGATTTAATGACAATCATTAAACAGCAGCATATCATTTCAATTTTCAGCTCAATTTTATATGAAACTAGCTGCTGTTTCAAGTGATTTTACCTGCGTAATTTGTGATTCCAAAGGAAATTACTATTAAAATTATCCCACGTAATATTGTAGACCAAAATGAAAATTAGTACAAAGTTTTATTCAGATCCGCCGAACCTGTTTTTCGTGAAAGAGGAACATATTATATCCATAAATACAAACTACGCAATTAACGCATTTATAAAATTAGAAGGACAACTTTTATTTGGTCAATTCCCAAAAATTATGATAACCATCACGTATCTTTTTTTTTGGAATAAACTCCCAAAATCAAAATTTTACGATGTCGTAGTTTTGCATATGCGTGGTATTGGCGAGCTACGACTGCTACACTAGAATAAAGAATTCTTCGAACCGATCTTTGTTGGAACTTATGTTTACTGGAAAAGGTAAACTTTAATCTAAGTTTTGCGGAGTAGTGTGACTCGAAAAGAACGAAGAATATGAAATGGTCATATACACTGATAACACTGATAACCGAGTCAGGTTTTATTATTTGATAGTGATTATCTCATGTTTGCTTTGTAGGTATGCATAATAATATCTATGAAATTGCCATTTGGTCGTACTGATTAGTTCAAAATATCTCTATTTTAAATTATCTGATTTTAAATTAGCTATCAACTGATAAGATTATTTATGAAAATAGTATACTTACTCAAACGTGAAAGTTTGAATGCATCAGCGGTGTTGATGACATCCACGTAGGCTTGAAGCTCTAGTCGGCGAGCACTGACGTTTTGGTTGTGAACTGTCATGGCATATTTAAACACATTCTGGATCTCTTCGGTGTTTTGATCAAATATCGCACCTGAAACAAGAAATATCAATATTTTTATATAAAATTATTCAAAAGTTTTTGGTTAACTTTATTGATCTGTGCTCATAATAACCGCACTAAGTGAACTCAATTTGTTAAAAAAAAACAGTTGTTGATAATGAGGTCACAAATAATTACGCAATAATTTTTACGCGTAGATACACAATTTAATGTTGTCATTCGATAAATAATTACTTTTTACCTTTCCGCACAGCTATTTTTGGATTAAAATTTTTTGTTGAAATAAAACACAACAAAATAAATTAAGAAAAGGGTTGGCATATAAATGATAATGAAAATAAAAAATGGGTTGATGACCCTGACTTTTTCCTAGGACTACGATTATTATAGGTAGTTTCAATTCTCATTTATAATTACATATGATGAAAAAATGTGAAAGTATGCTTCCTGTTTTGCTCATCGTTTTAAAATATATCTGCAGTATCTAATGCGTAGATATACTAAACTTTACATAACGCTACCGTTTGAATTTCCTCTGACTTTAAATTTATTGGTTGCAGTCTCTCTTTGACTTTTTTCGTCACCATCAATAGAGGTTTTGTCTAACTTACAGTCCGACAAGGCTTTTTTGGCGCTTGGATGATGACGTCAGAGGGGCGTGAGGGTAAAATAATGGTTACCATTACAGTATAATTGCCCTCTTCTCAGGGAAAAATATGAATGCATAAACTTTTAGTTTTTCATGTTTGAAAACAGAAATTATTTCATTTTATGTACTACAATTTGGCAAGTCGCGGCAAACTTTGAGAAAAACGTAAGTGGTACAAAAACACAAAGTTGAAGATATAAATAGAAGATTAAGTAAGGAAATATAAAAATAAAAAATAGAGTAACATGAAAATAATATCATGCTTTTATGATATTTTTTTGTAAATTTTGGCGTGTTTTATATCTTAATATTGAATTTAATAGTACATTAACAAATATGAGTGGTAAAAGTCATGAAGTGACATTTCCCAAGACGATGGTTAGTTCCAATTTTTAACACGCGCCAAAAGATCAATGTCGGACTATAAGCTCCTTGGCCTGGCAGGAAACGAGTATAAATAAGTAGAGTCTACTTCATCACTGAGAGTGTCTTAAGAGCACTTTTATTTTTCAAATAGATCTTCTATATCTCTCAGCTCTGATTTTAGGTTTCTTTGCCATATTGAAATTATTTTTTCCACAGTTCATACTAAAATCCATCGGGAAACATGGTGTGTTAATATTATGTTTTTTACGCCAACTCAATTGATAAATAAAAAGCTCCTTCTTGGATTCTTAAGTAGATGGAATGGAAATAACAATATTATCCTATTATTATTATTGTTGAATCCCCATTTTACTAATTATATGTTGAGAAAAATTACCAAAATATTAAATTTGTACAATTTTATTCCCTTGTTTTAGTTAAAAATTTGATGATTTATTATTTGAACCGTCTTATATAAAAATAAAAAAAGCGTATCCTTATAAATCCGCAAAACAGATACTTTTATCTTATACACCTATAAAGGAGGTAAATATAAGGAAAAGCTGGTTCAAAAGCCGCAATCTCCGAGTCTTATAATGCTTTATGTTCCGTACTATCACTACGGCTTTTTTACTTTGAGCCACACATAACTCTGTAAAAGCCATTGGCTGGCTTCATTCTGAGCAATATTTTTGAAAATTGCACAGTCAGTCTTTTCTATTCTTAAACGACTTTTATATAATCCAATTCTGGACGAAGTTTTTATTTCAAATGCTTGCAACTTTGGTCGCTGATACCAACATATTTCATGATTATTGTACGGCCTACTAATCTCCTTCAAAAACCTCTATTGTAGGTATTCTTAATAAGATTTTTTATTATAGGTTTTCAAAATGTTTAAAATATAGCGTCATGTTTATTTCTTTCCAAAGAAAAACAAATCCTGACGATGGACAGGAAATTCTTGATTTTGCTAATATTAATTCCTAATACCAATGCTTGTAATCTCAGATTTATATGCGATTTGAGATTTATGGATATGTAAGATAAGATTCAAATTATTCACAACGTGTGATAGACACGTATTGAACGCGGGCGAAGAGCGGCTTGCGCTGGGCGGACGCGTACGGTCTGAACGCGGACTTGAACTTGCGATTTACAAGTCTCTCCGATAGCTTCCAATGTGCTAAGATCTAAACACTCAGATATTTTGTCTCCTTTTCCATGTCTACCCTTCTTATATGAGTTATCTCATACATACATATACTTAGTAGAAACATAACATATAAACCATGAACCCGAAGTTTTTAAATCATAATAAGCAGGTAATTTTGTGGTAGTTGTTAATAAAAAGTCATGTAAAAAGGGTCTTTGTATTGTTAAGCATAAAAGTTGTGTTTTTTTAAATACAATTCAAATCCACAGAAGCCAGAGGTTATGTATTTTTGGTTCAGACTTTCGTTATTACGTAACCAAGAAGTTGTTTACCTCATTAAAAGCAGATTAAAAGAAAGTTTCAAGCTCTGGAAAGAATTCGTCCGTTTTCAGGGCTTATTGTCAAATAGAGACAACTTTTCATTACCTGCTCTACCGTTTTATTTTACATTGCATTTCAACTATTCAGTGTTTTGTATTCGGTGCTTTCAAATTTTTTTCATAGAAGTCAAGATTTTAGTGTCTTACTTAAATTTCACATTGAAGTGTTTTAAATCAAATATTGTTATTATTATATTTGTGATTGAATACTAGGTAAAAATACTAATAAGTATGTTTTTTCATCTTTTCAAAACCACAAACCTACATTATATTACAACTACATATTGAAATGCTTAGCTTCAGCCATATTGATTTGATTATTATTTCCTACAGCTGAACATATTTAACTCAAAGTAATAACTGAATAGTGAAGCTATGGACGAGTTAATATTAAAATTATAATTCTCTATATAGAAATAACATTAATTTAATTAGGTACTGAAATTTCACAGCCAACGGTAAACTCAATATTAATCAATTTAATTTGTTGGCAGTAAGTAATGTGTCTATGCTAATGAAATAAATTTGCAACATTATAAAACAATAAGTTCTTCCACGCCAAGGTCTATCTTTTAAAATTATACTTTATTCAAATAAAAATTTAAAATAAATTCTCAAATATTGTATAATATTTTATTCGGTAGCATAATAATTGTTCTGTAAGTTTCACATTTTTGCAAAATTTCATAATCTTATTTTGAACAAAGAAGATCCAGTTTAAAAGGATATATATCAGGATCACTTAATAATTGTTGTGCTACCTTATGTTTTGCTTTCTTTTATTATATTTAAATTGGTACATAAGCCCTATTTCATTTAAACGTCTACCAAAGAATTAAACATCCTATATCGTGACAGTGTACGTAATTCGAAATTATGCGTTATGAAAATTAATATGGATTGCAAAATATTGGTGAGGCAAGATCTATAAAGCTGAAAATCTTTAGATCCCAAAGTGAAATTCGGGTAAAACCATAATGAGGTAATTCAGTAGTTGAGGTAAAAAGAGCAATACATGAAAACAGACTTTAGCATAGAGGCCGCTAGAGATAGAAATTTGATACACTATATTGTTTTACAAAGCTGTAAAGTTGCGTTTTTCGTCCAAAAACAAGGCCTACACGGTCTTTATAAGCAATTAAAATAATGAAACAGTAGATTTCTATAGGATACATATCTATCGATTCAAATTTCGACGCCATCAATTGGAAGGCCAATATCTTGTGAAATACGACAAATTAGTTAACTACATCTGTATGTATTCCTGCGAACAGAAGTGATGTTTTGAAATAACTTTCAGTGCCCACGGTACTAGCTGGTACAAATTGATTATTAAAAAAACTTACAACTCGTTGATTGTTTGACGGTTATACAAACTATTTTCTTTAAGTATTTTAAATTTTTTTAATTTAATTTATGAAAAGTTTAAATATGCTTTTGTCCTGTAAATCCGTAAAATGCTTGCGACAGATTCATTAACTTAGATTAAAATCATCTGAAACATGAAAAACGTAATAAATGACATTATCAAATATCTTATTTGTTATATGAACATTCAATCAAAATCAGATTTTAAAACTTTGGAGTACGAGCCTATAAAAAGTTGATTTTTGTTTATCAAAACTTTAGAATCTTAACCGTAAACAACATTTCAAGAACCTAAGTCAAAAATAATGACACAATTGCCCAAATTTTCTAGTGAATTTCGAAACTTTGAATTTCGTCTTTTTTATAATTTTCCGACTTTGAAAGGCTTTAATTTAAAAAAAATGTAGTAAAGTGCCATAAAAAGTGCCATGAAAAGTTTGTGCATTTGTTCAGGATTGTAGAATTGTAAAATGGTGTAATACTTGTTAGTTTCATACTAAAAATAAAAAACCCATTTGACTCAGTTCAAATGTTTTTTATTCGCACAAGCTCCTGGTAGGTTCTTAATTTTATGGAAAAATTATGAAAGAGATGGATAGTGTACACATTTGCTATGTTTATTGAACCTTTGGACCTGCTTGAGAACTTGAATGGCACGAATTACCTGTCCTACTTTGGGGCAATGCCACAGATATTGACACGATATATACACTGCAGAAAAGGGCTATTCGTGGAATGTATAAACTTTGAAATAGAGAATCTCTTCGAGAAAAGTTTAAAGAGATTGGTATCTTGACCCTTGCATCACAATATATTTATGAAAACATTATGTTTATTTATAAGAATAGGATTGAGTTTAATACTAGGAAAGATAATCATGATAAAAGTTACTCTGTCAGGACTAGGAACGACCATATGTTAGCGTTTTCTAAACTAAGGTTGGCGAAAAGCAGCAAAACATTTATGTCAATGTATACATATTAAAAAATTCCGAAGCCAATTCAATGCCTGCCATTCAATGAATTTAAATCAATCATTAAATGCACTCTGTCTCGAAAAGCTTATTATAAAACTAAAGATTATTTAGATGATAAAAGGGCATGGGATTAAGCACACAACAGGATATTTCTAAAAGTTTCCAATTACTTATTACTTTTGTTTACGGCTTGGCTGTGGCATACTGGTGACTGTTCCACTCACTTATTTTCTTGTCAAGCAACAGCAAGAACTTGATGCACCCTCAGGCGGGATGGCTTGTGGTAGCGTCGGGTGTCGGATCACCCTCTTCCCTAAAATATGGTTGAGGAGGGTGATGGCTGGTGCTTGCGTTATACTCGTGAACGGGTGCTTCTAGTAGTGCCAGGTCGTTTAGCTGATGATACTTTACTATTTTATTCCATTCTTGTTTAAATACTCTGGTCCCAGTTTGTCATGTGTTCGTGTTGTGCATCCATAGCTCAATGCACCTACTATATAAACAATTTGGTTGTGGCATGACATGGATTCTCACAATTAGCTGTTTTGAGTTTGTTTTATTTCATGCGATGGTCCATTTGTACTGTACCTATTTATATCAATTCGTATAATTCTGACTGAAAAAAAAAGTGCAAAGATTTTTTTCCGCTGCCTTTTTTTGTCTTTTGGTCTACTGTAATATCTTATTCAACAACAAGTTTAAGCCAAAATATGTGATGACTGACTTCATCAAATGTTTTGTGAAATTCCTAAGATGAATAAACTTTTTTAATACAGTTGCTCAAAAAGTGGCGTATTGCAGGGACGTTTAGCGTTCGGGATGTGGGCTATTACACACTTGTGCTTTTTCTTTACCTTTTCCGCACTAGTGCGTTCTCTTTCCCAAATGTCAAAATAGTGTCTATTAAAAAGAAAAAATCAACCACGAAGTTTTTACTAAAAAAAATTCATAGAAGTTTTTAAAAGAAGCTACTAATTTGTTTCAATATCAGATATAATGATTTGATGCAATGAGTTAGGTTAGGTTTCATTTCATTTTATCTCATTAAATTCATTTTCATTTCATGTCAATACAAAAAATCTACTCAAGACTTGGCTGTATGGGCATAGTTCCCTTTGCCTACCCAGAATGGGTAAACAAAAAAAATCTCTGTTTATAATTTTCACGGCTGGCGCCATTTTGTATATTTTATAAAATTGCTTAATTTTTTCGCAACTGTATTAAAAATAGTCGTTCAGTACACGTGCGGAACCGTCATTGCAACTCGTTCCGACTGTCAACCCTCGCCTTCGGCTGCGCCTCGGCTCGGGTAGACATTTGTCGGAACTCTTTGCAATGACAGGCTTTCCGCACTCGTAATGAAATATACTATTTCGAATATTTTTATGAGAAAATTTACCAACTTTGTTAGAACTAGTACTAACAGATCGTCACCAAATGTGGTATCAACAAGACGGCTGCCTAGTGCATTACGCAGTGCAAGTAAGAGATTTCCTTGACCAGGAATATCCGGGACGGTGGATTGGACGTTCAGGCAGATTTAAATCCTCTGGAGATTTTTTGTTGGGACGTTCACAAATAAAAAGTTTATTCAAAGCCTATTGAGAGGGTAGCCGAGCTGTGTGAATAAATTTCTCATGCTGCTGAGGACATCCACTCTCAAGAATATGCCCGGACGAATATATAAGAAGATGTAGGGCATGTATTGAGACTTATGGTAAACAATTTCAACATTTATGAAAAATGTTATTTCCCTATCTGAATTTTAAAATAGTAAACCTTAACTAGAGTAGGTCAAGATTTTTCATTATTTTAATTATTTTACGTACTTTTGTTGGATTTGGTAAAAGTGGCGTCACTATCTGTCTTACTCGCTCATGGGGAACATGTTCAATATCCATCTCTCTCATAATTTTTCCGTAAAATTAAGAATCTACCAAGAGCTTTTGTAACGTAGTAGTTTTTGTGGGTTATAAAAAATTAAAACTCGCGACCTTAGAATTTTGAGATTGGCAACATTATTTTTTTTCTTCAAGACGGACGGAACGCACCGCTGCTGTCAAGATGTGAAATCTTTTTTTTGGGCCGGCTTTGCTGGCTAGATGTTGTGATCGTCCCATTTAAAAAACCTTAAATTTAATAAGGTGAAATACGTATAATATGTAGTCGCCGCAGTTTGTGTTAGAAATAAATTTTAGCCCATATTGGAAACCATATGGGTGCTTTGCAGGAGTAACTCTGGTGGAGTTTTCATTGTTTTTAAATGTGGCTGAAGCTGTTTGTTACATGATTTAACACAAGAGCATGAAATCCTCATGGTAACATGCAGATTTGCTTTAGTAAAATGTTGACCGAGGAGTTATAAGGTAATCTTTTATCTACTTACAACTATAAAATCAAGAAAGAAAGTACCTGTGGTGATATTGGATATTGATATTGGATATTGGATATTGAAACTGGATATTAGTTATTGTAGTGACATTAAGAGATAGAATATTCTTTAATTATTGTTTTAAAAGATAATCCTTGCGGTTAGTTTTTAAGTAGACTTAAGCACTAACCTTAGTTTATTAATTATTTTGTTAATTTAGCTTCATGGTAATTTAAAGTACCTATATAAATTGTTCTTTTTATGTATAACAGAGACGGTGAGGTGATTTAGTATGGTGAACTCCCTCTCCTGAGCTAGTTAAACTTTTTTCTCACCGCTCTCTGTGTAAAGATACTCAGGACTCGCCTTGAACTATTACACAATAAAATCTGTGATATTTATCAGTATTAACATCTTTTATTTTATATCACAAGACCTGTTAAGTAGGACCTACCCCGCTATATCTTGGATAAGTAGGATCGAGGGTGAGTCTAGGGTGTTTACGCTCAGAGTATCTTTATTTTGTGACCTGTGTTTTGGTAGGAGTGTCTGGTTACTTACAACTTAAGCAATCTTCACTCCGGGCACAAACTGAACACTCCCCCCAATCCACAATGTTACAAATGGCGCCCAATCTTTAAATTTTTATTGTTTAAGGGTGTAATAATTGTTATTGCGTCCAATTTACATTTTTGTGTGTTGTTTTATTGAAAATAATATATCTCTTTTTGTCAATGTTACAACTTTGCAGTTCCAAATTAAAATTCATTTAATTTGTATACAACAACACACTTTGCTTTGTTTATTGAACATTTTATTGTCAAATACTGTTCTGTTTTTATTGTTTGTTACAAACAAACTTTTTTCAGGTAATTTACATTGATGTTACCATATATTCTTACATTAGCTGATATTTACAGATATATTTTGTATTTAATTATAATACTAACATAGTATTTAATATTATTAAGGTTTTCTTGTTAAAATATCACCATGGCGAACTTAAAATCAATTAATTTTCATGCTTTAAATAAGGAAGAACTCATTTATGAAGTTCTTATTCGTTCTGAGACACCAAGCACAACTGTAGAAGGGCTGAGGAAGCAACTTAGAGTTTTGTCTAAGGAATGTTCTCCAGATGACATATATGTATTGGATGACAAGGTCGATGTTGAGGAAGAGCTTCCAATTATTGAAAGTAAGCTGCTTGAACTATCCAATTTGTTTGACAGTGATAAAAGTTCGAGTTCACGGTTCAAGGGTTTATGCAGTCACTTGTATTGGCGAATAAATAGGTTGTCTTCTAGTAGCCCAGCGTTGCAGAAGAAGATTTTGTCTCTTAATGATAAATTAAAACCTTATTTGTCTATAGACACTTCAGCTGTACCATCTGTCAGTGCAGATGTTCAGGTACCACTGGCCCCGACTATTGTTGAGTGTTCTGGGGATAGAAATATTGTCAGGTGGAATATTAAATTTAATGGTTTAACTGATCCAAGGTCATCCTATTGGTTCATGGCATGTGAAGGACCTAAAGGTTTAATATGTTTGTGTTTTATTGAAACTTCACCATTGGTAGTCCTTATTTTTTTGTGTTTATACATTTTTATATAACCATTTTGGTAGATATATTTTCTTTTTGTGAAATTTTTTTTCACTAAATGTTAGTGTATTTTTTATCTGTCAGATAAATCTGCAGATAAATATATTTTTTGTTGTACAAGTGGTATTTCTCTACTACTCACTTGGTACAGATTTTGGTTACTGTCAGTATTGAGTTCAATCTGCAGTTATTTTGTTGTCATATAGGTGGTATTTCTCTATTACTCACCTGACACATTTTTGTTGTTTCGGCAATATTTTGTTATAACTGTCAGTTATACTGAAGTTATATTGTTTTTAAGTAATAGCTAAAGGCAAATTCAATTCGATGTCCATTGTTAGTTCTGGTGTAAAGTTGGCTTTACAACTTTTATACTGAAGTAGTATGTTTTTGTTATTGTTTAGTGTTGCACAGATTTTGCTGTGTTAACACAAAGACAGTAATTCTGAAAGAGATGAATGTAAGGAATGAATGGTTATGTTAGTTACTAATTTTGCAAAGAGCGCTCTAGAAGATGATGTATGTTCAACCCGATGATGAATGAATGTGAATGAATGGTGATAAGACTGACACAACTCAAGGACTCATTGAATGACTTTATGCTATGGCCGGTCTTGTAAGGAATGTGTAGTTTGTATAAAATCTGACCTGCCTGTTGGTTTTTTTTTTTTGGATTGATAACTGAAAGATGGATATTTATTTATATTTTTTTAGTAAGTAGGTTTACTTACTAAACTTAATGTTGTAATTTTGGTATTGTTTTTTTTAACAACTGTTTGTTGTTACTTAAGTGGCTGTTATGCCTATATATATTTTTCTAATACAACTTTGTTGATAGTTGGTTGTAAACTTTGTTACTTACAAGTTTTTTTTCTCTTTTAACAGCTGTTGAGTTGTTGTTTTGTGGTGATGGGTTTTAGTTATACCTTATGGTATGTTGGCCATAGGTGTAACATTTTTTTTGTTTTGTTACTGATATATTTCACAGATTGTAGGTATCTACCTATCTACTTAGATTCATTGTTGTGTTATAACTTAGTTTTTTTCTCAGTTTAGGTTGGTTGTAGATTGTTTCAACGCCGGGACGGCGATCGGTTCACTTCATGACCCTTTTCTTTGGAGGGGGGGCATTGTAACGTAGTAGTTTTTGTGGGTTATAAAAAATTAAAACTCGCGACCTTAGAATTTTGAGATTGGCAACATTATTTTTTTTCTTCAAGACGGACGGAACGCACCGCTGCTGTCAAGATGTGAAATCTTTTTTTTGGGCCGGCTTTGCTGGCTAGATGTTGTGATCGTCCCATTTAAAAAACCTTAAATTTAATAAGGTGAAATACGTATAATATGTAGTCGCCGCAGTTTGTGTTAGAAATAAATTTTAGCCCATATTGGAAACCATATGGGTGCTTTGCAGGAGTAACTCTGGTGGAGTTTTCATTGTTTTTAAATGTGGCTGAAGCTGTTTGTTACATGATTTAACACAAGAGCATGAAATCCTCATGGTAACATGCAGATTTGCTTTAGTAAAATGTTGACCGAGGAGTTATAAGGTAATCTTTTATCTACTTACAACTATAAAATCAAGAAAGAAAGTACCTGTGGTGATATTGGATATTGATATTGGATATTGGATATTGAAACTGGATATTAGTTATTGTAGTGACATTAAGAGATAGAATATTCTTTAATTATTGTTTTAAAAGATAATCCTTGCGGTTAGTTTTTAAGTAGACTTAAGCACTAACCTTAGTTTATTAATTATTTTGTTAATTTAGCTTCATGGTAATTTAAAGTACCTATATAAATTGTTCTTTTTATGTATAACAGAGACGGTGAGGTGATTTAGTATGGTGAACTCCCTCTCCTGAGCTAGTTAAACTTTTTTCTCACCGCTCTCTGTGTAAAGATACTCAGGACTCGCCTTGAACTATTACACAATAAAATCTGTGATATTTATCAGTATTAACATCTTTTATTTTATATCACAAGACCTGTTAAGTAGGACCTACCCCGCTATATCTTGGATAAGTAGGATCGAGGGTGAGTCTAGGGTGTTTACGCTCAGAGTATCTTTATTTTGTGACCTGTGTTTTGGTAGGAGTGTCTGGTTACTTACAACTTAAGCAATCTTCACTCCGGGCACAAACTGAACACTCCCCCCAATCCACAATGTTACACTTTTGCAAATAAATAATATTGGAACTGAGTAAAATGGATTAGCAAGAATCGGGTTACTAGAGGTTTTTATTTTTTCCTATTTTTTTTTAGTATGATACTGTACCATTTAACAATCCTGCAATTGTGATTAATGCGCAAACTTTCCATGGCACTTGCCAAAGCACTTTAGTAAATTTTTTAAAGGAGAGCCGTCCAAAAAAAAAAAAATGTAATTCATAGTTTAACAAATAGTGTTACTCTAGAAAACCTGGGATAATTTTGTAATTATTTTGGACTTAGGTTCTAGAAATGTTATTTACGATTAAGGTTCCAAAGTTAAAATGAACAAAAAGAATAAAAAATAACCACAACAATCGAAAAATGGTTACAGTTTGTCGAAATTTCTAGGTTTTTCTAAAATTCCTATAATTTACAATAATAATTTCGATCGCATCAGACGAGACCTAGTAGCTAAGTTGATAGAACACCAGCTCGACGAGCGCTAGAATCTATCGGGTTTTGTTCAGTATTTTGTTATCTTTTTAAATATATACCACTTCGTTTTAATTCTCATGTAAAAATTTTAATCTTTATTATTCGACCTTAGATTTAAATTATTAGCGTTCATATGAGAAGGGTTTTTCTCCAAAATTTCATTCTTCGACTGATCCATCTGGCCAAAATTGTATTTTAATTTTATCTCTGTTGAAAATATATATCATCATCATCATCATCACAACTCCGTGTAATGGGCCCAATGCAGGGCATGAGTCCTCTGGGTGACGAGGAGGTTTTAGGCCATAATCCACCAAGCTGGGTGGTGGATGACAGAATTTTCAGGGTGCCGATATGGCTTCTGACAAACCCTAACGACTACTATATACAAGTATACAGCACCCGGGACCAACAGCTTAACGTGCCCTCCGAAGAACGGAAGTCGCCGCCGTGAGAAACGAATGGTCGGCGGTCACCCATCCAAGTACCGACCGCGCAAAACGTTGCTTAACCTGTGATATCGTAAGATACACACAGTAACCACGGCGCCACGACGACTTGAAAATATATATACCACACATTATACTATATTTTAATGAGTTCATTACTTTTTTTTATATTGTAAGGATAGGATGTTTGTCTTCCATAAAAATCATGCATTTATGTTCACTCGTTATAGAAATATACCCAAAGACATCAAATATCTTGTCTTTGGAGAAATACCCAGAAACATAATCCACATTTCTATTTTATGAAAGAATCTTGGCTTGAAAATTTTTGGTTCAGTAGGTATAGGATCCACTAGGAGTCAGTTATCATGAACTTATACGTAAAATATCACTTGATGAACACAAAATCGACATGAACACAAATTAAAATATACTAAAAGTTTATTTTTATTAAAAAAATTATATACTAAAAATTCAGAAAAAACTCTTTGACAGTTCTTTTATAGAACAGATTGCCAAGGTGTACAACGAACTGCCTACATCTTTATTTCCTGGCTTCTATGCCATTATTAATGGTACTTTTAGGCGTCGGATTTAGGTTTCTCATAGATGGAAGTGTACACAGTAAGTGACACAGTACAACCATAGTCTTCATGCGCACTTTCCATCAGGTGGCATGGAAGACAAACGTCCTATCCTTACAATATAAAAAAAAAAAAAGTCTTCATGCTAACTTTCTTCTAAGTAGCATGAAACGCAAATGTCCCATCCTTATCGTAAGAAAAGCCTTATAATATTGGTATAGATATAGGTACAAATAAATAACACGTGACTAATTGCGAATAGTTTACGAAAAGTTACAGCTTAAGTGTCTTTTATTCTATACAATAAATATATTATGTGTATAAAGTATTCAGTTTCAAAGAATTTCACCTTATTTGTTATGTTCCAAATGCACTACCTTGTTTAAAGTAGGATGCTCCGTATCAATAGTTTCCACGCCGTTGGGTCCGTGGTAATGCTTGATGAAGCCTAAACTTACCCCATTTGTAGCGAAAAAGGACAAGGACAAATAAGGGAGCACTTTTAAAAATACATATACCTATCCGAAGTTATGATAATCTCTTTTCTACGAAGGTTATCAAACTAAACGCTTAGTGTGTGTCCTTTTTTAACTTTTTGCAGGAAAATATTCTTATTTAGATTAAGCTTTTATTTATTTTGAATAAAATATTTTTTATCATAAGAAAACACAATGCAATGGAAATCATATCCTTTTTTCAGTAATTTTCTATGCTGCGTGTGATATATTAAAATAAACATTAGTCGATTTAAGGAACTTTAAAAATATGAATCTGAAATGGATTTTATTTAATACAACAAAAATAGTAAAACAAGTAAATGAAGCTTTTATTTTTAATTTTTTTAATGCGTTTATAAGAAATAAAGTAATTCAAACGTTCATATATTTTGCACATAATTTGACCCTATACAAGTTTGTTACGTTTGTAAATTCACTTTTTACTCTACTACGGCAAAACAAAGAGGAGGGTTATGATATAGACCTGTATGTTAGTATGCATGTATGTGGGTATGGATGTTCATCTGTTTCCTGGTAACTACTAAACTGGGTATCATAATTTGACAAATCTGCTAGTTATAGTGCCGTCTAGGGGATTCAAAGTAAAGAACTAAAAAAACAATTTTCCCTACGGTTTCCTGTGGATACCAAGTGAGAGGGCTTTGTAAGCGCAGTTCAAATATGTACACTATTACTACAAAAAAAGTTAGATAATATAATATAATAGAACAATATGTAAACACTATTAATCCAAAATAAGTGACAAAAAAAGTTTAAAAACTGAAACCCGTCTACAAAAAACACGCCTTAAAAATTACGATTAAGAAAATATTCTCCATTGAGATATTTATGTACTTTTATACCTGATATTGATAGAGATATTTTTAAAGGATAGCCATGTAGTTGTATGACACCTATTGTACCAAAACAGATTCATTATAGGCATAATAAAATAAAATCAAAGTGGCTACGGATCACGGCTATCCTTTAAACATAATATCTCTATCAGTATCACGTTTAAAAATACATAAATATTTCAGCGCATAGCATTTTCTTACTTGTTCTTTTTAGGGCGTGTTTTTAGGTGTCGGGTTTTAGTTTTTATACTTTATATTTTATTTTATGAAAATAATACAAGGTGTCTCAAAAGAAATTTTATATTTGTTTAGCTTACTGCGTGAACGCTGCGTACTTGAGGGGTGCGGGGGTTATGTCAATTGGTAGTTTGGCTCTTGGGGATTCAGTCGCTATGGAGCGTTTCTCGGAAGCAGACCGCGCGTTGTGCGTGCGAGAGTTTTACAAGAACGGTGATTCGGCAACTGTCGCGCGTAGAAAATTCTGCAGTATTCGAGGTTTTCGCCACTTAAATGATGCGCCAAGCCTTCCTCTCATTCGACATTGGGTTAAAAAGTTTGAAGAGACTGGATCAACGCTGGATAAATCAAAATCCGGGCGACCTAGGTCATCAAGAACGGTAGAAAACGTGGAGAGTGTTAATCAATCTGTACGTGACGACCCGAGCCTTTCAATTCGGAAGCGCGCGAGTGCTTTAAATGTGCATAGATCATCATTACATCGCATTATGCACAAAGATCTAAAGCTGCACCCCTACAAAATTCAATTGGTGCAAGAATTAAAGCCCCAAGATGCCGGTCAGAGGCTTAATTTCGTAAATCAGATGATTGAGCGATTTTCAACGTTTACCAATATTTTGTTTTCGGATGAAGCTCATTTTCATCTTAATGGCCACGTAAATAAGCAAAACTGCCGCTACTGGAGTTCAGCCAATCCGAAACGCAAACATCAGAAACCCCTACACTCGCCTAAAGTGACCGTATGGGCTGCCATGTCGGCGCGAGGAATTATCGGCCCTTACTTTTTTGAAGACGAAATGGGGCGTACAGTTACAGTGAATTCAGAGCGTTATGTGGAGATGTTAGACAACTTCTTGGTACCTGAACTGCAAAACTTTCCTGGCTATAACCAAAGAACATGGTTTCAACAGGACGGAGCAACTTCACACACGTCCTATACATCTCTGCCACGTGTTCGTGAAATTTTCTCAGGAAAATTGATCTCCCGGAGAGGTGACATAAATTGGCCTCCACGTAGCCCAGATTTAACCCCTATGGACTTTTTCCTATGGGGTTATCTTAAATCTAAAGTTTACGCCAATAAACCAACTTCACTGGCGCATTTGAAAGAAAATATCCGTCACGAAATGGCAGCCATCCCTCACTCCACCTGTCGAGCAGTCATAAGTAATTTTACTGTTCGATTAAATGAGTGCCAACAACGTGAGGGTTTACATTTAGACAATATTATTTTTAAGAAATGAATTCCCAAAAAGTGTATTTTAACAATAAATAAACATTTTTTCTATAAACCGCTTCCTTTTTTTTTAATCAATCCACTAAATATGAAATTTCTTTTGAGACACCTTGTATAATACAAAACGTCACACAACTACTTGAATACTTTGAGTTAAATGTCGTATTAAACAAACATAGATTTTCAGATCCAGGTCAATAAAGCTGAGTATGTTCGTGGTATGTCCAAACTGCCTGACTGAGTCTGATTTACACATATTAGACTGTCAAATATGTTTTCTGACAAAATCCAAATGTCTTCCAGTCGTGTCTACCATCAATCACTGAGAGCTAACAGCGAACTGTCTTCCAAAGTACGGAAGCTGTCGACTCGGGTACCCTATACCAAATTTAAATTTCATGCAATATCATACTGTTTCTTATGCTTCTAATCTTCTACTGAATTTATTTAGTTAAAGCGAACGATTTTCCACGAGAAAAAAAAACTAGCTGTCAAAAAAGTATTAATAATTAGGTACAACATAAGAAATTTATTTAACTATTCGTAATTTTAATTTGGATGTAATAATTGTTTTATTTACGTAACAAAGTCTTAGTTTCAAAGCAAATAACTTGTACTACACAACTTAAATACACACAAGACATACATAATACACCAAAACCAATGCATACAAACATGAAACATTTCACGAACCACACAAATGATAATGAGGTCGAAGTCGTTACCACTGGCCTCAGAAGGATATTACCGGTACCATTGACGGTCATCAAAGGTAATCTTAAGGCAACTATAGAAAAACATCCGAGAAAACAAAGAGAAAATTAAAACTTTCCTTTTTATCATACGTTAAGTATAACTTAATAAAATAGACCAAAAAGTTAAAATTTACACAAACCGTAGAAAATTTTTACATTTTAAGGGATACGATATCAGTGAACATTAATATGATAACTTGCCACGGTGCTTGTTTCCAACTTTATACAAATATTGTTAAAACTTTTCACATTGTTGTTTCACGTGAACTCAATATGGGTCCCGAATACGTACTTAAATATTATGTTTTGACAGTCGATTTTCTCTATATGTGTCTTTATGTAACAAAAAAGGTTTTGGTATAATTTGTTAATTTAAAAACTTAAAGGTGCAAAATACTTTGGTCATATAACGTTTAGTTTTTTGAGTCTGGTTTTTTTATGATGTAGAAAAAAAGAAATTCTGTAATCAAAAATAAAGAAACAAATTAAATTTCAAATATTTTCATCATTAACGCCACATTATACAGGTAATTTTTTTAGTCATAGGGAAATTTTTTTAACATAATACTTAAGTATAATTTAAAGAAACGACCTTTGCAAAAAAGGTATGAATTTCTTAGAAGTAAATTAATATATTTGCTAATATTATGGAAAACATGGTCACTCTAATTTATAAATGAATACCATTAAGAATAAAGTCGACTACGCGCTACTACAAAACATCTTGTAGTACTGCGTCTTAGTATCGTACCGTGCGTAAGGTGTTCGTCAACATCGACTATTTGTAATAAAAAATTTGTTAAACAAATAATAACATCGTAAACATTATTGATAACGTTATACGTAAGCCAAAATGCTGCAATTATATTTAGTGAGACATTAAGGCTTGAGTTTAACAGGATTATAAATCACTTCTTCTTGAAGAACGTTCATAATATTTAAGTTAATCTCATGTTATGATTTTTTAAATTTTGCCAAATTTTATATTACATCAATATCTTTATAGTTCTCGGTATGTTAGGAAGTATCTCACAAATCTTAGTGTTCACAAGATTAAAGTTCATTTTTGCCTGACTACGGCGGCGGAGCAAAAATAAGGGTTATGATTTTGACCTGTATGTATGTGGGTATGGGTGTTTATCTGTTCCCTCATAACTTCTAAACTAGTAATTATTATTGGACAAATGATGGTGATCACAACTATCCTTTCAACATATAACATATCTCTATCAGTATGACGTATAAAAAAAAATTTTTTCGGCGGAGCCTATTTTCTTGTTTTGTACTTTTAAGAGCGGATTTTAGTTTTTAAACTTTATTTTTATAAAATACGTGTAACATAATGAACATAATGAATAAAAATTTAAGTTATAGCTAACTAAGACAGATACAACAAAAAGTAATTTTATGCCTACCTAATTGGACGACAACATCTCGGGAAAGTTTTTTGCAGAATAGCAGTGCAGAATATCTTTACAAAGAAATTTTTTTTACCAGGAAGTACTATTTTACAAAACTTCATATTAACACGTTCATTTTCACTATCCGTGAGATAAGTACTACCCGTGCAATTTTTTCGAAAGGTCTGTTTTGTGAAATGTGTTTAAATTCGTGATGAAATTACGTGTCTACGAATAACGTGTCTTGGATCACTTCGAAGAGGATCCGAGGAGCAGCATACGATGAGTCGGCGCTCTTTTAAACGTCAATCACATATAGCACACGCTTCGGGATGATGGCCAACATCCTTACCAATTCCAACGGACGCAAAAGCTGACAGCGGCAGATTTGCTACCTCGGCTAGACTTTTGCCGGTGTGTACACAAGTCGCGTGGATGCTGATCTACACTTCGCAAAAATAAACTGATGTTGAGTAAAACGACTGAGTTCTCGATGACTATGACTGTCGCGTTTGTGTTGTGTTGTGAGTGTGAGTTGAGTGTTCTATGGAAAAGAAACAGAATGTATGGCGATTGAAATAAGTGCGATATAGCGCCGCCGCCAGCCGCTGCACTGAGTCTACCACAAAGTAATGTAAGTACTTAATTAATGTGTTTTCATTATTTAGAAAAGGTACTTTTAAGATTACAAACACATATTTTATTATTTGTTTTCTTTAGCTAGAGTAATCAAAATTCTGTCATTCGATGTGATAAATGAATAGGCTAGTTGGTAAAAATCAGCTGGTAGCCGCGTTACTCGCGGTGGCGGCAATGCAATGCTCGCTACTCAGCCGGGCTGAGATATAGATCATGACGTCACTGACTGCGGCGCAAGCCAATGTTGTAGTTTATAAGGTTGACTAGGGTCGTCAAATTATTTTAATGTAAAAAAGTTAAATAAATTAGTAAAGATAGTAAAGAAGTCTAGAGCAGCACTGATAATGCTGATTCTTTAGTAATATTTTCTACATAATGGTATATAAGCTACCCCTTAAGTGTTTTCTCACTATTTTGCTACACGTTGTACATACTAAATGTTATATTTACATAATATACTAATGTAAGTACATGTTCTAGTGAGGCACAATTAAAGTAATTAATGGAGAAGTTTCCTATAAAAGCAAGAGATGGCACTCGGAGTCTATTAAAGCGCGCAAGTACTTTTCGTTCTCAACACCATATTATGTAAAATAAAAGTTTATTTGTCAACAGGCACCATGCCTTTCTTATTTCTTTCAGGCACATTTTGCTTTTGTACTTAAAACTTAGTATACATCGTTCTTTATACTCAAAATACATACAGGGTTATTGCTTAGGTCATTCACTTTGAACCAAAAAGTGTATATTTATAGTATATTATGTAACAAGTGAGCGAAGTTGCTAATTACAGTCGAGGCTGTGATTTGAGCCCGAGCCGCAGGCGAGGGCTTAATAATGAGCCGAGACTGTAATAAGCAACGCGCACGAGTTACATACGACGTTTTTCAACACACTTGTGAGTAAAAGACAGACATACGTGGTCATAAAATAACAAACACACTTGATAACAAAGCTGTGAATTGTGATTGAAAAATGGCGCCGAACCTCGCGCATGCGCGTAGGTTTTTTTTTCCGTCAAATGTGTCAATGTCTGTATAGCATATACAGCCTATTTTAAGTGAAAATGTTTAATTTGGAGTGGTAAATGCAAATATTTTAATATTTTATGACAAATGATTGTAAATTGTGAATAATTTGTTTAATATACAAATTTATTTTACTAATATAAGGCGCAAACATTTAAAAATGTATATGGATTTGAAGTGGTATAAAACCTCTTTGTTGTTTCTGAAAATATTTAGCGTGTAACCCGGACCAATAAAATATGCTCTGTTTTCTCGCATGTTATTTGCACAAAGGTACAATTCAACTTTGTAGGATTCATTATATTATGCACTAGGGCATAATATATTATGCACGCGTGACTAATAGCCCAGTTTACAGTTCTAAACTCAATAGAATAACGCTCACTTTACGAGCAAGTGTGTTGAAAAAATATTTGACTTTTCCTCTTTACTTTTTTTCTGAAAATCCAATTTCAGTCCTTCAAACATCGACAGCAAAAAAATTAATGGTTCGATTAAAACTTTCTTTTCAGTGTAGGATAGGTGTTGATATTTTAACTAATAATACAATTGTTTTAATGTGATTCCAAACAGAAGCTACAGGACATTATATATACATTTTTTTTGTGGACACATTTTCAAAAATAGCTTTTCTCTCTAAAAAGGTGTTGAGAGTCAGCATCCTCCAGTTTTTTAAATATTTACAATTCGCTGACTACTACGATGCAATTTGTCAAATTATCGAATAGAGAACCCTAACTTACCCCAACCTTAATGATTAACAAAGATTTTGACAGCGAATGTCAATAAAAATTTAGAAATAAAAAAAATTAAAAATTAAAAATTTTGGAGGAATAAAAATTTTGTTTTTTGATTTTGTTTTAAATTATTTTCCTACTGTGTGTTTAAATGCTAATTGTTTTATCTTGAAGCTACTGCTTTAAATCCCAATGGCACGATTTTATTGACGTTTGTCAATTATTAAATAAACATCTATCCAAAACTGTAAAGAAAATTGTTAATTTTTTTGTTTTCTGTACAATCAACGTTTGAAGAACTAAAACTGGATTTTCAGAACAAAAGGGAAACCCCAAATACATCGCTACTTCGCCATTTCTCGATTTACCCTTAACCCTGTATAGGTATATTGTACATACATACATACATAACCTCACGCCTGTCTCCCTTTGGGGTAGGCAGAGACAAGGGAACACCAATTGCTTCGATCCAGACATACCTCTTTCGCTTCCTCCACGTTCATTAATCTTTTCATACATGATCGCCGGTTACGGGTACTTTTAACTAGGCCCTTTTTAAGAACGTCGCCAATTTTTTTTTTTTTTTTTGATCGGCGTACGTTCGCCTAGGGCGGCCCCTTCCGACAGCATTATCCATTCTTGCTCTGTAAACCTCTTTCGTAAATCTACTTTCACTCATCCTTTCCAAATGTCCAAACCACCGTAGCACGTAGGTATATTGTGATCTTATATTTTTAAATACAAATTATCAACCGACTTCCAAAAAATTAGGAGGTTCTCAATTCGTCTGTATGTTCTTTTTTATGTCTAGGTATTTTACACTATATTTCAGACTATTATGAATCGATTTTAAAAATTGTCAATTCATATGATAGAGGATACTACATAGTTCGTCCCATATAAATTCATCGAATTCGCTTGAGTACTTCATTGAAAACTTTAAAATTTTGAAGCAATATGTATGATTTCAGAGCATGTTTACGTGGATGACATTATAAGTCGGCCAGAGTGTTGACGTGATTATTGTATTGTATTGTCAATAACAAGCTTAAACTCACTATTGCGGTTCTTAACTTTCCCAGTTTCCTTATCAATTATATTCCAAGTAGTTTTAGTCTTATTAGCACTATTTTTAATCTTATAACCTAGACAGATTGATTTGGCTGCTGCACAAACTTTTTTAAATAACTTTTAAGTTCTGACATAGTTGCAAAAAGTGTCATTTTTGTTATGTGATTTCTCATGTTATAGATCATATAGGTGCTTTCTACTGATATGTATACCTGTTTATCATATTACCAGTAAATACATATCCAAGAGATACGTGCCTTAGAATTATTAAAATTAATATTTGATATAAATTGAAATATCATTTGAATAAAATGATATTTCAAAGTAAGCTGATTACTCGTAAATATTTTATAACATAAGGACATATCAGATTAAAGTTTATTTTGGTATTAAATTCTTCATACTAGCAAATATACACAACCATTCAGATTTTTCATAAATCTCCTTGAACAGAAAATCTTGATATAAAGAGTTACTTACAAAGATATAGTTCTTGCTGCTCGATAACACTCATGCATATATTTTATAAACAACATGGAACTCGATGTTTTCGTCTCAATATTTAACATTATTTTGCCATTTTCTTTTGATTTCATAATAGAATGATGATGTTACTTGGGAATTCACTAGTTATACTATTTACTTGGTCCCCAAGTTATAAGCTGAAATCTGCCAAACCAGAAAAACAGATGAATATCAAACATACGGGTATGATATGGGTATCCTAATCGCCATTCGATCAAATCGCGCTACCATATTATTACACGAAGATGCGATGGTCACATCTCTTACTCTTGCGAAAATCGCGTTATTATTTATGCAGTTTGTCCCCGCATGTAGTAATAGAACTTTAGGAGCACTAACTATGCACAATTTCATCAACGAAAATATTCCATATGTTAGGTCAATCCCAAAAGCCCGCCATTCTGTAGCAACTTTTACTTTCGTAGAATTCACCTTGATTTGTAAAACAACGACTACCTATTTAATTTGCGTTTGTTGCAAGAGCTCAATATTGATTTTATTTGAAATGCACACTTGTAAAGTAACTGATAACATAAAAAAAAATAGCAAACAACTGATTTAATAGCAACTGCCGAAGGGACAAATTTTATTTTTTAACGGTAGTTTAGGGCATCAGTTTGCTTTATTCTAAAATTTTGCGAAAACTTCATCGTTAACCCATCTTTTTTTCTCATAATATTAGAATATTTAAGTTGTTTAATAAATTGATGTAAATCATTGCTCTTGGTCTTACAAATGAAGAGTTATTGTTGATCAAAGAGACCCCTTTGCTCACGATGGAAATTAAACCATTATTTGTAAAACAAGGGCTGTTTAAGTTCTATTTACTGTAGGGGCGCAATATTAATATTTTTTTTAAGATAAAAGTGTAAAGTGACTGGTAATGTTAAAGAAGTTAGCAGATATCTAATTTAATTGAAATTGTCAAAAGGACAAACTTTATTTTTTGCAGTTTTTGAGGACATCAGGGCGCTTTATTCTATTTTTTTTTTTCGATAACACATATGCATTAAATAACGAGATCATATTAAAATGAAAGAATTGGTTAACGCCGCAATAATCACTTTTCATTCCATGCATTGTCCATTTACATATTGATTATATGCCAACATAGAATTTTCACACCAAATGTTAATGTTTGAATTTTCGTAGTTTTTATATTATACAGTTTGTGTTTTAGACACCAGCCATATTTCAATGTTATTTTCTTAGATACGATATTCTAGTATACTCAATAGGAAATTATATTTTAATTTAAAAAAGTAGTGTGCCGCTCCTATTTTTTATTAAAAATATTATTTAAAATCTCTTACAGTCTTATGTGCTTGTTTTGTGCTTTTTAGTAATAACTTTTTTAGTTTATGTTAATATACTTTTTATAATTATTTTTGAATTGATATAAAAAAAAAAAATTTTTCTCACTGTACTATTTGTCAACGTACGTACAGGCCGCCATTTAAGATTCCTTTCTTTATTGAACCAAGTTACATGCATATTTATTTAAGTAACGCTCAGTAGAAATTAAATAAGATACGGCACGACAATAGTATATTATGTAACAAGTGAGCGAAGTTGCTAATTACAGTCGAGGCTGTGATTTGAGCCCGAGCCGCAGGCGAGGGCTTAATAATGAGCCGAGACTGTAATTAGCAACGCTCACGAGTTACATACGACGTTTTTCAACACACTTGTGAGTAAAAGACAGACATACGCGGTCATAAAATAACAAAAACATTTGATAACAAAGCTGTGAATTGTGATTGAAAAATGGCGCCGAACCTCGCGCATGCGCGTAGGTTTTTTTTTCTGCCAAATGTGTCAATGTCTGTATAGCATATACAGCCTATTTTAAGTGAAAATGTTTAATTTGGAGTGGTAAATGCAAATATTTTAATATTTTATAACAAATTATTGTAAATTGTGAATAATTAAATTAAATTTTGTTTGATATACAAATTTGTTTTACTAATTTAAGGCGCAAACATCTAAAAATGTATATGGATTTGAAGTGGTATAAAACCTCTTTGTTGTTTCTGAAAATATTTAATGTATAACCCGGACCAATAAAATATGCTCTGTTTACTCGCATGTAATTTGCACAAAGGTACAATTCAACTTTGTAGGATTCATTATATTATGCACTAGGGTATAATATATTATTGCACGCGTGACTTATAGCCCAGTTTATAGGTCTAAATTCAATAGAATAACGCTCACTTTACGAGCAAGTGTGTTGAAAACTCTTTTACAAATAGTAGCTGTTGATGAACACAGATACTACGACGCGGCATTTCATTCTTAATACTACGACGTAGTACTACAAGATGTTTTGTAGTAGCGCGTAGTCGTCTTTATTTTAAGGTTAGTCATTCACAATTTAGAGTGACAAAGTAACTAAAAATCAACCCTGTATAGGTATTTTATATCACACAGGGTGTCTCAAAAACGACACTAGAGGTAGATGGACCTCAGGCCTATCGGATAACATCAATATGGCTTCAGTGAAAGTTGCTTGGTGTTCGGGATATTTCCACTTTTGTGATTTTTTTAGAAATTTAAACTTTTTGATTTATTTTGCCTACAGCTTCAGCAAATATCATAGAATGAACGTTTTTTTATTTACTTGGTCTATATTTTATAAGTCATTTGAGACAATCGATTTTTATTTTTTATTTTCAGTAACTAAATATGATAAGTAACTAAGCAGGATACTATGCATAATTGAACTCGTCAATTTGTCAGTAATGTAATAATCTCAAATGACTGAAAATTTTATGGGATTTTAAATCATGAAATTGATGATTTTGACTTTTTTATAAGGATTTTGTGAGTAGAAAAACTTTGATCATAAAACTGTTAGGCTGCAAACTGAACGGCAGCGACAGCGGTGCAGTCAGCGACGATTGCTTGCGGTTTCATACAAACTCAATACTATTGTGCTCTATCTGAACTCTATCGTGTCGTGGAAATCGCTGCTCGCACCGTTGTTGTTCTCGCTGTCACTGTCGCTGCCGTCCAGTATGCAGCCTTATAGAGGTAGACTAATCCAAACACAAAATATTGACCCCTTTAGATTGGTGATTGAAACTCAGATAAGTTACAAAAGGACGATGATGACCTATCACCGCATGAACGACGATATTTGGCTACAGATTTTATATAGGGAGGGTGGTCTTTAACCACCTAAAGGGTAACTTTTAAATGAAAGCTTTAACGATGATGTGTTGCAGCAATATGTTATTTAGCCAAATTATTCGTTGTAAGTTTGAATTCTAACAATTAAATTGCTTATAGCCTATAATATTTTGGATTCGAATTTCAGTAGTTTCCGAAACAAAAGTTTTTAAGGTTCCGAACCTCGAAGATAAAACGGAAACCTTATAAGATTGCTTTAAGGCCCTTTTCTCAGAAACGTGATAAGGTATCGAGCAAAAAATAATATCAAATACACATGCTGGAATTATTTGGGACAGGGAAAATATTCTTTTATGTACATTTTGACGCCCTGAAATAAGGTTATCTAAACCTATAAAGTACTTCCTGTTGATTTCTTGGCTCCGCTAAGGTCTTTGCGCATTTTACTTAACTCCTGAAAGGTTTCAGCCATGACTACGATAACAGCCGCGAAGATATACTCACCATTGATGTTGCTGCCAAGTCCATCTCAGTCCAGAAACCTGAAGATAGGTATCTTCCAATGCGGCGGTGAACAGTTTAGGTGAAAAAACATCACCTTTCCTGACACTCCACTGAGTAGTTGGATAGACTTTGAATTCTGGTCCTGGAGAGGGACTGTCATGGCGGCGTTTAAACCGCTTTAGCACCGCTGCACAGACTGGAGTATAGCCAAGATCTCTCTGTATCAAATCAAAGGCTTACTCATAGTCCATGAACGCCTAGTATAGAGGCTGATTATACTCTTCGGTCTTCTGTAAAGCCTGCTACAGCGTTTGGATGTGCTCTTTGGTGCTGAAGTAATTTTGGATACAGGTAGGCATGTTCGGGAGGGTGGAATTTGTCATACCTGCGCGGGATACGGTTTGTAATAACTCTTGCAAACAGTTTATACACATGGCTCAACCAAGTAAAAGATCTGAAGTTCTGTTAGAGGGTTTTGTCACCCTTTCTGTGCAACAGTTTGCTCTTGAGGATGATGGAATTGAACAACTTCTGAAGGGTCTTAAGCACAGGTCTGCTACCAGCTTCACTGTAATTCCATCATTGTTGTCGTTAAGCTGTTTAAGGCCATACTTATCTCGTACAGGCTGACTTTCGGAATATCTTCGGTATAATGTCGGGTTAATTTAACGCGTGCAACTTTAGTTATTTAGTTATATTTAGTTATTTGATAATTACATGTGCTGTTATCTAAGAATGAATCCAAGCTGTTTGAGTTTATTTTGGATTATCGACCCTAAAAACATACTCATTGAAATAATATTACTGAAAACAATTCAAGCAGATTGAATTCATTTTGCGAATCTATTTTGTGTGCTCCTCATATTGTGGTTTGAGTCGAGGTAGTGAGGAAAACTAGTTTCCGTGTATATTAAAAAAAAAGGATTTTCACTAGACTATAGATTCAAACCTCAGAAGTACGGTGGTGTCCTTATCTTAATTTTGACCAATTTGTGGATTGTTTATCCTATTAAAAAAAAGAGATGAGAGGAGACAGATTTTACTTCGCAAGAGTGAGATGAACACTTCTACCAATTAACTTTGTGACAATTTAGGCAAAAAGATTCTTTACCACAATTTTGAATTTAGCTTTACGCTACTCCTTTGGCGAATTTCGCGATGTTCTGGATAGTTTTTATAGCATGTGGCAAACTTAACAAAAATACGAAAGACCAGAAAAGTTTATAAGAAATTGGAAGATTCTGGTCATTGTTTTTAATCTTTTTATACGCATGTAAAGCCAAAGACTATTTTTTTTCGATGCTAAAACTTTTTAAGAAAATAAAATAAAAACTAGTCAACTAATGGTATCGATTTAGGTGCCTACACTTGGCACTTTTTTATTTTTATTTTTTTATGATGACTTTAAGGTGCTAAACAAAAAAGTTTTAAACTCTTATTTAAAAAAACTACATGGCTTTTAGACTTACTATACAGGCCATATTAATTTGGCCGGCAATAGACCAAACACCCTGTTTACTTGTACGTGGGTCACACTAAAAGTTTTGCGTAGCTTACAAAACATAATATAATAACCAAAATACTATGTTAATTGCTTTTCAAAATACATCACATTTCAAACATTTATTCATGGGATAGAACCATTTTTTAAAACAGAAGGAGCACAGACCGGTTTTTTGTAGTCGTCATATCAACATCCATACTTGGATAGAGAATGGTCCTTTGAAGATGTAAGATTCACTATTGTAGTATAAAGTAGCCCACCCTGTTCTTTTGTTGTCTGTTGTTGTGATTTTGGGTTACTAAGCTTCTTTATGCTTTTATATTTTTCCTTCATAATACATGGCTTAACCCGTATTTTGTTTTAATTTCATCTGTTTACATTTAAGAGAGAAAATATAAAAAAAAGAAAAGAAAATAGGCGGATCCTTAAAGTAAGATCCGTAAAGTAGTGAGCGTTTAAAAATCAAATCATCGTATATCATAACAACTTATTCTTCTACGAATTTTCAACACATTGGATTGAAGTGTGTAGCGTTCTTTAAATAAACACATTTATTTCTCATTGTGTTTGACTTTTTCCAAAAGCTGACGTGCGTTTTGCTATTCATACAACAACAGGTGTTAAATAGACACGGCTGGTTGTCACTTCGTCCAAAAATTGAATTGTAAGTGTAAAACACGTACAAAACAAGTTAAAATTATTTCATACTCACCAAATATTCAAAATGCAATATATTTTCATGTAACTTTCGTCTACGAGTAGTTTTTGCACTGAGTTACTCAGGAATTAATTCTGAATAGCGTAATAAGTTTACGCTACAAAATAACATCAACAAAAATCATTTATGGCCCACGGCGCGCAGGTCAGCGGGCAATGGAAAGGGCTATGCTCAAAGTTTTCCTATGGGATCGAATCAGGAACGAAGAGATTTGCAGGCGAACCAAAGTCACCGACAGAGCCAGAATAATTGCAGACCTGAAATGACAATGGGCAGGGCACATAGCTCGCAGAACAAATGGCCGTTGGGGCAGAAAAGTTCTCGAGTGGCGGCCACGTACAGGGAGTCGCAGCGTAGGCAGGCCAAGATGGACCAACGACCTGTTCAAAGTCGTCGGTAAACGCTGGATGAGAGCGGCGTGAGACCGAGCGATGTAGAAAACCTTGGGGGAGGCCTGTGGATAATGGATAATGATGGCCCATCGCCACTGTTCTTTGTGGATTAGTCCTGCTGCTGGATAAGGGTTTCTTAAAAGACAACTAATCCAAGTGACTGCTGTTTGCAAGGTGACAGTAGTTTATGAGGAGTCAGTTCATTCTTAACCCACGTGCAGATGAGAGGACAAACTTGGGTACAGGAACCGATTAATAAAAACAATATTACCAGAACACAACATATCGAGGACTTTGTCATTTACGGCCGGTCTCAATAACCTAACTATCTTTGACTAACTGTTAAATTACCTATCTACAGTAGCCCAAGTGTAATATTTGCGTTTCAATAACACAAGATAGTTTAGAAATTTCTGAGCTTACCGTGGGCTCTGAGCTTACCGTGGATAAGTTATATGGTAGTAAAAAACGTAGTGCGTTTCAATAACGTGTCTGTCAGTTAAATCTAGTGATATCTGTCATTCAAAATTACTCCCGCGAAATCAGGCGTTTAAACGTCACTATCCGTCGAATTCGTTCGTAACATAGACTTTTATTATTAATTGATATATTACCTAAAATAATGTAATATAATGACTATGTTTTGTGATGAAAGTGATAATAAATAAATAATATTTAATAATAATACTACCGCATTAACTATCACAGCGAATTATCAGGCGTTGAAATAACATTTAGGTTTACATTAAATAAAACTAGTGTGAGTGAATTACCTACTCATAAAAATGATACCTTCTCTGGGAATAACCTCATCTCGGTGAATAAAAACATAATGCACATTGCACAGTAGGTGCCTACTCAATAGTAATATTCACCTCAGTATTTTTATTTTCAAAGCTACAGCAAACAGAATTTTAGTTGGATGTAGCTCCTGCAATAGCTGTAGGTACTTTATCTAGTGTGCTAGACAACACACATCATAATATTGTCTTAAGTTTTCACGATTCATAATTTAAATAAAACTAATTTTTGACCGGATTAATCGCGTATAATTTATATTTTACATTTTGACTCGACGTTTCGGTGTCTTTGCAAACCCCGTGGTCACGAGCGACTGAGTCAAAACGTAAAATATAAATTATACGCGATTAATCCGGTAAAAAAGTAGTTTTTATTAAACACACATCATGTTAGTTTTAATAATAATAAAAACCAATTAACTATTTTAATAATAATAAAAACCAATTAAAACAACTTTCTTAATTTAATTTATACTTTTCATCAGACATTATGAAACAAAAGTATTAAATGATTTGTATTAAAGTATTGATTGATTATAATTTATAAACTTTACAAAAATACACTCTCACTATATTCAAAACATAGGTATAATATGTCATACATAGCTTTAGTTTCTTATTTATTAATTCTAAATCTTTATTATACAACTCCAATTTTCAACTTGCAAGTACAACTTTTTCTGTTATAGGTTTACAATAGGTTGTTGGGGGGCACACAATCCCTACCTTATCTGCTTTTGGTAAACAATATTCTCTATTTGAGCTATTTGAACCTCCTCACATAGTTTTTGGAACTTTAATCTAAAAACAGAATGAGAAATTACTGGTAAATAGTATATACACACATAACTTCTTGCCTGGTCCCTTATAGGATGGGCAGAAAACTAGGAGCTTTTAATCCTTTTTTTAATTATTTTATTATTAGTAGTATAAAAAGCAGTAACCATCACCACTATCAACTTGAAAACAATATCTAGGTATTAAAAAATCTAAACTGAAATGGATATATGTGAATTGTGAAGTGGTTCACATGACCTATTCTATTATTTTAAACAATCACCCCTATAGTAGCTCCATTTTAGAGAGAAGCTTTTAAAATATGCAGTTTATAGCCACAGTTTATTAGTACAGGTAGTAAAAACATCTTAGAGTAATCCAACAATAACAATAGATCACAACTTTTGAATAACTACAGACCTTAACAATGTTTTGTAATGAATATTTTAAATACTCCCACTTGCCATAGTTGTTTTGGATGCTGAAGGTTTCCCGTCAGAGCGCGATATTCCTGCGCAGTTTATTTCCAAGCATCAGCACAAAGTTTATTGTTACTAGCATCCGTGGCTCCTGATGTGTATTGTATTGAATATGGAGTGATTAGAAATTATGTCCAGCAGGAGAATGAAGCTCCTTTTTGGGAGTGTCTAAGCCATTTTCTGAAAATACAAATGATTATACTAAGCTAAGTAGGTACTTATGTATATTGTTTTCATATTTATCAAACATTAATGATTCCTTGAATGTAATCAACAGTACTTACCTCCACTGTGTAGATCAGCCATTTTTGTTTTATTCAAATATAAGTTCAAAAACTAAAACCCGACTACTAAAAACACGCTCTAAAAAGTAGGAAAACAGGTAATAGTCTCCGTTGAAATATTTATGTATTATGTACGTCATATCGATAGAGATGTGTTCAAGGCCGTGATCGTATGCGATTTTGATTTTATATTATTATTAAAATGAATCTATTTTGCTATTAAAGGTGGCATACGACAACGTCTATCCTTTAAACATATCTGTATCAATATGACGTAAAACATAATATTTCAACGGAAACTATTCCCTGTTTTCCTACTTTTTAGAGCATGTATTTAGAAGTCGGGTTTTAGTTTTTGAATTTATTTTTTTATTCACACGTTTTGGAGTAATAGTGTTTACATATTTAAATGTGCTAACGAAGTTCTTTTATTTGATATCCCACACGAAACCGTCAAGATATTTTTTAAATTCTTTACTATAACTATTATTTCACTTATTTTGTAGTAATAATTTTTACATATTTGAGCTGTGCTAACACAGCTCTCTCATTTGATATTATATATTTCACACATCAACAAAAAGAAAAAAAAATTAGTTCTTCACTTTAAGTTCCCTAGAGGGCGCAATTTTATATAACTTTATGCAGCCTATAACCAGAGGACAGTGAAGAGGCTTCCAACGATACCTCATTTGTCCAAATATGCTTAGTAGTTCTGAGGGAACAGATGAGCATCCGTACCCACATACATACATACAGACATACACGTAAAAATCATAACCGTCCTTTTTGTTTCGCCGTAGTCGGGTAAAAATTAGATTATTTTCCAACTGCTAGAAGCAAATTTTCAAAAATACTTATTATTTTAAAAGTTCTGTAGCTACTGGGAATATTTATTCTTGATTCTTGAGCGTTATCTGTCAATCGTAAAACTGCGTTTTGTTACCAGGTTCGTAGCTTTTTTAAATAAATATTATTTTTATGTATAATTCTTAGGAAAGGATTAAAAAAAGGATAATAATGCTAAATATAAGACCACTTCATTAAAATGAATAATATATTTGACAAAGTTTAGTGCGAAGCCATTGTTTTATTGTCATAACTAAACGCTTTCAACCTCTTAAACCGAGATAACTGTCTAAACCCCAGTAAATGTTGCGAATATTTTGATATTGAGGCGGCAGTAACAGCAAGGATAGAGAGCACAGAAAAACTCGGATAGATTTTTCTTGAAATCTCTGGTAAGTTTTTGAGACCGGCCGTTAGCGACTAAGCTGTTCGTGTAGGTGCCATAGAATTGGAAAATGAATCGAGATCTCGAAGATAAACTGAAAGCAATATAATATTTTTTTTAATAAACCACTCCTGGGCCACGCGTTTTTGCCCTAGATTATTGGATAACAAATATGTCAGGTAAAAATGTTACTAAAGGGACTTTGACAAGCCCTGACGACGACTGTATACACCTCACCATCAAGGACCAACTGTATAACTTCCTAAATACTACTTAGCAATGGTCGGCGGTCATTTTTAATACATTTACAAGTATCACTTTTACAGAGTTTAGGAAATGCCTTGCCAGCTTAAGATATGTAAAATATAGAGAAATATATAGTCTACTGCAACTGAACGTAAGTATTAGACGCATTTTTAACGGATATAGTTATTTTTAATTAACGCCGCACGCCATTTCATTTCAATTCAAGCGTCACCATGCTTGTGTAAATAAAACTGAAAGGGGCTTGATTGTGAATGTAAATTATTATAATAAAACTAAAAAAATTACAAAGACTTCTTTTACTTATTTTTCATACAAGACAGGCAAAAATATATATACTGGCTGTTTCACAATTAAAATATCTTAATAAAAGACACAATTAACCTAATTTTTTAATGTGTAAATAATTATTCACTGGATGTTTATTTTTCCTTTCTTTTTTGTGTGAATATATAAACAATAATATGTAATATTTTTGTTATCATGTTTCTAACACTTAGTAACTGTCACTATCGAACTAACATAATTTATCGAAAAAAAAAACACCTTTGTACTTATTTGTAGTTAAAGGTACTTATTTTTCTGCCTTTTTATAAAGTGAATCTTGAATATAGATAAATAACTACCTAATTATTTAACCTGAACATCAATTATTGAATGAATAAAATATATTATTTGAGGTAAAACAATTACATTGAATTCATTGGTCAGCATTTAATATTTTAAAGGGCATCCAAAACAGTTACCGTTTAAAAATAAAATCAACATTCTAAAATTTGGTTTGTTTTTTTTTTTCAGATAACCATCTACTTACCTATGTGAATAATGCAGGTATAAATTCAACTTCAAGTTTTTTTGCTATAATTAGTATAAAATGGGAAAAAGTCAAATTTAAAAAGTTAAAACTTAAAAAAGTACCAAACAGGTTTACCATAGGAAAACCGCAATTAATCTTTATTGTACATGTTATTAAACAGTATGGCTGTTTACTGATAGTCTGTACAACAAACACTACGAAAGTGCAATTGCCAAATATTGATAAAACAAATATTACTACACTACGGCATACCTATATTGATAAAGCCGGCTACAGTGCTTCCTAAATCTATGAAGTTTATGTATCCTTACGAATACAGCCTTAATATTTGTCGCTGAGTGATATCATCATTTAATAAAAACATGATTGGTTGTATGTATTGCTTTTCTTTTTATTTTAAATTCATTTTTGATTTGAATACCGTAATTTATAATAGTCAAATTGTCGGGTCTTTTCCGCCGAAAGGCGAGTAGTTATAAAGATGAGTAATAATAATAAAAACTCTTTATTGTACACCAACATGGTTATACAGTTAAAAAATAAAAATAATGATCACAATTAACATACAAAGGGTGGCCTTATCGCCGAAGCGCGATTTCTGCCAGGTAACCCAGATTATATTAATGACATAATAAAGTTTTATTATTGTTATGGATCTGTGCCACCTGAAATAAATAAATTTATTTATTTACGATCCTCACATTGTTTAAAAATATTTTAACATAGGGCACTAAGCAAGTTTTCTATTCCATAAAAAAATCCTCATGTAGATCATTTTCAAAGAATTTCTTAAAGGAGGAAATTCTCAACTCGACTGCTTGTTTTTTATGTTCTTTTTGTCCGTGTGTTGCGCGATTATTGCAAATCCATTGTCATGATTTTTATTTCAGGAACAAGTACTTTAGAGGCGGTCCCATATGACTTTCATCAAAATCGAAAAATAACTTTTTGACAAATTTTCAAATGAATCTAGAAAAACAAAATACATAAGTAGATGATATTACACTTAAAAAATAATAAATCAAAATGGAAAGGTAATGTCAAAGCAATAGTGCTTTTACTATGGCATAGCATAGACCCCTTGCGTTTTTTGAGAGATAAATTGTACCATGAAGTTCAGCATCTGAACCCATTTATATGATATTATTTGACTCACATAAAGGTGAATTTCTTCTTTACTATCCGTCATGTGGGAATTAAATATTGCAGGCAAATGGATGCTAAATAATAAATCTGAGCCCGAGTTTATCGAGACGAATTAAAAAAATTTGCATGAATGAAGAAATATACAACTTGATATATCATATATCATTAACTTGAAAATTTCGTGTAATTTTCTATTTTCAACTAAAGTATAACGAAAAGTACTTGGAGCAGTTAACATAACATTACGTTTTCATAGTTGCAAATATACAATCGAGCAAGTTATTATAAAAGCTCATGGACATTATTTTTGACCTTTTAGCAATAATAATGCTTTTTTGAGTGGGTAATAATTATTGTTAGGAACAGTCACTGAAAGAAACCTTTTCCAGAGTTTCAGAGTAGGTAGAAGAATACGCGATCTTTAAGTTACCCTTACTATACCAAGTATACTGCCATCTGAATGACGAGAATGTAATTTTAATATGTGATAGGTTGTACGTTGGTGGAGTAAAGTAGCGAAAGTGTCTCACACTCCTTCCTGTAACGAACTCGGTAATACCACTAGAAAGCTTCGTACCAGGCCAATCAAAGTCTTTCGATAAAGCTTATCTCACAAATCTTCACAGGGGTGGCTCATCTGTGAGTCAAATATGCTGGAAAAATAGCTGGCCAGACGCCAAATTGCTACAGAAGCCAGATTTGTGTTCGCTAAGCAACTGACAATCCTGAAGCGGTTGATTAAAGTATGGTCTGGTTCTGAGAAGTTGTCATCAATGCTGTGACAAGAATATTTAATGGAAAAAAATGCACTCTGTCAGGCTTATGGCAGCATGCCATATGCTCTTGAGGCTTTTTAGCATGTACTATAGATGCGCTAAAGGCAAGAAAAAAAAATGAATCTCATCTTAATAACTTAAAAAAAGCCTTTATCAGAAACTCGACCATACCTGTCAGACTCTTCTTTCATTAACTTCAAGGGTCTGACGGGACAGAGACTGAAGATTTAAAAGAAAATCACAATATTCAAAGCCATTTACCAACCAGAACCGGCAAAACAGTTGCTAATGTAAATTGATAAAACTAATTTCCTGATACACTGGAACAACACGTGCTTGAATAGTGGGCACTATCTCATTTTGTTAATGAACGCACCGATGTTGCGTTCATTAACAAAATGAGATAGCCTGGTGACATGATGTTTTTTTTAATATGAGCTGGTACACACGCCTCTGCCACACTCATGAGTACTCGCGTGGGCTACACTATAGCCCAACTTATAAGTCTATTATAATAAAGCATTTTCTTGTCTTTTTTCTAATAAAATACATTCATATCATAAATCATATCATAACATAACGTAGCTGAACACAAAAATAGCTACTTTTTATTGATAAAAAAAATACAAAACGTAACTTTAGGGTATTAATGGGGCCATGTAATAGAATCAAATAACATGTGAATAATTTTTCGTTTTTCTTTGTTTTTTTTTTCCATACAAAATAATTCAGTTAAGTCAAAACATCTTATGTAAAACACCTTTAAGCGAAGTATGACAACGTGGCATTTTCTATCCCTTTTTTATCGCTATGCACAAGTACAGTTCGTAAGGTTTTGCGTTGTACATTGTATGCAACGTTCTTCAACGTTTAAAATGTTTTTGTTGTTTATTGTATGGTTCAGTGACACGCGTCTATAGAATGAATGTTAAAGAGATTTTACAAGGGGGATAACTAATGAACTCATTATATTAGGATTCATGATATCTTGGTAAGTATGTACTTTTGAACTACATATTCTTTGGCAAAAACTATTATTTTTGAGTAAGGAACAAAACCTCAATGTGGGATATCAAAAATTGCTCACCTCGTATTAAAAAAAAACTAAAAAGACTTTCATTGCATGATAGACAAACCAAAACCATGGAAATGTTCTCGTGTATAAAAAAATAACTATCTCACCATTTTTTTATAATTTCCTGATTTTATGACATAAGTAGCTAATTCTGCTAGTGGTATCTATCTTACGAATCACTGCTGTTTTGTTCATCATATTTTTTTACATCTTCATATTATCAGAATCTTGTGGCGATTGAATAATATTTTCACTTGTCTCAATTCTGTCCACTTCACTTTCAACTAAATCATTGTGATCTAATTTCTATTCTAGCTACCTCAAAAGATGTTCTTCCATTTCGTGGTCCATATTTGGCTAATCTTTTAATAAAATATCATAAGAAAATAAGTAAAAAGTCAAAAAATATAATGTAGTAAATTCTAGAACGAATTCAGATCGGTTTTAAGATTATCACCGAACGCAAAGCATTAAAAAAACCTTCATTCCAAAAGACTTCATCTATTTTTTCAAGTTATCAAAACTTTTGCAGAATGAACGAACGGAACGAACGTATTCATAGATTATTTTTTCTAAAAATCCACTTTACTCAAGTGGCTTAAGCACTAGGTTTCATTTCTTGTTTCATTAGATGGTCTCGATTATACTCGATATTAATTTGGTGTTTGATATACCCTACCCAAGTATTTTTGTAGCCAATAATGAAGCTAAAGCTTGAAATAAAATATTTATATTGAAAGACGTATATCCAGCGGTCGGGCAAAAAACTGGTTCAATCGCAAAGGTGATGATCTATTTGTGAAAATAATGTGCAGCATCATTCGCTATATTAACATTAAATTTCAATCCAATCAAGACCTAAAGTTGCAAAGTCTGATAAACTTTGCAGACAGTTAACACTTAAAACTTCCGATTAAATACTCGATACAGATAGAAACTTTAAAATGATACGGCGCAATGTAAATTATTTTTGAAAGTTTAGATACGGGAAAAACCGGCAGAAAAGGACAAAACATATCCACACAATGTTAAGGAGTAAGTCGAGAAAATAAATTACGGTCGTCTGAAGTCTCACAGAACAAAATTCTGTTCCTCTCTTTCACACTACCGTTGATTCCCACAAAGAGGACAAAGACGGACGATCCGCTTTCCGAGAGTACAGAAATATTTTTCTCAGTACGAACGATCAGGCACTTAAATAACATGCAGCATTATACAAAAAAAAACCCTTAAATATGAAAAGTATAGTTTAACAACATATAACAAAAAAAAAACATTTTCTGTTAAAAAATAATACTTTGTTAATAATAAGAATAAAAGGAATATAAAATAAACAATTAATAGGTAACCTACAAAGCTACAAAAGAAAATTAAGTTTTTAAGTTTAGTTAACTTACCAACGGCAATTTTCTCGACTGCGAAAGGTTGTGCCGACGACACCCCGACGTGAAACAAAAACAAACCGGCACAGATTACAGAAACCATGTTCTCCTTCATATTGCCGACTAAATGCAACTATTCTGCTACATAGAAAGCTTCAGGTGTCTCGATAGCTCATGATAAATGTGCAAATTCGTTGATTTTGTCGATAACTTGGGAGATAAAGTGTCGGGATGCTGCGCGCAAACCTGAGACTTAGGGGCGACTGATGGAGCGTTGGGCGTGCGTGGCATCGGCTTTCACCCTCACCCCCTGCCACACTCTCCCCTCTCACTTACTCGCTGAAACTTTACCATTTGGGGAGTTACACTGCTTTTGTAGAAATAAAAACATGTACTTATGAGCTTTTATGGATTTTAGAGTTTTTCTAATAGCCGATGTAGGTGCTTAATGACAGCTGTAGTAATCTTATAGTAAAAAAGAATAGTATAAAAATTCATAATACAAGTTCTTTCTTTCTGAACTTATAAAAACTTTGCTTATGTTAAGCATGGCTGTATTTTTAGTATAATTTCTAACATGATTCGGTTATACATATATAATAAACTTACCTAACATATAGATTAAAGCAAATTTCTATGCCACTAAACATATCTTTCCTAAGAACTGAGCTTTGAAGGACAATGATATTTTTTTTTATCGATCAAGGTATTTCAGAGATTAGCGCGTTCAAGTTTTTGAACAAATCCTTGAGCTTAATTATTTGAGTACTGATTTCTGCTTTGATGGCAAATATGTGGCTCATATTCTATTTTATTTTGCTTCAATAGCAGACAGTGTCTTTGTATAACGTAGTTTCGTTTATTTCTGAACAATTTTGATTTCTATTCTTGACTGCTTAAGTAAACAATGTTGATGTTTCCTGTGGTCCAAAAGTTAGAGTACTTGCCTTTAGCGGCATACATCGTGAATTCGTTGTTTTAAATTAAACATAATCAGTTTGGACACGGGCCAGTAGATGTAAATACTTTAGATTTAATTATTATTATTTATAACAAAAGCGTGCATGCAAAATAATTAAATTGTGCGGTAAGCGTATGTGAACTTTCAACATATTTTATATATCTGTTTGGGTAATGTATTGATTATTTAAGATTTCGACAAATATCAGCGCGATTAGTTTATCACTGTAAATGGGTTTGCGCTACTAAAAGCGCAAAACATAAAATAAAGTTTACAACACTCAATAAATTTTGGATTAAAGATTGGACGTTTCATGAAATATTCAACGTAATAACTGCAATATAAAGGGACCTTAATTAAAAAGAGCAAAATATTCATGTTTTCACAGTTTTTCCAAGTAATAAAAATACCTAACAATTTGTGTGTAAAAATATATATTTTAGTGTTGTGAAAAGAATTTGTAGGGTTAGAAAATATGTTTCATTTTTATTCTCAAAATATTTTCAAAACAAATATGAAACATGGCTGAATAAAATATGGATTTATATAGATGAAAGGGGTTATAAAGTATGGCGTTGCTTGTAATTGGACATATTCTTGTAAGTAACTTAAAAAATCGCTTGTAAGCTGTTCGATTTCCACGTGGCCACTTCGCTCTCATCAATAACGTTAGATACCTGAAAGTAAAAGGAAAAAAGAAACTCAGAGTAATTTAAATCTACATTATAGGTTAATAATTTCATTAATAGTTATTAAATTAATTCATGCAAACAGCGCCATATAGTGACTATGACGGAAATCAGATTTAACTCTTAGACCCTGTGTGCCCTTTGTAGACATTTGTTGTTATAGCAGTAGAAATACAATTTTACTGAAAATTACAAAGAAAATTTGAACACTCTATCACGGTTTTTGAGATTCAGCCCAGTGACAGACCGACAGACGGATCGATTCGGAATCTTAGTAATAAAGTCCCGTTTTTTTACTTTGGATACGGAAGCCTAAAATTATAAAAACGTTATTCAGGAGAAAGTATGTCAATTATTTTAAAAAGTTAAATTATATTTCATTAAAGTTTTTTTTACTTGCCAAATTGAAAGGTAGAACAATGGGTTAAGCATCATACAATTTATCATTCGAGCGCTGTTAATAGGATGTTTCCATGCCAATCGAAGGACGAAACGAACAGTCGACGTCGATCGATGGATTTTATTATGAAAATAATTCCACCATTAAATTATAATAAATAAATAAGGCTCGCTTGCACAGACCAGGGTTAAGAAGGGTTAAGAGATAACCCGGGTTAATTTGATAAGTTGTCTTGCACCATCCAGGGTTAGCAGTTTAGCTCGAGTTAAACTACAAAATATTTAACTCTTCAAGATGACAGGGTTAAGTCGCTAACCCGGCTATTGTCAAAATTTTTAGGCTACTTTTAAGCAATAACAGATGTCCAGTTGTAAACATACTTTGGTTCGAATATTGTTAAAATTAAATAACCCAGAGCAATTTTTGGTTGGTGCAAGACGTTTCCCGAGTTAAAAAATAAGCATTTAACTCGAGTTAGTAGACGTCAAAGTTATCATTTTAACCCTATGTTTCGTGCAAGTGGCCCTTAGGGTAGTATTTAATCGAGTAACTGTTAATTTAATCTAGGAACTGTAAATTAAAAATTTAGGTGTTAAAATTAATGAATTTCGCTTACTGTTCAAAATAAGTGAGCGTTTGACTGTGAGTGACGAGAACTCAATGAAACAGCGAATTCAAAATATTATTTAATCATAAGCTCTTGGGTTTATGGCCCCTCGCTTTTTCTATTCTAATAATATTCTATTTCCCCATAAGTAATATCATACTTACCTGTAGATCTGGAGGCCTACTATGGATCTCAAAACCATGGGATGATATGAAATAGTTTGACGTAAAGGCCGCTCCACATTCTCGCGAAAACGCGAGAAACATGCGAGAAACGAGAATGTGGAAGCCATTCTCGTAGTGTACTCAATTTCTCACGTTTTGTTCTACTTTTTGTGGGTTTTGGGGTTTGTGGGGAGTTTAGAGTTTTGTGTAGGAGTCACACTCCCATGTTTCTCAGTAACGAGCGAGCCGCCGATTTGAACGGATAAATCGCAGAGTATATCTCAGAGATGCGCGTCTGCGAATGATCATGTCAGTCGAATAAACTACTGATACTAACTTGAATATTTGACTTGAACGAAAGTAATATACTGACGTCCTGAGCCAAATGGTACTTCTAATATAAGTAATTACTAATTTATTTATTTATTTATTTATTCATAAGGTACACCAACAGCATAACATATAATAAAAATTACAAGTAAAATTGTTCCGGTACATTTCTTATATGTATACCTATTATAGGCGTACACAACTTTGGTAAGAAAAGGAGTAAACAATTGTAATGAGTTCCCAAATACAATAAGATTAAATTAAATAACAATCATTTGACGACCGGCTGGTGTAGTAGTAACATACATTGCCTTCTATACCAGAGGTCCTGGGTTCGAATCCCGGCGGCGGCGGATATTTGTGTGATGAACACAGATATTAGCCGTCAAGTCATGGATGTTTATATGTTTATTTAAGTTTATTCCAATAAAAAATATGTAGTTATTCAATACGTATGTTTATATATTTCTTACGTATATCAATTATCTAGTATCCATAACACAAGTTCTTTAAGAAACTTAATTTGGGCTAGATAATGCTGTTTGAGTTTCAGAATTATTTATTTATTATTTATTATCATAATTAAAAATAAGAATTAAAAATTAAACTAAGAATTAAAATTAAAGATTTATGAATACAACAATTTCAATAATAAGATTAAAATTAAAAATTAATAACAATAATTTCAATGTGATGCAAAATAATAATAATAATAATAAATAGAAAAAGTCAAACATTTAATTTTTACTGAAAACTTATAGATTTAGGATTTAAATTTAACAAAAAGTCTATTTTTAAATGCATACAAATTATCATTAAAGATATCCAGCTCAGGTAGTTCAGCAGAAATGAAATTGTATATTTATATATAAATTACTAATGATGGTTAACTTCAATATGGTCGAATGTCCTTGAATGAAAGCATTCGAATGGTTAGTTGTATGACTTAATGCATTTACAGGCAGCTTGTTTCCGTAGTTTCACCTGCGTATCTTCTAATATTCCTTATCTAACTTCTAATCTCCCTTAGCGAGAGAGAGAGAGAGTTTTGAAGTAACTCGTAAAAGATTTTAAGAGTTCCAGGAAGATAAAAATTAATATCTTATATGTTTTATTTACTAACAAATTAAGATAAATTGTGATGAAAACATATCGATCTCAAGGCTTTATATTCTATGTATGCAGATAATTATATTAACTACTCGCGAGATTCTTGCGAGAATGTGGAGTTGCTTTAAAACATATCATGCGATCATTATTTGGTATACCATGTATATTGAATACAATAAAGTATTTATCTATGAAAGCAAACGAAATGGAAAAACACAAATGAAATCAAGAAACAAACATATCATAGAGGTAGGTGCGATCTCACCTTTTTCTATTGACGTTTTTAAGTCATAGATGATCATTGAAACTATCAGTGCAAAAGGTAATGCATGCAAATGTATAGGGAATTCGTTTATTCATTATGTCATAATTGTTGATCATTGTATCATAGAAATCTTGTTTATCATGTCATGTCATGAAATAACCGTAATAGGCCTTCTGTAATTTAATGAAAAGTAAATACACAGTAATCGGACTCAATTCTGTTACTAATACATTTTAGATGAACCCCAGTTAGTTTTCTTTTGATACTGAAAAAACCTAATAAGATTTAAGCTATTTACTTAGCCTCCAGGAAGTTTAATATCCTCAAGAAAAGGGAATCCCTTAGACCTGCAAAAGCTCTGAGGAAATAAAAAGATATTTCCATTGCAAATGCGGGCAAGTTCGGTTTGATCGCTTCTTAGAAAAGCCAATCAGAAGTTCGCTCAATTTTTGAGTCGACTAGACACTTTTTTATCCATTGGATTCTTAAATTTTCTTACGTGGCACTGCTTTGTGAAACATAGAATATTGTTTAATTTAGTAAGTAGATACCCATAAAAAACATAAAATGAAATATTATGCATGAATTATATTTTATATTTATTTAATAATAAAAGTTAAAATTTAATAGCTGGATTAATTTCATCTCGTGATATTTAAGTTACAAAAATAATCTAGGTACTCTGTTATTGTGTTTAAGACAGATGGAAGAATTAAAAATTCATTTAACAATAGTGTGTGCATGTTTGATAAGCTTAATTAGCGAATTTCATATATTTTTTTCAAGTTTTAAAATGATGAGAAATAAATTTGCGTTTTGTATATATTCCTTAACTTCTACGTTTAATAATAATAATAAATCATTTATTTCAGGTAATTTACACCCGTCACAATTTGAAATTTGCAAACATTTAGTATCACACACATAAACTGATAAAACTAAAATCTGAGTAAAACTAAAATAAAATAAAATCACAAAAATCCAATCAAATTAAATAAAATCATATAAATCCTAATATTTAAGTCTTAATAACAGTCGTGGGTAATATAATTCTATGTCAGTTTCACAAACAAAATAATGATAGTAATATACAAATGTCTGATATAAAAAGTAATGTTTAAAAATTATTAGCAATAAGAAAAAAATATAATAATAAAGAATAATAATATTGATACTGCCATGGAAAAAAATAACGTCAGAGACTTGTTTGGTAACGTGTTGAGTCAACAAAAATCGGTAGGGGATACCAATCTAAAATATTTACGCAAGGCATGAAAATCGTCTCTGAGTCAGGGACCGGAAAACCCCTTTATTTGATTAAGCCTATTGATAGGGTAACCCTATCAAAATCTTACCATATGGAAGTGTAACCCTATTGATATGGTAAGCCTATCGACGTGGTAACACTTTGAATAAAGTTAACTACTTTCGGATGCGCTTACCCTGTGATAGGGTTGCCTATTTCTATCTCTTTTCCGCGCATGCTGTTGAATTCGGAAGTATAATTCGAAGTGCGAGATTGAATAGATGGTGATATTTTTGATAATTTGATATTCTTAGAGATTAAATTTGCCTGCAGGTTTTAAAACCCTATTGAATCGGTAACCTTCAATAGGGTTTTCGATAGGCTTACTGCTTACATGAAGCTAACTCTATTGATATGGTAAGCCTTAAATTAGGGTAAGTCTTCGATACGGTTACCAAATTGATAGGGTTTTTTAAAACAAGTCTATGAAAAACCCAATCAAAAACCTCTTTAAGGGTAAGCGGTTCCGGTCCCTGCTCTGAGTGCACCTCTTTAGTCGCCATTTCTGCAGACATAGTATAGCATTTATATTGTATGGTATGCATATAAAGAACTAGTTTTTGCTTTAAGGCATGCGGTATCTTCAGCCTTACTTGCTTTACTCTGTTTATTTCTTGTTTGTTAAGCTCTATTTGATTGCGAAGTTATTATTTATTAGTATTTAAACTTTTTTTATTTCAGAAAATGTGGCTTATGAAAAAAGTTACTTAGTAATTGAAATAATACATCAGAACCAAAACAGTTTAGTATTTAGGTTTAAAATGTTATTTGATTACTTATTTTATTTTCTGTTCCACTCACACTGAATTCATGCGTGGCTTATAGCTATTCAGAGCAATTTTGCACAGAAACGATACAGTCATTTAAATCGGCTGAAGATTTACCTATTTTAATGTCAGATTTCTAGAAGAAGGGTGGACTGCCATCCTTACAAAGTGGAAGTTTGAAATCCTCAAGCGCGTCCTATTAACACTTGTTTGGTACAGATACTTAAGTGCTTAATGAATAAGTACCATGTGGACAGATTTTTTTTGTCGTCCCTATTAATTAGCTGTCATGAAAAAAAAACAGTTCAGACATTTTTATAAAATAATAATGAATTGAAGTTATCCTGTATCTTCAATATCCGTAGTCTTTGGACTCCTCTGTTCTCATGACAATACAAATTATGATTCGGAGTCCCTACGTGGATCTAATATCCTGTGACACCTTTAACAGTGAGTTATTGATTTTGTTAACTTTGGAAATCATAAAGTAGTTCTTTGTGCCAATCAAGTATTATTATTAATGGTGAAAATTTAATTTGGACCAAAACCCAATGAAAATAAAAACAAATCAACTTCGGGTACATATAAAAACTAATAAATTCAAATTACATTTCAGTAAAAGAGCGACTTAGGAGCTACGGATTAGTCTTTTATTTTAGAATTGAAATAATGTCAAATTCTTCCATTGTTATAAATGCGACTAAAAACAATAAGGTTTTGAGTGCAATTTACCCAAAAAACAACGAATATTGTTTGTTTTTACATTTCGATGAGCATTTAACCACCTATCGTGCGAATCGTATTTTATTTCACAACATAAAAGTAAAAAGAAAAGTTTTTCTACAATTGAAAATAATTCAGGTATTTTATTGTAACGGTTCTTCTGAATAAACTATCACTTGATCTCAACCTAACTTATCTAAATATTAGCAAGTGAAAATGATGTAGGATGTATAAATAGGTACGTGGGCGCGTAAAGCATACCTTGGATTTTCGTTTAACGTCATCAAAACATATAACTGTAGGTTGTATTTTATTCAAAAGCAGAAATTATATAAAATAAAAACACTAGTGCTTATTGAAAAGATTCACTAATAAAATCTTATCAGGCCATGACAGTTGTTATATTTTTAGTTTCTATGTTAAAGGTATCGTAGTAAGTAAGTAAATAATTCAAGAAAGGTCTCCTACAGCCATAATGTAAACATGAATGCACCTGTGGGAATTGTAAAATACTAACCAGAATAGCAAACTATGAAGCTAACAAATCTCAAAACGTGTTTGATGTTGTTCAAATGGCTAGTACGTATCCACCACTATATATCGTCTCATATGAGGACATTAGGTACCTACTACCAGAACAAACATGTAAAAGGTATCGAGTCTTTATCAATCTTTACTGCCTTATTTATAAAGAGTTCTATAAAAAATAGCTAACATCATTGAAATAAGAATGAATGCTTGCTTTACTAAGTAGTTAGTCCTCTAGTCGGATCTCAGTTCTAAGACTAGTTACTTTTACTCCTTGCTAAGGATAAGTAATACAGAATAAAAGCTACTTTTGAAATATCAAAGTATGTATATCACAACAATCAAAATTCACTAAAGTATCTCCAGCTAGTAAATCACTAGAAGCACAATTGTATTTCGCAGCTCCTACATTGCGAATTGTTATATTATTTGCTGCAAAACATTACAAAGTTTACGTGTGAAGCGAAATTAACTCGGCGTGAGCAATATATTATTTCGTACCAACATTGTGTTATAACATTTAGCAAGTCGTCTCTCCAGTGCTCGTAAAATATAAAAGCAATAAATGTCAAGTACAAGCAGCTAAGTTTCTCAACATAAAAGTTTGTGGACGCTCGTAGTCACAGCCTCCGAGATCAAGTGGCTATTCAGCATTTTTCTATGATATTGTTGGTACGGCAGATGGCGGTTCAACTTTTTTCTGACTTCTCAATGTAATGGATGGTACGGTTGAAATGTTACCTACTTTTTGTTTATTTTATTTTACATTTCTTGCAAAGCTATTATGCACATAAATTTTCCATGACTTTGTATTGGCACAATACTGCATGACCATACCAGAATCTGCCTTACAGGTGCATTAAATTAACATATGTTAATAACAGAATCGAGAATGGTTTTTAAAAGTTTTTTACGATAACTTTTATACGCGTTACCCTCAACGTACCACTTTAGTTCAAAATTACCGTTACCAAAAGTTTAATTCTGTTATTTTAACCTTCTTTTTTATTTCAACGTGAAAAGAAAATTAAAGTTGAATTAATACAAAATAAGATTCACTTTAGATAAAAGATATAAAACATGCATTTTAATATGCCAAAAATCTAAGTTCATGAGTGTAACGTGTTTGGTAATTTCAATATTATAGTTTATGTTTTGGATCATTAGAAACTTAAAATGTATGAGAATCTTGTTCCATTTTTTAAACGTGAAGTAATGTAAAGTTGTTGCCAAACCGCACTGTGCTACGAGCCCGCAACGTAGAAAATGTTAGCAAAGAGAAATACGAACTGCATCTGAATAAGGTTTTTGCGATATTCCAAAGAAACTTTTCGTACTCCTTTTTTGTTGAATTCACAGAATAGTTCATAGTGTCAAAAATTATAAAACAATAATATTTATTTTTGGGTTTGTTGATAAAATATATTTAATCAACGATATATTAATAACATTCACAACTAAAGCGATGAACATATTGTATACGTAACATGTAAGACCATAAGCATGCACAGATATTCACTTAAAACATTATTTTAGGCAATATTTCTCCAATTGTTCTTTTTTTGCTCTCCATCATTATAATGCCTCCAAATTTGACGAACGTGATCAGATGGTTTTAAAACCTCTGGTGTTCTGCCTACTCCATAATGCAAACAGGTGTGAGGTAGTGTATGTATGTGTATCTCTGTATGCCTAAGTACTCGAAAATCTAGTTTTTTACATCAGCCCAATAAGCGCCCTTATAGTTCAACGTAATTTGAATCCTTCAACCCTGGCTAAAAGATTAATAACAAGGTACTTAACTGTGTGATCTCCGCTTTATACAAGGTTACCTCGTTAAGTTTTACTTTCGTTTATCTTTCATTCAAAAGCTGCAGTCGAATAAAACAGAGTGCGTCGTTTTTAGCGCCGTATCAAAATTTTGTGAAGCTGATGTGTACACATTTCTGTTTTTATCCTAATACAGTGAACTGCATCTTCAAACTATTGTGTTTGAAGTCTAACATTGGTTAACGCAGCAAAACTAAATGTAATGTGTGAAATCTCAGAAATAATAAAGTACATAATTGTTTTTACGAATTCTGTAATATTGTCATTGTCAAAGATAGAAAAATGTGAAACCTGTGAGTGTTACGGTTTTTTAAGATACGCAGCTTTATCCGCGTCGAAAATAATGCAAAATATTATAAGTTGTATTAGGCTTCCAAAAGCTTTGTTATCTATGTACTTTTAAAAATCTATCTTTATTTATCATCATCATTTTAATTTGTGAGTATCCTCTCTTTCTTGGTTTCGATTTCAATAACACTTTTAGAAAAGCATTCAAATATAAATATAAACAACCTACGGTATTTATATTTAAATCCATCGTGACCTATAAAATTACAATAAGAGAAATTCAAAAAAGGATAAATTGAGTTATCAAAATTAATTGAATCGCTTTATTACTTGTATTCGAAATAATAATCATTTAAGCTTTTGTTCTTTCTCTGAAGGGCCCATAAAAGTGGTTTTTAATCATTTTCCAACTAGATGGTGGTCCCAACATGTACACAAAAGCGACTTCAAGACTCTTAATGAAAGTCAGAACACTTAATTGCATGGGAGATACAGAGCGGGCCAGAGACTGCCTCGAATTATTTAAACGGAAAACTTTCCCAACGCATTACTGAGGTGAAGAACTTCGTTTCAAATTCAGAGTTCTATTATATTTGCCCGCCACTGTAGCAAAAGTTACTTCTTAAGATTGATTTTGTGACAATCTCTCGACTTTAATAGTTTTCCTGCAAGTTTTTGTTTGAATAAAATATTGAAGACTATAGATCAGTATAAAAAAGGGGTTTCCCAACTTTAAAGGGTACTCGGATAGATTATATAATTGAACAAACTTAAGATTAAGTTATATCTTCTTCAGTGACTGGCTCAATGAAGATAAAGTTGCTATTTTAACTTTTGAATAGTTAAGTATAAGGGTATTTTTATTTCTAGTGATTTTACAAATCAAGCTAAATTCTGGGAAAGTAAAACTAAAAGTTACTACAGAATGGAAGGGCTTTTGAATAGAACCAACATATGGGGTATTTTTGTCCATGAAATTGTACATAGTTACTGCTCCCAAAGTCTTATGACTACATGCGGGGCCACAATGTATAAACATAATAATTGACAAACAAAAAACTATGAAGTTGTATGTACAATTAGGTATCATATTTATCTATTTTACGAACTGATCTTTTTTATGAAATAACTAGCTTTTGCCCGCGACTGCGTACGCGCATAAACATTGTATATATTTAACACAACCAGTATCACATCCGTGCACTCAAGGAGTTTTCACACAAACTAAAACGTCCAATATTTCGTTTTCCTACTAAGTATCACATCTGTGCACGCAAGGAATAAGATTTTTCATAAAAACTAAAAAGGTCCAAAGGTCCAAGGTCCCTTCCCGTGAGAATGTTGGGAAATTCTTCCATAATACAAACAGATACTTATTGAAGAACCTTTTTACCAAGTATCAAGGAATATATATTTTTTTTTCATACAAATTTAAAAATTATATATTTCCCGTTTGCGTGGAAATTTCGTGAATTCCTTTCATAGCACAACCAGGCACTCTTTGAAGAAACTTCATGCCAAGTATCACATCCAACCCCTTCCCGTGGGAATTTCGGGAATTCCTTCCATAATATTGAGGAACCTTTATACAAAGTATCACATCACTTAAGGAATAAGATTTTTTCATACAAACTAAAACAACACCTAATTCCCGTTCCCGTGGGAATTTCAGAAAATCCTTTCATAACATAACTAGTCTCTTTTTGAAAAACCTTTATGCCAAGTATCATATCCATGCACTCAAGAAATAAGATTTTTCATACAAACTAAAAGTCCAATAATTCCCCTTCCCCTGAGTATTTTGTAATTTTGTTGTACCTCTAAGGATTGTAAGTTCCAAATTTCAGCACTCTACGCTTAATAGTTTTGGCTGTGCCTTGTCTGTCAGTCACTAAGTTAGTAACGGAAGAGTTTTATATATTACTAAACGTGCCCGCGACTTGGACCTGGACGACGAAACTTATCAATGATTCTTTTGTGTAAAGTTCTATTTATGTAGAACGTAATTAATCGAGCATACCTACGTAACTAAATAAACCAATCTATGATAACTAATCTAAACTCAATAAATAAACAAAATCCCTAAAAATTAATACCTATACGAATGACTAATCCTACCTAACAGTCTAATAAAATAACCTACGGTCACCACGTACAATATCACATATACTACCTATACTTTAAAATCAAAATCTATACTACGACTTATAGAAATAAATCTAAATAACTCTACCTTGAACTGTACTTAGTAAAAACTAAAAGGAATAAAAAGGTCGCACTGAAAGACACGGTTTAGAATTGCAAGTAGCAGTTAAAACATACAATTTATAGAATGCTAATAAATACAAACGCTCGCCACTTGACTTGACACGTTCAAATCAAATTTCAAAAAACCGTCCTTATAGGTACTTACATATACGATAGGGATCCGTGTGGCACCACACGTGTGTTTCGAACGGCGCAAGCCAAATTCAACCTTCAGCACTACATTTATTTACAGCATAACTTTTAGTGAACTGCGTGTGATGTAACGAAGACAAACTTATTATTTGCAGTTAGTACAGTAATAGGGTTATGGGATCAAACCGAAAAATTAAGTTTGTTTTTTATTGTATATACTTTTCCGGGATAAAAAGTACTCAGTGTGGTGCCCAAGATATTACAAAATAATTACAACAAGTTTCATTGTAATCGAACAAGTAGTTTTTGTGTGATACTTAAACAAACAGACAGACAGACAAAAAAACTTTTTTTTCACATTTTTGGGTTCACTGTCGGTCTAGATTTTGCCATTTATTCTTTTGATATTTTCAATGTACAGAATTTTTACTTCTACAGATTTAAAGTATTTATAAGATAAGACAAACGGAGTTTACAAACTGAGTTTACAATACAACAGCAGAAACTTCATATTTAGCTTCGGTTTGATTTCTTCGGAAAGTGTATTTAAAACATAATTTAATTATCTTTTTTAAGCCTTAATATTATATCGCTTACATCAGTTAAGATTCCTGTTTATTTTGTTAAGCTTATTATCAGTAGCAAAAATAGAAAACAAAATCATTAGGTTTTAATTTAAAAAAAAAACAGTTTTGTAATTTTATTATCAATCTCAGGAGATTGAAAGTGGAAATGAGGTCAAAAACTGGTTCTTTAGTTTTAAAATTTAAACATTTATCTTTAGTTTCATGTTTGCCTCTTTTACAAAAATCACCCAGGAATGTATAAAACTTGGATTTACAAAAACTAACAACACTTTTACCTGAAACCATATCCATTCAATAAATTATCATTTAAATACACGTAACCACTACAAAAACAAACTAATCAAAAACGAACTAACTGGATTTTGAGGAGTTCATCGTGTTATGTGAGATAAAATAACTCAATCGTCCATGGCTAGTGTAACAGCCAAAGTATAGTTTCGTACCTAATGAATAAAGTCCACTTTTAGAATTTGTAGGAATTTTTTGATCCGAAGTTTTATGTTTAAGACTTATGTAATTTTTTTTCGCCTAAAACACAAGGCAGTATAAAATGATAAGAGCAAAAAGAAATCACTAAAAATGAGTTTAATTGTTCTGTGCCTGTTTTTGTTAGTGTCGAAAAGTTACTATGTCTTGAGTTAAATTATTAATAATAACATAAAAACGATTTAAGGTTTACTTACTTAATTAATTTTATATTATTTAGCTATCAACCTGTGTACAAATGCAAATAATTTCGTTTATTTGAGTTTTTTTTTGATACAAACAGTTAGGAATGAATAATTGAAACTGAAGACAAAATGGAAATAACTAAGTATAAAAAAATGAAACTAAAATAGCAATGCACTTCTAATAATTATCCATAGAGTTAAGTTTCGTAAAATGATTTATTTATTCAAAACACATTCCTTTTATCTATCGGGTGTAACACAATATTTGGAACGTGTAAGCTTCGTTTATTTTTTCATACTTTCACGCAAAACTGACTATAAATATAGACATTCATGTCACGTTCTCTTTTTAACTTATTGCATTTTACTGCGGAAAGCTCAGTGTGCAATCATTTTGTTACGACGGGAACCCTCGTAAAGTGAGTAGTTGGAACTTTACAGCTTTACGTACACTCAATGTTGAAAATTGTCTATGTCGAAAAATAAGCGTGTAAAACATAAATATCAGCTTTGAAAGTTTTTGTCGCAGCCGTCAAAGAGAACCTGTCAATAATATTATAAAATATATATATACACACCGGCACAATTAGCGGAACACAAAAAAAAACAGGATTTTAAAATATTTTACTTGAGGAACTGGCCAGTTATGATATTTTTTTGATTTATTGTCAAATTTGAAAATAGAAAATTAGATGACATGCACTTTTTTTGATTCATTTGTTTTATTTTCCCGAACAATACATTTTGTCAACTTGTTCGAGTAATAACTACGTAATTGTAATTTTTTTGAAAAATTGCACTTAATGGTTTTTTATAAATTTGTTATTCTATAGGCAATTTTGTTTATTAAAAGCTCTTTATTATGCCTGACTTAACATCACTGGAAATCATTAGGGCTGATGAAATGAGAAGAAATGGCCATACCTACAGATCGATTGCCTCAAGGCTTCGTCGACCAGTATCAACGATTCATCGCAGCATCCAGCGGTACAGATCGTCTAATTCTCTTGTGAGGTGGAGGGGTCAAGGTAGAAAAAGATGTACATCAAGGCGAGATGACAGTTTTTTACAACTTGGAGTTCGTAGGAATACGCGATTAACGGCTGTACAAGCTCGAAATGAACTGGAAGACGTTCGAGGAGTACGAGTAAGTGAGCGTACAGTTCGCAGGAGATTTGAAGAAGTTGGTTTAGGGTCGTATATACCTGCCAAAGGCCCAAAACTTGAGAGACGTCACCGCGTAAACCGATTAAGCTATGCGCGAGAACATCGTCATTGGGATTTGAACGAATGGCAGCAGGTTCTCTTTACTGATGAGTGCAGAGTTCTTTTCAGATCGATGGGAGACAGCGACTATGGAGACGCAAAGGAGAACGCCACATACAGTCTAATTTTGAACACACAGTGGCTTATGGTGGCGGCTCGATTATGGTTTGGGGAGGGATATGTTTGGGAGCTCGCACGGAGTTAGCGATAGTCACAGGAGGGACCATGACAGCAGATCGATACATCAGAGACATTTTAGAAGAACTTGTTGTACCATTTGCCCCATTTATTGGTGACGATTTTATTCTAATGCAAGATAATGCTCGTGCTCATAGTGCACAATCGGTACAGGCATATCTGAGCCACGTAGGTATACCGGTGATGCAGTGGCCAGCAAATTCCCCCGATATGAATCCGATAGAGCATGTCTGGGACTTGCTAAAAAGAAGGGTTAAATCCAGAATGCCACCCCCTAACAATCAGAATGAACTTGGAAACGCATTACTTGAGGAGTGGGAGCGGTTGCCTCAAGAAATCATCGATAACATAATCTGTAGCATGCCCAGACGAATGGAAACCGTAATCAGAGCAAGAGGGGGAAACACTCGTTATTAAGTTTGCTTTAATTTTATTGTTAAATCATTTAATGCTAACTTTTTTTTATTTTTTGTGATGGTTCATAATCATCAAAAAATTTCACTTATTTCAAATTTCTTTATTTTTCAATAAAAAATAACGAAGACTTTTCAAAATCGTTGTTAAAAGATGTTAATCAATTTGTTATTTTGTGTCTAATTACATTTTCGTCAAATATATGCGTTATTATCTCATAGTCTCACTTTTTTTTCTGTTCCGCTAATTGTGCCGGTGTGTATATAATATTATGCGGAGTTGCTTATATGTTAACAGGATATCCATATTTTTATTGAACTCGTATGCATCGATAAATGAGTAAGGTTTGATGTTATGAGTAAAATAAATTACACCACTTTAATCATGCTAATACTCACTTGACTCATTTAGTAATTTACTCAGTAACTTAATTTATACCAACGTTATAAGTTTTTAAACTGGCATGGTCATTAACATTTAAATTAACTTTAGAAACGGGATATTTACCATGTTTTTCATTTATTTTGAGTTCTCGATATTTCGGCACTGTTACAAGCGCCATGATTACGACGGTACTGAAGATGCGGGTAAGAGGGCCGCCAGACTGTTGAAAACACGTTGAAAACCAATGCTTCCAACCAAGGTTAAGGAAGGTTAAGTTGTTGTCAACCAATTCCGAGTCATCCACACTGTTACAAACGGTGGTTTCCAACAAGGAGACAAACAAGAACACAAGCCAAGGTCACGCCAGGCCACGCCCCTTAAAGCACAAATACACTGTTGGAAACAAAACATCAAACCAAGGTGACCTTGCTAGTTTACAACGTGTTTCCAACAGTGAAGACGGCTGTTGACAACCAAATTACATGACCTTGGCGGGTTGGAAACGGCGGTGTTTAGAATCACAGACATACATCTACTACATAGACAACGCAAGTACCGCGATTTGTATTCAAACCAAGCGTGACCTATTGTGACGTCACAGCTGATATTTATTACTGGAAAATACAAAAAGATTCAGAGACACCGATACCGCCGATGAAATCGATTATTAAGAACGATATTGATATTGTGGACTCGATTTTCTAACAGACATACATACACGCATATTACAATACATATTAAATCTAGAGGCGACCAACCTTGACCCTTGGTCGGGGTTCGGACACGCAAAGGATATGCATTTGCGTTATCTATGTAGATGTATGTCTGTTTTTAGGACAGTGTGTACGCTTGTTATTGTATATTTTACTATGTAACTATAACTAGAAATGACTCGAGTTTTGAAGCATTTTATCCTGCGTTTCAACCTTTCCTTCTTTGTATCCTCAATTGCATACAAAACTGCCATCGCGAAGATGTTGCCAACGCGAGAGATCAGAGCACACTGACGATTAAGGGGCGTGGCCTGGCGTGACCTTGGCTTGTGTTTTTGTTTGTCTCCTTGTTGGAAACCACCGTTTGTAACAGTGTGGATGACTCGGAATTGGTTGACAACAACTTAACCTTCCTTAACCTTGGTTGGAGGCATTGGTTTTCAACGTGTTTTCAACAGTCTGGCGGCCCTCTAAGCGTGTTTTTTATTCACGGGCAAACAAATCTGTCTACCCGCTTTATTTTGCGTTTCGATCTTTGGTTACCACTACTATTGTCACTGTTTTTGTTTTCACTTAAAGTTAAAACTCGATTTTGTTTTCGACACTTCCCGTTTGCGTTCGCTCCCGAACGGTCGTGTCTGCGGCCGCTCCCGAGTGTTCGTATTGCGCTGCCCTTGTTCCCTCCCCCGCACTCGTGCGGGTCAGGTGCCAAGTTAAGCTCTTTCGGAAAGTTTTCTCTTGTGGAGGCTGTGTGGTGTCGGGGCTAATTCATCTGCCCTTTTCAGGGCGGACCCGACTGCTGCCGGCCGAAGCATCGCTGGTCAGGTGGATACGTAACCGTGACAACTAAGCCTGATCGTCCGCCGTTCACCGGCAATAGGTCCGAACTAGGTCGTTCTCTTTTTCAGCGCAGTTTGTGCAGTCGTCTCGCCGTTCACCGGCACGCAGACTCTCAGATAATGTCTTCACAGCAACTTCTTCAGTGGTCCACAGAGGGTACCTCGGGCCTTTCTGATGCAGAATTGCTTTCATTCTATCGCATAAACTTCCCTAGACAGGATGCGATAATTCATCGATTGACTACCACAGTCAATACCCTCATCCTTGCAAACAAGCAGGGCTTCAAAATTGACATTGACATTTCAGATTTATCCCCTCAGTCCTTCCCAACGGACTCTCCGGCGTCGCCAGATCCCTCTGAGCAAGCCGGCAGTAGCATGTTGGTAGACTCCACTGCATGCAAACGGAAAACTACCCCTCCGGGTAGTGACTCCGACACCACTCCTTTAATTCCAGAATCTCCTGCTCCGTTCACCGAGGTTCGCAAAAAATCAAAATCAAAGAAGAAGAAGAAAGATGCTTCTTCGACTTTATCTCCATCCGTTTCAGCTGCTCCAGCCGCTGTTCCTGCTCCGCAAAATGTCGCACCGGCGTCTGCTCCTGCGCCTTTTGTTTCAGCGATCCCGGCGTCCTAGCCTGCGTCGCAATCAGATTCGGCTCCGCCGAAAGTCAAGTCTCCGCCCCCCGTCTTTCTACGGGACAAGAGCCGCTGGACCGAGGTCTCAGCTCTCTGCGGTAGTCACAATCCCAAGATCCAATATAGTAAGGCATCCAACGTGGGTGACTCTATTAAGATCTTAGTCTGTTCCATCTCCGATTTCAGGAATCTTACTCGGCTTCTTGCTGATCACAAGCTCGAGTACCACACTTACGCCCTCCCTGAGGAGCGTAAGATTCGTGCCGTCCTCAGGAACGTGCCGTTCGAGCTCTCGAACGAGCAAATCCAAGAGGACTTGTCTTCTCAAGGCTTCCCCGTCGAATCTGTGCACAAAATGCACAGCCGCCGAGGCAAGCAGTTCCCACTTGCGTTAGTAATCCTAGCGAAGAGCCCGCAAGGGCAGTCTATTTTCAGAGGCAAGCCCACCGTGTGCGGTCTCTCCAACATCCGCGTCGAAGTTCCACACAAGCGTGGTTTCCCAGGTCAGTGCCACCGCTGCCAACTGTATGGTCATGCGGCGGCAAATTGTTTTGCTTCCCCTAGGTGCGTCAAGTGCCTAGATCCGCATGGGACTAAGGAGTGCTCTCGCACTCCCGAATCGCCCACCGCTCCGTCCTGCGTCTTGTGCGGCCAGTCAGGCCACACAGCAAACTTTCGCGGCTGCCCCAAGGCACCGCGTGCTGCCAGGGCTACCGTGAAGCCCATCGAGAACTGGAGAGAGCGACCGCAGCCTAGCTCGGACGCCCCTCCAGTCAGTTCAAAGGCCCCTAAGGCCTCGACTTCTATCGTTCCAGGTCAGCGCAGCCGGGTCGCGACTCAATCGCAACCGGCTGCCAAATCGGCTTCCCAGTGCCAGAACGCAAATGGTTCTCAAGACCGCATGGCGTTCTGGATCCAGCTCGCTCCCATCGACGAGATCCTGGCTTTCGGCGCCGCTCTCGACGCCAGCCCAGAGGGTTTCAACGGTGCTCTTCCGGTCCTAACCAAGTTCGCTCCCCTTATTAGGAAACTCCAGCAAGCTCAACGTTTCTAAACGTAGTCCTTCTTTCCAGCATTCCTATCTCAGAGTGAGTCTGATCACTCTAGATAATCTCTTAGTTTCAGCTTTGTCATTTCTGCTAATCTTAGCTTTGTTTTTCTCACTTTCAGTTCCTTTTGGTGGCAGCCGTCTGGATGCCGCTCACTGCGCAGCCTCTCTCTCCAATTGGCTGTCGCTCCGATAAATGATCAAGAACCTGGATTAAGGTAGGTCGTAAAGGGGGATGTTTAGTGGGTATGCTCGGCTTCACTGAGTGAGTCTCCACACTGTCTGGGCATTCTATTTTCCGTTAGCCACTGGGGTTAACAGCTTATAGAATGCCCATTCGTCCGTAATAGGATTCATCCTCCTCCCGCTAAAGCTTGCTTTACTGGTTAAAGCTTGTTTTAGGGGGTGCCAAAATTTTCTGTGGCGGAAAAAAAAAAAAATTGTTTTCGACACGCAAAACTCACAGTATCGACTGGTGCATTCTTTTTGTATTGAGATGGACTTTTGCACAGCTGGACCACTGGATTCCATGCAGTTGAAAGATGGAAACCGTCTTCACGATTGAAATTAGGATATTTGGTAATCTCAATAGCCTCTCTGACCAATCTAGGTATGTAATGTTTGTCAGTTGAGATTACCTGAGGTTTATGTAGTTCGATCCAATGTTGTGTTTTTTACAGCTCTAATGTGCTCCTTTATTCTACAAGCGACTGTACGTTTAGTTTGGCCGATATATGATAAACCGCAGCAAGGTTGCTTCACCCCCTTCAAGAAAGTAAGTCAAATGTTGCGTTCACCTAAAGATAACTTCCCCTTGGATAATCCTGGTGTTTACAAAGTGGATTGCAGCTGCGGTTTATCATATATCGGCCAAACTAAACGTACAGTCGCTTGTAGAATAAAGGAGCACATTAGAGCTGTAAAAAACAATGACTCGAATAAATCAGCCATAGCACAACATCTACTCGAAGCTGGAACACAACATTGGATCGAACTACATAAACCTCAGGTAATCTCAACTGACAAACATTACATACCTAGATTGGTCAGAGAGGCTATTGAGATTACCAAATATCCTAATTTCAATCGTGAAGACGGTTTCCATCTTTCAATTGCATGGAATCCAGTGGTCCAGCTGTGCAAAAGTCCATCTCAATACAAAAAGAATGCACCAGTCGATACTGTGAGTTTTGCGTGTCGAAAACAAAATCGAGTTTTAACTTTAAGTGAAAACAAAAACAGTGACAATAGTAGTGGTAACCAAAGATCGAAACGCAAAATAAAGCGGGTAGACAGATTTGTTTGCCCGTGAATAAAAAACACGCTTACCCGCATCTTCAGTACCGTCGTGATCATGGCGCTTGTAACAGTGCCGAAATATCGAGAACTCAAAATAAATGAAAAACATGGTAAATATCCCATTTCTAAAGTTAATTTAAATATACCAACGTTATTTAGAAACTAAAATCAATCATTGTACAAACTGTCCTTCACTGAACTGCACCTATTAACCGAGTCTATCGCAGGAATTAAATAGAGATTCTAAAGCCGGCAACAACGGGGCTTTAATATACAATTTTTTCTACATAAAGACACAAATATTTTAAACATAAACATCTAATTATCTATCCCAAATTATATATACTTAAGAATGCATGTTATGAAGTATAGATATCGGATAAAAAACTTTACAGATAAATAAATAAATATTGAATATATAAATATTAGACAATACTTAAATTAACATGCCTACAAACATCAGTGATTTAACGACTAATCACACAAATATTAACTTTAACCAAGATTCGAACCAAACCTTGCAAAAAAAGCAAATTTTTTTTCGCTAAGACCGTCTTATTCAAGGATTTCTTATAAAATAAAGTTACACGTGTTAAAGATGTTAAAAAATCGTCGTAACTACTTATTATATGTTATAAATCCACGCTGTTACGGTAGGTGCAGTAGGGTAGCCGTAAATCCTTTGAACCTGGTACCTCTTCGGTCCATTAAATCAAGTCGGATTTTTGGTTTCTCCGCAGCCAGTACTAAACCGAAGGATTTTAGATTAAATGGTCGCCATTTTAACATAAAGTTCGACTTAAACTTAGGCTTCAATGTTGTATTTACGGAAATAATCAGAGCAGAGTTGTCGACTTTTATATTATTTCTAATATATGCCTTATAAATATTTTTTTTATAATTTATTTACACCTTTTCTGGTGTTCGCTGTGTGTTCTTCTAAGTAAATAGCAAGGCAAGCATATCTCTTTTTATTTCGTATCATGTATTATGTATAGACTGTGCTTTATGTAGGAAATAGTATATTTAATTACGAGTGCGGAAAGCCTGTCATTGCAAAGAGTTCCGACAAATGTCTACACGAGCCGAGGCGCAGCCGAAGGCGAGGGTTGACAGTCGGAACGAGTTGCAATGACGGTTCCGCACGTGTACTGAACGACTATTTTTAATACAGTTGCGAAAAAATTAAACAATTTTATAAAATATACAAAATGGCACCAGCCGTGAAAGATTATAAACAGAGATTTTTTTTGTTTGTTTACCCATTCTGGGTAGGCAAAGGGAACTATGCCCATACAGCCAAGTCAATTTTTTGTATTGACATGAAATGAAAATGAATTTAATGAGATAAAATGAAATGAAACCTAACCTAACTCATTGCATCAAATCATTATTGAAACAAATTAGTAGCTTCTTTTCAGAAATATTTGCATGAATCGTAAAAACTTCTATGAATTTTTTTTTAGTAAAAACTTCGTGGTTGATTTTTTCTTTTTAATAGACATTATTTTGACATTTGGGAAAGAGAACGCGCGAGTGCGGAAAAGGTAAAGAAAAAGCACAAGTGTGTAATAACCCACATCCCGAACGCTAAACGTCCCTGCAATACGCCACTTTTTGAGCAACTGTATTAAAAAACATGATTTTATAAATAAAAAAATATAAGCTTAGAGACTAATTACGATAGGTGTATTGTGTAATCATTGGAATGTATTTAATAGATTCCAAGCTTAAATGTTTGTTAAACTGATATTTATAGCAATCCGACAATGTCAGTTATTTTCGCTGTTTGTTGATTTGTTTTGAATTATTGAAATTAAAATTACAGCTAAATAGTAGTGATTTTCGTAGTTTTCATATTTAATGATCTGTAAATCTGTGCAGTGATATATGTTTGATAAAGATGCCCATTGTAAGGTGCGAGATCCATGCATGACATTTTACAATATAATTAAAAATAAGTTAGTTTATAATTTTGACATAATAGAATTATCTTTTTTCAAATGTGATAAATAATTTTATAATATGAAATATAATTCTTTACATAACTAAGATGGAATCACGGTATTTAATAAACAAAAATAAGTATGAATTGCATTATATTATGCTTTATCAAAAATATGTCTTTGTAATTTTAAATGTTGAACTGTTAAATTAAAAAGTGATCAAAATTTTTTCACCGATTTTGAAGGTTGATTATGCTGTGCAATACTATATAGATTTAAGAACCATCTTCTACCACATTCTACGAATAAATGATATTCTATTCTAGTAAATACCCAAATGTTTAGATGCATAGGTCCTTTTTAGAAATAGAGTCCCTTTAGATACAATTAATGCCACATTTTATTATAGTTACAGGGCGTTGAATTCTGATCTGTGCCTTTTTTATGACATTAAATTGGCCAATAGTTCAAGGATGAGTTTTAAAATACTTTGAATTCTATTTTGTGCAATACATTCAAATGTCAAATTATTCCTTTATCCTTTTTATTTTACTTAAAAAATTAGGTATGCTTACTAACTAACTTACTCAAATAAAAAAGCTAATATTTTATAAGAACAAATGATAATTAAGTTTAATACTTCTAAGCACATTAAACAATAATCTGATTTTAGGTCATATATTCGTGACTTGTTTTCACAAGAATAAAGTGTTTTTAAATCTTAGCGTTTGAACCAATCACAAAATTTCAGAGAATAAAGCCGCAATATCAATTTACTGTAAAAAGATTATATTAGAAGAGTGCATCTATACAATCGTAAAAGACTCTTGTTACCGCTTGACCCAGTCTTAAGTGAATATTGCCATATAATACGTTAATGTTTACGAACTTCAATTTGGTATTTTGTATTTTGATTTTTCTTGAATATTTTCCACATTATTCGCGATTATGTCACGTTTCTTTCTATAACGAGTTCTTCAAAAAATTACCTTGAAAATGATATCTAAATTATGTTAATGAGCCTTCAATTAATAAAGTAATTCACTAAAAACAGTTTTTTTTTATTTTGTTCATTTTTGATTACGCCTTTATTCCGTAGGGGGTGCGACATATACTTTATCAACAACAATTTTAAAAAGATAGCGACTTGACCTGGCCAATAAGTATAATCTTTTCTCCTCCTTATTTTGCTTAAAATATTCAGGAAGCAAGAGTTTAATTATCGATAATTCTGACAGGCGTGAATACTTACCACTATACTACCGAAGAAATCTTCCATGCTCGACTGCTTCTCTTCCCAGTAAAAGTCATAAGGGACAGAGGTTAATTGGTATTTTTGTGGGCGATAGGCTGACTCCCTGTCACTGCAATAGTCTCTCTCCAACATTATAATACCTCTAAATCAAACTTGACATCAGAAGGTTTTATACCCTCTGATGTTCTGCCTACCCCATAAGGGATACAGGCATGAAGTAATTATAATTCTTTAATATAATTCTTCTTCGTATCTGTTTAATTCTAATTTTTATTAGAAAAAAAAAAAACATTTCAAGCTTTGCTCTTCTAAACATAAGATTTCTTAGCAATGGATAAGACAAACTTAGCTGCCCTAGGAAATTCTTTGAAAATATCAAAATGAATCTCTCCTTAAAGATGGTTAAGATAAATAAGCTCACGCTTCCAGGATATAACTCCTTTCCAGAAAGTCTTAAAATAGAAGATCCTGTCACTCGAGCTTAGCGTGATTTCTTTTACAAAACAAGGCCTTCGCGTCCGCGCATTCATGCTATCTCTAAGCCAGAGCAAATGTGGAAAATGTTTATACAACCAAAGGGAAAAATAAGAGTTTTCCACATTACTTGATTCCGAAATTACAAACTCACCTGATTTCAGTGACAATTTTAAAACAGGATCTATGCGTAATCACATAAAATCACGTAAACAACGTTTATATTTATATTGTCAAAACAATATTATATAATATAAGAAAACAAGAAAGGCCATAATAATATACAGGGTCCGCTTGTAATAGTCAATAATACCAGATTAGGAATGATGAGTGGGTATGAATTTAGAAAAAAAAAAAATTAATATTTTTAATTATATAAAAATTCAAAATTCTTCTCTGTAAGTAAAATTTAAGATTAATCTACACTTTATGACTAAATCCAATATGATGGAAACGTTTTGAATTACTTGCTGTGTACCTATTCATAAACTACAGGTCAAACTTAGATTTCGATCACTTAGAAGATTTTGATTATTATTATTATTATTTAGCATACTTATAACTACTCGCCTTTCGGCGGAAAAGACCCGACAATCGGAACAGTCGGTCGGGGATCAGGGCAAGAGAGACAGAAATTATTACTAGCCCTGGGTGTCCCAAAAAAATTTTAATGTATGAAAAATGTTTTTAACTTTTTCTAATTATGACCCACTCTTCATTCTTAATCTGCTCTTAAAATATTGTTGACTATCATAAGACGAACCTATAAAATTCCATTTTGCTTGAAAATGCAGTTTCAAGAAATCTCAATAGTGCCGGACCTTTTGAGTCTAAAAAGTTAGCACACTCAAATTACTGCCAAGAATCATAGAGACATAGTTTTCTAAACTCATCTACGGAATACCTGGGAAACAAAAAAATGTCCTTTCTGTTGTACAATCGTGCTTTTTGTTCAGATAATTCCGATATTGCACTAGCGCTTATGGGTATTGCATGCACTTCTTCAAAAGAAGGATTATGTAATATGTTAGTCCTTTCCAAGCCTTTGATACTCCTGATTGTCCTTTGATTGCTTTTTCTAGCCAAGCATAAATTGACAGAAAATTTAGTGATTTCTGAAAGGAAATATCAAATCCAAACAAAAAAGATATAAAGCTGCTCCATGCATCAATCATATCTTCTTTATTGTTCAGTCTATTTACAGCCGTCCTCGTTAGTAATATTGAATAAACTACATGCAGACAATACTGATCTGTACACTTCCTTTAAGTTCAATACACTAGGCAGTACACAAATTGAACAATGATTGGAAAATTGTGCGTTGAGAGGTCCACGTGACTTGATCCAATCAAACCACAATTTATGATAATAGGCACTCAAGTCGGTCAAATACCAGTTTTGTGAGACACGAAATAAATGGAATAAATCTTAGAACTGGACATGACCTCTATTTCTATATTGGTTCAGTTGGTAACAAGAAGAAAATGTAAGGATTATGTTAAAAGAGAGCTACATTTGTCGTTATTCGATACCATACCTTCGGTTCATGGCCCTAGACTATACGCAAAAGCTGTACATACAGTACATATTGATGGTGTCTTTTTTGCGGATACAGCTACTTTTCTTAATGAGCATCATATACCGAAGATAAAAAAGCGCCGGAAATATGATGATGATGATGATGTCTGATGCAAGAAATTATATTCAAAAATCATTCATTGAAAACGAAGTTTACACGAGGAGAGAGGCGCGCCTTTCATAAAAATAATGAAACCTAAACACCCGAAAGTTTCAGGGGCAGCTTTAAATATCGATCAGTGGAACGATTTACTTACTCCTTTGCGTACTCCTACATTCTTAAATTAAAGTTTTGAATATTTTTTTCAAGTATCAGTGCTATTATAGTATTGTATTTTTTAGGAAACATAAGTTAAACCCTTGTTTTTAACAATTTTCTACTGCGGTTTGTTAGTAATTATAAAAATAAGTATTGTTTATTCGAAACTAGCAAAAATCTGCATATTAAAACAGCAATTTAATTAAGCTTAGTCTGTTCTGCGTTCAAAACACTTATTAATTATTAAAACGATAAACATTTGTTACTTTTTTTTACAAATATTTTAATGTTTTACAATATTATTTCACTTATGTCGTCGAACAGTTTATTTTTGTATTGAGTAATAGAATATATCCACCCAGAGAAGAGAATCATAACTCTGCAGTGGGCTCATTGCACGGAGTTACGACGATGATGATGATGAAATACTTAATACAAATTTTCTCAGCAAATTTTAAAGCTAAGGTTCTTAAAATAAAAGTTTTTTTTATGTATCTATATAAAAATTGCCTATAAATAAAAGGAAATACAAGAAAATATTAAATGCTGTTGTTTTTAATTTAAGAACTATATTACCATGCATTAAATAAATTCCTACTATGAATTTCAAGTTAATTTTCCAAAACAACTAAAATATTAAAAAATAACATTAGTGTACACAGTAATTTGGCTTATTATATACCAAAATCAAAGGCTTGAGGATTCTCCGATAGTTTATTATCTACAAAAAGAGGTTGAAAGCCTCTTAGAATGTGTAATCCCTGAGGCCAAAATCGATATCTTCCTTAGAAGCGGAAAAATATCTATGAAAAATACCCTTACATGTCGGATATCAAAATAAAGTTATTAGCTATGGTTCGAAATACATGGAACATAGACCATTGAAGATTGGGATTTTTAAATGCAACATACATCATCTGATTTTTTTATGGGAGTCATTCCATATACCTTTGTAAGTTATCGGTTGGTTAAATAGACTAGAGAAAAACTTGTAGTAAGGTTTAGCCTATAATTTTACAACGGCACTACCCCAAAACTTGTATTGTAGTAAGTGGTGATGCGCTTACATGAAGAAACTTCTTTAACATTACAGTGAACATATTAATCCTAGACTACACTTACTACACTATACTTAACTTACAAGCGGAATATAACAGAGTCATGTTGCTTAATGAGCAAAAGTTTAGTTGACATCTATTGGCTTAGAATTTTGGAAGGAACAAAACCTTAATGCCCGTCTGCGCTAAACTTTGATCCCAAGTTGATACTTAAGTCTGTATTATGACGTGCAACGAGAATTGATTGAGTTTTACTGTCATTTGGGCTGTCTGACGGTTTATTTGACATGATCGAAAAGTAATGAGAACACTATAAATAATGTATTGTGGGAACTTGTATAGCTCAGGTTTCTTCAATACAACAACTAGTGAAGGGAAGGAATTTTCGTTTTTAAGACGATGTTTAATGTTTTATTTCTTTCAAATAGACTTGGTTAAATATTAATAAAATAAACATATTTTTTTTAAACTAGTGTATTGGCATAACTCTTCGAATGCTGTCGTCAATATCTTGCCTAAAGTTATGACACCGATTTCCCATGTCATAACTTTGAGCAAGAAATTAAGAGTATCATTTCAAATCAATCGTCAGACAGGACAAATTACAATAAAAATCAGAGTACAGTCCGTTCACAGTTGGTTTAACTCCAGCTGTTTGGTCGGCTACCTCATGGGTTGCCGTATTAAATTTCGATAACAAAATATCGTTTTTATTACTTATAATATGCGGAAATATGCGGAAATTTAAATATGCGGAAATTTTACAGCAATTTAGTTTACCTTGTTATAATAGAATAAAGAAGGCTATTTAAAAATTTTATGAAAACTTTCAGGGAAACTGGACGGTAGGGCCAATATAGAGAAAACATACGTCAGAGGTGAACCAACTGCGGACGGGCTGTACAGAATTAAGTATCGACTTAAGATCGGGATTAGGAGGAAGTTTAGTGCAGACGGGCATTAGTCTCGTAACGGTTGATAGGTTGTTCTTAATATAAGAGTTTCGAGGCTCGTTTCTCAGCTGCTTGAGATATCTCAATTTTGGTGTGGGTTATCTCATTAAAACAAGGTTATGATTAGAAAGAATTTAACATTTACCTTGTAAGGATATTAACTGTAATTTACAGCTTTATCATAGCAACTTTTAAACGTTTACTAGTATTACCTAATACTCTGCTAATACATATAACGCTGCGGAACCCTCAATGAAATTACTGAAATAAGGCGCGAAGAGCTTGGCTTAAAATAGCCACTGGAAAAGCATATTTTGCTTAAAGTTGATTAATCCGAGTGAACCCTGTTTGACTGTAGGATACGTCCAGGGTTCATAGGGAAACCCTTAATACAAAGTTTACCAGCATCACTTTAGTACTTTTGCTTTCACTTTTGTCTCATTGTCACATAGTCACACCATCAGGTGAAATTATGGAAAAAGACAGCTAGTCCCCGTAAAAAAACATAATGAATTCCAAGATGCAGTACATACAGGACTAAAATTTTAAACATAATATTCTTTGATACAATATAAACATACCTGCATATTTATTTAGTATGGCTCACTAGGAAAAAAAAAACAAAGATAAGGCACCACAAACTTTTTACAAATAGTCGCTGTTGGTGAACACCCTACCACACGGTATGAACAAATTCATTCATTGATATAATTTGTAGTAGCACGTAAGTGTCTTTATTATTACTAGTGTTCATTCAAATTTAGAGTTATTTTTTTGTTTTTCCGCCACAGAAGACAACCCCTCAGAGCACCCGTAGGCATATTGTACGTACGAGTGTTCACTGAGGGGAGGAGGAGAATACGTTTAAAGTACGAAAGGGCACTTGCCAGGGGACAGGTATCCGGCCGATGATCCCAGACAGTGTGAGACTTCTACTCAGTAAACTCCCATTTAATGATATTTTTTCTTTCTACCGACAATCGACCAAGGAAATGAGCGACAGCCAGTTAGTGATAAAGGCTGCGCGTAGAAAAAATACAGGAAGGAAGAATACAGGAATCGATTTCATGTTATCTTTTAGCTAGGAGCTGGCAGACAGGAGATCATCCAGATCTACAGAGAGCTAGCAGGGAAAATCAGAAAGAACGTCCTTTGGTCTACGACAAGAGCCGTGCAGCCATTGGAAGAGTTTTGCAGGATTACTAATCCTAAAGAAAATTGTTTGCCCGATCTAAAATGAATCTTGTGTACGGATTCTATAGGTTATCCTTGGTTGATAAGATCTAGTTCGATGTCTTCATTTGGGATTTCATAGGAGACGCCCCTTTTGATAGCACGGACTTTACGCTCTCCGTAAGTATGGTATTGCATTTTATTAATAGCAAGGAGCGTCGTTAGACCGCGAAAGTCACCTACCGATGTGACTTCTATTTTTAAATAGTCACCCTATTAGACGCCTGAGTGTAGTTAATACGTAGGTCGTTACACGCAAAGATCAGATATTTCGGTCCACCTATGATTTTTCGAGAAATTGATTCTTTGAGGAAGACAGGTGGAGGTTTTTTAGCGTTAGGAGCAGCGCAGCTTGAAGCTGGCTTGAGGTGGGTGGGTGGGGGCAGTGCTAACTGGGGGCTTCTGGCAAAACCGAGGCCTGAGGAGCCTGTAAGAACGGGGAGAAGAAGCGGAATCCAACCGCTGTTATTTGTGGGATGCAGTTTGCCAACCGTCATCTAAGGAAAAAGCGGTGCGAGGTCTAGGACCCGAGGACGAGATCGAAATCCGGTCGATTTCGGAATCCGAGGCATCCATATCGGATGGCGCCTCAGGAGAGTATCTATCGGGGGACGCGGGGGAGTTGAATATCACGAGGTATTGCGATGGAGTCGTAGGGGCTTGGGTGAAGCCTGGAGGGGGCTGGACGTCGGAGCCAGTGATGCGTGACGGGCCACGTGACTTACGAAGCAGCACAACTGGCAAACTCTACAAACTTGCAAATTCACCTCAGTAAACTCGACCTGGAGTCAAACTCACACGGGAGACTTCTAGAGGCAGCGCGAATGCGAATATTATTTATTTATTATGTTAACGAATATATTAATTTCTTTAAAAAAATACCTCAATTTTTTGCAAAAATCGTATACGTAAATGATACTCATAGTGTAAAAAATGCGGTGGTGATTAAAAATCTTTCCTGCATAGGTGCTATAAAAATCAACACGGATTTTGATAAGAAAGAATGACGAAGACACAAGAGAAAGAATGATGGGGTCACAAACTTATTAAAACCTCTGTTAGTTGTTCTGATTAAAACCGTCATAAAAGTTTGTAGTCCTTGCAGGACTTCGTTGCAATTTGAGCATGAAGATCGTGATTGTTTTTCAAGAGAATAACGCTGCTGTATTATTACAATAGGCAATTTGTATGCGCTGTGATATTTGTATGCGGATATTTGTTCACGCTTTTCACATAATTGAAAAAAAAAACAAAAACGATTTTTTCAATTAAGAATTTTTAAATATTTATTCAAAACATCGTTTGTTACTATGTATTTAACTGAAAATTATCTTATGGCAACAAAAGACATTAAAAAATATCTTTCCTCTTATAATAAGTTGACAAAGAGCCAAATTTCTCCATTCGCGTTAATTGTACTAATATGTTATAAACGTAATGACTTTCTCCTTCAAATTTTATGAGACATCATTTTGCGGGAAAATATATTTATTGTTATAATTTTGGTAATTATTCTTGTAAACTATTAATATTAATTCTCGTAGTAAGGAAATAAAGTATCTGTAAAAATATTTTCACGAACTAATTTGTCAGCAATATTACAACTAACATTACCTACCAAGTAAAATTTATATTAAATTTTTAAACTTAATATTAATTATTCATTTGGCTACTGCTTTTCTGTTTTTAAATCAGAGTAAATACTTACACAAGATTCAAACGATAAAACAATGAAACCATACAGAAAAACCACTTAGTAAGTATTGAAAATTTATTATAATTATTTCGATAAAAGAGCACTTTTAACCTCAGATATCAACGTGATGAAATCACAATAATCATCAAACTTCTTTAGCTTATAAGGCGCGGATTCAACGTTTTCACACTTATTATTGTTCTTACTAATATTATAAATATCAAAGTTTGAATGGATATGCGTTCCTCAATCACGGCAGAACGGCTCAACCGATTTGGCATAGTGATATTGTACATTCTAGAACAGCAGATAGGCTATGTATTTTTTATCTCGAGCTTAGAATTTGCGCGGGTAAAATAGCACGCTCTGCTGGTAATAAATATCGAATTGGCTACTTCTACTGTTATTGAATCGGAGTAAATATAATATAGGATACAAAAAAAACTCGATAAAACCAAATGAAAAACTCACAAAAAAAAAGTTTTACAGAGTTATAATAACTTCGATTAAAATTATAATTATTGTTATCTTCAACTTGGTGAAATCACAATAATCATCAAATTTCTTAAGCTTATAAGATTAAGCGGTTTCATTGTTATTTAAACAGCAAAGATGGTTCAGTTTGCTTCTACGCTACAGAACTGAACCGCATACGAGTTGGTAAGAAGATTCATTACGTATTCACCGACATGCGCCCTGTCGCTGTAAGCCTTCGCTCATCAGTCAGTTCCCGTGTCAAGAACGTTTAGCAAACATATCTTTTTTATGTAAATTCATTTTTATTTCCCTTAGTTACTCTGTAGGGTAATAAAGACGTTATTATTTATTATTTGAAGATTTTTAAGCTATAATGAGATTGGATGCAGCATAATTTTTAAATGAAACTACGGGTGATGTTTGCAGTTTCTTTGATATCTCGATGATTACTATCATTTCTATTTAACAGAATTTCAACGCTTGTAATATATAAACTTCATTATTTTTAAAATAATGGTCTAAGTACATTTTTATTCTATATTTTTAAATATATATATTGGAAAAGTAAGTGAAAAAATTTAAAGAGTTGTCTCAATAGTAGTTTTAACTACTTAATTTTCAAAAAATTCATAGGTTCTTTATTCGATATCACAAAATAATCGCCCAGAATATAATTTTAAGTGCCTTACTTGAGAAAATTACCTACTATACTAGCCTTGGCCGCAACTAGGCTTTGATGGACTTACGTATGTATGCCTCGGCTTTGCCTCGGCCGACATTCACACGTTCGTCCATCAATGCCTCTCTTGCCGGCCACTGCAGTAATGTACAATAAATAAATAAAAAAAATATTTTTTCTTTAAAATAAAGACTAAATAATATTATGCTAAAAAGATGAGGACTCAACCATAGGCTTGAACTGAAAAATCCTTTCTTACATTTGCCTGTACTTCATTATCACATTTAAACACTAAGATTCGAGCCTTATGCGAATCTCGAGCGTTAACGCCTTGTTTTCTTAATAACATCCCCAAAGATTATTTGTTTCTTGAAAGCTTCGTGAATTTTACAAACGTTGTGGAATGTTTAAAAAGTACAGGATTAACATTAAATCTGTCTTAAACTTTGATTATTAATTTGGTATGTTACGTATAACTATCTGACAATATTAACGTTGAATATTATTATATGCAGCGCTACTGAACTTTGTAATTTGAAAACTTAGCAAAGCTTATTAATAAGCTAACACGTAACTTAATAACGTATGGATTTCTTACAAGAATTATTCATGAGATATTCACAAAGACCTTTATCAAATGACTGAAGATCTTATCTTATATACTGCGGGAATAGAAAGCACTAACCTTGAACATAAAAAAAGTTATAAAAATTCAAATAGTTGGTTACCTCATTAATAGGATAACTTTTTAAAGCTGCCCGTCATAAAGTTTAAAAGCAGCCGTTTTGATGCCCATATATTAATAAACGCGACAATCCGACAAATTTGTCACTTGACAAATAAGTCAAATTGTCGCGAGAAGTGGCGTTTAATAAAGATAAGTCCGAATGCGACAGGCAACTACTGACAAAATTGTCACCCTTCAAAACTATTAAATAAAATGTGCATTGCGAATCGTACCAGTTTGCGGATGACACATGCCTGGTTATAACGGATAGAAACTTGCATAATAAACTACAGGAAGACTTTGATTGTATAAATAAATGGTGTCATGACAATCACCTCGTTTTAAATGTCTTAAAAACAAATTTGGGCACATACGATCACCATACACTAAGTCTCATCAAGATATAAAAAATAAGCTTAAGGCTCACCACCATAGATGTCTTCATTTAAACTTACAACAATGCAATTGTCCTAATAAATAAATAGTTGATAAACGCACTTAGCTAGGGCTAATCGTAGATTGTCATTTTGCGTGGAAATATCATATAGACTCACTTTGCGTCAAGTTAAGAGCATTTCTGGCCAACTTTATTTTTATTACGATAAATAAACAATTTAGATCTTACATTAAAAAACAGCATTACGGAAGAAAACATACAACATAAATTTAAGTGGCATTTTATTAACACCCTTTAGGTCAGCTCCAAAATCCTTCCTATAGTGCTCGAATGTAAGCAAACGGCAGTGAACAAAAGATACGTCGATCGCCGCCGTCGGTCATCATCGCTCACGGCTTGACTAGAATGTTGTAAACAAGTGTCGTCCTTCTTACTTCTTGCTTCAGTAGTGCGTCAAACATCTCACTCTTGCGTAGATAGAATTAACAATTCCTTATTTAAAGTTTAGTTTGATAGCTTAATATTATTAATTCTATTGAATTTTTGTGATATGGTGATGAATTTTGTGCATGGTGATGACCAAAGATTTAATTTAGAATATATTTAATGTAGTAGCTCCTGCAACACAGTGATATTTTTATGCATCCGGCATTAGTATTTAGTCAGAAATGTAAAGAAATAAACATAAGTTGGTATATAATTTATAAGTAGATAAAAACTTTTAATTGTTATTACTTAATACGTTGCTTAAGTTGCTGAAATATAATGTGTAATGTAGTAAAAATAATTATTAAGGCCATAAATAAGTATGTACAAGAACAGCAGGCCTATTATGGATCTCAAAACCATGTGATGATTTGAAATAGTATTGACAGGCCGCTCCACATTCTCGCGAGAATTTCGTGGGAACGTGAGAAACATGCGAGAAACGAAAATGTGGAAGCGATTCTCGTATTCTACTCAATTTCTCTCGTTTTTTTCCACTTTTTGTGGGTTTTGGGGTTTTGTTTGTGGGGAGTTTGGAGTTTTGTATAGGAGTCAGACTCGCATATTTCTCAGTAACGAGCGAGCCGCCGATTTGATCGCAGAGTATATCTCAGCAATGCGCGTCTGCGAATGATCATGTAGTCGAATAAACCACTAATACTTACATGAATATTTAACTTCAACGATAGTAATATACTAACGTCCTGTGTCAAACGACATAGCTAATATTCGTAATTACTAACGATGGTTAACTTCAATTATGGTTAACGATTAGTTGAATGACTGAATGCATTGACTGACAGCTTTTGTCCGCGGTTTCACCCGCGTAACTTCCTTTAGGGAGAGAGAGAGAGAGTTTTGAAGTTACTCGTATTATTACTTTTACAAGTTACTTCATTTTAAGAGTTTTTGTTAATTTTGTTAATATTGTTAGCATTGAAAATGGTCCAGGAAGATAAAAAATATATATTATGTGTTTTATTTAGTAACAAATAGAGATAAATTGTGGTGAAAACATATTGATCTCAAGGCTTTATAATCTATATATGCAGATAATAATATTAACGACTCGCGAGATTCTCGCGAGAATGTAGAGCTGCCTTAAACGTCATATCATGTGATCATTATTTGGTGTACCATGTAGATTGTAGAGACAATAACCCCAATCTATTATAATAAAGTATTTATTTATGAAAGCAAACGACATGAAAAAACACAAATGAAATCAAGAAACAAACATATCATAGAGCTGGGTGCGACCTCACCTTTTTCAACTGATTGTTTCATTTACTTTTTGAAATGGACGCCAAATTAACTCCAACTTTAGGCCTTATCTATGAAAACAGGCTTAAGGCGATGATAGAGGACAGAGTTATCATTGACCAGACACATCATCTGAATCTGTCTCCAGTCGTATCGATCTTTCCGTTCCACTGGATCAAGATGGGTGAAGACGAAGGTGTGCACCTGCGTTTGCGCGTACGCTTGTGCACCTGGACATCTCCTGTACAACTGACTGCTTCCTAATATAGACTCCAATTTGACGGAAGGTGCCATGGCGATGGGTCGAGGTAGAGAGGTCCAGTTTGATGCAGATCGGACTTTGTCTGAGAACTGCAAGCGGGCGGCACCGGGGGCATTCCTAAAATACCGTGGTCGTTCCTTCTCTGATCTGGGGGGACAAAGTGGGCTCAGTAGCACCTGGAGCGACAAAGCAGCCCTATTTAGGGAAGCACTGATTTCCCTGCTCAGCCAGGGAAGGGGCTAGAAAAAGTGTCCTCAAAAATTGCTCACCCTCAACATTTCAAGACGGTTGCAACCGCAGCTGCTTCCGCAACGTTAAATTCGCGGTCGACGCCACAAAAATAAATGTACAAACAATGAAACCTCAGTTATGACATTCGGCCTGTGGAACGTATGCATCCTCCTTGATCGCGATGAAAATATCTGCCCCGAAAGGAAAACTGCCATCGTTGCCCGTGAACTTTGTCGCTATGATATAGATTGGTCAGATCTTCCCGCTGTACAAAAGAACAAAATATTCAAATACATCGGTCACATCACTTTTTATGGGCACCAAAGAAGTTGGAATTATATTTGGCTATTATATTATTATTCAATCAATAAAACTAGATTATTTTCTAAATATATAACAAGATTTACCAAATAAAGCAATAAGTATTTTTAACACTTAAAAAAATTACCTAACTTAATGAAAAACACTGATTCATTCCATAAAGTGAATAAATCAGTGATGCTTATAGATATGATGATGTATATTCTTATTCTTTTTTTGAAATTATATTTAAAGTAATACTATTTTTTGTACATAAATATCCTCCTTTTAATATAATATAAAGAAAAATTCATTCAAAATATCCCGATCTGGTGCTTAGGGATGATCCTCATTTTAATAAAACTTCTTCTTTGTTTCCTTAATTTGAAATTAAATTTGAGGAAAAGACAGCTGTTGTTAAAGAGGATACGAAACCACACAATTTTAGTCCTTTACGAAACTGATTTATTCTTATAAATTTTTATACCATTTAATGGGACAAAACAAACAATTTTAACTTCAAAATCCAACTTGACCTTGTAAAATTTTCCATATCGGTAAAGAATTGCAAAAAGTTCACCTTCTTCAACTTTAGATATTATACATCTGAATTTATTTATGAATATTGAACAACATATTATATTTTCGGGATATTTATTTAGGGTTATCTTTGAAGAACTAAATTTGGTTAACCCTTTTTTATTAGCTTGATATCTACACATACTTATGTACTGCTGATCACACACTTCAAAAATCATAGGTGGCAAACCGACTGCGATGAACTAGTCAGATAATTGTTAACTTCTGTAGGTCGGACGACCTCTACATGGGCAAAGTTTAGTGCTCAGCTCATCGAGGCATTCCCGCTAGTGATAGCTTCATTCATTAATATTTTTGTGGAGCTTATTTAATTGTGCGTTATATTATTAAAACTTGCCGTGTTTACTAAATATCAATAAATAGATATAACAAAAAATAGTTAGCAGTTTTTGTTTATAGAAAGATAATTTGTTTAAAACAAGTCAAGAATAATGGCAAAAAGATTTTTTCTGATGAAATCATAAATACAAAACAAATTCTGGTAATAATAAATTATTTGAAGTAAAGTTTAACTTAAACATCATTACAATAACAGAAAAAAGTCACCCTTTGAAAAAGCGTCGGATAACGGTTACCATAACTTCTTAACAAAACTGTTTTGGGAACACTATCAGTCTTCTTATTCTCCAAATAATCGAGGAGTCTCGCAGGGTAGCTTATGGGACCCATAATTATTTTTAATTTTTATAAATGACCTCCCAAGTCATACAGGATATCAATTTATTTTGATTGCTGACGATACAACTATTACAATTAATTGTGACTAAAAAGATGACGCAGAGAAAGTAACGAATAAGACTTTTAATAACATAATATATTGGTTAGATTTGAATAAATAATTTATTAATATTAACAAAAATAAAATAATACAGTTTCAAACTTATAATTCTAAAATCCCTAAAATTTACATAAAATATAATGACATCAAATTGGATATTGTTGACTCTACTAAGTTCCTTGGCGTTATTTTATTATAGAATGAAACTGCAACTGAAAATGTCATTTTAATAACATTTGTTTTAAAATCGATGAAATTATTTACGTATTAAAAAAATACTACAAATTACATCATTTTCAGCTGCGAAACTTGCTTATCATGGTTATGTGTATTCAATAATCAAATTCGGACTTATATTGTGGGGTAATTCGGTTGAGGTAAATAATTTATTTATAGCACAAAAGAAATGCATAAGAGCCATCTGCGGGGCATATTTCTTAGAAAGTTGTAGGCCACTTTTCCAAAAATTAAAAATTTTACCGCTTCCATCACTTTACATATTAGAAATCTGTTGCTTCGTTTAAAAACAATAAAAGCTTTTTTGTTAGTGATTATCAGATTATCGGAAGTCGTCGTAAAGATAAGGATAAATAATTGTATGTTCCTCATCAAAGTCTGAGCCTTTAAAGTATATTGTATGGCCATACTTATTTAAAATAAACTTTCATTAAAGTACAAAGAACCACTTCAGCATCAATTCAAAGCAGCGTCATTTAATTTGTTATTTAAATTTAGAATTATTCTATTTATGCTTATTTAATTGATAAACTTCAGTAACATTAATTTTTTTGCAATGTTTAATGTAATTGTGTTGTTATTTGTTATTTAAAATTTTTAAAATCTAAAGACTTGTAATTGCATGTACTATATTATTTGAATTCAATAGCTCCATTGAAATCTGATTTTAGCTCGGAAACGCGTCAGAGCACTGTAACGGACCGTCCGGACACGATCTAATTACTTACATATATAGGGTCGCCACATAATAGTCAATTATATTTTTATAGCATCAACATTTTTCATAAATTAAAATTTCATAATACTTCTAAGTGCATAAAATTTTAGTTTAATCTCTAATTTACGACTACATAGCAAGATGAGAAAACGTTTCCATCTATTTCTATTAAACAATAAAATATTAGTTACATTACCAAACAATACCTATACGTTTTGCGCGGCACAAGCAAACGAGCCGAAAGTCAAATTCGAGCCGCCGCGCCGCGCCGCCTCGCCCGCGCCTACTATGTTTGAAAGCACGCCACGCCCCCCGCTCGTCAGTCTGTCCAGAGATTCGCGCGCGCGAACACTAAATCGATAACTAACAAAAATGTCGAATTACGCGATTATGGCACGTTTAATCCACAGTCACAGACGCCGGCAGACCTCGATTTCTGGTTCACTCGAAGAAGACGTGCTGGAATGTTTTGAACAGCATCCGATAGCCAGCACAAACGATGCGGCTCAGGTTTTCGAAGTCAGCAGCTCGTGGGTGCGGCGCTTGCTGCGACGAGAGGGCTCAAGTCTTACCACTTTACGAAAGTGCAAGAACTGAAGCAACTACCTATGCTCCGCGTGTGTAGTCTATGGTTGGTTGCTGAAGCACATTCTATGGACTGACGAGTCCACCTATCGCTGTTATCAAAAGTGATAAGGATACTTTATGGATAGTCAAAATTAATAAGCTAAACATGACAGGTTTTGTGTTCAGTATATGGGCTAATGGGACTCCATGTACAGCAGTTATAATTGTGAATGTGATAAGTTATCAGTGACTAATACCTAGCACGGTATTTAACATCAGCGACAGGACGCAAGGTAAAAATGTAAGTTATTTTTGTATGTTATACCTACACTGTACATAGTTATAAATAAGGTTATTCCAGTTTCTAAACACGTCATTCTAACATTAAATTAATTGTAAAATCAATTTATTTGTTTTAACAAAGACTTCAAGCATGAATGCTTTATTTTAAGTTCATTTTTAATTTAATGAAGATCAAAACTAAAACAGTATTTAGATACAATTAGTTTAACGTGAAATTGATAGTCAAAAACCTGTAACAGTAGTGTGATGGGACATTAGAATCACCTTTTATCCTGACGTATGACGTAATTACAGCTGATTCCGCGCTAAGTAGGTAACTAGGTCACGCAAACGCACGGGCGCGCGTCAACGACCTTCGCTCGGATGCGTAGGTATCTTCTGTTCGCGTAAGATTATTTTTTTGGTGAAGTGATTTTCTTAAAAGAAATAGGCGGAAATATTTTTATTTTTTGCTATGTACATAGTCATTAAGTGTAGATTAAACTTAAATTTTATTCATTAAAAATAATTTTGAAATTTTAATTTATGAAAAATATAAAAAAGAAATTTACTTCATAATTTAAAACAACACATCATTGTTAACCCAATTTTAAAATATCACAGACTATTGTAAATTGACCCTGTATACATAAATAACCTCACGACTGTCTCCCTTTTGGGTAGAGACAAGGGAACACTAATTGTTGTGATCCAGACATACTTGTTTCGCTTCCTCCACGTTCATCAATATTTTTATACATGGTCGCCGGTTACGGATACTTTTGACTAGGCCCTTTTTCAATATGTCACCAATTTGATCGGCATATGTTCACTTAGGCCAGCCCCATCCGACAACACCATCCATTCTTGCTCTGTACACCTCTTTCGTAAATTTACTTTCACTCATCTTTACCAAATGCCCAAACTACCGTAACGTACCCTTTTCAACCTTAGTCACTATATCTTCTTTTAATCCGCATCTCTTTCTTATTTCATTGTTGCGCACCCTATCACTCAATTTTACTCCACCCATGCTTCTCAAAGCTCTTATCTTCACAGCATTCATTAATTCTGCTTTCATGTCTCTTCTGCCACAGTCAAGATTCACTACCATACATAAGTGTTGGCGCCAAAACTTCCTCAAGTATGGCCAAACGAGACTTATTCAGTATAATTTTTATCATTATCATTATCGAGTACAAGGTGCCATTAACACAATTTCCTACTTTAACTCTCCTTTCAATAACACCATCATACTTCCCATCTCTTGTAATCAAGGACAAAATCTTTCGAACATCATAATCATCATCCACAGCCTGTACACGTCCACTGCTTTGACCAGGTCGTCGGTCCATCTTGCGGGGGGTATGCCTTTGCCCCAACGGCCATCTGTTCTGTGAGCGATGTGCCCTGCCCATTGCCACTTCAGCTCTGCAATCCTTCTGGCTATGTCGGTGACTTTGGTTCGCCTGCGAATCTCCTCATTCCTGATTCAATCCCACAGGGATAGCCCTTTCCATTGCCCGCTGAGTGACTTCAAGCTTGTTTATAAGGCCCATAGCTAGCGACCACGTCTCAGTGCCGTATTTTATCACTGGCAACACACACTGGTCAAAAACCTTTGTCTTCAGACACTGCGGTATTTGGGACGAGAAGATTTTACAGAGCTTCCCGAACGCTGCCCAGCCGAGTTGGATTCGACGATTGACCTCTTTCTCAAATTTGGACCTACCTAACCGGATTTTATGTCCTAGGTATAGATAATCGTCAACAACTTTTGCTTGGTGGTAGGATCCCTTCTGGGTCCGACTGGCTGGCGACCACCCTTTATACAAAGTCTGCCGCCAAATGTTACCGCTCCGGCGGTAATGTGTTCCGGCAATATTGTATAAAGAGCCAGTTCCTTCCTAAACCCGTGTGCTTTCATCTTCGACCTCATCGTCACTTACCATCAGGTGAGATTGAGGTCAAACGCGGGTTTAGTCACTTATAAAAAAAAAAAAAAAAAACAACTTCGAGCGTGGTGCCTCCAACTACCACAGAAGCAGGTGCAACATGGACGTTCCACACGATATTCGTCTTATTCATGTTCATTTTAAGACCCACTCGCTGAGAGGCTCCACTGAGGTCATCGATCATTTTACTCAGGTCCTGCAGGGTCTCAGCCATGACTACGATGTCATCCGCGAATCGAAGGTGAGTGATGTAATCGCCGTTGATGTTGGTACCCATCCCAGTCCAGAAGCTTGAAGACATCTTTCAACGCTGCAGTGAACAGCTTAGGATTATGCGCCACGGAATACCGTTACTCGCAGGGTTCAATAGCTTTTGGAGTATTTATGCGCTAGCGTGCATTAAAGTACAATATTTCTGAATTTTATTACTAAGAATATTTTTTTATTCTGCAGTATGATTTTTTTTTCTTTTTTTTTGCCTTTTTAATTATCTTATAAAAACAGAATTTCCTAATATGTATAGTTATAATGAGGTTCCTATAAATTTTGTGAAAATCAGTACATTGAGCTACATATTATTATAATCGTAAAGGTAATACGTACTAAGTACGCTTATCAGTTGTGTTAGAGTATTACGAATAAGAGGAATATAATCTATTTTCAGAAAGTGAATTTTTGACCTCAACTAAAGATAAGTTTTACACACTCATTCATTCTTTCTGACAAAAGAACGCCCACACCTTGGCTTCCTCTCTCAAACTCTTCCACTCCAGACTAGTAAGCTATGCGTGGACATTCTACAACCTTTCTTTTTCATCTTACTCACACCTAGCACAACAATTTTCCTGGCATTCATCTCCTCGCATACTTCATCTATATTATCATCTATTCCTCCACAAACATTCTTCGTCGCAAAAAGGCATTCCCCTACACTCTTTTTGCCTCATTGGGGGACAAGACGTGACATGTGGCAATGCACGTCGCCGCCGGGAATATTGTATCACTCCAGATTCGATGGGGCAGCCTAAGTTGACCTCAGGGAGGGATTTCCCAGTTTGACTGGTAACCTCCTGGGGTTTTCTATTTTTTATTCCCCTCCTTATCATACTGTTTCTTCTTCTTCTTCATCGGATAGGAAAGGATTGGGTCATTTGGAAGGGAATTATGCATGACGGGACGGTAAAAAGGCATTATGAGAATAATGCATGCACGGAGGGGACGTTTGTTGTGTACGCAGTAGCTAGGAAGTCCAGGGTACCGAGTGCCTTTTCTTCACGGTTGGACAGACCAATGAAGAAAACAGCCCATGACCCACCGGTCTAATTTTTGAATAGAGTGGCACTAGTTAAGCGCCTTGCGAAAAGTTTTAAATGAGGTTATATCTAAATAGAACGTTAAAATTATATACTCCCTATACCCTACAGAAGCTAGTTCTTTAACTTTTATATATAATTTGCTAAAGGGTAAATTTTCTTATGGGCTTACTGTCTTTTAAAGCTCCTAAAACTAGGGTGACTTTTGCCAACAAGAATTGTACGCTGTAGGTGGTACACAAGTTAGTATTATTTTTATTTATGGTTTTTGTTTCTTTGAAATTATAATTCTCGGGTCACAATAAGGTTTAACTTTAAACTACCACGAAACAGAAACTATAAAACCAAATACGAAAGTATGTATATAAAAAGAGAACTTTGTATCTTTGAGAAGAGCAACATATAAAATAAATTGAGTTCGATATACCTGTAGAAGCCAAAACCATCACAAAAATAATATTGGTAATAACATATTATACTGACCCAGCTAAAGGTAATTTAATATCGAAATATATGCCATGACATGATAACAACTCCGTTACTCTATATAATTTTATATCTTTTTCTAAGTTTATAACGTACAAGTTTATACCCGCGGTTTTACCTGTAACTTTTGAGCCCTTTGTACAATGCCAGAGATCCATCGATAAACCTTTTAAGCTAGTTTCACATCGGTGTACTCAAGGAATAAGATTTTTCATACAAACTAAAAAGTCCTATATAAAATCGGAATAGAAAATATAAAGTCGGAAATTTCATACTTAGTGCACCCTTACAGTCCCTAAGGAATATATGTTCCATTTCAACTGTCTAAGTTTAGTAGTTTAAGCCGTACGTTATCAGTCAGTCACTCATTCAGTAACGGAATAGTTTCATATGGATCGGAATTGAATATCTAGACAATTTTACACTGCTACTAGATATAACTGCTACATGTTCTTCAAACCAATTTGGTTTTATACTCACCTGCACATAACTACTTAAACTAAGACACTTTAACGTCTAAGATTACTGTAAATGTTATTGAACCACGATATTCATAAACAACATATTAATATCCTAGTCAATACAGTGCAGTCACTGAAACAGACTTTTATTAATCAACTTCAATATTTAACACTAAAATTTAATGTCGTTACGTTTGTAAGACAAAATACTCTTTTTAATAAATTAAAAGTCTAGGTGTTCAGATATTGGTACCGACATCACGCAAAATTGCTAAATGCTTTTACTTAAATGAGGGAGCGTTGGTAAAATTCCGCACTTTTCTTTGGTTGAGGTCAAAAATTCACTTCGGAAACTAGATTATATATTCCTCTATTCTATGGCGTAATATTCGAGCACAACTGAAAAACATACTTAGTACGTATTACCTTTACGATTATATGTAGCTCAATATACTGATTTTCACAAAATTTATAGGAAACTCATTATAAGTATAATACACATTAGGATATTTTGTTGTTTATGAGGGAATTAAAAAGTCAAGAAAAAGGAAAAAATAATACTGCAGAATAGAAAAATATTCTGAACAATAAAATTCAGAAGTAGTATACTTTAATGCACAGTAGCGCATAAATAGTCCAAGAGCTATTGAACCCTGCGAATAACGGTATTCCGTGGCGCATAAAGCGCCGTGGCGCCCTGGTACCTAAAATGCTTAGTTTTCTCTCCAGAGCAATACTTGTACTCTACGATATCATTCAAAATACCTGATAATTATTGTTAAGCATAGAAGTGAAACGTTTAAAATGTATATACCTACATAATATCATGTAGGTCATGTTATGTTAAAATAACGCAAGTTAACGTTACTAGGTTGCTCATCCAGGACAAAGCTTAATCTTATAGAGCATGACGTGATAGGATGCAACGGCATTGAAATACGAGAACATAATGTCATTTATAAAGGTAAAATTAAAGACATTTCAAAGGAATCTCGGAATCCCTTTTGTTAAGAGTGGCTTGCGACATTAAATAAAAACTAAAGATCAAGGAAACGGAAGGCTTTCTTTTGTAACACCTTGGATTTATCCATTTTTCTAGTAATAAAATATTTCTTACGTTCTAACGTTCTTAGAAGTTTTATTACTCAGCATAAGTATTATGCATTCAAAGAACTACAAATAAAAAGTCTTACAGCCTTATACAGCAATGTAAATACTACATTAACTTGTAGTTTTCAATGGGCATGACAACTTTTTACTGTTCGGTTAAAATGTTAACGTAACGCGAACACACAAAAAGCGAGTTTAAGAAAATCAATCAATTTTTAGAGGATATATGAAAGAGATTTGATTTTAAACTTTTACAAGTAATAATTTAAAAATTCAAGCTAGCGTAGCGATCTGTAAAATAAGTAATAACAGCGGGTTAGCACAACATGGATATTACATAAAATTGGTAGTACAGCGGCTGTTCAGTAAAGGGTATAAACTAGTTTTGCTCTCCTGCGAATATTATTTGAGCGGAACGTGTGTGTACAAACATAGTAAATTGTAAAACTTTTAAATTGAAATTATGATCTTCTGGTTGGAAGTTGCATGGTTTAACCGACTGCGCTAAAACTTGATGCCAGATTTTGAAATAAAAAACGTTTTCATTTTATGCTTGCTGTAGTATTATATTTACGAAAATAATAATTCGCTTTCAGTGAAATTTTAAAATAATTCATTAATTAATTTTAATTTTAATTTTTTTGTATTATTTTTTATTTTAATTTTTTGTGTTTATTTGTATTTTGGAAACAAACAGTCATTTAGAGAAAAAAAGTAATATAATGTATAAAAAACCTAGATAACAAGATATCATTAAAAGACCGACAGTGCCCAAAAATAATAGTAAAAGGTGAGTTCGAAGTGGACAACAAAAAATAAGATACTTATATTAAGCGAGTTAAGTAATTCAAATGATTGACAACGGTCATGATTCACAACGAAGCAACTTTATCAATCAGAATCTAAATAATATATATACACACATAATACATAATATATACACATAATATATACTTGAAATAAATGATTATTATTACGCATACTTATAATACAAAATAGCAACTCTTAAAGTTTTGCTACTAAATTTCGTTGTAAAAGTTTTTTCGTACTTGTTAACGTTGCACAAAAGAAATCTATTTCTGAAAATTATTTTATTATTGTTATACTCGTATGTGTTGGCGGAACGATAAAAAAATTAGGTACGGGTATAATTTTTATTACGTAGAGGAGGTACAAACTTAGAAGTTTTACGCGAGAGGCGCACAGGCAAACGTGTGCGACCGGAGAACTGAATGTGACCAAGAAGTTCGGAAGAGTCAATCCAGGAATTTATTATTTTAAATAAAAAGATGATGTAAACTCTGTGAACAGTTTTAATCTTTGCAGAGTTTCAATATCTGATTCGTATATTTACGATAGTTAATAGATTTAAAATAAACTTTTTTTGAATTTTTTGAATTCTATCAAAAAGAAACAATTAAAAAGAAACCGATCTTAATACTCGTTTAATACACAAACAATGCTCCGTTTCAAAGTGTATTTAAAAACGTTCGCCTGAATATGTTGTTTCGAGTTACATCATGAGAAGAGACAATGCGGTGAAAATCCCCTCGCTCCTGTGTCGTTAAACAGCAAGGCATACTTCAATATACTCATCACGCTTGCGTACCTTCAGTTCGCTCGGCACTCATTTATTTATTACCTTGGAAACGAACCCTGGTGGGTTTAATAATAATAATAATAATAATATTCATTTATTTGTACTCAAAGAAACACACACATTACAATAAAAAAATTATTAAAAGGAGAAAAAAAAACAATATTAAGAAGAAAAAAAGACAATATTAAAAGAAAAGAAAAAACAATATAAAAAAAACAATTGGTAAAAAGTACACAAATTTTTTTTCTCTATTACTATAAGTACTGAGTTATTTGAAAAGTGTGTGTTGCGGCAGTACAAAAAGGCCATGGCTCAGTGAGAAGTATTGCTCTTGCGAACAAATCACTGATAATTCTGCCATAGCCAAGGAACGTTCATAAGGAGATAATATTATATTAGATTATTTACATTATAAAATAATAATAAACATATGATCATGTGCCAAAATAAAATATGTAAAGTGAATAAATAATAAAAATAAACAGGATAAGAGCAATGAATATTTAATAATAAAATAATACATATGAAATGTGATATATAAAATGTGAGTCTGATTGGTGTTTCAAGCATGTATGTGTGGTGGTGGTGGGCATCATACTATGAAGTCCGTTACCAAGTAGCCAAGTGGAATACCAATTTTTTGTTTTTCTAAAAGGTATGATTTGAAATACTTTTTGAATGTTATTTTAGTTGTCAATTTATGCATTGGCGGGGGGATATTATTCCAGCATTTACTGGCTAGGTAACGGAAACTGCCCCTAAAAGCAACAGTTTTGTGCGGATGGCTCTCTAGTGGATGACGGTTCGCTCTGCTGCTATATATTGTTCCAAAATCTGAGCTTTTTAGTTTATCGTATAGATACTGTGGTTTCTTATACTTTACAACATCAAACAATAGGGCAGCAAGATGTAAATGTCTTCTAGAGGACATATTAAGCATAGATGCTTTATTTATATATGGCGTTATATGTTGACGAGGAGGAATGGAGTAGCAAAATCGACAACAGGCGTTCTGTACACGCTGTATCATACGGCGAGTCTTAGATTGCAGGCGTGGTCCATACACTAAATCACCATAGTTGAGTCTTGATAGAATTAACGATTCACACAGAGTGACGCGTACTTTTTCAGTTAGAAGATTGCGTATGCGATATAAAGCTTTTAAGCGATAGAAGCAAGATTGTACCAGCTGAACTATGTGAGAATTAAAACGTAAATGACTGTCGATCACAATTCCTAAATTTCGAGCTTCTTCAACACGTTCTACCATGTCATCATTAATTACGACAAGTGGATTTGTGCTAGTTATCCTAGATATTTGTTGCCTTGACCCTAGAATCATATGTTGTGACTTTGAAGGATTTAGCTGGTTTGAACAAAGGTTCTTCAGCAGTTGAGCTAGCCGCCTTTAATCACACATAGGCAGAGAGGAAGGCAAACAAATATTGAATATCGCGTTATAAAACCCAATATATTTCTTAATGCTAAAAGTTAGTCACTAATCGTCACTAATTGTAATGAAGTCGTCGTGGCGCCGTGGTTACTGTGTGCAACGTTCGGCGCGGTTGGTACTTGGATGGGTGACCGCCGACCATTCGTTTCTCACGGCGACTTCCGTGCTTCGGAGGGCACGTTAAGCTGTCGGTCCCGGGTGCTGTATACTTGTATACAGTAGTCGTTAGGGTTTGTCAGAAGCCATATCGGCACCCTGAAAATTCTGACATCCACCACCCAGCACTGGGCCAGCTCGGTGGATTATGGCCTAAACCTCCTCGTCACCCAGAGGAGAGACTCATGCCCTGCAGTGGGCCCATTACACGGAGTTGTAATGATTATGATGATGATGATGATGAGTCACTAATGCGAATGTACGATTAAACTATTACCAAAACTATGTATTTAATAGGATGCTCATTTACACAATTTATCAGAGATTGTTTTTAGATCATGGGTTAAGTGATATACGACATTATTCCGAGTGCTTTAATTTTGTTTGACAAACTACGAGTAGTTGAGAATTTGTTGACGGACGACGGACGCGTAATTATCTGCTTCGCTCTTTAGCAACTTCGCCTTGAAAGTTAATGCTGCTTCATTGGAAAATATTGAATATATTCTAAACGTAAGTATCAAAATACTTTTTTAATAAATGAGTTTCGAAAACACATTTAGGTGATGCTTGAATGAAATATTTAAAATACCTTACGATGTTTAAAATATGAGATATTGAGAGATATGTTCATACCTATTAATTTGGTTTACCAAACATTTTATTACCAACTACCTATTTTTAAAAACGGCAAAACATAACAGAAAGTTTAAATATGAATTTAAAAAAAAAATGATGTTTTAAGAAATCGTTAGCCTTGTTTCTATATATTCTGTTTCTATACATGTATACTATGTTTCGATATGTTTCATTAAGTTTTCCTCATCAGCACCACTTAATTCAGAAAGATGACTCCTGAAGGAACAACCGATTACAATTTGTCTTAAGTTTTGACGATTCATAATTCAAATAAAACTACTTTTTAACCAGATTTGTCGCTCGTGACCAGGGGGTCTGCAAAGACGCCGAAATGTCGAGTTGTTCGAGTTGTTGTGAATGTAAAATATAAATTATACTCGATTAATCTGGTTAAAAAGAAGTTTTATTTCGTTTACAGTTTGATATTCAGCTCCGCAGAAGTACAATGCACTATAGTTAAGATTCGCTATGTAAGTTTGATTAGTTAATTTCTGCTTAAAATGAAGATTTCATCATTAATATAACAATAAAATAAGGACTTGCTGAGTATGTAATGCTGAAATAACAGATTTATGATGAATTGCAGCGGTAGTGCACATGTTTTCGTGGTACCACCATAATAGATTTTGCATAATGCGTCAAATGACAATAATTTATGTCTGAATACTTGGCAAGCACCAAGCCCCGGAAAAGCGTGATAATTCTGGCTATACAACGTTTAAGGATGGCGACGCATGTTTCAGATAGTCTTAGTACAAGAAATATGCCCGCTTTTAACTTTAAACCGATGTTTCATTACATGCTTTGCGGTAACAACATGTTCCAAGAAAGCAATCTTTGATAAATAAAAAAAAATCTAAAAGATCTTTTTTTACTTAAATTGTGTATTAAATAGCTTTGTTATCGTCAAACTCTTTGTAACCAACGGGTTCTTACTTATTTTCTAGTCTCTGACACAATTCTTTACAAAATACTTACTTGAACTTTATTAAGCTCCTTAATTTTTATTTAGTATACAAGAGCCTCGTCTCAAGTTACGATTAAGAGCATAAAAATAAGTAAACCCTTCAAAATATTTCCTTAGTTAAAAGGACGGATAAAGTTACAGCGAGATTTAAAGTAAATCCCTAAAAATGTTGTGTCAAATTTTCTTTAATTTGAAAACGGCTTATTTTTCAATCGTCCTTTATACTTACTTTTAGACCGAACTATTTGAAAATATCAATATCAATTCTTAATCTGTAAAACTTTTGAAGACTCTCCTATACCTAAAAACGACAAGACCGCAGAAATCTTAATTTCGTTTAGTTTTAAAAATGTCCTCATAATAAAAGTTGAAAAGAGTTTTTGTTTAATAAGTATTAATGACATTTCTAAGTCCAACCTGTATAGATTTGATGCCAAAAATAAAACAAGCAAACAATGCTCCGCCCCTCTATTATTTAAATCAGATACACCGTGTTACAAAGGCATTCAAATCCTAACGACCTTCGCACTTAACACGTTTGTGTCTCGTAAGTTGTTCGAACAACAGTAAAAACAAAAATAATTCAAAGGAAGATGTTTTTTCAAGTTTCGAATATAGTTTATAAAATATTAGAATATGAACTTGTATGAAAGAGAAAAGCATGTAATAGAAAGAGAGGCCTTAAGGGCGGGCGGCTGCGAGGGTTGGACGCTCAGTCGTATGTCGACAATCGCGGAGTTAGCCCGTGCCTCTTGGCTTAGAGGTAACTTTGTACTGTGTGGAAAGCGCGCGAAAATTTCGAATACTTGGCTCCTTCTCTATCATGTGAATAAGTTTAACGCGAACTTTTAAAGGGAAATTCTGTCAAAATGAGGCTCCCAAAACTTATGTTTCCAGTTTTTCAAGTCATATCTTTGACTTTAGTAATCGTGTGTTTTAATAATTTCGCCAAAGGTCAAGTGAGGACTGAAAAGGTTCCGATTGGTAAGTGCTTGTATCTAAGCAATGAAAACAATATTAAGAGCTCAGCGAAATCTTTCTGCCCTTTGAAATTTATTTTATGAATTAGACTCTGTTTGTGTGTTTTCATTGCATTTTACAAATATTTATATTTAATAATTTTTTGAACATTAGAAATTAAAAAGTGCTTTTGAATTTATGTATTAAATGAAGAGTTTTTATTAAATGCTTCACACAACTAAACGCATAAAAAATAGTCACCAATGATCACCCAGTATTTATAAATTGAATAACTATTACTAAAACTTTTAATTAATTAAAACTTCATAATTATTTTGTTAAATGGCAACCTGTATATTAATTATTTTTTGAATACTGTATGCTTGTGACTTCATTGTTTCATTTACAACGTAACTCAATTCGGTAGACGTGATCCGTTCTGACTGCTGATTCTCATTAAAGGAATTTATTCAAGCATTATTTTCACTTTAAACAATTTATTTTAATGAGTATCAAACGTACATGATATCCTAAAAGAATATGAATTTGATGATTTATAAAATTAATAACAGTTTGATTATCATTTTTGATTTTTAAGATTGTTTCATAATGTTTTAAAAATATGAAACTTGATATAGATTTATAAATTGTTTTAATAGTAACAATACTGTTTAATTTTTTAAGACAAGTTTTGACTGTTTTTTTTTTAACATATACTTTATCGATAAGAATATAAATTCAGTTACCCCAAGTTTCAAACCAAACTCCTTAACTTGACGGCTTAATAAAACACGCATCATTTATCAAATACTGAGTGTTAATATAAATAGGAAAAAAAACTATTTTCTGAGTGTAGCTAGCAAGATTCCCACTAACCGTCAAGCACACACCCAGCACCACGGAGATTAATGACTTTGCCAAGTTTCCTTCTGTAGCTTAGTAAGATTCAAGTGTGTGCTACTTATTGGTTTGTTCGTTTGTTCGCTCATAACTCAACATTATGTAATGGGCGCCAATGAGCTGTATTATGTTTAGGAATAGCGAAGTTCTTTTTAATAAATCTGTTTTATTTTTTGTGGATTATAAACGAACAAAATGGTTCAAAACTCTTTTTTGAGTTTTAGGTGGTTTTGGAGCTATTTTTATTATTTTGATGATATCGTTATGTTTAACATTTGGTGTTTGGTGTTATTGGCGAGACATAGCGATAACATCCATTATGGCGCAGCGGGTGATTTGCTTTTGTTCTAGTTCTATTTCCGCCTCGATTAAAATGTTGAAATTACCTTCATTTTTTTCATAATTTCTATTGTTTATTTTTAGTAGATAATAGAAAAAGGCTATGTTTTGACATGCATAAAAAAAAATATAAATTCTATGCCAAAATATATTTTTTTTACAGAAGCGGACATTAAAAATTCGTCAGTATAGGACATACTTACTGCCACTGTTATATATTCTTCTAAACGTTTATTGAAAATTTTCTTGGATGATAAATGTTTTTATCATCATCATCACAGCCCTTTGTAACGAGCCCACTGCAGGTTTATGGATGTTTGAATTATTAGGGCGCCAAAATAGTTTCTGAAACACCCTGTTTACAAGTATACAGCATACGGGATCGACTGCTTCACATGTCTTCCGGAGCACGGGAGTCGTCGTTAGAAATGAATGGTCGACGGTCACCCATCCTTGTACAAACCCGGCCGAGCGTTGCTTAGCTTGCAATATCAATTAATATACACAGGAACTACTGCGCCATGATGATTTCAGACAAAAGTGTCTGTATAAACAAAATATAATAAAAAAAAGACGTGTGGCACTCGGAGACTACCGCGGTAAAGCTATTGCATAGCATTTTTTATCAACTTATGCAATTATAATTATTTATTTATTTTATTAATGCAGTAATGTTTGATCTAATATGAAGTTCCACAAGTTCCTAGTAGATGGCGCTGATTTTTTATTAAAGCCCGCATGTAAAGTTATGAAATCAAAGTATCACCGCTGTGCTGGTCGGAGTAGGGGGTGTTAGGTTTTTTTCGTTATGGAATTTCTGGATTCGGTCCCCACGCTCAAGACCCGCGATAGAAGCTATGCAATATCTTAAAAATTAGCATTACACAAGATATGAGGCGCTGTGACAAATCGATGCGACAATTAGTACAAAAGTTTAACAAAATACAATAATACACTTCTTCTTCTTCTTTTCATGTCAGTGGTAAACGGAATGTTAGAATGTTTTAGCCCAGTGTTTGGCTATAAAAAGGGCGTTCCCATTTGTCTCATATAGGTCTCATGTAGGTGTAGGTGCAGGAAGTAGAAGAGATAGGACAAGACAACAAGTGCGCCATAGATCGCGTTGACCCGCAGTCACACTTGTCATCCGTGCAGAAACCCCATGTAGTCTTAAGTTCCTTACAACTACTTTATAATTATATTGATATAATCAATAGTAGTACTTTTACAAAATTTGGCTTGTCAATACTTATGGCTTTGCTCGCTCGGCTCGCGCACGTGTTTCCTATATGCAACCTAACTGCTTCTCCTCGCTGCGCTCGTTGTCGCACCTAATCGTTATGACAAGGTATTCCGGTGCATTTGTTTTTTTTTTAATTTGAACACGTGACCATTTCAACCAGTCAGAGTTTATTATTATTTTACGCGTGAGTTCGGTAAGCTTATCAATTTGCGAAAATATGGGCGTAACATAATACAATTTGTCTTCCGTTTAGAATCCTACGGAAGTTTATAAATATCCCACAAAATTTATAAATTAACGGAATGAATTATATTCCGGTGACATACCTATAAACCAACAGGACATTGATAATTTTGACTTATTGTAAACGAAATCCACTATTAGTTTTGACTCTTACTTAATATCCGCAAAGATTAATTTAAGGACATATATAAAAGTGTGAAAATAACAATAAACTTAAACACGAAAATTTTTGTTATCTAACTTAAACTATTCATGAGACTACTTAGTTTTATAAACGTATTATTTTGTTTCATTATTAAACTCCCATTATAATAAAATTCAAGTAAATTACTACTGAAATGGAACACATATTCGATCATTAACGTGAATTTCATACATCTTAATTTTTTAATCGATATAATTTGCAGTATCTTAAAAATTTACAAGACAAAGTGCTGAGACATTAATAATAATAACATTATGTAGATTACAATGCAGCAACATTTTAAGGCATTTGATTGGCTTTCATTGTATGAAAATAAATTTCAATCATCCAAATTATAAGCGGTTATAGTAACAAAATTAGACCTACAAACAGGGTGTAACGTAATGGAGTGATAAAATGTAACCCTTATCAGTATTCTACCGTGCGTAGAGTATGTAAACTGTAAATGAATCAGCTTTTTTAGTGCTGGTATAAACTTTCATATATTTTTATTTATTTTCTTAACAACCCTAGTCAAACAAACTACAAGAAACGCTTGCACCGCAGTCAGTGTCATTATGACCTATAACCCCGAACCGCGCACTCCGCAGTATCATTGCTTCCGGGACTGCTAACCAGCTGATTGCTACTTGAGAGCCCATCGACAAGACACAATTTTTACTATATTAACTAACTAGCTGTTTCATGTGGTTTATGGTTTATTTACGGTTTATTTCTCATACCGAGGATAAAAAACCTGGACTATGTACACTAACGCTGTGCTAAATTTCATCCAAATCCGTTGAGCCGTTCTGTCGTGATGAAGAAACGTCCATAGATCCATACAAACATTCACATTCATAAAAACTACATGACTCATACGTATATGTATATATATAATATACTTAATACTCCATAACAATCGAAAAGTTAAAACGAGACACTGATTTATACCATACAGATGAAGATTTGACGCGATACCGCACTTATTTTAATAGGATTCTTCTAAAAAAATATTTACTGTTTTAAATTTGTCAACCGATTTGGGTCCTTGTGCCTGTAACTTTTTTAAAACAATATTTTCTCCAAAATCACCATATCACAAGTTTAAAGCCCTTTTAAGACATCCTAACTGAATAAATATAAAGACGAAAAATTGATGAAACTGTATATCGTGAAACCCAATAGGATTTTTGTTGAAAAGAGGATGGAAGGTAAAAAAAAATGTATTTTTAACGTATGGTTCTCACTAATTACTGGCATTCTTAACAAATCTATTGTAAACTCGAATTAGATTTACCCCGTTAGTATACAATGCATTAGTCAACCACTAGATATGGGAGTTATGTCTCCTTAGGTGCCGGGACAAGTCTTCGGGCCAGATGACACTGAATCTGAACGTAACTCGAATAGTAGACATTGAAAAAATAAAATGTAATGTAAGATATCTTCGACTGGACCATCTCATTTTTTTTATCTATAATCCAAGCTTAAAATTAAATTATAAGTACCATTTTCCGATAGATTAAAATATTGCATATTAGCCCTAGTTTTGTGTTTGACTGATGACAGCAAATATGTAACAATCATTTAAATAATATTTAGGTTTTTGTGTGTGAACGAGTCTGTTTGATTAAAAATTGAGTTAGAGGACGATTCATTCGAATTTTGCTGGCCCGAAACGGGTGGATTATCTCCTTTCAAAAATTTATTATTTTCTGTAGGAAATTCGCACGAACGCCATTTCTCGCGTGCGAATTGTCCCTTCAAAAATTTTAGTAGTGTAGTAGTCCACTCGTCCGAATTTTTTGAACATTCAATACAGTAATTATTAACTACGCTCGAGCAGAAAAGTCTAAAGGATTAATATATATTTTAATAGGTATACCTTCTCATATCGACATAAAATGAGACACAAAATAATCACGCTTAAATATCAATAATTGTATTTAAGCGTGATTATTTTGTAATAAAATAATAAAAAATAATTAATTTACAATAAATAAAATAAATTTATAAATTTGGTTTTAATCACAATAATTTTTCGTCATTGTCACAATTTACAGTCATTTTAATAAACCTTTTCTATAAAATGTTTACACTAGACAAATTCATTAGGCAAAAACAATTTGAATAAACAATTTTTGAGATTTATTTTTTAAGTAAGTATATAGGTATAATGCATTGCGATTCTAGTTTTGACTATAATATATTATCTTTACACTTCGCATAGTTTTTCATATTATTTTTAATATGATTCTCATGTACGACTGTATTTTTTATGTTTTCTTCACTAATATTATATAATATGAAATTCGTGCCAGTTAGCTACTACAAAATTTTTGAAGGAAAAATTCGCTAGCAAACATATGGCGTTCGTGCAAATTACCTACACATAATAATATGTTATTTAAAGGGGACAATCTGCTCGATTCGGGCCAATAAAATTCGTGCAAAGCGTCCACAAGCTCTAAAAATCATTAGACAAAGTAATTTTTTTACAGTTTTTTAGAGAAAATTATATTAGGGAGATATCTAGAATCAATAAGGTAAAATAATACAATTTATTTAAATTCAAGGGCTTTGAAAGTATCAAACATGGTTACTAAAAACCGGCTAAGTGAGACTCAGACTCGCGCACGAAGGGTTTCGTCCTGTACGTCCACTAAGACACTGGTTCTTACAGTAAAATCATCATCACAACCCTTTGTACAGTACTCCCAAATTAATAATGCGCATGTAGATCATCGCTAATTGTCGTATTCCCGTATTCTATAACACTTTATAAAGACGACTGACAGACCTTTGACTCACCGAATTTCTCATGACTGGTGATAGCCGCCGAGACCGCCCGAATTGTGTTCGATTATGTACACATGATATTGACTCCTATATTTTTCGATCAAGTTGCAAAACCCAAGTGCATTGTTTAGGGCTCTTACGATTCAATTATTCGGGTGATTCCGGGCATAAGGAAATTAGCGAAGATCTGCATGTGCATTATTAATTTGGGAGTACCGTACTTTGTATTTTTTTTCTGCATTTATGTATTTGTTCTTATAACGGCAAGATAAATTCATGACCGCAACTAAACTTCTTTTGCTAGTACTTCCAGAATAATTATGCAAACATAGTTTTCACCAGTATTTAATAAAGTCATTTCATAAAATTACGGAAGTTTCCACCATAAAGCTAGGTTCAGATGTCAATGGTTGAACCAAGCAAACGATGGAGCGCCCCGTAGCGTTTGAAGCGTCGCCGCGCCGACTCGGGCATTGTCCAGAAGGCTGCAGGTCAAACGTTCCAATTCTGTCAAAAAAATATTTTTTGGATCTGAACTCTATTCCCTCGACATTAAGTTAAAAATTAGTTAAAGAAATTTAACAGATATGTAACGCTTGATCTGCTGCTTTCCGTCCATTCTTAGGATGCATACACAAAGAAGCAGCTTTCCGATACCGACAAATCAGCGCGGGTCGTTGCCGATCGGCTTAGGTGAACCTTACATAAAGAAACAGATTAATCTGTTCATGCCTTGAAGACGAGTCGTTGAGTACAGTCGGTACCGACAAGTTTTTACCTGTTTCTTTATAAATGAGCGCTTATACTTACTTTGGTAAGTATTATAATATATAGTTATAGTAATTAAGTACTTATTATTACCAAATAAATTAAATTAAATACTAATTAATTAAATTTAATAACAATGAAATAATGAATAATTGTTTTAAACTATCGCGGTTTTTGGTTTTATTTTCGCACGTACGATATTTCGGTGGTGTTACAAGCACCATGGTGCGAAAATAAAATTAAAAATCGTGGTGAGAATCCCGTAAATACATTAAATCATAGTGAAAATAACCGCGATAGTTTAAAACAATTATTCCTTAGGTAGCCGCTACGGGCCGGAATGTGTAAACAAAATAAAACAACTTGAACGCTTACGGAAGAAACGTGAATGTATAAGTGAATCGTTAGTGTTTTTAACCAAGTGCCGTGATAACGATCTTATACCAATATGTGTACGCATAAGACCGCGACCTGACATTCATGGTTCCGCGAATGTTCTACACAGAGCTAGTGGTAAATTCCGCGATCATGGTGCTTGTAAAAGCATCGAAATATCGGACTTACGAAAATAAAATCAAAAATCGTGGTAAGAATCCCGTAAATACATTAAATCATAATAAAATATTTTTTTCAAACAAACACTTTTGTCGCTTTAATTGTAATGGTAGATCAGATTGTCTTTTTGTTTTGATAAAGTCAAAATAACGACTCATTTGAATAGAGGTTTCAATTAATTTTCATATTTTTATCAAATAATTCATGATTTTTTTTCATACTAAAAATATGGACATCTCCTATTTATTTACAAATTACAATAATCATTAAATAGGATCATGATATTATTTCTATTCATTTTGAAAGGTGGATATTACTTCATAGAATTAAGTGAAAGCATGAAAGATATAGTTTTAATAAAACAAAGTAGAAATCAATATGCGCAAGGCCTGAAAATTTCATCAAATACTGAAGATTTTTTATCAAAGCCCTTGTAATCAACCGTCTGACATAAGTTGAATATTGAACTTAGTCTTAGGGCGTGAATCCATCTCTACGGTACGGCGCCGTATGCCGTGTAACGGCGGCGCGGCTATGCACCGTTTCACGGCGTCGTGCACGGCGCACCACTCAGCGCTTCATATTTGCTCTTAAAAATACATATACAAAAGAGTTTGGTAGGTATTTCAAAATCAATATATATAATTCTGTTCCGTTACTGACTGAGTGACTGAGTGACTCACAGACAACGTACAGCCGTAACTACTGGGCGTAGAGAGCTGAAATTTGGAACATACATTTTTTAGGGGATGTAGGGGTGCACTAAGGAAGGAATTCCCGAAATTCCCATGGGAACGGGAAATATACGATTTATAGTTTGTATGAAAAAAAAATTCCATGAGTGCATAGATGTGATACTTGTGATATAAAGGTTCCCCAGTGAGTAACTGTTAGTGTTGTGAAAGAAGTTCCCGCCATTCCCACGGGAACACGAAATATTGAACTTTTTAGTTTGTATGAACAATTATTTCTTCAGTGCATGGATGTAATACTTGATATATAGTTTCTTCAGTGACTGGTTGTATTAAATATAAACAATGTTTATGCGCGTACGAAGTTGCGGGCAAAAGCTAGTAAGTATAATAAAAATCATTTCTTGGTGTTTTATTTGTGTATTTGGCTTCATTGTGGTGTTATTAGGTATAAGAAATATGCGTTACTAGATACATAAGTTCGTTATATGAAAATGTGACAAAGTTATTTCGGGGACTAATTATTCGTGGTAAAATTATTTCTGGGACTAATTGTTCGTGGTTGCGTGTTTTCGTGGTAGCGTTATTCGAGGTTCAGTAATTCGGAAATCAGTATGAGAGTCAAATTTCTCCATCATGGTTCATTATAGAAAAGTATAAATTTGCACGGTATGGCACTGCACCGCGCCCGGCGCCGTATCGTAAAAATGGATCCACGCCCTTAGCAAGGTTAGTTAAGAGATCAAGAAGAGGTAATTGGGCTGCCTAAGTCACATAGTTTTACCCTCGCAATTTCTAGTCCGGCTGAAATATTGGGATAAAAAGTAATCTATGTGTTAATTCAGACTATACACTATCATTATGTCATTTCATCCAAATTCGTTATGCCGTTCTGCCGTGATCGAGGAAAACATAGAAACATCTATACATCCTCACCATCAATGAATCCATCCAAACTTTTTTTTTCATCCATTTAAAGCGGTATTCATTTACATTGCCAGTATTTATATATGCACGAGTATGTAGATAATTGCATTGGTCCTTGTGTGTATATATTCTGTCGTGTAATGTATTTGTTGCCTATTTATAAGACAATGCTTGAGTCACGTGTAATAAGATGTATACACTTAGCAACTTATTCTGTTGTAATAAGGCTCAAAGTCCAGTGAAAATGTATGCATTTTATTACACGTGACTGTACACGCTCCATTTTGTTTTATAAAAAAGTTGTTTGTTTTCGTCGATTACTAAAGAAAAATCATTTCCTTGCTGTCAGTGCTCCTTTTACTTCTGTAAAAAGCTTTGATTTTGTTTCCATAGAAAAGTATTGTATTTTTTTATATTGTAATAGGATGAGCTTTGTTTATGACCTTTTGGTTTTTCCATAGTTGTTCCATTCATTATTAGGGTTTTCCTTTCACATAATTTGGTATCAATAAATATTTGCTTGTCGGTCCAATTTAATGTCACTTAGTAAATTTACTCCACCTGACCATGAAGCATAATTTTGATTAGGAGATAATATTGAGTACTTACAATAATTTCCCTCACAAAGTACGAAGTAATTGGGACCAGACTGCAATTTTAGATTTGGTAGCAGTTAATTTCAACAAGCATAGCTTTTACATGGAATTGTTAAAATAATATAAGGAGTATGGATGCCGGATTTGCTTTTTGCCATTGTAAGAAATTTTCAATCTTTAAATTGCTTGCTTGAGCGTGTGGCGTCGCCTTGAGCGTGTGGCGTCGCCTTGAGCGTGTGGCGTCGCCTTAAGAATAGCGCTACCCCATCTCTTCCCGTGGGTGTCGTAAGAGTCGACTAAGGGACAAACCAGAGGACGGGCAGCAGCGTCCTTTTGTGTATATTAACACCACACTGCGATCGCCAACCCGCCTGCCAAGCGTGGCGATTACGGCATTTCCCCCCCAAAACATGAACCACAAACAAAGGCCCCGGCCCCTAGTCCCCGGCGGTCCCGCTAGTCTCGATCAAGGTAGCGGTCGAGGAAACGGCGGGACAGGGGGTGCTAAGAATCCCCGGGTTCGACCAGGCTACCGACGACGACCCTTGGCCCTGGCGACATACAATGTTAGGACAATGCGGACAGACGAAAAGATTGTTGAGCTGGAGGAAGTATTGAGTGGATTGCATTGGGATATCCTGGGGTTATCTGAAGTCCGTAGACAGGGAGAGGAATCGATAATCCTGAAATCCGGCAATCTTCTCTACTTCCGGGAGGGCGACCAACTGTCCCAAGGTGGTGTCGGGTTTCTCGTCCACAAAACCCTCGTGACCAATGTTACAAAAATCGAGAGCGTGTCGAATAGGGTAGCGTACCTGATACTCAGAATTACCAAACGGTATTCGTTGAAGGTCATACAGGTCTATGCTCCGACCTCGACACACTCCGATGATGAGGTGGAGGCTATGTATGAGGACATCTCCAAAGCCATACACAGCTCCAAAACTCATTTCAACGTGGTCATGGGGGATTTTAACGCAAAATTAGGCAAACAAAGCGGCGATGAGCAGAAAGTGGGGCAATTTGGAGTCGGAGTCCGGAACGTCCGAGGCCAGATGCTGGCCGACTTCTTGGAGAAGGAGGGCCTCTTTATGATGAACTCATTCTTCAAGAAACCGGAACACCGCAAATGGACTTGGATAAGCCCCGATGGTCACACCAAAAACGAGATAGACTTTATCATGTCAACGAGAAAACAGATTTTCAATGATGTCTCTGTGATCAATGCCGTGAAAATCGGTAGCGATCACCGCTTAGTAAGAGGCACATTGAGTCTGAATCCAAAACTGGAGCGATCTCGACTGATAAAGTCTGTACTTCGTCCTGCACCCATCCAGATCCAAAACCCCGAAAGCTTTCAGCTCGAATTGCAGAACCGCTTTGAATGCCTCGGCGAGTGTGTCGATATGGACGACTTCAATAACAGGTTTGTGGAAACTGTCTCCACGGCTGGGTCTAAGTTCTTTAAAACCCGCCGTGCAAAACGAACTGGAAAAATCTCAGACTCTACCCTCAAACTCATGGAAGAAAGACGCACAATGATCCTGCAGTCCCCGGAAGATGCTTCTCAGTATCGGCGGCTAAATAGACAAATCTCCAAGTCCCTAAAACGCGACCTACGCCGGTTTAATACAGACCGTATTGAAACGGCTATCGAGCAAAACAAGGGCTCTAAGGTCTTCGCGAGAGATTTGTCTACAGGCCAGAACCAACTGACGAAGTTGAAAACGGACGACGGCAGGGTTGTTTCGTCTAAACCCGAACTTTTGAGGGAAGTTGAGAAGTTCTACGGGCAGTTATACACTACAACACGGGCACCTGTTCAAGACATGGCAAAAGACCCACGAGCCAAATTAACCCGACACTATACCGAAGATATCCCAGACGTCAGCCTGTACGAGATTAGTATGGCCCTTAAACAGCTTAAAAACAACAAGGCGCCGGGTGATGATGGAATTACAGCCGAGCTTCTGAAAGCTGGTGGCAAACCTGTGCTTAAGACCCTTCAGAAGCTGTTCAATTCCATCATCCTCGAGGGCAAAACGCCCAAAGCGTGGCTCCAAGGCATAGTGGTCTTGTTCTACAAAAAAGGTGATAAAGCCCTTTTGAAGAACTTCAGACCCATTACTTTGTTGAGCCATGTATACAAGCTGTTTTCAAGAGTCATTACGAACCGTCTCGCACGCAGGTTTGACGACTTCCAGCCTCCCGAACAAGCCGGTTTCCGAAAAGGCTTTAGCACCATAGACCACATCCATACGCTGCGGCAGGTTATAGAAAAGACGGAAGAGTATAACCAGCCACTTTGCTTGGCGTTTGTGGACTATGAGAAAGCCTTCGATTCGATCGAGACCTGGGCTGTACTGCAGTCTTTGCAGCGGTGCCAAATTGACTATCGATACATCGAAGCGTTGAAGTTTTTGTACAAAAACGCCACTATGTCAGTCCGTCTTCAGGATCAGAATTCGAAGCCTATCCAACTGCAGCGGGGCGTCAGGCAAGGCGACGTTATATCGCCTAAGCTGTTCACCGCAGCGTTGGAAGATGTCTTCAAGCTTCTGGACTGGGATGGGCTCGGCATCAACATCAACGGCGAGTACATTACTCACCTTCGATTCGCGGATGACATCGTAGTCATGGCTGAGACCCTGCAGGACCTGAGTAAAATGCTCGATGACCTCAGTGGAGCCTCGCAGCGAGTGGGCCTAAAAATGAACATGGATAAGACGAAGGTTATGTCGAACGTCCATGTTGCACCTACTCCTGTGGTAGTTGGAGGCACCACGCTCGAAGTTGTTGACGATTATCTATACCTAGGACATAAAATCCAGTTAGGTAGGTCCAACTTTGAGAAAGAGGTCAATCGTCGAATCCAACTCGGCTGGGCAGCGTTCGGGAAGCTCCGTGAAATCTTCTCGTCACAAATACCGCAATGTCTGAAGACAAAGGTTTTCAACCAGTGTGTGTTGCCAGTGATGACATACGGCACTGAGACGTGGTCGCTAACTATGGGCCTTATAAACAAGCTTCGAGTCGCTCAGCGAGCAATGGAAAGGGCTATGCTCGGAGTTTCCCTGCGGGATCGAATCAGGAATGAGGAGATTCGTAGGCGAACCAATGTCACCGACATAGCCAGAAGGATTGCAGAGCTGAAGTGGCAATGGGCAGGGCACATAGCTCGCAGAACAGATGGCCGGTGGGGCAGAAAAGTTCTCGAGTGGCGGCCACGTACTGGGAGACGCAGCGTAGGCAGGCCCCCCGCACGATGGACCGACGACCTGGTCAAAGTCGCCGGTAAATGCTGGATGAGGGCGGCGCGGGACCGAGCGACGTGGAAGACCTTGGGGGAGGCCTATGTCCAGCAGTGGACGTTCACAGGCTGTGGATGATGATGATGATGATGATGAAATTGCTTAAAAATAGCAGAGTTAGAAGCTCATAACTAGTATACCGTAATTCAGAATGTTATTAAAATGTAAGTCTTTTAAGAAAGTTTTAATTTTTTTTTACTGACTAAAGATTTTGAAGATAGTTATTAATTGTTTATTACATTAACATTAAATATATTTTTTGTCATCTATGTCCTTGAAACCGGAGGAACTGTCATTAAATTGAATTACACATATAATTTACTAAAAACGTATCGGCAGGTTCTACATTCAGACAAATTATTAAATTACTACGCCAATTTAATCTAGATAACTAAGAAAACCCCTCTGGCTGTCACGCGCCTTGTCAATATCAAGCCTCAGCCTAATAACAGTGACATTGATGTAATAACTATTCATAATGTATTGGGGATAAGAACGCTGCCATCTACATTATCCAATTACAAAAAGTATTAATATATATAAGATCCAATAAGTAAAATTGAAAGATAAAATTCATAGAACTACCATCCCAAAGAAAAATGGCGTATGTATGCAGGTTCAATAGTTCCTAAGAAAAACGCATTTAAAGAAAGGTTCATAGATATAGTCGTAAGAATTGAAAAAAAAACACTTATTTTTTCAATTAATTTTTAAGAGGAACCTTTAAACCAAGTGGATCACCTCCATGCACTCAAGGAATAAGACTTTTTATACAACTAAAAAGTCAAATAATTCCCATTCCCGGGGGAATTTCGGGAATTCCTTCCTTAGTGTAAAAATTTTAGCTCCCTAAGGCCAGTAGTGCTGGCTGTGCGTTGTCTGTCAGTCACTCAGTCAGTAACGGAAGATTATTTTTGTATTGAAAAAATTATAAACTTCCACAGTTGTATCACTTATCACGTTTCATTTTGAATTAATGAGGCATCTAAAGATGATATGTTTAAAATAGAATGTTGGTCGGCCAGGAGCGGTAAAAACATAGACTTGTAAGCCAGAGCCTTAGGTCCTTGTGTATTCGTGTGATAAACTAAGCTATTAGCTTCCAGAAACTGAATGTTCAATATTAATATTTATATGTTTAATAATATAAGTTTATCGATGTCTAGTATCCAGTACCCAAGTTCTCTAAGAAACTTACTTGTGGGCGTTAACGTTCGAATATTTATTTATTTAATTACAACAAAATGAAGCATCTGTTCTTCCGAAAACCCTCTCCAATAAAAAAAGTAATTACAAAAACTAAGAACCCTACTGCTGAATACAATAACTTTCAACTAAAAAGTACAAAACAAGCAATATTACTAAAAGAGCTTTTAAATAATAATTGTAAAAAAAACATTTAACGGCAGGCGGGGTCAGAGTTTCGAAAAAATTAGAGTTCTCGTCCCGAGAACTCTAGGCACGCCGCACCTCAGCGAATTCTTTTGGGCAAAGGAGGCAGATACCCCCGTATCTACCGCCAAGGGATTTCACTTTGGCCGGAAAGGTAGGGTGTCCCTTTCACTTCTCTTCGGCAGACGGACTGACCCCCACAGCAATCCATCCCACGAATGAGGAACCGCGGACATACGGGGATTGAAGTAAATTTTCACAGAGTGTTCCTCGCAACCGTTAGGCCCCCGGTCCTATTTCTGCCCAGGCTTACAGGGTTAGCCTACAACTCAGAAGTCGAAGCAATCCAAGCCAGCCGTCCCTCCGACCCGCTGGTGGCACCCCTCCACAATGCCCTTATCGGTTCCTCAAAGGATTACTGAGCTGATACTCCTTTGAGAATTGACGAGGGCCCTGCAACTGATTTTGGTCGGCGCCGTGGAAACGTTACCCCCCATATCTGGGGGGCATTCCCCTAACCGCCACCCGGGGACGTGCCCGATGGGAGACCAGCAACTTTTTGTTAACTCTTTATTATTTTAGGTATCTTTTAAATTGGCTGAAATCCGTTTCGTATAATCTTGCGGCGCTCTACTCAGAGTCACCCATAATTTGTATAAGCCGTTGGAATAAATTTGCTTTTCAGCTTTTTGTATGTACAAAATCCATTTACTGTGATGCAAATCCTATAATTTTTTTTCTACTTTATAATAAAAGTTTTTAAAGAAATTATATTGAGCCGTACTTACCAGATTTTTCATTTTAGGATCAAGTTATGTAATTTCACTATAACGTTATGTACTTCAGAAACAGTTTTCGTAAACTTTCAATTCTATAATAATAATAAAAAAGCCCATATACTACCAGATTTAAATGATTACAGCACTAAAAATCTTTAACATTTATATTAAATATCGCACAAACAACTTACATATCCTTGATTCTCTACGGTTATGAAATAAAATAATTTCATCATAATGGAAAATAATCCACGAGCTGTAATTTTCTTGCTGTGTATTCATAATTATGTGAAAACGTAATGAAATTAAACCTCCAGCCGTAGCTTTTACGGCGCGCGTAGTCTAGGCTACAACGTAGCATCTGCCGTTTAAATTGTACAGTCTCAAAACACTTTATTAATTTTGCTTTTTCCTTTTTGAGAATAGGATCTGAATATTTATAAAAATATGCTGATTTTTATGTCACTAAAATGTAGGATTTTCGTGCTCAGTAATTTAGTTGTGACGGCAATAGTACAGGACTAATAGCGGAATAACGAACGCGGACATGTTGCTGCAAAACCTATGACAATTATTAAAATATAATTAAAAAACCCCCATACACCAACTACATGGCTCCAAAGTAAGCATAGCTTGTGTTATGGGATACCATGTAGCATATGATACCATATTTATAGAATATAAATACATAAATAGATAAATAGATAAACACCCAGACACAGAACATTTTTGTTTTCTTGTTCCGTGCGGGAATCGAACCCGCAACCACTAGCGTCTGAGGCAGACAGGTTTACCCCATCGCCAAAGTGGTCGTCACGTGCAAGGTTATACCAGCATTGCGTTCAGAAATGTTTTGCGGCTAATATTGTTTATGTATTATTATTGAAAAGTAATGTGATTATTAGATTTTTTTTTATTAAAATATATATCTTTAATTTAGAATGTTAGTGTCAAATGTGATAAATTGTTTACCTCCATCTGTTTCTCAGTTTTCGAGCGTAGCGTCTGTTCGAGTTGTCGAGCGTCTTTAGTCGTTAGTTCCGTGGTCAGTGTCTTGAGGATTTGGTTTTACAGCTTGTTGGGTGTTTGATTTGTATTTTTGGTAAAAGATTCCAATATCGAATAAAGTTTTAACCAGAGGTTTAAAAGTTAAGAGTTTTGACAACTAAAGATAAAATGACGTTAAAGCGCAATAATGATTTAATAATAGATTAGATTGCAGATAGGAAAAAATAATAACATTAGGCAAAATTAATTTCCTTACATACATGGGATCAAAATTGAAATTCGACATTTCAAAAGGAATAAAATACCTATGACTAAAATAAAGATACGGTAACGTACAAAGCTGTTACAAAATCGCTACTTCAAAGGAAACTAAAATACTTACATCACTTTTTCCATGTCGTTCTCAAAGACTTTCGTATCGTAAAATATTTGAAAATATATGATTTATTAAAAATAAGAATGAAAAGTTACATAGAACTGTTTTCATGCAAAAAAGTCGCATTTCTATATACTAATAAGTTCATTATTTTTATATTTCAATGTAAGTAAAAATACGTTTCTCGATGAAATGAAATGAAAAATTTTTTTTTTTTTTTTGTTTTTCCGCCACAGAAAATTTTGGCACCCCCTAAAACAAGCTTTAACCAGTAAAGCAAGCTTTAGCGGGAGGAGGATGAATCCCATTACGGACGAATTGAGCATTCTATAAGCTGTTAACCCCAGTGGCTAACGGAAAATAGAATGCCCAGACAGTGTGGAGACTCACTCAGTGAAGCCGAGCATACCCACTAAACATCCCCCTTTACTGACTCACCTTGATTGAGGCCATTAGTCTTCATCGGAGCGACAGCCAATTGGAGAGAGAGGCTGCGCAGTGAGCGGCATCCAGACGGCTGCCACCAAAAGGAACTGAAAGTGAGAAAAATAAAGCTAAGATTAGCAGAAATGACAAAGCTGAAACTAAGATATTATCTAGAGTGATCAGACTCACTCTGAGATAGGAATTCTGGAAAGAAGGACTACGTTTAGAAACGTTGAGCTTGCTGGAGTTTCCTGATAAGGGGAGCGAACTTGGTTAGGACCGGAAGAGCACCGTTGAAACCCTCTGGGCTGGCGTCGAGAGCGGCGCCGAAAGCCAGGATCTCGTCGATGGGAGCGAGCTGGATCCAGAACGCCATGCGGTCTTGAGAACCTTTTGCGTTCTGGCACTGGGAAGCCGATTTGGCGGCCGGTTGCGATTGAGTCGCGACCCGGCTGCGCTGACCTGAAACGATAGGAGTAAAGGCCTTAGGAGCCTTTGAACTGACTAGAGGGGCGTCCGAGCTAGGCTGCGGTCGCTCTCTCCAGTTCTCGATGGGCTTCACGGTAGCCCTGGCAGCACGCGGTGCCTTGGGGCAGCCGCGAAAGTTTGCTGTGTGGCCTGACTGGCCGCACAAGACGCAGGACGGAGCGGTGGGCGATTCGGGAGTGCAAGAGCACTCCTTAGTCCCATGCGGATCTAGGCACTTGACGCACCTAGGGGAAGCAAAACAATTTGCCGCCGCATGACCATACAGTTGGCAGCGGTGGCACTGACCTGGGAAACCACGCTTGTGTGGAACTTCGACGCGGATGTTGGACAGACCGCACACGGTGGGCTTGCCTCTGAAAATGGACTGCCCTTGCGGGTTGTTCGCTAGGATCACTAGCGCAAGTGGGAACTGCTTGCCTCGGCGGCTGTGCATTTTGTGCACAGATTCGACGGGGAAGCCTTGAGAAGACAAGTCCTCTTGGATTTGCTCGTTCGAGAGCTCGAACGGCACGTTCCTGAGGACGGCACGAATTTTACGCTCCTCAGGGAGAGCGTAAGTGTGGTACTCGAGCTTTTGATCAGCAAGAAGCCGAGTAAGATTCCTGAAATCGGAAATGGAACTGACAACGACCTTAATAGAGTCACCCACATTGGATGCCTTACTATACTGGATCTTGGGATTGTGCCTACCGCAGAGTGCTGAGACCTCGGTCCAGCGGCTCTTGTCCCGTAGAAAAACGGGGGGCGGAGACTTGACTTTCGGCGGAGCCGAATCTGATTGTGATTGCGACGCAGGCTGTGTTGCTGGGATCGCTGAAACGGATAAGGGCGCGAGTGTAGGCACAGAGGCCGGTATCGCTAGGGACAACGGCGTTGCTACATCACTCGAGGCCTGGCTATCTGGAAGGGAAGGAAGCGAAGTAGAAGTAGCTGACTGCTTCTTCTTTTTCGACTTATACTTAGATTTTTTCTCGACGAGAGTGAACTCCGAATCTACCGAATCTTTCACGTTAGAATAAGACCCACTATCAGGCGGTGTTGTTTTCCGCTTAGACGCAGAGGACTGGCTGACTGGCTCGCATACCGACATAGGTTCGGGAACTGGAGACGCTGGGGACATGGACAAGAACCCCGGGGTGACTAGCAACGGAGAGGCGCTGCTAGAAGCAGCGGGCTGAGAAGCTGGAAGAGAAGGAAATGAAAAGAGGGCTTGGGCGGCCCTCGCGGCGGCCTGAGCAATCGGGATCGGAGCGGTAGCCGGAGGTACCTGAAAACTCAAGACAGCCGGAACGGCTGGAGCTTGAGAAAGACGAGTGCGTAATTCCTCTAGTTCTTTAAGACTAGCATCTAATTTCTGAGCCTGTTCCGCTATAACCTGACGTTTAGCGGAAATATCCTGACGTTTAGCTTCCAGTTTTTGATGTTGGACATCATTTTCCTGGTCTAACTCAACTAATTCCTTTTCTTTAGCAGCAATTGTTTGATCTTTATCAACCAATTGTTGCTCAAGAGACTTGATACGAGACCTAAAATGACGGACGGTCATTTTTTTTTTGGTTTCGAACACGGCCTTGATCTCGGTGATTTCGGCCTTGAGCTGGGCGATTTGATCTTCAGCATCCATCGTACTACCTGAAAATCCCTATCTTAAACGAACCTACGTGCCGGTGAACGGCGGAATGGCTGCACAAACTGCGCTGTAAGAGAAACGACCTAGTACGGACCTATTGCGGACGATCAGGCTTCGTTGGCACGGTTACGTATCCACCTGACCAGCGATGCTTCGGCCGGCAGCAGTCGGGTCCGCCCTGAAAAGGGCAGATGAATTAGCCCCGACACCACACAGCCTCCACAAGAGAAAACTTTCCGAAAGAGCTTAACTTGGCACCTGACCCGCACGAGTGCGGGGGAGGGAACAAGGGCAGCGTAATACGAACACTCGGGAGCGGCCGCAGACACGACCGTTCGGGAGCGAACGCAAACGGGAAATGAAATGAAAAATGAAATAATCTTTAGTTTTATAATAGTCCATTGAAATGTTACATTTTTTAGGCCTAACCTGGCGTTTTTCAGAGGACGTAATGTTTTTTTTTGATGTGTAGGGGGGGTCAGTGTAAAGCTAAAACCAAGTTTGTGGGGTCGCCACCCTTGTCCTACGGCCGCCATCTTGAAAATAGGGGTTGAAATGGTTTTTACGATATATCTCTTAAGCTATTTATCTGATAAAAAAAATTATTTATTTATTTATTCTTTATTGTACACCACAGAAAAAAAAAAACAAAGTAAAACAAAAGCAGAAACATGGTACAAAAGGTGGTCTTATCACTAATAAGCAATTTCTTCCAGACAACCTTTGTTTAAATTATTAACATTTTTTGTTGCAAATTAAATCCTCTACAAGTTTGGTCAAGTAACTTTTTGTCGTAGAACTATAAAAAAAAAAGTTATAAGCTTTTTTATCATTTTACGAAAAAAATATATCAGACTATTTTTGTAGATCGGTTTTTGAGAAAAAACTTTTATAAGCAACATTTTTTCATTAAGTAAATAGTTAAGGTTTTACAGCGCTCCGAAATGAGTACTATTTTTCAGTACACTTAACTAGACTTATGTTATACGTGTGTTAGTTGTAAAAAACCCGTTAGCTACCGTTAATTAACCAAATTTATGGTTAACTACCGATAAAGTGCAGTTATTAACGGTTAAATATCTGACAGTGACAACGAAAAAGGATAAAGTTTTTCTTTCTTTTCTTGTTAACCGACATCAAAAAAGGAGGTTATCAATTCCACTAGTATGTATGTTATATTTTCAGAAATACCGAGTTTTCGTATATGTTAGTCTATATCAATGTCTGAACAAATGTGCCAAATTTCAATAGTGTATGTATGTTTTTATGTTTGTGTTTGCATATCTCCGGAACTACACGCTCGATTTGATTAATTATTTTTTTGTTGTACTAGGTATCGTTCAACTTAGAATATAATATAGGTTTATCAAAATCGGTTCAATAGTTTTTGAGGTGGGGAATTTCAACCGACTTTTTTTGCCCAGTCGAAGCTGGCATCATCGCGCAACTTGCGATTCACATTTCAATCCGTTAGCGGCATCTCGCGGTGGTATTTAACCGTAACAATCATAAAATGCGGTTAATTAACCGTTAATAACGAAAAATGCATATTTAACCGCGTGGTTAAAATCGTTAATAACCAGATTAATTATTAATAATTAATTATTGACACTTTTCCACTCCATTACAGAATTTGACAATTATTGATTTTTAAAATAATTGTAATCTGATGGCCATTACCAAGAATACTGTCCAGGTAGAAAATACTTAAATAAATGATAATGCTTTCTGTCAGTTATTCACTCTAAAATACAAAATTCACACTAAAACACGTTTCATCCGCTGAGTGAACTAGTCGATTACTAAGCCCGCACAAGTACCTCACTCCGATCCGCGCGGATGTAATCATATTTACGAAGACTAAGCTCAAACAACTATATTTGTAAGTATGATTACGACACAGAATTCTGAATTTGTAACGTAAAATAACTAGACACAACAAGTTGCGCGTTAATGTCATCATTATCATCACAACTCTTAGTAATGAGCCCACTGCAGGGCATGAGTATCTTCCCTGGGTGAGGAGGAGGTTTTAATCCATAATCCACCAAGCTGGCCCAGTGCTGGTTGGTGGATGTCAGAATTTTCAGGGCGCCAAAATGGCTTCTGACAGACCCTAACGACTACTGTATACAAGTATACAGCATCCAGGACCGACTGCTTATCGAGCCCTCCGCTCGGAATTCGCCATGAGAAATGAATGGTTGGCGGTCACCCATCAAAGTACCGACCCCTTTGAACGTTGCTTAACCTGCGATATCGTATGATACACACAGTAACCACGGCGCCACGACGACTTCTTTATTTATTTATCTTAATTTAATTACTAAAATAAATAATTTTGATACAGTAAATTATACGATTTGTTTTTGTTAAACTATTCTCAGTGTAGCTTTCAGATCAATGATAAGGAAATTATAACTTATAAATAAATGAGATAATCTCCGAAGAAAGATATTAAGACTTAAATCGAAAGGGTTCAAATTTGTCAGTTTTTATATAAATACTCGTACTGTCGTGTTTTTAAGATTAAACATAATTTAGAAGTACAATAAATGTTTTAGTTAACGATAAAAAAGAACGAGAGATTTTGTTCTTTATTCACCAATAACAGTCTTTGAGTATGTCGAAATTTTCAGAACTCTGTAATATGAACTGAAAAATCTTATCGACTGTTGTAGTTAGTGGGTACACTTGGAGGCATGCAAATTATTATTTATTTGAAGCAGACACCTTCAGCGCATTCTAGTGCACTTCCACGATTAATTCATTGTCGTTCAAACAAACATATTTGACTCGATTACAATATAAAAAGTTCCAAAGCCAAAATTATAGAATCAGATAAAGCTTCTCATCGGTCTGATGTGAGTTTTTATATTTATTAATAGCTTCTTGCTTAGCTCTTTTACTGTTAATGTAGTTCAAATCAAAAGCTGCTTATAGCATATTTGCGTTGTGAATTGTGGATTTTACAATCTTTCAAATAAGGTCTTAATATATTCAGCTTCTGGCCTTCAATACTTTCAAAATCTGCATACTGTTATGTTTTGTTTTAGCTGGGGGTCATATTTTGATTTTAACAAAAGGGTTGTATCCCGAGAGCGTCTAAAAATAAATTGTTTGCGAACAGCATGCCACGGGCTGTTTGTTTTTTTTAAACCTTCGCTGAACAATGAACGCTTTTTAATTTCAATACGATCTGTCACCATCTAACAGGGTGACTGGTACATGACCCACTATAGGAACAGAGCGTGTAGATATGATCATTTGCAAGTATTTAACGCATACTTTTTATGAGTTAAGTCTTATAGTTTTGGAGATAGGCATAATTTCGTACTTGTTTGTCTGTAGACCCTCACAACTTGTTTTAATCCTTATTTTTGTATAAAATATCGTTTGTGAGTAACTTATGTGTGCATGTGTTTAAGACACATCGGTTGTTGCCGGAAAAAAATCGCATAAAAAGATATTGCTCTTGAAAAATCACAAAGAAGTGAAAAAAATCTTGAACACTAAAATTGCAACACATTTAAAAAAATCGGCATATTTTGTAAATTTGTTTTGCTTTAAAAAGCTTCTTTATTCCAAAACCTTTCCAAAAGTACCAAATTGAAAACAAAAACATATTTCGTTTCAATGCAAAATACTCTTAAGTGTATAACGAGACTCACTTCGAGGTACATTTATGTAAAGGTTATAAAATGGGCTGTTATGTTTTGTCTTTTTTATGCTGAGGTCAACCCTATGCCACTCTTCTGGGATAATTCATTTTGACATATTAGGACTTCTGGTGCTGTAAGAAAACTTTGATTAGTCTTATTTGACCTCTGCAGTGTGCTGAAGTGCCTCAACGCTCTGTTCCAATGGTCATGTACACTCAGCAGATGAATTATATGACCACCTGAGTTTGAACATTAATTTTGAATATAATGCTATGTTTGGAAATTTACCGTCAATTGCAGCAAAAATCAAGCGTTCGATTATTTCAATGCATCAATTTAATAGTCAGTAGCAATGGCAACATGATAGTATTAAAATGTTTGGATCGTTACCCACCATCGGCATTGATTTGAGTTATTTTTTCAAAGACATTTGTTTTTAATGATGTATTTTAATTATTTACAAAAAGTTATAAGTTGTGCAAATAAAACAAAACTACAAATTAAAAACATATAATATATGATTTACTTACAAAGAAATGAACATTTACAATAACTTTTTTTATTTTTTATGAATAAAAAAAGACAATTCGTTCGCTAAATAAATCAATACTGCAGTTCTAAAACCGTTCAGTATTATATCTAAAAAAATATGAAATTTCAGTCCAAAAATTTTGGCGGTTAACTACGATTTTGTTTTTTGATCACCAGCCAAATTTAAATGTCAGCTTCTTTGATACAATATAAACGATCCTATACTTATTTAAGCGTCGCCTCAGTACAAAAAAGTAGAAATATGGAACCACAAACTTTTTTTAAAATAGTCGCTGTTGATGAACCTAACTACTACGAAGCGGTATTTCATAGATGATACTACAGCGTAGTACCACGAGACGTTTTGTAGTAGCGCGTAGTCGACTTTATTTTAATGGTAATTTAGAGTTACCATGCTTTGCTTTATGTTTTAGGGGATATATTAATTTTCATGTAAAAAAATTAATCCTTTTTTTTTGTAGAAACCGTTTGTTTAAATAATACTTATTGTGTCATACACTAAGTACCATGGCGATCATGTATGAAAAGATTGATGAACGTGGAAGAAGCGAGAGAGGTATGTCTGGATCGCAGCAATTGGTGTTCCCTTGTCTCTGCCTACCCCAAAGGGAGACAGGCGTGAGGTTATGTATGTATGTATGTACTAAGTACCTTATTCTAACAAAATATCGATAAAAGGCCCGATTTATCGTTGTCGATGGTCGCATGCTAGCCCCGCTGATGGTTCAACCGTAGAGTATTAGGAGTAAGAATTACTATAATTAGGCAGCCAAGAGGTTATACAAGGTGCTGGAATTCTATTCGGTAATGTCTGAATATATCTCTCGCTCTACGGATTTTAGTTTTGGAAGTGACTGATGACAGAACTTTCAAGTGATGTTGAATTTTACAGGGTTCGTGGGTTGGGTTAGATCCTTTGCAGGCCCGTGTTACAAACAAATCGGTCCTTGCTATCCAAAAACTCTTATTGTATGATGTATATTGTATATCTTAAACCTGCCAAAACTCAAATATAAATATCTTTATCGTTGCAAAATGTTTAAGATCAGCTAAAGGATTCGAAGTCAATTTTCAATATAAAATTCAGTAAAGTATTAATATTAGCATTAATATTCAAATATATTTATAAAATCTCTAATAATATAACACTTCATTGCTTCGACCGAATAAGGTCCTCGTACTCGTTAGTTTTCAAATAAAAACAAGCGTTATTTTCGTACATACTTGTGTCGTGAGATTGATATTTTAAACGAAATTGTGATCTGATAGATTCCTTCTCTTAATAAAAAACGCTTTCAAGCCAAGTGAAAAGGCTACATGTATTTTCTTTGATGCATGAGCTGTTCATTTTACTTAAGAATGAAAATAATACAAAGAAAAAAAGAATATAGTGCACATACTCTACAAAGCCTTCAAAACAGAATTGTATAATTTTAAGACTTTCTCTATCAATACAGAGTAAAGTATTGTATCAAAAACGTGTGTCAAACATAAAAGGATAGAACAAGTATGCAATAACGAACACAGTTATTAAACATCTAAATGTTAACAAAAATATGTGTGAAAATGGTCTATGAGAAAATAAATTGTGACTGTTTTTTATGGAAGTTCATTGTTTATGCATGAAGTTATTATTTATGGGACCAAACATCCTTCACCCTTACCGAAAGCAAGAATGTCTGTCCTTTTATTACTTTTTCGGTAAATATATTAAAAAAACTTACTGTGCTACTATATAATAGTAATTTTTTTTACCCTGAAATAATTTGGGTTTTTTTTTGTATCTATGTAGATAGACAAAATTAATATCAAAATATAAGTATAGCTTACATTAATATAAGAAAATCTTCATCTGTTTTATTTTTTATAAAACACCTTTAACGCGAAAAAGAAATTTCCGTAAAGACACCGCTACCGAGTTAAAGTAAGAACTTATTTTAAAGGTAAAGGTGGCATGGTGCGGTTGGCTGCGGCCAATAGCGTGTTAAGTATTTATTACATATGACCAATTACAGGATAAATAATTTTATCTAACCAACGACGTAACACGTATTTATTAATTTAACTTAATATCCTATCAAATATCTGTCAACATATCAATAATCCAGTTTTCTCTTTCCAACTTATTTGTAACAGTTTTTGAAAAAAAGGACGAGTATGGTTGCATGACATAACTTATCTTTTAAATATTTAATTTGACGTCATAAATATGTGATTTAACCAATGGCAACATAAGTCAAAGAATTGGCGTTTCGTTTTACGTAAGGAATTAAACGCAATTATTAACAAAAGCTCTAAAAATATACTATAATATATTTATCGAATATCAAAACATATCAAGAATACTTCCATGCTGGACTGGGAGTGAAAGAAAAACATAGAATGTGCCAGCTGCTTCTCTTCCCGGGCATACTGTAAAAGTCGGTTAAGGGACAGAGGTTTTATTGGCATTTTTGTGGGCGATAGGCTGACCCCCTGTCACTGCAATAGCCTCTTGCAATCACTATAATACCTCATTAGTCAAAAGTGACATCAGTTGGTCTTATAACCTCTGATGTTCTGCCTACCCCATAAGGGATACAGGCGTGAAGTTATGTATATATGTATGTATCAAGAATAAATTGAATAAGTTTATACATTTATTTAGTTCAAATATCATACAAATAATTTGCGGATGCGTGATATTCTATAAATCACGTATCGCCTAGTTTCTTGAAAGAACGTCATGTAAAGAGGGTCCGTGCCAAATTTGAGAACTTACAGCTCGTAGCTAATAGATATTGTAAAACGTTTTTTTTTTTCTACCAGTTTTGTACCTGTGTCGGTTATTCTTACCAGTCAGTTGAATATTGAAACCCGCCATAAATGTTAAGTCAAAGATATGCATTTGAATAATTACATCTCACTGCTTGGGGGAGGCCTATGTTTGGGGGAGGCCTATGTCCAGCAGTGGACGTCGACAGACTTGTGGATGATGATGATGATGATCTCACTGTAAATATGATATTTACATAATTTCCCGTAGCAACGTTGCTACAAGGAATTTCCTTGGTGAGTCAACTACGTGGATATAAATTATATTTACAAAAACTTCAACACATAAACCTACGGAAAGTTAGTTTGAACCAAATAGTTTATGTCATAATGCAATTGAGTGCTTATACTTATACGAAATTGCGACTACTTTGTGTGTTTTACTTAAAAACTTAAGTGAACGTTTCATATAATTGTATTTTGTTTTGGATACAAGGACAATACTGTAAGAAGGCTACATAAAATTATATAGAATCTCTTTTTCATTGATTCTCCTGTATCTTTTTCCACTCAATCATTCATTATAATATAATTGACCTGGTCCAAGACACAAAATTCATGGCTCAATAAGGTGGTACTTTAATGAACTCACAGTGCAACTAGACATATCCTCAAATCGTCAGAAGCAGAGCCAGATTAAAAAGTTCAAGCTCCATAAATTGCTTAATTTTTATATGTTTATTCATATTGTTTTTATCGAGTATTTTAAAATCGTAGAGAAATATTTTTGCCGGGTCTGGATTAAATGTGTAACTGATGAATATAAAATACCTAATGCAGACTTTGAACGAAATATCTTAGTCTGATAGAACCTTATATACTTTCCAGCGTATTAATGTATAACTTGTTAATTTTTCCTTTCTTTTCTTTTTTCTTTTCAATTTTCTGAAGCTATGCCATTTTTTTGAAGTAGACATGCATAACTCAGTCGATGTCATAATTAAATTTAATTGTTTCTATCTCGTCAACCATCACTTATACGAATATATTAACTTTCTATGTATGATAGTTAAAGTTAAACGTCGGCACGGTAAAGTACAATAGATAACTAAAAAATGCATGATTCAAGAATTTTGAAATTATAATTTATTTGCAGATATTTGTTACAAATCATAATTAATTTATGGACATGGCACACAGCCCGCAGAACAGATGGCCGTTAGGGCTGAAATTTCAAGAGTGGCGGCCACGTACTGGGAGACGCAGCGTAATCAGGCCCGCCGCAAGATAGACCGACAGTTTACCTGGTTGCCGGTAAACTCTGGATGAGGGCGGCACGGGACCGAGTGACGACGTGTAAAACCTTGGGGAGGCTTATGTGGACATAAGCCCATTGCTGGAGCAGTGGACGTCTCCTGGCTGAATGATGATGACGAATATATTGAAGTAATATTTAAAAAAAAAAATTTGGACCCACTTATCATTCTTAATCTGCTATTAAGGAAGACTATGAATTAAACCATGTTTGTCTTAACATATTGCAATGTAAAAGGCTAATATGTGATATTCGTGAACTGTCTATTAATTCAACTGTTGCAAAACCAGGACTATGATGATTAATAATTTCTCATTTTGTAATACGTATCAGGAAGAAACTGGCAAAGCGTATCGTTCAACTTAGAACACCTACTATATAAAAATAAAATCCCCATGATACTCGGTCCACCGATACTTACCTATGTCACCAATTTTTTCTTCAAAGCTTTTTCGTAAAGTATTTAAAGGTTCAGTTCTGAAATAGCTCATATTGATATTATTGGTTTTGCTCTTACACAGGATTTCAAGAATCATATTCAACCACTTTGACTACTTGTTATTTTAGATGGTCGATCCAAAATTTCCTTCGAAGGCAACCGATCGCTAAGTATACTATCTTTCTTACAAACAAAGATGATGATTTATATCAAAGCACCTGTGAAACTAATTCTAAGTGTTCAGGAATTGGAATTCAATTTAGCTAGATTTGGTAGTTTCCAAAGTGATTTAAGACATCTTCGGTTTCATTCCTGTTTAGTATCAAATAGGGAGCTGGTTAAACCGGAGTTTAGTAACCTCAAAAATCTTTATTTTAGGAATAAGATCATGAACTGGAAGTGTCTGATACTGCTGTATCGTGATTAAGTTATATAAGGTTAATAAAATGTACATAATTCCTTTTGATATCATAAAAAATATTTTGCCATCACTTCTTGAAACAATAAAATTCTATAAGCCCCAATACTGGCACAGTATTCTGTAATCAGTAAATAACATAAGAAACTATGAGTATGTAGCCAAAAAAATTAGGCTTGAATCATTAATGAATGAATTTATTGACCATTAATTTTTATCGCTGAGATAAAAAAACTGTTTCTGAAATCTTAATGATTCTTATGCCATTTCAGGAACTGATTCTTTATATTCAACATTATACTATATTCTTTCATATTCAAAATCATTACTTTCAAATACGTCATCTTTATTTTATCGTTACCTGCTTATGACCTATTACGAGTATAACTCTTTTATGTCATGGTAGTCCACAGACATACATCTAAGTAGACAACGCAAGTGTCACGATTTATATTGAAACGAAGCGTGTCACAGCTGATATTTATTGCTGGGAAATACAAAACGATTCAAAGACACCGATGCAACCGATCGAAATCAATTATTAAGAACGATATCGATATTGTGAAATCGATTTTCTAACAGACTTACTACGCAGGGACTGAATCTATCGGCGACCAACCTTGTCGCTTGGTCTGATCCGACACGCGAAGTACATGCCTTTGCGTTGTCTATGTAGATGTATGTCTGTGGGGTGATCGCATATTGAATTTGGTAAGAATACATTATATTTTTAATGTTTTATTAAAAATAATTAAAGCCGAGTAACTTTAAAGTTGGACTTTATTCATTACAAATAACTTAAGTTTTTATTATTATTAATATGTAGCTTTATAAGAGAAAACTAAGCGTCATAAAATAAGATTTTCGTATAAAGCCCTTCTACGTAGCATGCCATTGTTGGCCTAGTTTTCTCACTTTTGAATTCCGCATTTTTCATTTGCAACAAAAGAAAAAAATATTTAACATACATAAGTTCTGTAAAACTTCTCCAGTGTAATTATTCATGTAAATATAATTAAATTTTCCAGTCATTTTAATTTTTGACATAGGTACTATGTAAATGTGTCAGACAGACAGTCAAAATGGTGGACGTTAAGTTCACACGTATGGATTCGTTTTGTACATTTTTTAGCGGGAAACAGGTAGGCACACTAGTTCCCGAGACACAAGCAAGACCTGCTTGCCCCCTCTGATACGTAGATTGGCCAACTTTAACAATTTTTCCCTGAAGATGGCGCTAAGGGTTTTTCAGGAAGTGTTTGGAAGCTTCTAGTCTTAAATCATATCTCTGCTCAATTCGCTGAAAATAATTTCCACGTAAATTTTAGAAATACTATCAACAACGAAGAAACATTTTTTTAAGTATTTTTTAAGACAGTTTTCGCATAACTCGCATTTTTAAATTGAAAGTATCCTTTGAAATTGATTGAAATCTTATGAAATTGATATTTCAAAAGATTAATTTTATTTTCTGATACTTTAAACTGCTTTTAAGTAGATAAATTTCCGACCATTATTAATTATAAGACTGCGAGAATGTGGATGTATTTAAGTAGTACCTACAAATACTTTGCCTAAAAAACCTACACACAATATGGTATTATATTCAAATCATCAAATGTCTTCGGTGATAGCGGGAGCATTGAGGAATTTTACATTTAAAGAACAAATACTGAATATTAATAACCAGATGAAGTAACGAGTCGCGATGAAGTGACTGTACATTTTCACCCTATTTTGGAACGTACATAAAATGTATAGAACAAAAACTAACGCTAAAGACTTGTTTTATAGATAGAAGGAAATTAACCAAAAAAGTAATTATATTTGTCAAGAGTATCAACCATATAATCGGGAAATCTTTGCGGCGTGTTTGTGGAGGTCTGAATGTAAATGACTTGGATTTATTTACTTTAAAAACCAATTGAAGTATTTTAGTTTTTAAAAGTCTCACAAATCTATAGGTATATTTATTCTTCATTGTTTGCATGGAGTTAGAAATAATTTTAATAACAATTTTATGGGTACAGAACACAATAGGCGGCCTTGTCATCTAAAGACGATCTATTATATGCAAGCCTTACTAAATATTTTCTTACTTAATGAGTGCCGCGAAATCAAAGTTCCGTTAATTTTACAGCCACAACTTTGTTGTACGGCAGCACGTGCATTAACATCGAGTTTGCAATTAACGCTAATTGAGCGTTTTTAGTTTAGTGCTCGACTTGTGTCCGCAGCGGATACTCTGATCCTTGAGCTATCATTTAATTTACTTCTTTACACCCTTTACTCTAGTTAAACGAATTTAGTTTGAATGTAGTGTCAAACCTTAACGTTTTAAAGTAACAAAAGTAGTAAGTTAAAAATTAAAGCTTTTTTGTGACCGAAGAGAGACTCATGGATTTGTATAATATTAATGTTGTGATTACTTATAATAATTCTAAAATGTTATTAGGCCTTCTTAAAATATTCTAGAGAAATATTTATCCGTATATATGGTATAACTATGGTACCTGTTGAATTACTATTTATGTTTTTAAATAAATGAACAACAAATAGTTAAATAATCAAAGTTATTAAAAAAAAGGTAATATACTATAATTTCATGTCGTTTATACCTCATGATTTTGTACTTTCTTTTTATGCTGTTGGTTATTATATAAAAGAATTTATTATTATTATTTTGCATACGTACAACTATACGCCTTTCGGCAGAAAAAACCTTACAATCGAACCAGTCGGTCGGGTATCAAGGCAAGAGGGAAAGAAACCGGCGAATGATTTGGGCAGTGTCAAACAATACCGCTATCTGCGTACGTGCTGGAATAATTATAATTATTATTATGATATTTAAGAAAAAAAAACCCGGTCTTCCACCTGAGGTCACCTGAGCAGGCATTCACATTTGTCCAGGCAAAATTTTAGTCCGTATTGGGCGTAAAAGCTTTGCATATTCCTAACATCGTTGAATAAGCATGTCCCAAGAGGAGAATATTTTGTGCTTCCAACATGAGTTCATATTGGCTCACATCTTCACTACATGCTATCAAAGAATGTTATCCTTTCAATATTTTCGTCATAACAATTGTATCTTTTTATTTTTCAATCATCGGATAAAAGTTATCTGACGAATAAAGTATTACTCGGGGAATAATGTTGAGAATCAAATATAATAAAATATAAACAAATCAAAATATATCAGAAGATAAAAAAACGCGGACATACAAAAACATACTTACATGCATACATATGGTACGAATATAAAACTGTTACACGTAAATAACTCTAACTTAAATATGATTAATATACCTACTTGAAATACATACGCATCAAAATAACATATCAAAAGCTTTACTTTGAACCCTTCATTATATTAAAAAGCTTTTTAATATGATTTAACTGTGTTTGATCTACCTACTAATACGAGTAGCCGTTTCGTGCAAAACCATACAACCTTTCGCTTTTATAATGTTTGCAGGAATATTACTTACATTTTAAATGTGAGAGTTTGGATGGGTGTATGTCTGGATGTTTGTTCTTAAATCACGGCAAAACGGCTCAATGGATTTGGATTAAATTAGGTACAGTGATAATAAATAATATACAGGGTGTAATCTAATTGCCCTATAAGGACGAAACATGTATGTGCTAACACATGCAAGTAAATATCTTGGTGAAGTCAGAATTTTAATATCGTGTTTTTTTTAATTTTTCACTTTCAAACAAACTAAATCAATATTATTTAAAAGCAATTTCACGTACATAGGAAATAAAAAAATAAAAATCGTGATATTCAAATTCTGACTTCACCATAGTATTTACATGCATGTGTTAGGACATACGTGGTTTGGCTCTATAGGGCAATTAGATTACACCCATAATATTTACATATATTATGTTACTAGCCGTTTTGCGTGGTTTTACCCGCGGGCATATCAGGTTAAACAATAAGTAGCCAATGTACTATTCCAGACTGTACTACAGATTTCACAAAACACTCCATTCGGAAGTTTTAAATTAATTTAAAGAGTTAATCGTCTAGACTTTTTAATTTTTTTCGGATCTTTTTTGTGATTTTGTTCAATATTAAGGTCTTTTAAGTGTTCTTTAAATGTTAAAAATTTCACTATTTTTTCTATTTAATATATGCGCTACTTAAAAAACCAGCCCCTTTACACATCGTTTTTATCCATTTAATTTGTTCGCAAGGAACTATGCTAACAAACAAACATTACTTTACAAAAAAAAAATCACGACTATTAAGGTTCTAAAAATCAGGGAACATTCAGGATCAGGTGTGGACAAAAAATACTTCTTTTCTTTAATATAAATTTCCTCTACTCCTAAAATTTTACAGTAATTGTTCAAAGTACCCGCCATTATTTTGAATGCAAGTGGTTGTCCTTAATCTGTATTGTTAAAAGGCTATTTCTGGGTCTTTTTATTTTTCTCTATCGTTTCTTAGTTCTTCTGCTGTCTTTTCCTGGAGATGGAAATACAGAACATTTTTTCCGAAATGTGAGGGCTCACGTGAATGCGCATTATTCGCCTTGGATCGGTCAACGGATTTTACAGTGTAATTTATGTTATTTAGCCTATTCGGGTAAGATAGACATGTAAGCCGATTCAACGCTTACAAGAGAGCGTTAACAAATACTCGACTGTCCATCTACACAAACTTTCATGTTTATATTAAAAGAAGTCAACGAAACACGAAAAGTTCTTCTTTAGTCCTATTGTGCGCTGCTTTAATCGATGCTCAAAGTTCGCACAGTCTTTCAATCAATACGAAATGTCAAATCTGACATACTAAAGGTTAAGTTTATGTCAGCCAAATTGCCAATGTCAAGTCGATGTCATGTCATTGTTTTTGTGAAACAGCCGTGTCGGTGCTGGAATTCACAAGTTATTGATATGAAAAGAGTGCTGTGGGCTTATTTCAATATTTCCGGAACAATTACACTGTAAAATTTTAGAAGAAAAAGAAATTTAAATGAAATAAGAACAATGAGAAGTTGTTTTTGTCTCACTCACGCCTTGGATTATATCCGTTACCTGATTCATACAACCTAGTCGTGTATTTTTTTGTAATTATCACTGAATTAGTCCAAATCACAATACGTGGTGTTAATTAAATATGTTAAGGGGCTGGTTTTTTAGGTAGCTCACATTAACTAAAAAGATTTCATGGACTATTTTGCATTACTTCTTAACTAAACTTACTTTTAATGCTAGCAAATATCATAATATTTTAAATAATCACTTTGAAGTATGGGGGCGATATAAAAAAAAGATTATAATGAGTTTTACTGAACTCGTAGAAATACGAGAAATTAAATTTTAAAATGGTTGTCATTGAGAGGAGGTTGCTAGCCCCCTATGTATAGTATTTTCAACCGACTTCCAAAAAAGAAGGAGATTGTCAATTCGTCTGTAGGTTTTTTTATGTGTCTTTATTACATGATATTTTGGACAATTATGGATCGATTTTAAAAATTCTTATTTTATATAATAGATTATACTTCATATTTGGTCCTTTGTAAATTTCACCGAAATCGGTTAAGCACTCGGTTTTTTTAATGCTCTGCATTCGTTGATTATGTCGATGAAATTCAACGTATTGTATGTGGGTAAAGTATCGGATCCCTAACACACTGTATATGTTGTTCTCACTACTTTTTGATTACTCCTCTAAACAGTGGGCAAATAACCAATTGAGACGCAATATATGTTCTTAGCCATCAAAAAACAAATTCTACACAAAATTGCAGTGATAAAGTCTCTGATATCCGTCTGCACTAAACTTCCTCCTAATCCCGATCCTAAGTCGATACTTAAGTCTGTACAATCCGTTCGCAGTTGGTTAACCTCGGACGTATGTTTACTCTATATTGGCCCTATCGTCCAGATTCCCTGAAATTTTGCATAAAAATTTTAAATAGCCTTTTTATTCTATTACAACAAGGTTAACTAAATTGCTGTAAATTTTCCAAATATTGTAAAAAGGAACGAAATATTACGCTCAAATATAAATAATTATAGTAGACTAGACGTTCAAAAATATAGGGGCTTTCATTATTAGTAATACAAACGGTATTTTGTAATCGAAATTTAATACGGTAACCCAAGACTCATGGCAGCCAATCAAACAGCTGGAGTTAAACCAACTGTGAACGCACTGTACTCTAATTTTTATTGTAATTTGTCCTGTCTGACGGTTAATTTGACATGATACGCTTAATTTATTGCTTAAAGTTATGACATGGGAAATCGTTGTCATAACTTTAGGCAAGAAACTTACGACGGCGTTCGAAAAGTTATGCCAATACACTAGTTCAAAATAATGATGTTTATTTTATTAATATTTTACCAAGGCTATTTTGAAAAAATAAAGCATAAAACATTGTCTCAAAAACGAAAATTCCTTTCCCCTTCACTAGTTGGTAGATAGACGAAACCTGAGCTACACAAGTTCCCACAACACATTATTTATAGTGTTCTCATTACTTTTCGATCATGTCAAATGAACCGTCCGACAGGCCAAATGACAATAAAAGTCACTCAATTCTCGCTGCACGTCATAACACGGACTTAAGTACCAACTTGTGATCAAAGTTTAGTGCAGACGGGCATAAGGGTTTTAGATATTTTTTATGGTATATTAATATATTATTCCCAGCTTTTTAAATAAAGATAAAAAAAATATATATATTATTCCCTCGATTTACTCTGTATAATATTTTTGCTTATACCTTTATAAAACCTGATCTTTAAATTCCACGTCGTCGAACAGTCTTTTTTTATTAATCTCAACCCTAAATCTTAAATCAAAAATAATATTTTGCGCAAGCGTTTTCTTGACATTTAACATCCATTTCATATGGCAGAATCTTGGATTCAAAATAAACATGTAATAAAAAAATCACTGTGAATGAGCTGACCTCTGCCGGATGACGCTTACAATCATAGATCGCATGCAAAACCGAGAGGGTTGCAACAATCGGCAAAATTTTAATACATTTCGTACCCGGGAATCGAATCAACATATTGTATAAAACAGACTCGGCTAGCACACTCTGCGAGAATAAACTAATAGTAAAACATAGCCTTTGTTACGTTGTAAAACGAAAAAGGATTTTCAAATTGGATAGGCACGTGATTTTTCTACATAAATATGACATGGTCAAACTCATGTCCGCCATTTCGTGAGGCAATGATTGTTTTTATCCGAACGAACTTGACTAATTCAAAATATACAGGGTGCTACTGCTGGTCGATACATATCAGACAAAAAAATAATAATTAGTGAAAATATAGTCGTTAAAGTTTCATTTGAATGTAATCGATTCTGCAAAATATTTAAGTACTCAAATAAAATTACAGTTAAAAAGAAAGGATCTTCGAAAAAATACAAATTTTATTGTTCGTAAAACGATGACAAACTCGTAAAGGTACTCTTTGTTCTTACATGTGGGACGCTTTTCGGAGACACGCTGTATAAAATTTTGAATCATTGAAGTCCAGCTTAAAAAATCATGGAAGTAAAATTATGGCAGACAGAATAAGCCTTTTTTCAATATTCCTGAAAGTATCAGTAGATCCCACTTATATTGTAGGCACATCATGTTTTTAACATAATTGCATAAAGAATTATTGATTAAAATACTGAAAATACTTAAGTTCAAATTATATGAACTTCATATCCTTTGCTTATTTGCAATAGATTTTAAAAGGGTAGTATTTAATCGAGTAACTGTAAATAAAAATTTTAGGTGACAAAAATAATGAATTTGGCTTACTGTTTTAATTAAGTGAGCGACTGAGAGCGAGTGACGAAGAATCAATGAAACAGCGACTTAAAAACACTTTTGACCATGTCGGGATTGTCCAGGGTTGACTATAATAGCTGACCAGGTTTATGGCGCTTCGCCGGCCGCTGCCGCGGCACCGCTCGCTTCGCTCGCTCGGCTTGCGCACGTGTATAACTATATGCAACCTAACATGCTCCTCCTCGCTGCGCTCGTCGTCGCACCTAACCGTACTGATTCCGCCTTCCGGTGCGGGAGCCCTTCTCGTAACTTATCTCTTTCATCGCAATGTATATGTATTTTAGTCGCTCACTTAGTAATTCAGTCGCAATATTAATATTTAAAACCGTTCATTTTCATATATTTTTCAAGACAGTCCAAATTTGTTTTTTAGTCGCTCGTTTTATTATTTCCAGTCCAAATTTGTTTTTTAGTCGCTCGTTTTATTATTTCCCATTTTAAAATAATAGAATTTGAGATATGTAATAAATGATAAAAATTATTAAGTAACTTATTTTATAAAACTGTTTTCATTATTTCTTTCACTTTATATCACACAACAGTCTCTGAAAAAGGTCTATTAAGTTCTAGATGCAATATCCTCACATATATTTATCCGTTTTTACAGTAAAAGCTCTGCAACATTTTAACAGTTTATTGCGTTTATGTTCCTCGTTTGTGATCTGTTGTAATAAAAGGAAAAAGACCAAATGTACCGCATTTAAATGTAAGGAAAAATAACTGGATCAAAATGAGTTTATTTTTAAACATTAATTTCTGTTATATTCCGAAAATGTTATTTCTTTTGAAAAAGGTTTGATTTGACCTTCACATTGCCGATTAAATTATCGCAAACGCAAAATGTTAAATAAAAAATCTCAATAAAAATATATAAAAAAAAAAATTGTTATATCAAAGAAAATGTTTTTTTTTTATCCAAACTCGACCATTTTTATAACGAAGGTATGTTGACATCGAACTGCAGGGATGTCATCATCACAACTCCGTTTAATGAGCCTTCGAGGTGTTTTAGGCCGTAATCCACCAAGCTGGCACAGTGCTGGTTGGTGGATGTCAGAATTTTCAGGGTGCGCGTAATGGTTTCTGACAAACCCTAACGAATACTGTATACAAGTATACAGCACCCGGGACCGACTCCTTAACGCGTCCTCCGAAGCCGGAAGTCGTCGTGAGAAATGAATGGTCGGTGGTGACCCATCCTAATACCTGACCTAGGCGCCACAACGACTTTGTATGGTATATGCTTAAAAAATAATAGTAACTTCAACTTATTTTTTTAAAGAGGAAATAACTACAATTAAAAAGTTAAAGTTGTTAATAATATGATAAAGTAAAAACTGCGGTAAAAAAAAAACAAAGCAATGAAAACGATCTTGATTATATGAATTGATATGTGTTGAAAACTATCTTGACTATGACATGTTTTCATTTGAATTGGCAGGCAAATATCAACTTATTGAAAGTCTACGAATGTTAAATTGACTGATAACACATACAAATTTATCTTGAAAGTGATACTTAGTAAACATATTTTTTATGGCATTAGAAATTTTTCATGTAGGTACTGTAAAATTGTTTACTAGGCGGGCTTTAGCCACCAAACAATTTTTTTTTCTAAGTCGAAATTACAGTCTCGACCAAAACTGTAAATGCAGTCATATTCTGTAGTTTACAAGATATTATAATTCACAGATTGTACCTCGGTACGAAAATGGGTGACTTGCATGGACATTCTTCATACATTTGTATCGGATGACGGTTGCATCGGTAGACTTTGATTTAAAAAAAACTCCAGACAATAACACCAACTACATGGCCTCAAAGTAAGAAAAGCTTGTGTTATGAAATACCATGTAGCAAACTAGGATATAAAATAACCTAGAATATAAAATGCATATACAGGGTGACTGGTGACAAATATAGAGATATTGAAGGAGAGCACTCTGTACTAGAATCTGATCATAATTTTTTTCTTTTTTCTCTTTATTTAAAGGCTATACATCATAAAGATTAAGTCAGCCTTACACTTTAAAATATAACAATTAATTACGATTAACATCGAGATCTCTTAAATATAATGAGTGAATCAAGAAACTAAGCAACCTGTCACTATTATGTAATAAAAGTAGGTTCTTAATTTTTCAGCAGAATTCCCTATAAAAAAATAAATAATTTTACTAGGCCGACGACCGTTCGTGAAACCTACCTACCTATTCTGTGTTAATAGCGCCTTGCGTAAGTCCGTACCAGTTAAACCATGCGTTGCTTAATAAATTATTTTAGTTTCGGTTAAGTTTACTCAGTAAATAATTAATGTTTATTTATTTTTTTCTTTTCATACATGATCTCATACTATCACCTACTCGAATTTCAAAAGTGACCCACCAGTCACACTATATAGATAAATGCCCACGGAACATTTTCTTTTTCTTGTTCTGTTCGGGAATTCAACCCGCACCCACTGGCGTCTGAGGCAGAAAGAAGATGAGGCAGATTACCCCATCGCCAAAGTGGTCGTCCCCAAGTGATTACTTTAATAAAAGATATTATAAATCAATAAAAAGCCAATTTGATTTCCTGTAAAATTCGTTTAAAAGTCCAATAAAAATAATAAATTATTATTCCATTATCATTAGTAACTAGTACTTTGTATAATGATAATCCTTTTATAAAATTATACAAAAATATATGAAAAACATAATTAAAAGTACTCTACTCCTCTTGGAAGATATATTTTAAAAGTTGCAAAGCGCGGTTGTGACCGGTATCGACTCGCTCGAAGGAAGTAACTTTGAAGCATTGTGTGCAATGCTATTGTGCTAGAATCCCATACGTGTTTAAATTCCGATGTACTGCCATTGTAATTGTCGTAGCTTGTCATACAACAGCCACTTCTTTTATTGAAAATATTCAGCTTCATACTTCATTCTAACGTAGTATTACAGTTTTGTTGAATTTTATTTGTTATTTGCTGAAGCTTTATTGAACGTAGCAAAATAATTTGAAGGTACACAAGTATTGTATTAGGCTCCTACTTGATGTTGATTTCTTATACTCAAATAACATTCAAATCGCGTATTTTATTGTTATATTACTAAAATCATTTCGTTACGAACGTTTTACTAAGGTACTTGTTTATATTTTTAACTGTTGATACAAAGTTTTTGCCCTATCGAATTGAGACACTAAATTCGTTACTTTAAACTCAATTCCCGAAACTATCATGAATTAAAAAGCCAAAAGCATGAAAAGCGACAATTTCATTTGTAAGAGTTGCCACAGCCGTTTGTGAAGGTCTAAAAATACGTAATTCAGTAAAAACATCCGTCAGGCACTTGAAGTGATATGTGTTGGTGAAGTTTCTACGAGGCTTGAGTGGCCATGCCGCCACTCGCCACACACTCGCTGAAAAAATATGGATTCCATTTTACCGAAAGTCGGATGTACCGCTCGGTTTTCCATGAAAAAAACGAATGCTTAAACAGACGCGGTTGTTGACTGGGCAAACTAGGTAACTTTCTGAAATGACTTTTTGAAATGTATAATGTTGGTGTTACAATTTTTAATCCATTCTATACGACTTTAAAGTAGTAAGTATTAAGTATCTTTTGAACCTGGTTTAGGTATTTATTTGACTTTATCTAGTTTTTTATTACAAATGTTTGTAACCTTCCAGATAACGTTCATAAAGTCCAAGTTATAAGTAAAAAGTAGAAATGGAAATAGCCAACGAACCTCGGTAACATGGAATATTAATTTTATTTGTAAATCAAAAACGGATAGTAATAAGAAAAAACGCACACGTTGAGTTTGATCACAATTTTACTAGATGATAAGCGAAAGGTTGATAGAGAAAGTACCCACAAAAACGGATTAGTCGATCCCTTGCCCTCGTCAATAAACGTCGTGTTCATTATCTGTATGTAACGAAGTTTTAATAAAAAAAAACTATTCTATTATTTGAAAATGAAAATGAAAATTTAACAGAAAAATGTTTTGTACAGTAAGTCACTGAGTGACCTTTTGTAATACATTTGAATCATTATAAAAAAGTTATAAAAAAAGAAACCAAAGGTAGACTTAGGTAACCGTATAACTTTTGATTCCGAATGAATTAGTCTATCAAACGCAATAAAAATTCTTCTGATTTGACTGTTGGATTCCGAAGCATGTTCAAACAAAGAAAGTTTAGCTTTTTCATGTTTCTATATCGTCCAGTGATTGAAATTTAGCCTTTCATCATAAACACCATCATTTTGCCATCCTGCTCTTTATTATCTACAATGCAAGTCGCATTTCACATGACTCCTCCCTATCTTGAATGTGCTTTAATAATAGGATTACAAAGTATTTTTCTCTCACTTTAGTACAAATAAAAAGGGTTCAAAAACACACACAACCAGAAATACTTATATTCAACAGCTACATATTGCTACTTACATCAAACAAATATATCTTGCCACTCCAAGAGAAGAACACAATACCAAACTGCTGTAATTACTTCCTGTGCAGTATGGTAATTGCACAGTTCAACCAAGAAAGACTAAAGAAGCGTCAGTAAGTTGAGTGTATTATAATTAAAAAAAGAACTTGATTAAACAATTGTTAATATCGCTTAAATAAGATTGTCGTAGAATAGCTCTGAAGGATAGCGTGTCTTAAAACTGTTGGCTAATTTGAAATTTGGCATGACGTTAGTATGACAAAAAATGTTTTTTCTGCAGAAAAAAAATGTGAAATATTTCAAACGAGTTTCAGAGTTTGATGCCATAGAAATGGTCTTGTCAGACATCCATTCAACCATACATACAACCTTTCACGTTTATAATATGAGTAGGAATAAAATATTATTAGACGGCTTTACCCGTGCAATTTTGTATCTGGTTTCAATTTCGAATTATCAGGATAAAAAGTAGCCTATGTGCCAGACTGTACCCCATCACTGTGACAAATTTCATCCTTATTTAGGCCGTTCTGCCCTAATTCAGGAATATCCATCCATCCATACATTCATCCATCCAATCTTTAACATAATATAATATTAGTTAAATAAATTTCATCATGATTTCAAAGAAACGCCAGAAGAAACATCAGAAGAAGCCTGTTTATATAAGTAACCCATAAAGCCACACTATATCTATACAAATTTATTAAAAATCTCAAAACTGCGTCAAATTTACTTCGGCGGATAAACTAAGATAATACAATATTCCCATCGCCAAGTTATTTCTGCGAAAAGAGATCTAACATCATATTTTATACCGTGTTTTCTGTATCGAAATTGAGTTGATATGTAATATGAAATTGCCTAAAATCTAATTTACTGGAAGATGAAGATACACTTCGTTCGTCAGGATCGACCGGGAAGTAATCTTATCTCGTCACAATATAAAATGATATTATCCCCTGCAAAGATGTATAGAATGAAGTGTCCAGTTTATTTTACATCAAAGAAACCTCGTCTACATAATAAGGTGCAGCAATGAACTAAGCCTGTCAACAAACATATTTGATATTTCCTTTTTCAAAATTTTTATTTGCTGAGCAAAATATTTTGATATCCCCATAATACTATCTTAAATAATACTTACGACTTAGATTTAGTCAACAGCGGGTTGTTTTAGAATTTTTTAAATCATTTTTTAAACAATTTTTTTAATCACAAGAATGCAATAAATATTTAAAATCTACAAACAATTCGTAAGTTAAAATAAAAAAATTCAATGATAATGTAAGTAACAATCTTATCAAGAAAATAATAAATAAAAATAAATGGTACACTCATACATATATAACAATAAATAGTATTCGCAGTAAGGCTTCTCATAAGTTAGCTCTAATAAATTCTTCTTTACATTTGCATGAAGATAGCTTTAGTAGCTTTGTGACTATTAAAATAAACTAAAGTCACCTGGTGTTTGTTCAATATTGAGGAGCGTTGGTTATAAAGTATATACTTCTATATTGGTGACTAAACCCGTGTTCGACTTAAATCTCGCCTGGTGGTTAGTAGCTAACGACTTACTTGTATATTATACAGGGTGACTAGTGACAAATTTTAGATACTAAAGGAGAGCTATGATATTTGCAAATGATACTATGACTATTTTGTTCTATTCTTGTTCAAATACTCTCGTCCCAGTTTGTCATGTTCATATTGTGCATCCATAGCTCATTGCACCTACTATGTAAGCAATTTGGTTGTGGCATGACATTGGCTCTAATAATTAGCTGCCTTGTGTTTGTTTTTTTTTCATGTCACGGTAAAAAGAGTGTCAAGAGTTTTTTTCCGCCGGCTTTTTTGTCACTTGGTCTACTGTAATATCTTATTTAACAACTGTCAACAACTAGTTAAAGCCGAAGTGTGTGCTGACTGACTTCATCAAGTGTTTTGTGAAATTCCTAAGATGAATAAAACTTTTTGAATTTTGTTTTTTTTTTATTTTTTTTTTGTTTTTTTTTGAGTTTTTAATTTTGAGCACTCTGTATTCGATTCTGATCAAATTTTTCACTAGAATTCCCCATAAATAAATACTACTATGTACTTTACTTAGGCCTGAGTCAATCTGCCAACGCTAGCGTGTCCATGCGTTGCGTAATGAATTCTTTAACTTTCGGTTAAGTTTACTCAGTAAATAATTAATATTTATTTTTATTATATTTTTTCTCTTCGTGTATGATTTCAAACTATCACGTCCTTGTATTTCAAAAGTGACCCACCAGTCACCCTGTATATACTTAGAAATGAACTGCTATACACTTTTATTAAAGCGCTGTGAAGTTATTTTATCCTTTTTTCATAATTTGACGACAGATTTAAAATAAAAAATATATTTTAATAAGTTTTGCAAATAAAAACAATATAAATCTTAAGACAAAAGCAATCAATTATGTTCCTGGCTATTCTGGGTCGTTAACCGAAAAATAAACGAGTATGCTTAATTAAAGAAAAGCTTTGGCTCCAAAATGAATTCTCACGCCTCTCCTTGCTCTCAATTTGGTTGAAAGAATGGAGGGGAACAATAAAAAGGCAATAAAAACATCGATTTTGCATAAGAATCCGCAAATGCGGTTGCCATTCCACAGAATGAACTTACTGAACACACGGACGAAAATTCAAATAAACTTCAAAATTGTAGTAAAATACCTATGGCATTAGAATTAATATTTCAAAAGAGGTATATTATTTCAAAGGTGTGCTGGAGTTATATAAACGGAGTGTAAATTACAGTAAATGTAATGCATAATTATGAAATTTTATAATGTTCTGCGGTTTGAATAAATAAATTTGAGCAGCATAATGTTATGAAATTCGAACATATTATACAGTTATTTAAATGAGGTACAGTCAGCTACAAAAAAGATTAACATATTGAAATTTTCAAAGTCGTTTTTCACCTTAGTGCCAAAATAACGACTTATATTTATTAATTTCTATGCATAGTTGTAATAATAAAATATAGAAGTTACTCAATATTAGTAGCTATTTTGGCACAACATGGTGAAAAGTGACTTTGAAATTGTCAATATTTTAATCAACTCGTGATGCTGACTGTACGGCATTGAATCAATCTATGTGCAAAGTTGAAAAATAGGCCTACCTATCTCCTTTTCAATTCGGACAACTGTGCACCAAACACCCTGCATGTTAATTACTATTTAAGTATAAGTATACGGGATGGATAAAAAAAATATTCAAAAACACTTGCCCTTTGCGTCCGCCTCCGAGCGGTTGTGTTTCACTGCCACTTATTTGATCCAAGTTGGGTTATCCAAGTCAAAGCCCTTTACGGAAAGGGTTGCGTGGCGTCGGGGTCGTTTTCACTGGCCTTTTCAGGGCGGGCCCAATCGTTACAAGCCAAAGCATGTTGATCAGCTAGATACGCAACTGTGACAACTAAGCCTGATCGGCCGCCGTTCACCGGTCCAGAGGTCCGGATAAGCTCGTACTTTCTTACGGAACAGTTCTGCACAACCCTATCGCCGTTGACCGGCACGTAGGTTCATTTAGAATATGATTCCTTTCAGCCCAGCAAAATAAATCTTTGTGACTCTGTACCTACTTTCGAATCCGCACTTAACATTTATATGGTCTTCAGTGTTATCGAAAACAATCACAATGCCGAGAACGCTGAACTTGAGTCTCAGATCTGCTTATCGCGTGTCCTCTTCGGCCTCCCCGACTTTTCAGGTCTCTCAGACAACCTCATCATTTCCTCCGGATTTCCAAACCCAGTCTCCATCGTCTCCAAATCCCTCAGGGTAAGTCGATAGTATGTTAGAGACTATGTCGATAACCTCTTATTCCTCTTATAAACGCAAAACTATCCCTCCAGGTGGTGAGTCCGATTCTACAGTGCCACATTCCCTTGATTAGTTTACTGAACCAACTTCTTCGTGAACCAAGTCGAAAAAAAAGAAACAAATAGCAGCTCCTGTTTCGCCGTCGCCCTTTCCATCTGCTCCGGCCTCTGTGCTTGCTTCGCACAAAGTTGTGCCTTCATCCGCTCTTGCGATACCACAGCTGTACAATTTTAAAACATAGCAAGGGACATAAAACTATTTTTTCAGGAGAGCGAAAAAACGACTTCCTGAGTTTGAGCGCATGCCGCAATCAAACTATAAAAGATATGTTGACGGAAAATCGGCTGTTAAGTTGCGGAATATCATTGGCTTTGATGTTAATATTGAATTAATCATGTCTACTGAATAGTGCACGTTAGAAGGAAATTACTAAGAATAAACTTGTTTTAGATGTGAAAATGACAACCAGAATTCCATTTTAAAGCCTGGATCTTTACTTGGGTTATATCTGGTTTCGATAAGCCACATATTAGCAAATTAACAATTTCATAAACCTAACAAGGCTTACATCGTAGGAAAATTATTGATTGTATTCTTTATTATTGAATTTATTATTAGTCTAAAAGTCACTTTTCAAACAAATATTACATACTCGTATAATAATTATAAAGATTATCAGGATTAGTGCATTACCAGAGGAGAGTAGTACTTTCATATTGTGATTTGGGGAGGGAGAAGGTATGGAGGAGGGGACAGTTAAAGATTAAGTGGAATTTCGTTCCTGGCTCCAATTCAAGATAACATTTTGAGGTGTCTCTGACTCATTCTGTATAAAAATACTGGAGAGTAGCAGTGACCCAACCGTAATAGATAAGAGAGGCTTGCTTTTTCAAATTTTTTCTGTGGATATAAAACCACAGCTTAGTTGTTAATGTAGGCTGATTATCTTCCTGAAATCAGCCTACTACACTACGGGTCTTATGCTTTTCGGTACTCCGGTTTGTTGCTGATTTATCCACTGTAATGAGATCGTCGTGACGCCGTGGTTACTGTGCATATCGGACGATATCGCAGGTTGAGCGCGCTCGGTGCGGCCTGCATTAGGATAGTTCACCGCCGAGCATTCATTTCTCATGACAACTTCCGTGCTTCGGAGGGTACTTTAAGCGGTCGGACCCGGGTGCTGTATACTTGTATACAGTAGTCGTTAGAATTTGTCAGAAGCTACTTCGGCACCCTGAAATATCTGACATCCACCAACTAGCACCGGGCCAGCTTGGTAGATTACGGCCTAAACCTCCTCGTCACCCAGAGGAGAGACTTATAGCCCTGCAGTGGGCTCGTTACACGTAGTTGTGATGATGATGATGAGATCTTGGGCAAAGCATCTGTAGTGTTTCAGTGTCCTTGTTTCAACAGTCTCTTGCAGAACAATTAATTGCAGTTACCAGTGATAGTCCAGATTGAGAATCCGGGCCACTGTGTTGGCAGATGTTGGCAGCTGAAGGAACCGGATATGATTAAGGAATTGTGAAGCTTGTTTTCTAGCATATCAAGGATAGGTTACCTAATGAAAAGTGATGATTGGGGAGTCTTGAAGGAAAGAAGGGAATCAGTCACACAAATCAGCCACACGGTTGCTGTCTGACAGTGTTTGGCGATTTAGCTTCTGGAATGTAAGAGAATTATATAGAAACAATGTTCCACAAATTAGAAAATAATCGCAATTGGCTAGCTAATGAATGCTACTTCTTCTAGAAACATTTGAATTTAAGATAATGGTTAAACGGAAGCGTAAATAAAATCCAAAAATCAATACAAATTGAATCAGTAAGAGCTAAGTTGTAAGTATGAAGAAATAATAAATGAATTCAATCAAATAAGAAAGTAAAAAAAAAAACATTTGGTGCTTTGTATTTAATTTATTCATAAAAAATAAAGGGTCAGAAATATAATTCAGACCCACATTCGGTGACTTACTAAATCTAGAAAGCCACAGCGACAAGTAAAACTTAGCAAGGGACAGTCTTTTGCTACGTTTAATCTTGTCATTGTGGTTTTTGCAGCAAGTTTTTGTTTCCCATGTGGACTTGCTAGGTTTTCTAAAATTTTTTTTTCATAATTACGCATGATTTGAAGAATTTACGATAATGCTTGTACGTATCATACAGCCAAGTCGTGCCTAATGATATTTCAAGTGATATATAGCAAAAATCCGTTTTTTTTTTCAAAATTTGTCAGTTGCTAGGTTTTGAATTTGCACAGCCGACCAGCCCTAAAACCTGCGTCACAAGTGGTCTCGCCTCCGCTGGAAACCAAATTTCCGCCCCCCGTCTTCCTACCGAACAAGGGCCGTTGGACCAAAATCTCCGTTCTTTGCGACAGACATAGTCCTAAAATCAATACAAGAGGGCATTCAACACGGGTGGCTATCAAAGTCAAGGTCTCTTCTATTGACAATTCCACGTATCTCACTTGAGTTCTTACTCAAAAGAAGCTCGAGTACCACACTTACGCCCTCCCTGAGGAGCGTAAGATTCATGCTGTTCTCAGAAACGAATAGTTTTAGCTATCGAACGAGCAAATTTGAGAGTTCCTAAATTCCCAAGGCTTCCCCATCGAAACTGTGCACAAAATGCCTCTGCTATCAGACTGAGCAAACATTTCCTACTTGCGCTACTTATCCTAGCAAACAACCCTAAAGGGCAGTTCATCTTCTAAGGGATTCGCACCGTGAGCATTTCCTCCAACATTCCCGTCGAAAAACCACACAAACGTGATTACCCCATTTAATGCCACCGCTGCCATATACAGGGTTGAATTTTAGTCACTAGCCGAATTTAAATGTTAGTTTCTTTGATACAATATAAACGTACCTGCATATTTATTTTAGCGTCGCTCAGTACAAAAAAGTATAAATATGGGACCACAAACTTTTTTGAAAATAGTCGCTGTTGATGAACATAGCTACTACGACGTGGCATTTCATTGATAATACTGCGATGTAGTACTTCAAGATGTGTTGTAGTAGCGCGTAGTCATCTTTATTTCGATGAAAATTTAGAGTGACCATGCTTTGGTTAATATGTAGGCGGATATAGTCGTTTCCTTGTAAAAAAAATTAATACTTTGCAAAAATCGTTTTCATAAATGATACTTATTGTGTAAAAAAAATTTGGCTGATGACTACAAATCAACCCTGTATATGGCCTCGCGGCAGCAAACTGTTTTGCTTCTCCTAGGTGCGTCAAGTGCCTAGATCCTCATGAGACTAAGGAGTGCTCTCACACACCTGAGTATACCTCCGATCCGTCCTGCATCTTGTGCAGCCAATCAGGCTACACGGCAAATTTTAGCAGCTGCCCCAAGGCACCGCGCGCAGCCATGGCTACCATAAAGCCCATCGAAAACTGGCGAGAGCGCTCCTCCAGCCGTTCCGAAAGCCTCTAAGACTATTTCAGCTGGCAAATAATCGTGTTTGAGCAACCGGGTTCGACTCAATTTCAACCGGCTGTCCAACCGTCTCCTCAGGGCTAGAACGCAAAAGCGTCTCATAACCGCATGGCGTTATGGATCCAAATTGCACCCATCGACGAAATCCTGGCTTTTGGTACCGATCTCGACGCCAGCCTTGAGGTTTTTCACGGGGCTCTCCCGGTCTTAACTAAGTTCGCTCCCATAAAAAGGAAACTGCAACAAGCCTAACGTTTCTAATTGTTGTTTCCTCTAATTATATTCTTCTCACTATAAAATAGTCTCAGCTTTGTCATTTTAGTTTTCAGCTCCACCAAGCGGATAACCCGTCAGAGTGCCGCCCGCGGCGCAGTCTCTATTTACGGATTGGCTGTCACTCTGATTAAGATCGCTGGCCCTAATTTAGGCTTGGCCAGCGAAGGGGGATGTTTAGTTTTAGCCTTAATCAATATTTTTATTCTAGATTATACGCCGAACTTATAATGTCAGATTTATAATTCTTATATTTAAAATTATCAAGTTTTTTGAGTCAGTTGTTTTGTAAAGTTATTTCTTCGCATCGATTTATATAAGAAAAGTACATTCGGCACACGATGTTCTAAGCGTTAATTCATCATATACTTACTATAAATTAACGAGTAGCGTATGTTTATACCAATATCTTCTATTTTGCTCACCATTTTGATAAATATTTTTGCAAATCGCCAATTACGTAATGAAATATTATTACTTAGCTTGGAATTTGTTGTAATTTCATGAAAATTTGAGCGGTTTGTGTATGACTTTAATTAATTACTTAATACTTATATTGTGATTGCAAACGATTTATTTCTATTATACTTTGTTAATCAAATGCATTTTAAACATTTTCAAAGAACTGTCACTAATTTGGAAAGAGAAATAAATGCATTATTACATAAACTGACGAATCAGTTTTTAAACCATGTATCATTATTCACAAAACATAACGTAAATATATTTGATGATACGGAAAAAACTGTGTTTTCCTATGAATGTTCCATATACTTAAGTGTCAAGTTATTGAAGCTTGGCGTATTAGAGTACAATGTAATCCAATACAATAAGAGCCCATAAACAGATACACGCAAAAAGGCTAAAAGCTTCAAAGCATTATCTATAAAAATAACCCTAGCAAAAATATGAAAGTCAATATGAAAAATATACTTAATATAAAAACTTACTTGACAGTAACTTCAGCACTAAGATATTAACATATTTCAGGATTCAAATTTTCTCATAATATGTTAAAAGAAGTACAAGCTAGGCTTGTGTAAAAGTTTTAATAACATACAAATATTAATACAACATTACAATAAAAAACAACAACAAAAAATTGGGTATCATCTCGAAGGTCCGGCGGTACTTCAGCCCTGAACGGCTGCTCAACTTATACACAGCCCAAGTGAGGTCGTGCATGGAGTACTGCAGTCACCTTTGGGATGTTGAACTCATAAATAACAACAACCTTACAAATAAAAAACTGCAGAAGCTTGAGCATCGTCGTAAGGTTGCTTGTTTGACAGTATTTTATCGGTTACATTTTGGTGAGTGTGCGAGTGCTCTTTTTGACCACATCGAACCCACTCCTTTTTACCACCAGACTACCAGACGCAGACAGAACTTCCATCCCTATATAAAGGATTTACCAAGAAGTCGAAAAAAACGCTTCGATAGTTCCTTTTTGGTACGGATTGCCAAGGTGTGGAACAATCTGCCTGCGTCTGTTTTTCCTGAGCACTACAGTCCTGGAACTTTTAAGTGTCGAGTGAATAGGTTTCTCGTGGATGGACGTGTAACACCATAGTCTTCATGCGCACTTTCCATCAGGTGCCATGGAAGATAAACGTCCTATCCTTACAATATAAAAAAAAAAACATAGGTATATTGATAACAAATATAAATTTATTTCAGGTTACTGGAAATGTTTATAACAGTCCATTATTTTTATACGGTAGACTATGGTATTTGCGAACGTGTTTTAGATAATATATTCTCTATACTTCATTCGAGACACAATAAGTCGGTTAATAATGTTATATGAAGATTATATTGACATATTGCATATAATCAAACTTTTTGGTGCAAAATAACTGAACCATTTCCATATTTAATTTTAAACTGCTTAAATACTAAATAGGGAAGGATTTCTGTAATAAAATAAAATTTGTCATATAATAACCATTAACCCTTTAAGTATTGCATATATTATATACCTTACACTGTTTTTGAAGTCATTCTTATTGGTGTTGTATTAGTGGTAAGTATTTTATAAAATTAAATAAACCCTCGAAAAATTCTGACAACCACCAACCAGTACTTTGCTGTGACAAAATATTTATACCAAAAAGTAAAGTAAAGGTTATACTGTAAGGGCCATCAAAAATCTAAAACAACTTATTGAAGATATAACATATTTGTAATAGTCATGTTATTTGTAAATCTAGTATTAAAATACCTTTTTTGCTACAAAATGTTCGTGATACTTTTCACAAACAACGCTGTTAGAATTTTTTAGTTAGAAATTTCATACTTGGGAACAAAGGCTTACGAGTGTACGAATCAAAATCATCAAATGCTCGAACACATTGCTTTTAAAATATGAAAGTTTTATTTATATTTACTGAGTTGCTCCAAAGTAAAATACCTTCGAATTTAAGGCAACGTCGCTATGATACGCTTTCAGGGCCGTTTCTTTATTTGTTATTTTGTATAATTTTCAGAGTGTACGTACTTAACATACTCATATTATGGAAACTTCTTAATTTTAGAATAATAATGTTCTACGTGTAATTCACGTGTACAGTGTACTCACATCAAAAAAAGTTGAGATCACTTTGATAATACAACCTTGTCTTTATTAAGTTAGAACGTTTTTTCTTGTTTTTCTAAGATTCTTCATTAAAAAATAAAGTCTTGTAGTAACAAAAGAATTTAAAATATCAATGGTTTTTCTATGTAAAAATAGATTAAATCCTTGCTGAAACTCTTTCAAAAATCTGACTAAAATTGATTCAAGCGTTTTTTGTGACTTTTCGAAGAAGGAGTTCATTCAAAAAGATGCCGAAGGGATTAATAGAAGTTTTACGAGCAATAATTGTTATATTGAGGGTAGAAGGACATTCTACATTAGAAATAGAACGCATACCGGCTTTATCCCAATCCTATGTCATGAATACGTTACGGAATTATGGCAGCGTGGATAATTTTGCTGATCGAACTCACAGTGGTCGGCCAACTGTTCTTACAGCTGCTTAGAAGCGTAAAATCAGATTGCTGACTGCCCTAGACCCAACAATTAATGCCACTATAATAAAAGCTTAGTTACGGGCTGCTACTGGACTACAAATTAGCACTCAGAACATCAGGAATTGCTAACGCCAGGATTGATATGAGATCCGGGCGAGCACTCCTTAACTCACATCAACGACAGCAACGCAGAATGCAGTGGACTAGACTCCGCCAAAATGAAGAAATCGACATTTGGCGGCATTGCTTCTTCGTTGACGAGTCCAGAATTGGTACTCATCCAGACAACCGACGTCTGCAAGTCTGGCAAAGACGTGGCGACGCTGAATGACAGAGAAATGCCACCGGAACCGTTCAACAAAGCGAGAAATCGGTATCCTTTTGGGGCCGAATAATGATTGGTGCTAGAACGCCGTTGATCCCGTATCGTGGCTCATTATGCGACATTACCAGGTTAGACTGGCCTGCCGGATCGCCTGACTTAAACCCGATTGAGCACGCGCAGGATGCTGTCAAGCGAGCTGTTTGGAACCGTCAGCCACCTCCCCAGACATTGCCAGAGATCAGAGTAGTCGTAATTTAAGAACGGGGCAGCTTACCGCAAGATGTGCTGGATAACTTAATTTTCAGCATGACAAGAAGGATTGCCGCATGTGTTCAAGCCAGGGGAGGAGTTATTTTGTACTAAATAAAAACAATTTCATAATAAATGTTGACAATATTTAGTTAAATCCTATTTTTCTTTCAATAATTTACTACCCGAAATTGCATCAAGGTTTTTAAATTCAATTTTTGTGATCAAAACATATTTTTTTTTTAATTTAAAAAAGTGTTTCTTCTTCATAAAAAATGTAACGTTAGCAAAATTCCTTTAAAAAGTAAAATTAAAAAAATATTCCATCTTTTGGTAGTGATAATTTAATATGTGTAATTTTTGATATATTTCTTATGTATTGTTCCGTCATTATATTTTATGACAAGTTTTTGTTTTTAGCTGTAATATTTAAAATATGTATCAGTCTTGTCAGATTATACCATGGAAAGCTATTAAATATTGTTTATTTCTTGCAAAGTATCGTCCCCAAGTAAAACTATATAAATCTTCATAATGGCGGACATTGCTTTGGCAAGCTTGGTGAAAATAGTACATAATTATCCTTGGAAATGGACTGACTGTAGCTAAACTAAAAAGGCAACTTTTTAGCAAAACTCCGTAACAATTATTTTGTCATTTCTTTAACATTATTTCACCATATTCAAGTTTTAGCTAAATTAAGGTTACTTGTTAGGTAAGCACCTACGTCTGATTGGGTGTTTAGTCGTTTCGATAAGCAGCCTATTCGAACAGCGGTCTTAATGTCTTAGTTTTTATTTTACAAGTTTAGGATTTCTTTTATAAATATAAAACAATGGTTATACAAAAGACATTAAAAATTGTTTTACTAGTCCAAAATTTTTGGTAATTTTCTGATTATTATTTTTTAGAAAGTTATGAAATAAACAATAAAAACGTATTTTATATCTATGTGATGTCCGTAATTAAATATTTAAAAATATTTACTCTGTACACAGGGCTAATTTTAAGTAACCCATTACGTCTTGCGGGCAGCCGCTCTATATCAATCCCAACAACATTAGAATTTACTATCTGCTTCTTTTTTCTGGGATACTGTAAATTCAGTTAAGGGACAGAGGCGTTCATGTAGGCGATAGGCTGCCCTCTTGTCACTGCAAAAGTCTCTTTTCATCATTACAAAACCTCCAAATGTGTCAAACGTGACATCAGGTGGTTTCAAACACGGTTTTAAAGTCTCTGTTGTTCTGCGTTCCCCATGAGGGATAAAGCCGTAAAGTTTTTTTATTTGTTTAAGCACATTAACAAATTGCAAAAAAAATACATTCTTACAATAAAATTTAAGAAAAACATTGACAGAGTAAGCAATTGAATAACAATTGCGCACAGCATTATTCACGAAATATTCTTTAATTCCTTATAACTAACCCAGAATAACTTTAAAATATAAAACATAAACCACTATTTCCCTTTCTTTAGCTATAATACATGGCATCACTTCCTTTAACTATAAAATATACATACAGACATGTATGTATATTTTATTTTTTGTTTTTATTTCATTTTGTATTGTAATTTGCATACGAAAAAGACTGGATTTGTTTAGTTGTTAGAGTTACAATCCAGTTCAGTTTAGTTGATCCATCTTGAATAAGTTAAATCGCCTTGCATCAGTTCTTTCAATACAGTGAACAAGCTAAGCAAAAAACCTAAGTGTGCACAGTCATTTATTTGAAGTTTCACTGTCTGAACACACGATAAAATACAAGCATACGCAGATGACGAAATAATAAATGCTACTAAATGTAGTTTAACCAACTTTGCACACGTGTGCCGTTTCTTTCATATGCGGTTGGTGAATAATCCGAATTCGCAGCTCAAACCATCTCTTAAGCATGAGTTCTTTATTAGCTATCATTTTTCTAGTAAACATAGGTTTCTAGCAATCATTTAACTTCTGAATCTACCTCTATTGGATATTGAATGGTTTTCAAGCTACCTAAGTAGTCAACAGCTGGTGTTCATCAAACTAACATAGTAGAAATGCCCACCGTTGAATAAAGGCCTACTCAAGAATTTTCACGGCGGCGCACGGCCTAATGCTGCCACTAATTTACCAAGCTCTAACTTTGACGGGCCTACTGCTCGAAAACCTTGCGGCTTGGACATAAAGGATTGATATTTTTCAGCAGATGTCGTTCATTTCATTCGTTTACTAAGTTGAACAAACAGTTATCTGTTTGCCAAAAGCAGAAATAAAAAAAAACAGATTTGATGTAAAATAACAGGTGTATTTTTAAAGCCGGCTTTTCCTCAAAGTACTCTGAAAGTATTCCAGACCACTCCATAAGAAATATAATATTGTTAAACTCCACGATCATTTTAATAATAATAATATTTTCTCAAAAAACTCCACGCCATTTTAACTTAAAAGCTAATCTACTAATAAAGGAAACTGATGTTTAGTAATATTAAAAAGCTTTGAATATTTTTTTATTAGAATAAGGTTTTTACAAATAAAAGACTTTATAATAAAATTCAACAACTAGTATTTGCTTTATTATAATTTATGAATGAAATGTATTCAAAAATCAACTAAAATACAGTCATCTTGGGTAACTTTGAATTTAATTTTAACTTTGATTAAAGTCGTACGAACGTTTTATTCTTTATTATCTTTTATACAAAATAATCAAAATACTGTCTTAAATGGAACATTGGGCGTTCGACCCAATTATCAGCACTTTAAGAGTTAAGCCTTATTTAAGCCCGTTTATAACATTGATACATACGGTTTTCAATAAAAATAGTTTATCTGTAATCAGTTTTTCCTTAGATAAGCAAGAGTAAAATATGACTAAATCACCAATTATTAGTACAGATTGAACCAATTATCAGCACTGTAAGTGTTATTGAAATATGAAACTAAATGATAAATAAGCACAAGTAAACCAAATAAAATTAAAAAAAAACCTCTACTGAACCTCTACCTTGGCCAAAAAACTAGCCTCTAGAACTTCAAAAGAACCTAGAAGAACTATCCAGTCGAAATTGAAAAAGAACGCCGTGAAATCTACAGATCTTGTCCCAATAGGTTTTGTGGTACGAAAAAAAGTGGAGCATTAGTACAGTGGGTCATATGGTCAGTGATTGTTGTGGGAAAGATTTTCCAAAAAGAATATATGATTTAAATCGGGATGTAGAAAATTTCTTAAAAAAGAAAGGAAGAGATAACTCCTTTAACTATTAAATTAATCACTTTTTGACCAGATACATACATACATACAATACATAACTTCACGCCTGTATCCCTTCTGGGGTAGGCAGAACAACAGAGGTTATAAAACCATCTGATGTCACGTTTGACAAATTTTGAGGTATTATAATGATGGATAGAGACTATTGCAGTGACTGGGGGTCAGCCTATCGCCAAAAAAAGCCTCCAATGAAACCTCAGTTCCTTAAGTGACTTTAACAGTATGCCCGGGAAGAGAACAGCTGGCACATTCTAAGTTTTTCTTTCACTCCCAGTCCAGCATGGAATGAATTGACCAGATCTATCACGTATAATTTATGTTTTACATTTTTGCAGACCCCGGCCAGTCACTAGTGACCAAAGACATAAATTATACCACATAAATCCGGTAAAAAGGTGTTTTATTTTCAATTGTGAACGCTTTAAATTTCATACTTTGCAAAAATGGCCTTTTGAATACGAAGTCAGCAAACGCACTGCTAAAGCTGTAACATCTGCCAGTGCCTCTATATCAGACAAAAACATCAAAGGGTGGTTACAAATAGAGATTTATCTTAAGTAAAACAACTTTTTTGACATCTTACGATATAGGTACGTCTCGTGTTTTTAATGGAGACAAATCTAACTTTCAGCTGTGTCCTAAAAGTGAAAAAGTTATTTCATTACCAGTAGAAACCAACAAGCATGAAATAGATCACGCTGCAGCTAAAGAAGCCCTTATTGTGCTGTTTTTGTTTTGCATCAATGGAGATGTAACACCTCCACTAGTTGTGTTTCCCAACAAAATAATTCCCTATAATATAACATCCTCAGTTCCAAATAATTATTTCATAAAAGTTCTTTCACAGCTTTGTTTACTGCATGATAGGGTTTTAGTAGATTTTAGTAAATTAATTATTAATTTTATTTGGTTTACTCACTACCTTTGGTTTTATATTAAAAAAGAACTGAGAAAGAATAGATGTTGAAATGCTGGCAGAATCAAATTGTCAGCATGCTTTAATCTATTAATAAGCAATATGCTATGATGTGGATTCCGAAGTTGTAAACTATTTTGACTAAATTAAATGAATTCCATGCATTAAATAAATACGGTATACAGTAAAAAATAAACGATTAGTATTTATCGACACCAGTGCTGATAATTTAGAATTCGTGACCATTTATCAGCACCACATGTTTTATCAATATATCACCATAATCTGAATTACTTCTTTTGTACAATATCCTCATAAACTATCTCAGAAATCAGATAAATCAATAATTTTCGGAAAAAAATATTTATAAGATTTAATAAAGTATAATGTGCCAACACGTGAACTCACGCCCGATCCCAAGGATAGGTAAAATTAAGACAATTGCAACAACCAAATGTATGTTTGCAAAATTTTCACCATTTTTAAAGTCGAACATCATGGTTATGGCAGTAATGGATTGCAAAAATATCAATTTATTTATTATTTAGAGAGATAACCCAAATTAGTTGTATATATTTTAACAAGAGACGCCAACAATATATATATATATATATACAAAATAATAACAGTCATAATAAAAAAATTCTTAAATCTAGTACACATATCAATTATCAATTAAACATCATTCATAGTTAAAACATACACATCAGTCGGGTATATTAAATTGTCAACAAAAGAATACAAATGAAAAATGAATAATGTCAAAATGTTATTGATGTCAAGTTATAAGCTACATACAAATAAGATTTACACACAGAAAATACAAAACCTGGATTTATAAATTATTATAAAAAAAATACAAATTTTAGAAAATGTGAATCAGAATAAAAAGTAGTAGATTTAAAAAAAATTAAAAAAGAGAATGACAAACTGGTGATTAAAATGACTGACTTTTAAAAAATACTCATAATATTATACTGTGTTAAACAAAATAAGATTAGTAATAACATTTAGAAATAAGAATTAATTTAAAAAATAATGTCAACAAGTTCATTATATCAACATATAAAATTAAATGAAACAGTGAGAAATAAAACCAACTTTTAAGAGGAAGTAAAAAAAGTGTGTAGCAAAAACATAATTATACTGAAACTAATCTAGTAACGTGACATTAGGCACAATTAAAATTTTATTTGATATTGTACGGGCGAATAAGAAAAAAGTCAAGAATAAGAATTTTAGAGTTCAAGATATTGTAAAGAGAACACATTCTTGGAAGCCCAGCAATAACTGATTGAAATCACTAAAGCTTTGCTTAACCTGATACCTCTATCCCATCTTAGAAAAGTACCTTTGAGGCCTATAAGCATACTAAAATGGCTTGCATGTAGGGTGCGTCTGCAGGAGGCAGGGCGGAGGCGAGGATTGGAGGGAGATGCGATGCCTTAGCGGAAGTTCAACTTTAGTCCAGTTAGTGGTATGCTAAGAATTCACGGTAATCTCGCACATCGCAAATTTCGACTAAATCAGTGGGAAATTTTATGGAAAAACTTTGATCACGATTGATAATTATGCTATCTGTTCAGATTTTTAAGATATGGGCAAAAACTTGAAAATAGGGACCTTTAACCTCCCCACCCTTGAGAACTGGATGCCACAATTTTTAATTGTGCCAATTTTCTAAACTACACAAATGATTGACCCTGATTTTGCTAATTTGAATGGGTTATATCTTTTATTTACATTTCTACGTTAATGAATAACGACTTGACGAAAAAAAACTTTTTTACTTCCCTTTTCCATAGTAAATAAAAAAGATCTATGGTTGCTACTCATAATTTTATTTTTTTGTATGCAATCTGTTTTTAATACAAAAAATAAAATTATGAAATTATTATAATACTTTATGGTCGGGTATATTTTTTAAGCTAAAATACATCCACAAAGTGACCCGAACCATCAGACTTATGTCTTAACATAGCAATTTGTGTGGTACGGTAAACAACCGAGGTATGGTAACATTGAATCCCTCGATTTTCGCAAACTGCTAATAAGAGGTAACATGTATGTTTAAAATAAACGCAGAATTACATAGAATTGTTCATCAAAACCCAAAATACCATTTAAAATCCAACATATTCAAATGAAAATAAGTTAATATTAATAAAAAAACAAAGAAAAAGCGGGGATTTTTATATTCTTAAATGTGGCAACTAAGACTAGTATAAAATAATTGCACTGTTATACTTTGAAATTATACATAATGACAAATATCAAATAAATATGGTAAACAATAGTTTCTTATAAATCTCAAAGTCGCGGACTTAAACATAAAAAACAAATAATAAAATTATAAAAATTTAAACTTAACATAACAAACAAAATAATTCGCTCGATCATATTTGAAATTATGCATAACATAACTAACAGGAACTTTTAAATCTAAAAATCGTAGACTTTCTTTCACTATGATTTTTTTAAACCTAGTAAAAGTTAACAAATCAAGTTAAAACATCACTACTCAATGACGAATAATCGGTAGAATATATAAAAGTATTCGGGAAGAAATTACAACAACCATGGAGCAGAATGAAAACTAAACAATAAGTATTTTTAAATAATATATATCTTTGGAGTAACTTTGGAATTAATGTACGAGATTCTTATCTTTTTAGAACAAAATAATGGAGTACATCGAGAATAGGCCGTAAAGGGCTGTAAAGGACTTATCATATATTATGAAGAATTTTATTTCTCTAAGTAAACTTTCATAATTTCGCCCAATAAAGCTACTATTTTCTTCGCTCGTGCTTCAGTTAAAGTAGTCAAATTTTCTACTAGTTTTCTGTAGTCTGGTAGTTTTCTGATCTTTTTAAGTATCATAGTTTTGGTTTCCTTATTATAATTGGGTAAAATATTTTTCCAGACCATTCTTAACACGAGTCCTTCAACTTTTTTTATTTTGAGAGCTTTATTATCACAATTGACCTGTAGAAAAAGAACATTATTATTAGGTATATTGCGATGATGACCGCGTCGGTGACAGGATATACTTATTTATCTCAGACGACAGTGATCGCGGGTTATATTTCGAGTAATGCAAACATTTCAAAAATCTCTTAGCCCAAATTTCATATTGTGTAAAGATAAGATTTTGTATAAAAAAAGTTTCCCTATGGGATAAATTATACAGGGTTACTGGTCAAGTCGACCTCGATCCGTTAAGTACCTGTCTTTTCTTACTTATTTCACTATGAAACACCACCCTAATCTAACCATTTTCGAGATAAGCGACTTAAATTTGTTTTAATAAAAATTGCCAATTTTGTACCTTGAAATGTCATATTTTGAAATTTGTAATTATTTATTATTATTGTTTATTATTTCTTACATGCAAATTGAAATGCCCTATGATCTTGGTTACCAAAATTTTACGTAAGATTACTAAATACATAGTTCTCATAATTTTTTTACAGTTTACTTTTCTTTTCAGAATATCTAAAAAAATTGTATAGAAGATGTTCGGCGGAAGTGCTTAAAAATAGCTACACAACAAGGTACAATTTCGGCCTTTTTTTTCAATTCCTAGAAAAAATCTTAGTTTCATACTGGACGTAAAAATACGTCCAGTATGTCTAAATAAAAATATTTAGGCTGGTTGAGCTAAATTCATTTTTAGCCCTGGAAAGTAAAAATAACAAAAGGTATGATTGTGGAAAATAAAATTTACTATCGCTGCACATTACAATTCACGTTCAACATGTCTGCCTTTGTTTTGGATACATTTTCGCATTATTCAGTGAAGCCCAGTTTTTACTGCACCAGTGGCCAAATTTCTTCGCATTTCGTTAGCCGCGTTGATTATACTGTTCTATCCATCAGCAGACGCAATTGGATGTGGCTCGCCATATACGAGGCTTTTCATATGCCTCCACACATAAAAATTCATAGGGGTTAGGTCCGGGCTTCTGGCTGGCCAAGGTGATGATCCTCGTCGTCCTATCTCGTTCCCTCACATTCCTTAGAAAATTTGCAGGGCAGCCATTATTATGGAACCATATTTCCATAATAAGGTTCAGAGGCAAATCTTCCATGAAGGATTTTCTCTTCTCAGGAAGTTTTCAAAGTGCTTCCCATTCAAATTATCGGTATCAAAATTGGGTCTAATCAAATGATTGGAAATGATGTCCATTCACACGTTTACACTAAATCTTCGTTGGGACCTTCGTTTATTTTACTTTCCATGGATTATGATCAATTAGCAAAATTATTTTTACGTCCACTCTCGCCTATGAAACTAAGATTGTTTCTACGAATCTAAATAAAAGCCTAGATTGATATACTTTGTTGTGTAGCTGATAAAATGTAGAAGTTTTAAAGCACTTCCGCCGAATATCTTCCATAATATTTTTTTTCAAGATATTCTTAAAAGAAAAGTAAACTGTAAAAAAAAATATTATTGTAACTTTCAATCGCCCAGAACTCTGTATTTAGTAATCTTACGTAGAATTTTGTTTACTAAAATCATAAAGCATCTTAATTTGCATGTAAAAAATAAATAATGATAATATAAAAACGCACCAATTTTAAAATATGACATTTAATGGCAAAAAATCGGCAATTTTTATAAAAAAAAAAAGTAGATTTTCATTGAAACGGTTAGGTTTGGGGTGGGGCGTTTCATAGTAAAATAAGTTAGAAAAGACGGGTACTATACGCCGTTAACGGATCTAGGTCGACTTAACCAGTAACCCTGCATACTTAAATCGATTTTGATGTCTTAAAATTTGTGTGACTTTCAGTACCGAAATGTACCTAAGTACTTCCGTTTTAAATTTGCAGAAACTATGTAGGTAATGACACATTCTACTAATTTACTGTATTTAATACTGCAAAGTAGATAATCGCGATAATTCCAAAAATATATGTTATTGTATCGTAATTCAAACCAACAAAAATATTGCAAACTAGCTGCTGCCCGCGACGTCGTCTGCGTGAACGCTATGCAGCACCAAACGCACCTAGCGTTATAACACTGCTAGCGTGATAATATGTAGCCTATATGTTGACCCGACTTCTTAACTATCTTCATGCCAAATTTGAAGTAAATCCATGCAGTACTTTTTGAGTTTATCCCGGAAAGACAAACAGACAAAAATTCTAAAAACTATATTTTTTGTTTCTGTTTCGACTGTAGATCATACCCCAAGTATTCTTTTAAAAAATATTCAATGTACAGTTTTGACTTTCCTACCATTTTATTATATTGCAAATGTTCGGTACAATGTATGCCTTATACAACGTTAATACAAGCGAGAGGCATTAATAGGAAATAATTTAGTCACTGAAATGTTTTTTGGATCTAAAGATCATTCACCGCCAAACGTCGTAATGTCAGTCCAAATCTATACAAAGGATATTACGTTTTTTCTTAATTATTAAGCAAGTAATTTCCTTGAACAAGATTTTAGTTTACTTTTCGTAAACATTTTTTTTAATACTTTCGGATTAACAGTACGCACTTATAGTATAAGTGGTTTCATTTAATGCCTCTTGCTTGTATCAACGTTGTATACAAAACCTGAATCAAATTTATTTTCAAGTGTATTTATTTTAAAGACGATACTGAACAAACTAAGATATCAAGATGATGGCAGTTAAGGTGACACTTATATTCTTGAGAACCCGTCTGACAAACATAATATTGAAGGGCGTAAAATCCTTAGAAATGAATCGAAGTCCTAAACCAACAACCATAAGAGAGTGTATAAGTTCCTTGAGCCAAATCGCTCGTGACTTCCATATTATATACGCAGTAACAGAAAAATACAACAAAACGAAAATATTTATAACCTAAGAAAATCACTTTATTTTTTTTTATTTCTTGACCGATTTTTAGAGTACCTCAAACGTCGACACGTGTTTTTGGAAAATGAACTTTTTTTGTTTCATATTTTACTGTTAAACTTTTTTATCATTAAAAATATATATTTAGTCATTACTCTATAACTAGTAGTTCCCGCGTGATATTATATAATTAATATGGGAAATAAAAATCCTAGTACTAGATAAGTGTACAGCTTATATATTCAAATAATAACTACATAATTATATTCAAGATACTTAATTAATAAAACAGATAATTAAACTGTACTTACTGACTTCAAATTCATCAAACAAATTACTAGTAATCCAAATATAAGAATAGTTTTGGCGTCCATTTTGATGGAAAAATAATTAATAGCCACTCTTTTCGGACCGTCGCTCGTCAAAGAACTTGAATACACTAAACTTTGTGGATGTTTATCGTTGGAGAAGTATGTAAATAATAACAAGTACACTCAATATCGGAAGTGAAAATACAGTAATCATTGTCACTCCTACGGCCGACTTTACGCAAATGTTATATCGATAGGTACAACACTATATCGATGTCGTGTCAAATGGAACTTGTAAATGAAAATCGTCCTATGCAAATAATTTAAAAGCAAGAAATCACCCAGATATAAAACTTTTTTGATCTCTATATGAATTTTAAAATATTTATCATCGTACAGTACATAATGTGATGTAATCTTCTTTTTGGTATTAGCTAAAGCAAATGAATAAAAAAGCATTTCTCTGTCTGCGTCTGGTTATCCTGACTTCTACAGTCCTGGTACTTTTCAGAGTTGAGTGTATAGATTTTTGGTACATGGTCGTGTACCACCTTCATATGTATATACTAAGTCTTTATATGCATTATCCACCAGGTGACATGTAAAACAAACGTCTCATCATTATTTTATAGAAACAGTCTCAAATTAATAGGATCCTTCTAAAGGCGTGATTGGTGTAACAAATGCTAGTATTAATATTGCTCAACATCCGTATATTGTACAGTTTCTCAAAATAAAGTAATTGGACACAATATTTAAAAACTAACAGCTTTAAATTGTGAAACAGTATTTCAGAGACAAGAATATCTTGAATATTTTGTAACGTTTTTTTAAAGTTTAAGTGTGCACTTAGTTTAAGTAATAAATACCTTCTGAGTGGTAAATAGTTTTATTGAATTAATATGATGTACTTCAACAATATTCTTTTATTTTAAACTAGATCATCGTTTATCGATAAGTAATGCAAGTCACTATTGGAACACGAGCGGAATCTGCAATTATGACTACAGTGGAGGACAGTTTACAAATATACTTTTTCAAGAAAATCATAATAATTTTTAAGATAAGATTGGTGGCAAAATTTTGGTACTTATGGTCCACTATATAATATTATCAAATTGCACTAGAAGTAACCTACAGAAATTTAACCAGGTGCAATTAAACCTAAAATACACAGTTCATTAAAACCTATTTAAATTTAGGATATTCTTAAGGATTAACGACTTTCCAAACTGGACTAGGAGCGAAAAAAAAAACAAAGAATGTACTTAGCTGCTTTTCTTCCCAGGCATACTGTAAAAGTCAGTTAAAAAGGGTTGTGCCGTCTTCATCCCATGACGTCTCATCCTACTCATAATTTTTCTTCACTCTTCCTATTAATGTATCATAATGATCCTATATCAAACTCTCATTTTTTAAATACCCATCGTTATTCCTTACTCATCCTATTTTAAAAACAACTAAAAAAGTGTAATATTTGTTTACGGTCTGATCAAAAATACTATTATAAGAAATATTTCTAAGCAGAGTAAATATTTATTTTAGGTGGTTCTATTAAATAAAAGGGCAGGGAATGTGATAATATTTTATAATTAAATTAAGAACAAAAACTGTGAAATATCTTTTATTACAATACTTAGGTAAATTATTTTTTAAGATTTATATGAATGAGTTTATAAGAAAAATTTATATTTTTTTACTTATAAAGCAGAATCAAAAACTAGTTAAAATCATATTTAGCTTAAAAAGTAATGAAATCAAATATTAAATTATACATTAATTATTTTACATACGATACCTAAATTATACATACATAACTTCACGCCTGTGTCCCTCATAGGCAGAACACCAGTAGCTATAAAACCATCTGATGTCACGTTTGTCAAATTTGGAGGTATTACTATCATAGAGACTATTGCAGTGACAGGGGGTCAGCCTATCGCCTGCAAAAACGTCAATAAAACCTCTGTCACTTAACTAATATTAGAATAGGCTCATCTTTAACTTTTATTTGATACCCATATTGTTAAAACCGGAAATCCTTTGTTATCCCCCCTTTATAACCCTTACAGGTGCTATTTTGAAATTTTATATATCCTATGTTACTCGCGCAGTTCATACAAATCTATTGAAACCTCAATTGTTTAAATCCATATATCCGTTTAGTAATTACGACGCCACAAGGAACAAACATACATACAAATATACATAACCCTTGAAAACATAACCCTCCTTTGCGTGCCGCAGTTGGGTAAAATAATTCCCTTTGGTCCATATCATGAAATTGCATAACATAGCTTATATTTATTTTAGCACTTATTTACTCCAAAATTAATATTTTTCGTCCGTCTATCAAAAATTATATCTGTTCAATAACATATTTTTTGTTATTTTAATCAATCAAAGTGAATCAGCGCTCAATTCGACACAAGGTTCTTGTATTATTCATTTTAGGAAGACCAACAGCCATTTTAACAATAATAAAAATACAGTAGTGATAGTGGGCCAATTATATGTCCTCACCGATATGAAACGAATTATAAATACAAATACGATACCTAAACAATTACAAATACGCGACTTTATCTTAAATTTACAACTTAATAACTATAATAACATTTACATTAAAAGCAAAAAAACCTTAATTTTGTCGTATTTGAATAAACATAACTGTTATTGCATTTAATTATTTCGGTCCTATTGCACAGGGTGACTGGTGGGTCACTTTTGAAATTCAAGGACGTGATAGTTTGAGATCATTCATGAAGAGAAAAAATATAATAAATATTAATTATTTACTAAGTAAACTTAACCGAAACTTAAAGAATTTATTACGCAACGCATGGTTACGCTAGCGTTGGCAGCGGGCCGCGTGCCAGGTCACGTGCCGCGATTGTCTCAGTTGTGTGTTAAGTAAACAGTAACATAGTAGCACTAATTTATAGGGGATTCTAGTGAAAAATTAAGTACCTAATATTATTACATAATTATGATCAGAATCGAGTAGAGTGCTCTCTTTCAGTATCTAAAATTTGTTACCAGTCACCCTGTATATTTATTGACTTGACGATTATAACCTCAAATTGTGGTATTCTTTGGGTTAAAACAAGGTGTAGCAAATTTTCAGTTTCATGAACAATACATGGAACGAAATCAATAGTAATTTAAAATAAATGTATTAAGCATATAATAATGTATAAAGAATAGGCAAAATCCCTTGGTAAATGTGACATCAGGTGGTCTTTTAACCTCTGGTGTTCTGCCATCCCCATAAGGGATAACAGGCGTGAAGTTATGTATGTATGTATATCCTGAGGATTTACGCTGGTAAAGTCCTGTGATAAAGCTTGTGTTATAAAAGTAGTAACAAGTGTTACATAAGTATCTAAAAAAATTTGAGAATTAATGGATGTGTGAAATTTTTCACGCGACCACTAGATATTGCTTAAATTTCGAACATCGGTAGGGAAAGAGGGCATCGCCTGAAATAACATAAAGGATATTTTATCTTGTTATTTCTGTCGGAATGGTATTCACGTAGGTGAAATTGGTCAGTACGAATAGAATTATATTATATCCCAAAATTAGCTATCGTTAAATCCTTTGACCTATTGTTAACAATATTATAGGTGGTTTGTTTAAGTGTTTTGTTTTTTTTTTCTTTTAAATGTGAACTAAATATTTTCATACCTGAATGCACGAGAATATGTGAAAAAGAGTATAAAATTAGCCATACAGTTTTAGTTTCAAACGTGTTAAGCTTTTAACGATATAAATAAAAAACGCTCTTGAGTGATTCAGTGATACTCCTACTTTGTCAATGTTTAATTATGACTTTCTATATCTAAATATTTTACATGTTAAGATCCAAATAAATTATTACTGTATTATTATTATACTTACAAAAGTAATACAACTAAGTTCTCTAAACAAATTACTTGCTAAGAGTACAAGCCTACTTTGTCGCATTATACGCGAATTGAGAGTAACCTTTGTAAGCGGCCTGCATAAATATCCTGATATAAACTGCTTTATTTCATCTTAATTCCTCTTTCCCGCAATTGTTTTTACGACGGATTTACTTCTCAATTTAAAAGAAATAAAAACGTTTTAGGTTTAAGACTTGATAAAACTTTATAGCTTTGAAAATGTTGAATTTTTAGAAATTAAATTGCGATTACTGGCAGAAACTCGAATTTTAACGTTCAATACAATAAATACTGGCTATTGATAAGATTTATATTACTAAGGCAAACAAATTAATTTTTTAACCTTCAAATGTCTAACTTTAAGTTTTATTCGAGACACATACTTGTGTTGATTACTTCAATGATTGGAGCAGACTGAAGAATGATTGAATAATAATTATGTTTAAAGACTGAGTTTTATAATTATTTTAAATGATGATAAAGCCCTTAGGATTTCTTTTACGGACCGTTTGCTCAAAGTTAAAGCTGGGCTCCGTGTATGTTCTCCTATGTAGCCCGTATGACAAATATTTACGGAGACGGTTGTGGTATATTGCGAGCACTTGATCTACCAAAGTTGTCATAATTAATTGCCGAGAAAGTCTTAGTTAATAGCAGTCTGCAATAGATTTTAATCTGCAGCAAGACTCACAGCTACAAAAGAGTTTTAAGAATTTTAATAGTTTAATATTTTTGTAATCTTCTATCATGATATATTTTTATGTCGTTCGTCTAGCACATCAAACAATTTCACAATGTACCTATCTTTGCAGTAGAACTCATAATAAATTAATAAATATATACAAATATGTAATACAAATCTACTGCCATAACAGTATCTAAAATCAGTTTTAATTGAAATTATCATTAAAAATATTTACATCATCACTGACCATCATCAAGTATCTGCAGAAAAATTAAACAAGCACCAACAAGTAGATAAAGTATGTCTATAGAATAGTTAAGTGTGATATTCCTAATATAATTAAATAAAGTCCGTTTTGGAAGAAATCGAAGGTAAGGATGGCATATATTAGTTTCTTCGCATTTTATATAAAAATGCAGTTTTTTTTATAAATTTTATTAACATTTGACTGGAGTATGTAGGTGCCTTTTTATTAAATAACTTTATGCCATCTTGATGGTAGGGACGCGTCCTATTGCTATAAAATTTTTGAGGCTTCTAATCAAAAAACTGCGACAAGTGGTTTTGGCAGTCCTCTCGTTATGTTAATCTGACACTGACTAAGGAATTCTGCAGAGACTGAAAAAGGTAAAAATCTGAAGCTGCAAGGTCAGGACTATACGGTGGATGCATTCACACCTCCCAGCCAAACTCTCGTAATTTTTGCTGAGTGGCTAAAATTGTGTAAGAACTTGCGTCATCATGGTAAACGATACCCCTTCTGTTGATTAATTCCATTCTCAACTCTTTCATTTAAGCTCATCAGTTGTTCGCAGTACAGCATAGATGGCCCTGCCTGGCGATAACAGCTCATAATGAATAATGCCCTTCCAGTCCTACCATACATACAGGATCACCTTGTTGCGAGTTAAATCGAGTTTCACCACAGTCTGTGAAGCCTGAACAGCCTTTGACCACGATATTTTTCGCACGTTTTTGTCGTACGTGATCCACTTTTCATCACAATTCATCAGCTTCTTTAAAAATGGTTCGGTTTCATTACGTCGCAATAAAGAATCACAATTGAGTTCAAATAAAAAACATTAACATTAGGTTTCTTTCAGTGAGCTCATGAGGCACCCAAATATCGAGCTTTTTGGTATACCCAGCTTTTTTCAAATGCGCCAAAACCATTTTGTGGACAATTTCTAACTTCATCGTAACCATATACTATATGCCGCTCTTACTTCACTTTTTCAAAAATGCCATCAATTTTGTCCATAATTGGGTGACCAGAGCGCGTGCATCTTTGATATCAAAATTTCCGGATTGAAACACTTAAGCCAAATTTGCGCTACCCTCACAGATACTGCATCCATAAACATCACAATTTTTTTTCTCAGCTTTTTTGAATTTTTCCTCTTTTGTAGTAAAATTTTAAATGTATCGAATTTCTTCATTAGATTCACTTATTTTAACAATTAGAAAAACAAATGAAAATCCCAAATTCTGCTAATTTGAATTTGGATTTGTCTTCCTTAAAATTAAAACTTTTAATGATACCAAAACCAGCCAGATACAGATGGTATAGCCAAACAGATTTAATTAAAAGTTCATATTATACACTATATACGAAAAGACTTTTTCCCCAATCAAAATCCGTTTAACAGTTAAGGGGTCTCATTGCTCACAACTGTATAAATCTTATTCTCGGTGGTAGCAAAATTTTACGCAATAATAATTTAAAAAACACAAAGGAAAATAATGTAAGGGTGAGAAATTACAACTTGTTGATTTAGAATCCGTCGCGATTTTTTCCAGAACTTTCCTTTTGGGACTGATTCATACAAACAATACAAGCTATAAATAACAAAGAAGAAAGACTTGATACTTTAATTCGAGTTGGTTCATATTGTTTAACTTCAGTCGTTGCTTTTATACAATCTCATTAATAAACATCTTGGTTGTTCTAAATCTAAATATTTACACTATTTTGGTAACAACTTATCTTAGTCATTGTCCTTTAAAAAAGCTAGAATTATCACTTTGCTTTTTCTTGGCACCAGTACGTGAGCTAGTATGAGCCGGGATTTATTTATTAAATCTTTATTCTAAATTCATCATCATAACTCTTTGTAATGAGCCCACTGCAGGGCTATGAGTCTCTTCCCTGGGTGGCGATCAGGCTCAGGCCATGAACCACCAAGCTGGTCCAGTGCTAATTGGCGGATGGCAGAATTTTCAGAATGCCCAAAATGACTTCTGACAAACAGTAACGACTAACGTAAAGAAGTAAATACTTCGACTTATTCGATGCACTATTTATCAAAAGTTGAAGAATTGCAATAAATATTTTTATTATTACTTTCATTAAATCTGTGAGTAAACAAACACACTTTCTCTTATTATATATGCATAATGTCTATAAGCATTGCTAATATTAAATAAATGTATATGTATGCATATTTGAGATACATACATACATACATAACTTCACGCCTGTATCCCGTATGGGGTAGGCAGAACACCAGAGGTAATAAAACCATCTGATGTCACGTTTGACAAATTTGGAGGCATTATAATAGTGGAGAGAGACTATTGCAGTGACAGGCGGTCAGCCTATCGCCCACAAAAAAGCCTCCCATAACACCTCGGTCCCTTAACTGACTTTTACAGTATGCCCGGGAAGAGAAGCAGCTGGCACATTCTATGTTTTTCTTTCGCTCCCAGTCCAGCATGGAAGCATATTTGAGATATATGAACTTATTTTTATACCTTATTACTTAATGTATATTTATTAAATTTATTGTTTTAACAGTATTGTACGACACGACACCTTGTAACCCATATGCAATTATCTGCCCTAAGGTTGTCTGGAAGTGATCGCTTTTAATCGATATGACTACCTTATTGTACTGTAATCGATCTCTGCATAAAATGTATAGAATATTTTACTAATTTCGACACCATATTTTAAATTTTTTATGGATTACTCGTTATTTGATACCTATGTTATTGGTGCTCAAAACTGCAGAAAAAATGAAATATTTCATACTTTTATAAATATTTTATTTTATACTGAACAACGATGCATTGTGCTACATCGGATATATTTATATTTTTAGGGTTCCAAACGAATTTAATGGAAGGAAACAAGGGATTGATGTAACACGCATTGAAAATTGGATTTCCACGAAAACGAGTTGGTTGTCATAAAATAATCTAGAAATTCCAAAACCAGGGGTAATCTACAAATAGAGCAGTATTTATTTATTTGATGAGTCAATTATACAAAATATTTCTATTATCTTATTTGTGAAAGGTCGATCCAAAGTTTACTGTAACTTTGATTAAAACTTCTTGAAGCCTATCAAAGAAGCATTAAATAAAATCTTCAATCTCTCTGTCAATTTGTATTTGATTATGTAAAAGATGTTAATGCTACGAGAACCAATAACAAGCAAAATTGTATAATATCCGTTCAGGTTTGTTTTCAGTTTCTTTGTCAAACGTAAATAAACATCCTCTGATTCATTTAAATAACAGGATAAACAACAAAACAGTGATCAAATTCAAGAGTCAAATTCTTTAAATTAAACTGAAATAAATCGGAATAATAGTAGATCTGTAGTAATTTTCAATTATTAAAGGGACCTTGTCATTAAATTTGGAGAAAATTTAAGGACCATCAAAGTAACGAAGTCGTCGTGGCGCCGTGGTTACTGTGTGTATCATACAATATCACAGGTTAAGCAACGTTCGATGCGGTCGGTACTTGGATGGTTGACCGCCGACCATTTATTTCTCACGACGACTTCCGTGCTTCGGAGGGCACGTTAAGCATTCGGTCCCGGGTACTGTATAATTGTATACAGTAGTCGTTAGGGTTTGTCAGAAGCCATCTTGGCGCCCTGAAAATACTGGCACCCACCACCCAGCACTGGGCCAGCTTGGTGGATTATGGCCTATACCTCCTCTTCACCCAGGGGAGAGACTCATGCCGTGCAGTGGGCTCATTACAAAGAGCTGTGATGATGATGGTGATGATGAAAGTACCATTTGCCTTTTTTTTACTATTTAAGTTCCTCTTGACTTTTGTAATTTGTTTCAAACTAAGAAAAAAAGCTGCAAAATATAAATATTCACAAACAAAGCAAAATAAAAATAAAATATTAAATATAGTACTACTACGATCATATTAGGACCCTGCATAACACTTATGATAATATAAGAAGCTGGTGCTCATACAAAAATCGCTTTATGACCTTTAAACCTTTCTTTAGAAACATAAGCATTTTTAATAACTTATTAAATGCATAGTTGTGCTATCGACTATCAATTTTATCATTCATTGCACTTAACAGACTCTACATTAGGTGTTCCATTCTCATCAAGTAATTTCTACGTCTTAACAGATTCACAGTATTAACACATTTTTAAGAACCTACTTATTACAAATCGTCTACTATTAAGATCTTCTGTATGCTGCCCCTCGACAAATAGTCAAAATTAGACATATATTGTGTCATGTTCACTCACCATTAGCGTTATGTTTAGTTAATGCCTTTGACAAGCAAAAACAAATAAATGCTGTAGGGATGTTAGCCTTTTATTACCAAGAATAATGACGCCCTAAAGTTAATGTTTTTCTTAAGTGTTTCTTTATCGTTAGTTTTGGTATTATGACCGAATCCCGTTGACAGAATCAAATTACAAAATTAATTTGGAGTAATTTATCATGATTCACTCTATCGTTTTGAGCAAACAATATAACAACTATTTTATTATTTTATCTGCCATTTTTTTTTGTTACAATCAAAACATTTAATCAATTAACTGTACATTTAATTGAGTTACTGTAATTTAACATTTTATGTGAGAACAATTATGAATTTGGCCTACTGTTTTAATTAAGGGAGCGACTCACTGCGAGTGACGAGAAATCAATGAAACAGCGACTTAAGTATTTATTCACAAAGCTCTAGGGTTTATGGCCTACCACGTGTGGCCTATATGCAACCTAACTGTTCCTCCTCGCTACGCTCGTCGTAGCACCTAACCGTACAGACTACGTCTTCCGGTGCGGGGAACCTTCTAACCGCATAATCTTTTTCATCACAATATTAATTAATATATTAGTACAAGCTTTTGCCCGGGGCTTCGCTCACGGTAATGGAAAGTAGCATGTCACTGTCCAGGCCCAAAACTAAAGGCTCCGTTGCGAGGTTAAACACGGAAAAACAAACATATAAACAAACCATCTCACCGGATGATAAGTGACAACTAAAATACTTATTAGAACATTATTAACCAGTTTTGAATCTTGTGCTGGAACGACCAAGCTATTTGGTGGACTAACCCGCAAGCAAGCTGCATGTAGCTGACTGTGAGAAACCTGAGAAAAACAGCCCCTTCTCTTAAATCTACTCTGGTGATTTTAAAGTTTGACCTTGTGATTCATTGATGGCCATGACAATGTAGACGTTAACTGGGTACTATACTCCTTCGAACTTGAAGGGCAGATCACTTGAGATCATTAGAATGCGAGGTATAAAAACCGTTTCTCCTTTGGCATATCCGATTAATAGAAATAGCCCAAAATAGCATATTTATAATAGAATATTTGGATGTAAATAATTTATTTGTAATCTGGTCCCATTGCACAACTTTGGCGGTTTTAAGTTACATAACAACATATCTGGTGTGTCAATTTTTAAACATCGTTTGTGACATGGAATACCTGGGGGTTTCAGTGAGTTCAAGAATTGAACAGGGTAATGGACTGCGTCGTCTACCTACATTCATCAAGGAGTCTATGGAACTGTACACTATCTTAAGTATCTCCAGGAGAAGGTTTCAGTAATAGCTCATTTATAACCGCTGCTTAATCATTTCTTGGAATGAGCATGGTACGCTCACACAGTCATGACATTTAAGATTTTTTTAATTGAATGACAATCGAACAATCGTTGTAATAAATACTTATGGAAATAATTATAAAGCGAGTATAATGCAATCAAATAAGGGTTTTTTAAGATTTTTAAAATTATAAAATATTTAATTTATTATTTCGTTTGCTTATGGCGAGAGCTGAATCTTACTTTAGAACCTGAAGTAAATCTAGATCGCACTGTTAATAATATACTTTTTAGGAGGTAAATAAGAATAGACAATGGAATAGACAATAGAGTGTAAAAAAATTACACTCCATTGATATTATCTATTAATTGTATTATGCCTTACTTGATAAGTAATTGTCCAAGTTAAGTAAACTTATTAGCAAATTTCACATATTTCATTTGTTCACTATTGTATGAAAAATCCCCTCTTGCATTTTAGGCACCAATTTCGCCATGCGGATCATTTTAAATTGTGTAATTGTTTAAAAGTTTAGAAATAAGCAAGTCCAATAGAAACTCTCACCTATAAGTAGAAAGCTCCTTTTTTTTTTTTTAATCTTTATTAATGGACTTGGTACACGAAAGCGACCATGTAGTCCTATAGGTATTCACAATGCTTAACTATCTTAAAACTAAACACTTTGAAATTTGACAATCAACAAAATCAAAACACATTACAAATTAGAATAAATCGAAAAACCTTAAAATCTAGCTTTTACAGCAAATTTAACTAATCTAAATAATGCCATAGCCTCGTCAGAATCGGGTTCACTTAAAATGCTATTACAGCATCCAACATTACTTGTGATTATATTTAAGAATATTTGAACACGTAAGGCTTCGTTTCGGACACACTCCATAAGCATATGTTGAACATCTTCTACAGAACCACACTCAAAACAATTGGGGGAAGGAACTTTTTTCATAAGAAATGCAAATTTGTTAAGAGGCAAGTGTCCGGAACGAATCCTAAAAGCGGTTACTAAAGTATGCCTATCTAAGTTGCTAGACTCAAACCACGCGTTCTGATAGGGTTCGGATCTAGAAAGCTCCTTCTTCTTTGTTTATTCTTACCTATACAGATCAGTTTTATTTGTAATTTTCCGTGTAGGGTTGGCTTAGAAAAGCCCTACCGCCCTTGGATAACCGTGTCGTACAAGACGACTAAACATAGTGACCATACTTCATGTAAAATTATAAAATCTCAAAGCCTTTTGCTCCCATGGCAAGTTCTTTCCTAGGCACGTGTGCTTCTTTGACCACATTTATACTTACCACCAAGTTAGATTGATTGACGCGGGAGTCTTTGATAAAAAAAATAAAAAACATTTCTCTCATATACAAATTTTCATACTGCTAAATGAACAAATAAAAAACACAAAATGAACAAAAAATAATACATAGAAACTTCACCCTCCCTTCCGCTTACCCCTTTAGTGAGGAATTTTGTCCATTTCACCTACACACATCTTTTTAAATTGCAGTTTAGAACTTACATACTAAGATTTATACTGATAAAACCAATAATGAAAAAAAGTCTATAAAAACTTTTCTCCCCATTTTACCCCTTTATAGGGAAATTTTATCCATTTCCTATACACAGGTCATTCTTAAATGTAATCGAGAACTTACGTACCAAGTTGTATACTGATTAGTCTAGAAATGAAATAATTTCCATACAAAATTTACCCCCCCATTTTACCCCTTTCCAGGAAAATTTTGTCCATTTCATCGACACAGGTCACTTTTGATTGTAGTCGACAACTTTTATACCAATTTTCATACTTCTTAGTGCAGAAATGAGAATATTCAATATAAGCATTCATTTCACCCCCTATTTCACCCTTTTAAGGGTCGAATTTCTAAAAATCCTTTATTATTGCTAAGTTACATTACACAAGGAACCCCTGTACCAAATTTTAAGTTTCTAGGTAGAGTAGTTTCGTCTGTGCGTTGATACCTAAATCTCTCAACTTAGCCTTTTATATTAGATAACATAGATGTATGAATATAGACATTAATATGATTATCAATAATATGCACCTTTTACATGTTTTCTTGGGATTATATAAAGAGTCTGTGATTAATCGGTCAGTTAGTCGCAATATTAATATTTTATACCGTTCATTTCCATAGTTTTTCAAGACAGTCCAAATTTGTTTTTAGTCGCCCGTTTTATTTTAAGTCCCTCGTTTTATTGTTACCCTTAAAACATTATAGCGTTTTAGGTCGGATTTGAAGAAGCCTCGATTTTTTTTTCAATACATACATAACCTCACGCCTGTCTCCCTTTGGGGTAGGCAGAGACAAGAGAACACCAATTGTTACGATCCTGAAATACTTCTCTATTTTTTTTATATTGAAATTAATCAATATTTCATTAATTCCTTTGTCGTCCTGGTACAGTGGCTCCTGATATTTGATATAGCAGGTCATGTACTTTTTTGAATCCCATTGGATAGCGCCGCCGATAATATTTTTTAATGAAGGAAGACACGTTAAGCAGTCGGTTCTGTGTGCTATATGATTGCATACTCTAGTCGTAAGAGAATGTCAGAAGCTACTGTGGTGCCCTGACATTCACCAACCAGCGCTAGGCCATCTTGTTGGTTTACCGCCTAAAGACACCCAGGAGACAGACTCAGTGCTCTGAATGCTCATTAAAAAAAATATTTTAACGATTACATATATTTTTTTACCATTGAACATTCATATCAACAAAAAATATAATCATTTACGATGTTTTTGATTTATTTTTTATTCGACATTTTGGCACTGAAACAAGTGCTTTGGTACATTACCCCTCGAGCTCATGACGACACTAAATTTAAAATAATATAAATTAAAAACAATATATATATTTAACAATAATATTCTCCTAAACACCAATAAGGCTTTTGTAAGTCAGCAATAATCCTGATTCTAAGATTTCTTAATGGAATCCGAACAGTTTTGACAGAATTTTCACGTTTACCTTTTAAGTACTATTTTGAGTCAAAGAGTCAAGGAACATTCCCTTTCGATTGGATAAAGTGTGATTTGGATTTGAAATATTTAAGAAGAAATATTATAGTAATCGTATCAGGTGCCAGTGCAGATAAACGGCGCGGCGCGTGAACGTGCCTCGGCGTCGTGCAAAGTACACCGCTCAGCGCTTCATATCTCCTCTTAAAATTATCTCCATCATGGTCCATTATAGAAAAGAATGGATTTATCCAATATTTTTTTGGATTTTGTTTTTTCTTCATTCGTCGTCTCTACAGTAGCAGGATACGTCTTTCGAGGTCCATGTAAAGCCAAAAACTTTTAGTTTAGTCCGTGTTCGCGGCGCGCCACGCCGTGCACAGCACAGCACAGTACGGCACTGCGCCGCGCCGTACCGTAGAGGTGGATCCACGCCCAGTCGGCCGCTAACAGTTTGCCTACTGGAGACGCAGCCTAAAGCTTATGAAACATTCCACGTATTAAAATACAAAAAGATTTGGTTTCATTTAATTAATTAACAAAGCCCCTTTCCTTCTTACTTCGTGGTTTCATCCATGTCGCCCTCAGCAAGTTTCTTGATAAAATGAATTACTATGTTACTCTGGGATAATTAGTTTTCTCATGGTTAAAGATTTTCCAATATCGTCCACTGTGATAAGCACATATTACTCGTAGACTCTTTATTTGACCAATACTTAATCCTATTATATCCTAACCAATTCTTTATCCTATTATTCTTTATTATTAATAAGTTGCATCTGTTTATTCAGTCTTTCGATATGAAATGTAAATTTACTTACGGCTCAGAACCTAATATAAGGATGGGTCCACTCACCACTATTAAAACTTTTACCACGCTTCAAACCATCAAACGAAGTGCGCGTCAAACCATGTCTTTCCCGGTCACAGCACTCGGGTATTTGGGCCCTTATCCAGAGCCATAAGGCACCAGCTAACTCTGTGCTGGTTAGTGAATGTCAGGTTTTTCAGGGTGCTAAAATAGAAATTTTGCGACTTCTGCTGAAAAGTATACGGTATTTGAGTTTAGCTTAGCGTAGCAAGGAACTCGTTGTAATAAAGTAACAGTCACCGATCACTTAAGTAAAATTTAGGAGATTTTTTTCTTGGTGGCATTCACATAGGATACCCTGTCGCTCGGAGAGCATGAAGCTCAGTTATGTCGGATTTTTAAACCTCCACAGTAGTGGTGGGATCACGAGCCCGCGAAAGCATTCAACTGCTGGCGGCTTCACATGCGCCGCATGCCGTGAACACTAGGTACGCTGCACCTCATCGAACTTCCTTGGGCATGAGTGGCAGATACCCCCGTATTCACCACCCCCCGGTGGGAGACCAGCATTTCGACAAGGGAATCGTGGATCACCTATACTGAATCTGCCGAACGTTGTTTAACCTGTTATATCAAATGATATGCACAAGGAGCCAACTACACCACGACTTTAGTTCGTAGGACGTTCAAATTAATTAAGGTATCCTTGTTACCATTATGTGTCGTAAGCATGGTAGCCACGACGTCATTTAAGTACCTTTTTATTATTCGTTACAGAACCAACACCAGCTAAGCTTATAATGCTGTTTTTTTTTAACTTTAATGTCAAAGTTTACCAGTAATTAAATATTCTATCTGCATTGTTTAATATTTTAAAAACGTTTTGAAACATTTTTATCAATAAAACACCCGCGTTACAGGGCTTTTTAAATTTGGGGTTTTTAAACATTCAGAATGTTGTTTCGTTTCGACCGTTATATTCTAAAATAACTGTAGGACATTTTAATAACCGCTTTCCTTTACCACTCCACTTTGCACAATTAAAATCCATTAATATCACCTCTCTAAGGAAATTGAGAAAGTAAGTGAACTAAGTCAATTAATAAAATGACTCCTCATCTAGAGCGTGTTCAGTAGCGCGAGAATTTCCTTACAGCTTCTCACTTCGCGTCTAGACAAATTAAGGTCTATGTTGCATTCAATTAATACTTTTACTGCCTTATTAATAAACTGTGCCTCTACATAGAATAGTTGACACAGTTCTCATGTTAACAATACATTTTTCATTTCTTTTGTGAAATGTAAAATGTAAACATGAATTAAATAGAGCGCTGCGCAACTATTGCGCAGTTCACCGAATATATTCGATACGTATATTTACAAAACTTCAGTAAAGAATAATAATATTGGTGCATAGGCAACTTGAATCAAATCAATACTAATAAAAAATAGCATTTCCGAAAAATGGACTTATAAAAATTTACTTCAAACCATAATTTAACAAGCATAGCAACAACCAGTGCAGAAAATGAACTTTCAAAGTTCAAACAGCACAACTTAATAGTTGTCAATATCTCATCCGGATTAAATTCACGTAGCTCATTATCGATTAATTGCGTTTATTTGTCAAATGCCTTTGAATGGAGTGCGATTTATTTCCGAGTTGCGGCCATACAAATTACTGTAGGATTTTCGCGTTACATATTGACAAATTCTAGCTTTAACAAGCTTGCGGTCGGCGCGTGGACGATGCGGGCGAAGCACAGAATTAACGACTAATGGCTGAGATAAGCGGGTGGGGAAAGACTTCCAGCCATTTTGTTAACTGTGATTTTTAAGCTCCAAGCAGAGATAGCTTTTCTTTAAAGCTTTTGTAGTATTTAAGGAAAACTTGTTTGGATGCAAATAGTTGTTGAGTAATCCGATTTACGAATAGAATTAACAGATTTTAAAGTTATTGCGCTATTCTATTGGTTTATTACTGTAATAGGCTTTTATCACGAATAGTAAGAAGCATATGTTTCTATGTAATATATTTAGAAATATGTTTTAATAACTAAACTAATTGGCTGGCATGTTTAAAGTAATATTGAAAATAATCCTAATATTTTAGAAATATAAATGAATGGTTTCTGAAACCGAGGCGCTTAGATTGAATTATTCAACGTTATATTACTTAACATTTCAAAGTATTTACATTTTACAACTTTGAAAATGTTTCTATCCGCTCTGTTAATGATTCCGAATAAACGTTCTAATTTAATTTAGGTTCAGTAACTTTGTATTTATTCTTAATAAAATGCTCATTGTTTTAGTGAATTCATAGCGATAGTAGTATTCTAATGGCAAAATACTGAATGTTTTTAAATGTTTAAAAAAATAGATTTCAATAAAAAAGAAACATTGTCGAATTACATTACATTTCTGACATGTCCCGAAATCCCAAGACAGCGTGCGCTGTATTTTAAGAGTACTTGTTTTTTCGAAGTATAAATTGGTTCTACAAAAAGTAAACTATATTCATAACAGAATTTGAATGTCTCATATTCCTTGTTAAAAGATGATGCCAAGGATTTAATGCGTTTCTTTGTGCGGAATTTAAGATACCATTGTCACATTCAATATATCCGGTGATTTTTGAACCTGCAGGTGACGAAAATCAGTGGTTATTCGAGTGTGTAATATAAACTTGATTGACGTTACATGACACGTTACTTTAGCATGAGTATTGTGTAAAATGATTCCAAAGAAAAAGGGTTCATGTAATAGAAAAGGAAAAATAGGCAATGTCAAGGGTATATAGCTTCCATATACCCTTGACATTGCCTATTTTTCCTTTTCTAAATGTTTATTATTAACAATTTTTTTAACCACGCGGTTAATCATGCATTTTTTGTTATTAACGGTTATTTAACCGCATTATATGCTTGTTACGGTTCAGTACCACCGCGAGATGTCACTAATGGATGGAATTGTGTATCGCAAGTTGCGCGATGATGCCAGCTTCCACTGGTAAAAAGAAGTCGGTGGAAATTCCCTATCTCTAAAACTACTGAACTGATTTTGATGAAACTTATAATATACCCTTAGTTGACCGATACCTGGTACAAAAAAAAGAATTATTTAAATCAGTCGTGTGGTTCCGGAGATATGTGAATACAAACATAAAAACATACATGCATTATTGAAAATTTTCACATTTTGTTCAGACGGTGATATATACTGACATATATGAAAACTGGGCTATTCTGGAAACATTATAGAAACAATTCCATACGATTTACAGGAAAAGAAATAAAATCTTTATCATTTTTCGTTGTAGCTGTCAGATATTTAACCGTTCATCATCATCATCACAACTCCGTGTAATGGGCCCACTGCAGGGCATGTCGAGTCTCTCCTCTGGGTGACGAGGAGGTTTAGGCCATAATCCACCGAGCTGGCCCAGTGCTGGGTGGTGGATGTCAGAATTTTCAGGGTGCCGATATGGCTTCTGACAAAACCTAACGACTACTGTATACAAGTATACAGAACCCAGGACCGACAGCTTAACGTGCCCTCCGAAGCACGGAAGTCGTCGTGAGAAACGAATGGTCGGCGGTCACCCATCCAAGTACCGACCGCGCCGAACGTTGCTTAACCTGTGATATCGTAAGATACACACAGTAACCACGGCGCCACGACGACTTCCTTTATTTTCCTTTATTTAACCGTTAATAACTGCATTTTATCGGTAGCTAACCATAAATTTGGTTAAGTTTTTTTTTTTCATTTATTATCATTTCACAAAAATAGTAAAAGTAATGGTAGCTAACGGATTTTTTACAACTATATCAGCAACCCATAATGTTTTGTCTTTGGAATATTACAAAAGTACTTGATATTCATAAAATTAAAAAAATTAAAATACACTTATCTAAATAATTAATAGATACAATGAAAACCATTACTTAACATCCTTAAAAAATGTACAGTGTGTCTGCGCATGTTGTAATAAAACTTTAGGAGCGGTTACTACAGACTATTTGTTTCGACGAAAATACCCCATATCCATATACCCCATACCGTCAGGTCAATTCAAAAAGCCTGCCAATCTGCAGCCGTTTTTATGTTTACTCAGAAAAATTCATCTCATCGGCGCGACGGCTTAAGTTGTACATATTGTAGGACTTTTGGACCGCTTTTGTACAGGATTTAATTTAGTTTTTGATGAACATATTTACATCAACGACAACCCAATAAAAAAAGAGTCCAATCAAATGTCATATTTCAAAGTTTAAAATTTGGTTTTTTGATTAAAAGATTTCATCATTTTTTATTCCAACATAATACTTTTTGAATATCATATCACACCGTATCCAGACCTTTTTTTAGTTGGCGGCTTACGCTGAACCAAAAGAAATTTCACCCCATTTTGGGCTATGAATTTTAGGAATTTTATCAACAAAATCAAAACACATTACAAATTAGAATAAATCGAAAAACCTTAAAATCTAGCTTTTACAGCAAATTTAACTAATCTAAATAATGCCATAGCCTCGTCAGAATCGGGTTCACTTAAAATGCTATTACAGCATCCAACATTACTTGTGATTATATTTAAGAATATTTGAACACGTAAGGCTTCGTTTCGGACACACTCCATAAGCATATGTTGAACATCTTCTACAGAACCACACTCAAAACAATTGGGGGAAGGAACTTTTTTCATAAGAAATGCAAATTTGTTAAGAGGCAAGTGTCCGGAACGAATCCTAAAAGCGGTTACTAAAGTATGCCTATCTAAGTTGCTAGACTCAAACCACGCGTTCTGATAGGGTTCGGATCTAGAAAGCTCCTTCTTCTTTGTTTATTCTTACCTATACAGATCAGTTTTATTTGTAATTTTCCGTGTAGGGTTGGCTTAGAAAAGCCCTACCGCCCTTGGATAACCGTGTCGTACAAGACGACTAAACATAGTGACCATACTTCATGTAAAATTATAAAATCTCAAAGCCTTTTGCTCCCATGGCAAGTTCTTTCCTAGGCACGTGTGCTTCTTTGACCACATTTATACTTACCACCAAGTTAGATTGATTGACGCGGGAGTCTTTGATAAAAAAAATAAAAAACATTTCTCTCATATACAAATTTTCATACTGCTAAATGAACAAATAAAAAACACAAAATGAACAAAAAATAATACATAGAAACTTCACCCTCCCTTCCGCTTACCCCTTTAGTGAGGAATTTTGTCCATTTCACCTACACACATCTTTTTAAATTGCAGTTTAGAACTTACATACTAAGATTTATACTGATAAAACCAATAATGAAAAAAAGTCTATAAAAACTTTTCTCCCCATTTTACCCCTTTATAGGGAAATTTTATCCATTTCCTATACACAGGTCATTCTTAAATGTAATCGAGAACTTACGTACCAAGTTGTATACTGATTAGTCTAGAAATGAAATAATTTCCATACAAAATTTACCCCCCCATTTTACCCCTTTCCAGGAAAATTTTGTCCATTTCATCGACACAGGTCACTTTTGATTGTAGTCGACAACTTTTATACCAATTTTCATACTTCTTAGTGCAGAAATGAGAATATTCAATATAAGCATTCATTTCACCCCCTATTTCACCCTTTTAAGGGTCGAATTTCTAAAAATCCTTTATTATTGCTAAGTTACATTACACAAGGAACCCCTGTACCAAATTTTAAGTTTCTAGGTAGAGTAGTTTCGTCTGTGCGTTGATACCTAAATCTCTCAACTTAGCCTTTTATATTAGATAACATAGATGTATGAATATAGACATTAATATGATTATCAATAATATGCACCTTTTACATGTTTTCTTGGGATTATATAAAGAGTCTGTGATTAATCGGTCAGTTAGTCGCAATATTAATATTTTATACCGTTCATTTCCATAGTTTTTCAAGACAGTCCAAATTTGTTTTTAGTCGCCCGTTTTATTTTAAGTCCCTCGTTTTATTGTTACCCTTAAAACATTATAGCGTTTTAGGTCGGATTTGAAGAAGCCTCGATTTTTTTTTCAATACATACATAACCTCACGCCTGTCTCCCTTTGGGGTAGGCAGAGACAAGAGAACACCAATTGTTACGATCCTGAAATACTTCTCTATTTTTTTTATATTGAAATTAATCAATATTTCATTAATTCCTTTGTCGTCCTGGTACAGTGGCTCCTGATATTTGATATAGCAGGTCATGTACTTTTTTGAATCCCATTGGATAGCGCCGCCGATAATATTTTTTAATGAAGGAAGACACGTTAAGCAGTCGGTTCTGTGTGCTATATGATTGCATACTCTAGTCGTAAGAGAATGTCAGAAGCTACTGTGGTGCCCTGACATTCACCAACCAGCGCTAGGCCATCTTGTTGGTTTACCGCCTAAAGACACCCAGGAGACAGACTCAGTGCTCTGAATGCTCATTAAAAAAAATATTTTAACGATTACATATATTTTTTTACCATTGAACATTCATATCAACAAAAAATATAATCATTTACGATGTTTTTGATTTATTTTTTATTCGACATTTTGGCACTGAAACAAGTGCTTTGGTACATTACCCCTCGAGCTCATGACGACACTAAATTTAAAATAATATAAATTAAAAACAATATATATATTTAACAATAATATTCTCCTAAACACCAATAAGGCTTTTGTAAGTCAGCAATAATCCTGATTCTAAGATTTCTTAATGGAATCCGAACAGTTTTGACAGAATTTTCACGTTTACCTTTTAAGTACTATTTTGAGTCAAAGAGTCAAGGAACATTCCCTTTCGATTGGATAAAGTGTGATTTGGATTTGAAATATTTAAGAAGAAATATTATAGTAATCGTATCAGGTGCCAGTGCAGATAAACGGCGCGGCGCGTGAACGTGCCTCGGCGTCGTGCAAAGTACACCGCTCAGCGCTTCATATCTCCTCTTAAAATTATCTCCATCATGGTCCATTATAGAAAAGAATGGATTTATCCAATATTTTTTTGGATTTTGTTTTTTCTTCATTCGTCGTCTCTACAGTAGCAGGATACGTCTTTCGAGGTCCATGTAAAGCCAAAAACTTTTAGTTTAGTCCGTGTTCGCGGCGCGCCACGCCGTGCACAGCACAGCACAGTACGGCACTGCGCCGCGCCGTACCGTAGAGGTGGATCCACGCCCAGTCGGCCGCTAACAGTTTGCCTACTGGAGACGCAGCCTAAAGCTTATGAAACATTCCACGTATTAAAATACAAAAAGATTTGGTTTCATTTAATTAATTAACAAAGCCCCTTTCCTTCTTACTTCGTGGTTTCATCCATGTCGCCCTCAGCAAGTTTCTTGATAAAATGAATTACTATGTTACTCTGGGATAATTAGTTTTCTCATGGTTAAAGATTTTCCAATATCGTCCACTGTGATAAGCACATATTACTCGTAGACTCTTTATTTGACCAATACTTAATCCTATTATATCCTAACCAATTCTTTATCCTATTATTCTTTATTATTAATAAGTTGCATCTGTTTATTCAGTCTTTCGATATGAAATGTAAATTTACTTACGGCTCAGAACCTAATATAAGGATGGGTCCACTCACCACTATTAAAACTTTTACCACGCTTCAAACCATCAAACGAAGTGCGCGTCAAACCATGTCTTTCCCGGTCACAGCACTCGGGTATTTGGGCCCTTATCCAGAGCCATAAGGCACCAGCTAACTCTGTGCTGGTTAGTGAATGTCAGGTTTTTCAGGGTGCTAAAATAGAAATTTTGCGACTTCTGCTGAAAAGTATACGGTATTTGAGTTTAGCTTAGCGTAGCAAGGAACTCGTTGTAATAAAGTAACAGTCACCGATCACTTAAGTAAAATTTAGGAGATTTTTTTCTTGGTGGCATTCACATAGGATACCCTGTCGCTCGGAGAGCATGAAGCTCAGTTATGTCGGATTTTTAAACCTCCACAGTAGTGGTGGGATCACGAGCCCGCGAAAGCATTCAACTGCTGGCGGCTTCACATGCGCCGCATGCCGTGAACACTAGGTACGCTGCACCTCATCGAACTTCCTTGGGCATGAGTGGCAGATACCCCCGTATTCACCACCCCCCGGTGGGAGACCAGCATTTCGACAAGGGAATCGTGGATCACCTATACTGAATCTGCCGAACGTTGTTTAACCTGTTATATCAAATGATATGCACAAGGAGCCAACTACACCACGACTTTAGTTCGTAGGACGTTCAAATTAATTAAGGTATCCTTGTTACCATTATGTGTCGTAAGCATGGTAGCCACGACGTCATTTAAGTACCTTTTTATTATTCGTTACAGAACCAACACCAGCTAAGCTTATAATGCTGTTTTTTTTTAACTTTAATGTCAAAGTTTACCAGTAATTAAATATTCTATCTGCATTGTTTAATATTTTAAAAACGTTTTGAAACATTTTTATCAATAAAACACCCGCGTTACAGGGCTTTTTAAATTTGGGGTTTTTAAACATTCAGAATGTTGTTTCGTTTCGACCGTTATATTCTAAAATAACTGTAGGACATTTTAATAACCGCTTTCCTTTACCACTCCACTTTGCACAATTAAAATCCATTAATATCACCTCTCTAAGGAAATTGAGAAAGTAAGTGAACTAAGTCAATTAATAAAATGACTCCTCATCTAGAGCGTGTTCAGTAGCGCGAGAATTTCCTTACAGCTTCTCACTTCGCGTCTAGACAAATTAAGGTCTATGTTGCATTCAATTAATACTTTTACTGCCTTATTAATAAACTGTGCCTCTACATAGAATAGTTGACACAGTTCTCATGTTAACAATACATTTTTCATTTCTTTTGTGAAATGTAAAATGTAAACATGAATTAAATAGAGCGCTGCGCAACTATTGCGCAGTTCACCGAATATATTCGATACGTATATTTACAAAACTTCAGTAAAGAATAATAATATTGGTGCATAGGCAACTTGAATCAAATCAATACTAATAAAAAATAGCATTTCCGAAAAATGGACTTATAAAAATTTACTTCAAACCATAATTTAACAAGCATAGCAACAACCAGTGCAGAAAATGAACTTTCAAAGTTCAAACAGCACAACTTAATAGTTGTCAATATCTCATCCGGATTAAATTCACGTAGCTCATTATCGATTAATTGCGTTTATTTGTCAAATGCCTTTGAATGGAGTGCGATTTATTTCCGAGTTGCGGCCATACAAATTACTGTAGGATTTTCGCGTTACATATTGACAAATTCTAGCTTTAACAAGCTTGCGGTCGGCGCGTGGACGATGCGGGCGAAGCACAGAATTAACGACTAATGGCTGAGATAAGCGGGTGGGGAAAGACTTCCAGCCATTTTGTTAACTGTGATTTTTAAGCTCCAAGCAGAGATAGCTTTTCTTTAAAGCTTTTGTAGTATTTAAGGAAAACTTGTTTGGATGCAAATAGTTGTTGAGTAATCCGATTTACGAATAGAATTAACAGATTTTAAAGTTATTGCGCTATTCTATTGGTTTATTACTGTAATAGGCTTTTATCACGAATAGTAAGAAGCATATGTTTCTATGTAATATATTTAGAAATATGTTTTAATAACTAAACTAATTGGCTGGCATGTTTAAAGTAATATTGAAAATAATCCTAATATTTTAGAAATATAAATGAATGGTTTCTGAAACCGAGGCGCTTAGATTGAATTATTCAACGTTATATTACTTAACATTTCAAAGTATTTACATTTTACAACTTTGAAAATGTTTCTATCCGCTCTGTTAATGATTCCGAATAAACGTTCTAATTTAATTTAGGTTCAGTAACTTTGTATTTATTCTTAATAAAATGCTCATTGTTTTAGTGAATTCATAGCGATAGTAGTATTCTAATGGCAAAATACTGAATGTTTTTAAATGTTTAAAAAAATAGATTTCAATAAAAAAGAAACATTGTCGAATTACATTACATTTCTGACATGTCCCGAAATCCCAAGACAGCGTGCGCTGTATTTTAAGAGTACTTGTTTTTTCGAAGTATAAATTGGTTCTACAAAAAGTAAACTATATTCATAACAGAATTTGAATGTCTCATATTCCTTGTTAAAAGATGATGCCAAGGATTTAATGCGTTTCTTTGTGCGGAATTTAAGATACCATTGTCACATTCAATATATCCGGTGATTTTTGAACCTGCAGGTGACGAAAATCAGTGGTTATTCGAGTGTGTAATATAAACTTGATTGACGTTACATGACACGTTACTTTAGCATGAGTATTGTGTAAAATGATTCCAAAGAAAAAGGGTTCATGTAATAGAAAAGGAAAAATAGGCAATGTCAAGGGTATATAGCTTCCATATACCCTTGACATTGCCTATTTTTCCTTTTCTAAATGTTTATTATTAACAATTTTTTTAACCACGCGGTTAATCATGCATTTTTTGTTATTAACGGTTATTTAACCGCATTATATGCTTGTTACGGTTCAGTACCACCGCGAGATGTCACTAATGGATGGAATTGTGTATCGCAAGTTGCGCGATGATGCCAGCTTCCACTGGTAAAAAGAAGTCGGTGGAAATTCCCTATCTCTAAAACTACTGAACTGATTTTGATGAAACTTATAATATACCCTTAGTTGACCGATACCTGGTACAAAAAAAAGAATTATTTAAATCAGTCGTGTGGTTCCGGAGATATGTGAATACAAACATAAAAACATACATGCATTATTGAAAATTTTCACATTTTGTTCAGACGGTGATATATACTGACATATATGAAAACTGGGCTATTCTGGAAACATTATAGAAACAATTCCATACGATTTACAGGAAAAGAAATAAAATCTTTATCATTTTTCGTTGTAGCTGTCAGATATTTAACCGTTCATCATCATCATCACAACTCCGTGTAATGGGCCCACTGCAGGGCATGTCGAGTCTCTCCTCTGGGTGACGAGGAGGTTTAGGCCATAATCCACCGAGCTGGCCCAGTGCTGGGTGGTGGATGTCAGAATTTTCAGGGTGCCGATATGGCTTCTGACAAAACCTAACGACTACTGTATACAAGTATACAGAACCCAGGACCGACAGCTTAACGTGCCCTCCGAAGCACGGAAGTCGTCGTGAGAAACGAATGGTCGGCGGTCACCCATCCAAGTACCGACCGCGCCGAACGTTGCTTAACCTGTGATATCGTAAGATACACACAGTAACCACGGCGCCACGACGACTTCCTTTATTTTCCTTTATTTAACCGTTAATAACTGCATTTTATCGGTAGCTAACCATAAATTTGGTTAAGTTTTTTTTTTTCATTTATTATCATTTCACAAAAATAGTAAAAGTAATGGTAGCTAACGGATTTTTTACAACTATATCAGCAACCCATAATGTTTTGTCTTTGGAATATTACAAAAGTACTTGATATTCATAAAATTAAAAAAATTAAAATACACTTATCTAAATAATTAATAGATACAATGAAAACCATTACTTAACATCCTTAAAAAATGTACAGTGTGTCTGCGCATGTTGTAATAAAACTTTAGGAGCGGTTACTACAGACTATTTGTTTCGACGAAAATACCCCATATCCATATACCCCATACCGTCAGGTCAATTCAAAAAGCCTGCCAATCTGCAGCCGTTTTTATGTTTACTCAGAAAAATTCATCTCATCGGCGCGACGGCTTAAGTTGTACATATTGTAGGACTTTTGGACCGCTTTTGTACAGGATTTAATTTAGTTTTTGATGAACATATTTACATCAACGACAACCCAATAAAAAAAGAGTCCAATCAAATGTCATATTTCAAAGTTTAAAATTTGGTTTTTTGATTAAAAGATTTCATCATTTTTTATTCCAACATAATACTTTTTGAATATCATATCACACCGTATCCAGACCTTTTTTTAGTTGGCGGCTTACGCTGAACCAAAAGAAATTTCACCCCATTTTGGGCTATGAATTTTAGGTTCGAACTTATATCAATATGAATATTTCATTTAAATAATGGGTTGTTTTGTTATTTATAAAGTTTAATACATTAAGTTAATAACAATTTCACTGGAAAGGCTTATATTAAACGAGTCTACTCTATTTCTCTTTTAACTACTGGTTTTGTAACAGATAATATTTAATATTTGAGATTGATTATTAATTCCTGTTTATTTTAATAAACTCAAAAAAATATGAATCAAATTAAAAGTCAATTATACCCATGGAAGTCATAGAAGTAATTCAGATAAAATTAATTACCTATTCAATTTATGTAACCTAATGATACGTATATTTTTCTTGCTGACTAATTCAATTGACAAATAGCTACATTGTCTAAGGAAGAAATGGATTTCTTAGTACCTTATTCAATCATAACAACCGTTAAGTTGACTAAAGTAATCTTTACTTAATAGAAAACCCAACTATAAATAAACATTTAAAAAGCCGAAATTGTTGTAATGGCCAACATTTGTAGCCACGCGGTTTAACAGCAAAAACAGAATTTGTTGAATTTGCATTGAGACGTAGCTACAAAACGTTATTTAAATCGCTAAGAATTTAGCTGTGAAACACAAATAGACTTTTACAAAAAGTATGTCTCAGATCTCTACACTCCGAGTTCGATGTGTCCAAGTGCTCATATAAGTAGATTAATAATATTCAATCTTAATCCTTGATCTTAGATTTAAAGAAAAAACAATAATTTATGAGCATTTCCAGACTAACCAAAACCCAGAATTATATTTGTATGAAAGAATCGTGGACTGAAATATTATCATCAATTTATAAGTTTACTATCTATAAGTCGATGTCATGGTAAGCGCATTGGAAGAATTGCAAAAAAGATAAGGAATTTTACTAACCCAACTAAAGAAAGAAAGAAGCACATTTATTCGGCATAAAAAAGAAAAACTAACAAAAGAGCCTTGTTTGTATAAGTCTTCGGAAAACCACACTAACTATATAGCCTTAAAATAAGCAAAACTCATGATATGGTATCCCCCGAACTAGAGGGAACCTAGAACATAAATACGTATATGACAGATAAACATCCTGACCAGAACATTTTATATCTTGCTCTGTCCTACGAGAATCAAACCCGCATCCACAGCATCTTACACCAATGCGCAATGGTGGATTTCGATTTAGTTTTCTATCTTATTTCAATCCAACGAGCTCAAATTGTCATATACCCAAGTTTGATATATACAAATTTAAATGAAGTAAATCTGCCCATCGGCAGCTCAAGGGAATAATAGTCATTAGGCAGCGAAGACTGAATAATAACCTAAGATATTCATGCACTTTCGAAGATATGCCCAGTGATATGGGTATGAGCTTAGCTGCGACACCTATGACCGTTGTCAGATACTGAGTCCCCAGCTTGCATCATGTCATTCCTGCATAATGTATAATCTTTGAAGACTATTCCGTATTCCCTAATTGATAGTCGCAGAGGATGGTTATTTACTCACGAATTGCTTAATTTATGTAATTAACAAATAGACACCGATGCTTGCGACCAACCTGATACAATGTTAAGTGAGATTGTTGTTTATGTAGGTAATTAACTATTAGAGTGCACGAAATAAGGGTTTTGTGTTTCGGGTACGTGCTTTCATTATGTAAGGTTGTGAAGGAACTTAGGAATTGATAACTAAGACCGTTGTGGTAATTTTTTTGCATTACGAAGTTATCTTTAAGGTTTTTTTACCTTATAGCGAATGAAATTAGCACGAATGATGCTAGTCAAAAGAAGATAATTAACGAATGCAGAGCATTAAAAAAACCGACTTCACGTCAAAACTTTGGCTGAGTTAAGAATGCCATCAACGTAAAAAATCTCCGAAATCATACATATTTTTTCAAAAGTTTGAAATTTTCAATGAAGTAATAAACCGATTTCGATGAAATTTAAATTGAACCAACTATGAGGTATATTCTATCATATTAAACAACAATTTTTATTCTTCATCTATTGCTCAATATTTTAGCTACGTAGATATGTTAATCCCATTTCAGTTAATCTAGTTGAATAACAGCCATTTCAAATGTTCGATAACACCCTAACGCCCATGGATTGGTGTTAGTAAAAGGCGCTTGATGGATGCATAAGCGGCTTGAAATATTAAGCTGAAACAGACTTGTAGCTGTAGAACAAAACTACTAATTCACCTGAAATTTCCACGAAACCATCACTTCATTGTGGTAACGGCTAGTGAGCCATTAGGGTCAAAATCCTATCTGAGTGCATCAGCTTAAAATAGTAATAAACTAATAGTAGTGGATTTTCTACAATAGCCACCTAGTCTCATAAGATATATTAACTCAAACGATTGAAATATACTTTTTTCCCAGTGAGTTAGGCATAAAACAGTCACATCAATATATAGACACACATTACAAAATTACTTAAATACGGACTAAGCAGTCTCAATTTTAATGACAAAAATACTGAGACTAAAACTAAAATAGCGACTAACTATTACTAGTTTGAACTCAAGCAGGGTATAGAAAACTTGATTTTTTTAAAAGATATGTTTGCATAATGCATTACTTTAAATGAAAGAAGTTGAAATAAATACACCTGGAAAAAGAGCAAAAGCTTCCTTTTTAGCAAACAATAAAATATGATGTCAACCTATTTTATTGTATCAAATTAATATTTCTTAATTATTAATTAGTCATAATAAGGTTCTTATAATTGCTCATAAATGTTTAAATAACAATAATAGCCACAACTCGGATTTTCAAAGCATTCCCAATAAATTATGAATGAATTATGTTATCACCTCGCCAACAACACACATTTAAGCAAAGTTACGTTCTGTTCGTTATAAATCAATTAAATTAACAAGTTCCCTCGTTTGTGTAAGGATATAGGTTTATATCCATACATTCTGGTATAGTTGAATTAAGAGATTGATGACCCCATTTCAAGCCGCATTTTAAAAGGTTTTTTTTTTTTTTTATAAGTGACTAAACCCGCGTTTGACCTCAATCTCACCTGATGGTAAGTGACGATGAGGTCGAAGATGAAAGCACACGGGTTTAGGAAGGAACTGGCTCTTTATACAATATTGCCGGAACACATTACCGCCGGAGCGGTAACATTTGGCGGCAGACTTTATATAAAGGGTGGTCGCTAGCCAGGCGGATTCAGAAGGGATCCTACCACCAAGCAAAAGGTCCAACTTTTCCAATCATTTCGCTAAAGTAAAGTTCGCTACGTTCTATATTTATAAAATAATTAACCAATAAAGTAGTTTATTGATATTTTAAAATATTGATATACATTACGATGATTCAATTATTTAGTATAAGTTTGATTTAAGATGTGACTGGAAACAAACTGAAAATGTGGAAACAAATTCTCAAATTTTTTGTAGGTAGTGAATACTTGCTGGAAAATTTTTAATATCTATTAACAGTGAAGTGAAGTGAGTAAATGTCTATTAATAGGCTATTCAATTTGTATCTCATTATAAATAAATATAATTTTGGAATATAAATGGATTTGTACAAAAGAATATCCTTGTTTCCTTACACATCCACGACTCAGGAATAACTTCTGTATTTGACTGAAAATTTATAATGATTAAAATCATGTTCAAACCTTTATACCATAATAACAAAGAGGCTAAAATAGATTAACTTTAAAGCACCCTTTAATATAAATATATTCTGTGACAGATTTCAAATTTTCAGGAAAATTCTTAGAAATAAATATATCGATACCATCGTCAAAAATAGCAAAGTGAAAATCAACGAATATTGAGTTTGACAAATCTCATTACGAATAAGTTAGATTCACAGCTTCGGAATATACAAAATGAAATTCTATATAGAGTTGGAACATTAGAGTTTGCCAGTGAGAATATAACTCGAAACGTAGAATGGAAATTGGCCCAGCCAATTGGTACAAGAACCCTGGGGTTTATCCACTCAAATCATGCTATTCGTTGTGAGTGAAAACGGATGACACTTCATAGTGCACTCCAATCAGGCTGTAGTTTTGCCTAAAATTAACGATAGGGTTTCTAATATCGTATTTCGTGGACCGTTTCAAACCCGCAACCTAGCATAGTTTCAAACTAGCGTTTCAAAATAATCATAATTAGCTTTCTCGGAACATAGATCAAAGTTATATGATATCCTATATTATTAAAATTACGTACAGTTGGTAAAGTATTCTCAATCAAAAAAAAAAATTTCGAATCATATTCAAAATTTAGTTATTTATTACTGTTAAATTTCCACTACTTTTCTAACCTCTTCGTCCATGCGGATACTTTTAGTTTTAAAAATATTTAGATTTAATTAATGAAATATTGATTCACTTAATATTGTCTTAAGTTTTCGCGATTCATACTATTAAATAAAACACTTTTTAACCGGATTTATGTAAATGTGTTTAACTTAATTGATTCTCTTACTTTTAACTTCTGGAATACTACACATACAGCTTGGGAGTGACAATATATACCTAATATAAAATCATAAACAGTTTTGGTAACTTTATTGTAGACCTTACACAAACTTCTCATCCACTGCATCCAATATAACTTAATTAAGATTATTTAGTTTGAACACTAGGGATGTCCTTACATACGACCTATAAATTTGCAACTTATAAGTTATCATATGATAAAGAAGTATTACTTCTAGTAATAGTATTTAATACATATTTCAATTATCTAGAAGCTGCGGTCGGATGTCCTACATTAGGGGAACATCTTTTATGACGCGCTGACTTTCACTTTTAGTTTGAAATTTGAAACTCTGAATTTTGTGATGGAATCTGATATTGATGAAATACGCTTATCAATATACATATAATAAAACAGTAAAAAAAACGTGTCTGTACATTTAATATTTTTACAAAAAAAAATATCTAGGCTTATAAAGAAATGAAAAAAGAGTAAGAATCTGAAAAAAAATAATTGTCTGTTTGTTTGTAAGTTTGTCTGTTTGCACACGCTAATCTCTGGAACCGCTGGACGGATTTGAATGAAACTTTTTTTGATGTATAGCTGTGAAGCCGGGGCAACATATAGGGTATATTTTATTTCGGTTACTGGAACACCTAATGCAGAACCCTTAAGGGATCATCAAAACCGTAAGAAATATAGATATGATGCCTTAACAAAAGTTGTCCAGGATGATGAGCAGATTCTGTAGACATAAAAAAAATCTAGGATCTAAAAAAATTGTAATAGATTTTTTAAAGTTATGCCTAAAACTTACTAGAATATAGTGGAGATGTTCGGCATACAGATCAGAAGTACTCATAGCTCAGTTGCGCGTAGACCGACCATGAGTCTAAGGTCGTGGGTTCGATCCTGCTCGCGTAATTTTTTTTTATTATATATTTTTTTATTTTGTATCAATCTTTACCATGCATCTATCTTTACACACATATGTATATCATCATCATCATCACAACTCTTTGTAATGAGCCCACTGCAGGGCATGAGTCTCTCCCCTGGGTGAAGAGGAGGTATAGGCCATAATCCACCAAGCTGGCCCAGTGCTGGGTGGTGGATGCCAGAATTTTTAGGGCGCCTAGATGGCTTCTGACAAACCCTAACGACTACTGTATACAAGTATACAGCACCGGGACCGACTGCTTAACGTGCCCTCCGAAGCACGGAAGTCGTCGTGAGATATGAATGGTCGGCGGTCACCCATCCAAGTACCGACCGCGCCGAACGTTGCTTAACCTGTGATATCGTATGATACACACAGTAACCACGGCGCCACGACGACTTCATATGTATATATAAAACAGTAAACAATAACGTGTGAACATGAAATATTTTTACATAAAAATATGTACCTAAGGTTATTAAGAAATGAAAAAAAAAAGTAAGAATTTGAAAGAAAAAATTTTCTTTTTGTGTCTGTCTGTTTGTTGTTCTATTCTGCTGACATCTGTGGCTGACATATAATCAATAATAAAACAGTAAAAAAGAAGCCGGGGCAACATATAGGGTATATTTTATTTCGGTTACTGGAACACCTGATGTAGAACCCTTAAGGGATCATCAAAACCGTAAGAAATATAGATATGATTCCTTAACAAAAGTTGTCCAGGATGATGAGCAGATTCTGCAGACATAAAAAAATCTGGGATCTAAAAAATTGTAATAGATTTTTAAAAGGTATGCCTAAAACTTACTAGAATATAGTGGAGATGTTCGGCATACAGATCAGAAGTACTCATAGCTCAGTTGCGCGTAGACCGACCATGAGTCTAAGGTCGTGGGTTCGATCCTGCTCGCGTAATTTTTTTTTATTATAATTTTTTTTTTGTATCAATCTTTACCATACATCTATCTTTACATACATATGTTTATATAAAACAGTAAACAATAACGTGTGAACATGAAATATTTTATAAAAAAATATTTTACAAAAAAATATGGAAGGTTATTAAGAAATGAAAAAAAAGTAAGAATTTGAAAGAAAAAAATGTCTTTTTGTGTCTCTCTGTTTGTTGTTCTATTCTGCTGACATCTGTGGCTGACATATAATATTATAATAAATCCGAAAGATAGTTGGTATGTAGTAGAAAAGTTTGCTATAATGATAGGGCTAAATCATTAATAAATAAAGCTTTTTGCTAGATTTAATGTAGGTAGTGTACATACAGAGATATATTGTAAAAAAGTTAAACGTAAAATAATGGAACTCAATATCGTTTAGGTTTTCTTTATTGATCGTTTCTGCCTCTTGGAAGTCAGAACCCGTAGAATTCTTCAGAATAAAAAGTGGTGTATGTGCCAAAACTCAACACAGAACTTTATGAACTACCATACCAAATTAAATTAAATTTGGCTAAGCCGTTTGACCGTGAAAATACTCTTTTACGCAAAAACTACCGAATGGATTTTTATGAAACTTTACAGTAATATAGCTTTCCCTAGAATGTGCCTTTGTAATGTAATAGATAGTTATTGGTTAGGAGTTATACCTACATATTATATGGGGGAAGATCCTTCATGTTTATTTTTTTAGATAGGACCTTGGAGAAGAAAATAAACTATTCGAAATACTAATTCAATGCAGACGAAGTCGCGGGCACCATCTATCTAATAAACCTACCTCCATAAGGCTGCAAACTGGACGGCAGCGACAGCGACAGGGAGAGCGGCAGCGGAGCGGGCAGCGACCCGAGCAGCGATTTCCGCGACACGATAGAAAGTATTGAGTTTGTATGAAACCGCGAAAAATCGCTCGAGCGCCCGCTGGCGTCGAGAACGGCCTAGCAGGGCTAGCATGCAACTATAGATAGATAGTTGAATCGACAAGTTAAATATTATTTTGTTATTTTATCCTATTATGTAAGCTAATATGCGCACCATAAAAGATAGAATTACTCGATTTAATACCATGATTAAGACTACAGACCCAAATATGTCATAGTCTTAATCAATTACTTACACTTAATACCATATTCTAAGAAAATATCGATAAAAGGCCCGATTTATCATTGTCGACAGTAGCATGCCGCTGTCGCTCTCGCTGTGGCTGCCGTCCAGTTTGCAGCCTAACTTTTACCCAGTGTGCCTTTCGTAGGGTATTCCTGTTTGGTATATACTTTTTGTAGGTTACTTTTTCTATTTTATTTTTTGTAGGTCTTTTTCACAAAACCTAGGTGAAACTGCGAATGACAGCTTTGTTGTAACAGTTTTTGAAATAACTCTTTCTGTTTATCTATCAGTAACGCTTTCACAGCTAAACAACTGAATCGATTTTGACTTTGAACTTCAAGGACGATATTATAATATTATTTATCCAACTCCCATAACCGGTATTCATGCGGACGAAGTCGCGGGCAACAGCTAGTATAATAATAAGACGTATTACAAGATAAAAAAAATATATTGATTCATAATATCGCTCCTGATCAGAAAGTCTAAGTAGTAAAATGTCCAACAAAGCGAAATGTCCAATGAGCATTACGCCTAATTAGCTAATTGCCTATACAGGGTGAGTGAGTTTAAGACTATACATGAAGAGAAAAATAAATTAAAAAATTAATATTAATAATTTACTGAGTAAACTTCTTTGAAAGTTAAAGAATTCATTACGCAACGCATGGTTACATTACGTTAATACAATAAATACTTAGCGGGTGGAACACTGCTGTGTGCGTGTTGACTGAGGCAGCGCGTCGTGAAAAGTGTAGTAAGATCTCTTTATTTATTCATTGGGATTTCTGGTAAATAATTAAGTACCTACTTTTATTACATAATTATGATCAGAATCGAGTACAGGGTGCTCTCCTTCAGTATTGAAAATTTGTCACGTCACCCCGTATAGCAAAACGTCCAACTATCAAGAGGTCTTAATAAGAAAACGTCTACTTAGGAAATTAACAGTTTTTCATTGTGTACACTTATGAATTTAAATAGTAAAAGTCGTATAAAATCTTTTTTTTTCTTTAAAATAATTTTAATAGTACAACAATAATTAGGTTCCCGTTCAACCAAGGCGGAGGGGGGTTGGGATACATGACATTCCACGATTCAAAAATCACAAAACAAACAAATCTCTTATCCATTGATTTACTTATATTATACCTTCAGTCAAAAATTCTCGATTAGTAGGTATCTGTAATTTTTTTGTCCGAAGCATTTGTATCCGCGCATAGTTTGATCTTCATTTGTCTTACATTTTATTTTCCGGTGCGCCTATTGTTTTATGGAAAACAAACATTTCACAAAAAAATCCATTGCAAATTTTCCATCGCTTATGGAATTCCGTGTGCCGAAGCGCTGAAAACGTTATAAAGCTGTGGTGGTCGAATTAACTTTATCAACTACCCTTGCGCATTAGTGGAAAAATGCATTTAAAAACTGTCGAGTTGCGTTGGTAAATTAACCTCACTCTAGTCATCCATTCATGTCTTTATTTATTTATACCTATATAAAAAAGCTGAATTATATATAGTTTTTTTGTATCGGTTAGTGAACCTGGGTTTCACCTTCATTTCACCTCATATAGAGATTTTACTAACGTGTTTTTGGAAGGAACTGGCTCTTTATAAATCTTTGCCGGACCACATCACCGCCAGAACGGTGATATCTGGCAGTAGATTTTACACGCAGGGTGTTCGCCAGCCAGTCAAACCTTGTTAGGACATCGCCTTCTACGTCGCATTCATCCACGGGTGGTCCTATTCTAAGTCGAACCAGCATAGATCAAATTTAAATAAAAAAATACATATCCAGGTTGTAACTGAAAAAAGAATCCGAAAAAAGCTCGTCAGATAAAAAAAGCAGTACGTATGTACATACAGGTCCATACAAAAAATCTAAATTTTAAATTGTCTTAAAGACATGGTTATGTTTTTTTTTTTTAATTTTTTTGACAAGATTATTTAATGTCGTAAAGCCATAATTTCAAAAGCCGTCTACTTTGAAGGTTTATTCAAATATCAATTCCCGGTATCTATATCTATCTATCTATACTTATAATAAATCTGTAGAGAGGTCAATTCTGTACATGAAATATATTTTCAAAATAACTATCAGGGGGTGATAAGTGATCGATACTGATGCCAAAAATGCAATCAGTAAAATTTTTGTCTGTCCGTCTGTCTGTATGTTCCTTATAGAAACAAAAACAACTCGACGGATTTTAACGAAACTTGGTAAAATTATTCTTCATACTCCTGGGCAGGTTATAGTATACTTATTATCACGCTACAATTAATAGGAGCAGAGCAGTGAAGGGAAATGTTGGGAAAACGCGAGAAATTACTTCATTTTTTAAGCTTCCGTCGCGTGTGCAGCCTTAATGGTTAAAGCCACATAGAAATCATGTATGACAGAAATATACTTCATAAAATTATATAAAAAATATCTCACAACAGTATATGTCTATATTTTATGGTTGACTCACAATAACACGTGTAAATCCCGATAGCTTAGCAGGTCGAAGCTTTCTGATTATATTTGTTTACTCTTACGTTTATAATACTCTCACTCATCCCTAATTTAAAAAAATTACATTATTACCTATTCAATAAAAAAAGAATCATATAAATCGGTATAGAAACACCAAACTTATACATGAAATACGCTAATAACCCATCGCGCGTGAATACTGAATGATATAAGGATTATTTTTGCGTAACGGTTGCCGCGCTCGACGCGGCTCGCGGCGGTAGGGTAAAAAAAGGCGGGAGGCGAGCGCAAGCTTTTAGGCGATTTAATATAGGTAGGTACAGAAGGAACAAGCGTTACATTACCTGTCAAATTTCCCCAACCAATTTTAACTTATTATCGAGGGCATAGAGTTCAAATTCAAGTAAAAAAATTTGACAGATTTGTAACGCTTGATGTACTGCCTTCTGTACATACAGAGATAAAATGGAAATCAAGGTTTTGTGTATGATCGTTTCTGCCTCTCGGAAGTCAGAAACCGTAGATTTCTTCGGAATAAAAAGTAACGTATGTGTTAACTACTATACCAAATTACATTAATATTATAATAAATAATAATAATAAATCTCTTTATTGTGGCAACTTAGCCCAATTGTTAGTTTTACAACTTAAATCTACGTTAGTTTTAAACAACTTTGATAAGTATAACATCATAATTTATAACATTTAATTAATTATTTCTTTATTCAATCAACAATTCATAAATATAGTGTTAGTAATCAATACAATTTGTCATTAATTAGTCATAAACAAAAATAAATAAGAATAACGTCATAAACAATGTCACGTTTTATAATCATTAAATTCGATAAGTAATATATTTCATTTTAAAAAGCAAATCAGTCCCCTAAACTTCATAAATTGGCTTAGCCGTTTGGCAGTGAAAAGCAGCCATACATAACTATAGGTAGTATTGTATGTACACTGATAATGGCTGGATGGATGGATTTTTGCTATTCTTTCACGCAAAAACTACTTAGTTTTACTTAGAATAACAATAAGCTAAGTATAATTAATAAAGATATTGCATGAATTAAGTAAAATTGAAGGCATTAAATAAAATACTTTTTAACCGGATTAATGGCGTATAATTTATATTTTACATTTTAACTAGACGTTTCGGTGTCTTTGCAGACCCCGTGGTCACGAGCGAATGTTAAAATTTAAAATGTAAATATTACGCGATAAATCCGGTTAAAAAGTGTTTTATTTAATAGTCATACATAATAGTCATCGCGAAAACTTGAGACAATATCAAAATTTAAGGCACTTTGGCACCCGATTTGTTTATAACGCTATGTGCCTTTGTAATGTACCTAATAGATAGTTACCTACCTATGTTTGTGGTTAGGAGTTATACATATTATATGGGCGAAGATTCTTCATTTTTATTTTTGTTATTAAAGATAGTTAGGACCTTGGAGAAGAAAATAACCTACTCGAAATACTAATTCAATACAGACGAAGTCGCGGGCACCATCTATGTAATATACCTACCTACCTACCTATACTTTTTCACAAAACCTAGGTGAAACTGCGGATCACTGCTTTGTTGTAACAGTTTTTGAAGTAAATCTGTCTGTTTATCTATCAGTAACGCTTTCACAGCTAAACTACTGAGTCGATTTTGACGAAATTTAAAATAAGGTAAGTTTTATCTTCAAGGAGGATATAATAATAGTATTTATCCAACTCTAATAAACGGTATCCACGCGGACGAAGTCGCGGGTCACAGCTAGTATTACATAAATCTCATAAGTTTTACCAGAACGACGTCAAGGCTTTATATTATAAAAAACAAAAGAATGACAATAACAACTAATAAATTTCTTAGAAAAATATACATTTTTAAGAAGTTATCGGTGAAATAATCGCAAGAACGATTGGACTTATTCTTCATCAAGTACAGAACATTGCATGTATACAAGTGTTTAATAGAAGCCACTACTGATCCAGATTGATCTAAACCTGAAAACGGCACAGTTAATCAGTGGCAGCTGTCTGAAGGTCGATTGCACATGCTCGTACTAAGTGGGTACAAGGCGACGGTTGTGAACAACGTTGTATGTCCTTGTAATATTAAACTGAAATAGGTGAAGCTGGGAACAAAAAGATAACAGATTGGAGAATGTTTGCAGCCTGTTCGTCTAATACTTTGTAATCTTTGCTTTCACGACAATAAGTAGGTAGAGTAGAAAAAAAACTAAACAAACGGCCTTACTTATAAACGTTACTTAAAATTTAATCAACACTTAAGAGCCAATTAAGAAAAAATCTTACTCATAAACGTTGCTTAGCGTTAATGAGTTGTTAAGTAGCATCTTAAAGTAGTTGTCAAATTAATCAGGGTCGGACCATTGTTTAAAACGCTAAGTAACAAAACGGCGTCAGTGTAACATCTGTTTTGCAAATTTTAAAAATGGATATTTATGAAAATGATATTATTTGAAGGTTTCGTAATGAAATTTAAGAACTAAGAAGCATGAGAACACGGACAGTTAGATGACAAAAAAATTATAAAAAACGTATGAACCCGATTCAAGATTTGGCTGATGTGGAATTTAAGCAACGATACAGATTTAGCAAGGACAATATGCTACGAATTATTGATTTAGTAAGGAATGATTTGCAAGTAGACCATCGCGGTGGCAGTATTCCTATCGTATTACAAGTTATGGCTGTAATTAGATACTAGGGCAGGCACGAGGTAGGCAATCATTTATTTTACCTTTCTCATTTAATAAGGCCTATTTTTTTTTCATTATTTCGCGGTAATATTAACCTATCCTATTGATGAACTGTCTTCCAGATACAAGAAGATTGTGCCGATAGACATGGCATAAGTCACAGACATTGTCACGTCTCTGCAAAAAAGTGGCTGTTGCATTAGCGGCAAAAAGTAGTTACCTACTACATAAATATGCCATCAAATTTAACTGCCGAAACAGAGACAATACGAAAATTTCAATCAATTTGTGGGTTCCCATACATAATAGGGGCTATAGATGGAACTCACATTAAAATAAGAAAAGTTAGTGGCAATGCTGGCCAGTATTATATTAATAGGAAAGGATTTTATTCTTTAATTACCCAGGTAACCATACTTATACTGTATTCTAATCCTGTACTTCACACCTTATGGGGTAGGCAGAACACCAGAGATTATAAAACCATCTGATGTCACGTTTGACAAATTTGGAGGCATTATAATGGTGGAGAGAGACTATTGTAGTGACAGCTACCTAAGTAGATACAAGTACGTAGTATTAATTATTGAATAATAAATACCTAGCAACAAACTATAAGGGAATCATTATCTATAATAGAAAATCTTATTAAATACCTACCAAACAATACAGGTTGTATGCGATGCAGATTTAAAAATTTGCGATATAGTATAGTTTGTCATTGGAGAGGCAGCACTCATGATGCACGAGTTTTTCGTGAATGTTCGCTTAAACGTAGGTTTGAAGATCATGAATTTAAAGGCAAACTAATAGGAGATAGTGACTATCCATGCACTTCATATTTACTGACTCCTGTATTAAGACCGAGGACTGAAGCTGAGAGGCGATACAATTACAGCCATATCAGGACAAGAAATGTCATAGAAAGATGTTTTGGAGTCTTAAAACAAAGGTTTAGGATTTTACTTGAGGTTATTAGAGGATCTCTAAGCACAATTAAAACTACTATTGTTGCTTGTGCAGTATTACATAATTTGGCCATTGAATATAATGATTATTTATATGGTATGTATGAAATGGAAAGTTGTATAGATTATTCTTTTTGATTACACTTTTTGAATTTATGAATTCCGCAACAGTAATAGAAAAGCTCTTTAATTTTATAATTGTTAACATAGATTATTGTTTTATTTTCAGATTCCTCTAATTAGAGCAATGTGGAAGAAGACTTGTCAGATAGTGAACAGGAATTAAATAATTTGTCAAACATAGCAAGAAATGTATTTATAGAAAATTATTTCTTAATCTTAATTATAATACTTTGTATAATCAAATAGAATTTATTTTCTTTTGCCAGCACTTATTTTCTAAATCCATGATTAACATTCTTTTTTTGTAAATTTCTTCTGCTCGTTCAAATTCTCTTTCCTTTGACTTTTTTAACAGTAAAATTAGTTCTCGCTCAAAATCTTCAGAATTGTTCTGGAACAAGGAAAAATCTTATATGTAGATATATGTTACAACAAACAAATATATGTATTAAAAAAGGACTGTTTACCTTAGTTCGACTTTTAGGACTATACTTATTCATTTTTATTATAAAAGCAGACAATATCTTACCTCTTTTATAGTATCCATGTAGAGACCATCACTATGAAATTTACTATTATCAATAATTAATTCATTAGGCAACGCCTGAATGATGGCAAGATCTTCTGCTGAGATGGGCTTGGTGGTGGTGGTCCTCCGCCTCTCATCATTCTAGCATGTCTGTACTCAGACTCCCTGCCTTTCAGCTTGCCCTTGGTATTCCTCCACTGAGTCTGTATTTGAATCAGATCCCTACCCAGGGATACAGGCGTGAAGTTATGTATGTTCTTCTTCTTCTCGTGGTATTTTACTTGCCGAAATTACTTTTTCATCTTGGTCCCAGTTGGAGGATCGCACTCTCTTTTTTGAAGAACTGTCCATTTTGCAACGAACGTTTAAAATTCGTAAAATTCCGATATTAAAAACAATATCACTATTATAAATAAACAAACCTATACGCAAATCTGACACTTATGCACAGACTAAGAAGGGATACTTATGTCAATATTTTGAAATATTGATAAGCAGATTCTTTTTCTTTGCATTAAGCGTTCATTAGTTAATAACCGGCTAATCAACGTTTATGAGTAAAAAATATTTAAGCATTAATTAAGAATTTAAGTAGTGATTAGTTAAGTAGTCGGTGAGATGTTGATTAGTTGTTTTTTATAAGTAAGGCCGAAAATCTTTTTTATTTTAAGCTCATTAGATTTATGGTAAACAATATTATGATCTTTTCGTACGGCGACTATGGCAGTAGATGATCCTGAAAAATCGTTTTAAAATGTAATCATGTCCACGTTAGCACTAATGTTTACTCTTTTATGTATCTCGATTAACTCAATTCTTAAAAATAAGTTAGTGAGTGGACATTATGTGATTTGTTACTAATAAAGCGATTTTGAAAATTCACAATTGTAGTAGTTGTAGTTGTCAAAGTATCTTATCCCTTTGTGATTTAGATTTTGATACCAAATGGTTTTAACTATCTTATTATGTTTTATATAACATCAATGCTTATTTTATTATTGGAAAACGTGAATAAATAGAAGAGTAAACGATCAAATTAATCAAACGGAACTCATAAGCACTACACATATTCATTGTTCACTACTTTTAAAAAGCCTTTATTATAGTGTTTTGGATAAAATCCAATATTTCTCATCAAACTAGGTGCCCATACTATAATTATAGCTTCTATACTTTAAAACATAAGTTGAAACAATTCAGTTGCGTACCCGGTGTTAAGTAATCATAAAGAATAAGGTGAGTGGACATGTCCATCCACGAGAAACTAATTCACTGCTTAGACTTACAACTTACCTCCACTCATGTCTAAACGCAAGGCTTCTGTGTGTTTTTAAATATTCTTATTAAGGTAAAAAATAATACCTTAACATGAATTACTATTTTAAAATCACCAAAAACATGGTGACTGAGTCGATAAAACTGAAGCGCGAAAATATTTCAGTAATTTTCCGCCATTTTCATACGAACCATTTCGTTTGGTTGGTTTGTTTTGTATGTAAATGGCGCTTATATTTTAGTTTGTTGATCCATGACTATATTGCTCACTTTTGCTATGGAAAAAAAAAAAAATGATACAATTTTTTTTTAAAACTTAAGCTGATATCACGCCTTCTCTTTTATTGTATACACCATAAAAATACAATATTATTAAGTAAATTCTAAACCACATAATTTTTTGCAGTTATCCAAAAGATGCATTAGGTGCACTATTATTATTTCTACTAGTACGTACAATCATTTCTATTATCTCTCTTTCCTTGACAATACATTTAGTAAATAAATAAAACGCTAGGTCTGTTAGTATACCAGATTTTATGTTTTTAGCTTCTTTTTGACTGTTTTTTATGCTAAATAAATTAAAATAAATAAACCAAAAATCAAAATTTTCGATGATTGATTTTTCCGTACATATCCATTCAATGTTATTCCTTGATATGATATAATGTAGTGAAAGTCTCTTGCAAAGCGTTTTGCTTGAATAAAATGTAAAGAACTTCAACAAAAACCTCTCTTTCAGGCGTGTTAGTGAAATCGAAGAACCAAAAGATTTTAAAAGTATTGCAATTAAGACTACTGCTGAATTAGATGGAATTTCATATTAAAATCATTTACTTAGTGATTGGCAATATTTTATACCTTAATTAGCAAGTACTTTAATTACTAGTAGTTTCATTACTCATTTCAGTAGTTTAATTACTAATTGTTTTGATAGTGTTTCCTGAATAGATAAAATAAAATAGGTACTCCACTAACTTAATTCCTATCTCTATATTACCCTTGAAAACCCCATCTTATATCAACTATTGATGTATGTGTTGTTTAAGTGTTAAGCTATTATTAAAGATAAGCATATTTAAATTACATTCAATGCCATCGAAGATTAATGTGAAGTTTTTGGTATTTTTTGCGATTAGTCCTGGGCAATTGACAACGTTCATTCTATTTGCTTTTCATGAAACTGCACCATGGGCACTATTGATCTAGCTCTCAACTAACTATGTTTTCTTTGTCAAAGAATACAAAGAATTGATATTAATGAAAAGAGAGACATCAAATGGATGCGCCCTGAGCTCTTCTTCTCTGGCTATTCGTGTTCTGAATATAAGTATACTAATTATTTATAATTTATGAATAACGACATGTTTGCTGGTCAATAATTAGGTTGTTCCGTCTTCATCCTATGATGTCTCATCCTACTCCTCATTTTTTCTTCACTCATTCTATTAATCATCTATGTGCGTTATTCATCCTGCAGGAAAAAAATCAATTTAAATACCTATCGGTATGCCTTACTCATCCTATTTTAAAAACACCTAAAAAAAGTGCAAGTTTTGTGTACGGCCTGAACCAAAAATATTGTTATAAGAAATATTCCTTAGCACAGAATTTTTTTATGTTCTCTGGCTCTATTAAATAAAACTGCAGGAAAATTTTATATGATTAAATTAAGAATAAAATCTGTGCTATACCTTGTATATCAATATACAGTGAGGAATTTCTGAAAGCCCCTGGAGGGAAAGTACTCTAAATAATAGAGATAGCAAATTTTACTTCAAAGAAACATTCTTTTATTTTAGAAAAGAAATAAAACTGCATCCAAAGATTTTTCGAAAATTGGGCTTTCTTCACTCAGAAATCCAACTGACTAAAATCTGTAAATGAAGATTTCATGATTTTTCTTTGATTAAATTACCCCTAGTATGTTAGAGAGATTTCATTCTTGTGATTGACCCTAACGATCGATGCAATAAAATTACAGATTTTAGTAGGTTCGATTCACGGGTGCAGCGAGCGAGTTTTAGAAAATGCAGTTTTATTTCTTTTCCAAAATAAAGGAACATTTATTTGGAGTAAAATTTGCTATTTCTCTTATTTGAGTACTTTCCCTGCAAGGGAACCCTGTATACATTATTTTTAAAACCCATGAAGATGAACACAGCAATGATTTATATTTTTTACTTATAAGGCACAATCAAAAACAAGTTAAAACATAATTAGCTTCAGAAACAATTTAAAAAAATATATCATATATGTATTTATAACTTTAAGCCTGTGTCCCTTACGGGGTAGGCAGAACACCAAAGGCTTTAAACCCATCTGATGTTACTTTTCACAAATTGGAAGGTATTATAATGACGGAGAGACACTATTCAGGGGTCAGCCTATCGCCTGCAAAAACGGCAATAAAACCTTTGTCACTTAACTGACTTTAATGTCCAGTATATTGTACAGTATGCCCGGAAAGAGAAGCAGTGGGTACATTCTATGTTTTTTTTTCGCTATCAGTCCAGCATTATTTTTTATTCTAATAAGCCAAAATCAACAACTATTGACTTAAGTAAACTCGTTCAATATCGATTTCAGATAACAATTTTAATTAAATATTTCAGATAAAATTTTAAAGTACTTAGCATGCCAACTTTCAGGTGCGTTAGTTGTTTTATTATTTTGTCCGCATAAATTCCAAATATGAGGTGAAAATATGCCCCCTTGTAACCATGTCTGTACTAAATCGACGTCGAATCAACGTCGAAATTCAAGTTGATGAACTTTGTAATATTGATATTTATTGGACTGTCCATTATGTAAGGATAAGTGACATCAATTAATTGTTTGCGGTATTTATAGTACAGCTCAGCATAGAGAGAGAGGTTTGAGACGTTTAACAAGAGCTTGGCAAAAATGAAAATAGTATCTATAACAATATACAGTGTGGAATTTTTGAATGCCCCTGGAGGGAAAGTAAATAATAGAGATAGCAAATTTTACTTCAAAGAAATATTCTTTTATTTTGGAAAAGAAATAAAACTGCATTCAAAGATTTTTCGAAAATTTACTTGCTTCACTCAGAAATCGAACTGACTAAAATATATAAATCATTCTTTTCATTAATCATTTCATTAAATTACCCCAGTATGTTAGAGAGATTTCATTCTTGTGATTGACCCTAACGATTGATGCAATAAAATTACAGGGTGTCATTTTTACAGATTTTAGTAGGTTCGATTCCCGGGTGCAGCGAGCGAGTTTTCGAAAATCTTTGAATGCAGTTTTATCTCTTTTCCAATATAAAGGAACATTTATTTGGAGTAAAATTTGCTATCTCTCTTATTCTTATTCTCTTATCTTATTAAATTGATGAACTTCGTAATATTGTTATTTATTGGACTGTCCGTTATGTAAAGATAAGCGTCATGAATTAATTCTTGCGGTATTAATGGTACAGCTCAGCATAGAGAGAGATATTTGAGAGGTTTAACAAGAGCTTGGCAAAAATGAAAATAGGTAGCATCAAAATAGGTGATCTCCATGTTAAGCAGAACGGTTTGTATCGAACTAATAACGGCCTTTTCTAAATCAAATGATCTATTCATATGCTCATTTAATTTATGATAATATTCAAGTATTTATATCGTAAACATAAACTGTTTTGCAGTTGGTACTTTTCTTTGGTAAAATTTGCTTTAGGATGAGTCAGGTATACATTTAGGATGAATGAAGAAAAAAGATTAAAATATTGTCATATGTGAATACGGAATACCAGCTTAGGATGAGTAAAGAATTAGGATGAGACGACTTAGGATAAAGACAGAACAAACCCAGTCGGGATGATTTTCTATATTAAAAGTATACACGCAACTATACGATAGTTCTAAATTAAACCAATGCATTGCAAAATTCTCTTTTAAAAATATCCTGCACATCAAGTTCAATATCAAATTCAAAACTAATTAGATCTGGTCTATGACACAAGAAGAAATGAACTAATGTAAAAACAGGACGGACAGTAGTAAACATATAATAATCACCGTTTGAAATAATTACAAATAAAATAACAAATTAATTTTTTTGTTTGTTTTTTATTTTCGACAACGGTGAGCTTCGACTTTTGTAAATTCAGCGGTATTTTAGGGAAGACCGCATATTATCTATACATATAATAAAATGGTAGGAAAGTCAAAACTGTACATTGAATATTTTTTTAAAAGAATACTTGGGGTATGATCTACAATCGAAACAGAAACAAAAAATATAGTTTTTAGAATTTTTGTCTGTTTGTCTGTTTGTCTTTCCGGGATAAACTCAAAAAGTACTGCATGGATTTACTTCAAATTTGGCATGAAGATAGTTAAGAAGTCGGGTCAACATATAGGCTACATATTATCACGCTAGCAGTGTTATAATCGTAGGTGCGTTTGGTGCTGCATAGCGTTCACGCAGACGACGTCGCGGGCAGCAGCTAGTCGATAATATGTTTTAAAAAATATCTTCGCAAAACCTTATAGGTAATCCAAAAATGTATAATTATACTATAATAATTGTCAAAATTCGAGTTAGCTTGAATTTTATTTACATATACTAAAAACGAGATATGATATCGAAGGAATATAATAATTTTAGTTTTAATTTTGATATCTGCTGTTTGAACTTTTAAAACTTTAAGGGGTCTGGTTCATGTTAGTACATTTAGGATTACACAAACTTTGCAAGCTCCCTCGTAAATTATTAAATACGTGTATGATAGAATAATGTATTTGTCAAAAAATTTATCAATACAATGTTTGCTACCTAGATCAATCCCAGTATTTAATTAAATAAATTTTAAGAATAGTATTTTTTATATGTTTTTATAACCAACATAATTATTACAAAAATACACACTTATATTTGGGAGATAAAAATCAAAAAAATATTATTTTTCTTAAAAGCTCTCTCAAAACGATTTTAATATTTTTAGTAATACGAAATGAAATATGCCTTCAGCGCTCATACACAGACATCACAATGTATTTGTTTCATTCTTAATATGAACGTCCCTGAAAAGTGAATATTATGTGTTAATATGGTTACGGCACCCGCCATAATCTATACATATAATAAAATGGTAGGAAAGTCAAAACTGTACATTGAATATTTTTTTAAAAGAATACTTGGGGTATGATCTACAATCGAAACAGAAACAAAAAATATAGTTTTTAGAATTTTTGTCTGTTTGTCTGTTTGTCTGTTTGTCTGTTTGTCTTTCCGGGATAAACTCAAAAAGTACTGCATGGATTTACTTCAAATTTGGCATGAAGATAGTTAAGAAGTCGGGTCAACATATAGGCTACATATTATCACGCTAGCAGTGTTATAATCGTAGGTGCGTTTGGTGCTGCATAGCGTTCACGCAGACGACGTCGCGGGCAGCAGCTAGTCGATAATATGTTTTAAAAAATATCTTCGCAAAACCTTATAGGTAATCCAAAAATGTATAATTATACTATAATAATTGTCAAAATTCGAGTTAGCTTGAATTTTATTTACATATACTAAAAACGAGATATGATATCGAAGGAATATAATAATTTTAGTTTTAATTTTGATATCTGCTGTTTGAACTTTTAAAACTTTAAGGGGTCTGGTTCATGTTAGTACATTTAGGATTACACAAACTTTGCAAGCTCCCTCGTAAATTATTAAATACGTGTATGATAGAATAATGTATTTGTCAAAAAATTTATCAATACAATGTTTGCTACCTAGATCAATCCCAGTATTTAATTAAATAAATTTTAAGAATAGTATTTTTTATATGTTTTTATAACCAACATAATTATTACAAAAATACACACTTATATTTGGGAGATAAAAATCAAAAAAATATTATTTTTCTTAAAAGCTCTCTCAAAACGATTTTAATATTTTTAGTAATACGAAATGAAATATGCCTTCAGCGCTCATACACAGACATCACAATGTATTTGTTTCATTCTTAATATGAACGTCCCTGAAAAGTGAATATTATGTGTTAATATGGTTACGGCACCCGCCATAACTTGTAACAAATACAAGCAACACATGCCAGCTCGGCCTAATAGAGACCCACATTACTGAAACCCGGCACAAGTATCATATAATATATATGAATGCTTACGAAAATGAACATTATTTTTATGCGAATTTAAGTTTAACATATAATATTGTTTATTCAGTAAGTTCAGAATAATCTGTTTCCTTCGTTGTTCTGTGTTACTTCGTCTTGGTAAAGTGGTCGATATCTTAAAGTAGGTTATATATTTTGCCTAGTATGTGTATTTTTATTTGAATACTTTGGTTATAATGCTGTCTTAAGTTTGCGCGATTCATACTATTAAATAAAACACTTTTTAGCCGGATTTGTCGCGTATATTTACATTTTAAATTTTAACTCGACGTTTCGGTGTCTTTGCAGACCCCGTGGTCACAAGCGACAGTCGTGACAAACTTAGGACAATGTTATGTGAACCAGTACGGACTGGAAAGTGCAAACAAAATCCAGCAGTTAGAATGGTTGGAAAAACCGAAATCAGTCGCTCGTGACCACGGGGTCTGCAAAGACACGGAAACGTTGAGTTAATATGTAAAAAGTAAATATACGCGATAAATCCGGTTAAAAAGTGTTTTATTTACTTTAGTGATATAATACATTTAGTTCACCTTAAGAAAGGTAAAGTTTTATACACTAATGCAGTTTATGTTGTAAGAGAAGTTCGCTGAAATATCGCTCCTATACAAAGTCTAAAAGGTGCACGTTTACTGGACCGCGCTTGACGCGCCGTACGCACGGTTTTTGGTTTGCATTGCTTGTGTGCGACGACGGAAGCGAAATATCAAACATATGTAATGCGCTTTTGCATCCATACTGTAGTGACTAAGGCGGAAGCCTAGCGCAACCGGACTGAACGAGACAGCGTGCGTAGTTTTCAAACGTTGTTGTCCGCGCTTTCTGACCTTACCGCGGGGTTATCAGCAAGCGACCCAATGCGTGGGTAGCGAGGGTAATAAATAATAAAATGTTCTGTCCCTTCAACTGAACCCTGGATGAGCAGAAACCCTGTTGGAGTTGGTGTCGGTGTGCAGATAGATTTGTCTTATTTGCCTTGTAGGGTCGGCTAAGAAAAGTCCTACCGCCCCCGGATAAGCATTTCTTAAAAGGCAACTACTCCGAGTTTTGCTCGTTTTGCTCGTTGCTCACTTTGCTTGGTGGTAGGATCCCTTCTGGGTCCGCCTGGCTAGCGACCACCCTTTATATAAAGTCTGCCGCCAAATGTTACCGCTCCGGCGGTAATGTGTTCCGGCAATATTGTATAAAGAGCCAGTTCTTTCCTAAACCCGTGTGCTTTCATCTTCGACCTCATCGTCACTTACCATCAGGTGAGATTGAGGTCAAACGCGGGTTTAGTCACTTATAAAAAAAAAAAAAAGAGGTGACCGCCGACCATTCGTTTCTCACGGCGACTTCCATGCTTCGGAGGGCACGTTAAGCTGTCGGTCCCGGGTGCTGTATACTTGTATACAGTAATCGTTAGGGTTTGTCAGAAGCCATATCGGCACCCTGAAAATTCTGACATCCACCACCCAGCACTGAGCCAGCTCGGTGGATTATGGCCTAAACTTGGTGGTAGGATCCCTTCTGGGTCCGCCTGGCTAGCGACCACCCTTTATATAAAGTCTGCCGCCAAATGTTACCGCTCCGGCGGTAATGTGTTCCGGCAATATTGTATAAAGAGCCAGTTCCTTCCTAAACCTGTGTGCTTTCATCTTCGACCTCATCGTCACTTACCATCAGGTGAGATTGAGGTCAAACCCGGGTTTAGTCACTTATAAAAAAAAAATCCTCCTTGTCACCCAGAGGAGAGACTCATGCCCTGCAGTGGGCCCATTACGCGGAGTTGTGATGATGATGATGATGAACTACTCCGAGTGGCTCCGCTTGATGGAAAGGAACCTTTAGGGTTCCCCTGGCTAGCCTTTCATAATCTGCCATTAAATATCACGACTCAATGTTTTTTGAAGAAAAACTTCCTTTCTAAGCCCGTGTTCTGTCGTTCCATAATAATGTGCGTCTTTTTTTGAGGAATAAATTTGCCTTTTTCGTTGCCACATATCCTGACATTATACGATTGATCGGCTATCATCTTTACCCAAATATGGAAAGCCATTGACGGCAAAAACTGTTCATCTTCGGTCACGATTGCGTCAGAAATGTATGATGCGGTAATAGTTATCTATAAAGCCATGCCAAATGAATGAAGCATGTGCAGATTTGTCTGTTTGTAAAAATTCAGATCGAGATAACCAAGTGTAAAAGAATTCTACACTCTTTTGTAGTAGAGCCTTCGTTTCCGTATTATTCTGATATGTTTCATTATTGTTTTGTTGAAAAACAGTCGCCATGGTGAAACAACAGCTTTCCTACAAGAATCTGCTCCACAACCAATGGATTTGGACCTGAAACTCATGTTTACTTTCTACCAGGTGGTATGAAAAACAAAACATCCCTTGCTCCTTGTGTAAAAAATCTTCCCTCGTGACATTTTGAGTAGCACGCTGCCCTGACGCTTATGTAATAGCAGATGAAGAAGAACTCAGTATTTACTTTCATTGTAATCTGAATATAGGTAGTACTTGCAATTATCCCAGCACTTTTACCAGCTCTTACTTGATCTCACCTGATCACCACATGGCACTGCTTTCTAACTCCTCACAGTCGAAAACTGTACTGAATGATGAACGAATCATAACTCTTACTTTTTAATTTAAGAAGAAAATATAAAAAGAAAAATATGTATTTTATCATGTTGCTCCAAATATTTCAGGAGAAAAAAAAAACAAATAGCAATATCCGTCACTTTGACGGTTTGAGCGTTTTAGTGTTAATACAGCATACGACATATTTTATCCTAATATTCTCACAAAGTAAGGATTTACTACAGTAAATCCTCAAAATTTTAAAATGACATAAATGGCTCGGAATACTTTAATTAAATATTATCTAAAATTATGAAAAGATAAAACTGTGCAAACATTTTAGCTCTTTACCATTATCATACCATTGACAAACACACGCAGTTGATTAATCGGAAAGTAAATTGAATAACTGAATTTAATTTTCAGTCATATAATATTTATTTCAATGCTCGATTCACCGATCCAGAAAACACGCTCGCCTTAAGATCAGCTGGGAGACCACCTTACCACGATTTCCAATTTTATTTCGCGCGTCCGATATTTCGATGCTGTTACAAGCACAATGATCGCGGACTGGGTCGATGAAATCTGGGAAAATTTTGTAAGAATCCCGTGAATTCATTAAGTTATAGTGAAAATAACCGCGATAGTTTGAAACAGATATTACCTGCGCCTATTTGTAACGTTTGTAGGAAGTTCCTTCAAAATTATCTACAAATGGTAAATTTAATTAAACAGTTGCCCCTGCAGTAAACATGTAAAAGATTTTTAATTGTTTACTGCATAAAAACCTCGATCAGTACTTTATATGAAGTAAGTACTATCAAAGACGATAAAAAATAAAACAAAAAAAATCTCACTATTTAATTAATAAAATTACTTGTTCAAATTGAAAACACAATAATCCTCAATCCGGTCATTCATGGATTCCAGTTCTCTCGAGCAAAACCAAAAAGTCGCTTTTCCAGGAAGCATTTTTCAAAAATAATAGCTACATGCTAGAACAATCAATTTGAATATTAAAGGTACTTTTGTGACGCTGCACCTAGAGATAAAGCACAAGGACACAGAATTGAACTAACTTTTCATAAAACACTGATGGGTAGCAAACTTTATGCGAAAAGTGATAGCGCGCCAGACGGCCCTAGCAGTTCTTTCAATCACGAGTCATTTGAATTAATCTTTTTTCCGACTCACTCATGCCCAGACTGTGGGGATAAAATCAACAAATGTTCATAATAAATGAAAGCAATGCATAAGTGATGAGACTCGTTAAACTGAAACTCTGGTAATTTTTTGCACTTCCGATTAGATACTTAAGAGATCTAAAAGCACCTAATTGAAACGAACATTAATTTACTATGCTATTAAATATACCTATAACTTAAGTCAAGCCATCAGTGTACTTCTATGTCGATAGATGTGCAACCCTTTTTTTGGTGAGTATACCCGCGTTTGACCTTCATGTCACCTGATGGTAATGACAGCATACATGACAGAACACATCAGACACATCTAGCCTATCAAAGTTACGTGGGGTCCTATCAACTCCCTGTAAAGAAAGTTCTTTTTACTTTAACAGCCTCGCTCCAGAAGAAGATGATTAAGGTCTAATACAAAATCCGTATTCGAAAATCTTCAATATTATACGTATTTATTTTCCTATTTTATTCAAATAGCAAAAAATTTAAAAAAAAATTCAGATTTCATTGTCTTCTATTGTCAAATGATTGATGTATTTTTAAATTTTCAAACTCGATTTTAAACATTTTGTTTTTAAAAACCTTGGAAACAGTTTTTCCAATAGCTTTTTCTGTTAGAAAAAACTGCGATTGTAAAAAAATAAATTGAAAATCTGACGACAAATGTTTGTTAATAAACATTGCATATTTTTTCCTTTTGTATGCAGTCATGCGGTATATTGATACTTTTATTTTCACCGGGAAAAGTCCTTCTGCTTTATTAAATTGGCTTTGACAGAAATAAGCAATAAACCATTTTTCAAAAAAATTGGTAACCACAGCTATTGTGATCTCATGCAGTTCAAGGGATAGTGGGTTTGATTGCAAACATGACCAGTTTCAGAAACAATTTAAACCAGAACACCCTTTTCAACAATGAAGTCACTTTACATTACAAATATCTGTTTTCAAACTTGTAACAGAATGTACCTTTTATTTATGTAAAATGCAAAGTTAAAGTTGAGGCTAACGACAATCTTATTTTTTTATTAATGCTTACTGACACATATCTACGTATTTACTTTTAAGACGAGTTCAATCTTGTAGTTGTGATTCTTTAAAAAACCGTATTTTTTTATTTTATTGTACTAGGTATCGAAACAATTGAATCGTGACCAACCATAAGCTTATTTTGACAAATCGTCTAAATGCTAGTCGAAATTCATTTGAAGATAGGTTTCCTTGGTCACGCACGAACTTGTTATCATTTAATTTGGCACTGACATTCACTGAGTACATAATTTGTACAGTATCCTTATACCTTACAAGTTTGATACTTTCAAATGAATTATCAGCAAAACGGTTCATGATGCAGTTGGTTCGATAGTACAATGCGTAGAGTATCAAAGTGAATCTAAGACAATTTTTTTTTCAAACAAAAATAAAAATAAGCTCTAACCTCAGTCCTCAGTCCGAGGTGGAGTTAAATATGTTCTATTAACAAGAACTGCTAAATCTTAAACACGGGCTTATTAACTGATAAAAATTAAGATTTTCAAGTCTTGTCAGTGTTTTGTTAGGTATAAATATCTATATATTTATCTACAATTAAATAGTTTACTTCATCGAGAGTGAAAAGGTGTTTGTTTCACACAATCTACGTAATCAACGTTGCCTTTTGCACATAACCTTGTATTTTGACTAGGGAGTTATATTTAATGCTCTAAATTATCATGTCATATAGGTGTAGGCTGCGACTGTCATACTCTTTACATGTCTTGTATATTTTAAAAGCCACTTATGCCACCATGAGCAATTTCAAGCTGCCTAGTCGTAGTGGAATTAATTGCTAAAGCAAGCATAGAGTTAAATATTTAAAGTCTTCAAGGTCTTCAAAGACTGGAACCTCCGAGGTCAGGTCATATACTAGGCAAATTTGAGGGTAATCATGATGAACAATTTCAACTAAAAATCAAATATTACAAATGGAGTTACATCCTCATATTCACTAAAAATCAAGATGACTTCATCATGTCAACAAAAATACACATCCATCCAAATCCAAAACTGTGGTTTCCAAATCTATACATCCCTTTTTGAATGTTACTTACAATTACAACACATGTATGTCATATATAATTTAAGTATATTTCTCGATGAGTATACCAATTTTATACTAAACATTAAATGAATAAGCTTTATTATTGTCAATAAATACCTTCACATAAAATTAAGGAAGACTAAAAATAACAAAATCTACGAAGCACATCGATTTAGTCCTCAACACTGCGTTTTGAATGGCTACATTACATCGTGTGTTATTGTAGATAACAGCAAAGCAGCGAATGTGGTAGTGCAGTATTAATCTATGTCGTGTAAATAAATGTGAAGCGGCTGTCAGAACGGCAGCGGCGGCGAGGCGCCTCTGTAGGGGAAGCCCCGGATTTCTCAGATTTGAGAAAGCATGATGTAACACACGCTGCTTAACTGCAACCTATTCTAACGGGTTCCTCAACTCATCAATTTGAGTAAACATCCCTATTTGGGGGATTAGTCGGCTTTACGTGGATAAGTTAAAATAGGAACATAAAGCTTCCGAGGTAGCCACTTACCTTCTCCGGATTAATAGCGAGTCCTGGCGAATCTTGGAAATCTGAAATCATAATAAAGCAATTTCCAAATATACTTTAATTGACATTCAAATGTAAAGACTTTAACTGAATTATAATTCGTTGTGTGTATACGTTTATATTATACGTCATAAATTATGTACGTACGGCTAAAAAGTAATTTTTTTTTAATTTTTACAGATATCTAAAATTTTTTTAGGATTTCATTTTTTTTCATTTTAGGATTTCTTCCTGTTGCGGATCGAATTTACCGCTGGAATTCTTTGAAATTCCTGTTTCAGGCCGGTTTATTTTACATTCTTGTTTTGGATCAAATTTTAAAAGGTTCATTTAGAAGAGACAGAAAAAAAGTATACTATAATCTAATCTAATCTTAATAACAGTTGTACTAAATAAAGATTTTTTTTTTAATTATTGTTATAATGAGTAACTATCGCAACATAGATGCTGTTACACAGTAAAATATGGGCTCAAAAAAAACACAGATATCAATTAAAATACCTATAACAAGTTCGCAGAACTTGTACTTAATCACATTTTAAAATCGAAATTTAAAAAAATAGACTTCTATACAAATAATAATTAGAATACCTATAAAATTTCGTCAAACTTGTACTTTTTGAGAATGTAAAATCACAAATCAGTTACATTAAGTCTCATTTATAAAACTCCAATAATTTATGATAACAGTGTCACCGTATTTAAAAAAAATAGATTAAAATATAATAAAAAAAGTTATACTTTGTAATCTACATAAATATAAATTTCATAATAAAATTAAACAACAAAGGGACATATTTATTTTAGACAATGCCCAAGACTAATTCTTCGTTCTATCATGGCTGTTATAGAATCGCTTATAATGTTATGCAAAGTAGTATATTCAGAACATTACCTTGGCAACAAATGAATGCAACCGAAATCAGCATCATGTTTAATTAACTACTTTTCTTTACACTTAAATGATAATTAGAAAGATAACTAATATATAATAGCATTTATCAGCTACTTGGTATTCGAGGTTAAAGAAGGTTTCTTTTGTATGTGCCTTATAAACAAAACTATTTCATTTAATGTTAAGTTAAATAATTGAATTTATTCTGATTTTTATTCTGTCTGTACAAAAAGTGTGATAAAGTATATGAATTACTATTCGACCCGAAACATCAATAACATTCGAGCCGAAACTAGCATAAAATAATAAATGATTCATTTATTTTAATTTCGAGCCAAAACAAGCATAGAATCTAGCCGGAAATAAGAATTTTGTTTCGAGGTGAAACCTTGTAGGACGAAACTGGAAGTAATCAAATTTAAAACCAAAAACTACCTTTTTGTTTTTAAATGTCGATTTTATAGTGTGACCCACTTGGCTCCAAAAACTCTCGGCATGGTAATGAGCTCAGGGGTAGGTATGCGAGAACAACCAAGGAGAATTTCAGCTATTTACGAACAAAATTTTGTAACATGCATCTTATACCATTCGTTTAAAGCTCAATATTCAATAGCAGCCTTGATAGTAACTATGTAAAGACAAAATATACTACTGAAAAATGAAAACGCCTTTATGCTTACTAATGATATCAAATTGACGGCCTCTAAGGTGAAGATAAGAAGAATTACCTGACATGCAGGTGTAATTCTCGGTCCGTCTTTTCTTTTCCACTCAATGGTGTTTTAAAATATGACATTCTAGGTATATAAATTCTTGTATAACATTTTAATTAAATGTAAATTAATGTCAAAGTTTGTTTTTATAATATCTCAATACAATAACTATAGTATCTTTAAATTATGTAAAAAATCTGAGTTTTGTTTATACAACGTGTAACAAAATGGAGAGATAAAATTTAAGAGTTGCTTCTATACCATAAATAGAATATACAGTTAAAGAATTAGTATGATCAGTGCTGGTATAAACTTTCGTACAAATTTATTTAATTATTTTACAACAAAATATTTTGACAACCCTAGTCAACCTAATAAGCTAAAACATGACTCTTGCCGCAGTCAGTGACCTTATGACCTCATCGGCTGAACTTTATAGTTTCTGTTTTAGTTACCCATCACTTAACTTTTACGCCATCTGTTATCAAATAAATTACATCAAAAGCTAACAGCTGTTTGTATATTTGACACTTAGATATTTAGATCTAAACTTTGAACATTTTTTTTCGGCCGAACCGTAAGGATATCAAATTTATGTTACTGTTACTTATAAACTGCAAAGATACAATTCCCTTAAGTATTATCTCTTCATTATGTTACACTTTGTATACGAACTATTATTTTAACTGGGACTGTTGTGCTTACCTTTAATTTGAAATCATTTTAATAAGTGATCAATTGTGCAATTATATTGAAAATTTCTGTAGGATCTATTTTAGTTATTTATTTTATTTTATATTTTTTTGAAAAATTACAGCTGTTTGCATTTATTAGGTAATAAGTATTGAATTGTATGACGGCCATTTACAGAGTTTTCACTACTAGCAAAAGAATACTTAAAAAACATTTAGCCATAAATATAAAAATACCAGCACTTAGCGTAACTTTTTAATTTGAATCTTTTTTCTATTTCACCTGAATATGAGTTATGGTATTAAAAGGTCAATGCCCTTAACCTTCTTGACTGGCTCTTTGCGAAATATTCCTGTAAAGCATGATCGTGAAAGAGATGATCTTTAGAAGAGTAGACCGGAACTGGAAAGTTGAAGCCGGATTAGTAAGCATTTATAACAAGCTTAACCGGGGGATGTGGGGTTATTTCCGAGAAATCTGTATAGACTATGGATAGAATGAATGTCATTGGAATTTCATTGGAATGTTACTTTATACAATTCAACAGGGCAAACCCAGAAAATTCAAAGCCTAGACATTTTTAACTTTTATCCACTCCTTGTGCTTGATTTTTGAAGGACTTTAAAAATATGGCATATAAAATCATTATGAACCTTTAATAAACGTACTTGGAAGAAGCAAAGTGCTTGGACTGTATAATCAATTTTTATTCTACTGTTTTAATATATAGGTGTATATATATATATGTTGTTTGTGTACATTCGAACTACTGAAAAACATTGTCTGTGACATCAAACACATAGAAAACAAACATATGGGAAACATTATCGAACAATTAAAATTCGAAAAAAAAAAATTCGTAGTCCCGATAGGTAACCGTAGCCAAAAAATACCCAAGCAATTATTTTTTTTCGCATCAGAATCATGCTTTGATTAACAAATCGTAACTTCTAGTCGTTAAAAGGAATACTTTCTTTAAACCAGACTTTCTTGAACTTGACCGTAGTACCCCTGGATAAGCAAGTCATGACATTAAACTATTCCAAGTTACAAACGCTTGTGGTAGAACTCTGGTGGCTCCTACTAATGTTATACCACTCATAGCCAGCCTTAAAACATGCCATTCATAGCTAGCCAAATATTAGAATCGTTCGGAACACAAATTGTCACAAATTTTGGCTTCACCGTTAGTACCAAAAAAGGTTCTATTCACTCATAAAAAACTGATTAAATTGCAAAAATAACATGTGACCTGAGACCCAGAAATAAACGCACCTGTGTATAAAAATCTGAGTGCTACTTCCGAATAGTAATTTTCATCAGCATTTCTAACATTTCATGTCAAACGCGGGTTTAGTCACTTATAAAAAAAAAAAAAAAAACTTTTCTCATTTTAAATAAATTGTTATGAAAACTGTATTTCCCGTAAATTAAAACAAACTTCTTTCGTTAGAACTTATTTCTGCAGCTTCTTTTCTAATAGTGACTTTTAATATTTTTATTGTGTTTATTATAAGTAAAGAAACGTATTATTCGATAGATTTTCACAGTTTGTTACGTTTGTTGAGAAGTTAATTTCATGTTATCTATGCAATATATACAGGGTGACTGGTGACAAATTTTAAATACTGAAAGACTCTGTACTCGATTTGGCGGTGCGAGCACAGAACTTTATCGACTCGTATGTTAACGAATGTTCGAACAGTATGGAGTCGGTTGAAAGTTTTTAGTAACATTGTATTTTTTTATTTAACAGTTTTTAAGAGTACAACATGTTTACAAACATTCAAAATTACCAAGGCACACATTTGTTTAAGCTGGCCGTGCGGCAATGGATAGATTTCAATTATTGCTAACGAACCATCTCCATACAATACGAACATTCGTAACAATACGAGTCGACAAAGTTTGCGCTCGCACTTCTGGTCAATATTATGTAGTAAAAGTAGGTACTAAATTTTTCACTAGAATACCCAATAAATAAATAAAATTTTGTTACTATTTACTTTACTTACGCCTAAGGGCGTGGATCCATCTCCACGGTACAGCGCCGTGTGTCGTGTAACGCACCGCTCAGCGCTTCATACATTCATAACATCACGCCTGTGCGTTCCGATCTAGACATACCTCTTTCACTTCATATGCATAATCAGTTTTTTAACTTTCGGTTAAGTTTACCTAGTAAATAATAATTATTTATTTTTTATTATATTTTTCTCTTCATGTATGATCTCAAACTATCACGACCTCAAATTTCAAAAGTGATACAGTGAGATGTAAAACCTTTGTTAACAATTTGGAAATTCAATATACCAGTCAGAGGCCTCGAGAATTGCACCGAACGGCATGCTGTTGAAGGCGTTGGCAATATCCAAATACACCGCCAAAGACCTCTCCCACCTTGCAGCACCTTCTGCGGTGAGGGCCTTCGTCCTTCCAGAGCTTCGGAAACCGTCCGGTTCTCAGTGAGAAGTCGAACACTTCCCAAAGCTCGGACCCTAGAGTTTCCACCGCTTCCTCCAGGATCCGTCCGGGTACGCCATCCGGTCCGGGGGCCGTCTTCTTCCTCCCTAAGCGGGAGATGGCATTCTCCATCTTGGCGTCCACGATGGGGGGAACCTCTATCTCCCATGCCACTCCCGCTGGGGGAGGCAAGTAGTGGTCGGGGCTGTTAGGAAACAACTCTCCCACGACCACCCTCAGGAAAGAGGCTTTAAGACCTTAAATAAGCTTGTGCAACGTAAATTAAGTAAATGGAAAACAAAAAAGTAAAAAGTCTTTCGTCTTTAAAATTATTTTTATACCTGGTTTGATAATATTATATCAAGCGATAGTACTGGGAATCTATCTAGAATCAAAATCATACTGCATTTTTATTTTTGTTTAACGTAAAAAGTCACGAAATAGACAAATTGAAACCCTCAATTTTTTTATTTGTATTGTCTTGAATTAGCTTACCAAACTCATAACCCACTTCATAACCAATGTAAGACATAGTTAAATTGCTTTTTGTTGACAGAGCTACGCAAGTTACCTCTCGCTTAGGCAGTTTCTTTGAGCTTAGTATGCCGTCTTGTTGTTTTTATAATTTGGGTCTTTTGCGTATACAAAGTTGTGGCATTCGTAGCAAATGGTTATTAATTATTTGAATTATTTTTCACTTGTTGTTTATTAAATTATATAAAGTTGAATTTCTATAAAGTCTACGTACTCTATATACGACTGAGTCTAATGTATAAGTACCCCTATATTATGCTAAAATATTGATCAAAAGGAGTTGTCATTATTTTTTTAATTGCTATACATTATTGCTAGGCATACAGCGTTAGGTTAAGTTTAAGGAATTTTATTTTCATTGAATTTTATCAAAAAATATATCCACACGCTTTGAAGTAACGCGAGCGAAACCGTCTATTGCGCATCTTAAAACAATTTGATTTTAAAGTATTTGAAAGTTTGATTCTAAGTGTACACATTCAATCAATATCATAATTAATAACGAGCTTTTCAAACAAAGCCTAAAAAGTCAGAACACTCAGTTGATTTTCGGCCGTCACCGATTCGATAACCCTTTAATGGCATGTTCTTAAGTTGTTAACTTCATAAAATTATTAAGTTATTTGAAACTGGATTGACTGTATGTAGTATAGGAGTTTCGTTCATTTAATTTGACTTTGCCTCTTGTTTCGATTTATGGAGGTATCAATCAAAAGTTTTGCTGTTATTTCCTATTAAAGTTCACCAATTTATTATTCCGGCTTTAGAAATGTAAAAGGAAATTTACTTTGTAATTTAAGGACAAGTAGTTTCATAACAAATTTACTTTAATAATATGAGTTGAAAGATGAAAGCGCTTGATTGGCTCTTATAAATAATTGTCGAGAGGAAAACTTTGTAGTCCGAGAATTGGTTTTGAGCCGATTACCGTAATATTTATGTCTTTTCTTTATAGTTCTTATCGCTTTAGGTACCAACCCTAAGCCGTCAGCTGTATAGTTTCCAACACCCTGCAACAAAAGGTGTTTATAACTCCGGTAACTCCATAAAGATTATAAATGAAGTGACCCAAGTCATAATTGGCATCTGCGGCCTGTAACACGAAAAATTTCTAAAGTTGTTCCCGCCCCATAATATTTGAAATACAATAAAAACAAGGACTGAGTATTTTTCATAGATGGAGTCTATTTACGGTCTAAAATAAAAGGAGTGCCTTTAGATTTGCAAGCTGGTTTATTAACCATCTCTCTTATTTGACTTCAAAAATAGAAGGTAATCATTCAATTCACTTAATCTTATTATAATTACAAAATATTCAAATTTAATTATAAGTGGTGTTAATTTTCATAGGTTGCTAGAAGTTTGTATGCGTGTATGTCTACGCGTTACTGTAAAATTAGTAATCAGATCAAAATCTTTCTCGTATTTTTCTTTTATCAACGTCAACATAGGGAATAATAAAACTTTTGCTAAAACAGGTTAAGTAGTTTCTATGCCATGGAATAATACGTTAAAGTGTAACACAGCCAATCTTATTGTTACAAACTAATAGGCTGCGGTGTCAAAAGTTGAAACGAAAGAAAACTTCTATGGCCAAGAATATCGTATTTTCCTTCTACCTAACTTAAAAGAGTATATTTGAGGATCAAACGAACTTCTAAAGTGAAGTTCGATCCTAATTATGTGAACAGCTTCTTTCGAAGCGATTGAGGTTTACTTTATGTAGTAGCGCCACCTACTGCTAGCCTTTGCACGGATTTTAGAGTCTATGATAAGGGTTCTTTTTTTTTTTTTTTTTTTAACAACTGTCACGTTTCGCTCCCTATGTCAGCATCCAGTCTACAGAACTCATTTTGTTTAAAGTCAATCTGTCTTATTCCTGTTTGTTCATTTCACTATATTGGGGTTGGGTAAAATACAAATATAAATTGAAATTACTCCATGTTGAAACATATTCATATTATGCTTATTTCAAAGCATAATAACGGGTGGGTTTATATTAAATCGCTTCGAAAGAAGCTGTTCACATAATTAGGATCGAACTTCACTTTAGAAGTTCGTTTGATCCTCAATTATATTTCACAGCTTCTTTCTTTGCGATTGAGGTTTACTTTATGTAGGATGTTTAAAGATTAGTTATAGTGAAATGAATTGGCAGAGTAGTAAGGTAAAACTCTTCAATAGTAAATAAACATACTTATTGAAAACAATTCAACAATGATTAGGCAAATTATTTTTCGTTACAAAGTTTGTTATAATTTCTAGCAAGGACTGAGGAAGAATCCGACCATCCTGCAGTCTTTTTGATAGGTCAATAGAAACTCCTAAATAAATAACTCTTGATGTAGCAGCATGTCATGTACTATGTGCACTAAAAATATTTTCATCAATACCACTGAGAGTTAAAGTGTTTTTAACCCAGTGACTTAAAGTTTGGAAACCTATATGTTTCTTAAAACTAATAAACAAATTATCAGGTTTCCTTAAATTTTCGTTTTATTTATATACCTACATCTGTAAGGTTTTTGCTGGACAAATTTCTGGACGAATATTAAAAACGGAAACTTTACCAAGGTCTGTTTACTATTAAATTTAGAGGTTTTTATAAACCCTTTTATAAGTACCTTTTTTAGTTATTAAAATATTTTTAATCTTTGTCACGGATAAAATTTGAACACGATGTTCCGTTACAAGAGCTATTAGTGTAACAGTTTTCTTGGAAAAGAGTCTTTAAGTCAAGGTCTTCATTAGGAAATTTTGTAGGTAAGTAGCTCAATACAACTGCTGGATCCCAGGTAAGATCATACTTGATGTGGTTGGTCTTCACATAACGACTCCTTTCATGAAACTTTTTAACCTGTCATATTGGGAATTTATGTTTAATATTAATGATAATGCAGATCTATAGCTATTAATAGTACCGTACTTAGCACCTTTTTCGAAAATTTCAGTTAGAAAATGAACAATTATTGGTTTAGAAGTTTGAGTAAAACTAAAATTATTATTTTTGCAATATTCAATCCACGCCTTGATACCTCCTTCACACTGTCTCGGTAAGAATTATCCAACAAAGATGCCAACATAATTTCAACGGACTTTGAAGACAGTGATCTTTTTACTAACGCTTTCTGAACAATTTCGCGGCAACCAAGGTTAATGTTTAATGATGGTTGTGCGCAGATCTGAAAGGAGATTTCAGCGAATTAGTATTTAGTAAATACAATCACAACACAACCTTTTAAACAATGGCAACCATAGTTGCGTGGGCCAGTATGGTACTACCACAATACCCACAGACTTTTCACTAACAATTTTCTGAAGAGTTTTTGCATCTGGGTCATTTTTCCAGGTTACATAAATAGGACATTATAAGTTGCATCTGTTTGCAAAAAGATCAACCGATAGTATTCCAAACCTATTTGTTATATTATTAAAGGTATAGTCACTTAGATCCCATTCAGTGTCATTAAACTGTTTTCGTGACAAACTCTCAGCTTCTATATTATCTTTTGAAGTAATATAAGATGTAAAGATATTGATCTTACGCATTTCACGCTATTTCCATTGGTCTCGGGTAATATGATCCATATGTGAAAACTGAACACTACCCATTCTATTTATACAGGTAATGGTAATATCTATTCTTAACAATATATCACAATCGTAACTACCATAATTATGCGAATGTTTTAAGTCCGAAAAAACTGCTTTTAATTCCAGAGTATTAATGTGTAGCGACGACTCGCTTTCCTTCCAATGACCCGCTGCCTCTTTTCCATCACAAAACCCGCCCTAGCCAGTATATGATGCGTCAGGATAGATAGTTTTAGTGTATTGGCCTGTTCTAAGAGGAGAAAAGCCCTCTTCTAGATAATTTAACCACCAAGTAAAATCATCTTTATTATATCTGGGTAAATTCACTACCTGATCATAAGTAGGATTTTTATTTGGTGACAATATTTTAAATTGCTCGAATAACTTTGTGTATTATTTTTTCTATTTTAAGAACTTTTTTTTTTTTTTTTTTTTGTGGGTAGTTTTAAAATAATTTTCTCTGAATCAAAAATAAACCCAAGGAATTTACATTGTGTTCTAGGAACAAAGCAACCTTTTTTCGTATGCATTATGAAACCTAAATTTATTAAAATATGTTTTGTAATCCAAACATTCTCATTACAATCATCACAATCTTTGCCAATGTAAAATATATTATCTAGATATATTATGGATGAAAAAATTATCCCGACGTAAAAATTCCATGACTGGTTTTAATATTTTAGTAAATACTTATATAAAGAGCGGTGCATAAGTCAAACGTTTAATATTTGAATTCATATAAAACGTTGTTATATTCAAATCGAAGGTACTTTCGGAAAGACTTATCAACATTGATGAAAAAATAACATGTAGCATTGTTTTGTTAACTTATCAGCGGTTCTGTAATCTTCCATTTTGAAGTGTTTTGTAGTAAATTAATTCAAAGATTTTAAATTATGTATGAAGCGATTTTCACCGTATAGCTTGAGCACAAGAAAAAATTTGTGATAAAATTTACCTGGCTCATGAGAACATACGAATATAGCATTTATTTTTAATAGTTTATCCAACGCTAAAATATAATCTTTATGGCCATGTATTGACCTTGGGTAAACACAAGAGCTACTTTGTTTAGCGGGCAGATATTTAAAAGGTCTTTAGTAACCAGCTATTCACGATAATATTAATGGATCACTCGTTATCTAAGCCCATTTTTGATGAAAATATCGTAAACGTCCATCGCACTGCACCTGGTGGTTTATTTCCGCTGGTTGCTAGTGTTCCACGACCGTTCGTGGTAGGTCCTACGTGGCGGGTACGTGTAGCTCTGCTGTGGAGCTCGAGCCGGCAGCTATGGCTGCGGAGATGACGTCGTCGTTTTTTGCAATTTGCAGCGTTTCAGCAACATCTCCTCCCAATAGATAATCATCGCAACTTGTATTGGTCAGCGTGTCACGCAGGCATACGTTTATGGAACTCATTATTATGTTACGATGAGTTTTAGTTTCCCTATTCTGGCTATCGCGACAAGCGTAACTCAGCAGTTTTAAAAGTTTTTGCTTCAAAGTTTCATTGAAAATGATTACCATCGCTTGCGATAAAGCTGCCAAGGCGATTCCAATTTGTCCCTTTTTTTTTTTTTTTTTTGTTGATGTATAGAATCTCGTTTGCTGCTTCCAATGCTGCTTTTGCTTCTAAATTTAATAAAGGGAGCAAGTAAATATTTGCAAATTGCGGGTACAAGATAGTCCTCAACAGGCTTATCTTTAGATTCTTTAGATCTTCAGCCGACAACTGCTGGTTTTTAGACCTCTTCCGGGACATTAATCGTATCAAAAAAAAGGCTGATAATGACGGAGGTAGCTCGGGCACTTCAAATCTTGGATTCGGCGTGCAAGATCGTCTCCACCGCAAATCAGATTAATCGCCAACGGCGATATTATCTGGTAACTGACTAATCAAAAGAATTAATTATATGCATCGAAACTCGATGACTACACGCACATACCATGTGGGTAGTTTTGTGTCAACGACATTTTTTCTAATATTTATTAAAATTATATTAGAGATTCTCCACCGTACATCAGATTAATCGCCAACGACGATATTATTATCGAGTAACGGACTAAATAGGAGAATTAATTGTATGCATCGAACCTCGATGACTACACGCACATACAATGTGGGTAGTTTTTGTGTCAACGACATTTTTTCTAATATTTATTAAAATTATATTAGAGATTCTCCACCGTACATCAGATTAATCGCCAACGACGATATTATTATCGAGTAACGGACTAAATAGGAGAATTAATTGTATGCATCGAACCTCGATGACTACACGCACATACAATGTGGGTAGTTTTTGTGTCAACGACATTTTTTCTAATATTTACTAAAATTATATTAGAGATTCTCCACCGTACATCAGATTAATCGCCAACGACGATATTATTATCGAGTAACGGACTAAATAGGAGAATTAATTGTATGCATCGAACCTCGATGACTACACGCACATACAATGTGGGTAGTTTTTGTGTCAACGACATTTTTTCTAATATTTATTAAAATTATATTAGAGATTCTCCACCGTACATCAGATTAATCGCCAACGACGATATTATTATCGAGTAACGGACTAAATAGGAGAATTAATTGTATGCATCGAACCTCGATGACTACACGCACATACAATGTGGGTAGTTTTTGTGTCAACGACATTTTTTCTAATAAGTCCCAACACCGTTGGGTTCTTCGGAATTTGTAATTTGATGTCTCAACCTCCTCGAATTATTTTCTTGAGAATTTTCTCTTCCTTCGATGCACAATTTTTACCATTTAAACTTTTAAAATTTAACTAGCTAATTAATATATTTTAGTCGACGTGCGCAGGCTACAGCACGGAAACGCAGAATGAGTTCTGTAGACTGGATGCTGACATAGGGAGCGAGACGTGACAGTTGTTAAAAAAAAAAAAAAAAAAGAACCCTTATCATAGACTCTAAAATCCGTGCAAAGGCTAGCAGTAGGTGGCGCTACTACATAAAGTAAGCCTCAATCGCAAAGAAAGAAGCTGTGAAATATAATCTACATAAAACCGCTTTAGATGATAACTAAAACTCTACAGCATGAACAGTTTCTATGTCTTGACTGTAAAATATTTAAAAAAAAAAACAATTAAATTCTTGAAGCTACTTACACAATCGGGGGTGCTGTTTTGATAGGTTGAAACGAATAGCTCTGGCATTGACTCTGTATTTTAGTGCATGCTGTTCGGAACTGACAAAAAATAGAAAAACAAAAGCGTTCTATTTGTGCCCAACTACTAAATCTACGAGCCCGAAGGGTACAATTGCACAAACAGAACGGACAATAAGCGTTCGGTCGCTCTAATACCTATCCTATTGTTCTTTATTTTTATGTCAGTCGTGTGAAACTGCGATTTAGATAGATGAATATGGAATACACAACTTTATGTTTTATTTACTGATTAGAATTGTATTGTCGGGAGAAAATTAAAATTTCCAGAGTCGTTTACACGGAATTTATTTTCGAGCATTCAAAATGTAGGATTTGGCTGCACGTTTTAGATAAACAAGGAGCACTTTCAATTGAGCCTGATTATTGTTTTTGTATTTAATATATATTAGTTATAAAGGAAAATAAATATGTACATGCGTTTATATTAAATACATATTCATATGAGACATCCAATACAGTATTGTTTTCTTACATTATTCTTACAAACTTTCCATCAATCCTCTTGGGTAGAGTGTGTTTCAACTTATACGTAACTAACTGTTAACAAGGTCTGGCCAATACTTGGAGAGAAGATTTGCTTATCTTTGACAGATTCCGCGTGCTACAATGGCTGACATGTTTCCAAACTGGTCGCTTTAAAATATCTCATGCGTGTGACTTAAGGGAAAGGTTAAAACTATCACAATACATTATAAGCAAACGTGAAATCACTTGCAATTCATCGAATAATCTAGTCAGCATTTCGTGACTTGGGTGATTCAAACTAGTGTTCTCGTTACGCTATGTTTTGTTGCCAATTTGAAGTTCTGTAGCAACGTTGACATTTTTTGCGCTTATTCCAGGATAACAGGAAGTAAAGAACTATTTTAACAAAGTTACCTTGCTAATTCCGCGACTTGTACTTGCACTAGTGATGAAGGATTTTCGTGCGTTGGTTCACCGCCCTCCCTCCCTCAAACAAAAAGCACAGTGGTGCTTTTTGTACAACGACCAACGTACAATGACCACCACCGAACTCAGTGGTGGTCGTTGTACCCTGAAGATGCTTCTGGGTGAAGCGAAACACGTGTCGGTGATAGCTAGTGGCGTGGGTTACAGGATTCCAAGTGCGTGTTCATTGCTTTTCTTTTTTGAGGGGCGGTGAACCAACGCACGAAAATCCTGCATCACTAGTGCAAGTACAAGTCGCGGAATTAGCAAGGTAACTTTGTTAAAATAGTTGTCATGGATTTCTGCAAAGCAACGCCTGATTCAATCAATTATAGGAAGTAAAGAAGTTTTATATGGCACCCAAAGCCGGCTGGACACTGCGAAGTCGAAAGTACGAGTAACGTTGTTTTTTTATTTTTTTTACCGTGGTAACAGAACAACTTTAATTTGTCTTATGAATGAGCGCTAATCTATCTTTTTCATACAAAATTATTATCTTAATAATTAAAACTTTTCCGTTACTGACTGAGTGACTGACAGACAACGTACAGCCAAAACTACTGGCCGTAGAGAGCTAAATTTGGAACATGAATTCCTTAGAAGATGTGGAGCAGCACTATGGACGGAATTCTCGAAATTCCCACGGTAATTATTGGACTTTTTAGTTTGTACCTATGAAAAATCTTATTCCTTGAGTGCACGGATATGATACTTCGCATTAAGGTTCTTCAAAGAGTGAATCGTTTTGTTTCCGAAATTCCCACGGGAACGGGTAATATAAGATGTTTAAGTTTGTATGAAAAAATCTTATTTCTTACGTGCATGGATGTGATACTTGATATAAAGGTTCTTCAATAAGTGTCTGTTTGTATTATGGAAGGAATTCCCGAAACTCCCACGGGAAGGGGTTGGACTTTTTAGTTTGTATGAAAAATCTTATTCCTTTAGTGCTCGGAAGTGATACTTGCCATAAAGGTTTTTCAAAGAGTGACTGGTTGTATTATGAAAGGAATTTCCAAAATTCCCACGGGAACGGAAAATATATGATGATTTGTTTGAAATAATCTTTTTTCTTGAACGCATGGATGTAATACTTAGTATTAATGATCTTCAATAAGTGTCTGTTTGTATTATGGAAGGAATTCGTAAAAACCCCTCGGGAAGGGGTTGGACTTAGTTGTTATGAAAAATGTTATTCCTTGAGTGCACAGATAATACGAGGATACTTGGCATAAAGGTTCTTCAATGAGTGACTGTGTACCAGTACGAAATCGCGGCCAAAAGCTAGTAATTACCTACTTATTTGTGGAAGTTAATACAAACTTTTATATATTGACATGGTTGTTTTTAAGTCACCAGCCAAATTCAAATGTTATTTTCTTTGATACAACATAAAAGGAACTGCATATTTATTTTAGTAACGCTCTATAGAAAAAAATAAAGATATGGCACGACAAACTATTTTACAAATTATTTACGACGCGGCATTACATTGTTAATACTACAACTACGACGCGCTACTTGTAGTAGCGCGTAGTCCTCTTTATATTAATGGTGTCCTTTCATATTTTAGAGTGACCATGCTTTTTAATATGTTAGCGAATAAATATTAATTTCCTTGTAAAAAAATACATTCTTTTTTTTGCAAAAATTGTTTCACTAAATTATACTTACCGTGCAAAAAAAAATTGATGACTAAAAACAACCCTGTATGAATATAAAAAGTATAAAGATCGATGTATTTTTTTGTGTTTTTAATAATTAACATTGATTATTGAATATTTAAGCTCTTTTAAGTTTCCATAAATGAATAACATAAACTGATATGACAACTATGTAAACTCAAAGAAATCTTAAAGTATCGTGACCAAACTTCAGAACTCGAAACGTGGAACTCTCACGCTGCAGGCGAACAATAAAAATAAACCACGTCAGCCATCAAATTTATTGATTTAATCAAACCACAAACGGCTAACAATTGCAATTGTAAAAGCTAAACAACGCTTCCACAAATAACGAGTGCCGTCAAGTTTACACATTTGCAACAAACACGCAATTAAAGCATATCTGCGCAGGTTTGTAAACAAATTATGTCAAATGTTCTAATTGCACTATATATCTTGTTTTCATGTTATCAGGTAAGGGGTAGGTAAGCGCAATAACGATTTGTTGCAAAAGCTCCACCAATAAATCTATATTTTTCTCCAGTCAGAATAAAGCTATAAATTCAATCGGCCAACATAACCCAGCTTATGTTCGAAAAACCATAAATCGTGAATGCCGAACGCATTCTCTAGTCATATTCATGAATCAATGGACTATCATAATCAGTTGTTTAATCGTAATTACCAATATAATTTGTACCTTTCATTTTGTATTGAACTCATTAATTTAACATACCTAATTACATTAAAAGACTCTTCTCTCTGACATTTTTTGCAAATCTGAAAAAGGTTTATGTTATCGCGGTAAGATATGGATAACTATTACTACGTAGCTTAAAGATATAATGTGGAACCTTAATAGTCAACCAAGCTGTTATTTAATGCATTTGTTTTAATGATTTCAAAGTCTTGTATGCCAATTTTGAATAACATAAATCATTTATTTTTATTAGTCTAATCACCTATAAGGTAAAGTCGAAATTGGAAGCTTCTTACAACTCTGTTGTGTTTTAAAGGCATAGTATCCACAATATTCACTACTTGGAAGATAAGCTACTACAATTTATAGAACTTACAATTATAGAAACCTTTGCTTTGAATGCTTTGTAGCCAAGTAGTATTGTCTATTCACAGAAAAAAAGGTTTATTTTATTTACTCTTATTCATTGAAACCCTCTAGTTATTCGGACCTTAAATATTTGCCCAAGAGTGAGGTAATATCATTAATGGATAGACTAATACTTTCTCAATAAAACATTAGATACCTAATCGCATTTGAAATTAAGTTTAATTAAGCAATCATAGAAATAAAGAAAAGTAATTGGAAATTATGGAAATGACTAGAAATGAATCTTCTATTTTATTTGATATAATTTTACACACGAAGAATGAATACTTCTTTTTGTTATTATATGATAGTACATTTAACAACGTAGCACAGTATTAATTACTCCTTTTATTCAGCAACATTACAGAAAATAACAAGCACAAGTCAATTTTATGCAACTGTCTACCTTGTCATTGGTTTTGATAGTTCGGGTTATTTCTTTTATTTCCTGTTCCTCTCGTGAACTTTGTTGTATTTTAATTTTAAACGAAAAATTAAGTTAAGTATAAAATACAACGTAGTAACATTGAGAGACTGTATTTATTAAGACAATATTTAAAATTAATTATAAAGAAATCATAATTTGTTGTCATCAAAAGATAGGTTTCGTAAAATTGCATTAATAATTTAAATATTTAATCAATCTTTAAATTTCTACATGTCTAAATACCCTCAATATTGAGTAATTTACTTAATGTATGAATTCTTATTTTTGTAAAGTTTACTGATCTAGGATTTATATTAACAAAGTTAAAAAAAAAAATTCAATAATTAACGCAAAATTTAATTGTTGCTAAATTGAAATCCCCGGACAATCTCACCAACTATCATAACATAAATATTTCTTTTTTCCAGGTGTTATATTTGACCAGAATACCGAAGAGGTCCAGAACGCGTTTAAATTTGCTATGATCCAGCACTCGAACCCAAACAAATCCCGCATCGACTTCCAGCTGTTTGTGGACATCATCAATACAGCAGACGCTTTCAAACTATCCCGTCTGAGTAAGTTATTATTTTAATTCATAAATAACTACGAAGGTCACACCAAAAAATTTGCGTAGCTTAAAAAAACTACATGTTATAACCAAAATAACATGATTATTGCTTTTCAAAGTACTTTCCCTTACATTTTAATGAATTTTTTTAATTTTGGGAAAATTCAGAAATCTAGCTCAGGGCTATGTGGATGATAGGTGATGATTTGTACTTTTTCGGAAGCTAAGGGTTAATTGTGTAAAGGGTTTAAATGTTAGAATACTACTTGGTATTATCACTCTTTTGATCTTCAAGTGGAATGGTGCAGAAAATACGCTATCCTTTTTTAACCACGTTTCTCGCCTGCTTCACTTTTGTTGGCCTGTTCTCATTTTCAAGCGCCTTTTCACAAGATTCCTATTTTTTTCGGGTTCAAAACAATAAATTCACTTTTCATCTACTGTAACAATGTCATAAACAGGTTTAGAATGTCCGTGATTGTATTTCAATATCATCTATGAGCACCATTCCACACGAGCTCCGCTTCCAAATTCGTCGTGTAACATTTTCTGTATTTTGCTCATACCAATCCCCAATAGACTTCAAATTATCTCATTGTTAATCCGTGGGTATTCTTCGATTAGCCGCTTAAAAGTAGCCACATTATTTTCTTTGATGACAGTTGAAGACGCCCTTCACGAAATTCATTTTGTAAAGAAACTCGACCTCTCTGATTTAGCGATACATCGCTCAAACAAGGTGCTTCTATAATATCTCTAAACGCGTTTAGAAGACAAACGGCACAGTATTGCTAGTATAACTAACTATATACTATAGTATACTATTACTATTATACTATAACTATTAAAATCATTAATAATTACAACTCTAAAATTCGTTGCGTATGTAGAACTTTGATGTGTAATAAAAAACAATTGACAGTTGATTTCCCGCCAATTTTTTTAATCTCTAAGAAGGTTGCAAGTCTTTTTAAAAAACATAATGATGTGATATATAATTATATTGAATACCACAGCAGACTTTAAGTCTTAAAAATAACTATAAAAAGGTTTACAAACAGCGAAAACGTAGAATAAAAAAATGACCAACTAGAAAAGCAAACAAAACAACCGCTTAGTAATCGACGATCATCTCTCTCTAGTGTACTACTTTACTGTTTAACCTTTTTAATTATTTACATCGAAACTATGTAACAAGCTCTTTTTCAATCAATTCATACTCTATCAGTTTATTTAATTACTGTTGGTAAGTACAGTTAAATTTCGTGGATGAGTGAACTGGCTCTTCGTTTACATTGTTGGTACACAGCAACGTCGTAGCGGTGATATACGGGGGCAGATTTTAAATTTAAGGTGGTCGTTGGCCAGGCAAACTCTGAGGGTGGTCCTACTTTTGAATCAGTTTCCTTTTGCAACAAGCTTATCCAGGAATAGTTGTGATATTCTATGCCAATGAACGTTATCTGCTAAAGAACCTGTTGAGCTCCTGCCTGACCCTCATTTGAAAATGTTAACTTCAGAATTAATAGCAATGATACTAATGTAATTCACATTTTTTTTTGTGTCAAAGCAATATCAAGCGCTTGGTAAGCCTAAAATGATGTGCAATCTCGTTTTACAGTTTATTGGTCTTTATATATCCCCGATTACCAACATTAAGACCAGAGCTGGATTGTCACTCGTTAGCGTCAAATCACAATTATTTCAACTTGCTTCTTATATTCCGTTGTCTTAAAGATTTTCTTTATGAAGAAATGTAACTCATCAAGGCCATGCAAATCAAAAAATGGGATATAGACCGATCCTTTGTATAATGAATCCATAATATGTTATTTTTATTTCTAATAAATAATAGCGCCTAGAAATAGCAAAACATTTTGATCGACGACCACTTGGGCGATAGGGTAACACTGTGTGCCTCAGACGCCGCGCTGGTGGTTGCAGGTTCGATTTTCACCCGGAACAAGAAAAAAATGTTCCAAGTCTGGGCGTTTATTTATACATACATACATAACTTCACGCCTGTATCCCTTATGGGGAAGGCAGAACACCAGTGGTTATAAGACCGTCTGATGTCACGTTTGACAAATGAGGTTTTATAATGATGAAGAGAGGCTATTGCAGTGACAGGGAGTCAGCCTATCGCTCACAAAAATGCCAATAAAACCTCCGTCCCTTATCTGACTTTTACAGTATGCCCGGGAAGAGAAGCAGCTGGTACATTCTATGTTTTTCTTTCGCTCCCAGTCCAGCGTGGAAGCTTATTATATTATGTGTTTATATTCTAGGTTCCCCCTAGTTCGTTATAATGGTATCCCATATCACAGGCTCTGCTTAGTTTGGGGCCATGTAATTGCAGTGATTGTCTGGGGATTTTTTATTTATTTATTTTTATTGATTTTATTTTTCGATTGTGAAGTGCAAATTTCGTTTTAATTTCATAAATAAACCAAAGTTTTGTAATGAGCCCGTAAATTAATTAGCAAGCATGCACTTACGAATAATGAGCCGCAAAGTCTTGAGAATCATCTTAAATTGACTTGTTTAGCAGCGTTTTACGCTAAGTAAAGTATAGAGTTAGTACTTGCAAATAAAGGTCAGTAGGAAATGAATGTATTGAATTTGGGCCCACCCCTCAATAGTAATATGTGATATACAGTTAGATAGGGCAATGTAGACAGTTTTTTTTTTTCATATAAACCTATGGTCAAATGTTAGTACTTTCGGAGTTACGACGTACTAAAATCGTCTCAAATTAGCTTATTTATTATTATTTATCGATTTTTAAAAGGCACAGAAATAATTATATTTCGTATTACATTTTAAAACAATATTTATTATTCGTCCTGTGTATCAATAATAATTACAAAGTTTGAAAACATACGGGGCCACAGATGGTTGGTATCTCCTGTATACCAAATTTAAGATAAAATGTGGGTGCAAGTGTATGTTTTTATGTCTATTTATTTGTTAAAAGATAAGATAGAATACAAAGAGAAAACTGACTGTCAAGACTACTGATTTTACAAAGTCAGTGATATTGTATAAAAACAATGCCTAATGCCTTGATCTGCATGCTCAATCATCATCATTTCTCTCCATCGTGATCATCATCACCATCCATCAGGTGAGATTTAGGTTAAAATGGGTAAACAGCGTATATGATATAGCAGTATAAAAGGTAGTGTAACTCTGAAAGTACTAACTCTTAACATTAGTCATCATAGTAAATTTTATTCTGCATCAAAATAACTATTCAATAATCAGTAAATCAATTTTATTGATACCCTCCTATCCGGGCCAACATTACTCAAATAAATAAAGATTAATAATTGTAAACTGCCAGACTTATTTGAATGAATCTATATAGCAATTATGAGGCAACTTTAAAAATGTAATATATTTATATCCTCAGTATGAAACAGTGCAAAAATATCTCCTTTTTTCTTCCTGTTGATCATCGTTTTTAAATGCTTCTTGCAAAAGATCCTCATAAATAAAATGAAATACATATGAAAAACTTTGCATGCCTCACGAAATTAAGAATTTAGCTAACTTTTTAACGGCGAGAAATACAGATTGTAACAAGCGTATATATTATAATAAGGAGATGTTCTGCAATATAAGTATCATTAATAATTTGTAAATTGAAGCCAGATTTGACGGAGGCTCTTATATTGTATTGTATTGACGCATGAAATTCGCCTGGGTCTGGATTATTCGGACTACGGATAGCACCGTCGTTCGGACGTGCGTGCGGTCGTTGTAGTGCGCTTAGAAAATGTCGGTGCTCAAATGTAATTCGTGTAATATAGTGATTTGCGAGGTGCTCGCTTTTATTTAAGAGAAAAAGGATATTATGGACGAGGAAAGCCTCATCCAGGTATGCAGTTCGGCGTTCAGTTTGGAAGACGTTGATAGTTACTTTTCAAATCTGTGCCGACAACAAAGAAATGTATTAACCGTAGGAAAGATAAGTTGTGCAAAGACATAGAAGATATTATACGTCTTTTAAAAAACACTGACTCTGAGTTGGTGCCTATTTTCGTTGCAAAAGATCTAAATAAACTACCGCCGATTACATTCGATCACGTAGATGTGACGCGACTTATGCGTGATTTGCTTATTTTGCAGAGAGACATAAAAAAAATTGAAGATGTCACTAGAGAGCAATTGCAAGAGCTCAAAAAAGAATTTATTTGCGATAATCAATCATTAACGTACACTTATGAACGTAATGTAAATAGCAAAAGGCGCCATACATTAGCCATGCAAAGTGATTTTATGGATAGTGGACCCATGGGTATAATGGAATCTGCGATTGAGAATAATCCTCCTTACAACGTCTCAAAATCACCTACAAAAAATCTCCCTCGTATGTGGGCAACAATATACACCAGCCTGCGGAGTCAGAATAAGTTGTTTTTAAATTACAATCTTCAACTACGGCAACGACTGCGCCTGCGCATACTTCTTATGATGATGTCCTTCAAAAGCAACGAAACAAGGAAGATGGAGACTGGACTGAGGTGCGACGAAGGCGTCGGGATAACAATAAAAATATGAAACAGTCCCGTTTTGTCGGAAAAAAGGGTATGGCGAATATCGACTCTTCGACAAAATTTAAGGCAGCTGACACAAAAATACCGTTTTTATTGTACTATGTATCTAAGGACGTATGCTCGGAAGATATGTATGTATATATTAGACACAAGTTAGTATCATACCAGAGAAGATTACAACGAAGAGGACTAAGGATTATGATTCCTACGAGTTGACGAGTTGACAGTATGATTCCATCGAGTGACTACGATGACAGCCTGTGGCCGGATTTAGTTTTCTTCCGTCGATACATTGTTTTTGAATAGAAGACTCCGAAAATAACAGAAACCAAAAATGGCTTGCACACAGAATAAAATTGTATCTACATGTAAGCTTACGAGTTTTAATTGTAAATCCATTATGAGATCTGTCGAATGTGTGAGGGAGCTATGTCAATCATCAGACATCATAGCACTTCAAGAAACTTGGTTACTATCGCACGACTTAGCGTACCTTAGTAACATAGATCCTGGCTTCAGTGTAACTGGGGTATCTGCAGTGGATACTTCGTCAGATATACTGCGTGGGCGGCCATACAGTGGCGTTGCCCTGCTGTGGCGATCCAGTGCGTTTGATACTGTGTCTGTGATAAAGTGTAATAATGTAAGAATAGCCGCCAAAAAGGTGTTAGGACTGACCTCGCCAAGACTATTTAATGTCTACGTTGATCGTCTTATCCGTGAACTGAGCAGCACTATGGTTGGCTGTTCCATTGATGGTACAATGATGAATATGTTGCTGCTCAGTCCGTCTATAGATGGATTAAGAAGGTTAGTGGCTATCTGTGAGAAATATGTGGGGGCACATGGCTTGAGCTATAATGTCAACAAAAGCGAACTTCTAATATTTAAATCGCAAAACAGGACAGTAACTAACGTGCCTTTTGTCAGACTAAGCGGAACACCACTACGGGTAGTCACTCAATTTAAATACCTAGGCCATGTGCTTACCGATCGTCTCACAGATAACCTTGATATTGACAGGGAACGCAGGGCTTTGGCGGCTCGATGCAATATGTTTGCCCGCAGATTTTCACGCTGCACTAAGGATATTAAAATTACATTATTCAGGGCTTTTTGCAAAACGTTTTATTCGTGCAGCCTGTGGGTCAGGTACACGCGGAAGGCCTTCAGCGCACTGCGCGTCCAGTACAATAATGCTCTGAGGACCCTGCTGGGACTGCCACGGTTTTGTAACGGTTAATGTTTGCAGAAGCTAGAGTTGACGATTTCTACGCGATCTGCGTCTATGTTGCGGTGAGTCCGTGGTAGTTCCAACAGCATCCTTATTAATCTCAGTGCAAAAATTGATGGACCTTTCATAAGGCATTGGACTGATTTGCTTGTACGCAGAGGCGTGCATATTATAAATTAATAAAATAAAATAATTAATCTTATATAATTGATTTTAATAATTTATAATTATAAAATTACCATAACTTCAATAATTAGAATAATACTAATACTAGGTTAAGAAATTGTGTTACTAACACACTATGGATCTGGTCCGAAATAAAGATGTATTATTATTATTACATAAAGATGTGATTTCTTTAAACCACGCAAAAAGCTGGTCTGAGTAAACGTAATTGGGTTAGTTAGTGACAAAGTTTCAAATCTTTGTCCGATTCAAACAATGATCTGTTGATCAGTTTTATAAACTTTCATAATTTATTTTTTATGCTTAAGATAAATCAAAAGATAAAGATCGAACCTAGATATTATCGAACTTGTTTGAAGATCAAAAATATATAAACTTTAATTGTGAAATCAGAGTAAAACTTTTAGGTGGATTTTATCTGATTTCATCATACAATTTAATATTTTAAGTCATAGTTTTAGTGGCTTCAAAGACACTGTGGTTATGACTGTATGATGCCAGGTTGACTACGTTTACATTCACAAAGGATATCAAGTATCAACTCTATGAATGCCTAGTATTCAGAAAAAAGGGTTCTTAACGTTATTTATTCTAATCAATCGTTAAAATTTAAGGCAAAATAAAACTATCTGTGTTTGCTATCGATATTTTGTAGCCCTCATTTTTGCCAGACTTTAAATTGATCTAAAAACCTGGAGCCAAAATAATAATATGATTTGATTATTGAAACGTACAAAATAATTTGGTGAATATTAGTTTTAAAAGCTTACAATAAGCCCGGTCAAATTCGACCAAAAATTAGAGAAAGGTTAAATTCCCACCAAGCTGATATTCGGTGAAATTGATTAAATTATGATAAAAAATTTATTTGTAAGTTCCCCATCATCCCATTCTATGGTTCTTTTTATTCAAAGTCAAACGTCAAAAAAGGGATTTTTGCAATTTTCCGCAAAACTGTAAGTTTTGTCATGAAAATACATTTGACATTATTGTAGATCATAAAATTATCTAAAAAAAAATGTTTTATTCATCATTACTTTTTTCCTACATGCCACCTATTTGAGATATAAGGATTCAAAAAGTTGTAATCGGCAAAATATTCATGAGTATACGCCACCCATCACTGTAGTTGTGAATGTATTCGGGGTCTGTCGTAATGAATGAATAACTAGTTAACTGGAGTTAGTCTGGGTGTAAAAATCTAAGAAAATCCTTTCTTCTGGCCAAGATTCTCAACCATATGAAAACAGCGTAGACTTTTGTACTTTTTTATAAATCTAACTTCTTTCATTTATTTCACTGCCATTTCATCAAATTTAGGTATTTTGTGTACTTTTGCTGCATTATGTTCCTGAAGTATTGTTTCAATTTATTTTAACATCATTTTAGGAGTTATTAACTTTAAACATTGTCAAAATTGTCGTTATAAGACTTTCTTTATAGTGACTTTATAGTTTTCTTATAGTTTTTAAAGCCCTTTTTTATAGTGTCAATTTTTGATCAGCTACTGTGACAAAAAAATATAGCTGCCAATAATCTTAATAGCTTTTGCAGTGTGTGTAGATTTTATTAAGGTATAATAAAGTTTAGTTTACAAGCATCCTTAGGTTACAGGAGCGAGAACACTGATCAAGGTCAGAATTTTCATTTTTCAAGTAATGTTATTATTGTTGTAAACTTGGTGGTAATGATTGTATTATATCAAGAAAGTTTATTCAAACACTATGGGGTCATTTAGAATATTTAAAAGAAAAATAGATTCGTTAATCGAAAACAAATCCCAGAAATAATTTTTGCTGCAAAAAGAGGCGCAGTGTTAAATGTGGTTGCAAAAAAGTCAGTCTGTTTTGTCTCTGGAATCTACAATTTACAAGGTCGGTCGTGCTCTAATATTGCACCCACAAACAGTGGAGGAGCCTTTTGATTCAATGACGCGACATGCGATACATCGCTATTGAAGCAATTAACATATACTCAGGATGATGATGAAGAATAACAAGAAGATCAAGAAGAAGAACCAGAAGAAGAATTTGAAAGTTGCGACTCGGATTTTCACTATTTGTTTTTAGCTTTTATATTTTCAATCTCTGCTAATATCCATTACTTTGCAGTAGTCTCAAATTAAACAGGATCACAACTGAACCATGGAATATGCCTAATGGAGAAACAACGCGCTAAGTACACTACCTCGTAGGTGGCGTGGAAACGTGTCCTTATTGTGACGATTACAAATTTTTTGATCGTTATATCTCAAAAACAGTGGCTTGTAGCAAAGAAAGTAACGATATATTTTTTTTTGTAGATAATTTTATGATCTACAATTTTGTCTCGGTTATTTATGTATTATGGTGTTATGATAGAACTTACCGTTTTGCTGCAAATAGCAAAAATCTCTTGTTTTTGAAGTTTAACCTTCAATTAAAAAAATCCATGCCGGGAAAAGATGGGGAACTTCCAAATTTTATTGTTTATAATTATTTAAACAATCTTACTAAAATCCAGCTTGGAGGGAATTAATGTAACTTCAAATGTCTAAATTGACCGAGCTACATGTCAACAAACTGATTATTTAACAGAAAATAATATTGTAAGGGTTCTTTTGAAGTGTTTATAAAAAAAAAACTTTCATACAACTTATTTCTAGGAGACGAGACATTTCGCAAAATAACATTACAAAGCGGAAAAAAGTTAATTAGGTCTCTCAAAGAAATATTATTTATTTTAATTACTCCCGTCTTTATCAAACAGTGTAAAAATAAGTTTACTAGTCAACAGTTTGACGTAAATGTAAGGCAGCAAAAATTTCGAAAACAGAGTCAACTTAGCCTAGTCATTTTAGTTTTTATCTGCGAAAAATTCCTAGTGGGCTGAATTTTTGTATACACCTTTATTACCGCGTTCTAAAGAAGATGTGAAAAATTGACATTGATATCATGCTGGCTAAAAAATTAACAAGGTTAAAAGGTCACGAAAATCAGTTTTTCGAAAATATCTCGCGATCTATTGCTCTAAAGCAAATAAAGGTGCAAAATATTTATCGTGCAACAAAATATATCTCTTGCATTTTTTTGTAAAATTGACGGTTCTCAAAGTAGAGCGCTGAGAAAGTTACTATATAATGAGGATGCATTAATAAGAGGTTGAACTCTAATAGATATTTTTTATATTATTTATTGTTGATTTCTTCAGTTTCATCAACAATTGCTGACGAAACGTCGAGTGCACTTATTCCTTTATCTAGATTGACATCTGCACCATCTTCATCATTGGTTGACTCACCACTTAAGCACGGCTGGCCACGGCAATGTCCAAACTTTGGACATATTAATCCATTTTTTTTTCATCCACATTTAACACAATTGTACAATTACAAAAGATTATGTTTGGTACATTATTTGGTGCTGGTGGTAATAAAGTTATTGGCTGTAACATATTACTGTTTAATTCCCAGACCCACTGTTGAGGATCAATTTCTCTTCCTGGCCAGGTTTTTATATGATAATAGACTCAATAAATATGCTGTTGAGCTGTTGAAGAAGTAGGTGGTAATGATGGATACTTCCCAGCCATGCTTTGCCTTGTTAGTTTAGCAAAGCTACAGTATTTACCTATTATAATCTATCGAAAGTTTTGATTTTGGAGCACCGTACAATGCTAGTAGAAAGACACAAGAGCAATTTTCTTGTATCACGTAATTTTTTGCAGCGCAAATTTATATTTTATTAATTGTTAGAAGATACTCGTAGTTTGCGCGAAATGGAATACGTAAACTGACACGGATATCATTTGAAAAAAATTCAACTATACTATTACTAGTACTATGTGTCTTTGCACGGAGTAGATTTTACTGACAACACACTCACAAATATGAAAAAACGAGTTTGCGCCTTGGTATATTTCTGACGATATAATACCGTATGTACATTTTAGTCGTTCGTACTCCGAAAACATCCAATTTTACAAAAAAATTCAAGAGCATGTTTTGTAGAAAATTGAACGATAAATATTTTTTTGTAATGACCTCTATTGGCCTTTGAACATTGAGATCGGGAGTTACTTGCGCTCAGTTAATTTTCGCGATTTTTTTACCATTGTAACTTTTTTAGCCAGCATGATACCAATGTCGATTTTTCTCATCTTCATTGTAACGCCGTAATAAAGGTGTATACAAAAATTCAGCCCACTATGAATTTTTCCGGCTAACTTGAAATAAAACAGCTTTAAAGCAATTTTGTTAGTCAAATAATGTTTATTTTTGAATTTGAAATTTCGAAGTTGTTTGTTTGTTTACAACAAATGTTTGCGTATTCAAAAACAGGGTGTTTTTGAGGAGATCGCTGTTTCATACCAAGGGGGTTTCATACCAGTGCTATGAATCGCCGAATAGCGTTTTTGACTTCGTCGATTCATACCAATGTCAAAATTTTAAAGAAAACACGATTTCTTGAACTGTCGGGTAGAAAACGCTTAGTAAAGCCATTTGCAATAAAATATTTCATAGTATAAATATAAATATTTAAATCTTTCGATTCTTTTTACTCATATTAAGCTTGGTAGTTTATTAATCTTAATCATTTAAGATAACAGGTGATCTAAATAACAGTAGTACAATTATCTTGCGGATAGTTGTAGAAACCAACCATCCATTGCTGTAAATTAATACAGAAGAAATATGTTATCTGAGAGATAGCCTTTTCTCTGGATCGTTTAAGCGAACAGAGTTATTTAGTGCTTAAATTTTATTTAAAAGCGAAATTGAAGGTACTTTAATATGCTAAAAAAGTTCATCTACCAGGAGCGCAATACTCAATAGGAGCCCTAATATACCGCTGTAAGTCTATCCTTTACTAATATTACTAATACCTGTCGACTGCTTCACTCACACTCTTCACATAATCGAAATGCTACAATCACCTGGCGAACGCTCGCGCTGTGATTCGGGGCCACCGAGACTGAAAAGGACGGTACTGGATCGAGCACATCTCAAAATTTATCGATGTCGTTTGTTACGCCACGACAAAATCGCCGCTGTAATGATATATTTCAGAATGGTTTTTGCACATTTAATCGGAAATAAAAATACTAGTTGATATTCTACGCTGAAGTGAAACTCTAAATTAAAATTTACCGGAACATCAATTCTCGAAATTAAAAAAAAACAATGACATACAGAAATCCATGAAGTTTATTTACTAACGATATGATACTGACATATCTAAGATGAAATTTCTTTAAGATTAGTGCAAATCTAACGGATAATTTTTCTAAAGATAAATAGGAAATTAATACTCGAACCTACAAAATCTTAAATCAGAATTTTCCATACTACTGTCGATCAGGAAAAAAAACGATTTGTTAACCTATGTCCTTAAATTAACGAAATCTATGAATATGTACTTGAGTATACTCAACATACTGGGTGCTTATCTCATCTCATGTTGACATCTCCATAAAAAAAAATATTGTATGCAGCAAAGTCTTTCAATAAAGTGAATAAAGGCTCAAAATAGAACTCAAGCTATTCCTATCTTAATCGCCGAATATCTTACACAAAAGCTCCAAGCCTATACTATTTTGTTCGAAAACTCAAACTGACGGAAAATCAGATACATCTGTTGGCTGTATCGACTATTAAACGAAGAAAATTTTGGGATTCATAAAAACCACCATTGTTCGGAAAACTAAATCCTCTGGCGATAGTTCATTGAATAAATAAGTAAATTCATATTCGTAACATCTTTGTGCACGGCTGTAAAATTATAATTTATTGACAGTGGTATGAACCGACGAAGTCAAAAACGCTATTCGGTGATTCATACCACTAGTATGAATCGCCGAATCATAAAAATGATATGGGCGATTCATACCACTGGTTTGAAACCCCCCTGGTATGAAACAGCGAACTCCCCCTCTTTTTATTTATTCAAATGCAAATATCTAAAAATATTGAAAGAATTAAATTAATAAATTTGGAAGAAAATAGTTATAAAACCGTCATAATAATATTATGGTATTTAAGTAATTGGTTTTAAAAATATTTAATATTTTAGTGTGTATTTTTTTATAATAATATTCATTTTGCTTGCGCTACTTAGTAACCTTTCTCAGTGGCTTATTTAAATGCGAGAGACATGGCTATTTCATTTTACTCGCCAACTTAAGGCTGAGCGTTCAAAGCATTTCATATCTGTAGAATTTGAAAAGTGACGTTTTACACCTTCTCTGTAGATCTAAATTTGTTTTCGCTTGAAATCTTGTAAAGTTTCGTCAATTTGAAAACAAACTTTAAAAAAATGCTTTAATTACGTGTTCTATTCAGAGATAAAACTTACCTGAAGATGTAAATATCTAGTAGAGAGTTATTGAAACTTTAAAAATACGTTCGATTTTTTAACGCAAAAACTTGGTGAATTCCAAAATCAAACAACGCAGCTCAACCCTGTCTGTCACTGTGTTGTAACTTTTTGTTACCGCGCGTTACGTTCCGTTTTATATGTGCTGATGTGTAAAATGCATTCAGGTGGGCCGGGAAACTTTCAAAAACAAACAAGCTTTTACACAAAGTATGTTTTTTTACCGGTTACCTCAATTGACTCGTTTGATCCTTGACACTCGTGAACACTTTGTTGTAGCAATTTATATTGCATTGACTTTCAATGCTAAATAAATAATCCTTAGGACTTTATGTTTTTTGAAAAATTATCAATAAATACTTTTAGGCAAAGTTTTAATAATTATTAAGTAAATCTCCTAGCTTTAGCATATCAACTAAATTACATTATTAACGTTTTTGGGCTTAGGATTTACTTTATTTTCCTTTACCTAAAAATTCAAAGCCTGCGTGGCAAAATTAAGTTTATGATGAGCCGTATTCGACATTGCAATCTCTCATTTCGGGTATCTCTTCTATCATTCTATTCTATTTTAAACATGTAGCGAACAGGTGTAGCATGTTTTTATTTGAGCCACCAACCTATAAGTTACATGTTAGAAGATCACTTTCAGAAATCAAATCATCAATCGTTATCGCACATACGCAAAACATTCGCAATATTCCCTTTCAACTACAAGATTACAGGGTGTCACATTAATGCGCCTTGAAGCATACTACACGCAAATGTCCTCATTTATATTGCGATACAATGTTTCTTTTGAAAGGATTAACCAGGATTAACCAGTTATTTATTTGTTATGTTCTTTCTCGTGTATTGTTACGAACTTCGTGCTTAGCGACTTTTCCGTAGCGTGCTCATCACCGTAGCTACTACTATCTGTCACATTTCCATCACCAACCAGCTATGCTACGTTCCGGATAAAAGAACCGGATTCAGTGAATTACTGGCATCGGGGCTTAACATCTGACGTCGCAGGGTCGACAATGCACTATTAGTTTCTTGGCAGGGTTCCATTGGTAGTAGTGATAACTTAACATCATTATTATGAAAAAAAAACCTTCTTTCGTAAAAACTCAGATAACAGCAATAGGTATACTTGCTTATAATTTGTAACATGATTATATTTATTGTTGTATTTATATTGGACTAATGTCAAATATAAGCATGCTAAAAGTTGATAAAATTACGCTTATGTAAGAATATAAGGCAAACACTTTCTGTGTATACACACACTGTGCTACGATAAAGAGGATACCACGCTGACCTTTAGTTTGTAATCGAGTCAGCGTTCAACATTATCGATAAAAACTCTTGAGTATGCTTTCACAAATAAGACCATTTAACGTGCGGTCACGATAGCTCCAGCATCTTTTTTCTGTTAATATTTATTATTCTAAAATTAAAAGTACAACAGTTCTTAGGCTATTTTAAATTTCAAAAATTTCGATAGATTAATGATTGATATATTTATTTATTTAACTTAAACGTTCGCATATAGCGCAACAAAACTGGTCGACCCTGCCAAATCATCCAAGCCAAAACCTCCCATTTCTATTATTAATCCCTTCACATTTAACTTGTCTTTGGCTCTGTTATTCGTATACCAAAATACTTTCTCAGTTATCCAGTACTGGGTGTTATATAAAAAATACTACACTGAGTGGATCAAGATGCTCTTCCTGCATATTCGTGTTTTTCAATTGTTATATGTACCCGTATAATAAGCAGAAATACAGCTACCCTACCGTTTGTTAAAAAATGTCAAGCATATTTTATTTTTAAACTTGTTACAGGACAACGAAATAATGAAAAAGGTTAGAAACGAATTTGCTTTAAAATACAAAATTTTCACAATTGATAAACTACGACTTAAATAAGTCGTTCCGTGAAACATACTGATTTTTTTGATATATCTTGTATTCATCTTGCAATATTACTGATCAATAAAACAGAGAAAACATTTAAAAATATATTTACCTGTTATATTATTAACATAAAGGTTACCAGAACTTTGATTTACCTGTGCATATTTTAATAGTTCCATGCACTTACTTATCAGGTTTACAAATGTAGGCTAGTAAAACACACAATTTTAAGTAAAATAAAAATCAATTACGTTCAGAATAATGTAGGAAAAAAACAGTAGGATTATTTCTGCATTTTCGCTTAAAATATTGAATGTGTTTTTTTTGGACTTTATATTATTGAATCTGGGAACCTTTTACGCAAATTTGTATAACTGGAGAATATACTTTTTGTTGAATGAGTTTTTCTACGAATTTTGGATCGTTTTAAATTACAGTAAAAAGTTGACATAACCTGAACATGAAAATTTGACACTTCAATCAATAATCAAGTCTTTTTTATTCTAGCATAAAGTCCTTAAGAAACAAAGTAAGAAACAAGTAAGAAAAAAATGTCTTTAATCAAAAAACAGTGAACCACACTCAGAGTGTAAAGTTTCAAGATGTAAATGGCTTGTTTTCAAATCAGAGGAGAGAGCTATTAATATTGTTGATACCCCATTTTTCGAGGGCGTGAACGCTTTTGTAAGCCTTAATATTCATATTGTCACATTGTTAAGCTTACTTGAAAGCAATTGCATGTTTTGTCGAAACCCGAAGCTAAGGATGTTAAAGGAAAAATCTATCTAATATAATAAAGCTGAAGGGCTTGTTTGTTTGTTCAATCGCGCTAATCTCGAAAAAAAAAACAGTTTTTGCATTTTTTTAAGAAGGATACTAGAAAATATATTTTATGCTGAAGTTCCTACGGGATAAAAAGTAGTGCATGTAAGTCCTCGCGTGACTTCTTGATTATAGGGTGCGCATTGTTTCAACTCCTAAAATCGGAAGTCCGAAATGTTTCTCATACCATTTTCGATCATAATGATCATTCTTCATAAAAAAAATAAAATATTAAAAAACATAATCATTAAAATTCATGATATCACTTTCCATACACTTTGAGTTTCCTCATATTTGTTTTAATATATTTGTTAATACTAATGATTGAAACTCATAATCATTCGAATCAATACCTATTATATACATATTATGAATATCATAGGTATTAATTCGAACTATTTTTATCTACAACGTGTAACATAATGAGGAGATAATACTTGAGGGGATTGTATGTTTGGTGATGTAGTTTATAAGTTACCGTAACATAATTTTGTAATCCTTACGGTTCGGCTGTAAAACAAGTTCAAAGCTTAGATCAACATTTCTAAATGTCAACCCTAAAAACAGCTGTTAGCTTTTGATGAAATCAATTCGATAACAGGTGGCGTAAAATTAATGAGATGGGTTACTAAGACAGATACTACAAAGTTCAGCCGGTGCGGGAAAGGTCATAAGGTCACTGACTAGGGTTGCCAAAATGTTTTGTTGTAAAATAATGAAATACACTGATCATGCTAATTCTTTTACTATTCTATGTATGGTATAGAAGCTAACCCTTAATCTTTATCTCTTATTGCAAGTTTTATCTCTCCATTTTGTTACATGTTGTATATAATTGAAATCATTCCATATTCATACATTTGTTTTATACTAATATATTCATCATTGTGATGCAAAAGATTATGCGACAAGAAGGTTTTCGGCACCGGAAGACGTAGTTGGCACGGTTAGGTGGGACGACGAGCGTAGCGAGGAGGAGCAGTTTGGTTACATATAGGCAAAACGTGCCAATAGGCCATAATTCCTAAAGCGTGAGGTCGGTTACCACAGCCCCGACATGGTCAATAGTCAAGCGATAACTCATCCAAATAAAAAATATGATCTTGTCTTGTTATAAAGCAAGCTATTCTGAACAACGAGCATGAGTTAACTTATATTCTTAGTTACAACAATTAAAGCAATATGATTATTAAATGTTATGAAGAAAAATGTTCTGAAAAAGAAAATTATGAATTTTAACTAGTTCTTGGTAGCAACATTATGAATAAATATTATGATCAGAAACAGTTAGGAGCTTTGACGCTAGTAAGTACTAAAAATGTATTCATTAAAAAAAAAAAAAAAATATGAAGAGCGAAGAAAACACAAATCGGTAGCAAGACAAAAAATAGGAGTAAGAATTTTATGTAAGCCGATATGGACCCGTACTACTATTATAAAACTAAAAAGTTTATTTGTACTAGATAGCTCAGAAAGTACCCATTGGATTCGAAAAAAATATTTTGGCATTTGTTGGTCCAGCTCTTAGAAAAGGTTATACATTTACCTACGATATTTTATCAGGAAATTTCACCAAACTTGCGCGTCTAAGCCCTCGCTTCTAGTTTTTAATGAGCATTTTTCGAATAAAACAGTCTTTGTGAAAGTATTTTAATATCCGTATCATTTTACAAAAAAAATATTTGTCTATTAGGAGTTTTATTGCAACACATTTAACATGTCGTGTGCACTTGCATTTATTTTTACTACAGCCCAGATAAATTCCTATACAGTAGCGACTCTTGGCTATCATACGATATCACAGGTTAAGCATGTTTGGCCGGAACAGTACGAGGACGGAGGCCGCAGACCATTAATTAATCACGACGACTTTCATGCTTTGGAGGACACTTTAAACCGTAGGTTCTACGTGATAAATACTGATATACTGTGGTCGTTACAGTTTATTGGGAAATCTACCAATCACCGCTGAGCTAGGTTTGTGCTTTATGGCCTAAATGTCTCGTCAAACAAAAGATACATTTAAATCCCTGCAGTAGGTTCATTATGAAAGGGTTGTGTTGATGAAATCTTCCTGAATGATTTTGAGTACCTATTGGCAAATAAACTGCAAAAATAAACATCTAAATCATCTAAGTAAATAAAACTGTTCCGTTACTGACTGAGTGACTAACAGACAACTCACAGCCATATCTCCTGGCTGTAAGAAGCTGAAATTTGGAACATACAATCCTTAAAGGTTGTGGGGGAGCACTAAAGAAGTAATTCCCGAATTTTTTACGGAAACGGGAATTACTGGACTTTTTAGTTTCTATGCAAAATCTTATTCCTTGAGTAGGTGTGATACAGGTGGACTAAAAGGACAGGTGAGATAAAGTTTCTTCAATGAGTGACTGGTTGAGTTATGAAAGTAATTCCCAAATTTCCTACGAGAACGGGAAATATATGACTTTTTAGTTTGTATGAAAAAATCTTATTCCTTGAGTCCACGGATGTGATACTTGATATAAAAGTTTTTAAATAAGTGTCTGTTTGTGTTAAACATGAACAATATTTATGCGCGTATGAAGTCGCGACCAAAAGCTAGTTTGAAATAAGCATTACTGTTTTTTTTTAGAAACAATCAGGTTCTCAGAGTTTTGTTAAAAATAATAATTGTAACCCTGATATGGGTTGTTCCATCTTCATCCTATGACGCCTCATCCTACTCATTATTTTTTCTTCGCTCATCTTATTAATGTGCCTTATTCAGCGTTCAGCAAAGATCTCATTTTAAATACCAATTGGTATGCCTTACTTATCCTATTTTAAAAACAAAAAAAAAAAGTGTGTAAGATTTGTGTACGGTCTGAACAAAAATAGTATAAGAAATATTTTTAGGCAGAATAAATTTAAATTTTGTGTGGTACAATTAAATAAAAGGTAATTGATAATATTATAGAATTAAATTAAGAATAAAAACTGTAAAAAAAGATGTGTGGCACTCGGAGACTGCCGCGGTAAAGCTATTGCATAGCATTTTTTATCAACTTATGCAATTATAATTATTTATTTATTTTATTAATGCAGTAATGTTTGATCTAATATGAAATTCCACAAGTTCCTAGTAGATGGTGCTGATTGTTTATTAAATCCCGCATGTAAAGTTATGAAATCAAAGTATCACCGCTGTGCCGGTCAGAGTGGGGGGTGTTAGGGTTTTTTTCGTTACGGAATTTCTGGGTTCGGTCCCCACGCTCAAGGCACGCGATAGAAGCTATGCAATAGCTAAAAATCTTTTATCTCAAAATATATTCATTATTTTTTAAGATGAACAAAGAAATAATTTATATCTTTTTACTTATAAGGCACAAGCAAAAAAGTTTAAAATCATATTTAGCTTCAAAAATACTAGTACTATCGATTTGAGACTATACATTTGTTAAAAATTTACTTACAAACTTTTTAATTAGAAAAAATTTATAAATTTTCAAAACTATATGTTACACACAGATTAAGATGAATCATCAACTTAATGTTATAAAAAAAAACAGTAAAGTAAGTATAATATTTTTTTATAATATTTATAAATCTTTTCAATAAAGCCAATTTGATATTGGAGAATCCTAGCAATTTGTAAAGAGGCATCTTTTTTTAAAGCATGAGGCAAAGCCAACTGTCAAGAGCTTTAGTTCTACTATTTTTTGTCTGCATACATTCCAAATTTAAGGTTGAATTTCGCCCCATTCTAACTATGTCTGGACTAAACCTGTATTTTTATTATGATTACATAAATAAATAATCGCTAAACTTTGTAATATTGTTATTTATTGGGCAGTCGTCCATTATGTTAAAATAAACATCATCAATTAATTCTTCTGGTATTATCGGTAAAGCCAAGCACAGGGAGAGATGTTGAGCCAATCTCGAAGCTGACAAGAGCTTGACGAAAATGAAAATAGCATCCTTTGATCCTCGTGTTAGGTAGAACGGCTTTATCAAAATCAATTGGTCTCAAGATCTACTTATATGCTCATTTAATTTATAATAATAAATAATAATAAATAATTTGGACACTCACACAGCATTATCTAGCCCAAATCAAGTTTCTTAAAGAACTTGTGTTATGGATACTAGATAATTGATAAAATTATGTTAAGATAATAATACTCAAGTATTTATATCTTAACATAATTTTTTTTGCAGTCGTACTTTTTTTGCTAAAATTTTCTTTAGGATGAGTAAGGCATACATTTAGAATGTCAATATTGAAATAAGGTCATAGGCGAATACGGAATACCACTTTAAGCTGAGTGAATAATTACGATGAGAAGTCATAGGATGAAGACGGAACAACCCACACGTGGGTGTTAGTGATAGATCAAACAGCAGAAATCATGGTTTTCCTTTGAATATGAAAGACATTTATACCCTTGTGTATAAATAGTTATTTATACTGCACAATCTACTTAAATCTACGCATAATATAAACACATTAAAGTTACGGAATATATTCCCAAACAAACATAAATAAATAAATAAATGACTACCATAACAAGTCGTGGTGTACGGTGTACAAAAGATATCTTAACGACGATAATCGCATTCACGTCTGCGAGGAACCTGAGAATTAACTTGAATTTGATTTTTTAAACCCTCTAAATTCCGAATCCCACAGGAATATTAGCGGCCTATTTCCTATGCCAGTCTATACACTATCACTATGCCAAATTTCATCCAAATTCGTTGGGCCGTTTTGCCGTGATTGAGGATCCATCAATCCATACATCCAAACTTTCACATTTACAAAATTAGTAGGATTTCAACGGAATCAACAAAGTCGCGTTGATTTTTAAGAAGCTGAATTTTAATAAACTGCCTCTGCTAATACATAATAATTTTTTTTTTTTTTATAAAATATGGATGGGACGTTTGTCTTCCATGACACCTGATGTTAAGTGAACATGAAGACTAAGGTGGTACACGTCCATCCACGAGAAACCTATTCACTCGACGCTTAAAAGTACTAGGACTATACTGGTCAGGGGAAATAGACGCAGGCAGTTCATTCCAAACCTTGGCGACCCGTATTAAAAAGGAACTGTCAAAGCGCTTAGTTCGACTTTTCGGAATATCAACCACATACGGATGGAAGTTCTGTCTGCGTCTAGTAGTCCGATGGTAAAAGGGTGAGGGTTCAATTTGCTCAAACAGAGCACTCGCGCACTCACCAAAATGTATCCTGTAGTACACGGTTAAACAGGCAACCTTACGACGATGCTCTAGGGTCTGTAGTTTTTTGGTCGTAAGGTCGACGTTGTTAATTAATTTACGGGCTCTTCGGTCAACGGAGTCCAGCGCTTCTAGTTGATATTTGGCTGAACCATCCCAAAGATGACTGCAGTACTCCATGCATGATCGCACTTGAGCTGTATATAAGTTAAGAAGCTGTGCAGGGCTGAAGTACCGCCGTACCTTCGAGATGATTCCCAACTTTTTCGAAACTACTTGAGCCATGGACACAATTTGTTGACCGAAGTTTAAACTAGATGTTATAGTTACGCCTAAAAGCCCTAGATGGTCAGTGATGGGGACAGCTACATTTTGGAAAGTGGACGTTAATGTGAAGGTGCTCTTTTTTGCGGAGAATAGACACGCCTGAGTTTTGGACGCGTTGAATTTGACCAAATTCGACTCACCCCAATCGGATACTTTCCGTAAGGTCAAATCAACGCGCTCAATCATTGACTTTCTTAAACTTTGGATTTCACGGGGGCTCGCTCGCGCATTGGATACGTATCTCTCTACAACAGTGCTGTCATCAGCATAACTAATAATGCCCGGTGTCAAAAGGTCATTAATGTGCAGCAAGAATAATGTTGCAGAGAGAACAGATCCCTGAGGTACCCCGGCATTAATTGCCATTTGGTCGGAGGAGAAGCCATCTAAGACTACTCGAATTGACCGTTCCCTCAGAAAATCAGATATCCAGTCGCAGAGCCCAATCGGTATGCCATAAGCTGGAAGCTTACTTAAGAGACCATCATGCCAGACCCTGTCAAAGGCCTTGGAAATGTCTAAGGATACAGCTATTGCTTCACCATGACCCTCCAAGGCCTCGCTCCATAAGTGAGTGGCATACATGAGAAGATCGCCGGTCGAGCGCCCGTTGCGGAAACCATATTGGCTATCGCTTAGGAGCTCGTTGGCCTCGAGGTATGCCAGGAGTCGATTGTTCAATACACGTTCCATGACTTTGCAAAGTATGGAAGTGATTGAAATTGGTCGGTAGTTGACAGGATCGGCACGGCTTCCCTTCTTTGGTACTGGTTGTACGTTAGCAAGCTTCCAGGACTTGGGAACCTTACCGGATTCCAATGAAAGTCGATAAAGACGCGTCAAAACGGGAGACAACTCAGCTGCGCAGCGTTTTAAGACCACTGCAGGAATACCGTCTGGACCACTAGCTTTGTTCTCGTCTAGGTGCAGCAAGCATTTAAGTACCTCCTTTTGGCGAATGTGAACGGTACCCATTGTAGGTCCGAACTGAGGTAATTGGGGTGGGATTTTTCCTTGGCAATCTAGACGAGAATTTTCTGCGAAGATACTAGCAAATAAATCTGCTTTCTCCTTAGAAGTATGGGCCAGAGAACCATCGGGTTTCCTCAGTGGTGGCAGCAACGGGCGACAAAAGTTCGTTTCGACCGACTTGGCAAGGGACCAGAAAGCTTTACTTCCCGAAGGGTATGCTGCTATTCTGTCTCCGATACGGCCTATGTGGGCAAAACGAGCTCTTTTGATTACCTTTTTGCAGGACTTGGCAGCAGCATTGTACCTCTTCTTGTGTTCATGCGAATCCACGGCTTTGCTTCTGCGAGCATTTTCTGCGAGCCCAGGCTTTGTATGCTTCCCGCTTTCGCTTTTCAGCGGCTAGGCAAGCAGTATTAAACCATGGGCGAGCTTTGGTTTCAAGGGATAGATCAGCGTGGGGAATGAAGTACTCCATTGCTTGAACTATCACACTTCAGACAGCATCAGCGCAGCACGATGGATCGGTTGATGTAAAACAAGTTTGCCGCCATGGATAAGATGCGAAGAAATGTCGCATTTCATCCCAATCTGCTGACTTGTAACGCCATACTCGCCTGGAGCCTTTTGGGCGGGTGTCAGGTGGCGAGTACAGCGATACAGATTTCACCATACAGTGATCGGATGTCCCTAAAGGTGCAGTGACGGACACCGAGTATCTGTCAGGATCGGTTGTCAGCAGAAAGTCCAAGCAATACGCAGTGTGGCCAGCAACGTCGGGGATGCGCGTAGGCTCGTTAACAAGCTGTGAGAGACCATAAGTCAGCGAAAACTTAAAGGCCTCTCTGCCAGCATGGTCAGTGTCCAGATACGGGTATAACCACTGCCCATGGTGAGCATTAAAATCCCCCAGAAACACCAACTGCGCCGTGGGAAAACGTTGCTGAATCTTATCTGCTGTATTGCCAAGGTATTCCATAAGCCTCGTTGTCTCCCGATCTCCGCTATGTGAACGATAGATACAGGCGTAAACCACTTGGTCTAGGCCAGTATCTATGTGAACCCACATGACTGAAAGATCCGGCACTTCCAAGTAACGGAGACGCTGATAACAGATCGCGTCACTGGCATACATGCACACCCCGGCGTGCGGGCGGAAAAGAGACTCCAGGATATAGCCTGGGTAACCAAGGTATGCCGAGTCTGACGGATCGCAGATCTGCGTCTCCGTTAGAAAGAGTAGGTGTGGTCTCTCCGTCTCAAGATGGTGGTGGACATCATTCAGATTGGAGTGCACTCCTCGGATGTTACAGAAGTGCACTTTAAGGGAGAGGAAGTGCAACCGCTGTTGAACCGTACTCTTTTTAGGACCTTTCATTGTGAATTGGTAGTGGAGTGAATAGGGAGGAGAATAGAAGTTGAGTGAAGCGCTGCAAATGGAACAAAGCAACTCGTAGGAAACAACGCACCATTGGGGAACTCGCCTGGAGACTGCGGGGACGCCCGAACCCCCCCGAGGTCGCCATCGGGTCCTCTCTAACCGGTCGCCAACCGGCACGATGGAGCCTCCCGGGATTTTTCGCGAGGTGGTGGGGCAGCCTTTCGCATGTGGCTGGCATGCTACACATAGTGTGTGATTATAATATATAACATGTATTAGGAAATATATATCAGTCAGGTAAGGACTATGTGTAATATAAGATTCGAATCAGAAAAATAATTAATCGGCAGTAACTGTAAATTAAATAGTGATATAAAATAGAAGAGACATATAAACTCAATAAGTGCGTTTGTTCTAAATATCGCACTGGTAACCATATAGTTCCTAAACAAACGATATTTCCTCCATTATACGTCCTTAGCTGTTTATAAGTAAGTACTTGATAATGGCACACTTTTAATATAAGTTTTATAAAACAGTTCCGATATAACGGTAACCGCCTAGCCGCTGTCAATTTCAAACTTTAACGGTAAATTATTAATCACGACCGTTTATGCCATGGGCTCTCTCATTAAAGTACGGATATAAAGGGCTTACCGTCGTCATCTGTATCACCGTCACCCTTGGCACCGTTATCCACCTGTAGATAGTTCACCTTTGAGCACATTTTTCGGAGGTGACACTTTTTGCAAGTAAAATTAGCTTACAATCGGCCGTATTCTTCACTTTCTTAGCACTATCACTTTTGCTATTCTTAGTGATTCTGGACGGCTGATTCCCCATCGTGGATTATCCGGAGGCTACGTCCGGGCCCAGCACGCCGCTGCCGGCAGCGGCGCGGCGGTGTCGCGGGCGAAGCTCATGCTCTGCGCCATCTCCACGACCTTAACTAGCGTGAGGTCAGCCAGGTCGTGCGTGTACAGCTTCACCTTATCCCGCCCCAGCAGCATTCCCATTATGAATTTGTCACGTAGCGCTTCTCCAGAAAGCCACACTTATCTGTCAAGCTGTGAAGTCTTGCGGCCCAATGAGGATAGGTTTCCCCAGCTAGTTGAGCGGCTCCGTAGAAGTAATGGCGCTCGCCAAATCCAAAACTTTTGGGGCTAAAGTGGTTATCGAGGAATTGGAGAAGATCTTCATAGGGCACTTCAGATTTAAAAGTTTTCTTTGAAAGTTTGGAGATCTTATTGTCAAAACTTAATTTAAAGAGAGGACAAAAAATAATCATTTGTGGAGACTGGAATATTAATATGTTAAAAACTAACCTAGTGTCTAAAGAACTTAACAATATATTAACAAATAACAATTTATTAAACCATATTACAGTACCAACTAGAAAATTATCCTGCATAGATTTAATTGCTAGCAATATATCAAATGTTTCAAGTAAAGTATTACACTTAGCCTTATCTGATCATGAGACAGCACAAACGGTTTCAATTAATTTAGAAAATAAATCAAAATTACCGAAACGTCCAAAAATATGGTTTGAAAAACGTAGAGATTTTTCCTTAGATAATATAAAAAAGTTTTGCGAGGCATTATCAGTGCTATCATTTAACGATGTAGTAGCTGAAAGTGATCCTAATAGGGCTTTTGACATATTTCATGACCATTTATTACTGTTTTTCAACCTTTGTTTTCCATACATTATGGTTAAAAAAGTCAATAAAATGAAACAAACAAATTGGCTTACAAAAGGTTTGCGAAAGAGCTGTATAAAAAAGAGAGTGCTTTACCTAAATTATAAATTATTTCCTTGCAATAAAACAAGAAATAAAATTGAATACTTGAAATATACCAAAATATTAAAAAAATGCATAGCACAATCTCAAACATCAGTGAATACAAATTATATTAGAAATGCGTCAAATACGTGTAAAGCTGCGTGGAATTTAATAAACTCTAACTTAGGAAAACAAACATGTAGCCAATTCGTAAATTCAATTTTTTATGAAAAACATCTTTATAAAAATGCATCAGAAATTACTAAAATATTTAATAATTTCTTTATTAATACTAGTTGCAAAACTAATAGTAATAATATTAATTGTCAACGCCTACCATCTATTAGTCAAAGTATATTTTTATCGCCAGTTGTACCTGAAGAAATACATAGGATAATTAAAAATTTAAAAAACACTAATACGACCGGATATGATAACATAAATACAAAAATTATTAAAAGTTGCTCTCTGGTATTATTAAAACCTTTAACACATTTGATTAATTTAACATTAAAGGAAGGCATTTTTCCGGATCGGCTAAAACAGTCCATCGTCAGGCCATTACATAAGAAAGGTTCTACAACTGACATAAATAATTATCGGCCCATAGCTAAAACGTCAGTTTTATCAAAAATATATGAAAAAGCTATATTAGAAAGGTTACAAAGCTATTTCTCTGATTTCAATCTTTTGGATAATAATCAATTCGGATTTAGAAAAAACAAAAGTACTACTCTTGCCTGTTTTTCTCTTATGAAACATGTGACTGAATCACTTAACTTGGGGTCAAAAATAGTCTCTATATTTTTAGATATGAGCAAGGCATTTGATTTGGTCTGTCATGCGACTCTATTAAAAAAACTAGACACGTATGGTATAAGAGGAAATGCATTAAATTTACTGGCGAGTTATTTGCAGCATAGGTACCAATGCGTCGAAGTGTCACAAATGTGTGGAAATATAGTAAAGGAGTATAAGTCGTCGTTTCAAAAACAAAATCCTTTCGGAATTCCTCAGGGTAGTGTGTTAGGCCCGTTTTTATTTATTTTATTCATTAATGATCTACCTACTGTTATCGAACATAACTGTATACTTTTCGCTGACGACATAACAATAAACATAACAGCGAAAGATACAAAATCTTTGGAACATGAGTCTAATAAAGCACTCATTTCTATTACTAATTATTTGAATCAAAATAATTTAGTCATTAATACGAATAAAACAAACTTTATGCAATACCAGACATATAGAAGTAGAGCTGATATAATTAAGTTAGTATCTCAAGGCACGGAAATAGAGCAAGTTGATGGTACTAAGTTTTTAGGAATAACCCTAGATAAGTATTGTGATTGGAAACCACATATAAGTAATTTATGTAAAAAACTAAATAGTTTTGTTTTTGTCATAGGTAGATTATCAAGAACTGTAAGTCAACAAGCAGCAAAACTAGCTTATCATGGTTACGTTTCATCCATCTTACGCTATGGTTTAATTTTATGGGGAAATTCTGTAGAAATTCACCAAGTATTTTTGTGTCAGAAGAAATGTGTTAGAGCACTTTGTAAAGCAGATTTCAGAGATCCGTGTAGGCCTCTTTTTGCTGTTTTAAAGTTACTCACTTTGCCGAGTTTGTACATATTCGAAATGTTATTATTTGTAAAAAAACATAAGGAATATTTTCAGGAACTAGGTAATGTCATGAATTTAAGAACTAGAAATAAAGAAATTTTGAGTAAAAAACTGTATATGCCGCCCAGAAAATTAACATTATTTAGTAGAAATGCTTATTGTATGGCTATCAATATATATAATAAGTTGCCCTTGAATTATAAAAACTTACATTTTAATGACTATAAACGTAAAATATATGACTTATTGCTACATAAATGCTACTATACAATTGATGAATATTTTAAGGACACCGAATTATAATTGACTGTAAATTCTATATGTATAAGTATTGAATCATAATGTATTGTAATATTCTTATAACAATTAATTATTACTATTTCTGAATACTTTTTGATATTATTGACAATAGGTTTTGTATAGTAAATTATTTTTAATTAGCTTCTTATAAAATATTTGCACACTGTTTAGCAGTAAAAAATGTAGAACTATCAATTTTAATTAAGAACTATTTGTACACATTTTTTCGCAAATAAATTCATTTGATTTGATTTGATTTGATTTGATTAACATCCTTAGGCAGCGCTAAGTCCGATACCAGTTTATAAGTACCCTCCGTAAGTGCGCTGAGTAGGATCGCTTTTCTCTTTGTTCCTGACAAATCCGTCGAAATATAGATGCAAGTACTGCATACCGGTATGAATTTCTGTACATTTTTTTCTGTATGTCGTCAAACCATTAAAGTAGGTGTAGTTAAAAATAACAGTACAGGAATTAATACTGAAATAATTCGTGTACCTCTTTAATTATTGTAGCATAACATATTGTAGCCACGGGCAACTTACTTAAACTATCTAAACATATTCTGAATCAATTTGAGTATTTGATCTCGCAAAATATTTATGAACAAAATGTATTAAGGTGTCCACAGCCCGAGCCATGCCAGTCCCAGTCTCAGATGCCTTGTGTTATAGAGGATAATGTATTACTTATACAACCAAAGCCATCTTATTTATGTAATAACTAGCCACCGCGCGCGGTTTTACCCACGTAATTTTTGATCCCGTGGGAATTTCGGGATATAATATAGCCTATAACCTTCCTCAAGAGTTGGGCTATCAAATGCAAAAAAAAAATTTCAAATCCCACTTGTAGTTTCTGAGATTAGCGCGTTCAAACCAAAAAACAAACTCTTCAGCTTTATATATAAGCTAGTCAACTAGAAGTAGCTATGTACGTACAGCGATGAACTTGTGAAAGAAATGGGCTTCCAAGTAAGTAAATATGTAAGGCAGCCAATAATAAATAATTATTTCCCTGGTGCTTCATATTGTGATTTATTAAATAAAGTTTTTGTGACTGACTTTAAGCTTAAAACAGTCTTGATCATTTTAGTTGGCAGACGGCATCATGCAAATGAAAGAGACATGATTCACAGTTTTTCCAAATATTATGAAAACAAAAATATACGTAGAATAGTTTTATTAGCATTACCTTTTAGCCGCTTTTTTTCAGAGCAAGAAAACAATATAAGGCACGATCTGAATACAATATTACACACTATCACATATAGGCATAGTGATAAATTCCATATGATCGATACTAACATTATAGTTAGTAAACATTTTTATTTTAAGTATCATAAGTACAATTTGTACAATTATTATATACGATAAATAGCAGTTTCGCTATCATATATTATAAGTAATGATTTACCAGTCATCTTGACTTAAACCTTTGCTTCTATTGAGCACACATATTTGTAAAACCGTTGGAATATAACATTCCAAGTAAAAGTGTTAGGACTAGTCTAGTAATTGAAACGAGAGGCGATGACAATAGAAAAAAAGCCTGCTAGCTATAATCGAAATGTTATTAGCACATATCAGCTGCAAATTCAAAATGAAGTAAAAATGTAATAAATGTAGCTCACCAAAATATTGAAGGCATGCTTGTTAAGTATTTACAAATTGAACATTTCATGAATCATGAAAATGTAGATATTTTGTATGTAACGGAGCACTGGCTAAAAGACTATAAAATGATATTTTCGTTCAATAATCATCAAATAGCTAGTTTATACAGTAGAAGTCAGGCAAATTGTGGCGGTTCCTTGATTATTACACACAAAGGAATGAAATTTAAAGAACGAATGGATATTATTAGTCTTTCTGTTGAGCAAACCATTGAAATGGCATCTAATGAGCTAGGGAAAGTTATTATAATAAGCGTATACAAGCGGACAGCTTCATCCTATGATTTTTTTGAGAAAATTATGGAGGAAGCTTTACTGAAACTTAGTGATACTAAAAAAAAATATCATTGTTTGCGGTGATTTTAATATTGACTTAATAATCCAATCATCCCTGAATAAAAGGGTAACAAATTTGTTTCTTTGTTTTTAAGTCAAATTTTTTGACTTAAAAATCTGTTCACAACTCACGCACACATACATAACAATTTATAAATGCTTTTGATCTAAGGCATAAATCTTTATCTTTTGCTATATTTGGAAATTTTATGAAACTTTTCTTTTATGATTGAAAACAGTGATTGTACACTGGTCTTTAGGGATTAAAATCAAAGTCAGTACTTATCTGGAAGTAACTATTTCACTCACTAAAATGCAATAATATTTCATGAGAATACTGCGAACAATGTTTGATGCATGTTGTATAATAATCTTAAGTAATATGTAGTAAATACATATGTAGTTTGAAAACTCGAAACAATTCTCGATTCGTCTGATACATCAGTAATTATTTTTATTATACTACATTATAATACGTTCATACGAATAAGTGAATATTTAATACTAACGTAAATGCGTACTGCTTCAGAACTTGTATAGATGACTTTTTGTAATCGTTACAAATTCAAATCTTTCATATATACGCCTAGAAAAAAGTGTTTCATATATCTGGTAGAAAGATCATTTAATCAATAATGTTTGTAAACATATCCCTTTCAAAGATAATAGTAAGAAATTACATTGTTGTAGTATCGTAATTGCATTTCATAGAATACCTTACACATTATAATAGCGGAAAACCTTTTAGCAGTATGAATTTATGTGAAATTAAACTTTGGTCTTAACTCTAAGTGGTTAAGTTAATTCGTGTAAATTTTGTTGAAACACCTTGCGTGTCATTTTGGCGGTATTTAAGTTAATTTTACAGTTTTTCCTTGGAATGGTTTCGCAGAGCTGTCACATACATGACTTCCCTCTCAATAACGTTGTCGATGCAGCATTTTTTGTGAAGTGATTGCCACTTCCATTCCTATTCCGCTTCAAGATAGACACGTAATGCTACATAAACATAATATATGGAGTTATTGTCGTATTATTGCTAAAGATTTTACAATCCTCCGATGTGACATTAAATTGAATAAAAAAGTATAAAAGTAAGTTTAATAATATATTAATGTTTTAAAGAAAACTTTTATAAAACTTCACAATATTTATTATTTCTAACATATATTATTGTAGTTTTTTGCATTTGATAATGCTCAACTATTCTCAAAGATCTGAATAATATACTTAATAAGATCTACCGATCAGTACTCGAGACTTGGCGCTTGAGAATACCCGCCCGTCATACTCGTACGATAGGCCATTTGGCGCAGGCCCCGGTTGAAGACGGGCTGGGACTGGGACCGATACTTCGCAGGATTCATGTGCCAGTGGGGCCCGCAATTTCTCAACTGGGAGCAACGACTTGACGACAGAGAGCTTGGTATCCATTATCGCCCCCACCGAGATCAGCAAATCCGGAAGCAATGCAGCTTTGAGTTCGTCCACTAGGTTGGTAGCGGAACGTGCGGCAGGCTGAGGAGATTCACGCTCCCTTCCCTCTTGGAAACCCCGTCTCAAGGCAGCCACTTTGGATTTTAGGTCCTCGACGTACCTCCTGAGACGGGCATTATCCCTACGGACATTGCGAATCTCGTCTGCCTCGTCCCCTTGAGAGACTTTCCACCTTGTCACTAAAGTCTCGTGCAGTCTCTTTCAGATGATTTAAAGTGGTAGCCAGCGACAAAACCCGTACGACCCTCACACCTGCTCTCTCTTGAATATGGTCAGCAGTCAGCGCCTCTACGTCTAGCTCTTCCATGAATGGAAGGGGCGGACTTACTGAGTCCTTGCGGAAGGTCAGCTTGAGAGGCTCCCCCTCTGCTTTTTTCTGCCATTGTTTTTTTTAAAATACCCCTTTTTGGGGGATCTCGCCTTCCCTTTTTAACAGGAACAACATCCCTTGCCTTTGTTTGGGCCTGGCTGTCTGTCTCCGTTTCTAAGCCTGAAAGTTCAGTGCCAGAAGGAACGGCACACCTCTTCTGGGGACCGCAGGAACTTCCGTGTTCGGAACCGCTGCTTTCCCCAATCTCCATGGAGGAGGCCTTTCTTTGTGAACGGGTTCTAACTCCCGTGCTACCCACACTTCTCCCTAAGCCTCCATCACGGCGTCTACTTATTCTTCCCTCATCGGGGACAGTAAAATCTCGGCTTTCGCAGCCAATGCCGTCTACGTCGTAACCACGTCCTTCATGGAAGACAACTCCAGCCTTCTCAGGCACAACCCCAGCTCTGCCTTTACGGCTCCCATCAACTCCACCCGTCTCAGGCACTACGTCTACTCCGCCCTTCTCGGGCATAACGTCTACTCTGCCCTTCTCGGGCATAACATCCAGTAAAGATTGAATATCCATACGAGTAACGCGTTCGTGATATTGACTTAGTCGAGGCAGTGACGCGGTGCCAAGGTCAACCCTAATTACGCCTGAAGGTCGGGAGGTACTCAGGGTTGGTCACTAATTGGCATAATTAACCCACTCTGCCACCTCCGAAGAGGCAACTGATCGCCGCGTTTCCCAGCGATCGGTCTTTCGGGGTTGGATAAATATAGAGTATGTCTCCTCACTGCCCAGGCGGTTAAACCAAGACCCCCGTTCCATCAAAGCCGCGAGACGTGTACCACGACACTTCGACGGGTTAGGGTTTTGGTGGCAGTGACAATTTTATGCAATTTAGTGGCGTGCTCGGCAGTGTAAGTGCACGTCACGCCTACCACCCCCTTACCCCGATTCCACTACTGCCCGCTACGGGTCAGACGCAAGGTACCGGAGGGACACAGCTGCCGCCCGATAAGTGACCGTTATTGATTTGGCTTCATCCAGTCGCTGGATTGCGACTAGCTACTGAGCCCCCCGCCACAACAAGGCACACTCCACTTGGAGCTTACCTGAACCTAACTTATCTCAACATCAAACATACCTGTGAGAGACTACTACCTACCTTACCTTCTCTTATAATGGTGGCACTATGATTTTTGGTCCATCCACTTAAGAAGTGCGATACTTATTAATAAAAGCAGCAGCCGCTGAAACTGTTTTCGGTTGAATGGGTTTAAGCTTAAATTGCAAAATCGTTGGCGAATCAACTATTTTAAATTCATATTTAAAACGCCCATTCATTATTTCAAATACCTATGTGCATGAAGTCATTTTACTGCTGTTATTTGCTTCCTCACTTGACAATTGTGTATGACTAGACACGAGTGATAATTTGTCCAATTGCGGTATGGCATTCCTAAACCCTTTATCCAAAATAAATAGAAAATTATTCGTGATTGAACTGGTGATAACATTCACCTTGAAAAAAATCACTCATAATTTCAGCATCGGTTTCAGTAGCAGTATAACATCTATAACATCTTGCAACTAATATGCGCATTACATGAAACCATCAGGAAGGTTTCACTGAATTATCATATTTGTGCAAACTTCAATTCAATTCAATTTTTTGGTTATAATGGCAACCAGCCGTCGTTACTAAGCGACATACTATTACTGCCAGTATCACGTGATGAGAAATACACGGTATTACAAGTAAGGTCCAGTTTGCATGGCAAAAAATGTGAGGCGCGACGAGGGCAGGACGTTGAATTACCTACGACAAAAAAGACAACACAGTTAGTTTGTGCAAGCTTAACCTATGTTTTTATAGATATTTGTTGATGTTTTGATTGATTCATGTCATTTAAGTCAAACGATTGAAAATAGATTGGGATGTTCCCACACAATTAAAATACGAGTAAGCATTTACTCGATACTTTTGTTTCGATTGAAGAATTGAGAAGAAGATAGTAGGTATGTACCTTGCTTGCTTGCCTCCTACGTTGTTTAAAAGAAAACATTATTAGGAATATTTATGAAAGTTAAACGTTTGTGAAGTAAAGTAAAAAAAAAAATGAAAACGAACTCAGAGATATACGTTACATTTCAGCGCGGTCCAATTTTTTAGTTAACAGGTTATAGATACTTTGCTACTTTCAGCTCCCTCCCAGCGCTCGTCCAGCGCCCAGCGAACCCTCTCTTGTTTACAATTGTGGTTTATAATTTGATTATTAGTTACCAATACATCTCAAATTGCAACTTTCCGGCCTGCGACGCACTTGCTCCCATCCGATCTGCACCCAAAACGCGCAGCCAAGCGCACGTCCTGCGCCCACTCGGCTCACGTGATTTGAAACCTATTGATACTGATGAGACCTATGAAATAACATTGACTTGGTGCTCTCTTTTTCTAAAGATCAGAAAATAATCGAAATATAAACTTTTACATATTGCAAATCAAATAAATCTGCGACTGTTTAGTTATTTTTTCATATTATACCTTTAAAACATCATTTTCAATCTCAAATATTTCTAACATTTTTTATAGTTTCTTATTCACGAGAGATTATTCAAACAAACTAAACGTGAATTTTTATACAAATAAATATCTTACTGTACAATGCTACATACAATGAACGTGTATTAACAATGAAATAAATTTATTTCTCATAAACGTCGATTGACGTCGATAGATGTCATCGATCGACATCGACCGGTTCTTTCTGATCGGATCTGATCGGATTGGTCTAGTAATCCATCCACGGCCTTGATTGACCATCGATCGATTCGTGTGGTAACAAACTATGGCGACATAACTAAAAAAAAACATAATTACATAAATACACTATGATTGATAACCGCTATAAAAATGCGAATGAAACTTGGCTTGAGAGCACAAAAACAGTATACCTTGTTAGCTTTTCTTTTCATCCAAAGTGAGAGTTAATCTTCATCGAATCAAATCATTAACTATGTGAAATTTAACTACAAAGATATTCATAAAATATTCAGGTCTCTAAAGACACGCTTTTTACTCAAATAATATTACCTTATCCCACTTAATAGAGTTAGATAAAAGGAAAAGTAAGTAACGTATAAATTGATTCTTTTGGAAACTACTTACTTTCCTTTTAGTATTTTTACCAACGTAATCTTTTACGATTCAGCTTACCAAAAAGCACCTTTTACGTTTTCTCCTTTGTCAGATGTCGTCATTATCACACTGTGATACTGACACGCAATAGTCATCTCCGGTCTTCGCCGGGATTTAAGATCGAGTTCTTTCTAAGGCGGCATTTTCATGGGGCCTCATTTAAAATTGTGAGCCAAAGATAAAAGAAGACGAGACGCTACGGACCCAGACCCGCGCCTGATCAAAACACGTCTGAGACTAATGACGACGTCGCGAATTTTTATGGCAGTTTCATCTCTTAAGGGACTACTATTTGTTCGCAGATACCCGTTGAATTTTCATCCCTATTGCCCGCTATAAAAAGTTAAAATGTCCAATTTGTGTACCTTTAAAGGTTATTTATGGTTTATTCTTGCTGATGCTTTAAAGGAGCTTTGGGAGTTTGAGTTAATAATTTTGATTTCGTATTGGTTTAAATATACTTTAGTATAATTGCTTTATATAACATAAAACGTATATAAATGAACTATAGCACGTGGCTATTATGATCAGTATCCCGTTTTTAAAAACGTTAAAACTGCATAAAATTAGATATGATTTTTCTCTTCATCCTAATGATTGTGTAATATTACAGAAACATTTAAAATAACTATAAATCTTTTAAGTTGCAAGACTTTAACTCCAAGACGAATAAGCATGCGTTTAATAATGATATTAATCTTGCCATATGAAACGAGGCAGTTGCTTTATCATAATAATGTTAGTTTAAAAACTAAACGAATAACGATTTTAATGCAATGAACACAACTCAGAAAATTACACGGTGATGCATGTAACAACACTATTTAGCCACATTAGAAACCAATTTTAATTATGTACATTTTTGTTCACAATTTTAGTAATGTACTCATCCTTATATTAAAAAAATATAATAGAATACTACTAAAAATATAGGGATAATAGCGATATAAGGATCGTAAGATATTTCATATTAGGTTAGTAAAGTCTGATCCCGACGAGGTTGTAGCTAAAAATAGCCCTGTGACCCCTGAATTATTAGATTATCGGAATTTTCCATGCAATTTTTTGAAATACATCTGCCACTCTCTTGCTATCCAACAGTGTAAAATAATCAGCAGTTGCAGATAAAGTGGAAAAACAAAATCAAATCCATACATCTTTGAATCTTTCAAAGGTAATTATTCAAAGTGTTCATATCATGAAGACGCTGACTTTACAAAAGTGGGGAATGCAAAATTCATAAACACTTTTTTGTACCTTTTTTTTTAAACGTACAAAAAAAATTATGATAAATAAACACCTATCCAAAACTAAAGAGAAAATTAGTTTTGGAATTGGATCATTAGCTCTATTTACAATCGATGTAAAAAAAGAAAAAAACAAATATTTAAAAAAGTTCGGATTACAGAATTTGGGCTCAAATGATTGCAAATGACCTCCTCTCCGTCGTTGCCTTTAAATATTTCGGTGTAATTTCCAATAAACCTGTGCCATAAGAGGCCCCTTCGACCGGCGATACATGTATAACTGGATGCGGACTGGTTGCCACCAAATATCACCGCCCTCACGGTAACTATACGTATACGAATATATAGCTATATTGAACACGTCATCAGTCCACTATACCCTATAGGTTACACGCCTAGTGGTACCGTCGAGTCCGTGTAGCTACCTCATGCGGTACACTAGTCTTTTTTTTTTATAAAATATGGATGGGACGTTTGTCTTCCATGACACCTGATGTTAAGTGAACATGAAGACTAAGGTGGTACACGTCCATCCACGAGAAACCTATTCACTCGTCACTACCAAACTTCAGAAGCTCTAGTGTCCTGGACTTGTCATATTAGTTTGTTTGTTACTATCGGACTTGTGAAGAGAGTTCTTATAAACAATAAGAACAAAAAACATGACATATTGTTTGTTTTTTTTTTAGGTTAATATAATTATTTAATACTTATTTAATGGGTACTGTTAACTTTTTATTATGAGCTGGTCAATTCCTGCATCTTTGACCTATTCCATAAGGTAAAATTGAGGCAAAATGTGGTCTTGGTCCCAGATAAAAAGTTAAAGAAAATAATATGAATATTTGGGGCGTTTACTTAAATTTAGAAACTGAAAAGAAATTTTAGCGCTCCGAATGCTCATTATTTAAACCAGAAGATAGGAACAGATCTTTTCTTAAATAAAAAAACACCAAACAGTGCAAAACTATTGTATCAGTTTATAATTTAACAGCTGAAAACCTTAAATCGCCAAACTTATCTACAATTGTTAAAAATTCGTTTGCCAAATCTGAATTGTTTTGAAAATGTAGGAAGCTTAAAGGCGTCGCCGAGAAGAGATCCCGGTACGGTGATGAGCACATTGAACGCTCGACTGGCAGAGTTCTGGCACCCTACTGCACATATCTATGTGGATAGTTGATCCTGTTTATAAGTCATGAGAAGACCTATGATAAATGTTTAATACGAATATAGATTCTTAGAACCGTAATAAGAAGGTATTGTCTTAAATTAAGTATGTTCTAAAAGACGGAGCTTGTCGCTATTGATGTTATCGAATTTACTGAGGCCGAATCATATTCATAAATGGAAAATAACTTTATAGACAATAAATTCTATTTAAAAAGGATTCATGAAGTTAATTATTAAGGCTTGGTCTAAGTTTTTCAAACTGTACCAAAATGTACCAAAAGTGGGGTACTTTAAAATACTTTATGCGCCCAAACTAATTAACGAAAGGCACCTGATAGAGGCTCGTCCAGTATTCATGCTTTTGTAGGCAAAACTACACATCGTTATATTGCCGAAACTGTTTACCCTACTTTCAAAAGATCTTCAAACTTTTGGTAGGCTAGCATGGTAGCGTCGATAAATTTTTGAAGATAGGATGTTAACATGCTCACAAGAGAAATCCGTAGTCGATCTGCCAAATGCCGACAACATTTGGTTTTAAGGGCAATGTTTAACATGAAGGCTTATATTATAGGGTAATATACAGTAGTATATTGTTATTATTTTTGAATTACTGTCCAGATAACACTTATTCGTTTTCAAAACTTGATTAGCTGGGACTTTAGCCAAATATTATTGATTAGACCTACATACTCAAAACCTTTATATCACAGAAATTTTATATGTGATAAATAATCTTATTTAATAATGTTTTATATATCTTTAGATAAACTGTATGTAACAAATCACAGTAAATTGACTAGACCATGAATTTATTTAATTTTGTAGGAATGCTCACTAAAATAAATATGATCAAAACGCAAACAATGCTTCTCGTTGATCTCGTTTCATAACATATCTCAGAATAGAGTGTGATTGTACAATTGCGACGCTCCACATCCTACCAACCGTGCAATCTATACAGCGTCATATTTTGAAGATGAAATCATTTTAAGAGAAGGTTAAGAATTATGTGTGGATTCAAATAATGACAAAAAAAAATATACATCAATTTTTTTTTAAGTTGAAATTTTACAATTCTTTGAAGTGACCAAATTTTAGGTTAATCTGTTATTCACGACTACATAGCAAGAAATAAAAAAAAAACATATATTTATTTTAAGAAAATCACTTCACCAAAACAAAAATCTTACGCGGTTAGTTACCTACCTACTATATAATTAATAGATTTTTAAATCCAGATCGTAATTTCTAGTAGCAGGAAGCATTTAACATAGTAGAGCTTATTTATGCTAAACGGGAGAGTAATTCTTGATGTTTTCGAATTAAATCATTAATAAAAGGACGAAACGCTTCTACGTCTCACTATGTTATTGTTTTCTCGAGTTTTGTTTTTATGAAACAATTTTGTTCGCTCAATTTATAAATCCCAATTTATTTTATTTATTATAAAGCTGCAAAGTAAGCTACTTAGTTGGTGTGTCAGTTTGTAATTTATTTATGAATTAATTTTATACTTATTCAAATATAGACGTCAAAAATACAATTTCCAATTAAAATTAGTGACTGAAACAATAGCCGAGAATGAGGAAAATTTCCATGGTCGCTACTTTCATCAGATTTTGGTGGAATAGATTTGAATCTATGAGCATTAATAATGCAAAAGATGATTAAGTTAAAATGTTGAAATGCGTACCTTTTTGCAATTTAATCGAAGCTGCACCTTTTCTAAAAAATCAATTTTTGTAAGATACTGTGTGTGCCTGGCAGCATGCCCGGCTCAATTTTAATTTAATTTAATTTTAATCTTTGTAGTAAGCGTACTACTGTGGGAAGGAAAGTACTCTTAAAGTTCCTACATTATGAAACAACAGTTAGAGTTGCAGCGCTATAGAATTAAACTCTACTTTTGCCTTGAGCTCGATAACCTTTAATCTTTGTCAATAAATATGGATTCTGAATCAACATTTAAAGAACAGCGTGAAGCGTTTTTAAAATAAATGAAATTCGTCCACAAATTGAATTGTAAGTGCCAAAGACGTACAAAATATATTATATGTATATATATAATATAATCCCCAGACAATCACACCAACTACATGGCCTCAAAGTAAGCGAAGCTTGTGTCATGAGATATCATGTAGCGAACTAGGGGGGAACCTAGAATATATATACATATATAGACAGACACCCAGAACCGGAACATTTTTTTTTTCTTTTTCCGGGCGGGAATCGAACCCGCAAACACTGGCGTCTGAGGTAGATAGGTTTACCCCTTCGCCAAAGTGGTCGTCAATAATATTCAAAATACAATATCTTTTCATGTAACGTTTGTCTACGAGTATTTTTTGCACTGAGTTACTCAGGAATGAACTCCAAATGGCCTTTATGTTTTTGTTTGGTTAAACGCCACAAAATAACATCAACTAAAATCTTGTATGGCCCGCTTCCGCTGTTTTTTCATGACGTGACGTCTTGATACCTTAAGCATTTTCAGTTTTATTTCAATCTAAAACTAGTTTTGTCCCACTATAAAATATCATGATTGTGGAGTTCATCCATTATTAATACCAAAAGCATTTTAAATAATCATGTAATGGTGACTCCAACGCTGAAATTATTATGCTTACTCACATTTTTTTTTTAAATCTTTATTTAGAAAGCTATACACCTATAAGGTTAAGACAGCTTTTTTAAATATGTAAACATTTAATAACACTGTAGAGATCAATATTTTGTATCTACATGAATATTAATTTAAGTATTAAATATTAAGTATATAAATATTAAGTATAATACATAAAACCTACCTTCCTGTAATAGGGTTACGAATGCATATTCACAGCTTTTACGAGAAGTATAAGAGCAAGTTTGTAAGAATTGAAAAGTTATAAACTTTAATTTAACTGAAAATGAAACCACGATATACATTTGAACTTTATAGAAACAGGGCTGTAAAATATGAGTAAACTTGTTTCTGATTGTTGTCTAATAGAGAATATATGAAACTGTTGTACTCTGTACATTATAACAAAAGTTATTTACAAAGTAAGAAAGCTGGCCATCTCAACACAAAAGATAAAAGTAACTTATCATTAAATATAACAGCCGAACTTTTTTGTAACAGGTAAACTTTAAATATTTGAAGTTTTATATGTAGTAAGGATAGGACGTTTGTCTTCCATGCAACCTAATGTAAAGTGCGCATGAAGACGGTAGTACACGTCTATCCACGAGGAACCTTACTCGACCCTGAAAAGTAATAAGACTATAGGGCTGGAGTTAAATAAAAGGTTAGATCGACTGGATTATATCCCTTTCAATTATATTAAAAAAGGTATTGGTTAGATATTGATACAACTATCACCTTAGTAACCCGTGGAGATCATCTTTGAAAATAAAATGAATATTAAACATTTTATAATAAAACACTATAAAATCCAACTTCCAACGTTTTTTTTATTATATACAGGGTGGAATTATTTAATGCCCCCTGGAAGGAAAGTACTCTTAATAATAGAGATAGCAAATTTTAATCCAAAGAAACATTCCTTTATTTTGGAAAAGAAATAAAACGGCGTTCAAAGATTTTTATAAAATTCGCTTGCTTTACCCAGAAATCGAACCTGGGTTCCATTAATCTATTATTTAGAGTACTTTCCCTCCACGAGGCCTTAAAAATCCCTGTATAATAATTTTTTAAAGTAATAATAACATTTAAGTGTAATATTTTATATAATCCAAATTCAAAAGCTTGGTAAATATTTCCTTAAAATATTATGCCATCGCCAATATTAGATCGTTTGATAATTATCACTAAAATATAATTGGAGCTCCAATATCAGACCGTTCACTAACTGTCACTAAAGGTTTTATTTACTTCCGAGCTTGACATCCTTAAAGAGGCGATAATTGGGATATTTCAAACTATCATTTAGAACAGATGTTGCTTGTGGTTTATAAATCAGATCCGGGTTACACCCTGAGTGACTGGCTCGTTAAGGCCCTAGACAAAACCCTTGGCAAGGAAACTTAGTACACAACTTCTATTGAAGTAATAGTTTGCAGTCAGCCTCCTTAACAGATATAGCTATAAACAACTAAGTTTGCAATTCCACTTATGAAATCATTAAGAGTTACTTATCTGTGTTGTTTAAACAGTACCTAATAATTAATTCACTTGCTAGTCGTAGCTTTATCTGATTGAAAATCTCCCTTTTCCGCTTCTTCTTTATATCTTTATCGTATCTCTATATGTTCCAGCTACAAGAAAAACAGACCCTTTTATAATTTTCTTGAATAAATATTCACAACGTTATTCTATGCAAATTATCATGGTAATTACAAAACAGATTTTTGTTTTTTTTTCGGACTATGAATAAACAATGAGAAGAATTCTTATTTAAAATTCATATTATTCGAAGTTTAATTACTATGAAAACAGTCTTACCATTTTTATAAAACGTTTGAGATTTAGGAAAAAAATATTAAGACCGTGTGAATTTGCTAATGTATTTTGTCCAATAATTAAAGAGTAGAGTTTGCCTTGAAGACAATATTAAATATTAATATTTTATATTTTTGAGTCTTTCAAGTCAGTCTATCAATTGCATGTAGCGATAGTACCTACTTGTTTAGATAAACCTTTTGGAAGTAATAGAAACTAAAAAGCGTTGGCGCCAAAACTCCCTCAAGTACGGCAAGACGAGCCTTATTTGGTATAGTTTTGCTTGCCATTATCGAGTATATGGCGCCATTAATACAATTTCCTGCTTTTACTCTCCTTTCAATATCACCTTTACACTTCCCATCTCTTGTAAACAAGGACCCCAAGTATACAAACTCTTTCACTTGTTCCACTTTTTCCTCCCCTATCATAATATTGCATTCCGTCATATCTTCATTCCTCTCCATAACCATAACTTTCGTCTTTCCAACATTCACTTTCACACCTTTTCTTTTAAACGACTCATGCATCACAGTGACCATTTGCTGCAATTCCGACGCTGACGATGCAAGTAGAACCTGGTCGTCAGCGTAAAGCAGAGTTTTGATCACTGTCTCATTCATTTTTAAACCCCATTCACACTCTTTCAGATCTTTCAAACAGCTATCCATGAATAGGTTGAACAGCCATGGAGACGCTACACAGCCCTGTCTAACACCGCGTTCGATGCTAAACCATTCTGTGTAGTCATCATTCAACCTGACACAAGCACTCGAGTCCTTATATAAGGATTTGAGTGCTCGTATCAAGTCACTGTCCACCCCAAACTCGGATAGAGTTGACCAAAGTTCATTCCTCATCACACTGTGTGAAGTGAAGTGAATCTTGGGTGTGGCAGAAGAGACATGAAAGCAAGATTAATGCTGTGGAGATGAGAGCGTTGAGAAGCATGTGTGGAGTGAAATTGAGTGATAGGGTGCGCAATAGTGAAATAAGAAAGAGATGCGGATTGAAAGAAGATGTAGTGACAAAAATTGAAAAGGGTATGCTACGGTGGTTTGGACATTTGGAAAGGATGAGTGAAAGTAGATTTACGAAAGAGGTGTACAGAGCAAGAATGGATGGTGCTGTCGGAAGGGGCCGCCCTAGGCGAACGTACGCCGATCAAATTGGCGACGTTCTTAAAAAGGGCCTAGTTAAAAGTACCCGTAACCGGCGATCATGTATGAAAAGATTAATGAACGTGGAGGAAGCGAAAGAGGTATGTATGGATCGAAGCAATTGGTGTTCCCTTGTCTCTGCCTACCCCAAAGGGAGACAGGCGTGAGGTTATGTATGTATGTATGTATGTAGAAACTAAAAATAAATAAGAAGGTAATTTTATTAATAAACAAAAACTAAATAAGGATATTTAAAGAATACAATAACAAATTTTAAGTAGTACTTCCATAATTTTTAGGAGTTATGCTTATGTTTTTTATTGTTTATTTTATTATTAAATTTATTTATTTCATATAAATATTATTTTCATATTTTATTACCTTGACCTTTGTTGCTATCTGATTACACCCACGTTTGACCTCAATATTACATGATGCTAAGTAAAGTAAGGACGAAGATGACAACACATATGAATTGGTACTTTATAAAATTTGGTTACTCTTGACTGCCTGCGTGGTGATATTTAGCGGCAAACTTTATATTATTTATAGTCGGCGACCGGATCCTAAAGGTAGGTTCACTCATATTAGTTGCCGTTTACGAGGCGTATATCATTATATTACTTAAAATCGTTTTTTTAAGTCGGCTTAAAATAATTTAGGAAAAAAGCGTTCAGAAAGCTCTGTAAAATCTTCTAGTCCCAAATACCGCAGTGTACCGCAAATACAAAGGTTTTTGAACAGCGTGTATTGCCGTATTCCACCGAAACGTGGTCGCTAACTATGGGCCTATCAACAAGCTTAAATTCGCTCAGCGGGCAATGGAAAGGGCTAAGCTCAGAGTTTCCCTGTGGGAATCGAATAAGGAATGAGGAGATTCGCAGGCGAATCAAAGTCACCGACATAACCAGGAGAATTGCAAAGCTGAAGTGCGGAGACGCAGTGGAGGCAGGCCCCCGCAAGATGGATCGACGAAGATCTGGTCAATGTCGCCGATAAACGCTGGATGAGGGCGGCACGGGACCGAGTGACGTGGAAAATCTTATTCTTTCTTACCAATTGTTACTAAGTTAGCCAATTCTTTTTTGTCTTATAGAGTAAGTGGCATCAAACCTATACTTAATAGAAAATGGTTCGAATTTCGATCCCAGCACGGAATAAAAAATGTTCCGTGTCTGGGTGTTTATTTATATTATGTATTTATATTTATATTATGTATAGTGTATTTTATCCCTAGTTCGCTACATGATATACCATATCACAAGCTATGCTTTCTTTGGGGCAAAGAAGCTGATCTGATTGTGTGGGGATTTTAAACATTTTATTTTTATTTACTTATAAGTAGAGTTCAACGCTGATTAACTTTTCAAATTACAATCCTAAGTAACTTAATTATTCTGGAAATAACTCGGTATCATACATACTCAAATCTAATCGTTGTCTAGTGTCAACTCAACTTCGATACGAGCAACGAAGCAAACAGCTGATATTACTGTTAATAGGTTCCAATTACAAGCATTGGTTAACCAGTGGTAAGTGCTAGCTCATTCCACGCAGTTCAAACTTGAACCAATTTAGTTTCAGAGCAGATGGAGCTACAAAGCAAGTACTAGACAGAAGTAAGTCAAGTGCAAAACGAATCAAACCTATGCCTAAGTACCCGTATGGTGAAGCTGATACTACATTTTTTTTATTAAACAAATGAGAACATCAAATAAGTTTAATTCTATCAAAACATTCTAAGTTCAATGAAACGTATAGCTGTCTGTATCTGTGAATTGTTTTGTTGTGATGTTTTCAAAGGTTTTCTGTGGAATGACGCTGTTAGATATGTCGCTATTTATTATAGATTTTAGGTAAAGGGAAAAATTATTAACTCTGTAGATATACTTATGTACCCCGCAGTAACCATGTGAATCAATACTTTGGTCTTAAAGTGGAGGCGGTACTCTTATAGGCGACGTAAAAGATAGCCAGATAGTTGTATTAAACTAATTTAGCGTATTATATGTAAGGATCTAATTTTATGTTCAACATGAATACCTAGGGTCACTAGGGTGACTGGTGGGTCACTTTTGAAATTCGGGGACGTGATAGTTGAAGATAAATATAAGAATAATTAAAATAAAAAATAAATATTAAATATTTACTGAGTAAACTTAAAGAATTGATTACGCAACGAATGGTAACACTAGCATTGGTAGCGATCCGCGTGCCAGGTCACGTGCCATGATTGCCTCAGGCGCAAGTAAAGCATATCGTAACAAAACTTTATTTCTTTATAGGGAATTCTAGTTAAAATTAAGTAACTACTTATATTACATAATTATGACTAGATCGAGTACAGAGTGTTCTCCTTCAGTATCTACCTAAAATTTGTTATCCTGTATATTACAGACCTGACTTCAATCCATTTTGGGCTCACTATGGTTAGTCGAAGCATGCTTCACGATAGCAGGTGCAGCCGAAAATTTATATTCAATTTTGTTTCATTTACCAGAAATTGGATAAACAGTACATTTATTTTTTGTTAAACATAATTAATATATCCTTATCTAATCAACATTTATGTTTACACCACACCTACTACTGCGAGCGTTATAAATTTTGAATGTCGGGGAAACGTGCTATCGGCGAAGGATGTTTCGGCTAACTATACGTTCTCGCATAAGTTTCATAAATATTCCGATGACTCCAACTCATTGGTTGTTATTTAACGACTATATGCGTAGTATGTAGTGTAATGTACACTTTTGCTACGTCTAATTGGCTCTGATGATCCTTTATCGAAGCGAACCGTGGCTACTCCTCCCAGTCAATCAGGCACTTTATTATAATCTTATAACAGTATCTTCCCGGTCCATCTCTGTGAAGGCTCTATTGGAAACTATACGATGCAGAATAATTTGCGGCTCGTACACTTTGTAGTTCTTTAGATGAGTGCTGGAGAAGATTTAGCAGCCGTTAATTTCTAAATGGCAAAGAACAAAATAACGATCGTATAAAACAATTCCAGCACTGAATACTTATCGTGAAGAACAAAGTAAAATTCAGTTTTTGTGTATTAAAAATAAAGCCAGTCTCTCCTTTAACTTTTTTTAACCGTTTTGCAGGTCAGAGTTAATAAGTCCGTCTTTAACCTTCTAAGCAACTGAAACTTTGTAAACAAAGCATTTTGTTATTGCGCCTTTAACATTGTGAGTAAATTGCCGTCATCTCAAAAGATTACCTATAATGGCGTTGCTTGCTGCTGAAATCCTCTCCAGCCAAGATTTAACTACATATAATTACAATTTATATTATGAAGTCAGAAATATAGCAACTGCGGATAATGACTTCGAAACCACGGGCAACAGACACAATTTTACCTTTTGTCAACATAAATTTCCACAAAATGACGTAGGCGATAATATTTTATGTACGAATTGGTTGGGTCCCTTAAGTTTCTAAAACGAATTGTTTGTTTCTAATTACATTTTGATTTGTTCAGTTAATAACTTGTTTAGTATTTTCAACTGGTAAACACATTATGATTTGAATGATGAAACACATTGGAAATAGATTATCTGATTACGTTTGGTAACTTATAGAGATGAAAACGCAACAAAAAAGCTGAACAGCAACAAGGCTTTATCTACTATTTATTTAATCGACAAAAACCTTATTTGCATTTTGACTTTCAAATCTGTTAACCCCGCTTTGCACAAATGGAGAACAAAACAAAAACATCACGTACCTAAAAAAAGGTTGCGAGATCATGCGATCAATTAATAACCGCTCGTCAAAGGATGCGTAGGAATTCATCTTTTAAATAGAAAATTTCATTGAAAATTCACCGCGCTGAGTTTCTACCCCGAAAGGCATCTGAGGTGCAATGCATAGTTATTTGGCTTGAGCGGAGACCCACAGAGCAATTTGACCGTGGAATGTAGGCTGCTCGTGCCGATGGAAAATGGAATCAATGATACTTACTTCCTTCGTATATTCTTTTAAAAATATATACTTGCTTCTCATCGATACTAGCAAAAATATAAAATTTACGTGCAAAAATATAAATATAAACCAAATTTAGACTGGGATATCATCAAATAAAAAAGTTAAATCACCAAACTCAGTAATTTTTTTTTCCTAACCCTTAAAAGTAGAAATTATTTGTTTGATATTTCAATTACTATAATATAATTAGATTTAATATTAATACTTTATCGTTCGTTCTTTAATATTTACACCACCATTACAATACTAGTAGCTCATTAATTCCACATATCTTTACTCTTCCTATCCATTGTAGAGTAATCATGGCATAGAGATTATGGCAATAGTTATTTATTGGTCGGTCGATAACAGATCCGCCCTCACATCAGTATTGTAGGCCGACCACCGGAAGCTATCATATATCCCGCATGGCATGTGCATTGATGAGTTACAAAATCCCTTTGTTACGTTATTTACTCTCAGTACAGTCGAGGTTTTCCACAAACGTTGTTTGGATTGTTTTACCTAAACATATTATGTTAAAGGTTTAATTAATTTATTGTTCAGGTTTTATTAGATTAGGTTTTCTAGAGTTGTATTCTAAATTTGGAATATGGTTGTGGTCAAAATAATGGAATGGACTGAAGTATTATAAGTTATACAATGCATCTTAAATTCAAATAAAGGCTGATTATGACCGTAATATTGCGTCGAAGTAATTTGATAAACAATAATACTTAACGCTATAATTTTGATATAACAGTGAAATCTTAAGAAAATTACGATACTTGGTAATAATATTTTTTTATCATAACAAGCAAACTACAAGAGATTTTAATAAAGATATTGACTCACATAACTTATTAAACAGCTTTTAATAACGTTCTTGGAAACATTTTAATTCACAAATACGCTACGTAACATAGTGTTTAACTTTCTATTTACAATCATTTTTAAATGTTATTATTAAGTTCATATAGATTTCAAACATTTTGTAGGAATGTGAACGTTAGAGATGATTGAACCGTTTCGCAGGAAACTCACTTAATGCGAACAGACTCGACGGGACAAGAGAGTCTAAAGCCATGCAAACAGCCACTCCACAAAGCACAGATTATGGTTTACCGGTCAAGAGCATTTGTGTATCTGGGAATCTAAGTTGACAATTCGGCTTGAAAATAAAATTGAAATATGTGAACGCATTATTTGTTATAAAGAGACACGGTAACTTTAAAGAAAATATATCTGATACAAATATTAAACTGAAAAAACTTTTATGACGATTGTTAACAAAATAATCAACCGAAGTAATGATTATCTGCCTATATTATTTAAACTTTAAGTTAAAAGTTTCACTATGTTTACTGATATGATAGAGCTGAAGAAGTGAAAAAAGTGTCTCAAAAATTACTTATCATTGTTTTCAAGCCTCTCTTATAAATTTTACCTAATAAATAGAACATTTCTAAAATGGCAATTTGTATGAAATAACACTGTTTAAAATACTGTTTAAAATTTTTTGAACCCTCTAATTCCAAAGAAAAATACAAGAGTAAAGTTATCTAATTGATTTACTTACTTTCCGGTATCCAACAGTATAATATTGTACCTTGTAATCAAAATTTTGTTATAAAAAAAACATATAAGCATCGAAAGTTCATATTGCTAACAACTTCATATTACTAATATCAAGTTCCAAGAATATTTTTATCCCGTTAGTACATATTTTATTTATGAAATATAGATATTGTTGCTAAGCGCAAAATGTTTGCGTAAGTCAATTGTTTTTATAATGAAGAAACTTAAACTTTTGTTTAGATTTAATACACCTTTTACCGTAGATATAACACATAATCTTTCCTTTTTTCCTTATCCCATTCTCGTGTATTTTGAAATCGATAAAAATGCTCTCAGAGGTGCGGTTAAGCAGACAGCGAGTCATTTCCGCCGCAGAGCCCAAAAATTGTGCTGTGCACTTTAATTCCTGAAGAGAGCCGAGATAGTCGACGCTTTTACGATTTTCAAAGCTACGCTTTTTATTTCTTTTTCTAAGTTATCCGCTTGGGTGTAGCAAAAAAAATTAATGCCAGCACATTTACAGGTTGGCGTAGGAGGTTTTTTAGTTTAATTTAATGCACTGATATAAATATATATTATTACAAAGTAAAGATATTAATAAATTTGAACTTGAAATTGTTATTAAAGATGCTATGTAGCAGATATATTTAAGTATTTAAACACTCGGTCAAAAAAAATTCTGGTTAAAAGCACTGTCATTCAACACCCAGCTGCAAGTGCTGAAACTAATCGATGCTACAAGGATAATATGGGCGGCTTTATTCAAGTACTTAAAAAAACAACATGCAAAGATGGCAAGCAAAGTGATATATTTTGCAATTTTTTATTGTTTTGCCCTCCACAATACAGGCATGATAAAGCCGGTTTATTCATGTAACATAATCCAATATTAAAAAAGTATAGCACTTTTCTCGACGCGTCTATATACACAAAAGGCAGCTTTGTTCCCTTCTACAATAGTGGGTAGAGCCAAAAGGATAAGTAAATATGTCCAGAGTGTCAAATTGAATGTTTTCCCAATTTGCCTCCTGCAGCACTGTTTAGTGTTTATAAATTTTTCGTGTTTGCCTTTCACCACGTGAGATTTATTTATACGAATACGCTAACGGCAAGATGTTAGTATGCTCTTGAACTAGTAAACATGCATTGAGGGTTTTACAGTTTATTCTGATTTTAATTACCCATTTTACTTCGCTGTTAGTTACTTAATATGTTACCTTACTTGGAATTAAAATTATTATAATTCAAACAAATGATAAAAGTTTAGATGAAATTGATTAACAAAGGTTGAATTTGCATTAATGTGATACGAAATAATTATTCGGATAAGTCAAATTCAATAGTCAATTAATATTGATTGTCATAATAGTATTAACTTGGCGTAAAACATCGTCCCTTGAGCGCCTTTGTCTTATACTTGAAATTCATCTTGCGAGTTACTTAGTTATCGGTTTACGCAAATCAAATTCGAAGTATAAAAATGATTTCAAGGTTCTTTTTATGGAAGAAAGATAAAAAAAACAGAATTGCATAAAACTCGAAAAAATATTTAATTATTATTCGGATTGTTAAATGAATACTGCCGTGTCTAATAACATGTAGTATAGATATGAAGCACAATAAATTTATGGTAATTTCAACAACTTTTGTTGGCGTTTTTCGGGAAACTCAAAAAGTATAACTATTAGCTTTCATTTCAATTTCATGAATAAATGTTTTTCCCAAACTGTTTTAAGATTTGAAAATTAAGATTTTGACTATACTGATTCATAGTACTTGATTTTTCGAACATAAGTCTCATATTCTAAATCATGTCCAAAGTGAATATTAACAGGCAGTAAACGAGGATAAATCTGAAGATTGAGCATGCAGGTCTAAATAGAAACTAACTCTTAATGAAACACTTCCACAACACGTAGGTAAGATGTCGAGTTTCCAAGATAATGTATTTCCCCACAAACTTTGAATTAGGGGTGGTCCATTGCTTGGCAGAACCTGACATATTCTACCACTCAGTAAATGTTTTGCAGACCTCTTAGTTATACGAAGATTTAATTGAGTACAGGGTGCTCTCCTTCAATGTCTAAAATTTGTTACCAGACATCTTGTATAAATGAAAAGTTATATCTATCTATTATCAATCTTTTTCCCACCACTCGATGCATGGATGAAATTTTCTTAGTACTGAAAATCCAGTCTTTTCAATATATATTTTAATGTTTACAGACTTGTACACATTATTGAAATTAACTTCAATGAATAATTTTGTCTTCAAGATTTTAATCAATTAATTAGAACAACCTTTCAAATTAATTTCATTATTAATAAACTTCATATTTCTTTATATCTGATATTTTAGTAACTTACAGAAACCAGGCACATTAAAACTAAAACGTTTTTAAACTTTTAATAACCCTTGTGAAAAACATTCAGCCCTTCTACCATAATAAATAAAATAGAGTACTTTAAAAATTTGTCTGAAAAATCTTCCCGCGAACTTTGCCCGAAGAAACAAGACAAATCGGTTCCATACAATTCATCACAATCAGTCGAGCTTTTAGACATACTTGCAAAAAATAAAATAAAAGACCACTGCAACATTTTGTTTGATGTTCTTGCTATGAAAAATATAAGAAATATACCTAATATAATTTAAGAATATTATTTTTAGAATATAATTTATATAATATATATCCCTAATGGGGTAGGCAGAACACTAGAGGTTATAAAACCATCTGATGTCACGTTGGAATGATGGAGAGAGACTATTGCAGTGACATGGGAGTAGGCATCACCATAAAAAAACCTCCAATAAAACCTTTGTCCTTTAATTGACTATTACATTATGCCCAGGAAGAGAATCAGCTTACACATTCTTTGTTATTCCTGTGCTCCCAGTGCAGCATGGAATCAGTTATAAACAAAAATAATCTTTTAATGCCCGATTTTTCAATGGTCAGATAATAGTTATCTAATTAATAAAGTATTACTCGAAAGCTTCAAGCTAGTCTCAAGTTTATTGTTTCTCAAATTCTAATAATTATATGTCATTTTCATACAATTTTAAAAACATAAAACAACATTATTCCGCCGACTTTATTCGTCAAATAACTTTTATCCGCCACTGAAAAATAAGACCTTTATAGAGTATAGTTAGAGATTGAGTATAGTTATTTAGAATCAAACAAAATAATATTATAATTCAATTAATCTTAAACGTTTTACCTTATCATCTTTACTCCCAAAATTTTGCCATCGAATTTTATAGCAGTTCTGACCGACGGTTTTCTTGAAACTAAGTTCTAATGACAATTTAACCTAGTAAGCGAGGTTTAGAAATATCTCTTGGCAATTTTTAATACCTAAAGAGTAAACAATTAAGCTTCGTGTTAATATACTTCCAAGACAAGTATTGAGTTTTAACGTGTGAAATAAAGCTAAATTATCACATTTATATTTAATGAATGAGGTTTCCATGAAAGCATCTAATTGGTATTAGCAGGTAGTATCAGGCTATATGTTCCTTCCTAAACCCGTGTGCTTTCATCTTCGACCTCATCGTCACTTACCATCAGGTGAGATTGAGGTCAAACGCGGGTTTAGTCACTTATAAAAAAAAAAAAAAAAAAAAAAAAAATATGTTCTAATGCCAGCCAGTATAAAGCCTCCGTAATACTTGGCAATTCGAACTTGCACGTGGATAATACCTATGCTTAAAGTATAAGTTAGAAACGATTCCAGCGCAGTAATATGCGCTTATTTGAGTTAGTTCGATTGCAGAACCGTTTCAGAATGGTAGTTTATTTGGCAAACGTGGACCTTTCAACTTTAATGTTAAAAATTGGTTTGGATAGTTGCAAGTATGTTGGACATTAAAAAATCTTAGTGGACATAGCTTTGCATAAGAAGTTTCCTACAACCTATAAACTATCATCTCTAGCCTCAATCGTACAAGCTATCAAGATAATGAAGTAACAATAGACACACTTACTTAACCATATTAAATACAAGTATCTATAACTCTCAATAGCATGTTTAATTTTAATAGAAGACTGAAAAAATAATGTTTTGAGTTAGAAATAATTTGTTACCTAACTTATTTGTTAAAATACTGCATAAAATTTATTTTCTAAGATGAGTGAAAACCGTAATAGAATCATTTACAGCATTTATGACATTTGATCACTCATTAAAAATACAACTGCAATGAGCCTTCCATAAACACCTACGTAATGTCGCCTGAGGGCATGGATCCATCTCTACGGTACGGCGCCGTGTGCCGTGGCACTGCGCCCCGCCGCAACTTTCCACGGCATCGTGCACGACGCACCGCTCAGCGCTCATATTAGCTCTTGAAGTTGTCTCCATCATGGAGTGACGTGTTACTTTTTAGAGAGTAACACACGCGTGCGTGTGCCTTGAGATTTCAAGCAAAAATGGCCGACCAATCGAGTCGATTCCTCGTACGAACCGAGCGATGAGATCGGCAGCTCCGAAAACTGGTTTTGCCTATCCGCCGCTAGCGCAGTCAAAGAGCGTTTGTGAAATAACGTTACACACCGCTATATGAACGTCTAAACTTTTCTCACTAACAGGTAAGATGAAGATGAAACAACCATTTTCAAGCTACAAACAAATGAAGAAAAAGAAAAGTGGTTGTCTGGAAGAAATAAGACTGCCAATTGCTAGCGATAAGACCGCCAATTGTTATACAGTAATAATATACATAATCCTTTTTGTTTGTATTCACTTTGTAATAGTATGCAATAAAGAGTAAATAAATAAATAAAGTAACCGGTTACAACCGTATATTTGAATCTTACGTGTATTTTTTGTATAAAGCTATTTGTTCTATGATTAACATGAAACTTAAACGGTAAATAGCAAGGTTTCAGCTAATGGTTACTCTACATGAGACGCCAACTTAATTGTAAGGCACTTAAGGCTTGTAATTAAACAAATTGTTATTAAACAAGGAGCAAATAGTTCCATTAGTTGGTAATTATTATTATTTTTTTATTTATTTAACATTCACAAAATCTACTGACCTTAAGATTAAACTTGAAAAATAAATCTTGTAAATTGTAGCTTGCATCTAAAAACGGATTTACTTTTTAAAATTTTAAAATAATTAAAATTTATATGTATCACCTGCTTACCATATACAGTAGCCTGCCCCCCAGTATTTTATTAGCGCATTACCTCTTGCCGGGGCAGCCTCTCCACATCAATACAAACAACATTTGGACTACAACTTTTTAAAATAATAAATTTTTAAAATTTTAGTTTTACGCCCTGTTTAGCGGCGTAACTCTATACTCTGAACGTCGGTGTGCCCTGCACCTTAAGCCGTAGAATATCGCTTCATAATAATAATAGGTACTTCATACAAAATGTAGAGTAAGGATCAAAAATTTTTTTGTTTTTATTTTTTGAGTTATTTAAAAGTAAAGTAAAAATGTAAAAACACATTTATTGTTACCAACAGTACACATTCGTAAACAGAAAAAAAAATAACAAACTTAAGAAATATTTAGAACCAACATGCACTGCAGTAACAAATTGACACACAACTCAGCTTGTGCTTTGAAGCTAGTTGCTACAGAGCGCTGATTTTCAGTTGCAGCTTGCAGCCAACAACAAGAAAGACAGTTGCTGAAACTATGCATTTAAATAAAATATTCATACAATATAAGTAATACGACCTTTACATACCTAACGGTTTTTAATTATAATATACAATATACATAAACAAAAATAATAACGTAAATAACTAATAATAAGGTGAGTCAAGACATAAATAAATAAATATATGTTAACCTCAATTTAGTGCAATGTTGTACATACCTACATAGAAATTCCAAGATATTCTAAACACTTTCTTGTTTACCCATTAACAAAGATTTATACAATTTAATAAATGTGAACTTTAATATAAGATAAATCGTCTTGTTAAATAGAACATCAAAACCTAAAAGTTTGGGTATCCAAGTTATTTCTTGTGTCTTGCGAACAATATCGGGTGTCGGCATTGTGTTTAGCATTCCACAAAGCCAAACTTGGGCCTAGCAAAAAATACTATTATGAACTTTGTAACACTCGTAAGTACCAAAAGTTTAGAGCTGGCAAAGTACCCGCGACTGTATGAGTAGACCCGTTATGGCCAGTAAACGTGCCCGGCGTACCAAGCCAAGTTCACTCCCTGTGGGCAGACCAGACGATATTTGCTTTTTTTATTACCACATACATATTTCAACAGGAATACCCTCTACAATATTTGGAAGTACTAAGAGTACTAATGCGTGCGTGGCAGGAAAGATGATATCGGCATCAATTTAATATTCTGACGTGAGAATACCCAACAACACCCAGAATTGAATATTAATAGCGATAAACACACAGCATTGAGCTTGCAGAGGTTTCAGGAAGTTTCTTTACAATATCTCACATATTAGGTGCACTGAGTAAACAACGTATCGCCTCAATTTATATTAATTATTATTCGAGCAGTTGCGTAATTTTGGATGAACATCAAATATATTTAGTCGAGAGCTCTATAACAGTAACGTAGTGTCCTTACAAATAATCTGCATGCACTAAGGAGCGCGTATAAATCATGCCCCGTTTGCTACCAACAATTTATTATCAGAATTCGCATCAGCTACTACTGAATATACCGAATATTCACGGCATTTTGTATGCCCCAATGTTCTTATTACAATAATAACAATAAATGCCTCTATTGAAGATAATTTCGGAAACAAATTAATATGGCGTAAGGCGAGCTCATAAATTAATGAGAGTGTATTGATAAGAGCATTATCAGTCTTTAAATTTATTGCTAGTTAAATTAATATAATAGATTTTAAACAGTCAATAACATTTTGAGCTGCAATTTTATAAGAGTTTTTGTTTCTTCGTACTACCTTATGTTCGTTATATATTTGGACGATAAATAAAGTTTAGTGATTTTAACTTTGCTTCTACACTCAAAGCCACTTCAATGGTATCTAAACGTTAAGCGCCTCAATTATAACCGAATTTTTATTTGTAGAGTTAATCGTAAGTGTATTTCAAAAGAGAAGTTTCATAGAAATATTTTTAAAATTTAAGCCCCAAAAACGCGATCTATTTAAGTTGAACTCTCATGTTAAAACAGAATTTCGCTTTCAAGTTTATTTTTCATCGACATAATTAAATCTTAGATTACCTTTAATCTGGGTTAGTGCCTTAACGTCCGATTTTCGCCGAGTTTAGCGTATTAAAACGAGTTTAAGAGCTGCTCAATGTGTCATATGAAACTAGGTATTATTTGTTTATAAAAATCCAATTTTTCGAAATGGAATTATATAATATTAAATTTTTATTTCCCCGTATTTGTTTATGGGTTAAAAGGGAAGGGATAATTATTTATATTTTTGAGATTTATTTATAGAGTTAAAGTTTGTTAGAACTTAAATGAAAAGAGCCTTGGCACTAGATTTTGCTTACAAAATATATATTTTGTTCTTTTTTTTTATTTTTAGGACTTTATAAAATATCATGATCTGACTTTCTTATTTTGTCATTTGAGAAGGAACCATTTTTTTATTGCAACACTTTGAACGCATCATTCTTTTGTTCATTCCTAGTCGAGAGTGTCATAGTTAAACTAAGTTTTATGAAACGAGATGACAACGAAGCCCATGAAATTCGTGACTCGTAAATCGCGATCAAAACTGATCTTGTTCTGATCAGATCTGAGATTTGTCGATCTCGGATTAAAAAGCCAATGATTTATAAACTCGTTGCTTTTATTGTTATTCTCTAATTTGATTGTCTGTGTGTAACAATTTTTAATTTTATAGTTTCAACACTGTTCGATTGGCTTTGCGTTACAATTAAAGGCTATTATAAGGTTATTAAATTAAGCTTGTAAACCATATGAGACCCTTGATTTGGTTTCGCCTGCATTCCAATCTCCATGTAGCTTAAAGTCTCTTGACGAGCAATTGAGTGGGCATTACAAATTAAGAGATTCATAAAAACCCTCATGACAGATCAAAGGACTACAATTGGCAATACACATGGCAGGATGAATAAAGAACAAGGTCGAGTAAAAATCACTTATCGTAATAATTAATAATACTTAGGCTTAATTATTTAATTTAAGATACTATAGAATACGTGAATACAATACTTTGCATGTCTCCAATTAGTTGTTATTTTTCTGAAGATAAATTAATTAATAATAACTGCTAAAGTGGTCAAAATCACTGGTAACCGTCTACCTGATAAACCAGGTGAAAACTAACGTTGTACTGTTTGTGAAATTTAAAGTACTACTTACCTTAATACTAAAAGTATTATTAATTTACAAGAACAAAATATATTTGTTTTTAATTAGTAATTAATCCGGTAACTTTGGTAATCTAAAATCGAGCATAAAATTTAGCAAAGCTAATGATTATAATCATCAATTTTAGACACAACATTTTTGTCACGAACTTCCAGGGGGTACGAGAAGTGTGTATAGAGAATATAACGTCGAATTAAAATTCAAAAAGTATTTTATGTAATATTTCTTAACATTTTTGTGTTCAATGAAAACATTGTAAATTCAATCCTACATATTATTTTTTGTGATTCATATAAAATGAGAAGTTTAGAAATGAAAACTGAAATGGAGTAAACATTTGAAGTTGATGCTATAAATATTAATGTCCTATAAACATACATGTCTTGTCCTATAAATATACTAACATTGTTACGTAAATTTGCTATGTTAGAATATGCAATTACTTTAGCTCATTGGAATAAACTACACCGACGACGGTTTGTTGACTCAAGTAAGTTAATTAAGTAAAGAAACAGGAATTATTGTACAGGATTTAAATTTAGGGTTATCTTTAATGTATTTGAAGTATTATTTTTATTTTTCAACTATCTGAACGGTGATCAAAATATTATAAGAGGTAATTTTAATTTCCTTTTTATTTGGTTAACTAAATTTTGTTTCATATGACATCGAACTGGAGCGTGCGAGCTCGGGAAGTACCTATTTTCTTGTATCTTATTGCTGTAAAGCTTCACGGCGTTTATAAGGTTTCGGTTGGTCATTTCAGCAGAAATTATCACTGTCATAGAAACTACTTCTCCAGTAACTTGTTAGACTATCAGCTTCAGATACGTTAATTTTTTTATTCAGAATAATACAGCTGATTACAGAATATACAGATCCATTAAAACAATAACCTTTTACTTTTAAAATAAGATACATTTCACCAGCTTGGGTAAGTTTTTATAAAATTATTTCTTAATTGATATTACGCCAACGCTGAAATTGAAACTGGTTAATGTATAGTATTTATTCAGTTTAATGTTCCGAAGGTAAATTTTAATCCAGTCTAATTTCTTTAACCTCATTAATTTACCGTGATGCCGACTTTATTTAATCTTTGCCACTTGTCACAATTCGGGTAAAATTTTAGCTGTTTCGCCAAGTTTTCTTCACGGCATAATTGATTAACCTCTTAATTCCCATTCCTTGCCCGCGTTAAATGGCTACAAAGAAATAAATCTTTCTTAGATAGCAAAAGTAAAAAGGTAATGTGCTCAATTGTATCCGAGTGAATTTAATCCACAAGAAACGTTTGTCTATAAAGTGTATTATTTTTATTATACGTCGGTATTTTAATTTCAATTAGAAAAAAATAAATAACTGTAGAACGTTTTATTTATTCTCCATCTACTATCAAAAATCATGTAATACTAAGAATTCTATTTGTGCTATGTAAATGTCGAAATAAAAAGAAAGATATAAAAAGAGACATTTTTTATTAAAAAATATGATACTCAAGAAATTTAAATTGATATTAATTTAAAAACACTTGCAATCTCGGGTATTTGGTATATGCAAAGCAAGAAAATGATTTTACTTACATTTCAATGCAATTTTGTACTGTTACATCCATTTATCCTTTTTTACAAAACAACAGCGGTCTATAGCAATGCCAAATAGATCCATTCATAACAGTAAACATTTGTTTAATGCTATCTGCCAGAAGTAATTATCGCAGCGTTAGAGCAAATAAGAACTGGTAAGTAAAAATAATGAGTGCCAACGTGACAAAAATTAAAGAAGCACTTGCCAAGACATTAGGTCTTACGTACAGTTGTGAAAAAGAATTAGTAATGCAAGAATATGCTTACAAAATAATTTTTAACATATCTTTTTATGTTAATGCAGCTATGTTTCTTAATTTTTTTTCTTAACGGAGACATGTACTACTATATAGCAATGGCAAATAAAGAATAGCTTCTTATCTTTCACCGGCAAAGTGGAGTAGTTCCGCTATGTATATAACACACAAGCTTATATAAAAGCTCATTTTGGGGCCATATTTGGTGTGTCAGTTTGGATAGTAAACTTTATACTTTAAAAAACACTTATTACTAAGCATAGCTATGCTATATGGTTTAATAGATAGACCACCGTAAAACTAAAACCGTTCTTACTGTCGTGATAGCTATATTTTGCTGTTATTTAATATCCATATAAGCAAACAAAAAACTGGGGTATTCCACTTAGCGCACCTATTTCGAATCGCAACTAAACTATTCCACGAAGCGCAACAAATTTATTTTTTTGTGAATATAGATGGGGTACTAACGGAAACTATCGATGACCATATATTCGAGATTTTTTGGAAATATTTATTAATTCGTTTTCAAACTTAGTTAAATTACCGACAATTCGTTATCCTATTTTGTGTAATTATTAGTTTTCTGGCGATGGGCTCATATGGCTCATGTGAGGTAGATGAATATAGTTCCTATGATATTTTTTAAGAGCTTCTCTTTTGATCTTTTGATCGTGTTGTGTCCGAACTATACCACCCCTGTATTAGCATGTCGTAAAAGGCGACTAATCCGAATGACCCCCGCTTGGTGGCAGAAACTAATTAAGGCTCGACTGGCAAGCGACCACCCATCATATAAAATAATCCTCCAAATCTTTCCACTCGCGCGATGATGTGTTTCCCCTAATTATGCACTGGAAGAGAAAGCTTTGGTTGAAGTCGTGGTTTTCTTAAGAGAGATCTACCTCAGTAACTGGTAGGTAAACTACGGGCAGCAATGAGCGAACGCCTGAATACTTACGAAAATCTTTGAAAATTTAAACAACCTATAGCAAAATGTTTATGACCAAATCAGTTGAAAATTTTATAAAATTCACCAGAAGCAAAAATTATGCTTTTTGCTCAAACTTTCGAGATACGAACAAAAACCTTTAATGACATCCGCAGACCCCCATCCTCGAGGTCTTTTAGTTTCTTAGTCTAGATGACACAACACTGTGCCAATTTTCAAAACTACACGATTTTTTCCTCTTGATTTCATTCATTTATCTTTGCTATAAGAATACTAAAAAATACCCAGATAATTTGTCGAATCAAATTAAGTTTCAGTTTTGAAATACCAGGACATCATAGGTGAAAATAGGTAATTTGAAAACGATGGAATAAATCGACGAGACCACGAGAAAACGCCACCTTTTGGGCACCTTTAATTAAATTTAAACAGTACTATTTCCTCTGATGTTGTGTGTTTCTGGTACAGTCAACGAATTTTTCGAAATTTCTATCTAGCACTTTTGCTTAGGAAACTTGAATGTTGTTGGTGCGAGATTCAAAAGATCATCGATATCATTTGTCACCTCTATTTCATGCTCTTCACTATTTTTAAAATTAGGTGTGCTTCGTGGAATACTTTAGTTGCGATTCGAAATAGGTGCGCTAAGTGGAATATCCCAAAAATAACGTTAAATAACTCAATTAAAATTTGCATATGTTCCTATTTGCACTACACAAATATTGGACGGCAGAAAACAAATAGAAATAAAAAAGGCTGTTAAATGTTTATTTTAACACCAAATGGACACTTACGATTTTCACCACAATTTTTGATAATGTATTTTTGGTTTTATATTCGTGCCGTAACTTTCATAGAGTTTACTCACATACTTGAATACTCTTTCTGTCAACAATTTAACTATGTTACGTTTAAAATTTATATTTAACTATGTTACAATGTTTCAAGGTCGACTAACTCGCGTAATGATGGGATCTGATAATTTTATTCTAGCTGAGTTGGGTCGGTTTAGAATAGCCCTAGCTTCCCTAGTAAGCGTAAGTGACTCCTACTTGCTGGCTTGCTCGAGCTTGCTGACTTCAGAGGTCACCTTGCTAATGACCACCTTTCGTATAAAATCTGCCGCCAAATAATACTCCTCCGGCAATATTACATGAAGAGAAGTTCCTTTTCGAACTAATGTGCTTTGATCTTTACCATCAGTTAATTCGAGGATCAAATGCAAGCTAGCAAAATATTTTTTTTTCTTCTAATAATCATTTCTTACAAAATCCAATCTCAATCACTACAAAACTACCAATAGTAGTTTTCCTCAACGATTCATCTATTCAAAGATTTGACTTTTCATTACGTTGTTGATAGTCCTTTTAAAAGACACAAACATCTCAAAGTTCTGCATCGGAAATTTTAACGAACCTCCTCGCCGTAATATCTAAGTTGCCATCTCTTTGCATACTTTAACAGGTAATTGCAACTATTACCCACAAATTGATACGGCCGTAACTTAAAGGGTATTTGTGGTTTAATGACATCTCCTTCTGAACAAGCGCTAGTAGAACTGAATTTTTGATAACGTGTTTGTAAGATTTAAACATATTTAAGCAACTTATAGTACCGTATTAAAAATTGAAAATAAATAAATTTCTAATAATTTATAATATGAATGATGAATATAGGCTCGCATTTAATATTAGAAAAAAACATATTACTTATTAAATTACGGAAAACGGACAACCTATAAAAAGTGACAAAATACTGATAACGTACTGTAAAACAATTTTTAAATCATAATAGCTCGTGCAGAGTTATATTTCATATAAAAATAATTAATATATGGATAATCTCCGCGGATGCATATTGGAATTTTCTATTCATAGATTCATTTTCATTTTTTTCAGCGAGCTGCATTGATAATTCTTTCTTTTTACATAAGAGAATAGGACTTTTTTACGCAATATCTTCTGGTAGACTACGATGGTACACGTCCATCCATGAGAAACATATTCGTTTGCACCAGGACCGTAGTGGCCAGAAAAACAGACGCAGGCAGCTCGTTCCCTACCTTGGCGACCCATGCCAAAAAGGAACGTCGAAGAGCTTTGTTAGACGTTTTTAATAAAAAGATTTTGTTTTGTTACAGTTTGCAACCAATTCGCTCGTGGCGTGGTGGCGATGCTCGGTGCCGTTTCACCAGACTCCTTTGACACTTTGCACTCCTACTCCAATACGTTCCAGTTACCATTCGTGACTCCATGGTTCCCGGAGAAGGTAAGACTGTGTAATAAAATATTATGTTAGCAATACATGATGGTAGTTATAAAATCCAGAAATGTTAATAAAAGTTTCAAAGATGATAGATTCTAACATTGGCTAATGAAGACCCTCTTACTTTAAAGACCCTTGTACTACATCATTTATGTCACGGCTGAGATTGAATTATAACGTGAGTTCAGTTACACATAGTAAAAAAGCCAAAGTCAAATAAAAACCAGATGGTTACTTGGATTAGGGTCAAACGCTGGTTTTGAAACCAATACCTAAACACAAGCCTATATATTATCACATAATCACAACTATTTTAATGAGCTCACGGCAAGTTCATGAGTCTCTCCCCAGGATGTCGACGAGGTATAGATCATTTTCTCAGGCAAAATTGCTTTAATTGCTTCTCTTGTAGAGTCGTCATTTGTTAAATATTTTATTATTGTCAACTATGCTGGTTATAGGTTATCCATCTGTGGTATTCTATGGCCATACCAAATGCCATTTGCTAAAATTTGTAAAGTGTAATAAATAATTTTATTGATGAAAAATATATTATTCGTGACAGATATTCGTAAGAGAGTATATCAATATTATCATGTCTTAAGGTAAGCTAATGCGCACAAGGATAATTCTACAAATTCCCTGAAAATCGCTTTGTTGGCAGAGTTCAAAGTCAGCCGTGATATTATTAGCACATTGTTGTAAAAATTTGTGTAACTTTAGAGGATACTAGGATAATATAAGATAAATGTACTTTTTTTTAAATAAGATCTGATAATTTATTAATTAACAAGTAAAAGTATCAATTTAGCAAAACTGAAAATCATTTTGCAAAGATTCATACCTACTTTTAAACTGTAGACATAATTTATAGAACTCTATTTTTTTTTCTAAAATAGCTAAACATTAGATTTTTTTTTCTATCTAGTTTTAAAAATCGCGTTTCTTGGCTAGTTTTCATCTAGACAAAACGGTAATCGACCGTGTCCAGAGAGTGAGCAATGTGAAAAGACCCTTATTCGACTGCACCAATCGAAAGACACCACTTCGAGTCCGTTCAAAATTAATGGCTTGGCCAGTTAACGGTTCACTGCAAATGTTAACGACGTGTTAGTTAAGTCTTAAAACTTGTAAAATACAATGTAAGATAAAAAAAATCTTTTAAAGTTTATTTATGGGATTGATTGTATTTAAACGTAAATGCAGTGCCAATAATTTTGCAATTTTTGAAAAAGAAATTAAGGTTTGGATTTATTTAGATGCTAACTTTACATAACGTCTTGTCTTACTTTATAAATACGGAATAAACTAGTTTAACTGTTTTAGCGATTTGAAATCAATAAAAAGTCGCAAAGGCTTTTCAATATAATTTAGATACACTGAACAGGCACTGAACCCAATCGATCTGTTTCAAAGCAATTTTCAAACAAATAAATAAAGCTTACCTACCCTCTTATTTTTAAATAATAAAAATAAAAAAGTCGTAAAACGTAAATGGTTATACACTTTTATCTCCCTTCTCTCCTGTGGGGTTTTGCGCATTTTGTATCATTCTCAGGTGAGACCTAGTTTTATGAAAGTAATAAAACCAACTTTGATGTTCTAAACAGTCTATTATTAAGGGTAAAGAGGGTATATTTTACCTTAGATTTTGTATTTATAACCTTTTGAGTTGATACCAAAACAGAAAGATGTCATAATTATGTTTTGCGTAATAATGTTGACATCACTTTCAAATCATTGTTTAATTGTTGTATTGGTGAATACTTTTGTAAGTCATGGAATAAAATAGAAGTAAGACCTACGGAATTTTATTTGAAAAACTTTTTTTAAATGTATTTAAAGTTAGCATCATTGACCTATCTGCTTTATTTAAGTATCTATACACAGCTATTCATTCAAAAAACTTATTCGGATAACAAAGCCTTAAATTTTGACACACTTAGATTATACAGATAGATAATTTCTCTACAGGGATAAGTATCAAATCTTTTGGACACTGCCAAATATGAAGATTCTGACAATTATTCAATTTTTTAGCTGAAAATGAATCGCTTAGCTTGCACTCACTTAGCAAGGCACTTAACAACGCTTTCACATAATAAGTATTCATTTTCATTTTTTCAATTATTAATGTTAAAGACCAAATCAATTAGGCACAATACATAATGCCCGGTCACTATGAAAAATGCCCAATATTTGAGAGCAACTTGATAATAGTTATTTAAATAATCAAATTGACCGGGCATTATACATATGATCCTTCACCTTTTGGGCAGAGTAATACAAATATATTTAATAAGTATTTTTAAATTTTTATTGTCACTTAAAATTAAATAACTCTCATGTTAAACAATTTAAATAATCAGTCTTATTATTTAATTTACCAAAATATTATTGAACTTAAATTAAAAATAGTGGAATAATAAAACGAACGGCAAAAAGTTTTTGCGAATATATATAATAAGATACTGTTTTACAACCTTGGAAAAAAAATATAAAAATTAACGGTATGTTTTGACAGTATATTACTATTGAATTACTACTAAAGTACAGACTCTTAATTTAACCACAAGAAAGCGAGTAGTTTGGTTAGGGTGCGACGACGAGCACAGCAAAGAGGAGCACTTAGGTAGAGTATATAGGTAAGGTAAGTATATCTTGAATATGGGATCATCGACATACCCTGACAAAGTTTATAGCACCTATGTTTGTTATTATAAACATAATTAGGGTGTTTGGTGCAGCGCCGGCCAAATGGACATGGCCTGTAGAATAGGTTATTTGCTATGCTCTAGTGGCCATTAAAAATTCAAAATCCATGTGGTTTTATTTTAATACAATTTTTAAACTTTTTTTATTTATCACCCCGAAATCATTATAAAAATGTCAAATAAAAAAGTATTCAGTGTCAAGCTCGTTTTAATGTGTACTGTTTAAGCCTCATGTTAAACGCTATATGCGACCCCTTTCACTAATTTTGCGATATTCTTTATAGTTTTTATAGTATGTGTCATATCATTCAAAAGAAGAAAGACTAGAAAAGTTTTTGAGAATTAAGAAGATCCGCGAATTTTTTTTTTTTATTTTTAATATCCATTTAAAGCCTAAGACTGAATTTTTTTCTCGATTCCGAAAGTTTATCGGAAAATAAAACAAAAAGAAGTTAAGCCATGAGATAGTTTTGGGTTTAAAAAGAAGCTTAATACAGTACACAATTAAACGAAACCAAAGTTAGCTGTTTACACGCTTTTTTTATTTTTACATGCTTATGATGATTTCGGGTTGAAAAACCATAGAGTTTTAAAATGTTATAAAAACAAACCATTAAATTTTAATGGCCACTAAGATATAGCAGAAAATTTACTCTACATGCCATATCAATTTGGTCAGCGATGGACCAAACACCCTGTATTACAAATTTTGATTTATTATCAAATTGCCCAATTGTCATATAATAATGAACGTGCAATGTGATAAATAATGAAGTTTAGGTAGTAATTAATCACTTTGCTATATATTATTCATAATGCCCACACATTTAAAATATTGCCCGGATTAAGCACTTGCTCCATAACGTCTACAATTTTTATCTCTCTCTCTCCCCTGGATTACGATGAGGTTTGGCCTTAAAACATCTAGGTCCAGTGATGGTTGTTGGTCGCACTATTTTGTTGCACTCCGGTCAGTGGAATCTGGTAATCTGATTTACTGGAATCCATCATTTGCGTACATAGCCTTCTTTATTTTTTAAGGTTTTATGAAACACAAATTGATAATTTATGTAGGGATATAAATAATTAAATTAAATACATACATTAGCTTCTATGCTGGACTGGGAGCGAAAGAAAAACATAGAATGTTCCAGCTGCTTCTCTTCCCGGGCATACTGTAAAAGTCAGTTAAGGGACCGAGGTGTTATGGGAGGCTTTTTTGTGGGCGATAGGCTGACCCCCTGTCACTGCAATAGTCTCTCTCCACTATTATAATGCCTCCAAATTTGTCAAACGTGACATCAGATGGTTTTTATTACCTCTGGTGTTCTGCCTACCCCATAAGGGATACAGGCGTGAAGTTATGTATGTATGTATGTACATACATTAGGTAATACTTGGTGGTAGGATCCCTTCTGGGTCCGCCTGGCTAGCGACCACCCTTTATATAAAGTCTGCCGCCAAATGTTACCGCTCCGGCGGTAATGTGTTCCGGCAATATTGTATAAAGAGCCAGTTCCTTCCTAAACCCGTGTGCTTTCATCTTCGACCTCATCGTCACTTACCATCACGTGAGATTGAGGTCAAAGGCGGGTTTAGTCACTTATAAAAAAAAAAAAAAACATAACCTCACGCCTGTCTCCCTTTGGGGTAGGCAGAGACAAGTGAACACCAATAGCTACGATCCAGACCTACCTCTTCCGCTTCCTCCACGTTCATCAATCTTTCCATACATGGTCGCTGGTTCCCATTAGGCTCTTTTTAAGAATGTCGCCAATTTGATCGGCGTATGTTCGCCTAGGGCGGTCCTTTTAGATTACACCATCCATTCTTGCTCTGTATACCTCTTTTGTAAATCTATGTTCACTCATCCTTGCCAAATGTCCAAACCACCATAGCATACCCTTCTCAATCTTAGTCATTACATCTTCTTTCAATTCCTATCCCTCAATTTCACTCCATAACTGCTTCTCAAAGCTCTCTTCTCCTCAGCATTAATCCGGCTTTCATTTCTCTTTTGTCACAACCAAGTTTCACTACCATACATAACGGTTGGCGGTATAATTTTGATTCCCATTATCGAATACAAGGCGCCATTAACACAATCTTCTACCAATATCACCTTCATATTTCCCATCTTTTTTTAACAAGTACCTCAAGTATTCAGAGTGTGGACACTAAACGCGCGGTGACTGGAGCCAAACGCGTGCGCGGCGGGCGGTGGCGTGCGTTGTCCACAGTGACGCACGAGGTTTTGTGCAGTTTGACGTACCTATATCGTCCAATGAAAGCAATGGACGACGATTTGGTATTTTACTTGACAGTCTTATTCTGAGATGGGCGTTCTTGAACATTAGAGATGGTGTTCACAAAACAAATAAAAACAGAGAAAAATGTGGAGAATATTTTAATTTGTATGAAGAATTCGAATGTGTTGAATAAATTTGGTGATTTATATTGAAAGATACTTATAAACAAATCAGTATTCACTGCCATTTTACACAAAATAATATGCAGACACGCACACTCGGAGCGACCATATCTACATAAAACGAAAAGCTAGCCTCTAAAACCGCAGCATAAAACTTACTTACAATAAAATAAAAAAGTAAACCCAGTTTTTTTCTAAAACATAACAAAATCGTCATAAAAAGCCATATTATAAATAAAGGTGCTTTGTGAGTAACATATCAGAAATTACCATAGTCATAAGACACCCTTGTAACGATGTTTCGCACTCAGGATATTTTTCTTATGCCGAAGAGCCCATAACGAGGGCAATCATATTACTTTTTTGCGCTATTAAATAAAAGCTTTCATGACAGTGAACCATGGATAACGCATTTACACATACATATTTTATTGATATCAGAAGTAAAATGAAATTAAAAAACTTATATTTTTTTAAATAAATATTCAATAATATAAAGTTGTGTCTACATGAAATCTTTTATATACTTTCGCAATGAAAATTGAATCGTTGTTTGGTTGATAAAAAAACGCATGAAACTATTTCACACAAATATTGTAATGAAATATAATAATAAAAGTGATTTACTTACTTAAAACGTATTTTAAAGTATCTTATAATACTTCAGACGCGTGTGATAAATATATATTCAATTAATGGTAGTCTGCATTATTTTTATGAACTTATTCGTTCTATGAATACGCTAAAAGCCGTTTTAGTTGCTTAAAAAAATATATAAAGCAAAGCGTTTTCTTCATTTTCATAAAAAAGTAATAAAACAATTTTTGAAGAGTACTTTCTTTTTTGTAAAATAAAGACTGCCTAGAAGAGATCGCTCATGAGCGATAAGGCCGCCTATATTGTTTCTAAAGTTACGTTTAAGTTTTAAATGTAACTTTATAAAAATAAAGTAATATTCATTAACAGTGGTCCAAAAATAACGTAACATTTCTACAATAAACATGAGACCATTTGATTTGGATATAATATTCCAAACTTGGGCTTCTTTGGATAGTTACAGAAGAAGAGTCAATTTATTATCTACTCGTATTCTTCACAAGACCAAAAAGATCCCCTTATATATCCTAAAAATACATTCATAAAAAAATCTTAAAAATACAGTGTGTCTCCGATTTAGTAATAGAACTTAAGGAGTAGTAACTGTGCACGATTTCATCGACAAAAATACCCCATATGGTGGGTCAATTCAAAAACCTTGTCATTTTGTAGCTACTTTTATTTTTACATTATTACATTCTTTTATATTTCAAATACCCAGCATAAGGGGTATTTTTGTCGATAAAATTCTCAAAAGGTATTAACTCCTATTGCTACATGCGTGTCCCCACTATATAAAGGGTATATTGGTAATTAGGCCGGAATCATTTGAGGTGACGTAGAGGAAGTCATTTACCATGTAATCTAAAAGTCTATCATTTTTAAAACACTTTGATTTTTTCTTTTTTTCTGAAAATCCAGTTTTAATCCTTCAAACATCGATTGTAAAAAAACAAATGGCATTTGACAAATAATCAACATAGATTTTTTTTCCGCCAAAGAAAGGTTGGCACCCACTAAAGCAAGCTCTAGTAGGAAGAAGATGAATCCTGTTACGGACGAAAGGGAATTCTATAGCGCTGCTAGCTCCAAAGGCTAACAGGTATAGAGTGCCCTGACAGTGTGGGACTCTACTCATATACTCAGAACGCCCTGAGTATATGAGTAGAGGTGATTGATCATACTCGGAGCGACAGCCAATCGATTGTTCGATTGGCGGTCGCTCCGCACCGTGATGGGTTGCCCCCATGGATGAGCTGAAAGCGAAAATGACGAGGCTGAGACAAAGAGATTATTTGGAGTGACGAGACTCACCCTTAGATAGGAAGGCTCAAACAAAGGGACTACGTTTAGAAACTTTAACCTTGCTGGAGTTTCCTAATAAGGAGAGCAAACTTAGTTACTATTGGAAGAGCAGCGTTGAAACCCTCGAAGCTGGCGTCGAGAACCTCGCCAAAAGCCAAAATTTCGTCAATGGGAGCGAGCCGGGTCCAGAACGCCACGCAGTCATGAGACTCCTTTGCGTTCTGGCACTGGGTAGCCGGTTGCGATTGAGTCACAATACTACTGCTCGGGATGGCTGGAGGAGCGCTCGAGCTAGGCTGAGGACGCTCTTTCCAGTTTTCGATGGGCTTCACGGTAGACAGACTGGCCGCACAAGGCGCAGGATGTATCAGAAGGTGACTCAGGTGTGTGAGAGCACTTGACGCACCTAGGAGAATCAAAATAGTTCGCCGCTGCGTGACCATTCATTTGGCAGCGGTGGCAGTCACCAGGGAAACCTCCATGTTTGTGTGGTTTTTCGACGCAAATGTTAGAGAGACCGCACACGGATACCTTCGACTCGACTTACTTTATTGGATTCCGATATTTTATACTACACGCGCGTACATCGTTTTTCGATTTAAATTTAAGTATAGCTAAATAGTAAAAGATTGTTTTTTCCATTGACACGATTGTACAAGCATACTAATAAAATTATACTAGCGAAATTTCGTCAAGCGTGCTACACGACGGGTGGACACGGACTTACGGCACGCATGGACACGCGTTAGGTTTTAATTTTATAGGTTTTATATTTTACTTTTGCAACTGTGCTTTAAATGTTTGTTGTTTTACTTTGTTGGATAGCAAGATATTTTTAAAGAAAGTGCACGAATAAAGGTGTTTTTGGAAGCGTTTCTCCAAAAACTCATTTTTATTATATAAAACACCCTGTAGCTTCTGTTTGGAATCAAGTTAAAATAATTTTATGAATTTCAATAATTAATAAATTAATACCTACCCAAAACTGAAAAGAGAATTAAAACCGGGCCATTAGTTCTTTTACAATCGATGTTGGAAGGACTAAAACTGGATTTTCAGAAAAAATGAGAAATATCTAAATATTTAAAAAACCGGGTTTCCTTCGAGGTACTTGTACTTTTGACTAAAATAATTGGAAATGACCTCTCCTTCGTCACCTTAAAAGATTCCGGTCTAATTACCAATAAACCTGTATAAAGCCATCAATGAGACAATTGCAGAATGATAATTAATATTATATATTTACAACTGCTGCAATTACATCACACCAGGGACTCGAGTTCACTATTTCCAATTAGGTAAATGTCAGTGAAATGTTTATTGTTGAAAGGAGTTAATTGTGGCAGTTTTTGAAGGCGATTAAATGAAAATAAAGCTCTCGTAATTTTCAAATTTTCGTCGGATCGAAGTTTAACGATAATAGAACCGTTAAGTTCGCAATTTATATTTAAATTTTATTGAAACGTTTATTGTTGCAATAGACTCAATTGTAGACAGTTTCGTTAATCTTTTAATACTTTTTGTATTAGTTTAAGAGTATTGTTCAAATTAACATTAAATCTTAATAAAAAAATGAACAAAAGCTGGTACCAAAATACTCGTATACTCATACGAATGTTGGTTAATAACGTAACATTATTGTAAAAAATCAAATGTTTTTTGACTTCAAAAATTTCAGAACTTCAATAATTAATCATATATGATATGTATTTATATTATATTTATTTAGTATATAGATGTACATGTAAACGTTTATGTATATGTATGTGATTATTCGTATGTAGTTTATTTTACGGGCCGTACAACTCACCCACGTAAATTTCAATACCTGGGTTATCTGGTAGAAATGGCGCTTCGGCGATAAGGCCACCCCTTGTATGTTAATGGTAATTATTGTTTTATTTAAACTATGTAACCATGTTTAAATCAAATCAAATCAAAATCAGTTATTTACCAGATTTGTCGTTACATACGTAAGTATCTACACACTTTATAGAATCTACACAAGTTATAAAGATTATTGCCAGCTATAGCACTATCCTTTTTTTGTCACAGTAGCTGATCAAAAATTTACACTATGAAAAAGTTTAAAAAAGAATAAAATTAACACTATTAAAAAAGATTTAAAATGTCTTAAATGGAGAATTTTGACAATGTTTTGAAACAAGTCTTCTGGAAGATAATTCAGCAAAAAATACACAAAAATACCTAAATTTGATGAAATGGCAGTGAAATTAATGAAAGAAGTTATGTTTATAAAAAAGTATAAAAGTCTACGCTATTTTCATATGGTTAAAAATCCTGGCCAGAGGATAGGATGAGTAGGCCGAGTATCTCTATATAGAGATACTTGGCGTACTCATGCATATTATGTCGATTACAACTTTTTGAATCCTTATATCTCAAAAACGGTGGCACGTAGGAAAAAAAGTGATGAAACAATTTTTGTAGATAATTTTATGATCTACAATTAATCTATGGTATTTTTCTTTTTGACGTTAGACCTAGAATAAAAAAAAATTCCAATGATGGGGAACTTTCAAATTTTATTTTAAATCATATTTTTACCAATTTTACCGATTTTCAGCTTGGTCGGAATTTATGTAACTTTTCTCAAATTTTTGGTCTAATTTGACCGGGCTACAATGGGAACTATATTATTAGAAGACACAATATCTGCTCCTTCTACTAATATCTTATGGAGTTAGAAACTGGCATGTAAATAACTTTGGTATTAAAATAAATGTAGGCGTTTCGTAAGCTTGATTTTTTCTCAAAATCGCGGACATATGCGGCTCATAAAAGTATCGAGGAGTGTCGAGTATTTAATAGTTTATTTATCCTTATCAATACTTTCTTAGAATTACTTGTCATTGTGGACTAAAACACAATTTCTACTTAAAAAATACTCGTTTTTTTTTTCTTTAAATTGGTATTCAACGGCTGTTTCCATTTACAAATACCATAAAAATGCGTAGCGTAATATATAAACTAATGACCTAAATATGACAAATTGATTAAAAAGATACGGGTGTCGTGAAAAATAAAAATAAAAAGTATGAGTTATTTTCTCCAGTTAGTGATAGGGTCTATTTGAGGCTCTCTTATTTAAGGGCTAAAGGTGTTGTAAGGGCTAAAATTATCTATATTTTGTGAAGGATGTTTTCATCTTTCAAAATCATATCACATCTACTCTATTTGATCAGCGGGGCTAGCATGCTACCATTGACAACGATAAATCGTGTCTTTTGTCGATATGTTCTTAGAATATGGTATTTAGTGTATGTAATTTATTAAGAACATATTTGGTTCTGTGGTCTTAATCATGATATCAAATTGAGTAATTCTATCTTTTATGGTGCGCATATTAGCTTACATAATAGGATAAAATAACAAAATAATATTTATCTTGTCGATTCGACTATTTATCGATGGTTGCATGCTAGCCCTGCAGATCGCATATTCTGCCTCATGTCTAAGCATATGCATGGGATCGATCCACCGTGGGTCGGGGCAAAACCGGAAAAGTAGTTATTTGCTTTTTCATTGAAATTGTTGTCTGTTTTTTTTTCTTAAATGTGTTAATTGTAATGGGTACCTAATGAGTCTGACCGAATATTCATGATGATTTAATACTTTTGACGACCGGCTGGTGTAGCGGTAACATAAATTGCCTTCTATGCCAGAGGTCCTGGGTTCGAATCCCGGCGGCGACGGATATTTGTGTGATGAACACAGATATTAGTCGTCAAGTCATGGATGTTTATATATTTATTTAAATTTATTCTAATAAAAAATATGTATTTATTCAATATGTATGTTTATATATTTCTTAAGTATATCAGTTATCTAGTATCCATAACACAAGTTCTTTAAGAAACTTAATTTGGGCTAGATAATGTCGTGTGAGTGTCAGAAATATTTTTTTTTTTTTTTTTTATTATTTTGCGTTTTGAAATGGATGAACCACATGCCCAGATTTTTAGATTCGTGAACAATCTTTGTTTGTATTTAAAGTGTCAACGTTATATACTGTAATACCCATTAAACAAGGTGATAAAAACAAAAACGTCAAGCACATCAGTGCAGGAGTAGAATTTCTAATATCTGTAATCTTTTACCGTTCATACATGCGTCATGCAAGATAATGTTAGATAAGCTGGTTACCAATATGTCTTTAAAATGCTACAGTGAGATGGACTTGGCAGCAACCACAACAAATTCGTTAGAAATAATATAAGAATGAAAGGAAATAACCACCAGTTCAATGATACAGGCGATGAAAAGTTAAGCCTAGGATTTATAACGCATCATTGGCCAGTAATACCAGTTATTTTATGATGTTTATGCTAGTGATCTGGGGGACGTTTGTAAACCTTACATTATTAATAATCAGAATATTATTTTCTTATAAGTATAAAAATAAAAAAACGAGGAACAAATAATTTCATAAAGACTACTTCAAAGATATCATTGCAATGCAATTTTCAACTGACTTCCAATTCTCGATTTTGAGCCCATATAAATTTCATCGAAATCTATTGAGTACTTTTTGATAAACAATATTATCTTGAATATTTGTTTAAAAACGGAATTAATAAATTAAAAAACTAAACTTTAGGGTGACAATAGGGTAGTCATTTCATATGTAGTCGCGGGGCAACATTTAATTTGATTGTATACCATAAGAAACTATTCCAGTGTTTTTTTTGAATAACATTTAGGGTTCGCAACCAAGGCTTGAAATTAAAAAAAAACTCAAAATCTGTATATGTTAGATTCTTTATTTTTATAGAAACATTATAAAATTATTGCAGTTGTTATGAATTGACATAATAAGTAGATATTTGAGCCATTTATTTTTAAGATACAAGAGATGACTTGTTAGCATTAGGATACTTTTTTCCCATACTCTTTTACCTACGGTACAGAAGAGGGGACGAGGGGAGGATGGGGAAAGGAGCAATTGTTTTGCTTTAAGATGAATAAACACCAAATAAAAAATTTATGAAACCATATTATAGCGACGAAATAGGAAAAAAATATGGGAGTTGAATTGTTAAACAATTCAAGTCAAGTAATAATTTACTGTATGCCTGGAACATCAGCGGAGACAATATTAAATAAAGTATCAAAGGACTGCTTACAACCAACAACAACACTTTTATTATTGTTTGGGAGAAGAGGAAATGTAAATAAAAACCAGTTCTTGAAATATTTAGATAAATTACAAACACTCCAAGTGGACAGGATTATTCTGTTCACATTTCCTTATTTGAGGAATGCTGCCGGTGAAAATAAGAAACAGTATGATCTTAACAATAGCATGTATGACTTTGTGGGTGCAAATAATATATGTCTTACTAGCACCACAAGCATGTTATTGAATGTACTTGATATTAATTCTATTTATAAATTTAAATTTTATTTGACTAAAGATAGATATCACGTATACAATTACTTATTAAAACAGATAGCAAAAGTGCTATTAAATTAAAATGATACTATGACTATTTTATTCCATTCTTGTTTAAACACTCTGGTCCCAGTTTGTCATGTTCGTATTGTGCATCTATAGCTTATTGCACCTATTATGTAAGCAATTTGGTTGTAGCATGACATTGACTCTCACATTTAGCTGTCTTGTGTTTGTTTTTTTCCTGTCACGGTCAATTTGTACTGTACCTATTTTTATTAATTTGATAATTGTGACTGAAAAAGAGAGCCAAGAGTTTTTTTCTGCCGGCTTTTTTTTGTCTCTTGGTCAACTGTAATATGTTATTCAACAACTATCAACAACTAGTTAAAGCCGAAGTATGTCACGACTTCATCAAGTGTTTTATGAAATTCCTAAGATGAATAAAACTTTTAGATTTTTTTTTATTCAAGCTGTCCTTCAACGCATTTTGTAAAAATTTAGACAGCTGGTAGCAACCTCTAAATCTTAAAAAAAAATCATAGTTAGAGGCACATAAACAAATGAAAAAGTGCCCCGTTAAAGCCTGCTATAAAGATATGGTTTTTAATTACGACTATTTATTGTAGTTAAGTAGAACGTCTGTAAATTCCCTCTACGATAAGCAAAATAAATATGTCAGGGCTTTACTGAAGCTGTGATGTTGTAATTTAGTAAACAAAGATGTGTTGAGTTTTATAGCGCGAAAAAATACCCAGATACAGGCTTTCACTTTCTTACTTGTGCACTGAGGAACCTGTTATAAAAAAAATAGTACCGATTATTTTTAAAACTGGAATTTCATTAACCGAGATAGCAACTTTTTTAAATTTTTAAACAATTCTTAAAATATTAGCGTAATATTAAGTTTTATCTTCTACACAGAAATTTTTAGATCGCTTTTTAACTAAAATATGCGTTATAGTACGGTAGGTGAAAATAGACTATTCATTTTTCTATGCATCGGGGCGCACTGTAACAACCCCCCCCCCCCTTCTTATCATTCTTATAACTGTTTGTCGTCTCTACCTCTTATAACCCTCCTTATTTCTACATCTTCCCTAAACTGGTTTAACTGTCTATTATCTCCACAAACGGATCTTGGTCTTTTCTAAACTAACTAATTAAACTTTAAAACGTAATCTTAATATTTTTGGCCATTGATTTGTGATCGTGATCGTAATCGTCTAGTAGCGTCAAGGATCCTCTGTTATGAACCGAAAATAACTCAAGAACTTTTAACGTGAAATGAAATGGTATTAAGCTATTGCATAGCTTCTATCGCGGCCTTGAGCGTGGGGACCGAATCCAGAAATTCCGTAACGAAAAAAAACCTAACATCCCCCACTCCGACCGGCACAGCGGTGATACTTTGATTTCATAACTTTAAATGCGGGCTTTAATAAACAATCAGCGCTATCTACTAGGAACTTGTGGAACTTCATATTAGATCACACATTACTGCATTAATAAAATAAATAAATAATTATAATTGTACGTAAGTTTATAAAAAAATGCTATGCAATAGCTTTACCGCGGCAGTCTCCGAGTGCCACACGTCTTTTTGATTAACAATTTAGGTAGGTATATATTTCATTAAAATATGAATATTACTTTGTTCTAAACAATTTTTTAACAAACCGCTTATTGATTAATAGTATATTATGTAACAAGTGAGCTAAGTTGTTAATTACAGTCGAGGCTTAATAATGAGCCGAGACTGTAATTAGCAACGCTCACGAGTTACATACGACGTTTTTCAACACACTTGTGAGTAAAAGACAGACATACGGGGTCATAAAATAACAAACACACTTCATAACAAAGCTGTGAATTGTGATTGAAAAATGGCGCCGAACCTCGTACATGCGCGTAGGTTTTTTTTTCCGCCAAATGTGTCAATGTCTGTATAGCATATACAGCCTATTTTAAGTGAAAATGTTTAATTTGGAGTGGTAAATGCAAATATTTTAATATTTTATAACAAATTATTGTAAATTGTGAATAATTTGTTTGATATACAAATTTGTTTTACTAATATAAGGCGCAAACATTTAAAAATGTAAATGGATTTGAAGTGGTATAAAATCTCTTTGTTGTTTCTGAAAATATTTAATGTATAACCCGGACCAATAAAATATGCTCTGTTTACTCGCATGTAATTTGCACAAAGGTACAATTCAACTTTGTAGGATTCAATATATTATGCACGCGTGAGTTATAGCCCAGTTTATAGTTCTAAATTCAATAGAATAACGCTCACTTTACGAGCAAGTGTGTTGAAAAAATATATAATTTTATAATATAAGTAATAGTTTTCTTATCTAGTTATCAGTTTTCCTACCTAATTCCCCTAACGGGAGGTCTGATACAACACTGATTCATTTGGATAATGATATCATAATTTGTAAATAGATTACTAAGACTTTTAAGGCTTTCCTGTCATACGACTTTATAAAAGCATCTCCAAATCTGACGGGGTCTGATCAACTAATTTCTTTAAACTTGAGCCATTTTGAACTCATATAAATAATCAGTTTCAATAGACTTCTGTTAGGTTAAACTCCACTTATTATTTCAAGTAGATATAAATTATAGATATAATATTTCTCTATTCAAATTGTGTTTCAAGTAGAAACAAATTCTACAAAGTAAATAACTTTGATTTATTTACTTGGTATTAAACTAAGTAATTGTTAGCCAATAATGATAGTTTAAGGTCAAATTAGATCAACAGATATATTCATTCACATCCGTAGCTTCAAGTTTTCTAGTTTAATCAATTAGACACTTGTCATTCTTTATGGATATTTTTTCCAATAAGTTTTGATAAATTATGACTCAGTTAATCAACATAGGATAACAAAATGAACAGTCAGTGACTCTGTCGATCAACATGTCTGATTTCGAGCGACCAAGACAGGGGTTGAGAAGGAGCATTCGTCCCAGTATGACCCATTCAATTGCTAAAAGTATACTTGATAATTCTTGTCCTCATTTTACGTACGAACCAAACAACAATAAATCAAAACATTGATTATAAATTAATATTATCAACACTCAGCTAGAATCCTTTTCACTAGATGAGATCCAATATGAGGTAAACTACCTTTATTAGCTTTAAAGATTATTTAAATATCGTATTTAATTAAACAATGACGAACCTATACCCTACCCTACACATATTTCCCTAAATCCCTAAGTATAAGCTCAATGTTTGCAAAACTAGAGTTCTTGTCTCACATTTACTACTAAACGTGTTATGTGTGATGTAACTTAACTTAATACAATGTTAAGTTTCTAATACTAAGCTGAATTTAAACTATACGATGCGAGATTCGGGTTACCTCTAAAAGAAACTTAACACTATCACCCGGTGTTGTGCCGCTGATTTGGCGTTAGGCCCCCACAGCAACCGAGAGGGTTGGGAGATAAGAGGGGCTACAGGATTCCCTACTTATGTTGTGTGAATAAATACATATATATGTATAGATAAAAAAGGACCACGGCAAGCAAGTACATTTGAGAGGATCACTGTCTAGACTCCGCAAATGTCCAATACTCCACCGCGTGTGGTAGATCTCACGAGTAGCTACCCAAGGGTCATTAATCATAGCACTCATGCCCCAAAAGAGCCACATCTTGGGGAACTCAAACGGATCAGTTTTAATAGGAACTTCGTTGTCACAGTTAGTTTCCATTCCTAAGGCCCGGGGATCGGGCCCTAATTCAAAAAAACAACAAAATGCTAAATTCATTCTCTTATGACATTTACATTTACTGTGGTTTGCATGTTCAAATTGAACTGAATGCTAAACCTTTACTAATCCATCTGAAACAAACAAATAAATATTAGAAAACATATTAAAATATTAGACATTACTCACTCACCAAAAATGAAGCTCGAAACCCTCTTGCTGTTAAAACGTCTAAACCCAAACAATATTGAAATATAATTAAACAAATGACGACGAGATAACATTATGTAGCATATACAAAGCTCAAAACAAACTGCCCTCCCTGGTGCTGAAAACCAACTGTCCTCAACGGTGCTGAAAATCAAACTGTCCTTCAATCCTGAATCCACCCTTATTTATACTAAACCTATCCTTCCGTTCGCCTCGGACGCCGCGGACTCCCGTTCGTTGTGTTCGCCGGGGACATCATGCTCATCAAGCTCACCGCGATCTCTTTCAAAGAAATTTTCTTAATATCAAATACTAGTTCATTTCCGCGACTAAGTATACTTGCAAACATTAAGATACTATCAAGCATTGATGGCTCCGCCTGTGGTCTAATGTATCAAACCATCACCTCCGTCCTATATAGATAAAAAAACACCTTTTACAGCGTATACTCATCCATTTCTTGGTTAAATTATTAACTATATTAATGTTGTTTTATAACCTTTCCTGAAGATAAACTAAGTTTTAACTAGACATATTAAGAAACTAATAAAGGAATAATGGTTCACAGTCTTTAATTAATTTCTTTTTTTTTTTTTTATAAGTGACTAAATCCGCGTTTGACCTCAATCTCACCTGATGGTAAGTGACGATGAGGTCGAAGATGAAAGCACACGGGTTTAGGAAGGAACTAATGATATCTAATGATATTACACATTGATTGGATATTATATCAATGATATTCTATTAGAATATCATATTATATCACATGATATTCTAATGATTTGCGGAAGACGGCTGGCAGGGACTGGATGCGCAGCGCTAGAGACTGAATTCGGTGGCGCGCGTTGGGAGAGGCCTACGTCCAGCAGTGGACTAGCGCGGGCTGAGATGATGATGATGATGATGATATTACACATATTTGTGATGCAACAATCAGCTTAAACGAAGTCTGTTTTGTTACAGCACGTTACGGCATTTCGGTAAAATTTGTTTAACATCAAGTAGTTCTCGGTGGTTTGCGGTCTTAACCACTCATAACATCGACATAAACGCCTACCAAGGGGCGAGACTCAAAAATGGTTGAAATGATGAATGTGCTAAAGGTTTTAAACATGCCACTCCAGTTATTATTCCATAAATCTCTTGATTGAGGGATATTTCCTAAGGTATGGAAATGTTTACTTGTAGTCCCTATATTTCAAATTGAAGAAAAAATAAACATAAAAAATTATAGATCAATCTCATTACTTCCTATTGTTGCAAAGATTTTTGAAAGTCTGATAAATCCTATTCTTTCATGGCATGTTAAACGTAGCTTAAGTCCCAACAGCATGGGTAGACTTTACATGGGTAGCCTTTGGAAAAGTTAGTCACCAAATACTTATACACAAATTTAAGTCAATCGGGATTATGAGTAGTTTAATGGACTAGTTCAACTCCTATCTTACAAATAGAATATCAGTACCTAGTAATTATAAGAGTTTTTCTTTCAGCCTATAATTTAACAAAATGTGATTGCACCTTTGCTTTAGAAAATAGAAGAAATGATATTATATTTAAAGCTAAAAAATGTAATACCTGATTCGCTTACAGATTCTTCAGGTTCTTGGGTTCTTATTTATACAATAATTGTAATAAAATAAATAATTTATATCCTCTAAATATGTATTTATGCAAAAAGGTCGTTTCAACGTGGTTACTGGGGCTAGATTACGATAAGACTGAAAAACTGTTATTTGTTGCAACCAAAATGTCTGTAATGTTACTAGAAGTAGTTTCATCTTTCTCACCTATTCATTGCACTAATTATAACACGTTTATTTCACGCTGACTCACTACAATAAACCACATACATCACTTGCAGTGTTGTCGCCATTAGACTATTATTCAAAATTATTATTATGTTAAACCAACCTAATCAATATATATAAAACTGTTCCGTTACTGACTGAGTGACTGAGGTACTGAGTGACTGAGAGTCTGAGTGACTGACAGACAACGTACAGCCGTAACTACTGGGCGTAGAGAGCTGAAATTTGGAACATACATTCTTTAGGGGATGTAAAGGTGCACTAAGGAAGGAATTCCCGAAATTTCTACGGGAACGGGAAATATAGGACTTTTTAGTTTGTATGAAAAATTTTATTCCTTGAGTGCACCGATGTGAAACTTGGTGTAAAGGTTTTTCAATGTGTGTCTGGTTGTGTTATGAAAGGAATTCCCGAAATTCCCACGGGAACGGGAAATAAATGATGTTTTAGTTTTGTTGAAAAAATCCCATCCCTTGAGTGCACGGATGTGATACTTGATATAAAGGTTCCTCAATAAGTGTCTGTTTGTATTATGGAAGGAATTCCCGAAATTCCCACGGAAAGGGGTTGGACTTTTTAGTTTGTATGAACAATCTTATTCCTTGAGTGTACGGATGTGATACTTGGCATGAAGGTTCCTCAAAGAGTGACTGGTTGTGCTACGAAAAAAATTCCCAAAATTCCCACGGGCATGCATGGGAAATATATGATTTTTAGTTTGTATGAAAAAAACTTATTCCTTGAGTACATGGGCGTGATACTTGGTATAAAGGTTCTTTCAGTGGGTGTCTGGTTGTATAGTTTCTGAAATTTCTACGAGAAGGGTAGTTAAGCGCATACGAAGTTGCGGGATAAAGCTAGTCTTATATAATTTTCCGAAGGTGGAGGCCTGGAGTCCTAAGACACAGGGTATCCTAGGTTAGGCTCCAGCCTCTGTAAAACTGCATTTGTGTGTATATTACTGTACCATTTAAACTTGAGTTGTTTTCGTAGAGGAAATAAAGATTTTTATTATTATTATTTATTATTATTACGCATATCTATGACTACACGCCTTTCGGCGGAAAAGACCCGTCAATTTGACCAGTCGGTCGAGTATCAGGGCAAGAGAGAAAGAAACCGCGAACGATTCGGGCAGTGTCGAGCAATATTATTATTAATATTATTTATTTAGATTGTAATATTTTCCCCTGACAAAAATAATAAGATTTTTTTATTACATTAGGCATGCTGTGTTTACCTATAACAGAGGTTGTACTTAGTAATTATCCTTTACAAACGATTTTATTGGTGAATAGTTTGTGCCTTGTTGGCGAACCTTTTTTAATAAATAAATAAATGAGCAATCAATAGCAATCAATAAGCCTAGGTCAATAGGATTTATCCTATTAAACGATACGCTTATCTCTCTTGGGTCGGTCCCTCATGTCACGCTTATCTAGGTAGGGATAATATTCTTCCTTGTTTTATTTATGAAATTTACAAACTACAATACGTCGAAAGCCGGTATCATAGGAGCAAGGGTGTAGCGCAATCGCCTTGAGTTTGTCTGTAAATATTCTATTGTACTTCTATACAAGTTTATATTTTTGTGTGTTCTACAGGGTGTCCCGCAAACCCTATATAATACCTTCACGGATGTATTCTAGTACCTATGAGTATTATAGAAAAAATATAAAAAAAGAAAAAATCGAAATTTATTTTAAAATTTTTGTATGAAAAAAATGTCGAATTTTTTTGCTTTCACACAAAAATTTTTAAAAAAATTAGATTTTTTCTTTTTTTACATTTTTTCTGTAATTCTTATGGGTACTAGAATACATCCGTGAAGGTATTATATAGAGTTTGCGGAACACCCTGTATATTAAAATGGTGATTTACTTTCTTTTTCTTTCGCTAGGTACTACCTCCGACTTCGGGACTCATCGATTATGCTGTAAGCCTTCGGCCAGACTACCACCGCGCTATTATCGATACTATTCGTTACTACGGCTGGAAGAATGTTATCTATCTGTATGACTCCCACGATGGTAAGTAATTCCAATAATACGTAATAGTGAAAAACTTAAAATCAAAACTTAATTCATACTTGTTTAAACGTAAAACTTGCTATTTTTATGATACTTTTTAAGTTTGGTATTTAAATTTGACTTATATTCTTTCCTATTTAGCAAAAGCACTGTCTCGTTTAAAAATTCTCTTTCATTTAGAAGTCCTTAATATTATGCTGAAAGAAAACCATGAGAATTGTAAGATTCGTTATGATTAGAGTTTTAATAAAATTCTGGCTCACCAGGCATGAATATTTTTGTGTTTTCTTAGCTGCGTCGTCTTGTTGCTGTTGATAATTGCTTTATTTTGTATTCAAAACGTGTTTTACTGATTGAGTTTAGGACCAAAGGGTGAACTTCTAAATTGTTCAAAAAAAGTTTTTTTTTAGGCATATAACTACGACAAACGTTTTCTTGCCAATACCGCAAGCATAATTTATTCAAAGCTTATTGTATGCCCTGGTCAGTGTATACATGACTTTGGAAGTTTGAAGTGGTGTTAAGATTGAAAGTTTCATAATTTTTAAATTATTCAAATTTTTCTTTTTTGAGATCTGCCACATCTAAGAGTATATGGAAGATTAAGATTATGTATGAATCGATATATTTGATGTTCTTTTCCATTTACAATTTTAAAATTTAAAAACTATTTCTTTGAAGTAAACTCAATGAAAGTATATTTCTAAACACCTATATACTCTAATTTTGATTTGATTAGAAAGTATAGGATTTTTTTTATTAGTTGACTTTATTTCAAATATTTGAAATAAAATGAACATCAGCTGGTCCTTAGAAATAATCGATTGCGTTGTGACTTTTCTTATTTTTTGAATGACTCTAGTCAATTCTATATGTACATAATGAAATAAAATGAATTTAAAAAGTATAAAAATCAAACACATAGGTAGAAAAAACTCCATAGACAAGACTTTAAAAATATGACTAATTTCAAGACAAGAAGGTATAAGTCATCTGCATAATTTTTCAAAGCTAATAAAAGTCCACACAATTTCAAAAAAGAAAGTAGGTACAAAGCTTTCGTACCGTAGTCACGCTCTGATGCGACGTTAAATTCATTTTGTGTCACAATAGAAGATCACCTCTGAGAAAAGAGCACTTTGCAAACGGAAAAACCTATTTACATATAAAACGTGGTCGCGAACTATACCTTGAAATAGATGCTCATGAATCCATTTATCATAATGTATATCTATTATATTAAACAGACTATACGATACGTTTAGAAGTTTATTAAGAAAAATACTTCTTTAATAAAAGTGGAAGACATTTGACAAACATACCAATTTTGAAAAAGTGAAAAGTAAATTTCTCCATTTCCAGATGCAGTATTCGTAGGTACATCTCTGTTAGAAACGGCTATTAACATTAAGAATAATCTCATGTAAATATCCCATAAAAATGTTACTGCACTGTGAACTCAAAAAGACACGCTTCGTGCTGTTATATTTTTAGTATCTCTCAACAGTATGAGATTTTTTTGTACTTTTACGGAAATAATAAGTAATTTTTACGGTGTAAAAATAAGCCATCACAGCAGTTTATTTTAACCTTAACCAGTATAGACCTAACACAAAACGTTTGAAAATATTATTTAGACGTATTTAATGTTTTTAATTTTGCATGATGAAAATTTGGAAACACATTATTAGAAGATAAGGAATTGAGAATTTCATCACTTTGTGTCCACTTTATCACGCAATTTCTGAAGTTAATTTATAGGGTAATCTACTAGAGTATCTCTAAATATCTCTTTGAACCTTTATTTTACAGTGTATTCAACAAAGTAGTATGGAAGAGATCGCTTGGCAGCGATAAGGGGTCCAATTTTGTAACTTATAAGATTATGTACGGTGACGCGCATGTTGTTCACCGATGCTTCTCCTAAAGACATTGTATTGGTAGAATACTGACAAAATGTCAATGTTAACATATTGCACCTTATAGGCACATAATGTTAACATATCTTTATTACAATCGGGGCCTCCGCCGCCTGTTGTGCCTTTCAATGATTTTTTTTTGTTTTATAAAATTCTCTTTTCATTATGTGCAATAAAGTATAAATAAATAAAATAAATCCTAAGCGTCACAAGGAAAGTTCAGTTGATAGAAATGTTAGAGCGGTCTAAATCATCGTAACGTTTACGGCTAGTTTCTTAATTTTCAGAGAAATTCGTGGCCAGCTTACTGTCCACCAGCATAAACTGATCATGCTAGACAAAGATAAAACTTCATTAACAAAGTTATATCTGGATATATGCGTACGAAGGTCTACATTGAACATTGTTCCAGTGATTAGCTGCAGTATGAGATGCTTTTGCTCGATTTCCGTCCAGGCCAGTTTAGGAGCGGATATTTTTATGCCTTTCCCTTTATTCCTATATGGAGTTCACATAGTAAAATCTTTCTTTAGGGCTACATAGTCGGTGCATCAGTTTAGACTATTTAAATTTACAATTTAAAGGATTTTTTGCACAATCAGTTAAAAATTAGACCTTATATTTTCATAACCTCAGCAGTGTATAAAAGTTTTTATTAAAATATTAGAAATATACAACCTTTGACTTCGATCTTTGTGGATTTGTTTGTTTGATGTTTTGCTAGGTCAATGAGAAGGTGACGCCACCGGTTCTCAAACGAAATGCGCTCCAGGCATTTCCAACCTTTTTTATCTATTTTATTCAAACACAAGATATCATTCATGTTTACATTTTCTAATTACCCTTCATACGGTATCTTCAAATGTATCAAAGGGTAAATGTGAATGAATATTATATATATATTGTATGTATATTTCATGAACCAAGTGATAAATTGAGCATTTAACATAATGCCCAATATGAGTGGGCCATTATTTAATTAGTATTTATAATTTTTATTGTCACTTAAATTAAGCCAAACTTTAAGCCATTTCAATAATTATTATTTGGATTACTTAACAAGGACTTGATATTATTAAAGTAATATTAAAAATATAAATAATACCATACTATCGCGTCGCGACAATGTTTGTAACATATTAGTTTGTAAACATAATATTACAAGTTTTGCTTTAGTATCAAATTGTTCAATTGTCACTTGTTTAGATATCACTTAGCCTGATAATGTGCAGGCATTATACATAATGCCCGATCATAATGTATAATGCCCGCATTAATCACTTGGTCCATAACTCATACTACCAAACCAGAAAACTTTCATTAAAACCCACAAGGTTAAAACCTTTTTCTTATTTTATCTAATGTAATTTTCAATCATGTTATTGCGTATAAAAATGCTTTGCGTCGCGTAAAAAATTAAGATTATACTTTTGAAACTTTTCTATCAATAACACTCCTTACCAATGTTGTTATTTTCATTGTACATGCTTGTATGTGCAGATTCAAAAATCTGGGGATATAGATAGCATTTCAATAGAATTCATTATTTTTACTTTCAGTATCAAAGAAGTGACATCATAGAAATAGGCACGCCCACATAAACGTCTCATGCAGATGAGCTATTTCCTACATAGGTGGATATAGGAAAGAGCTCGCATTAAGAATGAATTAATAAGGTTTATCCTTAATATTAGAATGCTGTAGTTTTATGATAAAAATCTGAACAGGCTGAAAAGTTCAAACAGGCGTGTTTATTTTTTATTTGACGTGATTGAAAAACTTTGTAATACATTTGTTTTAAATTGCATTCAAATAATAATAATAATAATAATGGAAGGTTAACACAGTCAGAACAGTCCCGATTATCATTTCTTCTACAGGCGTCATACCAAACACACTACACACCAATTTCAACATCCTTAATATCCACACGTCTAAAGTTCAACTTTTACAAAAAGCCGTTATTCTTAACACATGCAGAATAGTACGAAAATTTCTATCTCTAGCAAATTAATTATTAGTACTTGGCTTCGGCCCGTACACTTATTAACCTCCTCGGAGAGCATATATTAGGAAATAGAATAATAATGCCACAACTAAATTGTATTACGACAGAGCAATTCTAACAGATCGCACTACTCGTTACAATAGACCTGATTATTAACAAGACCAATAAAACAGGATTCCTCATTGATATTACCGTTCCAAACACACACAATCTCCAGTCCTCAATAGCAGAAAAATTTACTGAAAATTGATTGAAATTGAAATAACCCGCCTTTGGCACCTTAAAAAAGTAATAATAGTCCCAATAGTTATCTCTGGGTCCATATCGGCTCACATAAAATTCTAATTCATATTTTTTGTCTTACTACCGATTTTTGTTCATAATAATCACTCTTCATAATTTTATTTTTCATACTTTTTTTATTCATACATTTTTATTCCTACCAACGGTTGTCATAACAGTTAGTGATCATATATTTTTTATTAATAATGTTACTACCAAGAACCAGTTTAAAATCATAATTTTATTTTTCAGATCTTTTTTCTTCATAACATTCAATGATCATATTGCTCTTATTAATAATTTTGTTACTAAGAAAATACTTCAACTCATAACGTCGTTGTTCAGAATTTCTTATTTCATAAAAGACAATCATCATAATTTTTATTTTAATAAAGGCAATACTCAAGGCAATACATCAGTCTTTTCGGTAGCTATTTAGATGTGGAACGTCTCCGGCGCTACGGGAAGTGCAGCCCCAACGCCCTCGCGTAACAAAGCGCAAACACGCATGCTCACCTCCACAGCCTCGGCTTTTTGGTCGCCTCCGGCGACCAGCCTCGGCCGCTCCGGCTCGCACGCTGTGTGCGCTTTGTCACGGCGCGGCGGGCGAAGGCTGCTCTCCCTCCGCGCCTCCGGCTTTACAAAAACACTCTAGGGTCGATCCAATAAGACTACGTGGTTAAGGGGTCGACAAATAAGGTTTTGAACAAATTTGAAACTAAGTATGAGTTGTATGATAAAAATAGTTTAGTTACATATATCTACAGGTACACGCGTAATTTTTATAATTATGAATAAAAATAAATCTAAATAAAAAAATGTATGAATTTTAATAATAGTGATAAAGACGATTGATTATGTTGAGAAAATATACAAAACAAATAGATGTTTATCAGCATGAATTTGAGTGATTCGGAACGATGAACATTAGGAAGGAACTTAGTATTTAGGAATAAAGATAGTTAAAATGAAAAATGTTATGATTTTCAATAATATGGATAAAAACACTTATGATTAAGAAATTTATAAAAACAAATATTAGAATAAAACACATTTATGAATATCAAAGTTATTTATTCGAATGATTATGAGTTTCGATCATTAGTATAAGCAAATATATTAAAACAAATATTAGTAAAAACAAAGTGTATAATTAGTGATATTATGAATTTCAATGATTATATTTTTTAATATTTAGTGTTTAAAATTATTATGAAGAATGATCATTATGACTTTAAATGGTATGAGAAAAATTTTCGGACCTCCGATGATAGGAATAGAAAAGTTATGTGAGAAAATGCGCACCCGTTATCTCTACTACAAGCGTAATACCGAAACAACTACACCTATCCCTTGAGAAATCATAAAAATATAATAATAATCATTTATTTCAGGCAAAAAAATGTTTACAAAGATTATAAATATAAACAAAGGACCCATAGGTATATACCTTAAAACTAACATATGTAAAATATACTTAAAACTAAACTAAATTTGACACCATTCAACCATTGAACACGTAAAGTCGGCGTCTCGTGTGACGCGAGTCATGAGACAGTCACCCTCGAAATTTCTGGAAGACGACTCCCTGCAGCCAGAACTCCTCCTTCATGAAGGCCGGTAGATGGTGGATAGACACTCTCACCACAAAAGATCTGAAACTCACTTTATGGCGAGGTTCCAACGGCTCAAACCACAAAACAAAGGTGGTTTTCTTTCGTAAATAGTCTACGACCTCCTCGACCTTCGTAGACCAATGCACTCTCGATACCTACAGCTGCGTCGACGGTATTGCATCCATAAGCGACCCGAGCAAAATCTTGAATCCTTTGAGGTGGGCAAGCACGTGAGACGGCGACTGTACGTACAAATATAAAATTTTGAACATTCACGTATACTTTCAGCATGTGTGATTTTATGAGATTTGTGAGATTTGATTGATTTAAATAAAAGGTTACATATTGCTTTTACATATTTTTAATAAATAAATAGGTGTTTTAAATGGATTGCTTTAAAAATATTAACAAAACATTATAATAAATACTTAGAACAACCTTTTCATTAGTTTTCAGCCTGAGAGGAGTCGTCGTTTTCTTCAATAACATTATTATTTGCATAAAAACTGAAAACATCTCATACACAAAGCTAGCATTTTTTTATTTTATTATACGTCTATTACAATGAACTTTTAAAAAATATTTTTAGAATAGTTTTTGTCACCGTCGTTCATTTTAACCTTTCCCCATTGGAATGAAAACACGTCATCGTCATCTTTTATGGCGTTTGTCATTTTCAGTCCACAATCACGGTACTCGTAGAAATTCTGATTGTAAGCGATTTTGAAAATGTATAAAGGGTAGAACTACTGACTGAGAAAGAATTCGATTTCATTCAAATGGAATTATTTTATTTCTCTGATTGAATTTTAAGTTGTTTTATATTCGCTATGATGATATAATTTATAACTTTTTGTCATTAACTTAACAATTATATTGCTTAAGATGCTGTAACAAATATCCTTAGATACTGAAATCACGTGAAATCGATAATATGTATAATATTGCTTTAAATGTTCACAGTTCGTAGTATTTTTTATTTTTTGGTATCTGCGAAGACATGTTGATTACAAAGGATTTTAAGTATAATTTATATACACTCGAGAGCAAAGAATTAGGGTCGGAGACAAAACCCATGTTATCTCGCAAATTATAAATGCTAGCTTCATGAATTAAAAACTGTTAAATAAACCAATAATTAATACATAAATAAAATTTGTAAAATTGTTATTTAATATAATTTATAAAAACGAATAAAATAAAAATGCACGAATTACACTTGATGATCACAATTACATGTATGACTTTTCTGGTACAAGAATATGATTTTCTCAAATTTCAGTGCCGTGTATTACCCCCACGTGATTTCGGGATGGATGTCATCCGATTTGGCATGCTGTACACCAGGTTTCTAAGTTGGTTCTTCGGTATATTCCCCCATTCTTCTACTAGGCTAATTTTAAATCACGAAGTGTAATTGGAGGTGGTATTTTTTGCTTTACACGTCGTCCGAGCTCTTCCCAGGCATGTTCGATGGGGTTCAGATCTGGGCTGCGTGCAGACCATTCCATGCACGTGATACCGATCTCTTGAAGATAATCAATCACTACAGCCACAGTATGGGGACCGGCGCTATCGTGCATAAACACCGGATTCTCGTCCATATTAGCCATAAACGGACCGACATACTCATATAGGATTTCTTCTACGTATCTTCTCGCGGTCAACGTTCCATTTTCTATCAGGACTAGCTCTGTGCGGTTTTCTGCAGATGTTCCAGCCCAAACAAGCAACTTGGGATTATGCAGTGAGTAACGGTGGATTATGCGTTCCAACATTTTCACTCCACTGAGCTCAAATAACTGAGAAGCGAAGCCTTCTCTATGGTGCCACCCACCCCTGCGAGTGTTGCTTCTCCAGTGCCAATGCCTACTTTAGAGCAGCGTGCAGGGCATGAGGTAGACCGAAATAACCCGGTGGAAGGGAATGGCGCCACGGACATGGCTTCTCACGAGAAGACTACTAGAGGAGGCGATCGAGGAAGTACGTAATACTCCCCTTGATGGAAGGCCGAAGCTTTCCAAACTACCACGCAGCGCTCTTAATAGGCAAGTCGTTGAGGCCATTAATCGGATGCTGCCCCAACATTTTGAGAGCAGCTCTGATCTTGTCGAGATGAACTCAATCCTTCTTGGATCAATCCAAAACGTGTATATCTATCATCTACAAGACACTTACCTCCTTTCTGAGCAAAAAGAGAGTAACAGGTTTATTCCTACAAGCCTCAGACAATATCACTTCATAAAGAGAATACTTGACAGGAATGCGAATAGTGATCACCAGAAATCTTGATAAAATGGACCAAATTGCGTATCTGCCCTGGTATTTCACTAGACGGATAATACAATTTCCATTTAAAAAAATACGGTCCATATAAAGATTTTCATACCATTAAATCATGTTTTAAGAATGGAAAAAAATATTCAAAAATAAAATCGTACGATTAATTTCGCAATCTTATTTATTATTATTTATATTTAAAGCCACACGCCTTTCGGCGGAAAGACCCGATAATTTGACCAGTCGGTCGGGGATCAGGGCAAGAGGGACAGAAACCGGCGAACTATTCGGGCAGAATCCAGCAAAACCGCTTTTTGCATGCGTGCTGGAAGCGAACTACCGCCGAATCCCAGCCTTTCAAGGTTTCTGCCCAGAGTGGCTGGGGTCAAACCGTTTGCGGATATTACAACCGGGATGATTTCGGTGGACATAACTTCCAACATTTCGGTCACCTCGTGTGCAAGGTCCAAGTACTTGCGTTGCTTTTCGTTCTCGGCCTTCACGAGGTTCTCGTCGTGTGGTATAGTTATGTCCACCAAAAACACCTTAGACGACGATCGGTCCGTTAACACGATATCAGGTTTATTCGCTAGAATAGTCCTATCCGTGGGCGGATCCCAGTAGAGCTTGGCACTGCCGTTTTCGAGAACGGGCTCCGGCGTGTACTGGTAATAAAGCAGTTTCTGACTAATGAGACCGTATTTCAGAGCGAGCTCTTGGTGGAGAATTTTGTCTCTGGTTCTGTCTATGCCCAGGTTGGCGGCACGTCCGACAGACGTATATCTTATCCGTATATAACAAAATCTCGTTTTTTATAGTTGCATCGACAAAAAGTGTTGAGGCCGTTTAAATAACATTTTGTTGTTAGTATATACTAGTTATATATATATATATATATATATATATATATATATATATATATATATATATATATAACTAGTATATATATACCTTACATGCTCCTCGTAAAGTTTACTGGCAATAGAGTATTTATTATTATTGTATGATATAAAATTTTCCGCCCAGCTAAAGACCTAAAAGGTTTGATGATCATACATTACACTTTACCCTTGGCATAAATACAAAGCCCGATAATTGTACGTAGCAGTGAAGATTAGTACGAAACCGGCAAACGGGGTTAACCGGGTCGTATCACTACACTGTAGGCAGACATTTGAATTGTTTTGTCAACAAAAGATTAAACACACTGGTTTGCATTATTATACAAAGAGCAAAACAAATAATTTAAATTTGGGGTATTTGAAAGACGATCATCCTCTAGTCCTGAGCTGAAAGTGTTAAAAATAAGATGAGAAATTATTAGTCTTTTTCGAGACCGTATATTTTATATTTATTTTTCATTTTATAGATAGAGGACTATCCATTTATCACTAGGCAAATACTGATAAACGGAATATATTATTAATACTGGGGAAAGGGATAGCAGTCAGGAAAACTAATGAAAAAGTAGATTATTAATAAGACAGACCTTGAATATGCATCTTTGTAGTTCGTTCGGCTTAAAAAACGGCTTTTAACTGAATCACAATCGCAAAATTTTTCAAAGGAGCTAGACCTCAAAAGTGTTGATTTTTATCAACTTGAAAATTAAGTAACTACTTATTAAATAAAACTTGATTCCATTATTCAGTACCTTTAGCACCATTGCTAAAGTGTGTCTAAGTTGTAAAATTAACTCCTTTAACACGGCTCATATGAAAAGTTTAGTGGAAAATTCTGTCGACCCTCACTCGAATTGTGAAGCATTTATAATGTCTAGATATTCAGCCATTATTTCAACATTACAAGAGAATAGTGTAAACGAATATCTTAAGATACTCAGAAAAAGTATATCCTCCTTGTTACCTACTTTATGCAGCATCACCTGCACAGTCGGCCAAAAAAGTGGTGTACCGATTCTTAGATGATAAAAAATAGTTTTGTGAAGCAATTTCAATTATTAGTTTTCTTTATAAAACAGAACTTGTTTATCCATAGAATTTTCATTACTTTTATTAAGAAAATTTTTAATGTTCTTTGTTGATATTATTGCCTTATCTATAATGTAAAATATTTGATGGATTTATGGATGTTTATTCCATAAATCCATCCAAAATTATTTTATCCCAATATTCCCGCGGGATTTGAAAGTGCGCGAAACAGCTGGTTTAAAATAAAGGTTAAAATGTCATACGAATTCCCGTGTACAATAACGTTCTTTAGTAGATTTTTTGTTGCAATATTTTTTTTGAAATAACATATAATGTAACATTATATGTAACTTAAAATTAAAATAAAAAGTAACAGATTTTTTCATAAAATATGTTTGTTTAATTAATAATTTTAAATGCTGCCTGATATTTGATCAAATTACAGTAAAATTTTAACCAAATAACGAACTTACAATACAATAATGTAAGTAAATCCATTCCAAAATGTTTTTTTTTTATTTAAAACCACTAATTAATTTCTTACCACAGGTTTTCATATTGATATGTATCCATACCCGTGTAATATAGTTAAATTTGCTTGCTTCAACTTTTATATTATGTATACCAACACACATTTATATTAAGTTCTTATTAAATTATTATGTTTTCATTTCTACTAGGTATATACGAAAATGTTTTGAATGTGATTCTTCATTACTGTGTTGGTTTATTTAAATAATTCAAATACATTTCAAATTAACTAACATTTAAAAAATACAAACAAGTTTCTTTTATAAGGGAAATAAGGATTTATAGCAGGTATCTGTATTTTTATAGAATTGGTTTTACAATGTTAATTAAATAAAATAACCTAGATGGCCAAATACTTTTTTTTATCCACATTGAAAAAAAAGACTATTGCATTTTGCTTAGGTTATATTTCATAGTTAACATGCAAAAAAACGCTGTAATACTAACGTTGAAAACAAATTGGGCATCATATTTGACTTACATAGATAAATACATGTTTCAATATCGGTCTGGCAGTAGTGCTGATCTTCTTAAGATGTCATTAAAAAAAATAGGCGACACCAATTCTGATCCGCAAATGAAACCTTTTTAGACCATTCTATAGTATTGAGATTTTTCTTTAAATATATTCTTAATCCTAAGAGACTTGCCGTGCAAAATACAGCTACGAGTGTGTTTGGCTTCTTCGATGAGTTAACGGCTCTGGAGAATCCCTCCCATGAACTTAGAATATAACTCCCTTTTTAAGCTTTTTTCGATAAAGGTGAATATTGCGTGACCTATTTTCTACCCGACTCCAGCGAAGCTAAAAGGAGGGTTATGATTTTGACGCGTATGTATATATGTGGGTATGGATGTTCATCTGTTCCCTCAGGACTTCTAAACTACTAATCGTAAATGGACAAATGAGGTGTCGTTGGAAGCCTATTTACTGCCTATTGACTACAGCGCCCTCTAGAAGACATAAAGAGAAGAACTAAAAAAAATTTTTTTCTCTTCATGTATGATCCCAAACTATCACGTCCTTGAATTTTAAAAGTGACTCACTAGTCACCCTGTTTATTTACAATATTACTGACTTCTGCGATAGGAAAAATCCGTGGAACAAAAGTCAGTTACTTCTTGTGCAGCACAGACTGTGCTTATCTTGTCTATTCAGAACGGTTTGACCAAAAGTCTTAAAAAAATCATTAAGTACTTAAAAAAATGCTAAAATTAAAAATATTAACATATTAAGAATTAAAAATGAAATTATTGAGATTTAAAAAAATTAGGTAATAGAATAAAAGAAATTAAAAAAATTAAAGAAATTAAAATTATCATATTATAAATACTTTAAAAAAATTATCAATTAACAAAATTATGAACATTATGAGAAAGCGCATGGTGTGCGTGTTTGTGTGTGTGAGTATGGGTGTGTGTATATGAGTGTGTAGTAGAGTTATAGGTGAATGTGATTCTAACTAAACGCAACGGGTAACGCAATTTAGTACTTCACTGATTTGTTTGAAATGTAAAAAGGGTCGACCTGGATCCGGCGTCTAAGGGCGTGTAGTACCCGTTGTTTTTAACTTATTTCACTATGAAATACCCTACCCCAAACCAAACCTGCAGTGCTAGCTCGGATCTTTTGTCGATCGTAAGTTTACGAATACTCGTATAGTATGGAGTCGGCTGCAAGTTTTTAGTAACAATGTAATTTTTTATTTTGCAGTTATTTAAGAGTAGAACCTGTTAACAAACATTCAAAATTAACAAGGAACACATTTATTTAAGCTGACCGTGCGGCAATGGATAGATTTCAATTATTGCTTGCAAAACCGTCTCCATACTATACGAGCATTCGTAAACTTACGATCGACAAAAGATCCGTGCTAGCACTGCTTTTTCGAGATAATCTACTTTTAATTTTTTTATAAAAATTACCGATATTTTGCCATTAAACGTCATATTTTTTAATATATTTCTTATTTCTTACATGCAAATTAAGATGCTCTATGATCTCAGTAACCAAAATTTTGCGTAAGATTGCTAAATACATAGTTCTGAGCGATTGAAAGTTCAAAGAGTAAAAAAAAATTTGACGGGTTTACTCTTTTTTAAGATCATCTAAAAAAAAAAATATGGACAATGTTCGCAAGAAGTGCTTTAAAACATCAACGTTTTGTCAGCTACCCAAGAAGGTATAACAATCTAGGCTTTTATTTAAATTCGTAGATTTTTTTTAGTTTCACAGGCAATAGTGGACGTAAAAACAATTTCGCTTATTGAGCTTAATCCATTCTTTGACCCAGGAAAGTAAAATAAACGAAGGCCCCAACGAAGATTTAGTGTAAGCGTGTGGGTGGACATCATTTCTAATCATTTGATTAAACTCTATTTTGTACCCGATAATACAACAAGATATTTGAGTGTAGTTAAATCAATTTAGCCGTTATTATTACAGCAAGTTTTCATAGCTTCGTAATCAATAACTTACTTATCTTTTTTTATTTATCAATACTGATCTTTTATTTTAAAATTGACGTTTATCCTAATATTTTGAATACAGACTTTTTATATAATTAATTAAAATCTCATAATCAAAATGAATTCAGAATCTTAATTCATTCATTCATAACCTCACGCCTGTCTCCCTTTGGGGAAGGCAGAGACAAGAATTGCTTCGATCCAGACATATCTCCTTCGCTTACTCCACGTTCATTAATCGTTTCATAGATTACCGCCGGTTACGGATATTTTTAACTAGGCCCTTTTTAAGAACGTCGTCAATTTGATTGATCATTCTTGCTCTGTACACCTCTTTCGTAAATCTACTTTCACTCAACCTTTGCAAATGTCCAAACAATATTGTGGTCATAAGTGTACAAACCAGAGCCTGGAAGACCATTTATGTCTCATGCTGACAAGCTCATTGGTCCCTACATTACACATTTGCACAAAATATGTGACACGCTGGGCTCAAGAAAGATAGTTATTGGAGGAGCCGCCAACGCCAAGAATTTCTGGTGGGGTGCAAAGTCCTTCGATCAAAGAGGTGAGGAGATACTGTGGGCACTGGATGAACTTCACATTTTAAACTCTGGGAATAAGCCAACCTTTGATACTTTACATAAGAGGCGGGAAAAGATACTCTAGCAACGTTGATATCACGGCCTGTTCGGAGGATATGCTTGCGCATTTGGAGGATTGGTGTGTAGACGAGAAGTTGACCAGTGCGGACTACAACGGTATTACTTTCACCATAAATTTAGAAAAATCAAAAGGTACACCAGCATAGAAAGATCTACGAGAATTTTTAACACAAAAAAGATAAATTGGTCTCAATTTCATGAGAAGTTGAACCAATTAAAATTAGAGAAGAATATAAATTTAGTTACAATAGAAAATATAGTAAATACAGAACAATGAATAGTAGGAATTAACGACGCACATTTAAAGACCTATTGCTGAGATAAATGTCAATGACACGCCGGAAATTCAAAAATGATCTTTTTTGGTCAAGGTTGGATCTAATGTACTTAGTTAGGACATATAGCGAGTATTTGGTGCTCCTTTTCAAGTTCATTAATAGTCCTAATAGCTCCTAAGTTCATTAATAGTCTATCCTGATTTCGATTTATTTGTTACATTTCCTAATTTGATTAAAAACAAACCTGCTGATCAGAGTTGAATACGTTTCTTTAATAATATTCTGATATTAAATTAAGTTTTTCATATTTATTTACTTACCTATATTGTACCTTTTATTTTTCTTTTGGATTTAATTACTAAAGGCTTTTTTATGTATTCATGCCTGAATGCAACTAAAACTTGGATATTAAATTCGAAAACATTTAAATGGTGTATAGAAATTGTTTTTTGTTATTGTATCACTGTTTGTCTTCCAAATAAAATAAAATACTGTATATACTAAGCATAAACTTAATAAAAACAGCAATGCAAAAAAACTGTAAGTAAACCAATGATAAGTGTTTCAAGACAATGGCTTAGTTGATTTAGATATTCATCAGCTAAATGAGAGCGTCATGAGAGCACTTTCAACATAAGATAAGCTTCATTTAAGCTTTCATAGATATAAACGCAAAGTCTTTAGCATCTTGCTGTTGTACCAAAGGCTTCGCCTTACTACAAACACAGACGGTGTTCTATAGGCTGTATATCCTTCATAAGTTAAAATCTCATTAGCACCTACTTATGGAATATCCAGCTTCAACCCCTTGCTTCACGCCTGAGAAGCTCTTATTTACAACTGTGCCCCCGAGCTTTGCAGAAATGCAGTTAGTTCCTTTTTAAATATGAGAATACTACATTGGTTGAAAAGTTCGCGGCCTGGCCATTAAAAAAAAAACTTTTGTTATTTTTTCTGCCTTCATTTTGAACTGTCATTATTCAATTGTCAGCCCGCGAATTTTCAACTTGATATCTTGTTTAAATAAAATTTTACGAACAATATAAATACGCGTGTAGAACAAATTTTCACTAATGGAGAAATTTGAACAACGTGCTGTGATTAAATATTTGTTTAAAAAAAGATTAACACCAAAGGAGATCCATGATGACATGCAAACAACATTAGGGGAATCTGCCCCGTCTTATACCACTGTGAAAAAATGGGTTGCAGAATTTAAACGTGGACGAGAGAACATCGAAGATGACCCTCGCTCCGGCAGGCCAATGACGTCTACGACCGAAGAAGACATCAATAAAGTGTGTGATCTCATATTGAAAGACCATAGATTGACTATCAGAGAAATTGCAGACACTATAGGCATCTCATATGAACGGACGCAAAACATCATTGTCCTTGAACTCGGCTTTTCTAAGCTAGGTGGGTCCCCAGATTGCTTTCAGTAGAGCAAAAGCGAATTCGACTCACGATTTCTCGTGACTGTTTGGAGATGTTCGAGGCTGATCCACAAGGTTTTCTTGACAGATTTGTGACAATGGATGAAACCTGGGTTCACCACTATACCCCAGAATCAAAACAACAATCCAAACAATGGAAAAAATCAGGTGAACCAACTCCGAAAAAAGCAAAGGCAATTCTGTCGGCTGGCAAGGTGATGGCATCGGTTTTTTGGGATGCTAAGGGTGTTATTATGGTGGACTACCTTCTAAAAGGCGAAACAATAAACTCTGCGTACTATAGCACCCTTCTGCGCCGTTTACGTGAAGAAATTAAACAGAAACGCCCAGGATTACTGAGAAAGAAAGTGTTGTTTCACCAGGACAACGCCCGAGTCCACACGTCTGTCGAGTCTATGGCTCAAATTCGTGATTGTGGTTTTGAATTGTTGCCACATCCAGCTTATTCTCCTGATTTGACACCTTCGGACTTTCATCTGTTTCCAAACCTGAAAAAACACCTCGGTGGGCAGAAATTTTTAACAAATGAAGAGGTCGAAGCCGCTGTTAACCTGTATTTTGAAGACCTTGAGGAATCTTTTTTTAAAACAGGTATGGAAGCTCTGGAAAATAGATGGAAGAAGTGCATAGAGCTAAATGGAGATTACGTCGAAAAATAAAAATATTTTTGTATGTACTTTATTCTGTTTTCTTGACTAGGCCGCGAACTTTTCAATCCACCCTCGTATCATGGAAAGTAGTTATACCTTTTTCAGTATACAAACAGTAAGCCAACTATAGCAATATCAGCATTAATTACAATGGTGAACTTTTAAGGTAAATAAGGAGATTTTAATTCAATATTTGTTTTAAGTTCCAATTTTACAGTTACAAATCAGTAAGCAGGAAATATGAACAGATATTTTTTTCACATACTAACGTGATGAATATGGCAAATAAACTATAAATAATACATACATACATACATTACTTCACGCCTGTATTCCTTACGGAGTAGGCAGAACACCACAGGCTATGAAACCATCTGAGGTCTCGTTTGATAAATTTAGAGGTATTATAATGATGGAGAGAGACTATTGCAGTTACAGGGGGTCAGCCTATCGCCCGAAAAACTGTCAATAAAACCTCTGTCCGTTAACTGACTTTTACGGTATGCCCAGGAAGAGAAGCAGCTGGTACAACGATAAATAATTGGGTGTAATTACAATTACGAAAAATAATAGAAATTCAGTACATCCATGGAAATTTATTTGATCTTAGAGAAGTTCCGTCAAAAAGCATCTCAAGAGCTTTAAGCGCGACATTCTGTAACCTCAAAGCCTATTTATCGTGAAGTCTTTACATTTGCTTTTTTCGGTAGTAGAAGCGAGCTTTCTATGAGTTGAAAAGAATTACTGCGACAAACACTTTATGAACCTGCTGTAAACTTAAATTTCTAACATTTTTTATTGCGTTCCGTTCAGCCTTTCTCCATGCACGAACGCACTATGCTACATTAACCCAGAACATGTACTGTTTGTTTGTATATACCGTCGACGCGTACATTGAAATTAGCATCATATTTAATTCATTACTTGGTTAAACGGTTCACTTATCACGAAGTAATTGACTTAAAATGATGGTAAAATTATTCAGCATAGAGGAGACGACGTTGAGGATGGATTATAAGATCATCGTACGCTATTATTGAAAGTCCTAATCGTCTAACTCGATACAGGCAACAAAGGGGGCGGTAATCCTGTGTATTGTCGCTGTAGAATGGAGAGGATTTACTGTGACTGAATAAAATAACCGAGCGTCTCGTTTCACTCCGAGAAAACGCTTTTGTAATCACATTGCTCGGCGTTTGTGAGGCAAACATGAAGAAACTTTACACCCGAATGCTTACTGCTAACTTTGTTCCCGAACTATGTAATATCTACACTATTGTAGCATATTATTACAAATGCACCAAAGGCATAGTCATATGTTTTTTCTTTGTTCTTTTTAATGTCAATATGAAAATAACCAATTACTTCTATACAGGGTGGAATTTTTGAATGCCCCCTGGAGGTATAGTACTCTAAGTAATAGAGATAGCAAATTTTATTTAAAGAAACATTCCTTTATTTTGGAAAAGAAATAAAACTCCATTCAAAGGTTTTCTAAAATTTGCTTCTTCATCCGGGAATCGAACCGACTAAAATCTGTAAAAATGACACCCTGTAATTTTATTGCATCGATCGTTAGGGTCAATCACATAAATGAAATCTCTCTAACATACAATTTAATGAAAGAAAAACCATGAAATCTTCAATTTCTCTCAAATCTTCAGTTTAGGCGGTTCAATTTCTAGGTGACACAAGCAAATTTTTGAAAAATCTTTGAATGCAGTTTTTTTTATTTTACAAAATAAAGGAATGTTTCTTTAGAGTAAAATTTTCTATCTCTTTAATTTAGAGTACTTTCCCTCCAGGGGCATTCAAAAACTCCACCCTGTGTACTTATAAATGTTTACAGTGCCTTGAGGTATATCTATTATATTTTATATTTACTAATAAATTGTTTTCAATTAAAGTTTAATGAAAACAGTCAAACTCGAGCTTTCATATATTAATTAACTACCTACCAGATTCACATCTTTATTCCGTAAAAATAATCAAGCCCTTTCTGTGAAATTACAGCTCAATCCCAGCCGTTTCAACATTAAAATGCATCCATCTATCCAACTGTCCTTACAAACATTTACGTATATAATTGAGAATGGTTCTACAACACTGTGTGTTAACTTTTTTATTTTAATGTTTACTATGACACCCCTAGGTCTGTGCACATTTTAATTCATAACACTAGCGCTGCTCTATTTAGTGCCACGTCGTTAATGTATAAGTCTGTGTTGATTATAAATAATTACGATGCCCGAATGTGGTTAAAAAATGTAGCATAAATTTAATTTGCTACCTATTCCAAAACTTAATATTATTACAATAGTTGTAAATGGCTGGCTGTTGTGCATTTCTAGGAATTTCGACTTAACTCTCTAAGACTTGCCAGGTGTATAAGCTGATTGGTGGTTTCGAGTTTGCGCTTATATTACGTGTTTACCAACATTGGAGAATGTCGGATTACCTATACATAAAAATTTTAAAAAATTATATAAAAACGACAGGGATTACATTTTAGCACCTTCAATAACTACTGCTATTAAAACTGCTACAATGTAGCACTTCCCTCGCAGCACTGCAGTCATGATATAATAAACTTAACAGTTTAAGGTTTAAGCTACTTCACGCAAGAGGTGCTATCATTATATCGATGCTTATTTCTGCGCCGTAAGCGCACTCATAGACCTTTTTTTAAATCATAATCTTAAATTGGTATTTAGTCGTATTATATAGAAGTTACATGAACGATGAAAATAAAGTTAACGAAACCAAAGTAATTTATTCCTTCATCATTTTATAAGTAAATGTAACATATTTGTTTTTGAATAACACACTTTCTAACTTCACGTAAAAACATTTTAAGTCCTGTTGTTTCTGACAGAACGGGACGTATTGAAGATGAATGAGAAAAATATTTAGGTAACAATAGTTTATTTTTTCACTGTTGTATTCAGGTCCGCAATTATTTTCCAATGAAGGTTTTAATTAAACGTATTCAAAATATAAAATTTATCTTAAGTTTTATATCATGTTAGTATTCGTATCGCATACTTTTAGGATAATTCTGCGTTTGTTTTGTTTACTTTTATCTCGCATACGTGTTCCTGCCTACTTGGTACTCGGTGGCTAATTCAATCACCTAATTGGAGAAGATTTGGCATAAAGCGTCCCGCAACCCGGCCGTCGTCGGCTTCATCTGATTCCCTAGAGATAACAAGAAAGGGCACCACTTCTATATATTATATATGTGAGTACATTGACGAAAAGTTACACATGTCACATAAAATCTACTTTGAAAATTAAATTATAAACATTTTAATCCCACAGGACTTTCCTATTCAAAATAAAATTATTCCAATTACAATTAAAATATATTTTTGTAAAAGAATAAGTTACACTTATAAGTATTTAAACTTTCAAGAGTAACTTATCAAAGTTTACGCTTTAATTTAGCTTATTATATAAAACTGTTCCGTTACTGACAGACAACGTACAGCCATAAACTCAAGGCGTAGAGTTGAAATTTGGAACATACATTTCTTAGAGAGTGTAAGAGATTAGGTACTAAGGAAGGAATGGCCGAAATTCCCACAGGAACGGGAAATATTGGACTATTTATTTGTATGAAAAATCTTATTCCTAGAGTTCTTCTTTTTCTTAATTCCTAGAGTGCATGGATGAAATACTTGGTAAAAAGATTCTTCAATAAGTGTCTGCTTGTATTGTGGAAGGACTTCCCGAAATTCCAACGGAAACGGGAAATATAGAACTATTTAGTTTGTATAAAAAATCTTATTCCTTAAATGCTCGGATGTGATACTTGGTGTAAAGTTTCTTTCAATGGGTGTCTGGTTGTATTATGGTAGGACTTTCTGAAATCCTCACAAGCAGGGTAGTTAAGCGCGTACGAAGTTGCGGAAACAGCTCCTCACATTATAAAACAAGTGAGTGGTTGTTCTTTTTGCTGTATAGAAATAGCTGTTTTCCATTTACTCAAGGGTTGAAGAAAATATTCATATAGAAATTTGACGTGAAATTTAACAGTTCTACTTTTTTTATTTTGGAAACTTAAAATTTTGAAACACACATGAAAAATTTATAGCCCCGAACGTTATCTTTAGAATTTCAGACAAAAGAAAACATATTTATAATGAAAGCTAATTTTAGATTTCATTTTCATAGAAATTGTGGATAATGTAACAATCAACCGTGTTTTGCTGACTCACTGGCTACACTCAAAACCATAGCATATCTGTGATAATCTAATAACTTTGATTTATTACGTATATTCTCTTCTTAATCTTATTAGAATGTTTTTTTCTTTTTACACTTACAAGACATAGCGCTGCGGCATGCGGCATGAAATGTCATGTGATTTAACCAATACAAGGTTTCCGTGAGCATGCAGTTTTCTGTTCCTCTCAATTACATTTTGGAGAATTCAGCTTCTTATGTAACTTTCAGTTTAAAATATATTTTTGTTAGACTTTTTGTGTTGGATTTTTTGAGGAATTTCACTAAGGCATTGTGCGAATGTACATGTATGTATACGACTTTACTCTCTGAGTTTATAATTTATCACAGTAATTAGAATTCGTATTTATGTGCAAAATATTTTTAATCTATTTATTTATTCTTCATTTTACACATGGAGTAAGACATAACTTTATTAAATAAAAACTTAATAATAAAAACTAATAATAAAAACTTAATAAAAACTAATACTGATATAGGTCAGTATTATAATCAGACTCTATGAAACCCGTAACTAAAAAATATCTGGTTTCTTTAAGCATTGTTCAAAAACTAGCAACATACTTAAATAATACTTTTTTTGAGTCAAACAGCATAATATGACGCTATGTCTTTCCTATGTTTGTATGGAAGAATGTTTGAAACGAGAACTCTTGAAGTAGCATGATATTCACTTTTTATAAATTAAGCTTTTATAGATAAAGTTTTTTTACTCTGTAATCTTTAAATATAATTTACTTTCCATTTGTTTCTTGAAAGGCTTTATTTATGTACTCGTTGAGTTACAATCGCCTTGTATATCAATCTTAAGCCTTTCATTTGTTAACTGCAGTATTTTCTCGTTCGAGTTTAATGGCTGACTCCATGCTTAACAAACGACGTCACAGTGAGCGTTATAATTAAAGTTATCTGACTCTACTCTAGTTTGTTTTTATTTATTGTGCCCTAATTAGCTTTAGTTTTGTAACATCTTGCTTCTTTAAGCCTAATTAATGAGAAACTTAGTTTCTATGTTGAAAAATATTCGTTATACGTAATAATTATTTCATAGTAACATATACCTACACATATACTACACATACCTACACAATGACAGCTAGAAAAAGTTTTAGTTTTACATAGTTGAGAGAGACATGATTCATGGGTTACCAGGTTAAACAACTAAGTTACGTGAATTTCGTGCCTTTTCAAAACTATTTTAAAAAATGCCTTTACCATATGTGGGCGGTTGGTGCACCCAGTAATATTAATTTATTTTGATGGTCACGACCCCTGCGTATGAAGATATTTTACAGTAAACCCATAGATCACTAAGTGTTTAGACTTTAGACATAACACGTTACCTATAGTGGAATTATTTTCAAGTGATTTATGTGACAGTTCTCATATTCCATTTTGCGCAAACTTTTTGTTATAAAAAATAAATAAAGTGAAGTATTTAAATAAAATTGTAAATTTTAATAGTATAAAGTAAACTATTTATCGCATGTTATTATTATTATTACCTCTTACTAAAATAAGTAAATGAAATAAAATAAATACATTTTTAAACTGTCAGATGCAAGGGACCGGAACTTTTGTCAATAGGGATTGACGCTATTGAATCGACACTAAATCGATGAATATGAGCAGCCACCGTGTAATCGATTCGTGAATACATAAAATTGAAAAAACGTAGTTAAAAATTGCAGCAAACTATACTAAAATGAAGATTAGAATATCCAGAGTTCACGATCAACAAATAATTATTTCACTCGGAGATGATACTGATACCGAAACAAGTTCGCTGTCTCCAAACAGTGGCAAATAATCATAAGCCATATAATCAACAACAAAAACATTTTAAACGTTGAGGAACGTTGCATACAATGTACAACGCAAAGCGTTGCGAATTTTACCTGTGCATAAAAAAGGGATAGAAAATGACACGTTGTCATACTTCGCATAAAGGTGTTTTACATAAGCTGTTTTTACTTAATTAAACTAGTTTGTATGAAAACTAAAAACGAAAATAAAATTGACAAATTATTCACATGTTATTTGATTCTCTTGCATGGTCCCATTAATACCCTAGAGTTATAGAAAATCAACAGGAACACCTTGTATATGTATTTATATTCTAGGTTTCCCCCTAGTTCGTTACATTGTATCTCATAACACAAGCTTCGCTTCCTTTGAGGCCATATAGTTGGTGTGATTGTCTGGGCATTTTATTTATTACAATATAATCTCTATCTAATTATGTTACCATGATATAAAAAACCACAGATTCTCCAAACCTACTTACTATAATATTTATATAAATATATGTATATTTATACAGGAATACTGGAGAAAAGGAATACTGGATACACGTGTGTTTTAAGTGAAAATTGTAAAAATATTGAAGTTATAGAACTCCATGTCAATGGACGTATGTGTCGTTTCTCTCAATTACAGAGCAATGCCGTATTTCTATTAAATTTCCTGCATACTATAAAACGACACATATGTCCATTGTCATGGAGTTCTAGGAAAGTTTCTAGAAAGGAAAAAATTTGTGCCGAACCAGTATTGGAAATATTTGATAAGGATTTACCAACTAACATTTATACTGATGCATCTATAGAAGCTGTTGGAGCCATCTTGAAACAGATACTACCGGACGTACACGAAAAACCAGTAGCATATTTTTCAAAAAAACTAAATGCAGCTCATAAGAAAAAGAAAGCTATATAACTAGAATGTTTAGCAATCAAAGAAGTCGTGAGATACTGGCAATACTAGTTAATAGGTAAATCATTTACAGTTTATACCGACCACAAACCTCTAGAGTACATGAACTTAAAAGCAAGAACAGATGAAGAACCGGGAGATTTAACATATTACTTATCACAATACGATTTTAATATACAATACTGCCCAGGAAAAAATAATATAATAATTTGCTAAGCTAAGGGAGTCAGTTAGTACCAGCGCGTTGTTCAATCTGCTGTCAAGGATATATCTAACTACCTCCAGAAGAGCTATAGATTCGCAAGTAAAAACTTTCGTATGGGGAGGACTCTTAAATGAGAAGAGGACTAAGAATTTAGGAATCGACACAGCTGCCCCGATACAACCCTGACAGGAGAGCTTGGAGGCATCTGTATAGATGAGGGTCCAGTCACAACACTGACTATTGATGATGCTTTGAAATATGACATTTGCATTTGGGTTATTCCTAGCAACACCAAAATCAATCAGTACCGGAGGAGAGAAAAAGTCAGTCATCGGGGCAATGAAATCGTCACCTGCTAACGCTATGAAAGTTGAATGTGTTGAGCCCCCTTTCCACCTTCGCAGACAGTTCCTGGCTGATAGATTTGTGGCAAAAACTCTCCAGCTCTCCTCCCATCCACTCCATGATATCTTTTCCTCCCTCCAGAATTCCCTTCCCAACTCCCCATATTTTCGCAATAGAATACCCCCCCGAATAATATCCAGCCACTCGTCTTTACTCCTCTCCAATACTCCAATTTTCCAGTGTGAATCCCAATTCCTGTATACCTTTCATTACGAATCCCTTGTCAAACACAAACTAACTGACGCAACAAGTTCAAATTTTAACAGGAGTCAACTGACAGATGCCTGTTGACAGGAGTAGTGTTGCTTTTTCAGTAAAGAGGTCAGAAATTCAAAAAGTCACGGACTTATTGACCCGCCGAGGTAGATATAGGTATAAATAAAAAAAAAACTTTTCTTTCAATATTTTTCATCCGTTCATTGAATATAATGATAATGCTTTTAGACATAGACAGTTAAATTCATCCCTATCACAATGTCATATTCAAACACCTTTGCTGTATTGGATTATATTTCACAGCTTCTTTCTTCGCGATTGAGGTTTACTTTATGTAGTAGCGCCACCTACTGCTAGCCTTTGCACGGATTTTAGAGTCTATGATAAGGGTTCTTTTTTTTTTTTTTTTTTTTAACAACTGTCACATTTCGCTCCCTATGTCAGCATCCAGTCTACAGAACTCATTCTGCGTTTCCGTGCTGTAGCCTGCGCACGTCGACTAAAATATATTAATTAGCTAGTTAAATTTTAAAAGTTTAAATGGTAAAAATTGTGCATCGAAGGAGGAGAAAATTCTCAAGAAAATAATTCGAGGAGGTTGAGACATCAAATTACAAATTCCGAAGAACCCAACTGTGTTGGGAGGTTCGATGCATATAATTAATTCTCCTATTTAGTCCGTTACTCGATAAAATCGCCGGTGGCGATATAATCTGATGTACGGTGGAGAATCTCTAATATAATTTTAATAAATATTAGAAAAAATGTCGTTGACACAAAAACTACCCACATGGTATGTGCGTGTAGTCATCGAGGTTCGATGCATATAATTAAGTCTCCTATTTAGTCCGTTACTCGATAAAATCGCCGGTGGCGATATAATCTGATGTACGGTGGAGAATCTCTAATATAATTTTAATAAATATTAGAAAAAATGTCGTTGACACAAAAACTACCCACATGGTATGTGCGTGTAGTCATCGAGGTTCGATGCATATAATTAAGTCTCCTATTTAGTCCGTTACTCGATAAAATCGCCGGTGGCGATATAATCTGATGTACGGTGGAGAATCTCTAATATAATTTTAATAAATATTAGAAAAAATGTCGTTGACACAAAATTACCCACATGGTATGTGCGTGTAGTCATCGAGTTTCGATGCATATAATTAATTTTTTTGATTAGTCAGTTACCAGATAATATCGCCGTTGGCGATTAATCTGATTTGCGGTCTTGCACGCCGAATCCAAGATTTGAAGTGCCCGAGCTACCTCCGTCATTATCAGCCTTTTTTTGTTACGATTGATGTCCCGGAAGAGGTCTAAAAACCAGCAGTTGTCGGCTGAAGATCTAAAGAATCTAAAGATAAGCCTGTTGAGGACTATCTTGTACCCGCAATTTGCAAATATTTACTTGCTCCCTTTATTAAATTTAGAAGCAAAAGCAGCATTGGCTGAAACTCTCACCAAACGAGATTCTATACTTCAACAACAAAAAAAAAAAAAAAAAAGGGCAAATTGGAATCGCCTTGGCAGCTTTATCACAAGCGATGGTCATCATTTTCAATGAAACTTTGAAGCAAAAACTTTTAAAACTGCTGAGTTACGCTTGTCGCGATAGCCAGAATAGGGAAACTAAAACTCATCGTAACATAATAATGAGTTCCATAAACGTATGCCTGCGTGACACGCTGACCAATACAAGTTGCGATGATTATTTATTGGGAGGAGATGTTGCTGAAACGCTGCAAATTGCAAAAAACGACGACGTCATCTCCGCAGCCACAGCTGCCGGCTCGAGCTCCACAGCAGAGCTACACGTACCCGCCACGTGGGACCTACCACGAACGGTCGTGGAACACTAGCAACCAGCGGAAATAAACCACCAGGTGCAGTGCGATGGACGTTTACGATATTTTCATCAAAAATGGGCTTAGATAACGAGTGATCCATTAATATTATCGTGAATAGCTGCTTACTAAAAACCTTTTAAATATCTGCCCGCTAAACAAAGTAGCTCTTGTGTTTACCCAAGGCCAATACATGGCCATAAAGATTATATTTTAGTGTTGGATAAACTATTAAAAATAAATGCTATATTCGTATGTTCTCATGAGCCAGGTAAATTTTATCACAAATTTTTTCTTGTGCTCAAGCTATACGGTGAAAATCGCTTCATACATAATTTAAAATCTTTGAATTAATTTACTACAAAACACTTCAAAATGGAAGATTACAGAACCGCTGATAAGTTAACAAAACAATGCTACATGGCCTCAATAGATGCAAAAGATAGTTATTTTTTCATCAATGTTGATAAGTCTTTCCGAAAGTACCTTCGATTTGAATATAACAACGTTTTATATGAATTCAAATATTAAACGTTTGACTTATGCACCGCTCTTTATATAAGTATTTACTAAAATATTAAAACCAGTCATGGAATTTTTACGTCGGGATAATTTTTTCATCCATAATATATCTAGATAATATATTTTACATTGGCAAAGATTGTGTTGATTGTAATGAGAATGTTTGGATTACAAAACATATTTTAATAAATTTAGGTTTCATAATGCATACGAAAAAAGTTGCTTTGTTCCTAGAACACAATGTAAATTCCTTGGGTTTATTTTTGATTCAGAGAAAATTATTTTAAAAACTACCCCCAAAAAAAAAAAAAAAAAAATAAGTTCTTAAAATAGAAAAAATAATACACAAAGTTATTCGAGCAATTTAAAATATTGTCACCAAATAAAAATCCTACTTATGATCAGGTAGTGAATTTACCCAGATATAATAAATATGAATTTACTTGGTGGTTAAATTATCTAGAAGAGGGCTTTTCTCCTCTTAGAACAGGCCAATACACTAAAACTATCTATCCTGACGCATCATAATACTGGCTAGGGCGGGTTTTGTGATGGAAAAGAGGCAGCGGGTCATTGGAAGGAAAGCGAGTCGTCGCTACACACTAATACTCTGGAATTAAAAGCAGTTTTTTCGGACTTAAAACATTCGCATAATTATGGTAGTTACGATTGTGATATATTGTTACGAATAGATATTACCATTACCTGTATAAATAGAATGGGTATTGTTCAGTTTTCACATATGGATCATATTACCCGAGACCAATGGAAATAGCGTGAAATGCGTAAGATCAATATCTTTACATCTTATATTACTTCAAAAGATAATATAGAAGCTGAGAGTTTGTCACGAAAACAGTTTAATGACACTGAATGGGATGTCAAACAGTTCGACAGTAAAATCCAGCTCTTTTGTCAATTGCAACAAGTTCAACGCATTTTCAATTTTCAATCTTTTCAATCTCGACGTTATTGCCTATCTCCGTGGTTCATTAAACACACACTATCGTAATACTACGTTTCCAATTGCCAAAATAATAACAAGTTTAATGTTACTAAAACATAAGAAAACGTGTTTCCTAAGAATCGCAGCAAAATAATCGAAGATTGGCCAGATACAAAGCGATTTCTACCGAGTCACGGATACACGATAATCAGAAAGAAAATCTACAAATTCAATATTCAGACTATCTATTTAATAAGGCATTATGAATGCCGCTTAACCACAAAATTTCACCCGCTCAACCGTGATATCATCACTATCTACCAAATCTGCGCACAACCTTCATTAAACGTTAACCTTGGTTGCCGCGAAATTGTTCAGCAAGCGTTAGTAAAAAGATCACTGTCTTCAAAGTCCGTTGAAATTATGTTGGCATCTTTGTTGGATAATTCTTACCGAGACAGTGTGAAGGAGGTATCAAGGCGTGGATTGAATATTGCAAAAATAATAATTTTAGTTTTACTCAAACTTCTAAACCAATAATTGTTCATTTTCTAACTGAAATTTTCGAAAAAGGTGCTAAGTACGGTACTATTAATAGCTATAGATCTGCATTATCATTAATACTAAACATAAATTCCCAATATAACAGGTTAAAAAGTTTCATGAAAGGAGTCGTTATGTGAAGACCAACCACATCAAGTATGATCTTACTGGGATCCAGCAGTTGTATTGAGCTACTTACCTACAAAATTTCCTAATGAAGACCTTGACTTAAAGACTCTTTTCCAAGAAAACTGTTACACTAATAGCTCTTGTAACGGAACATCGTGTTCAAATTTTATCCGTGACAAAGATTAAAAATATTTTAATAACTAAAAGAGTACTCATAAAAGGGTTTATAAAAACCTCTAAATTTAATAGTAAACAGACCTTGGTAAAGTTTCCGTTTTTTAATATTCGTCCAGAAATTTGTCCAGCAAAAACCTTACAGAAGTAAGTATATAAATAAAACGAAAATTTAAGGAAACCTGATAATTTGTTTATTAGTTTTAAGAAACATATAGGTTTCCAAACTTTAAGTCACTGGGTTAAAAACACTTTAACTCTCAGTGGTATTGATGAAAATATTTTTAGTGCACATAGTACATGACATGCTGCTACATCAAGAGCTATTTATTTAGGAGTTTCTATTGACCTATCAAAAGGACTGCAGGATGGTCGGATTCTTCCTCAGTCCTTGCTAGAAATTATAACAAACTTTGTAACGAAAAATAATTTGCCTAATCATTGTTGAATTGTTTTCAATAAGTATGTTTATTTACTATTGAAGAGTTTTACCTTACTACTCTGCCAATTCATTTCACTATAACTAATCTTTAAACATCCTACATAAAGTAAACCTCAATCGCGAAGAAAGAAGCTGTGAAATATAATTGAGGATCAAACGAACTTCTAAAGTGAAGTTCGATCCTAATTATGTGAACAGCTTCTTTCGAAGCGATTTAATATAAACCCACCCGTTTATATGCTTTGAAATGAGCATAATATGAATATGTTTCAACATGGAGTAATTTCAATTTATATTTGTATTTTACCCAACCCCAATATAGTGAAATGAACAAACAGGAATAAGACAGATTGACTTTAAACAAAATGAGTTCTGTAGACTGGATGCTGACATAGGGAGCGAAATGTGACAGTTGTTAAAAAAAAAAAAAAAAAAAAGAACCCTTATCATAGACTCTAAAATCCGTGCAAAGGCTAGCAGTAGGTGGCGCTACTACATAAAGTAAACCTCAATCGCTTCGAAAGAAGCTGTTCACATAATTAGGATCGAACTTCACTTTAGAAGTTCGTTTGATCCTCAAATATAAAATCGTTATATTTATGTGACCAGAAACCATGGTGATACCGACTATAGAAATGGTGAAACCCAACTTGATAATAAGACTGTGTATGGTAAAAAAGTCTCAGACATGTGAAGTTTCTAATAGAATCGTTAAATATTGTTTTCCCAAACAAGATTTGATCCCTGCTGAATAATTCTTCTTGATTATGACTTATATAAAATACTTTCATTATTTTTTAAAGTTGTCTATAACGGATATTAAAAGCCCGTTGTCGTTCATCTTATAACAGAGTTATGCCTACAAAAATAGTGCACAAAATGTTAGCGAATCGAGTAAAACTGCGTATAATGAGAATTAAATGTCATAAAACTTATTTTGAATGCCTTTCAGACCGATTACAAAAAAAAATGAACAGTCGTGTTACCTACAATCAACAAAATTAAAACCATAAATGTTAAAATTACTTTTTTTTTTCATTTATTTATTTATAGTCGCTGTTTAACAGCTAGGTCATTAGCGACTTCATGATATAATAAATAATAAATATATCTGACACTCACACAACATTATCTAGCCCAAATTAAGTTTCTTAAAGAACTTGTGTTATGGATACTAGATAACTGATATACTTAAGAAATATATAAACATACATATTAAATAAATACATATTTTTTATTAGAATAAACTTAAATAAACATATAAACATCCATGACTTGACGGCTAATATCTGTGTACATCACACAAATATCCGCCGCCGCCGGGATTCGAACCCAGGACCTCTGGCATAGAAGGCAATGTATGTTACCACTACACCAGCCGGTCGTCAAAATACATATGTTATAATGTGCATACATTTTGGTAACTTTGAGAAACATTAAAGTTTTCTGACATCCATCATTATTTAAACAGTAAACTAGGGAGTTAGGTAAATTTAAATTACTTTTATTTTTTTAGTGTTTCTGTGAATATGGTTTATTTAACGCAGTATAATGTATTTATATTTAGAATAGGCTATTAGCTTTCATTTGATACCTATATTGTTGAAAGCAGAAATTATATTTTTTTATGCCCCCTATATGTATATTTTCGACACGCCGACATCTTTAAATTTTATGAATCCAATATTACTCGCACAGTTAATGCGAATCTCTTGATAACCCAATTGTTTAAATCCGTCCGGCAGTTCTATAGAAATCGGGGAACAAGGAGCAGGCATATGAGGATACATGCTGAAAACATAACCCACCTTTGCGTGGCGCAGTCGGGTAATAAATAACAATTTTTAGGTTTAAAAATAAAATCACAGTACTCACAACATGTTTTTGTATAAAAATTAAAATCACAATAATTAAACCTTATATCTACTCGTATATAAAAATTACCGATTCACCTATTGAACTTATTGTCTGTTATATTATAATTATAAAAATAAACAGCGATACTAAAGTTTAAAATTAAATCACAAACTGTTTGTTATATGTTTGTATCTAATTCCAAATCACAATAATTTAACCTTATCATTATCATCATAACTCTTTGTAATGAGCCTGTGTCTGCAGAGCATGAGAGCATGAGAGCATGAGTCTGTATTCAGGGTGAGGAGGAGGTATAGGCCACAATCCACCAAACTGGCTCAGTGCTGGGTGGTGGATGTCAGAATTTTCAGGGCGCTAACTTACAATTATGACGAACTTACAAAAATCCATTTGAAGGAACTACTAAGCTGGCACAGCGCTACTTGATAGATGATAAGTATTTATACGGTGTTATAAATATTTCTGAGGAATCCTAACGAATACAGTCCCAAGTAATATGTCGTGTATTCCGAAAGGTGCGCGGGTATATTCGTAGAAATATTGATGAGCGCCGCGCCGGTTTTTTCTACCTACTGATCGTACCGGGGCGTTAAGAGGCCTTATTGAGTAAAGCAAAAACATCTTGGTATTAACACTAACTGTTTCCATTTTAAATTATGGATTTTATTTAATTTTGAGTTTAACTTATTATCCACAGTTCTAGTGAGTCTAAGTTTAAAAAAAATATCATATAGGCATGTGAAATAAAACTCTTTGTAACTGATTTCACATTTTAACTCGACCTTTCGGTGTCTTGTTTGACAGACCCCGTCGTCACGAGCGTCCGAACGAGTATTACGCTATAAATTCATTTAAAAAGATTTGCTTAAGATTATGAACCCTAAAAAGACATTATTATATTGATCGTATGTTCCTGGGCTGTTTTAGAAAAAATACACTCGTATCGGTAAAATCCGGGAAAACATAGTCTCTTATTTATATTAAATGTCGTAAATAATCTATGACGAACTGTCAATAACATAATCTCGTTATTTCTTTCATTTCTACGTAATTTTCGGTGAATCCTTCCTTAATACTGAAAATATATAACGCATTTATACAAGATTTAAGGTAAAATAAATAAAGCAACTTACAAAATAAACGAAAATATGTAACTAGTATTAAGTTGACAATTATTCCTAAAGTCATTTGATACCTATTCAACATTTGACGTCTGTCGGTTTTAACTGCATAGTGAGGTGAGCATTTGATTAAGTTTATAATAAAAAGATGCTTTTCTCTTAGATTTAAAGCTATGATCAAAACAGAAAAAAAGTGTAGACCTGTCTCAATGAATTTTAGCCCAATTTAAAAACACTACACTCAGTGTATTTCCAATGTGCTGCCACAAATGATTCTCCTTAGATTCCATTTAGAGCTGGAGTTACACCATTTAATAAGCCATGAAATTAAATTGGTTCCTGCTTAAATTCATACAACTCTTAATTACGAATACCACCGTTAGAATTATTATCCCGCAAAATACTTGAAACTATAAATGTGAATCATCAAAATGAAACCATACACTGGTAGTTTCATTTTGATGATTCACATTTATACAAACAACTAGCTTTATCCCGCAACTTTGTATGCGCTTAACTACCCTTCTCGTGGAAATTTTAGAAACTGTACACCCACTGAAAGAACCTAACCAAGTATCACACCCATGCACTCAAGGAATCAGTTTTTTTCGTACAAACTAAAAATCATATACAGGGTTGTTTTGTAGGCACTTGCCAAATTTAAATATTACGTACTTTGATATAATACGAATAACCTGTATTTTTATTTTAGTATCGCTCAGTAGAAAAAAGTAAAGATATGGCACCTTGATTTGTTTCACGAATAGTCGTTATTGATGAACGCCCTACACACAATACGATACTATGACGCGGCACTTTATTGTTTACGTTTAATAATACTACGAAGACGTAGTACTACAAGATGTTTTGTCGCGGACAAAACATGTTAACGATATGAGGTCACAAGGTCACACTTTGAGTTCAGTAGTTATGCATACCTACAGACAAAAAAAAAAGTTACCTACATAAGTTACGGACAATCTTTTCTTCATACTTTTACAGGCTTAGAACTGGCAAATTGCAAAAGGTTTGAGGGATTTAATGTGAGAAAATTTAACATAATACTTTTAAGTGAATGTAAAATAGATAGAAAGAAGAAGCATTTTGCGATTCGGCGTATTTAAAAAGATTGAATAAACTTATGTACATTAATTAAAGCTCTAATCAACATTATTTACACAATTATTACGAATGAGTTTCACGTTAAGTTATTGAGTAAGTGATCAAAATGCATACCATTTTTCTCCAGGCAGAGTCTAGCACGTTTTAACACATTTTCATGGGCTTTATTTAGCACTGCAGTGTCACTTTGTTAAATTCACACACTATTTGGTTTTTTAAATCAGAAAGGCTTCGAGCTTCGTTCTGATTAACGATTCCCTATTTGTAAACATTATCGATAGTTAGCGACGACTCACTGTCTAATAAACACATGCGGTGCAGGTTTCGCGGGCTCTCGCGAACGCAGCTGCTGAAGGTCATGGCAACAGACAAGTGTTTCCGGGTTTGCGACGGCGCCGCCGGCCGGTTTCTTTTACGTGCGAACATGTCGGTATCTTACCTGCTCGATGTAATGGCACTTATTGTCAAGAGGATACGATTGTTTTTTGAAAATTTAGACGTCTGTGATGTAATTCATTCGGTTACAAGTTGTACCACTGCGCGTAGTCTTTATAGTATTCATTCGTAAAATAGCATGACCATTTTGTGCTTAACATTTTAGTGAATACTATGAATTTCCGTGTAAAAAAATAACTACTTTTTTTGCAGAAATGGTTTCTATTAATGATACTTATTACGTAAAAAAAATTTGGTAGATGTTGTCAAATGAACCCTGTATTTCCCGTGCCCGTGGGAAATTTGGGAATTTTTTTCGTAGCGCAACCAGTCACTCTTTGAAGAACCTTCATGCCAAGTATCACATCCGTACACTCAAGGAATAAGATTTTTCATACAAACTAAAAAGTCCAATCCCTTCCCGTGGTAATTTCGGGAATACCTTCCATAATACAAACACACACTTGTTGAGGAACCTTTATATCAAGTATCACATCCGTGCACTCAAGGGATGGGATTTTTTCATACAAACTAAATCATCATATATTTCCCGTTCCCGTGAGAATTTCGGAAATTCCTTTCATAACACAACCAGACACACATTGTAAAACCTTTACACCAAGTTTTACATCGGTGCACTCAAGGAATAAGATTTTTCATACAAACTAAAAAGTCTTATATTTCCCTTTCCCGTGAGAATTTCGGGACTTCCTTCCTTAGTGCACCTCTACATCCCCTAAAGAATGTATGTTCCAAATTTCAGCTCTCTACGCCCAGTAGTTACGGCTGTACGTTGTCTGTCAGTCACTCAGTCACTCAGTACCTCAGTCACTCAGTCAGTAACGGAACAGTTTTATATATATTGATAAAACTGTATCGACGATCAAACATCCACCGTGACTTTAACATATACTCATTTATTATACAATTAGAAAAGATGAGATATTTATCTCGTTTCAAAATAAAATTACCACAGTTTTAAGACACGATGGGGCTGATAAGCAAAGTCTAAGATAAATAAAATAATATGCATAGGTTATTGCTTTAACATTAAAAAACACATAATTTTATTATGAAAAATAGAATACTCTTTAATAAAATAAGTTTTTTTATTTTATGTAGGTTTTTTTATTTTTAAAAAACATAATTAAATTATATAATGGAATGTCTTTTACCTGGCCTCAACCATAATATCATGCAAAACAACACTTCCTCTGGCTTTTACATAATATGCGGAAATTTTATTTGTAGAAATCATTCTTGAATGGCAGCTTCTTTGATCTTTGACAGAGTTCTTGGAAGTAGCTGACAACGCAAAACGCCTCGCTTCAAACCTTCACATGCTTCTCTGATTGTATTTAAGTATGGAGAGTCAGTATAACCGCATCAATTAGTACTCTTGTGGTCTCATTGAGTACGATATGTCGGCGCATTTTCATCGACCAAAACTAATTGACTATCATTATTTTTTGGTACGGTAATTTATGGTAGGGTGAAAAATCAAAATCAAAATTCTTTGCTCACAATACAATACAATGAGCGGTGCGACCTGCGCTGCACGCCGCGGATGGCGCTGTGGCACGACATGGTGCCGTGCCGTTACACGGCAAACGACACAAATTTTCTTTAATAATGAATACAGGTTTCAGAAACGTTATTTCAGATGTCAAATATTTTTGCCTAATTAAATTAATTAATTATATTACTTATATGTTTTGTAAAATTCTAATCATTAGTTGCACACCATCTCATCTATTAGTTCCGTAACTTACGAATTGATAGTAATGGATGCCACTTTACCATAATTGATACCCCACAACTTCACATACAAGTACAACGACATTACTCCGCAGCAAACCAGAATCACTTAATGATATTGAATTCAGTCAAAGAGCGACGCTATTTCTGCGCCGCTGTGACTCTATATTGGTACTTGGGTTTCAGTATAGGCTCATACAAGGCTCATATATTACCATGAATTATATAATGTTAAAGTGTTGTCCACATCGGCTCACATAAAATTCTAAATCCTATTCTTCTTCTTACTGCCGATTTGTGTCCATAATAATCACTCTTCATAATTCAAATTTTCTTTAATTTCCTTCTTATTTTATTTATTGTTTTTATATACATTTTTATTCCTAACAACAGAGCTCATAACAGTTAGTGATCATAATTTTTTTTATTAATAATATTACTACTATGAACCAGTCTAACTTTATAATTTTTATTTTCTGATATTTTTTTATTATAACGTTCAATGATCATATAGCTTTAATTCATTATGTTTTTATTAATAACTAAGAACATACTTCAACTCATAAAGTCGTTGTTAAGAAAAGCTTACTTTCATCACCACGTGATGAGGCTCACTGCTGGATATAGATGATAGACCATATTATCATAATTTATGTATTGATAAAATGATAATAGTAGTTATCTAAAGAGTTATCGCTTGACTATTGACCCTATATATGGTGATCAACCTCACACACTACTAAAACAAATATTAGTAAAAACGATTTGTATAACTAGTGATATTCTTATTTCCAATAATTGTGTTTTTTTTTTTATACATAGTTTTTATTTTTTATAAGGAATGATCATTATAATTTTAAATAGTATGAGAAAATTTCGAACCTCCGATGATAGGAGTTGAAATTTTATGTGAGACATTGCGCACCCGCTAAAACGTGAAGGCTCACTAAGGAGCAACGTATTAAGACAATGAAAACTATAACAATCGATGATACGGTTGATTTTTTTCATAAATTAAGAATGGGACGTTTGTCTTCCATGAGACCTGATGGTAAGTTAACATGAAGACTAAGGTGGTACACGTCCATCCGACGAGAAACCTATTCACTCGACATTCACTTAAAAGCACCAGGACTATACTGGTCAGGGAAAATAGACGCAGGCAGTTCAATCCAAACCTTGGCGATCCGTAGCATACAAATTTTATGTTTTATCAAAAAGGAGCTGTTAAAGCGCTTAGTTCGACTTTTTGGAATATCCACCACATACGGTGAGGTTAGGTTGGAGGAAGAAGTTGAAGCAGGGCTTTGTGATTGAGTTTAGGTCCTTACGAAATTCTGTCATTTCATTTTTGAAAAAATCTGCCATTGATTTTTGAATGGATTCCATTGTGAAAAAGTGCGATTAAGAAGAAAAAAGATGTAAAGTGTTTCAGATGAAGATTTTTAACTTGGGAGGTAGAGAGCTTGCCTTTTACAAGTAATCCATTAACTTTATCTAATGGATCATTGTAAATATTTAATTAAATAACTATAATTCAGCTGATACAAATGGATGCGCCTTGCTAAAATGAATCGGCGTTTGTTGACAGTAACTGAAATAATTCCATGAATGTCATAATGCATTCGCATTCGGGTCTAATTTAGAAGTTTTGCATCTCCCAAAATATGTTAAATATATCGGAATTATAGTTTGGCCGTTCAGAGAATGCGTTCCTGACACCTATCAGTTAGTCACGACTAGTGATGGGCACAACTTAACACTGAGTTCGTTACCGTTCCTCCAAAATGAAACGCCGTGTTATTTTTAAGATTATTTTCGTTTTAAATTGGCGGAATCATTTAAAATTTATATTTTAGTAATTTAAGTGGAAACCAAAAAAAGGTAATATAAATATAATAAAATTGTTTAATTTATTTTTTGTTACAAAGTTACAATCTGTATTTCTATGCAATAAAGTGCATTGAATTGAATGTGCGTACAGAATATTAACCAGACTCCGATTCGCTTGAGGAGGTAGTGTCTTCATCATCATCTTCGCCTACATGTATAATTATTTTATTATCAATAACAGAATCAATCCTGATATCTCGGTCAAAATGTTCCATAATCAGGTTTTTAGTCTTTCAACAACCTTTGCCCAGTCATCTCTAGTGACTTCCCCGCAGGCTTCTTTTAATAGGGTCATCATCTTTTTCGTGCTGAATGGCGGGGAAGTATAGTGGCGGGCGGCTTAACCTTTAATTTGAGCCCAGATTAGCTCAAACGCATTATATTGGCAATGATACGATGGAATTCTTAGAACGCGATGACCGTACTCCAGAGCCAGTTCATCGATTTCGTATCGCACATTTGCCACTTTATTTTCTTTAACTAATTTAATTAGCTCTGCTTTTAGCATCTGTAACCAACTTTTTTTTGCGCATTCGGTTTGGTCATAGTTTTATTTTTTAATAATAAAAGTTATCTTATAGTCCATTATTTTCAAATTCTTAGAAAGAAAAACAAAACGTATTATTTCATAAAGTATACCTGTTTAAGAACAGATTATAATACTGTTATAGCCTGTTATTGTTAGCACAGCACTACAAATATAAAGCTTTGACATAACCTTGTAATAGCGCAGTATAGATTTTGAAAAATATTGTTTACCAAGTTATTTGACACTCAGTTTGGCACAAAATTATAAAATTCATTGATTATTGATATAATAATGTTGTTTTAATGCTCATCAATTGTTAAAACGGTAAACAGCCAGCAAAAATATTTTTTATCGTAACTGCAACGCCATTACAAAGTTACGTCGTCAGTTCAATCGCGATGTGTCAGGAACGCATTCTCTGAACGGCCAAACTTTAGTGACAAACTTGTCAATTGTCATGACAAATAAGTCAAGGGATAACTTTTTAGAGACTCAACAGGTAAACCTGAAAATTTTCGCTTTTATTAAACAGTTTTGTAGCCTGACAATTTTATCAGTATTTGCCTCTCGCATTTGGACTTAATTGTCACGACAATTCAACTTATTTGTCAAAAAGTGACCAATTTGTCGGATTGCCGCGTTTATCTAATAGGCCCCAGGTTAAACGCAGGTTTAGTAACCAATAAAAAAATACTTAGGTACTATTATTGTTTTAATTTTAATTGTAGATTTGTTTCATGTAAATGTTTGAATCTGTTATTTAAATTATTTCCATTTTTTTTTTCATGCGCTACTCATACGTTGTATAAATAAAATGAACAAATAAATAAATTATAAATAAATAAAGAAAATTAAAATTAAAATCATTCATTTTCAGACAGTTAATCCACACAGTGTTAGTAACAATTTATCTTAAAGACTGTGTTAGTATTCATATCTTAAAAGTAATAGTTAGTAACATCTTATACACTATGTTAGTAAAATAATAATACTTGAATACAATCATAATTAATAATAATATACATCACAATTTAGAAAACATAGAGTGCGGCGAACATATCAACTAGAGTTGAAGCAAGTCGATCCCAACCATTCTCATAACTCGGTTCGAACTCAACCGTACCCTATTCACGAGTGAGGCAACTTTTTTCCTCATTACTTCAAAAAAGTCGTCGACACTGGCATCAGCAAACATGCCTGACGCGCTACAGTATCGTGGAAGACGAAAAGGGGCTCTAAATATGTAATTGTACTGTACACGTAGGCTGTTATATGTTTTTTGTGTAAAGTTAGCCCATAGACTACCTGTGCAAAATACCTGGCAATATGATTTGAAGAGTATAATCTTGTCCTCGGCTGTACACCTTGCAAATCTATGTGCTATCATGTTGCCACGTACCGCCTTCGCTCTTTATCTATGTCAAGATCATCACACATATTTTCAGTTAGTAAAAAAGTAACTGCTTTAAGAGTGAGTGGTGGTATTGTGGATGGACCCTTATTGTCAGATTTAAATAGCATGAATTCACTCTTTTTCGTATTATACTTTAAGCCGAATCAGCATAACACTCACAGGTCTTTAACCCACATTTCAAATAATATTCATCAGAGTATGAATTTCCCCACCTTACAGAATTTATCTGATTTTTGAATCAATAGGAAAACAATGTGACAATTTCTTGGAGCACCCTAGCAGCTTGCAGCTTTGACCATAGTTTATCGTAAGAAACCATATCAAAGGCCTAGGACAAATCCAGGAAACATGCATAAACAGGAGTTTTCCTCTTAAAATTATAGTTTTCATTATGTTTCATTATGCTAGTATAGCACTCTCTATAGAAAGCCCTGTCCTAAAACTAAATTGAGTGTTCTGCAGTGTTGACACAACTCTATCAAGCTGCTTATCCAATAATACATCCATAACCCTTGCTATGATTGTGGCTAAAGATATTGGTCTATAATTTAATTTATCAGATGTATCACCAGTAGGATTTTTTACAATTGGTACAACAATAGTTTTCATAAGAGCTTTAGGTAAAAAAGAATGATTTAAGAATAATGTAAACAACATACGTAATATAATAGGTAAATAGGTCCAGCGTGCAGCAGGAGCTCAATGCTGAGTCCGTCATGACCAGGTGACTTACCACGTCCAATGTTCTTAACAATACTCAATATATAATTAGCAGAAAATCTTATATGCTGCTGGCCATGGTTATTTGTTATTGGTTATATTATGAATTACTAAAACTTCGTAAGAAATACACGAATTTAAGAATTAAAATATGAGAAAAAAAAACAACTTGCAACAGCGTATGCAAAATTATAACGTTACTCATAACTTACTATACGTACCATTGATATGTTATATGCTTATATTTTCGAATAAAATCATGACATCCGAATGCAACATGTATGTTTTAATTTACTTATTTGTACAAGGATTAACAACTAGGTCTCCTATAGGCACAAAATCGAACATGGTTGTTGGAGTGGAAGGCACTTTTTTTGCATTGATATTTTCAAAAAATATCTCTTTGTTTCAGGAGATTAACTGAATATTTTACAGTCTTTGCTTTGTATTCATAATTAAAAATGAAGCACGACTATTGAAGGCTTTTTTTTAATTTCGTTACAGCATGCTCTGTTACTTACTGCAATTTGTTAACCTTTGTATTAACACGTTCATAAATGGCGTGTCAAATTTCAGTAATTTCTGACTAACAATATTATTCCGGATTGACATTTCAGAGCTCTGACATTTAGCGTTAATTGTGTTAAGAGGAATTTTCGGTATTTATGCGACAACAATGGTCACTCACTTAACTGTATTTTTAGTACCTTCATATAATAATAAATAAATTTCTATTTTAGTTCTTTGTATTTGGTAAATAAACATAAACGGTAAAATAGTTCTCTAAGCAAAAGGTTGTTTTATTTCGAGAATCATAATCCAACGCATTCCAAAGTTCTGTGTTTACACAAGGTGTTCTTTTTAAATCCCATATTTTTGAGGTTTTGTTCCTTACTTAAAAAACACATATTGCCAATGAATATGTGGTTCAAAAGTACGATGTATTTATGGAAAGTATTTTACTTCCAAGATATCATCAATCTTAATATAATGAGTTCATAAATTATCACCCCTGTAAAATCTCTTTTACATCCATTCAATAGACGCGTGTCACTAAAGACATACAAAAAACAACAAAAAAAATATTTTAAACGTTGAGGAATGTTGCATAAAATGTACAACGCAAAACATTGCAAACTGTACATGTGCATAGTGATAAAAAAGGGATAAAATTGCCACGTTGTCATACTTCGCATAAAGGTGATTTACATAAGATGAATTAATTGAATTATTATTTATTTTGTATGCTTCCATGCTGGACTGGGAGCAAAAGAAAAACATAGAATGTGCCAGCTGCTACTCTTCCCGGGCATTCTGTAAAAGTCAGTTAAGGGAAAGAGGTTTAAAAGGCGTTTTTGTGGGCGATAGGCTGACCCCCTGTCACTACAATAGTCTCCCTCCATCTTTATCATACCTCTAAATTTGTCATACGTGACATCAGATGGCCTTGTAACCTCTGGTGTTCTGCCTACCCCATAAGGGATACAGGCGTGACGTTATGTATGTATGTATGTACAAAATAAAACTGATAAAAAAGGAAAAAATATTCACATGTTATTTGATTCTATTATATGGTCCCACAAACCCTAGATTCATAGAAAATCAAGCGGAACACCTTGTATTGTATTTATAAAGGGTTGAAGCGTTAAGCCCGCAGGTCATAATATTTTAATTAATAAATTATAAATTTGACCTAAATTCATGTTCCAAGAATTCTAGATTTCACGGCACCGTATGCCGTGAAACGGTACGGCGCCGTTGCCATGGCACGGCGTGGCGTTGTAGAGATGGATCCACGCCCTTAGAATGTTTTAAATATTATAAAATCTACAGTGTGCGAATAATGGTTTAATTATCAAGTTTCAATTTGATACATCAAAGCTTGAAAGAGCACTTCAAACAATCTTATCATATAGCATATCTAACTTACCTTGCTATTTCATATTGCAGTATACTCGTATTTTGGAATATTGATATTTTAAAGTCAAATAGAATGTGGGTTCCGCACAAAAAACTGAGTATGTTCTAGAAGATTTCAAAGTGGCTATCCTGAAGAACGTTTCAAACTTGCTATGCTGCTAATTACCTGCTGACATCAAAAGTACTCCTATTTAAGTTACACTTTTAATCTTTTGGAAATGTCTTTTTGAAAATTGAGCTATTTCAATTTTTTACCCCACAAAAACTCATTCTACAAATTTTATAAGCCAACTAGTAAAAGTCTCGAAGATCCGCTTGGCTTTCAATTTTCCTTTCGAAATCGTGCAATGAAAATAGACCACTGTTTTCTCTATCCCGGCTACGGTAATTGAATTTTATTCGGAGTCACTAGTGGCATTTACTTTTCTAGATCTGCCTTTCGTCAGTTGGATAAAGTGGGAAAGAAAATATTGTCAAAAGTTTTGCCTTCGATAGCATTTGTCTAAATGTGCAAGTAGAATGACTGCGTTTCGAGTCACGACTTCAAAAGCAATTGAACCTTTGGTCAGTACAGTCGGACTTTTATAAGGCGCGTTACAAGAAAAACAAAATCAGAAGTTACCGTTTTGATTTGACTGTTTTGAAATCACATTTCAAAATTTGTCTTATATACATACATCGACAATTCATAATTTCCTTGTTACATTTAATAAATAAAAGCAAAATTAAAATATTAAAGTCATAATATTTTAATTTTATAACAGTATTATAGGTAAAATTATTGATATTTAAGTAGATAAACTGTTTGATTTATTGATTATATTATTATTATTATTCTTTTCTTATTTTTGTGATTTTGCTGTACATATATAAGTTTTGTAATATGGATTAAGTTGTCCGAAATAAAGATTTATTATTATTATTATTATAAATATATGTCAGATAAATGATAATACACATTAATAGTTTAATTCTTAGAAAGATCGTAATTATATAATTATACTTTCACAGAATTAATTTCCTTCCAGTCAAGTTAAGAAACCTTTAGTATTGAAATTTATTTGAAATTATTATTCAAATTCAACGTATTAATTCGCAGGGTATGAAACTAAGGTAAGATAAAAAAATATCAATTTATAAAGACCAAAAAGCGCATCTTAACACCATCTTATCACCACGCCCTATAATTGGGATCGTTCATAGAATCATATTTTATGACAATCATGATTCTAACCTACAACATTAGCTCTAAAACATTTATCATTTAAAACAATATATTATTATTCATGAAATTCTAAAAACTTCCTAGAACTTCCAACGATAATACGTATTAAAATGTACTTCGGAAGTGCATCAACTTTCACAGTTTCCCGTAAATATAAAATGCTTAAAATGGCAAGTTATTACGAAGATAGTTAGTTTACAAAGTAAAACAACAAGTGGAGCATTGCCCGGGAGCCTCCTTAGACGTAGCTTAAAGTTAGTACTGATCCCCAGGAGGAGATAAGCTTGAGACTCAACGAGCTGGACTTTCGAAGATAAAGAAAAAGTTTTCGATTCGAATTTGGCAGATGCAGCTGAAATACGTTTGTGAAGTAAATGTTCGCGATGAACTCAAAAGACAAAGTACACTCTAGTGAAAACATTCTGCAACTTCTAAAATACTCATCTATCGATTTCAAAGTTGTCCCTACATGTCGTCGAGTTGACAAAGATGCGACTTGTTGGTCTGGATCGAGTGTCTGACTGAACTGCTTTTTGTCCTTGAGGCTGTATTATTGGCTCAAATTCTTTACATATTTTTATACTTAGTTCAAACAAAACTAATTTTATTTACATTTAGTTTTCAGTCAAATCAGTCAAATAGAAAACAGATAGACATCTTGGATAGATCCTCGAGATCCAAAGACACTTCAAAAACAGCATCATTTCAATTTAATTTCATAATGGTGGTAGGCAAGAAAATCAGTGGAAATTCAGCTAGCAGCAAGTACAACTTCTTATTTTTAAAGAAAGCTACAAATTGAATACAACACGAATAGTAAATAGTTGAAATAAAAGTATGTGTAAACAGTGATATTGCGGATTGTGCTAGGTATGTTATAAGTCTTCATTCTCTAAATCAAATAAAATACTTCCATACTGATATTATTATTTGCTATCTATCGGAGCGTTGCAACCAATAAATCCAATTTCTAAATTCAATACAGATATCACTTTAGCTGTTCAAAGATTGAAACAACAATTGAGCACCTCATATCTTTTGTTGTATGAGGTAAGCCTTTTGTGTATTGTACCTTGCTGCATATTTATTTCAAACATAGGGCTGAAGAAATGCATATAAATCGACAGATAGGCTTCACTATAAGATAAAGATTATAACTCACTATTATGCATACGTCAGTTATGTCAGTCAGTTTTTTTTTATAATACTATGATCGCACACCAATGAACGATATGATTGTTTAGATTCAACAAGGATTAAGAACCCATTTGTATCTCTATTGCACCCTTTTCGCAAGTTTATGGAAATTGGATGTTTGCAGCTTGATTTAAAGTTTAGTTTGGTCCCTTTACTCTATATCCTGCAAAACAGAACTACTGGGATTGTTTTTCTATTAATTGAGATAAATTTATTCAGGCGGCATGCCCATGTTGGGCTGAGTGAAGAACAGTAATATTTGCAGCATGTTTTTCTTTAAGATATACCTAGTAAACGTTCAAAAATGTTATCTAGATGTTTGACCTTGTTGAAAATTACAATGTCTGTATTATTTTGCCGAGACGAAGCTTCATTTACTATCAAATTTCGCGGAAGTAATATTTAGTACCATGTTTCCATGGTTTTCTATTTCGTCCACTTAATTGTAACACGATCCAAGTGTTTTTATTCCAGAATCCATCAATTTATTGTTCCTTTAAATCCTTAGTTTAATTAATACAAATAAAATGTTGTGTATTTAAACATACAATTTCATGATGTATAAACAAATAATAACATTTCCTGAATTAGATGATAATTAAAGAAAAACCTGTATATGATCAGCAAATTTAATTTAAAAATATTAAGAATATGTTAATGTAACGCTTCAAGGAACAAAAATTATTGAAATGGAGAAATAATTAACCTTTCTTCGATACGATCCTTTATTTATTTTCCTTCAGACCTTTTAAATTTCACCCGGCTTGGTGACTCAGCGTGAGGAAGCACAACCGGAACTTAAAATATTCTTATCGTAACAATCATTAATCATTAAAAAAGTAAGTTGGCTTTTAACTTGTAATTTCAGTAAGCATCGATACTATTTCCGAAGGTTGTACCTACTGATATTATGAAATAGTATAACAGCAAATTAAATTAGAAATATTTTGAAACATCCGAGATTCCTTATAAGACAACCTCTATACAGCTTTCTTACAGATTTATATGTTAAGAAATGTACTCTATTTTATGTACTAATTTTATAAAAATGTATTCTATTTTATATCGGATTTCGAGTTCAGTCAATTATAAAAAAGTGGTCCTACAAAGACTAAATTGCGCTAAATCTTCGTGTCCTGTCAAAATACATGAAAGTCTTATGTTGGTAGATTCAGTTCTGTAGCGAAGTGTAAGTGCTGTTCAAGTACTTCGTTTGATAAAAATAAATTTGCAATTTGTTAAAACGTCACATAAATGTGACAAAGTTCAGGAAAGTAAACTAAAAGAAAGTAGGTAAGTAAACATTTCAGGAATTTGCCTATGAGCTTTTTTAACAACAGACAGTTTTTCGCAGCTCTACCTCTTATTGTTATACGGTAAATTATGACAAGATGATTGGAAATGCTAAAAATTAAACATCGCTTGTTTCTCTGTATGGGCATTTTTTATTAAATATTTTATGTGTCTACAATTGAACACTTAAACACAAAGAGAGAGAGAGCATAATGTATTTGAGGAAATTAACAAATCTATGATGATAGCTCAACATCATTTTCTTGTCAACCTACATCTCCAAATGGGTAGGTCACACGCTACACTCCAATCTTTTTGCGGATATTACGCTTAAATTACGACAAAAGCGTTGGATCGGACCGCCGCATAATGAACTCAGTGATGAATCACGAGTTTCATATCCCCTTGACATTTTATCTACTTTTCTTTGAGTGGAAGTCTTTGAGATATTTTTTTTTTCAAATGCACTTTGAAAATGTCATATAATTACGGATAATTGCCCCGTGCCCAGTGTAACGTTGTAAAAAATCATGGGTTTTGTGCAAGTCTCCATAAAGTTTAAAAACGCTCCATTGACTTTTGGTAAAGGAATGATTTAGTTACTTATCTAAAATATTATTATTTTTATGTAAGCAAACAAAATTAAGCGTATTTTAAGAGTCTACATGAAATGGTCCTGGCTGCACATTATACGATATTTCATGTCAATGTAGTATTTTCTTCAAAGCGAAAACCATATTATTTTGAGCATGAGCAGTTTGTCACGTAAAAGAAAAAAATACAAAACATTGTTGGTATACACAGGGTGACTGGTGACAAATTTTAGATACTGAAGGAGCGCACTCTATACTCGGTTCTGGTCATAATTATTGTAATTAAAGTAAGTTCTTAATTTTTCACTAGAATTCCCTTTAAATTAATACTACTGTGTTACTATTTATTGACTTACGCCTGAGTTAATCGTGGCACGTGACCTGGAGCGCGGATCGCTGCCAACGCTAAGAATTGATTATGCGATGCGTAATCAATTCTTTAATTTTCGGTTAAGTTTACTCGGTAAATAATTAATATTTATTTTCTATTATACTTTTTCTCTCCATGTATGATCTCAAACTACCACGTCTTCGAATTTCAAAAGTGACCCACCAGTCTGCCTGTATAAAAGAAATATTTTAGCATATCTCATAGCAGGAAAGTATATATGAAAAAACTTCAAATTACAAGGTGTTCGAAGGATTGCCACCTTTGAAGCAGTGCTATGCTTTTTTCAACTCTCTCTTTCATTTAAAGTCATCATATAAATTAATATACTTTTTCCAACTTCAGTTCGAAAAACCATATATTTATACAATTTTATGTTGACACTTACATACTAACTCTCTTGACATGCCAATAATAAGCAATTATTATTGTTTTTTTTTAAATAATGAACGACCATTAATATGTATATTCTTATGACTTCTGTGGCTTTGGAGGGCTTCTCAGGCAGTATGTCTTGAATGTTGTATCCTTGTATATAGCAATAGTAATGGTTTCTCAGAATTCACCATAAAGGGAACTCTGAACATCCACCAACTAGCAGCGAGTCACTGGGTCTGGATATTAGTTTACAGCCTAAACTACGGTGCAGTGGCACATTTTGATTGATACTTGAAATGTACCTTGATCTCTGCTAATGGTAAAAAACGATAAAATCGAAGTCTTAGATTTAAATTTCATTTTACTTCCACATTTAAAATAATTTTAATTACAAACTGTAGCCGAAATCAAACAAAACATAGAAATAGGATTATGTTTCATGTAAAAAAAACAGTGAATTTATAAATGCAAACAAACCTTAATTGGATCGTTAACAGGAAAAGGACAAGTTTATGAGAAAATACTATTGTACAAATCATTTTTGAAAATTTCTCTTTTCTATCTTTTTTCTCGTACAGTTTTAATTATGCCGGGATACGTCCAGTTCTGGACAAAGAAAGTCAAGGTTTGCTAGGCCAGATCTTAGTATGTATGTAATTGATAACCACACTCATACGAATATGCTTTCTCAAGAATGACACCTATCAACTAATTTGAATTCTTTTTTATACAGATAAAGATAAAAAATGTATATTTCGTTAAAACTTAAAGGCAACGACATATTATGTAACGATTTTCGTTATTTTCGTGCCTTAATTGCTTGAGTTTTTTAGTTGTGAAATGGGATATTACGTTGAGAGTTAGCATGTTTTGTGTATATTCTAAATTTAGAAAAAAAGTACATGCAATAAAATTAAGACTGATTTCATGATGAGAAATCAAGTATTTGCGAAGACAATCTCACGGACTCTGATTGACTTCTTTTAGGAAATCAAGACATTGAAATGAAACAAACTAAACTTAGACTTTTTCCAATGCATCACTGACGAACTAAGCGACTCCACATTAAAATCGTCACTTATATTATTGTAACTTTTAAGTATCACCTAAACAATTATACACATACACTATATTCTGAATTGAATATGTTCCTTTTTATATTAATGAAAAAGTTATTTGTGTATAATTTAACAACATATTATATATAAATATATACATATATACTAGCTTTTGCCCGCAACATTGTTTATATTTAACACAACCAGTCACTCATTATAGAACCTTTTTGCCAAGTATCATATTATCCGTGCAAAAGGTCCTATATTTCCCGTTCTCGTGGGAATTTCGGAAATTCCTTCCTTAATGCACCCCAAATTTCAGCTCTCTACGCCCAGTAGTTACGGCTGTACGTTGTCTGTCAGTCACTCAGTCAGTAACGGAACAGTTTTATATATATTGATATATGAAACAATAGTCTATAGTCTCCAGGTCAACCTTGCCTCCAACAGTTATGCTATTAATACCAATTTGTTTATAAGGATCCAATTAAGCTTTGTTAAATAGGTTTAGTCATACAGGTTTATCCATAGTTTTTCCCTTTCAAATTTTTACGGTATGAAAAATATAAAGGACACATATAAACACATTAGATTGGTTAATTGTGTTTTCTTTATTTTTGAAGCAAGAGTAAAGAATTATGTGTGCTAAGCTAATCAACATTCTTTTGAGAAACGAAGAATGGGCACAGATTGGGTACAATCGTTGCATCAGATTCCTGGTCCTTATTTGAGTTCGTTGCTGGTCAAAAAAGTATCAATTTAATTACAGCTACTCTGAGTTAAATGTGTAATCATATTGCCGCCTGCTCCACTGACTGCGCTGCCTACTAAAATCAGTTGAAACAATAGTCTAATTTATGTTCCCTTTTTGAGATTTTTTGAGTTTCCTTTAATACCTAATAAAAAATCCTAAGCTTATCTTTTAATTTATTTTGTTTTTTTTTTTTTATGTTTCAAATTACTTTTAAATAAAGATAATTCAAAAATAATAAATATCTCTAACATACGCATCATATTATTTTGCCCAAATTGAGGTACCTAAAAAGCTTGTGTTATGGACGAGTAGGTACTAATTACCTGATGGATAAATAAACTTACGAAATATGTAAACATACACATTAAATACATAACATTAGGACTTAACGGCTATTATCTTTGTTCATAACACAAATATCACATACGGAAACGAACTCAGGACTTCTGGCATGTTTTTGCTACACGAGTCGCCCATCAATTTGCACCACCCAAACACAAACTTTTTATTGAATGCTTTATCAGTATCAGTATTAAAATAATATCATGAAAACCTAAAAAGCATTTTTATGACAAACAAAATAAATTTTACGTTAACAGTAAAACGTTTCTTAAATTGATCAAGAAAGTTACGCCTAAGAAAACTATGGATCTAAAGTTTATTAAATTTAAACTGAAAATAGTTACGTTTACAGCAGAAAGCGTTCTAAAGTTTTCGCTAAACTTTAACCAGAAGTAGGTAGTGCTTTTTAGAGTACAACCGGGGTTTTGTCACTGGGGCTTTTGCTGACCATGTTGTTTTACAAAATAAGATAACATTATATTATAAATCGAACTCCCTAGCCTGAACTTTAAACGTAATTTAATAAATATTTAAGCATTTTTATATGTAACTGTACATTTAGATTGCTAATGCCAGCAATTAACAATGTAATATATTAATCATTTTAATTGCCCTTTATACGTGATTAATTAATACATCTTGTACATCACGAATGTCAATTTATTAATGAAATATCAAAGCATCTATGTATACAAAGCAGTCTCTGCTTCAAGAAGATTCTATTTAACAAACTGAATAACATAAAAAAAGCGATGATGTTTTAGCGATATTTTGATATTTTTTTCTTTTTACTTTAAACTCTAAAGTACAGTAATAAAAAAGATACATCAAAGTTTTCCTCGTCAAAGGCTCAGATACACCTACAATCATTTCTAATCCATAATAAAAACTACTTGACTCAATCTACAGAAACCAAAGGTTATTTCATGTGCCACCTCAGAGCGTTGTTTGACTGAATATTTACCAAACTTCTTGACAATTACAAAAAATATCTAGTAACATATTAAATAAGAATTCTTACCATTAAATAAGTAATAAAATTTTGAAGTACATGGGTATACGTTTAATTAACGTGTCAATTGAACAGTGACACAGTCTAAATCTTTTTAAACTTTTACCAAACTACAAAAGAACTTTATTAGTTCTTGTTAGGAAACAAAAGGTAAAATAGTTAACTCACAAAAACATCCAACTAAGCGTTAAGTAGAGAAACTATTGATAGCTTAACTTAACAGCCTGCTTTGTGCCCGCCTTTGTGCCACATAGATTTGTAATTAATTATATTGGGTATTCTAGAATGGCCACATGATAATTTCAAGTATTTAAATGTTCAGAGTTTTATAATTAATTGGTAGATTTCATACTTCTACATTCACAAAAATAATAAGCATAAAAATTAATAAAATATTGCTTCATGAAAACTGCTGTTTAAACTTAACTTTACCCAAACGCTTCCATTTTGAATTAAGTTGTTTTTTTTTTATTTTCAATGCCATAATGTAAATTAAATTCTATAAGCTCAATTACATTCCACACTTTAAAAAATTACAAAAAACTTCTAACCAAAAGCTTGCAAAGTTATCATCGGTTTATAATACAGATAAAAATCAACCCACTAAACACCCTGCATGCAGTGAACAACCTAAAACATTTCTCTTTACTCTCCACTATTTATTGAAAGCACAGCATCGCCAAAAAACTATAACAAGAAACGTTTTCCAGGTCTACTCCGCCTACAACAGCTGTACCAAAGTCTGCAGCCCGGCAGAGCAACGTTCCGCATCTCGAACGTGAAACGCGTTTCAAACGCGACAGAAGTGATCGAATTCCTCGGTGCAATCGAACGAATCGACAGATGGTGTAACAAGTATATCGTACTGGATTCAACAACGCAATTGGCTAAAGACTCACTAATTCTACACGTACGTGATGTGAAACTTGGCAGGCGCAACTACCACTACTTCCTTAGTGGTCTGGTGAGTCTCAGAGCTAACTTAAATTTATATATAAACAATGTTGCTACGTAATCTAATGCATTTACTGTCTTTAAATATTGAATTGTTTCAGTACTAATAAAATCGATACCTAGTATTTTTAACTTTGTTGGAAAGGCTTATAATGTTGTCAATATTGTTGTTAGACTTAATCTCCTTAGGGCTTATGTTCGTGCAAGATATCAATAATGACACGGCGAAATAAATTGACTTTATAGCTTAGTCTTGGGCTATAAAGTATTTTGATAAAATATACCTAGATACTGACAAATTAATTTCATCAGTTTGTATTTTACTTATACTCTTTTATACGATTCATAATTTTGTAACTAACGGACACACGAGTTATTGCTCAATTAACCTTTATATTGATTCCGACTTTTCAACGAGTTTCTGAAGCTCAGAATAATATTCCCAATTAATTATATTAAAAGATGAAAAGCATCATTTGTTGAAAATTTTAAACTTCATTTCTATTACTTTTAAAACTTTATTTGCAGTACCTATTCTTAGTTTTTAAGGCTTTGGTCCTAGAACACTATTTATTTTATTTATAAAAACGAAAATTTATAGTCGTTTTCATTTTATCTAGGTGATGGATGATCATTGGGAGAAAGAAGTAGCCGAATTTGGAGCTATCAACATTACCGGCTTTAGAGTTGTGGACTTCTCGCGGAAAGTCGTTCAAGATTTTGCTGATATCTGGAAGAAGGATTCGATTTCGGTAAGTCACAAAAAAGTTGTTGCAACTTATTTCCAAGTTTTGGTAGAGACTTAACTTAGATAAGATTGTTATTCTTTTTCTTATGCCTTATTGGATAATAATTACCATTCATGAAAAACATTGTAAGTAAAAATAAATAAAGACTTAATGTTCTGGAATATCCTATACAGTTAAATAATCTGGTACGGCTTTGCTTTTTTTGGTAACAATCTTTGCTATTATTCTGTATTATTCTGTAATTAGATCCCGCCAAACATGTCAAACTGCGCGGGAGACTAGTATGGAGTTTTTAGTTTGGATAAGCGGCATGCGCACTTTATATAACACAATCATATCAATTTTATTAACATACAATAGATCGTTTGAATTTTTTATATCAATATTTATAAAGTCAATAAATATAAATAAGTATTGATGAATGTCACTGTTACAATATTTTCACTTTAATATTAAACTAAACATGCAAATTTAAGTTAGAGGATCAAAATCGATCATTTTCATCAATAATAATAACCCTAAAATAATATTTGGATGGTTAAATAAAATTGTAAAGTGGTTGAAATATTATATTTATTTATTAACATAAGGTTATTCATTGTAATGAGTGGGATTTGAATTACAGAAGATTCGTTAACATCTGTAATAAGCCATTTGACTAAAACATTCTGCAATCATTAGGTACAAAATATAGTAATTGAATAATAATAATGTTTCATATATTTAACTCAATTCACCTATTGACTTGAAGAATGCTGCCTAAAATAATTACAGCACAAAATACAAGCGTCTTACATGCTAAGCCCGTTTTACTCTGATTTTACAATCAAGTACATCAAATCTCGCATGCCATAAGGAACCTTGGTCACATAACCGGGATCTAACTCACTTTAACGACTGTTATAAATTTTCTTATGATAACCGTGGAGAGATAAGTCAACCTACTCTACGACGCTAAGAATAACTCCTCATACACAAAATATTAGGATATTCACTTGTCCTGAGTATATTACAAAGTTTTAAATAAAGCTAGACATTACAAAGTTTTGAAAACTGGCACACGTATACTATGTGTAATCCTGATTGACATATTAAAAGTTGTCAAGGATAGGGAGTATGCTGAGGTTGTAGAGATGGATGAAGTTTCTTATTCAGGTTTTACTCATATCTCAAAAATCTGTACAAATAGCGTAAAAATTACTTCTCACCAAAGTATTAACACAAAATTTCCTATTGATATGGTCATATTAGTTTTCACTCTAAGAGCCATACTTTAGGAGCTACAAGGCGTTGAATTAGCAATGAAGGAATTTCTTATTTCTTTTCTTCAGATTTTTGCTCGAATCTCAAAAATCTACACAAAAAGTATAAGTTTTGCTTGTGACAAAAGTTTTAACATAAAAGTACCCGGTGATTTCATATTAACTTCATCTCTACGGTGAATACTTTAGGAGCTATAGGGTGATAAGAACACGAATTATTTCCCCTGATTTTTCTAAATTGAATGGGCAGATAGTTTCATTGACGACCACTTTGGCGATGGGGTAAACCTTTCTGCCTCAGACGCCAGTGGTTGCGGGTTCGAATCCCGTACAGAACATGAAAAAAAAATTCCATGTCTGGGTGTTTATCTATATATGTATTTTATATTCTAGGGTCCCCCCTAGTTCGCTACGTGATATCTATAACACAAGCTTACTTTGAGGCCATGTAGTTGGTGTGATTGTCTGGGGATTTTTATTTTTATTTACTTGTTTGTTACTTGAATAGAGAAAAAACATTGTAAGTTCTAGAAATGGCGTTATAAGAAAAAAAAAACTATTAATTTGAAACGTTTTGATAATTTAAGGCGGCGGAAAATATCCACTGCCAATCAACTAGATGAGTGCGTTATAATTGTTTTTATAACAGTTACTATTTATCAAGCTCGCTTTTGCAATCAAGGGTAAAGTATAAGTGAGATTAAACGACATTTTATTATTTTAAATAGCATATCATTTCACAACTCTAAGTAAAGTTGCAAGGAAGAAATATTTAAAACCTAAAATTTTTTATAAGTTTATAAGAAAGTAATAGTATCGTCAAAAGCCGATTTAAAGCCAGCTTTTGACTGTAAAGTTGTCACAAGCCGATTGTTCAATCCGGGTTGAACTACTCGCATGAAATCAGGCTCTCATTTATTTATCAAAATATCAATCCATAGATATAATCAAAAAGCACTCTCTAGAACTTCTACATAGTGTACCGAAAGCCTTTACTAAATGTTAAATAGCCTATATCGAGGAAGCTTTGTTGAGAAGAACCTTGTCTTGACTACGGCCTGGTGATTGGTGAATCATCATCATCATCATCACAACTCCTTGTAATGAGCCCACTGCAGGGCATGAGTCTCTCCCCTGGGTGAAGAGGAGGTATAGGCCATAATCCACTAAGCTGGCCTAGTGCTGGGTGGTGGATGCCAGAATTTTCAGGGCGCCAAGATTAAATAATTTACCTTGATTCTAAATTTTAAGCTTCTTGTTAAGTATATGAAAGTAGGTAGGTTTTTGATACACAAACCAGTGAGTAAGTCAGTGAGACATAAAAATGCGAATTTTTAAAAGTTAATATTTCTACAGGGTTGATTTGTAGTCACCGGCCAAATTTTTTTTATACAATAAGTATCATTTATAGAAACGATTTTTGCCAAAAAAAAGTATGTATTTTTTTTACAAAGAAATAAATATATCCGCTTACATATTAAGCAAACCATAATCATTATCATCATCACAACTCTTTGTAATGAGCCCACTGCAGGGCATGAGTCTCTCCCCTGGGTGAAGAGGAGGTTTTAGGCCATAATCCACCAAGCTGGCCCAGTGCTGGGTGGTGGATGTCAGAATTTTCAGGGTGCCGAAATGGCTTCTGACAAACCCTAACGACCACTGTATACAAGTATACAGCACCCGGGACCGACTGCTTAACGTGCCCTCCGAAGCACGGAAGTCGTCGTGAGAAATGAATGGTCGGCGGTCACCCATCCAAGTACCGAAGCAAACCATGGTCACTCTAAATTACCATTAAAATAAAGACGACTACGCGCTACTACAAAACATATTGTAGTACTACGTCGTAGTATTATCAAAGAAATGCTGCGTCGTAGCAGCTATGTTCATCAACAGCAACTATTTGCATAAAAGTTTGTGGTGCCATATCTTTATTTTTTTTTGTACTGAGCTATACTTAAATAAATATGCAGGTACGTTTATATCGTATCAAAGAAACTAACATTTAAATTTGTCTTGTGACTACAAATCAACCCTGTATAACTGTTTGTTCTACTTTTAAGTAGCTCTAATTGGTTTGTGTAATATACACGGAGCTGCTGTTTTTAAGTTTTCCAGACTTGCTGCCGTCAAGTCGATTAAAGGCGTGTTTAGGTCACCTCTTGATTCCCTAGAAACGTAAACTTACTTTTTTGGTTCCTTACAACATTTTTCTTAAGCTTTGAATATAGGTGAGACACTTCAACATCCTTCTTATGTCAATGGTGTTGCATGTGTCTAACCTTACTCACATAACCTATAACAATGCATTTGCATAGATTACCTACCACCAGCTATAATGGAAGAGAACACCCATCTTTGTAAACTTTTTTTTTTTCAAAATATTTATTCATAACTTTTTTTGTTTCATAGGCTCAAGCAGCGCTTATGTACGACGCCGTTCAAGTGCTTGTAGACGCTATCATGAGACTCATGCGCAAGAAACCTGAAGCATTGCGAGCACCAACGCGTCGTAACACCAACGTCAACAACAGTCGAGCCCTAGAATGCAGCACTAAAGGAAAAGTTACTTCTTATGAACATGGTGACAAGGTATCCAGAATGATTAAAAAGGTAACTGTTATTTCATATTTGGTAAATTACGTATAAAAATGTGTAGAAGTAGATTTAAGTAAGGAGAAAAGCATGATGAAATTTTACAACGTATGCAAAAAGGCGTGTTTTAAAAATATACTTTGACTGTTTTTATTTTTCTAGTCCAAGACTCTTCTTAATCGAAACGTCACACTATTCTTCACCAGTACCATCTGTTAAATTCGAAATAAGTTAAACACTTCTAAAAACTGAAGCTTATATTTATTATTCTGTATAAAGTACATTTTAGAAAGTTGTTTGAAGTAAATCAAAACAATGCGAAGTGTTTAGGGTAGAAAGGGGTAATGGGGGTCACTTAAGCAAGAATTAGAATACAGAAGTTATAATTAACAAAATCTTTATTTTGACCGCCTCATAACAAAATTTACTTAATTAGCTATAATTGGAGATCAATAATTATCATAAAAATCATCATTTTTGGGAAATATAAATTAATGTATTAAAAAAACGGTTTTGACTTTTTTTTTTTTTTTATAAGTGACTAAACCCGCGTTTGACCTCAATCTCACCTGATGGTAAGTGACGATGAGGTCGAAGATGAAAGCACACGGGTTTAGGAAGGAACTGGCTCTTTATACAATATTGCCGGAACACATTACCGCCGGAGCGGTAACATTTGGCGGCAGACTTTATATAAAGGGTGGTCGCTAGCCAGGCGGACCCAGAAGGGATCCTACCACCAAGCAGCTGAGGTACGGGTAATTGAGGTCACATTGTGGGCAATAAGGATCATAAAAAAACCTAGCACAAATCGCAAATATAGTCCTTGGCGTCTGATACAGAGGTATCGTTTGATTCCTGGAGAACCCTTCTCTTTACTCTGTCGGTCGCCTGTTCCGGCACTTTCGTGTTCTTGCCTTGGCCCTTGCGCTTAGTTATATTTTTTCCCTTTCCCCTATCTTTATCTTTGTTTTCTTTGTTCTTTTTCTTATTTTGGTAATGAGAGTCACCGGATTCTCAGTACCAAAAAATGAATGAAACAAAAAAAATAAACACGAAATATATATTGGAAACATTAGGGATTTAAGTACGTAATCAGAACACTGAATGTACAACTAAAGACGTGTAAAAAGTAACAGACCAGTAGGTCAATAACTATTATACTTATTCTTTATTTTACGTCGGTGGAAATTTACATCGGTGAGCCGTAAAAACAAAATACACCTCTCGTTCTCTAGGCTGTCGACGCACTGGCGCGGCTGATAGCGGGGGCTCCGAGCAGGGCGGGGAAGATCGTTAACGCGTTTCCATTTGTTATACTTTTGGAGAACAGTGTGTGACCACCATTACTCGCTGACCCCCATTGCCCGGTCTTCCCCTATATGTTATTACTGTAATTTTAACAACTAACATTAACATGTTCATGATTATTCTACATCGCTCCCACTCTATGTTCCTTTAAAATCTTAACAAAACTCAAATTTCAAGTTGGTTACTTTTATCAAACTGATAACATATGCAGCTGGCAGCTGCATAATGTCACTTAATGTCGATGGCGCTTGAAACTTATGTTGTTCCCGTAGTATCTTAAGTAGGATCTCGCATGTTCTTTCAGACAACAAGAATTTTCATAATTTTAGCGATTATTAGCAAAACCAGAAGCAAATCAAAAGTGTTTCTTTCAAAAGTTTTCTTTGAAACTATAAAGCCAAACATCTTATCTTCAAAATCTTACTACAGATTTTTATAATAAAGGTACTAGCATATGAATATTCCCGCAGTTTAAGTTTTGTAAACAACGTATTTTTGCTGCGGAAATCTATCAAAATTCAAAACAGAAAGTTTCAAGTTCCTATTTCCTGTGAGAGCTGTACGGAACACCCTTGAATACAACTTTATGGTAAAACAAAAGAGCGAAACAAAGAAAATGCGCAGTTTTATGTGCAGATGCTGTTCATGCTGAGACTTCTTTGTAAAGCTTCTTTAAATAGAAATTTAATTTTAATAGCATTATATTTTATGCTTATATATTTAACCATGAGACTTACTACAGATATCGCATTACATATTAGGATTAAAAGATAGCTTCTTTCATGTAAAGTCTCTGTAAAGTTAAATTACTATATAAATATTATAAAGAGGAAACCTTTGTATTTTTGTATGTTTGTATTGAATAGGCTCAAAAACTACTAGACCGATTCCAAAATTTCTTTTACCATTACTTAGAGGGATTCTTCCGAATCCGTATAGGCTACTTTTTATCCCGAAAATTCCGCGGGAATCGAAATTGCGAAGGTAAAACCGCGCGCAACAGCTAGTTACTATATAAAATAAAAATACAATATTCGTTGTCTCTTTCTATAAAGACAATAGTATATATATAGTACTATAGTTTATAACGAGGGTGTTACTCTTTAATATATAAAAAAAAAATATATATTTAATTTAGAACATTGTCTTTATAGAAATATTTTCTCTGTCGTTTTACTTTTTATTCATAAAAAATACATTTATCTTGAATTATTAGTACGTGTTTAAATTTCTAGTATCTATTACAATTGAAGAGACTAGTTACTTTTGAGTTCTCAAAAAATCTAGCAAATACTTTTCTTAAAAGTCTTGCTAGGGCAAACAAATGAAAAAACTTTAAATGTAACATGTAGTTTTAGCGATTTAACACCAGAGTTAGGCAGAACACCAGAGTTTGTAAGACCACCTGATGTCACGTTTGACATAGGAGGTATTATAATGATAGAGAGAGAGGCTATTGCAGTGACAGGGGGTCAGCCTATCGCCCACAAAAACGCTAATAAAACCTCTGTCCCTTAACTGACTTTTACAGTATGCCCGGGATGAGAAGCAGCTGGTACATTCTACGTTTTTCTTTCGCCCCCACTCCAGCACAGAAGATATCGCATAAAGATATGCGATATCTTATATGCGATATCTTCTTTACATGCGGCATGTGTAAAATATCACTAAAGATCAAAACTTCAATAGGTGAATCATGTAGGTAGGTAAAAACAAACCAGTAGTTACAACGACGATGCAAACTGACGTTTCTTAAGGTGCATATTGTCCTGCTTTGTGAACACATAAAATTGTCCTGAATTGCTTCTTGAAAGGCTTTTAGGTACCTGCAGAGAATCGTTTATTCTCTTTTGTATAAAGTTTTCAACTTTTATGTGAAGAAACTATAGTATTTCCATTTTATGTTGTGTCGTTTCTTTGTCAGTGCTGACTCTTACGTCTTCGAGTCGATTAAATATTGATGAGTGCTTTTCTTTGCATTTGTTGGTCTTACTAAATATTTTTATTGATTTTTTTAAAGTGGTTGAAGTATCGTGCTGATTATATTCTATTCACGTGAAAAATACCAAACTAAAAGTTGAAATGTTAATTATGTAAAGTCTTGGGTTCTAATACCGGTCGGGTGGATATATGTGTCATGGAGTCATGAATGTTTAGTAAAGTTTATTTGTAAGATGTGTTGCGATTGTAAGATATTTTTACTAATCTATTTCTACATTTCATCAGCTTTTTCTCCATGAAATATGTATATAATAAATTACAAGAAAATACGAAAAAAATATACACTACAATATTTATGGATTTGATTAACAGTATGATGACTGAAATAAAAGAAGTATACAACATAATTTTTAAAAGAACCTAAAACATGTATACAAATAGCAAAGCAACTAGTTGGTGAATCCTTTTACGGACGAAAGAGTATTCTAAAGTGCTGCTAGCACCGAAGGCTATCAGGTATTAAATACCCTGACAGTGTGGAGACCGGATGAACAACGCGGCCATTAGACTCCACAGTTTCCTGATTATACCCACTAAACATCTCCTTTGTTGAACCACCTTAAAAAAGGCCATTGATCATCATCGGAGTGACAACCAATCGGTAGTTAGGGGCTGCGCAACGGGCGACACCCTGGCCGGTTGCCCGCATTGGATGTGCTGAAAGCTAAAATGACAAAGCTGAGACTAAGAGTTTATCTAGAGTGACGAGACTCACTCTAAGATCGGAAGGCTGGAAAGAAACAACGTTTTATAAAACTTACCAGATTTTAACCTTCTTGTATCGTATTTGTCGCGCGAGTATAGATAGTCTAAGCGCACGCGTGGCGGCGGTCGTTCGCTACCCCTTCATAGTCCAGTCATAGTAAGTTCACCTCGAGATACCCAGCTGTAAGTCTGTAAATACTTGTATATTTACGTCCTTAAAGTTGCCTCAAAACCTATATATGGTAGTGTGTGCGTTACTATTAAATTTCCAGGTCAAAGGTCACAAAAATCGATTTTTATGTTTTTTTTGTAAATATCTCATTTCCTATGGGTTTTTGCTGTTTTTATGTAGTATAAATATGGATAGATGTCCCTTTGCCCAGCAGTGGGACAGCGCAGGCTAATATAATATAATATTAAATATTGCAGGATACAAGATTTTCTACAACTTTTGTACATTTTTTTTTACGGTGAATCGTTTTCGAGCTAGAGCGCGTAGAGCGCGCGGTCACAGCATCACTTTAGGTCATTCGGTACGAAACGCAACCTACGGTCGAAAACGCACCATATACAGTGTGTCGCCGCATGTACTAATAGAACTTTAGGAGCAGTAACTAAACACTATGTCACCGATGAAAATACCCTATATGTAAAGTCAATACAAAAAGCCCGCCAATCTGCAGCCATTTTTATTTTAACTTTAGCAAAACTCACCTCAGTTTGTAGAACATCACACATCGGCTTAAGTTGAACGTCTTGTAGAAGCTTATTGTTGGTGTTGTTTTAAAGACGAAACAATAGAATATACATCAACATAAATAAAAAAAATTGATTTAATAGTTTTTTTGTTGATTGCCGAAGGGAGTAAGTTCTTTTTTTACTAAAACTAAGCGCATCCTGCCGGTAAAATTTTATGAACACTAAACCGTTAACCCAAGTATTTTCAACCGACTTCCAAAAGGAGGAAGTTTTCAATTTATGTGTATGTTTTTTCGTGTCTTTATTACACGATTTTTCGGGCAATCATGAACCGACTTTAAATATCTTCATATGATAGAGGATACTTTAAAGGTGGCCCCATCTAAATTTCATCGAAATTCGTTAATTATTTCAAATCACATTACTATATTTGAAATGTATAACAAATTGATATAAGATTTACTGCTCTCACTTTAAGAGTTATTGATTATCAAAAATACCCCTTTCCTCGTGGTAGCAAAATTTAACTTTATTAGCAAAACGATAGCTGTTTAAGCCCTGCGGCTTGTAAGAACTCAATGATGGTGTTTTGCCAAAGACGAAGGTGCAAAGTAAAATATAGCGGAAAATATTTGGCAAACAACCATTTTTTCTGTAATTGTCGAACGGTTTCAAAGTCAAAGTTTATTTTTTACTAAAATTTATCTGGGAGCCTTATTCTAAAATAAATATATGCCAAATATTTTCCGCTATATGTTACTTTGCACGTTTCTCTTTAGCAAAACACCATCATTAGAGGCACCGGTTGACCTGAAGTGATGTTATGACCACCCATTCTATCTCGAAAACGGTTCACCGTATACAAAAAAAATATTTAACAAAAGTTGTAAAAAAATTTACATCCTACAATATTAGTACTTACTGCAAATAAAAAGCAAAAAACCCATAGAAAATGAGATATTTAAAAAAAAGCTCAAAAACCATTTTAGTGACTTTTGACCTCGAAATTTAATAGTTTAACATATTATGTAACACATTGATGCACACATATTATGTAGGTTTTGTGACAATTTTTGGGATATCAATAAACCTACAAGTATTTACAGACTTACAGCTGGGTATCCTTAATTCCGAGATTCTTACCTAATTTAGGCTAAAATGACTGAAATATTATGCAAGGTAGGTTAAGATCAGGCCAAACTTAATTCCCATCTGAACAACGAACGAGTCATCGCACAGTATTTAATAAATAGGCATAACATTTTATGTACACCTGAACGAAAAGTATTGCAACAACTTCAGAAGGGAAAAGATTGTTGACGCGATCCATACCTACAATGTTGACAATATATAACGTAATTTTTGCTATAAATAATATGAATTTCTACTAGCAATCAAGATATTATAATACGTTAATACAGGAAGTTTTTACTCAATTCAAAACAATGCTGGGTTATTATTCTGACATGTAATGTAATATTCTAACAGCAAAATGCGGAGATTTTAAAATAATGGATAATCAATTGCATTTTCATAAAGCTTAACTGAATGTTTTATAAAATAATAATGAAATGTTGAACTCAGAGGTGAATGACCATTTACGTTTGATTTCAACATTTAATGTTCTCTTAATTTAACACATTAGCGCCTCCTGGTCCACTTAATTTAAAAGCCCGCGTTTCGCAATACGCAAGACAAATACGAACAATATTTTTTTTTATAATATTTTTATAATATTTAGAACTTTTTTACAAATCAATTAATATAAATCAAAAAAATAACCTATATGAACTAACTCGTGCACTTAAAAGAAATAAATAAACTTTTATAATTACCAAAACTTTTACTGTAAACTAATAGCGTCATTTCACCGAAACCCAAGTCTCCGCCCTCCGTTGGACCGAGATCTCGGGTCTTTGCGGTAGTCATAGTCCCAAGATCCAGTATAGCAGAGCATCCAACACGGGTGATTCTATTAAGGTCGAAGTCTGTTCCATTTCCGATTTCCGATAAGAAGCTCGAGTATCACACTTAGGCCCTCCCTGTGGAGCGTAAGATTCGTGCTGTCCTAAGGAACGTGCCGTTTGAGCTATCGAACGAGCAAGTTCAAGAGGACTTGACGTCTCAAGGTTTCTCCATCGTATCTGTGCACAAAATACACAGCCGCCGGGGTAAACAGTTCCCATTTGCAGTAGTGATCCTAGCAAACAGTCCGCAAGGGCAGTCCATCTTCAGAGGGCATCGCATCGTGTGCGGTCTCTCTAAGATTTGTGTCGAAAAACCACACAAACGTGGTTTCCCCGGGCAATGCCAAATATATGGTCACGCGACGGCAAACTGTTTTGCTTTCCCTAGGTGCGTCAAGTGCCTAGAGCCTCTTGAGACTAAGGAGTGCTCTCGCACTCCTGAGTCGCCTACTGCTCCGTCCTGCGTCTTGTGCGGCCAGTCAGGCCACACGGCAAATTTCCGCGGCTGTCCCAAGGCACCGCGTGCTGCCAGGGCTACCGTCAAGCCCATCGAGAACTGGAGAGAGCGTTCTTAGCCTAGATCGAGCGCTCCTCCAGACATCTCTAAAGCCCCTTAGGCCATTTCTACTTCCATTTCAGGTCCGAGCAGCCGTGTTGCGACTCAATCGCAACCGGCTGCCAAACCGACTTTCCAGTGCCAGAACGCAAAGGGGTCTCATGACCGAATGGCGTAATTCAGGCTTTTGGTGCCGTTCTCGACGCCAGCCTTGAGGGTTTCAACGGTGCTCTTTCGGTCTTAAGTAAGTTCGCTCTCCTAATCAGGGAACTACAGCAAGCTCAACGTTTCTAAACGTAGTCCGTTCTTTCAGCCTTCCTTCTTAGAATGAGTCTCGTCACTCTAGATAATCTCTTTGTCTCAGTCTCGTCATTTTAGCTTTCAGCTCATCCATTGGAGCCATTGGAACCAAGAGCCGCTGCACAGCCTCTATCTACCAATTGGCTGTCATTCCGATTATGATCAGTGACTTACACCAAGGCGGATCATTAAAGGGGGACGTTTAGTAGGTGCACTCAGGCGTTCTGGGGAGTCTCGTGGCAGCTCTTGCGGTCTCCACACTGTCTGAGTACTCTATACCTGTTAACCTCTGGGGCTAGCAACGCTTTATTTTTCGCTTCGTCCGAAACAGGATTGATTCTTCTCCTACTAGAGCTTGCTTTAGTGGGTGCCAAACCTTTCCTTGACGAAAAAACGTTTTGGTATTAAAGTTTATTAATTTATTTTAAACAGTATCTAATAATCTCTAAATATATTTACCACAATAATACATATGCGAATAATTTAATTTAATTTTAGTGCGAATTTTATGTAATGTGAATAAAAACTTTTATGTGATGAAAGTTATAGTTATATAATATACATGCATTTGATTATATTATTATATGGATTAAGGTTATAGTTGGTTAATGATTAATTTTTATGGAATGTTATTGTTATTCACATTTTTTTTTTGTTCTCCATGTTGAGTTATTAAATTATTAATGATTCATTCTTTTTTAGAAATTCATGTATTCAGTATTCTATATTTTTGCAATGTTAAATTATCAAGTATTAAGAGATTTTTTAATTTTTTTCTACATATACAAATATATATATATATATATATATATATATATATATATATTTATTCTATAGAATGTAGAAAAAAATTAAAAATATATATATATATATATATATATATATATATATATATATTTTTTTTGTGTTTCTGGAGATTGTACCAAATATAAGTTAAATAATATGTACTCTTAATATTCAAATCGTTATTCAAAGGTGGAGATTTTTAAATGGCTATGGAATACTCATATATTTGTATAATATTATTATGTGTCTGTAAATCTTCCGAAAATAAATAAATAAATAAATAAAATAAATATTTTAAGCGCTTTTAAATAAAAACTTGTTTACTACTCCGCCATATCGAATTAAGAGTGACGTCACATTGAATTTAGAGTGACGACACATTTCTTCGTGTTACTTTCATACCCATATTGCAGGAATGCACTAAAAATAATTGGTCCTCCATCTTGGGGAGGGCACCATGTTTGATTTAGAATGACGTCACTCAATTAACCATGCATTTTCTTCCAAACTGAACGTGTCTACAAAATTTCAATTCAATCGTTTAAATATATCAGCTTCAAAATTGAGTAGCAAGATTTCACCCGAACATACTTACATAGTTCAATAAAAACTTTAAAAAATCTTCGCTCGCTACTTTACGCCGACAGTTGCATTAAAAGTGTTGTTGAAATATGGATTATTCAAGTATCATTATTTTTGTTTTATTAATTATCTTAATTAAGCAATTGGCATTATAATGTCTAGCCACAAGCTTAAATATCAGCGAGATTAAACGATATCATATTTTTTGGTATTTAACACCAAGTGATGAAGCTAAGTGGCTAGTTAGTTTGAATGGAAAAAGATTCAACCTAAAAATATGAATGTTCGATCTTAGATTAAAAACAAAACTTTTATGAACACGGCAAAAAAACAGATAATATTATTATTCTATGTCATTTGAAATAAACTTGGATAGAAAGATTAAATACAGAAATCAACTATTAAACATCGCAATCGGCGTACTCGCGTTTGTCGACAGTTTTCCTCTTTGTCTCATTCATTCAGCTTGCAACGCATTTTCCGTATAGACTTTAAATTGCTAAAAGCTTTAACTATACATGTAAATACGAACATTTGTTGAAGTAGATAGTGGATGAGAGTAAAGAGGAAAATGAGGCCGTTCCACTGATAGAGTCGACAAGAATTGGGACTTCTTGAGGGTTTTTCGACCGGGAGGTTCTTTATAATTTCTTCGGTTCAAGTCTCAATATTTGTATGCAGTCTACTGAATCGGTATAGATATTCTTCTTATCACATCACGTTATCTAGTCTTGATCTATTTGTGAAAGAACTTGTACTGTTGATACTAGGTAATTGATAAATGAATTTAAGAAACATATAAACATATTTACTGAATATGCAGTGTGTTAGGGATCGGATTTCCCCACCCACGTATAATACTTCAAATTTTATTAATTTTTATTCAGAAGTAATGCATTTAGGTAGCACTTAGTGAAATTTTTCCAAGTTTTTCGGCTAAACTGTCAAAGAATGTCATGGACAATTTTATTTATTTCACTTTACTGGTTTCTACAGCACAATCGATTACATAATTACATTTTTTTTTATTTGCTACACAGAAGCCAATTATAAGAAACCTATCTTGTTATTTTGCATTACTTCTTAACAAAACTTACTTAAAACGCTAGCAAATGTCATAATGTTTCAAATAAGACCACTTTTAAGTATAGGGATGATATAAAAACGTGAAAATAATTAGGTTCAGTGACCTTTGTGAGTGAAAATTTGACGTAATATATGTGGGTGAAGTATCGGAAATCCGATCCCTAATACACTGTATTTTAAATTTTTATTATCAAAGCCTAGGTTATTTAGTATAAAAAATATGAACCAGCCAGCTTTCAAAGTGAATCTATATTACTCCTGCATGATTCATGGTATACTTTTTGAATTAGGTTCCAATATTCTTCTTCTATACCAGTGTGTATCACACACTTATTAAAAACAAAGACTATAACTATAACTAGATTCTGACTGTGAAAACTTGAAAACTAGCGTTTATAAAAGACATCTGCGAGCAGACTTCCCCCAGCTAACGCGTACTCAGCACGGAAATGCAAATCATATACAGTGCATATGACTTAGTACCTCCTAAAACCCGTTGTCAGATAAAATTTTGCTAAATGCTGACTTGTTATGTTTAATATTAAGTTTAGTCTAGTAAGGCCAGATTATTTAACTTTTTTTTAAAGTTAAAAAAATAAAAAGATTGTTTAGCTTTTTATGTTGCAAAATAAAAAGCTAAACCAAGAAGGCGCGTACCCAAAATGTATCAGGTTTTGACAGTTAGTTCTAACTTATTATGTTAAAGGGTGGAGTGACGAAACCACTTTAGCAAATGTTACGGGTTCAAATATTGATTTTTAAGGCCCCTTTCTTACTTACATCACTAACATTTTAATTTTTTTTTTCTAATGTTTTTAATTTTTATGGTTTATTTTTTATTAGCATACATTTTATACTATTTAACTAATTTTTTTTGCTTATAAATATTTCGTGATATATGTTTGAATGATGTGGCTACCTAAGGGCGGGTTGTATCAAACGGTTGGTTATCGTATCATACGTACGTAACTTTTTGACGATTACATCAGATGTTTAACGTACGTCAAATACAAAGCGTTGTTTCATCACAAAAAAAAAACTGTTCGTCAATGTCTTTTCTCTTCCTTTCCACAATTAAATCATCATCACTATCATTTAAAATATATGAAAATAAAACAAAATCCATAATGTGAAAAGCTTTCAATCAAAGATGTCCTGCCTGTCAACTCAGTTTTCACTAGAAAGTTACGTTAACCAGTGGGTGGATGGACGGTCAACGTAATCGTTAATTTTTGACGTCCGTTATAGGTGAAACAACCCGTTTTCTAGCTTGACAGTGGTTAACGCCATTTTTAACGTTGACAGACACGTAAAGTAGTTGTGATACAACCCCCGCCCTTAATCAGAGGTTGCATTTTTTCTGTGTCAATTAATCAGATTTAAGATATAATGTAACTTTTACTGGTGGTCCTAATAAAAAAACAAAAAGTAAATAAACATACTAACTAGAAATTATAAACATTTCTAACGAGAATTATTAACGAGCATTTAAATATAATTTATATTTTAACTGTGGGATTTTTCATGAACGCTAATATCTATTCATTATTGTGGAATGGGAAAACCTAAGCTAATATGGTTTTAAATGTTTTATTTTACAGACTATACATAGATATAATATAACTATATCCTATCCTCTGAAAAGAGTTAATATAGCGTTGTCTCTGTCACAAATCTCATACAAATGACAAGGACAGAGCACAGTCAGTGGGCGTGAACTTAGTGATGAAAAACTAAAGTTGTTTTCATATGTAATGTTTTTTTTGCACCTAATAAACTATTTATTATATTGCTACAACTTTTTCTAGGAAATTCGAATAAAAAAGTGGACAATATTTTAAACTAAAATTTAAATATTTGTTGTATATATTAACATTATTATTCATGTTTGAATTTATAATAATATTTTTTTAATTTATCGATAAAAAGTCATTCCTTTGCGTTGGAAGTATTATTGGAGCTACTATTTTATTATCTTAATACACAGCAAGGCATATTTGCTAGCTAACGACTGAGTGAAGTGTAGCCAAGAAGCCTATTTGATGTAACAAAGTAAAGATAGGCGATGTCTTCTGTAGTACGTAATTACATATTTACTAAATGAAAAAAACTAACATTGTGTATGCAGCCTAAACGTTAATGTTATACCAATCACGTGCCGGTCCGTTTTCTTCCCTAATTACTCGTTTTGGTGGATGTTTTATAGACAGGGATATTCAGTGTTGCTTAAAAATAATTTAATTACAAAAGTATTTTACTTTACATAAAACATGAACAAAAACACAAACGGTATGTCAATTAAACATGAGAATATAGGAGACCAAAATGATTCTCATAAAACCACTACGAGTATGAAGTACGAAACAAAATAATAAAGAATTACCCCGTTAAGTGGCAGGCAGGAGCATTTTACTATAAAACAAGTAAGTACAAGTTAACGCATCTATTGTCAATTCCCTAGGGTAAATTATGTGATATTATATTTAGTACCTCAAATCCAAAATCTAATAAATTTTATTTTGCCATTTATTACAGCATGTATTGCAAAACTCATAACTTCACATGAAAATATAAAAATGTGAAAATTCTTATCTGAGTATACACGAATGGATTTCTTCAATTTATAGCTTTACCCTACTAGAACCATAGTGCCCTAGATACAAAAGATGTTCTTTTACTAAACTTGAAATATATAAAACGTCGCGATAAATGTTTTAAAGATATTGTAGCCGCAAACTGGTTCTAACATTCGAGAAAGCCTTCTTGGGACAGACGCGCTACGACTTAATATTAAATGGTTATAAATATAACAATACGGACACTTTTTGATTTGAAAACAAATGTAAGTTGATATAAACTTTATTTGCCAAGTTATATTGTACTGTATTAATGTTATAATGTCGTGTAATATAAGGTAAAAGACGTTTTAAGACAATATTTTTATTCTATAGCCCTAGGTGCCCAAAATTGTGAAAAGGCCTCCCTTTGATCTCTCCATTTCTGGCGATCTGACGTTTCTGCGGGCCAGTTTGGGAGAATGCGTCCAGGTCATCTTTCCACCTGAAGGCGTGGTCGTCCGCATCGTCGTTTGGTGTCAGGATGCCACCTAGATATTCTTTTGGGCAAAAGATCTTCTGACATACGACACACATGGCCTGCCCAATCCCATTTAAGTTTGGCAGCCTTCAGGGCGACATCTGTGATGTTGGGTTTGGAGCGTATTGTGGTGCTTCTTATCCGATCGGTTAGTTTTATACCTAATACACTACGCTCGATGGCTCTCTGTTAAACCTTATTTAAGTGCACCATATTTAAGAACGGGGAGAAAACACATGCCCGTCCGTATCCTTTTATGTGTGTGTGGAAGATTATCCCTTCATAAAGGATCTCATAGCCCAATAGCTCCTCCAGACATTTTCTATCCGTTAAAACAATTAGAAGTCATATATTATATAATAAATATTGGTAGTCATCTACACATAGATAATATGACGACTCATTTCAGTGAATACTTATTTATAAGTTTCAATACTAAAGATACTTAAGTAATCATTCATTATCCTTTGCAACTATTTTCATACTTATCAAACGATAACTAGTCCAATTACATGCATACACTTTTTTTGAAGTAACTTAGACAAAGATATAACTAATTTACATACATACATAACATCACGCCTGTCTCCTTTTGCGGTAGGCAGAGACTAAAGAACGCCAACAGCTACGATCCAGACATACTCTTTCGCTTACTCCACGTTCATTAATCGTTGCATTAATGCTCGCCAGGATGCAATACGGGTACTTTTAACTAGGCTCTTTTTTAGTATGTCGCCAATTTGTTAGATATACGTTCGCCTATGGCAGCCCCTTCCAACATCACCATCCAATCGTGCTCTGTACACCTCCTTCGTAAATCTACTTTCACACATCCTGTCTAAATGTCCAAACTACCGTAGCATACCATTTTCAATCTTACTTACTACGTCTTATTTTAATGCACATCTCTTTCTTATAAACTCTTGCGCACCCCACACTTCCATCTCCACAGCATTAATCCTGCTTTCATATCTCTTCTACCACATCCAAAATTCTCTACCAAACATAAGCCAAAACTCCTTAAAGTACGGTAAGACTTATTCGGTTTAAGTTTGCTTGCCATAATCGAGAACTATTTCTTGCTTATACCTCTTCAATATCACCATCATTCTTCCCATCTCTTGTAAATATGGACCCCAATACACAAATTCATTCATTTGCTCCATCTTTTCGTCTCCTACCGTACAACACACCTACAACACAGGAACTCGAGTCCTTTTATAAGGATTTGAGTGACCATATCAAGTCACTATCCACCCCATACTCAGATAGAATTGACCACAGTTAATTTTCACCACACTGTCGTGAGCCTTTTCCAAGTCGATGAAGCAGCAAAAAACCTTTCGGTGTTTGGTCAGAACCTTCTCGGTTACTGATATTAAGGAAAAGACTCGTTCCGCATATCTCATCCCCTTTCGAAATCCCGCTTGCACATCCCAAATCTGACTTTCTGTTTCATACATCACCCTCTCAATTAACATCTTCGCATACATTTTACCTACAAAACTCAAAAGGCTAATGCCACGGAAGTTTTTGCATTCCTGTTGTGACGTCTTGCCTTTATAAATTGGCACAATAACGGCCTCACACCAGTCATCTGAAACACGGCCAGACCGCCAACACTTATTTAAACGCTCGCACAACGGATTTGCAGTGACACCATCACCTGCCTTGAGCATTTCAGCATCTATCCTATCAATCCCTGACGCTTTACCTCCAACCTGCTTTCGGGCTCTTCTAACTAAGTGCCAGAACAGTTTGGAATGCGCTCGAAAGTTTTCTGAGAATTTCCTGTCAAGCTTGTTCTTACATTCTTTCTTTTTGCTCACCATTTCTTTCACAGTTTTTCTTCTATCATACTTTGCTTTTGCTACTGTTTTATTATCAAATAAGTCATCTCGCATTCCTTTTTCCATCTTTAGCTAGTAGGTCTAGCCACGCTTTTTTATCCTAGTACAATACCTTTCACTTCATCATCCCACCACTCGTTCCTATCCGTTCTCACATTCTTCTTCAGACTAAGACCACATATTTGCGTTGCCATTTCTACCATATCATTCTTAAATATCTCCAATATTCTTCTATCTCACAGTCTTTGTCATTTATAAGCGGTCCCAACCTTTCTTTCAGTTCCAACTTATACCTCTCATGGACAGGCTCGTCTTGTAAATTTTCGAATTTATTTATTTTCTTTTCAGATGCACGTACCCATGGGCGATGTCGCCATTTTTCTAGCAAACCCGCTATTCGTGACACCGCAAGAAAATGGTCGCTTTAGACATTTACTTCACGGTATACTCTCGTATATTTCACTTTCGTCCTCAACCGTTCATCCACGATTACAAAGTCAATCATACTAAACATAATGTCAGTCACCACAAGCTTTATCTCTAAGCATACCGTATTTTATTGGAACAAAAACTCATTTTAACGACTGTCATTTGAGTTTATGTTTACGTAAATGACTTTTTGCAGATAGCAGGAAGGAAAGGTAGGCAAAAACATAACTTACGTTTGCTTAAATTTTAAATTCAATTTCAAATGTTATTAATTTATCGCTTCGTATATATTATGCATGAAATAATAGTTCTACATACGACGCTGTGCAACTAACTGCATGCTATGCAAATGTTTTAATAACCTTTACAAATGATAACTTACTTAAAAAGAGATCTATTTAAACAATAAAACGAATTTACTATCCTGAAACACTTTCCTACTAAATATTTTGAAATATCATATTAAACCTTGTGTTAGGTATAAAATTTTCTAAGAGCATTACGCAAAATTCATATTTGATACTGTCACACCATTTTTTTTTTGTACTCAACCTGAGTTTTTCCAACCTTTTCCTTTCCTTAAATTCCGGTTCTTCGAAAATAAGTATTGCCTGTGGGCTCTGGGATCAAACTCCGTTCTAGAAATAACAAACAAATTAATGATACTGCCTTCTAAAAAGAGCATTTGCAATATACTTCCAAAAAAAAATTAGTCAGAGAACTTAATCATCGTTTGTCAAAAAGCTCGTGTGGAGTCGATAAAACAAAATTAATGGAAAACTGGAAATGAAAAAACTCCTTTCTTTGTGCGTCCTGAATTCTTAAAGAACCTAAGATGGCCAGTTAAATTAAATAAAATATAACAATTCGATGAAATGTGTTGAAGCTAACAATAAGTTAAATTAAGTGCCTATCGAGTTGTCTAGTGTTAGAGATTTGTTATATTCCTTGTAAAAGAAAATTTCTGATTCTACAAACTGTGTGACGTGGCACTTAACTTTTTGCTACATTTTTAAATATATTTTCCTTGTAAATATGATTTATTGTATTTAGCTATTCCAAGAAACATTCTAAACTATTGTAAATTGTAAACGGAAAAATAAAGTACTTACTTGCTTACTGTAAAATAGTTTTAATTTTTATCAATACGTCTCGTTCAGATCGTGTTGTGTTAATGCTTTTTATTCGTAAAAATGTTACAAGCATTCGATCTGTCTCAATCTAGGGGTATTTGTTATCAATTGTAAGGGTTGTCATGTTATCTAATCCGCGTATGTCCGTTTCGACACTGAGCTGGAAAGCTTGTCTAATCGGAAATATTTCATAGATTTGCTATCGTCAGTATTGACAATAAAACAAAACTTTTGTTGCACAAGAAAATGGGGAAAAATATCCGTGGTTGAACGGAATGTTACAAAGGCAGTAAGATTAATTTTGTTATTTTTATCATAAAGCACTATTATTCGTTTGAAAACGATAAAATACTGCCAATTTAGTGTAATTAAAATTGGATACTAATGTTATGTACTTTGAATAAAACAAGATAATTTATTATACAAATGCTTTTGAAAATATTGCATTTGTTTTTCAGATTTGATACTTACTCATATTACTGTAGGATCTTTTCAATAAAAAAATGTATTTGAAAGACCCTCCTAACTGACTCAGTAATAATAATGGCTACAACCAAGTAGGTAATTATTTTTAACATACTTTCGCAAGTCTTCGAATACGTAGTTTTGTTAAACGCCAGATAAGTGTTTCTAAAATTAGTTAACAGACAAGTCAATAATTTCAAGAACTTTATACAAAATCAGAAACATGTTCATGAGTAAAAATGCTTCTTCAAAGGAAGTACTTGCACTGAGTTGCAAGTTAACGTATGATTAATTTGTTAAGAAGTACTAAATGCTGCGTTTTATTCTTTTCTTGTTTGAGTCCAAAAATGCTTGGAAGTGTTAGAAGTATGTTGGCAAATAAATAACACACCTGTTCGTTAATCGGCACCGCTTTGTTAGTTTCATGATGTCCTTCATGAAATCAATATCACTACCATTGGGTTATTATTACTAAGAATGACTCAATAATTACAGCATATTACCTTTAAAACAAAGTTAAAATAAAATAAATTAAAACTTGTACCTACTTGTTAAGTGGTTGAAAGATAAATGTTTTTATAAACTAAATGAATTTTTGAAATGTAAAACGATATCTTAATATAGACTTACTTAACAAATATTTTAAAATTAAATCATGTTATTAAACCCTAGTATATTATGCATGCTGTTTAACAGTAAAATATGCGGTCAATAGCGAAACACCTAACAACATATATGTACCATATTTTATGCAATAAATAATTTGAATTTGAATTTGAAAAAAAGTCCTCCACTGCATCTGTCTGTCTCTATACCAAAAACAGCTTAGTCCTAGACGGAGTAAATCATGACGAACGTTAAAGTGTATTGATTCAATATTTAAATAGATGGTTACATTTCTGCCTATCAAACGATACCTTCATTTTTCTATCACCAGTAATACTATCGCTTTGCAATTTGAATCCATCTTAAAAAGATTGCAAAAAGTTTAGTTTGTTTGTTCTTAACTTCTTAATAAATTCTATGATTCAATACTTATTCGGTACTTAAACTATAATAAAGCTTGCTTTTAATTCCACTCGCAAATCTCAGTCCGATTTGAAGAGCAGTATTATATTTATTGTTGTAAAGGTTAAGTTTATGCAAAATCATATGTTTGTTCTTCAATCACGGTAGAAAGGCTCGACGGATTTTGATGTAATTTAGCATAGTGATAGTGTACAGTCTGGATTAGAACACAGGCTACGAAATTCCCGCGATTTTAAATTTCGCGGGTAGAACCGCGCGAAACAGTAACTCATCATTAGCTAGCGCGTAATTTGACTATCGGAAAATATCGCAAGAGCTAATAAGCTCACTGCTATTTACATTGCCCCTTAATAATTTGCCTTGACATCCTACATTTTTATAAGGAAAACGATTAAGGATAACATAATTCTTTTTTCAACCAAGCAATTATTTGAGCGCGCGGCGATTGGATATTGTGTTGATATCATTACTGCCCAGCCCCTAATCCAATCAATCCAAACGGTTCTGAGTGATAACTTCTTATCGATAAGTTCATTTTTACCATCGAAGATATATTTTGCAAATCAACTATCGGGGCCGGCACTAATGTAAACAAGGCATATATATTCTGAAATATTACATTTAACTGTTTCTGCAAATATCGTCATCTAAATAAATTTCACTTAAACCTTTCATTTCGCATGTGTATTAAAAATAATTATACTGCCTAGCGAAGTTCTTCATAGTAGCTTTAAGTCGACACATAACGGTATTAGTAAAATTTTTAATCGTTTCTTGCATATTTAAAATCTCGAGATATTATCCAGCAAATCAAAGCATGTACTAACTGTGAACGCGAACAAGTGAAATATGTATAACCTATAGTCAAAATCCTTGTTAAAGGATTACTTCGGATAGTACTGGTGTGTTATATTTTAACCCTTACCTGTTATAATAATAAAGGACAAATTTAGTCATGATTTGAGTTTTCAAGGCACTTGTAGCAGATTAATCAGCTAAGCCCTAAATTGGTTATGAATTTAACAATAAAGTGTGGCACCATGTTTTGGTTTTGATCCTTACATGAATAAGTCTTTTTGTTTTGTACTATTTGTCTAGGAACTGTACCACTAGCAAAGTAATTTCATCTTTAGTGACACATCTTATGAAAGGTCTTCTTGTATTCAATATTTGTTGTTACAAAAGTTTCCAAAAGTACGCAGTGAGCACTTGCCAACCTTGCGTGACTATTTGTAAACTTTAATTTATGAAAATTTTAATGCAAATGAAATGCGCAATCATGTCAGAAGCTCTCTTTTTGACTCGTACTTCTGAAAAAGAATGCGTTCTTATGTTTGCTTCAGGTGGAGATTGACGGTTTGACTGGAATCGTCAAATTTAATGAGGAAGGGCATCGCAAGAACTTTTCTTTGCAAGTCATGGAGATGACGGAAGAGGGTGTAATGAAGAAAGTAAGTAGTAAAAGTTATATTTACGCTTAGTAAAATAGATCTTTGGTTTATTTACTCGAGTTTTTTAGATCAACATCTTATGGTTTTTTAACCGACTTCAAAAAAGAAAGAACGAATTGAGGTCTGTGTTTTTTTAATGTTTGTTACCTTATAACTTTTGACTGGGTGAACCGATTTTGATGATTCTTTTTTATTGTGGTCCCATTTCAATTTAGTCTAGCTCTGATGTGAAGTCCTTTTGTTTAATGCTCTGCATTCGTTGATTATAATTGCATAAGTAGTTAAGTCACATTTCATTAATTTGAGCCAAAATTTCAGATTGCCATGTGGTATGACCACAAGGGACTTATAACTTTGGCACCAAAATCAAATCCCACTGATGTCCATGGAGTGTACGACCGTAACAAAACCTACGTAATAGCTACTATTGAGGAACCCCCATATGTGATGCGTCAAACCCGAGATCCTTCTGATGCAGAAACCTTCAATCCTCTTAAAGGATTCTGTATTGACCTTGCTCAAAAGATAGCTAACAAGTTAGAAATCAAGTGTAAGTTATCTACCTTTCAGTCAAATACTCGTATAAAGTTCGTTTACACATTTTAATAAAGAAATTTATAATTTTAATATTCATTGATGTAAATTATGGCTTACAGATAAAATAAGATTGGTCAAAGATGGTAAATATGGTCATGAAAACCCTAAAGTAATCGGTGGTTGGGATGGGCTTATTGGAGAACTTCAAAGAAATGTAAGTATTTTCGAAGGAGCGACGTCAATTTTGGTATTGATATGAACCCAGTTAATAATGTTCTATTTTTGAAACCATAGTTGGGAAGTGCTTATTCGCGAACACATAAATTTCAGTTCTAGTTTCTGAATACTTTAAAAACTTTCATGGCTTACAACGGTGATTCTACAAAACATTAGTGGAATATTATGATAATACAACACAAAGTTGGAAGAAATGACCCTCCTAATATTTTTCGTAAAACATAATATGCCATGACTGGCCGCTATTTTGCTCCTATGCAATGTTGCAATTTATCATAAAAGTAGTCGTGGCAAACACTCCCGACTAGAGCTTAGCAGAGCTAGCTATCATTTTCAATTCCAAATACCCAAGTAGTTTGAGTTTGCTATGTAAGAGATTGCTATGATGAAAACTAATAGTTTAACTTTTAAATTACAATTTAAATGTATATAAAGCCGAAAATACACCCGTAGTAACTTAGTCACGTAAAAAAATATAATGATAGGATTTTCTAAATTCTTCGGATAAAGCTTTCAATGTTGTGCTTAACAGTTATAATTTTCCCGTTATAGTGCTCGTTTTGCGCGTTAATTGACAATATAAATGGTTATATATTTTCCTCGTGAATGGCACATTATTTCAGATATATAAGACATACTATATATGGAACATAATTTAATTTATTGGAACTGCAAAATATATATATATATGTTTAATGCATCTTCAAACATCATCTTCTTTAATCTCTTTATTTGTAGGAGGCTGATATTGTGGTTGCTCCATTAACTATGACCATAGAGCGAGAATCAGTGGTTGATTTCAGTAAGCCATTCCTATCGTTTGACATGAAACCACGTAAAGATTCTGAGAAAAGTTCTGGTACTATATTCAGTTTTCTCAACCCGTTATCGAAGGAAATATGGGTAAGTACCTAATTTTATTTAAAATTCGTTCAATGATCTTCATTAAAGATGCGAGTTGTGTTAATCAACTTTGTGGGTATACTAAGGTATGCTAAATTACTAAATCATTTTTTACAAGGTTTCGATGTAGGTACCTAATCTATTCTTTTAATTTCAGCTTTGTATCATGTTCAGTATTTTTGCGGTCAGCGTTGTATTATTCCTAGTGTCTCGCTTCTCTCCACAAGAATGGCGAATTGTTTCATTCTCTGATACACAACCTAGTGAACAAAATGAACTCGCAGTAACAAATAAGGTGACGCGTAGTTTCTCTTACTTCATTTTCAATGTTAGAACGGATATTAACCTAATTCTCAATATTACAGACTACCGTGATAAATGACTTCAGCTTTTGGAATTCTATATGGTTTTCTCTGGGCTCTTTTATGCAGCAGGGGAGTGCTATTACACCCAGGTCAGTGAATACCTAAATATTTGATCCTTATAAGTAACTTTGAAATGAATTCTTTAATGAACGTTCTTGAACAAAGGAATTGGAAACTTAATTTTCGAAGTCAACTTAATTTTACGGAACCAATTTTTTTTTAAATATGGTAAGTTATTCAAACATATTAATATGTTAATTAACTTTGGTAAACCAAGAAGATATGAACTCAGTATAAATTTGAACAAGAAAATATTACAGTAACTTTCTGTGATTTGAAATAAATTTATCTCTTGATTAATAAATTGGAAATTCATGAGAGTACTGTAAATTAATTAATATGTATGTTCTTTGTAGCAATATTTTTGAATAACCCACGGAAAAGGCTCTTTGACTTAGTTCATGAAATTTCATTGATCGATACGTTTCTTTTGGAACACATCGTGTGTTTTGTTTATCGGCTTAATCTTGCTGACAAGGTTCATTCATCAAAAGCAGATAGTATTATTCTATTGACATTATAGATATATGTAGAGCAGTTTGTTTCTGTATATTTTATTTTCAATCCTTTTCCAGCTGACAATAAGTTGAAAATGGTACATAAAATCATTGAGATGAATTGTTTTTCTCTAAGATTATTTAAACAAATATAAAAGCAATAGTTTAATTAGCTGTTGCAGTGGATTATTCCTTTAGCAATTTTACTAAATAACAATAGAAATGACTTTGAAACAATCTTTGCGAGGTCGTCGAGTCGAGGTGTGGAATGACAGACGAGGAGTTTCCTGCATTCAAACGCATGTGATTGCGACCAATTCAGATGATAATAAAAAGCAACCCAAATGGAAAAAAATAATTTAATCTCCAAAGTTTTGTTGTCTACCAAATAACATAAGCACCGCATCTTCAAATAAAAATAATATAAAAATCATTATTAATGAAACTTGTTAAATATTAACTAAATACATTTCGTATTCCAATCATATTTAATCAAATAACCTTCTGTATACGACGATCTAACCGTAGGTATATGCTTCTGTAACTACATGAAAGATATTTACTAGGATTTAGATATGAGATATTCAGATTCCGCCGTGATCTCTCATGCAGTTTACCATATTAAATAGAAGCGTATTGCATACGTTTGCATTATAATAGTTACATTTAATAACAGCTCGATGATATAACAACTGTAAACTGATTAAAACTTAAAAATATGTAAATACTGGAAAACCTTGTCTAATTAAATTTGATATCGTTGGATTATAACGTTTAATTATAAATCAGCATACCTACAAGATTTTATTAGAACAAATCGAGCAAGAAGTAATTCTGGATTTGTATATCTTAATCTCATCCTTTAAAAAAAATATACAAGACGAATCTGGATAAACAAAACGAAATTGGTTGTCATGGCATACTTTTAAGCGTTTATAAAAAAGGATTTTGGATTAAGATGCAATATAGAAGTCCACTATATGACAGTCATATCTATCCTTTGTCCTTTTTATCCTATGTACTATTTATCTCGATGTACATAGTTTTATTAAATTACCTTTTAACCCATGCTGATTTTATACAGGTCCATCTCAGGAAGGATTGTAAGCTCCGTCTGGTGGTTTTTTACCCTAATTGTCATCTCGTCGTACACAGCAAACCTCGCTTCTTACCTGACCTTGACCCGAATGTCTGAACCCATACAGTCTTACAGCAAATTGACTGTCTGCCCTGAGGTTCGTATTATCTTTTTTGCATTTTTCTCTTATAAAGAAAAATGCAAAAAATGTTCCTACCATTTTAAATTTTCACCATTGAGAATTTTAAGCGAAAATCTGTTGTAAACGGATTTATTGCGCATAATTAATTAAACTTTAAATCTGAAATGTTTTATAATAACATTTCAGATTTTAAGTTTTATTAATTAAAGGGCTTTTATTTACAACGATTTTTTTTATATTTACTTTTATAGTATGTTTTTAATTGCTTGATTTACTCGTCCGCAAATCATATTCAGAAAAGTAAGACCACAAGCATACTAGGAACAGAATGCAGGGAAAATTAATTGCGAACGTTGCATATTTTCTTTTTTTTATTATAGATAGGCCAGTTCAAACAAAACACCGAATAAAATTAACAACAAGTTAAACTAATGCTATACAATGCAATGCTGTACTAAGATTGATGATTATAGCAAAGTCCAACAACTAGTTTTTTAAAACACAATTAATTATTCTAGGATACCACGCATGGAAAAAATAAAATAGAATTCACAAAAGAAGAAGTCAATGAAGATCACGGCTGGTTTTCTTTCCTAATTGATCAAAGCAATGATCCCAATAAGAACGCAAATGCCAATCCTTGCGAGATGCTGGTGACAATTAGTAATTCAGGAGTAAAGGATTTCGCTGTTGCTATGCCAAAAGGATCAGTCATGAGGTATGTATGCGTATGTTAGTCTTGCCAAGCTATTTGCTGACGCGAACTGTCATAAGTCCCAACGAGGCAAAGCGAATTCGCGAAGTATTTACATTTCCACCTGACTTACACAGCCAATTATAATTAATGACTTCGTAACAGACGTTTATGGAAAATATTTTCTAGGTCCGGAGTCAACTTTGCCTTGCAGACCCTCAGAAACGATGGTGAGCTGCAACAACTGATTCACAAATGGTTCACGAAGATGGAATGTGATAATACCGAACCGGTAACTACGAATTATATTTATCTTTGTCTTATAAATTAATTCTGAAATATGTAAATTCTTTTATAGATGTACATCAATTACGTAACTAGGTTTTATACAGATTAGGTTTGGTTTTCAAACATACCGAACATATTTAACACACGTATTTCGAATAATTCATTTATGTTTTTAAGCTTACTATTAGGTCCTTACATATGAAATTGGCGTTTTGTATGGGAGGAATAAAAGTCGTTTATTTTTTTAATATAATATATTTATTTAATCAAAGTATGATCCATTGCTATCTATGCGCTTCTGCCATTTCATGGGTAGTTTATTTATCCCTTTTCTAAAAAAAACTATAGGACGGTAATCAATAAAATCTTTGAAGGCGGTTTGGACTGCCTCATCGGAGTTGATTTTTTTCCCATGCAAAAAGTTATCCAAATTTATAAAAAAAATGTAGTCTGTTGGAGCAAGGTCCGGAGAGTACGGTGGATGTCTTAAACATTCCAATTGAAGCTCCTTTAATTTGGTAGCAGTCTGTTCTGCAGTGTGTGGTCTTGCGTTGTCCTGAATCAGCAGTGGCCTTGTACGATTGGCCATATTTGTCTCCTTGTTTACAACCACCCTTTGTAACAGTGTGGATGACTCGGAATTGGTTGTCAACAACTTAACCTTCCTTGGTTCGAAGCATTGGTTTTCAACGTGTTTTCAACAGTCTGGCTTGGGCTTAAGCTCTCAATTGGTTTTGTACGGTGACTATCTGTCGTTACCATTATCTCTTCGAGTATTCGTTGCAATGAACGTCAGCTTCGCTATCGGTTATCCTGCTAAACAGGTAACAAAGTATAATTCTACCACAAAAAACTTACAGAACGCAAGCGATGTCGCGAGCAAAGATATCGTTTACCCCTTAATCACCGCTAATAAGACACAATTGACTTTCTATTGTAATTACCCACAAAAGGCCGGGACAGAAGTATTAATACCGGTATGCTCGATAAATTACGTTCTACACAAATAGCAGTAAACAAAAAACTCATTGATAAGTTTTTTTGTCCACGCGAACGAAGTCGCGGGCATAGCTAGTATTTCATACAACTATTCAAATTTGACAGTCAAAGTACTAATGTTGAAGATAATAATTTAGTTCAAAAGGTGTATTAACAGAACTGTTTACTTTATCAATTTTCAATAAGCTAATTGAAAATTAAAGATTTACGCAATATTAAAAGAATATATTTTTACAGAATTATTTCTCTAATCATTAAATGATTAGAATATGCTAACTTCATAAGTTTTGCTAAGTATTTCATTTAAAAAATACATCAAGGCCTAAGTAGAATAGGTAAAACATTCACGAAATTACTTATATGTACAAAAAAAACACAATCGGTTTCTCATTCCCGATGAACGTATCGTTCAACTTTATCGTTTTTCGTTCATGAAATCGGTCGTACACTAGGATACTGTACTTAGAGTAATAGCTAATATTATTACTCTAAGACACCGTATGTCTGATGAGCACTCTTGTTTAGACACATAAATATATCAAGATTGAAAGTTTAGTGACGAAATTCTACTTTACAAATTCTAAATCGTTTATTGAAAAAAAAAATGTAATATTAGTATTTAACCTTTATTCGGTGACGCAGCAGTAAATGACATCATCTAATCAATTCAATGCAACCCGTTATTCGTTTTGTCACTTTCCGTGCGTTCTGTTTGTTTCTGATTTTCCCGTAAATTTTGTTTTCTTTATACATTTATTGTTCTAAAGTAAGAAAAAAAAAAAACAATTTTGAGCTCTGACTTTGAGAATCTGTATAAGGCAGTACCTAAATGTAAAAAATAAAAATAATTAAGTTACAGAGAGACTCATGCCCTGCAGTGGGCTCATTACAAAGAGTTGTGACGATGATGAAAATGAAGATCTCCCCCCTCTCTCTTAGACCTCATGTTTGTCACCTTTCAAAATAATATTCAAAAACATGGCCAGTGTGGTGCAGACGCTTTTTCATATCACGATCTTATATATCTATCGTATAAGGTACGCCCTCCTAAATCAAAGCCTAAAGTTGTATTGCGACGTAATTTTGGAGGTATGAACGTGGAAAACTTGCGCATTGATGCTGCTAACATGGATTGGTCTGTAATTGATAATACTGATGATGTTGATGCACAAGTCAATCTTCTCAATCGTTTTTTGACAGAAATTTATGACCGACATGCACCGTTTCGTAAAATTAAATTAAAACATCTTCCGGCTCCATGGCTTACTGATACCATCAAACATCTTTTACATAAGAAAAACATTGCGAAGGCTAAATTCAAAGCAGACCAATCCGAAACAAACAAAGAGCATTATAGATCTGTCAGAAATTACTGCAACAAGGTGTGTAGGGATGCACAACGACGCCACATTCACGCATCTGTAGAAAATGGCAATCCAGCAAAAGTATGGAAATTTCTCAAAACTTTGGGCATCGGCAAACAAAAAAATTCTCTTACTTCAGATGTCGACCTTAACTTACTCAATAGACATTTCTCCTCAGTTTCCAAAATGGACGAGTTTATAAAAAACCGTACCTTAAGCCATCTTTCTCAATTGCCTCGCCCGGACATATCTCCTTTCACATTTAAGTCTTTCACTGATAGTGATGTCAAGCAGAGTATTCTTAAAATTACTTCCAATGCCATGGGCTGTGACAGCATTAATCGTCATATGTTAATTCCTATCCTTGATATCCTTCTCCCGACGTTAACCAAGATCCTAAATAACTCTTTGTCTTCATCAACGTTTCCGGAAGCCTGGAAAGTCGCCAACCTTATACCTTTACCAAAAACGAACAATCCTGTGCAACCATCTGACTACCGACCCATTTCTATATTACCTTTCCTTTCCAAAGTCCTGGAACGTCTAGTTCACCATCAACTATATACTTTCCTAAACCACAACAATCTCCTTAACCCATTCCAATCTGGATTTCGTTCCGGACATAGTACGGTTACTGCCCTGGTTAAGATAACCGATGACATAAGACATGGTATGGAGCATCAACAACTGACACTACTTACTTTGCTGGACTTCAGTAATGCTTTTAATGCAGTTGATTTTGATGTTTTGCTTGGTACTCTATGCTCTCTTAACATATCTCCTGAAGTGATCGACTGGTTTCGCAGTTATTTGCAAGGCCGCCGGCAACGTATTTCGATCGATGACAAAGTGTCCTCATGGTGCAATACTGTCGCTGGTGTGCCTCAAGGTGGTGTGCTCTCTCCTTTATTATTTTCAGTTTTCATTAATACTATAACGACCTCTCTTTCTTCTTCCTACCACTTGTATGCAGATGATCTACAAATTTATACTCAATTCAGCCCCAACAGCATCGATTTGTCCATTAATACTATTAATAAGGACCTTGTTTCAATACTTGAATGGGGTAAATATTATGGTTAAAATATTAATCCTTCAAAAACTCAAGTCATCCTTATTGGTAGCTCTAAACTTATAAACAAAATTGATTATCAGCAACTTGCCCCTATAATTTTTGATAACGTTATACCCTACAGTAGAGTAGTTAAAAATCTGGGAGTTTTCATGGATTCCACACTTTCATGGAAACCACAAATAGAATCTGTCAGCAGAAAAGTTTTCTCCGCTGCACGATCTCTCCGAAGGCTTCGTAATTTTCTACCAATACCTACCAAAATTGCTCTCGCACAATCACTTATACTCCCAATACTGGATTACGCTGACACTAGCTATCTTAATTTGACCGAGGAGCAACTAAACAAGCTTGAGCGCCTTCAGAATATGTGTATTAAATTCATATTTAGTTTACGAAAATATGATCACGTTTCCGAATTCCGCGTTAGGCTCAAGTGGCTCCCAATTCGTCTTCGAAGGAATACTCATACACTCAGTCTTTTATACAAAATATTGTTCAACCCCTGTCTGCCAACCTATCTCAAAGAACGCTTCAATTTTCGCCATCAGCACCATGAACGTAACCTGCGATCAGCCAGCAATTTCTTACTGGCAACCCCGCGTCACAGTTCCCACTTCTATCAGCAGTCGTTCACGGTGAAAGCAATATCACTTTGGAACTCACTACCACATTGTCTCCACAATGCCAAAACAATAGCTTCCTTTAAATATAATTTGAAAAAGTTCTATCTCTCACACTTGTTTCATATCAAATAGAATATATATTTGTTTACCTACATACTGTATATATTATTCTGTCTATTTATATATTTATGTTAATTTAATGTACTTACCTATTTAAGTATTTCTATTGTTATATATCCAAGTATATCTATCTATGTATTTATTAAATTCTATAGTATTTTATATTATATTACTATACTTATTTATGTTAATTAGTATAATTTAAGTATAAAAAATATTAATAAAGCCATTTTCATGTTTTTATTTTAATTCATAATATTTCGTTAAAGGTGGGGTTGCCTGGTAGAGATCGCTTAGAAGTGATAAGGCCGCCCAAATTGCACATTTAATGTTATTTTGTATATTATTGTTTGTTAATATATATCCATTCTATGCAAATGGCAATAAAGTATTTGAATTGAATTGAATTGAATGAAGTTGCAACAAAATTCTCTAATTCTAGTGGCGTGTCGCTCAAGAAATAAATAAAAGTGCTAATTTTTTTTTTCTTGGTAGATTACTATATTCGTTATTGTTCTATAATCGACTACAAAAAGAATGTATTTTTGTTTATAGTTTAAGCTGAAGAGTAAATACAGTTTATCATATAGTTAAAAGTCAGTAAGCAAACTTTATGTCGAACTTAGAGAGCAAATTTCGTCAGACTCGTTTTTAAAACGACTTACGTATAATCAATTATAATTGGTAGTTGCCTGAAACATATTTTAATTTTTATGAAAACACTAAAATCCAAAATATGGCGATGCTAAGCTTTTCAACCGTCTTCCAAAAAAGGAGGAGGTTTTCAATTAGTCTGTATGTTTTTTTGTTTTTTTTTTTTGTGTCTTTGTTACACGATATTTCGGACAATTATGAATTGATTTTGAAAATTGTTGATTCATATGATAGAAGATACTTCATAGTTGATTCCATTAAAATTTCATCGAAATCGGTTAAGTAGGTACTTCTTTGAAAATTTTAAACTTTTGAAAAAATATGTGTGATTTCGGAGACTGTGTATTCTGAATTCTCAACTCAGCCAAAGTTTTGACGTGAAGTCGGTTTATTTAATGCTCTGCATTCGTTGATTATTAACTTTACTGTAAAAGCTATCCATGTCAAATTTAGATTTCATATTCTCTAAAAATCCTTTTGCTAATATTTTCTTTTTAACTTTTACATAAATAATTCTATGCATAAATGATTATTAGTAGAAAATTCCCATATTATAATTTAAGATGCAGTAGAGAAACCAATAAATTGCAGTCACAAACTAAAACTCATACTCATTACATATGTACTCATTTTACCTATATAACATTTTTTCCTTACTAAAAAAAACAAACCTTGGATTTGTTGTTATTTTGGATTGTTTTGTCTTGCGGGTTTGTAAGCCTTTTAAAGATATCATTCCCATAAAAATAGTGTTTTTAGCGTGGGTTCGAAGTATCTTAGAATATGCTAGCCCTATATGGTCTCCGCAATATAACATTTATATAGATGTCCTGGAACGCATTCAGAAAATATTTATTAAACATCTAAATTTCAGAAACTATACCGATATTTCTTACGATGATAGCTATAGTAACTATGGTCTTTTAACGTTGGAGAAAAGGCGCATCGTCATAGATATGTGCACATTATACGACATAGTTAATGGTAAGGTAGATTCCCCAGAACTAGTCGCTCAAATTGGATACCGAACACCCTCAATCCGCACACGTCACACCTCACTATTCCATGTGCCAGCCCATTACACCAACTATGCCAATAACGTTGTTATCACTCGAATCACAATCAGATACAACAAACATTTCGATCATATAGATCCGTTTGTAAGCTCTAAGTCTAGGTTCAAAGCGGATGTCGTGAGTGCATTAATGGACAAAAGTAATTAAGTGATTAGTTACAATTAGTGATAATTTTGAAATCAACATATGTATTAATTTTCAGATTTAAAATTTCTTGTCTGCAATTTGTTCTTCAATATAAACAAGATTCTTAAACAATAAGCTTTGGATTGAAATAAAATATTCATTTATAATTTGCCTAACGATTATAAAATGGACATAATACAGATTTTTTGTTTAATTTTTGTTTTTGTTTTGTTATTATGGAATTTGCTGTTCCATAATGTAAATGAACATTTTTGATTCATTTAAACGTGCTTACAACCCTATACTAATCAATTTTCAAATAAGGAAAACCTGTTATTTGTTACTTTGAGCCATGCTCAAAGTAAATACAAATGTATTGTAATTGCAATTATATCGCTGTTGGTTTTCTAATAAATAAATAAATAAATTTATTTGCAATATATTTAAGATAAGATTAATTGCAGTTAAATATAATTAATTTATTGTGGCTTCCTGGCCCAAATATAAGGTATAATATAGCCAGGAAACCTCTTCTATTACGACGAATTATTCACAAAGAAATAGTTTTATTAAAAAACAGATACTGCTGAATCCTGCGTTCTAAACTAGCATTCTAGTTCACATTGGACAGTTTTGACAAACAAATTACGAAACAAAAAAGCTCTCCGATGTCAAAACTTTTGGTATGTGGTTTGAATCGAATTTCGAATGGAACTCAAACCATTGATGGTATAAACTTAAAAATAAGCACATATGTAGAAAACTTAACAAGCTTAAAAAATTACACATAAAATTACAAATAAAATTATGAAAAAAAACCTCAGTAATTGTTTAATTTAATTGATAATGCTGGGTGATTAACATTGCACAAACTACGACGTTATGTTATTACGATGGAATATAATGAATTGGATCCAGACAACGAATGGGTCATGATTTTTTCTTATTTCACGAGGACAAAACTTACAATGACAAAATGAATCTAAATACATATTTTCGATATTATTATAACCTTATCTATCCTAAATTCTAACTTACAAATACCCCTTTAGTTTCAAAATACACGAATAGATCCATAGAAATACAGGGTGATGTAGAACGTGAGAATCACCACATACCCCCCCACATCATAATACATCCTGTTTGTCTACTCGTGACAAGCACGATCACGTTACATATTTTCATAAGCTTAACAAAGTTGATGAGATTTTATTAAATGAAACAGAAATGAAATGTTTTGAAACCGTAACGAAGTAGTTTTTCTGTAATTGAAGGTAAATAAATAGGAAGTTGTTCAGAATTCAAAATATTAATTTTAGTTTGAAAGTATTTATTTTAAACATATGGTAATTATAATGGTCTTATACTGTTTATGTGCTACATATTCAACCGTACAGCGATGTGCAAATTTACAAAAAGCTTAAGTTATTATAATTAAATCCTAATTATTATAAAATTCAATCATTACATCGATTTTTTTGAGAAATAATAAGTCCAGCTACAGAATATATCTTTTGGCCACGTGAACAAGCTTTTATTTTCATAACTTAGCCACGAGACACTAACTTCTACGAAAAATGTGTCTTGAAGCAATTTATACTATAATTATACCATGATAATTTATACTAAGTAATTTATTCATTAACATTGCGATGAAGAATATTATGAGGAGGGCTCCCGTTCCAAAAGACGTAGTCGGAACGGTTAGGTGCGACGACGAGCGCACCGAAGAGGAGCAGTTAGGTTGTATATAGGCCACACGTGCACGAGCCGAGCGGGCGAAGCGAGCGGTGCCGCGTCTGCGGACGGCAAAGCGCCATAAACCCTATAGCTTTTTTAAATAACCCCGACGTGGTTTGTGGCACGGATTGCGGCTGACATAGTAATTTAGAAGGCAACTTAGATTTTTAGAGGGGAATAATGCTATTTAAAAGAATTCTGTTTTATTAGCACCCGATTTTTTTTAACATGTGCACGTACTTTTTCCCCACTAGGCGGTCCGTGGTTCTGAGCTAACACTGGGCCAAGTCGCTGGTTTATTCTACGTGCTGGTGGGCGGTCTGGCGGTGGCTATAGGCGTGGCTGTGGTGGAGTTCTGCCAGCACGGCCGCGCCGACGCCGCCCGTGCACGCCTCACGCTGCGAGCGGCGCTGGCCGCGCGCTGCCGCACTCCTGACAAGCCACAACCACGCGCCATTGATGATCGCCTTGGATGGAACGGAGCTACTACTTATCCTGGAGTAAGTTTTAATTTAACTGTCATTTCATAAGCCTTTATTTTTTGCAGTCTTTTACAGACAAAAAAGCTTATAAAGTAATGTTAACTAATTCTCTATACCTACATTTAATAAACCGCACCGTATTGGATTTATGTTAAAGGTTTATTGCAAAATGAAAATTAAAAACAAAACAGCAATTTATTAAACAGGCGATTTAATTGGGCCGATGGTTCAACTATGAAATCCTTGTTCAAAATTATTATCGAAACTAAGCAGATGTTGTTATTAAAACACAATCAACAGTTTTATTTACTAACATAGCTATTTTGACAAGCAACGATCTTCCCTGATATTTAACTGTTCTAGGAGCACGAGCAGTTTAGTCATATCTGTAGTTGGAAGTTGTGAAGCTTTCAAAAATTTATGGTGTAGTAGGAACATGAAACGCGCGGAGCTTCCGATTCAAAACACCAATACATAGCCACATGATAAAATTTAACCTTTGCTCTCTGCCAACCACCTCTATAACGAAGGGGATTGACAGGTTTCGTTAAAATTACAAATACACATACACGTACCTTTGAAAATACACTGATTTACTTTTAAATTCAGTGATTACTTTTAAGAATCAAATGACTATTAAAACAGATTTATTATTATGATTAATATAAAATCAAATAATATAAGCGCACGTTTAAAAGTACTAACCTACATACATGGTTGTTTTTTAGTCACCAGCCATCTTTAGGTAAATGTTATTTTCTATGATACGATATAAACGTACCTGCATATTTAGTATTGCTCAGTACAAAAAAATAAAGATATGGCACCAAAAACTTTTTTACAAATAGTCGATGTTGAAGAGCATATCTACTACGACGCGGCATTTCATTGCTAATACTACGACGTAGTACTACAAGATGTTTTGTAGTCACCTTTATTTTAATGATATTCATTCATAATTTAGAGTGACCACGCTTTAATATGTCAGGGACTATATTAATTTCCTTGTAACAAAATACATAGCTTTCTTTTTCCAAAATTAGGCCGGTGACTAAAAAACATGTCTGTATATTTTGAACTAATCACTTTTAAACTGTAATAAAACTGGAGATACTTGGGAGAGGCCATTCCTCCCGACTGATGATGATGATGGACAAACTGTTGTAGTTTAATATATATAATTCCAAATTCACAGTTGGTCTTTAGTGTGTGATTATACAAAACATAACACTGGTACACACTTTTAGTCGTTTGAATAAATAAAATCTCAATGCACACTTGCAAACTTGCTTCGTATTACCGAATCATCACAGAAATGAGGAAGTTTTAGGTTGTATAGTCACCGGTGATGAAAAGTGGACCTGATACAATAGTTGAAAGAGCTCATCTAGCTCCGGCATATTTCTAGTTTTTTTAGAAGTTTTTTTTTTTATCACTTACGATAAAGTATTTCAATTATGAAAACTTGACAGTTAAGGACACCTTTTAAGTATGTTTTTTTATACAGCAGAGTCTGTCAAATTTATTACCTCTTACCCTTTGTGTCACTATTTCCACACGAATAACCTAAGACAAAACGTAATTTGATCGTACTTCCAAAATTAACTTTATGATTATCATCCCCATATGACATAACACTCTTTATACTTAAAAACAAATATTCGATAATTTAAAGTGGTATTTGTTGGTTCACCTCTTCTTAAAGCAGTAACAAAAATATCATAAATCCATTAAATCTTGTTAATATTTTAAACAGTACTACAGTCCAGCCAACCAGATCGGTCAAGAGGAAACCGCGTTGCATGCCAGTTTCACGCAAGTATGATCCGCGGCCCGGGACTCGCGCACCCTGCGCCGCTCGTCCCACTCCCGCGCAGCCCACTCCAGCAACGTGGATCTCTACCAACTCTAGGAGATAACCTGCCAGCACTACATCAGACATCATGCTTCAAACCACTTTGCAGAAACAGCATTCTAATCATGGAAGTTTTAAAGTTCATTATCGCTCTCGAGCTTCAATTCATGATATCGGTTTCGCATAGTACAACAGACTTTTTAATTCAAAAGCAGATGTCCAATAATAGTGTAGGCTTCAAAAATAAAACGGTGTATTGTTTCGTAAGTAAAAGTTAATATCATACTTTGTTCAATATTTAATGCAGCAGAGTTGCTTTAAAAGTTTTATTGTGATTTTTGACATTTCTATAATATGTTAAACATAAAGACTTTAAACTCTGACTGAAAATGTAAGTTTGTATAGTTACTTTTTGTAAGGAATGAAATGGTGCGAAAATTTGGAAAGATTGAAAAGTAAATTTGAGACTCTTTATTTCATGTAAAATAACTCTGAATTTATATAAAAACATAGAAATAAATATCAGGGTCTTTAAACTTTACGCGCTAAGATTGTAAACACATTCTTATTAGCAAGTAGGCTGAATCTACATGACTTACCTGCGTACCTATAACATTCATCTTTTAATATATTAATGGAAATAAAAAGTATCTTAAATATTGAAATTATAGATGTATAAAAAGTAGTCAGACCTTAATTAAAATAATTGCTATGGAATAACCGAATACATTACATTAATACATACATTTATTAATTTAACGTAAAGTAGTAATCATCAGGCCTAAATATAAGAACTCTAATTATACAATAATATTTACAATAATACAGGTATAATAAATGTATCCTCTATGACTGTATGTTACTTTTTCGTGCAATCTACGAGGGCGGGTCAATAAGTCCGTGACTTTTGGAATAAAACACAGATTCTTGATAAATAAATCATTTTATTTTTCAACGTAGTCTCCCTTGATCTCTATACACTTTGTCCAACGCTTCTCCAATTTTTTTATTACTTCCAAAAAATATGATTTGTCGAAGTCCTCCAAAATAGGCCTTTGTTTGCGAAATGACTTCATCATTGGAGTCAAATCTTTTTCCATCAAGCCATTTCTTCAGATTTGGGAACAAGAAGTAGTCACTCGGAGCCAAAGCTGGAGAATAGGGTGGATGAGGGAGCAATTCATAACCCAATTCATGGATTTTTGCCATGGCAACTGCATGTGTGCACCCTTGCATTGTCTTGGTGAAACAGAACTTTTTTCTTGGCCAATAAGTTGGCATAATATTCCCCATTTATGTCCTTCCCGTTTGAAGGTAGTCAATGTGGATTATCTCGCGTGCATCCCAAAAAACAGTCGCCATAACTTTATTGGCTGACAAACCCACCTTGGCCTTGTTTGGCGCCGATTCACCCTTAGAAGCCCACTGTTTTTTAAACAACGCCAAACCTTCCTATGAAATTGTTACACGACACGGTCGACTGTGAGCAAACGCGGCACCCATTTTGCGGAAAGCTTTCTTATACCCAAGTGATCCATCAAAATTGAAACCACTGAGTGATGCGAGATCCCTTCCACAATCTCTCGCACTTTCAATCTTCGGTGGACCAACACCATATCGTGAATTTTTTCGATTGTTTCGGGTGTAGAGACCTCAACTGGGCGTCCAGGACGTTCGGCATCTTCAGTGCTTGTACGGCCACAACGAAATTCAGTAAACCACTTTTTTACCATTGAAATCGATAGTGCAAAGTGCCCATATTATTTATCAAGCTTAGCCTTGGTCTCGGTAATGGTTTTTTTTTCGCAAAAAATAATGCTTAATATGCAAACGAAATTCATTTTTTTCCATTTTTTCCTCAAATTACTGGGTGGGTAGTCTGATTAAGAGAGCTGTCAAACACAAACTAACTGACGCAGCAAGTTCAAATTTTGACAGGAGTCAACTAACAGATGCCTGTTGACAGAAGTAGTGTTGTTTTTTTCAGTAAAGAGGTCAGAAATTCAAAAAGTCACGGACTTATTGACCCGCCCTGGTATTTCGGATAGAAGAATCTAAATTGAAAACGATAAAATTTTAATTTGACTTTCCTTTTTTGAAACTTATGACACCGTATTTATTTGTTTTTTTTTTAACAACATACTAATTTAATTACTTTAAATATTTAGTTCTAAATATCGTTTAATGACGTAGTTTTTTAAGAAATTTATCTGTGTGATAATCAATGAGTATGGGTACTAGTTAAAATATTAGTTAGCTAATGAAAACGATTGACGATTTTATTTTATGCTACAAAACTTCACATAAAGTTTTAAGCTTTTCAGTTATTTTGCCTACTTTTCTTATTAATTTTCAGCTGCACTATGGGATACGAATTCTGTTAACTCTCTGTGAGTTATCAGAACGGAATTACAAAAGTTTTGTCAAAGCTTTGAAGGTTTGTTGTCTAATGACAACTTCTTGACTTGACTTAACTTGCAGTTGAACATTGAATTTTACATGCAACTAGCCCATAGTGAAGATCTTGGTTCGAAATTATACATTTAATTATATAATAGAGATCAATATATAAACCCAGTTAGATAACTCTTAGATATCAGGGTTAAAATGGAATATACGACATCATTTCATGCGGTATAATGATTCTATTTTATAGAGAAATTGTTCGTAACGTATTTTAAAAATTTGTCCATAAGTAGCTTGTATGTGTAGTTAGGAATTCAAGGAAGGAATAAGTAAGCATACTAATAAACCATATCTGTAATAAAAACTTATTAATGGTAACAAATATTTGAATTCATATTCAAAGTCATTTTCAAGTTTTTTAGTCCTTCCATGTTTACCAAATGTCATATGAACATCATTTTAATTATTCATAAAATTCAATTGCTTTTCGATAATTAATCCTGTGTTTTAGTAAAACTATCTTGATATAATTCTAAACTCAAAGTTAAACAGGTAATTGTTTACACCTTTTCTACCGAAAAAAAATATATATGTTACTTATTAAGAATTTAAATATTAAAACATTACTTGTAATGAAATTTTGCATAAGTCTTTAGATCTTAAGAGTACATGTTGTTTTACTTAACCTGTATAAGTGTTAGAAAAATGCCAAAGGCATACTAAAAAAGATCATATCAAAAATCAAATTTACTTTTAATTATAAAGTTTTGCTCTAAAAGTTTTCCATTAAAACACAGAAAGTCAGTAACCATACAGGGTTGTTTTTTAGTCACCAGCCAAATTGACATTTTATTTTCTATGATACGATGTAAACTTGCCTGCTTATATAATTTAGTATCGCTTAGTAAAAAAAATATGGCACCACAAACTTTGTTACACACAGTCTTTGTTGATGAACATAGCTAAGCGTCCATTTCATTGATAATACTACGACGGCGTAGTACTGAAAGATGTTTTGTAGTAGCGCGTAGTCATCTTTATTTTAAGAAGGCAGATCGTGCAATACACCGAAAAGAGTGTTACGATTCTTCATATTTTACCTATTTAGATATGATTGAAAATGGTGATAATTTGCACATATTAAAATGAAAGACCAAATATTAACGTGGTCTTTCATTTTAACTCTTGAAACCTAATAGTTATTATAAAATAAACGTCGAAAAACGCTCAAAATTGAGAAAAAATGCAATAACACACCTTCCTGCTTTTCAGATTTTAACCCAGTGAATCAATACAAATTGATTAAAAAAATACTTCTTGAATACTGAAGAAAACAAAAAATATATTCAAGTATTTTTTTTGTACCTTTACAAACAAAGTCTTCTTCTTTAAAGCCCTAAAATCTAGATAAGTTCTAATCTAGATACGTGAATTTTCCATAGAAAAATTTATGAACAATCACTAGCATCCCGAGCGTAAGATTACTCTCATCTCCAGTGCGCTTTTGGATTTCAAAGCGACACCACGTGTGTTTGATGCACAAGCAAAGTTACGTGTTATGAATTTGTGTACACTGTAAGTTATTATTAATTAGTTATTTTTAAAATTATTTTTGTATTTTTATTATATTATATTAATAGTTATTATTATAGTTTTTTTTTGTATAACTTATTAATTTCAATTAGGAAGTACCGATACAATTAAATCTGAAAGAAAACAAAGATGCCAAACCAAGTTACCACCAAACAACATCAATTTTGCGGTCTCGAGAAATTGATGTCGCTCGCGTATGGCCTAGCCCCTTAATGGTATTCATTTATAATTTAGAGTGACCATGCTTTGCTTGATATGTTAGCGAATGTATTAACTTCCTTGTTAGAAAAGAAATTCCCTTTTTTGCAAACATCGTTTCTATAAATGAAAGTTAAGGTTTTAAAAAAATTTGGTCTATTACTAAAAAACAACCCTGAATATTGCTTCAGCTCGTCTTATCTTCGTTATCGATCTAATAAATATGGTGACTTCAATTTAGTCTCAGTAAAGATTTTGAGGCGGATTTAAATTACATGGAAAATATTCTGTTTTGGATGTGCTTTAGGTACCAACCTATATTATCTGAAAACTCAGTAAAGAAATATTATCCTTTCTTTGTTTAACGATGTTTCCGTCCTTTTTATCAATTTAATGTAGATATCGAATTGGCAAATTATATTTGAGTTTAAAAAAAAATAGATTAACATAGGATTTAATGTTAATTGCGTATACAGAAATTTTTTCTCCTGCTAATGTTTTAGAATCAGTAGAAGAATATTTCATATCGCCCTTTTTTACGTTTGATTAACTCCCCTGTGCCTAAGGTAGGTGACTAACTAAACAAGTAATACACCTTTATATTTTAAATAGCCCATTGCAACTGAATATTTCTTATTTTATTCGACACAAAAATTATTTTGTCAAGTTTCACTAGAAATTGTATTGCAATAAAAGCCCAATTCCCTATGACATTCGATATTTATATTATCTAGAACGCTCATAGAGAGTTTACTAAGATGTTTGAAGATTATAAATGAGTAAGGGTAAAACAGAATTCATATATTTATGAAATACTCGTACATTGAGTTTACAACTAATCGAAGTAAACTGTAAACAAAAACACTAAAAACATTTTATCTACTTTGTTAACCTCTTTAAATTAGTATAACAAAGTGGTAGATATGCCAGTTTATCTGCTAAAAGCTTTCATAACGCATAGGGTGGTTCAAGTTTCCCGCTGATTTAAGGTTATGTTACTAAAAGTAATTTGATTTGATTCTCAAAAAAATTACTTTTAGTAACAGCCCAAGAAAGTATCCAAAATTTGCTACGCAGACTGATTAGATGAAAACCCATCCGTCCTAAAATGGCGACTAACATGAGATCAAACGAACTTCTTGAAGTGAAGTTCGATCATTATTATATAAATCGCTTCATTCGAAGATGCAATATACCAGGTAGTCCCTTAGCCCTGCAAGGCATCATTCGCACGTTTAGAGAATCGATTTTTAATCGATATCCCTAAGTTTATTCTTTAAACTACGTCACTACGGCACATCGGTCGGTCCCTCCCTACTAAGCGTCATTCCTGTTTAGAGTTGAAGGAAGTTTTTTATATTGGTTTGGGTGGGAGGGTTGTATCTTTGAATGAAGCGATTCATATAATAATGCTCGAACTTCACTTCAAGAAGTTCGTTTGATCTCATATTATATTTCATCGCTTCATTCTTAGATGTTCAGAGATCAGATCTTTGAGGTTAATGTATTTACGTAAGTAAAACATTTAAAAACACTATAGAAAAACTTTTATTCAGATATCATCACGACGTAATCAACATAATTCGAAAAAAAAATATATTTCATTCTACATCGAAAAATCAAATCCAGAAAAAAAAACACTTATTCTAAGAAATACACTGATAATAGTGCAAAAACTGAGCCATAACAAGATCGTTATTCACCTATGCCACAAACCGATCGAGCAAATAATCTATCGTCTGATACCGGGCGGTTATAGAATCTCGCAAACGTTAAAGAATTGTTTGACCATCCCGCTGCCCGTCTTATAATTTCGATACAGACTCCAGCGGAGGCCGCCGCCGAGGTTGAGGCGTGACGAGTGCTATGTGCACTAAACTTTTTTACGTCAACGCCGCTCTCCGCTAAAGTCTGTTTGATCCACCTGCTAATTGATTGGGAGCCTACTATCTTATGTGGTTTTTTAAAACTGAGTAACAAATTGTCTGTTCCTTCGGCCCGAAGGTGTGTGGTCGCAAGCAAATAGTCGTCAAGCGTCTTTGCTGGACTTATGTTTGCATTTTCAACAAAATACGGCAAGAAAAGTACAGGTTGTTCTTTTCTAGCCGCAGAAGTTTTAATTATGTCGGGTATTACTATCTTAATGCCTGAGGAGGTATTATGTATATTATTAACCTTAATGAGGGATAAGGTTTGTACGCGATGGGAAGTATACAAAGCTAATAAAATAGTTAACTTTTTTGTTAGCTGCATAAGATTTAGATCACTTTTAGGGTACCAGGTGGAAATATGATCTAAGACAGTTTTTGGGTCCCAGGTAGAAATGTATTTAGGCTGAGATGGCTTATGTCGGTAAATATCTTTAAGTAAATGTTTAACTCGTTCGTCTGATCTGACATTATTCCCTAGGAGTAATGATAGGGCAGAACGATGACAATTAAGGGCACCGTAAGTGGCTCCTTTTTTAAATATATCCACGAGAAATGTTATGACTGAAGACGTTGACGCTGCATAAAAATTAATCGAGTGTTCTAGGCAGAAAGACCACCACATTTTGTAAGTAATCGAATATTGCTTCATTGTGTTTCCTGATATTGACTCCAGCATGAGGTCGAGTGCAATTGCAGGAGTGCCTAGTCTCATAAATGCTGTCTTGAGAGCTTCGCTGCCCCCAATGAAAGGTTGCGGTGAAGGCGATGGTGGGATCTGTAATTTGAACGTAAAAGATCCCATTTAGGTTCAAGAATAATAATATCTGAGACGAGCATTCTTTTCAGTAATGGAAACCAAGCTTGACCGAGCCAGTATGGAAAAACTAGGATACCAGTAGCTTTGTTGTTAATTATCTTTCTCAGACATTTAAGTATAAGAGCAAATGGTGGGGACGCGTAAAAGAAATAAGGTTGCCAGTAAGGTTGCCAGAAACGAAGCGACTGCACTTAGCGTTAGTACGAGATGCGAAAAGATCAATTTCTGGGTTACCCAAAGTGTTAACTATCTTTTTGTATGCCCAATTAGATAGTTCCCACTCTGAGTCGACGTTAGTTTTGCGTGATTCTTCATCTGCTTCGGTATTATCATGAGTGTTGATGTATGATGCAAAAAGAAGAATCTTTCGCATCTCGCACCATTGCCAAATCTTTTTTGCTAGATTATTTAGGTGAGGAAACCTAATGCCACCCATGCGATTTATGTAGCACAAGGCGGTCGTATTGTCTACACGTAGTAAAATTGATTGGTTTTGATTTGTATTGGCAAACCATTTCAATCCAAAGAGAACAGCTAATAGCTCCAATTGATTTATATGTAAACATAACTCTTTGGCTTTCCAGCTACCGCCTGCGCGCTTTCCATTACAGAAAGCACCCCAGCCGGTTCTGGAAGCATCTGTATAAATTTCCAGATCAAATTTTATATCAGGTCTTATAGAATTTTACGTAGACATGATATTTTCTATCCACCATAGTAAGTTGAGTAACACAATATTTGATATTTTTAATCTAACATCAAAGTTATCGTATTTCTGTAACGCTAGATATTTTTGGCGTTCGAGCAGTTTCGTATACAGCCAACCAACCATACTGCTGTACATGTTGCATTGAGTACTCCGATAAATTGTGATAGCTCTCTTTTAGAACACTTGGGCAATTAAGTGAATTTTTTAACGAGCTGTAAAATACGTGTTCTTTTTTCGATAGGTAAATTCACAGTCATATCAACGGTATTATAAATGAATCCTAGAAATCTACAAACTTGTCGTAGTTCAAGGTTACTTTTGTCATAATTTATGACAAAACTAAGAGATGTAAGTAAGCTCAAAGTTTTCTGAACGTTTTCGTGGCACTCCGCATAGGTATCTCCTATACATAATATATCGTCGAGGTAAACAAAGGATGCCTTATTTCTTAAGTAGTTTATAGGTTCTTTCATTAATTTAGTAAACGTCCTAAGAGCCACTGATAGACCATAAGGCATAACGTTAAATTCGTAAAAAAAATCGTTAAATTCGAATCGTAGGTATTTACGATGCTCTTTTACAATAGGTAATAAAAAAGGCCTCCTTGAGGTCTATATTGGCCATATACCTAGCTTTGGGCACCAAATTAGACGCGGTTCTAAAATCCTCCTTTTTAAAGTCAGTAATGAATTTATTTAGCGGTTTTAGATTTAAAATGAATCGTTTAGACCCATTTGGTTTCGGAGCTAAAAAAGTACTAGTAACAAAATCATCTTTAGACCTCATGCATGGAGATATAGCGCCTAATTCTAGTAATTTATTAATAGACTTTTCCATATCAATTTGTTCTTTAGTAGAGAGTGAACTTTTCGGAGTTGACGTTTGTCTCACTTTCGCAAAAAATGGTATGGAAAAACCCTCTGACACCCACTTTAATACTTCAGGATTAACCGTTATTTGAAGCCAAAATTCATAAAAATGCTGAATTCTTCCAGCATGTACCTCTATTGTTGACCCGACGGGCGCGACCAAGGTTTGTGCTGATATTTCTGCCTCTGCTGGGCAAAACTCCTCGTTGGTGCTCTCCTGTTGACTGTGGTAGCCTGTCTCTTCTGCCCCCCCTTCCCCTTCTGGTCGAAGGGAAGCGAGGAGGGCCCGTCCAGTTTCCCTGCTGGCGTACACGGCTTGTCGAATGTTGAAATGCTGACGTACCGGGATGTGTTTTAACATTTGGAGGTGTTCTTTTAATTTGTAGGCCATGTTTTTTGATTACCTTTGTTGCTTTTATTTTCTCGGAAAGTTTACTTCCGAACAGCAATTCGTCTCGATCCACTTCTTGTGTGATACTTACAAAAGATGTATCTAAGCTCGGTACTATGAATTTCTTCCTAGCTTCTGTTTCTGACTGGTGTAGATCGCATAGGATACGACAGCTGTCACTTAAACATTTTATAGCCTGTAGCTTATCGTTGCCATCGTCTAAGAGCATTTCCAAACCTTTGTTAAGCGCGGCGATACCCCGGCCTAATTGTTGTTGTATGGCCTCAACTTTTTTGTCACGAGCCCGTGCACCTTCGTTTACAGCTGCTGAAATTTCTGGGTTTAGTTTCGGCGCTTGCAGTAATGTACAGTTTTCTGGTATAAGATACTCTTTATTGAGCTTCTCTTTGACCTCTTTATTGAGTCCTTTTTTAAGGATAGGTAACCAGAGTTTTGGTAAACTTTCGTGAATTTTTGGCCCGAAAGTTGGCGACTTTTCGGTGGTTTCACCTAATGCACATAAAATGGCAGAGTCTAATTCGGGCACCGGTTCTTCACATTCATCGATTTTATTTTCTTCATCGTTCATCGAGATCGACATCTGTTCCATCGAATCAACTTGTTCTCGGTCAGGGGCAACCCTATTATCGATGTCTAAAAAAAAAGACAATAACAAAATGTTATTGAGGGTAAACTTACTTCCTAACAGCAATTCGTCTCGATCCACTTCTTGTGTGATACTTACAAAAGATATATCTAAGCTCGGTACTATGAATTTCTTCCTAGCTTCTGTTTCTGACTGGTGTAGATCGCATAGGATACGACAGCTGTCACTTAAACATTTTATAGCCTGTAGCTTATCGTTGCCATCGTCTAAGAGCATTTCCAAACCTTTGTTAAGCGCGGCGATACCCCGGCCTAATTGTTGTTGTATGGCCTCAACTTTTTTGTCATGAGTACGTGCACCTTCGTTTACAGCTGCTGAAATTTCTGGATTTAGTTTCGGCGCTTGCAGTAATGTACAGTTTTCTGGTATAAGATACTCTTTACTAAGCTTCTCTTTGACCTCTTTATTGGGTCCTTTTTTAAGGATAGGTAACCAGAGTTTTGGTAAACTTTCGTGAATTTTTGGCCCGAAAGTTGGCGACTCTTCGGTGGTTTCACCTAATGCACATAAAATGGCAGAGTCTAATTCGGGCACCGGTTCTTCACATTTTATTTTCGATTTTCTTTATCGTTCATCGAGATCGACATCTGTTCCATCGAATCAACTTGTTCTCGGTCAGCGGCAACCCTATTATCGATGTCTAAAAAAAAAGACAATAACAAAATGTTATTGAGGGTAAACGGAAAAAAGTCACAACATTTTTAAAGAAAAAACATTGAATTCGATTTAGTTAAAATTTCTTTGTAGTGAATTTGCCGTTGTGTAGATACACGATCTACCTCCTGGCTTTACAAAGAATATTAGGTGCTCTTATTAATTTGCGTAATGCATACTCGTAAACACCATTTCGGTATTTACGGAATTCCATCGTGTTAACACGCAGTTAACCTCCAGGATAAAGTTGCCTTCGTGATGACACACGGTCAACCTCCAGGCGTAATAATCGAGCACATATTAAGATACTTTATAAATCACTTTATAAAGGAAAAAAACATAGAAGTACTGACCTGATTTATCAGATTCATTGGATGAACTTGAATATAAGTTTTGTTTTTTAAGGAGTTTTTTCACTTTACGTTGATAACGTTCAATTTTGTCCTCGTTTTTCCTTTCGGCATGGTAAAATCTCACTTTTAGATAATATTTTTAAATGAAATTTGTGCGCGCGCGAACTTTGCCTCGCTTGAAAGAGGAATGACGCTTAGTAGGGAAGGACCGACCGATGCTCGATGTGCCGTAGTGACGTAGTTTAAAGAATAAACTTAGGGATATCGATTAAAAATCGATTCTCTAAACGTGCGAATGATGCCTTGTAGGGCTAAGGGACTACCTGGTATATTGTATCTGAAGAATGAAGCGATGAAATATAATTTGAGAAAGCATTCATCTCAAAAAGTTTGCTACAAAAGTATATCGACCGCCTTGACGCACTGATCGAATAGCTGACTGTGTCAAGATAGGTTGCACATTCAATCCTTACTACTTAGCAAAGACCTTCGTTTCATTCGAAATCTATAGCGGGTTTTTGTCTCATGATCCGATAAACCCAAAACTTAAAGTGTACACCTACTTATGAGAGTTGTTAATTTTATAGCCAACTCGATACTAAAGTTTTAATGGAATTCCTGGTTTGCAAATGTTTGTTAAGATCGTGGTAATGGTACATACTGAAACTAATTTTATAATAATAGTTTATAACAAGGTTTACTTTTTCAAAGTAACTTACATTATTTTGTCGCTTATTTCGTTATGTAACGATATTTCACAGTTCTTGCAAACTTTGTTCTATATCTTTTATTATTTAATTGTAACTATAATTATATTAAATTAAATACATGTTAAGAAATAAGTCCAAAGTATTATAGTAGTATCAATAGTAATTAAGCTTTTTATGTGACTTCAATAAAAACTTCACATTATTGTATCGGTGTAATTCATGTTTCTATTTACTGGCAATTTATATTATGTGTACATTCCTACGGGAATTTAAGTGGTTTATCATTGTATCTCAAGTAATCATTTTACTATTATAAATGTTTGTTATAAATAAAGATAACTAAATAATAAAATTATTCTTGTTTTATTTCATCTTTTATTGTTTTCAGCATGACTTTCACTTTTAGAGGAGGCACAACACAAGACCTACAACTTTTTTGCGTTACTATTAGAAACTGCTCCAAAAAAGCAATAATAAAGGAACTTAAAGAGAAAGACTCGCTTATCGCTTGATGCGTATAAAAATATATTTATAAAAATGAATCGACTCCGACACTTTATTCCGATACTTTTAACCGACTTCAAAAAAAGAATACCCTGTTTTTACATAATATGTTAGTCTATGTCAGCGTCTGATCAAATGTGCCAAATTTCAAAAGTGGTTGTAAGTTAATATGTGTATAACACCTTTAGTGATAAAAAATACGTGTTTTTGGCAAATCAAGAATGAAGTCTTAAATCTGCTTTCAACAAGTTTCAACTTTGAAGTGATTTAATTTATTAATATTGTATGAAAAATTTGGTTTCTATATAAAGTTAATTATTTTTTTCTTTCGTGAAATGACAGCAAAAAAAGTAACCTCTATGATGGAAACTTGCTTTCTTCGATTTTTGAATTGATTTTATCAATATGTAGGTATGGATATTTTTATGTTTGTGTTCTCATATCTCCGGAACTACTAGTCCGATTTAAGTAGTTCTTTAATTTTGTTGTACAAGATATTATTAAACTCAGGGAATATTGCAAGTTTTTGCAAGTTCTTCAGATAGGGAATTTTAACCAACGAAAGAACAGAAAAATAAATTTAAACCTGAGAAAGAAAAATATATACCTACCAATGTGAGTATGTAATGAACCTATAAGTACCTAGCCCTAACCTTAACCTAGAATAAAACAAATCCGACTTAATTGTACCTTACTTACGTAAATTTAGGAAAAAATTACGAACACTTTGGCGATGGGGTAACACTGTCTGCCTCACACGCCAGTGGTCGCGGGTTCGATTCATGCACGGAACCAGAAAAAAAAATGCTCCGGTTCTGGGCTTTTATCTTTTATGTATAGGGTTCCCTCCTAGTTCGCTGCATGGTATCCCATATCACAAGCTCTGCTTAGTTTGGGGTCATGTACTCAGTTAGTGTGATTATCTGGGGATTTTATCATTTATCATCATTGAATACAACATCACTTAAAATTCACTTACAACTGCAGAAAGAAAGAAAAGTATAATTACCTACTATACCAATTTTAAGTAACTTTTTGAGTTTACCCTGCAACTTAAGTTAAAAAAATTCTAAAAAATAAAACTGAATTCAGAATTGAACTAAAAACTAAAAATTTAAACGATAACTTCTGTCTTAAGTAAACTCACTTTGATATACATATATAAAAGCAAAGTAATTAAATTAAAGCATACAAATTAATAGTTAAAAGGCACCGACTTAAAAAAATACTTAGTTGGTATATCAAAGTCAGTTTATTTAAGACAGAAGTTATCTTTTTTAATTTTTTACTTTTTAGTTCAATTTTAAAGTCGGTTTTATTATTTAGGATATTTTTATAATTAGATTGATTTCATTTTATGAAGTATCTCAGTTATAAAAAGTTACTCTATGAGAACTGTCAAGTTGGCAGGAAATCGGTTCCCCATGCCGTATAGAATGAATACCAACCAGTCCAGTTGATGATTGGATAATTTGGATATACTTAACGTGTAGAACGCCTTGAGGGTGCCGAGCACGTGGGCCTATAATGGGACTGGTTTATGAAACAACCGTTATTTCACCCGGTTTTAAAGAACGGGAAGTGTTTCTTCCATTAAATTTGGTATTAAGTGATATGAAGATCACTTCATTTATCCATAAGAATGTTATTCATCGACGCTAAAAACTACCAGGAGTATAATAGATGTTTATCTATTCTCATATCATAATATTCAAAATATAAAACTCAGAACGAATTTATATTGCCATACTTTTAAAATAGTATAACGAAATGAAATTAAAAAATTAAATTATAACACACTACCTCGAACAATACAATGTTATAATAAATTTTTTTTTTCATTTCGATACAGATAACAGACCATAGATTTCATTTTTTTATCTGTGTCCTGCGAGCGCCGCGCTACGATACATTCTGTGGCCGCGCGGCGCGTTTTGGCGCTTGCGCGATAATGGCGGGAATAAATTTAGGCGCCATAACAAATTTCCTTGCAATTCGTTGTTTCACTGGATCAATCTCAATCTTTTATTAAATATCTTCAGTGTATGAGATTAGATAAAGTAGTGTATGAAACTGCACATAACTAGGTATTATGTGACAGTTTCATAAACTACTATTATAAATCCGTTTTTTCACAGATTATCGTATTTTAGGAAACAAAAATACTCTACATCTTTAATGTAAATACCTACTGGTTTAATTTAAATCAGCGCATCACCTCTTGCAGGCTCTACGATACAATAGCCTTCAATGAAAAATATAACGATTCCTGTTATCAGTTAAACTTCTACTGTAACTATTCATGGCCTTTTTTTGAAGTAAAGGCTAGGTATGATTTTTTTTCGCTACAACCCTCCAATAATGGAACTTTGTTTTAATTTTGTTGATTTGTTCCTTATTTGACCTCTTAACATCCCAGATTCAACATAATACAATCCGGCAAACAAAAAATATGTAGGTACCTATTGAACAAAAATCTTCTTGAAGCTACACAGCTGATGTATAATTGTCATCAGTTCTCTTCCAAACTGTATTAAATTTTGAACCAGAGTGCAAAAGATTTTTTTAAATATGATAGTTAACTCCCTGATAGCTGCATCTATCAAATTCTTAAATAATATACAGTAGACCTTTTTTGGTAATACCCTAAATTATAAGTAAAAGTAGAAAACAAGCAAAGAGCCATCGACGAAATCATTGCTTTTGGGCGCCGCTCTCGACGCCAGGGTTCAACGGTGCTTTTCCGGTCTTAACTAAACTCGCTCCCGTAACTAGGAAACTTCAACAAACCCAACGTTTCTAAACGTTGTTTCTTCTCGTCTTGCCTATCTTAGAGTGCGTCTTATCACTCTAGATAATCTCTTAGTCTCAGCTTTGTCATTTTAGCTTTCAGCTCCTCCAAGCGGGTAACCCGTCAGGGTATCGCCTGCTGCGCAGCCTCTGTCTACCGATTGGCTGTCGCTCCGATGACGATCACTGGCCCTAGTTAAGGTTTGATCATCGAAAATTCGGTGCAAATGTAAAGCATAATGAACAATAAATGTATACAAAATTGTTCCGTTACTAAGTGACTAAAAGACAACGAACAGCCATAACTACTGGAGGTAAAGAGCTGAAATCTGGAACATAGGTACATTTCTAAGGAAGAAATTTCCGAAATTCCCAAGGGAACGGGAAATATAGGACTGTTTACTTTATGCGCGTACGAAGTTGCGGGTAAAAGATCGTGCTATATAAAACTGTACGAGTGCCATTTGAAAAACGTTACCGTCTGCAAATAAATATTTATTAATTTCCCTCAGCTTGTTCAATGTTACAAGCATAATCACATTGATAATCTCCATTTGGTATGACAGTTTTATGCATAAAATATTTTTACTGCATGCTCTATATATTCAACTTTCAAATAACGAAATTGGACGCATTCACAGTACAACTGACATAATAATTCGTGTTTTAACATGCTCTCTGCCAGTTCTGCTGGTTGATAGAAAAATAATTAAATATCGATTTTTAACTTTATCAAAATATTGGCATGATCTGTGAGCCTGATGAACTGTAAACCAATTAGGTGATTGATAAATAAATATAATAGGTTATGAAGGTAAATATTGTGTACAATTTTGGTCAAAACCGAAAAATGAACAAAAGAATCATAAAACAAAAATAGAGGGTCAGAGTTTTTTTTTGGCCAACTAGTATTCTCCAAATGGGTTTCCGAACTCGCTCACTTAGTTTGTAGGACCTTCTACCAAACACCCTGTATACATTTGATTTCAAGACTTTGGGAAGACGAAGTTTGTGTAACCGTGACTTATGTCAAACTAACATAGCGCTACAAATACTATAAGGTCCATCGAGATTTTTAAGGGTTATGAATTATCGAAGAAATCGATATAATTTTGATAAAATATGTAAAGCATGCAACTACAGGCATATTATAAGAGCCAACGTTGTGTCACGCGCTTACCGTATGTCCGCGTCCACGCGTCGCGGCCACGCGCGTCGCGCTCGTGCCGTAATTTCGCTAGTAAAGTTTCATTTGTGTGTTTGTACAGTCGTGTCAATGTAATACTTTATCTCCTATGGTGCGTACAGATTGCTGTAATGGAACTTGTAATGTAACATTCTGCGCACGTTACGTATTTGGACGTGTAGTGCGCAGAATGTGACATTACTAGTTCCATTAAATCAATCTGTACGCACCATTACTATTTGGCATAACATCGATCTAAATCGAAAAACAATGTACGCGCGTGTTGTAGTACATGTGGGAGCTAGCCACAAGCGCGTGGCGCGTGTTGTACGCGCATACAAAACAGACGTGACAGTCTTGTATGAAAACTTGCGAGGACACGCGTGACGCAACGTTGGCCCCAAGATAACAACAGGCACATTGTAATACTCAATATGAAAATGCGCAACTTAATGCTGACAAAAATAAACACGCTATCAAGCTCTTCAGTAGCTCTGATTCACAAGTTTTCTTTTTAATACTAATTTATTATAATAATGAGAACTAAATTCATTGATTATTTTTGATGATGAGAAAAAATCTGAAAGCTTAATAACTTGTCTCATTACGTCTCTACAATATCGTAAAATTAAATTATGAAATAAAACTATTTGTGAAACTTTCTGTTTGTTATATAATTCATCCCCAGAATATACGAAAGCATCAGTATCAGAACTGGCCTATCAAAGTGACGAAGGAACTAAATAGAAATGTTCCCTCAATCTACTTTTACGTATTAACCTTTGAGTTGTCATTTGTTCAAACGCCGTCTGTCTATCATATGCTTGGTCGAACAATGGAGACAAAAGAAATTTTTATTGTGATAAAGTTTCCATGGGGTAACTTAGATCAAGCATTAGTTTTAAATTGGAACTAGTAAGTATTATTGTACGTACACTGGATTATGCATAATTTGACTAGAGTCTTTTGAGGTAACGTCGGATAGATTATTTACTAGGTATCACTTAATCCCAAATCATGTAATCCGAAAGTAATTTTTAAAATATTTGAGTATTTCCCTTGTTTTCTGAAAATCCCATTTTAGTCCTTCAAAGATGGAAACATTGAAACGTTTAAAAAAATAGCTTTTTTCTCAAAAAGAGGGCTGATGAATTTTTGTTCACTTTTTTTAAAAATATCTTCATCGCGGGAAGTTGCGGATCTTTCGTTTTTGCTTAGAAACAAATGTGTTATTGTTAAAATAACCACAAAATAACATAAAATAAACACCTATCTTAAACTGAAAAGAGAAATGAAATCTATTAATTTTTTAAAAACTGATTGAAGGAATAAAACTGGATTTTCAGAGAAAAAAACGGAAAAACCGGTTCCGGAAAAAAAAAATGGTTCAGTTTCGGAAAAAATAATTTGGGCTCAAATAATTGGAAATGACTTCCCTTATGTAACCTTAAAAGATTCTATTCTAAGTACTAATAACCCTGATATAGTATGTATGTCCACCGCGCTAGTTTTAGCGTAAACTCATGGTAAACTCAAATAATTACCAAACAAATTTACTATAATAAACAGTAAAATTTAATAATATTTAAAGCCATTAATAATATACATTTATTTCTTATAGTATCAAAAACAAATAAGTTCAAATAGAAATATTAAAATTTGTTTAAAAATCAATAGTTACATCAAATTTTAAATTGTGATAAAAACTTCAAAATTATAGGTTGCTTGAAATAAAAAGTTCCGACCAACAAAATGACTAATAAGAAGTGCAGACTGTAACGATTATTAATTAGTCTTAAAAATAAGACTAATTAACTGTATCAATACAGTACAAGATAATAGCATCAAACTCCAAAATTCTGTCATATAATATCTGCATAACCGTCTGCATAACCAAGCATTATGACATTGTGGCTTCTGCAAATAGTTACCTGCTGCGTCTTAATTAAGATTGAACGATATCACGTCTTACGGTCGTGCCGCATAAGAAGAAGGTACTTTAAATATATGTAGGTGTTGTTTTGTATAAAAAAAATAAAAATATGAATTAATTTAGATCACAAAAACAGTTTTAATTATGTTAAGAGGTTTTGAATATAAGAGTTTTACCGCACCAATCGATCGACCGTTGATCGACGGCATCGATCGATGGTAGAATGACTTAGTCGATGTCGATCGATATTTTTGACTATGCTAATCTAATCAAAAAAATGGTGTGGAATACCCTAACGTACGCCGGATTCAGATATGGAACACACCGTGAAAAGACATTGAAATATCAAACGGATCGTACGTTTTTTCCTTCGGTCTTTCCATCCGTCCCTCCTCCGTCTGTCTGTCAAGATTTTTTTTCGACGAATTTGTGAAGGTACTGTACTGAAATTAGTCAAATACTAATGTCTGCAATCCCTTCGAGCAGAGGAAAACCAAATTTCTTGATCAAAAGATGTGATCTTTTATGCACCGTTTATGAACTTCCCGTTGACTACAAATTATGAAATTTACGAAGAACGTACAAATAAAAAACAGATCCAATAATTTAAAATAATACGTTCAAGACCGTGATTCCGACGTGCATTTGACCGGTTTTTTTTTTTTTAACGTGTATATAAAAAATGTACACAATAAAGTATGAAAAAATAAATGAAATATGAATATGAGAAATAAAATATGAGACTTCAGTTACGATAATTTTTACACAAAAATTGTTGTGTTGAAATTGTTTATAACTTCATTAGATATTCTTTAAAATGATTATAGATGACTTTCGTCAAAAGTATCCTAAGACCAAACACACAAAACCACAACGCGGTAAACCTAAAATAACTCGAGAAAATACGATGATGCCATGCAAGCTACAAGGATATGAGGTCTAATTCAGAGTTATCTGTAACTCCAAGTTTGTATCGGAAACTTTAATGGAAATGACCATAATTTGAAACTGAATTCAATACTGGAGAGATCTTAACAGAACACTGAGAACTGCCATCTCAATTCATCTGCACATTCATGTCAAAACTAGTACTAATAGTATTCTAGGGATGCATAAGCTGATTTAATTATTACCCAACAATGAATCTTTAGGTTTTATTTCTATAGATTTATTGAAACGGAAGTGCAAAGTTTTAGTTGAAAATTTCAGGGCTTCAAAATTTTAGACGCAAATAGGAACTTGTGATTTATTGTTCAATGTATCATACCAAATGTACCATCAAATAATATAAAAAAAAGAATATGAAGAATAATTCTCTCATAAAAAAACACGTTTTTATTAACAGTTATCAGTCTAAATACTATAATTCAAAAACAGATTTGAAATGCTCTAACGATTGTAATTTAATTAATTTGTTATGAGAAAATAGAAAAGGATTGATAAAAGTGTTCATAAAATTTACATTGGTTAAATAAATCTAAATGCATTCTGACATAATATGTGTGTACAATCCAGATGACATGCAGTGATTCAGTTGAGTATTTCCCTACTACCTAATCTTCTACCTACTCTAGCTGTATTTAAATTCTATAATTTGATTGTCTTAATTTCTCATCTCAATTCTTATAAGTCATAATTAACCAAAAGCTAAGTTCTGTTTTTGAGTACTAAAATTTTATTGTATCAAACAGAATTTCAACATTCGTTTTGTACATTTACTAACTATATCATATAGCTTTAATTATAATTATGAAATCCGCAAACCTATCATAAAGCTAAAATATAAGCTACGTCGGCCAGCTAAATACAGCTTTTGCTTAATAATACCCGTTGGCGAGGTGAGAAAGAATTTATTTCCTGCAAATCGTTCGTTGTTATTTACGGTAGGTGAACAAAAGAGGAGGTACTTGAATAAATTGCTCGAAGAAAGTCCTGTGTAAAGAAGCCTTTGTAATAGTTTGTCTGAGAGCCGTATTAAGTAAAGCCAATCTTAAATACAGATGCAGATATTTATTTGCACATGCTGATGTCATAATATATCTGAAAATTGTAAGCTATAAATATATATCCTTGTTTAAACACACGACAAGAAAAAAAGATCTCTGTAATCAAATTTTGAAAAAATCAGTGTTGTAACACAGAAAATATGTTGGTTGGTTACCGACATTCATACAAGGAAGTTATGAGGCTAGCGATAATTTAGGGCGGGACTTGGAAAAGTCTTTTTTCGTCATTTGTCGAGAAGCAAGAAGCGAATCGACGGAAGGGCAAGGTTCGCCTGTTTTTTCCCTTGCGACATAAATCTGGAGACGGCAGATGGTTTTGACCTATACAATTATTGCAATGTTTCCATCTCGGTGTTATTATTACTCCCAGTTCTGAAGCCGTCGTGTTTTCAAATAATAATTTCGTAGAATTACTCCCCCAATTTCACGCTTGGGTTCTAATGGGCGATATAATTGGGTCCCACTTGAACAAATAGTTTGATGATAAACTGAAGAATATTTTGTACGTTATTGTTTTTTTAATGGTGCTAATAATTATAAATTTTGTATAAATTATTGGCAAATTATTTTGAATTAGTGTTTTTATCCTTTACAATAAATCCCATGACTTTCACACCAACGATAGGGCCCTAAAGTAAGCAAAGCTTGTGTTAAGAGATACCATGTAGCGAACTAGGGGGAAAACTAGAATATAAATACACATATAGATAAACACCCAGACACCGGACATTTATTTTTTATTCCGTTGTTCCGTGCGGGCATTGAGCCCGTGACCTCTCGGTTGCTGCAATAGCCTCTATACCACTGCACCACGGAGACCGATGTTAATGGTGTATAACTTATTGACACGATTAAATTAGTATTTTTACACTTTTGTTACTATTTTGTTATAAAAAGTTAGAGATATAAAAATAGGCGGGTAGTGCTTTAGGAATGCACTTCCTATTCTTTTCCTATAGTGTTGCAATAAGAGCAGGCATTTTAAACGAGTCATAACATTTGTTACCGTTTAGACCACGCGGCCAAGTGCGAAATTTAAGAAAATAATTATACGCTCTTATACTAATAATTATACCTAAATCGAGCCACCATGCTTTTTTTGGTTTGGAGTACTGTAACTTACAAAAGATGTATGTAGAAGGAAATTGTTTTGATGCAGTTTTGGAGCTGGTATACTCATCATTCATTTAGAGTGCCACTGTTCTAAATTTGAACTACAGTTTATTAAAAAAGTCGAGTTATGTTGAAAGAAGTCCATATTAGCTTTTTTCAAGGAAAAAAATCTAATCGATTTTTAAATAAAGAAATGTTTTACATGAAAAGAAATGTTTATTTAGTAACTTGTATTGCCTCCCATCATAATGAGACCGCGCGGCGCCACGGTACGGAGGGCGCGTGTCTGCCGCAGCAGCCGCGGAAGTTCTACTTCAACGAACGTTTGACTAGGACCAACCGGCAGCTGTTTTGGCGGGCCCGCGATGTCGCAGGTCGCCTCAACTGGTGGTACGTGTGGACGCGCGGCGGAAACGTCTACGTCCGTCGGCACCAGGGCACGGACGCTCCGCGCCACCGCCTACGCACCGAGGAAGACCTATTGACCCCTTGGATTCAAGCAACTTTCCAAATTGGAATACATTTAGGAGTAATAACTTTTAATCATAAATTTAAATTCATTAGTTTCTATTTGTTTTTATCTACATTAATAAATATTTCTGACACTCACACAACATTATCTAGCCCAAATTAAGTTTCTTAAAGAACTTGTGTTATGGATACTAGATAACTGATATACTTAAGAAATATATACACATACATATTGAATAAATACATATTTTTTATTAGAATAAACTTAAAAAAACATATAAACATCCATGACTGGACGACTAATATCTGTGTTCATCACACAAATATCCGCCGCCGCCGGGATTCGAACCTAGGACCTCTGGCATAGAAGGCAATTATATTACCGCTACACCAGCCGGTCGTCAAATGCCATTGTTCGTGCATTCATATATAAATTAGTTTTTATTAGTACTTATAATTGATATAATATATTTTTTTTAAATATCTGTTATATTTTTATATTACAAGTATAAAATTTTCAACAGGTTTTTTAAATATATTGGTGTTTAATTTTAATTTATTTTTCATACTTAAATATAAATTTAAAGCTATTGTTTGAATAATATTAATTTAAATGAAATATTTAGATGTCAATGTTTATTGGTTTTCTATACTTCATGTATAGAATTCTCAATGCGATTTTAGAAGATTTTATTATTTATTTTTGCATGTTCCTTTAAAATATGTACATTCTATACAATATATAGGATAAAATATATAAATATATACGTTCCTATACATATCAGTAATTATTTAAATATTTATAATTGTGCACTTTTATCTTTATATTTTGTGGCCTCTTAATCGTAATCGTAGTCCGATCCTGTAACTGTTTTGAATATAACAATTATTTTAGAGACCTTTTTTCGCATATTATGTAATAAATACTGTTTTAATATGTTTTTTATGAACTGTTTATGCAGTTTTGGGTTATCTATATTTTAGCATGTGTAATCATTAATCAAATGAAATAATTATTGTCAATGATATTTTTCAAATTGCGTATATAGATATACTAAATGATTGCAGTGTTCGTTGTATCAGTGCATTACGGCCACTTGTAGCTCAGCTTATTTGCTTATATTTTTTTTTTATAATCGAGACTTATCTATTTTATATTACATAAATACCACATTACCTTGCTATATTGCATATAATGTTAATCTATATCAAAATACCATAAGTTTATATCTTAACTTTTTAAATTACTTAAATACACACTATTTTTTATCTATAACCATAATCAATGGCTTCTAAAATTCAATGGCAAACAAATGGCAAACAATAGCATTGGCAAACAAAATTTCTTAGGTTGGGACACTATAACGCAGGTTCCTTAAATACCGGGCAAGATGATTTTCTGGCAGCGATGGACCGTTATAAGCCCGAAATCATCGCAATCAACGAGACGTGGTTGCCTGCGGGACAGGAGCCGTGCGCGCCCGCGCCGCCGGGTTACAGCCTGCGCTGCTTGCTGCGCCCGCGGCCCATGTGTCGCGGTCGCAGTGGTGGCGTAGGATTTTATGTTAAGAGTGATGTTCCAGTTCACTGCCTCAAGCAGCACGACAGTTCTATCGAAGAAATGTGGATGACTACTAAAACAAATGGTTATAATGTGGTGATAGACACAGCATACGGACTACAGTGGATGAGTACTGATCAATAAATGAATCTATCAGTATCTATCATATCATTACTCGAAGCCGAAAAGTCAACATTGGGAAATTTGTCGAAATAAAGAAGTTATAAGGGGTCTAAATCTCTATGGCCGCGCCGTTCTCTGCTATTCAACACGCGGCAATGTTCAAACTTTTATTGTAACTTCTTTATTTATGCTTCGACAAATTCCCAGTTTTGACTTTTCAGTTTCGTGTAATGTTGGCTAAATCAAGATATAATTATTTTCTTAAATTTTGCACTTGGCCGCGCGATCAATCAATCAATCAAGCACGGTAAGAAATGGTACCTTATATTTTGCGTACATAACCATAATGCTAAGCATTACTGGACACAACTCTCTCGTTTGAGGGATGCTGTGTCCAGTAATGGAAGTGAAGTGAATCTAAATAGACAATTTTCGTTGTCTATCTACTATCTATTTCGTTGTCTATAATTGTAACTATCTACTATCTACCCTCAGTCAGTAGCTAATACGGAAACATAAAAAACATAAAGAAACAAAAATCCTCTCAGAGCATCTAAAGATGCTTTACGTAACAGTTGAAGACAAGAATCAATTTATTTATTTTCTCCGAAACTCATTAATTGCCACAAATCCTCTACATACTGTGGTCAAGATTTTATCTAAGTCGTATAAATACAGCAGAGCGAGAGTGGAACAGCACCTACACGGTTTATAAATCACGCAGAACCCTAAATGACCCTCGCATATCGGTGGATTCATCTATCCTTGATGCTCCTACCGCAGTTCGCTACGGCAATTGACTACTATATATTATCCATTACTATGATTGAACAAATCCTTGGACACACAACCACGGTAGCCAAGTTAGCAAAAGATTTTATTATAAGTTTATATTGTCTTAAGTTTTCGCGATTCATACTATTAAATAAAACCCTTTTTAACGGGATTTATCGCGTATATTTACATTTTAAATTTTGACTCGACGTTTCGGTGTCTTTGCAGACCCCGTGGTCACGAGCTCGCTTATTTATTATAAGTTATTTACGACCAAGGAAAAAGAAGATTGTTCAGCAAAATAATTTTAAATTATAGGCCCAAATAGATAGTATTTAATTGAGGATTTGCCTTTTTTGAATACGTGATTATGTGAGTTATTTAAAGCTTAACATTTTTGCATTCTTTATAATTCGGGTATCAAATAGGCTGTTCATTGTACATGCTTTCTAAAAATATATATAAAATCCTTATAAAATCAAAGAGACTCAACATTCTGGGTGTACCTCAGGTTCTATGCAATTGTATTTATTAAATTTAGTTCAACTTTGCTGCTGCTTTTCCCAAGTGTGAAAAATTTTATTGCAAAAGCGCCCTAAAACTGTCATAAGAGAACTTTTGGTATAACTAGTTAGAAATCAAGAAGTTACATAAAATGAAAGGCTAGAATATTTAATCTACAAATTGAATTTCTACGTATTATCGAGACATACAGAAAAGATATCACTTTTATTTTTCGATTCATTCAAAAAGGGCTTCATCTAGAAAATTAATATTTTATGTAATGTAATGTTGTATGTTGATACTTTTTAGTCGTCTGCTATCAACGACATTTTTATCTCTCTAAAGATCATCATCCTACCGATGATTATTATTTTCTTTATGTAACTGTGAACTTTATTTTGTTTTTCTTTGAAGCGATTTAGAAACATGCTTTATGTAACTAAGACGTAGAACTTCTTCTTCTGTTTACATAACCTTTTCAATGCATCTTAGACAATCAAAGACAGTAAAAAGGAGGAAAGAGCGCAACGGACGAAAATGTAATGAGTTTTTTTATACATCTAATACTTTTGAAAAGAAAGTGAATAAATAAATTTGAACAGCGCAAAGGTTAATTTAGTGACGAAAGAGGAAGTGTATCAATAATAATTTATATTAAAAAGTACGCATGTTGACAAATATGACCTTGAAAAATAAATTCTCATCGTAGAAAATACTAATTGTTTCCAGATAAAGTAGAATTGAGTTTAACGACGAGTCTTGGACTTATAAAAAGATAGCACAAGTCATTGTGGATTACAAGTCGTGTTTTGTTAAGGGGCTAGGCCGTACGCGAGCGACATCAATTCCGCACGATTTCGCGCAAAAGAAATTGATGTCGTTTGGTGGTAACTTGTTTGGCATCTTTGGTTTCTATCAGATATCATTGTATCGGTACTTTCTACTTACTGAAATTAATAAGTTATAAAAATAATTATTTATAATAACTTACAGAGTACACAAATCCATAATACTTAACTTTGCTGTAGCATCAAACAAGCATGGTGTCGCTTTGAAATTCAAAAGCGCACTGGCGAATATAATATCTAAATCGTGATGCGCGTGGTTGTTCATACATTTTTCTATGGAGAATTTACGTAAACCTTATCTGGATTGTAGGGCTTTGTTTGTAAAGGTACAAAAAAGAACATGACAATATTTATTGGTTTCTTATGTGCTCAAAAGGAATTTTTAATCCAATTCGAATTGATTAACTGGGTAAAAATCTGAAAAAAACGAAGGCGTACTCTTGCAATTTTTCTCAATTTTGAGCGTTTATTGACGTTTATTTTACATTAACTATTAGGTTTTAAGAGTTAAAATGAGCACTACGCTAATTTTTGGTCTTTCATTTTAATATATGCAAATTATCATCATTATCAATCTTATCTGAATAGGTAAAATATGAAAAATCGTAACACTCTTTTCGGTGTTTTGCACCTTAATACACACGTATTAAAGTCAATTTTACCCAGAGATAGAAAGATGAAACAAATTTAAGCTTTGGTTCTATTAGACTTTTCACTCTAACAAACTATTGTATGTACGTCCTTTGTCTGGCTCACGAATGTATTACAAGACAACTTCAGAGTGTTTTTTGTCCAAACTGTAATATTCTAGGTATATGGCAATAAACAGTTTATAGTTTTAATGTAGTCGTCCTAGCCGTTTATCGACTGCTAACAAAATTCATGTCCATGGAAACCTGACAAATGTAAAACAATTTCAGCACCAGTTTACTAAGCTACAATCTGTTATTAATAAAGTATGTTTTATACGGAGTAGTATAATTGTTGACGGAGGATTTTTGGTAATTTATAATGATTTATCTGATTTACAGGGTGCACTTATCAATTATATTTTAATAGCAGACTAGGAACGATAAGTGGGTCTGAATTTCGAAATTTCAAAATTCTTCTCTGTGAGTAAAATTTAAGATTAATCTACATTTTATGACCACACAATTAGATGGAAACGTTTTTATTACTTGCTGTGTAGTCATTAACTACAGATAAAACTTAAATTTTGATCACGTAGAAGAGTTTTGAAATTCATGGATTAAAATATTCAAAAAAATTTTTTTCTTAATTATGTCCCACTGTCTTACCATCAGTCTTAACCTGCTATTAAAATATTATTGAATATTATCAGGCGACCATATATTAGACATTAAATTTTATTCCTCATCACAACTCTTAGTAATGAGTCTTATTTTATTTCAGAAAGCAAAACTGTTGTTTTTCATAGAGTCATAATATAAAAAAACGTATTATAGTCTTCCTATTCTAAAGATGGCAATCTTCTTTTGTGAAATGGTTCGACTATCATTTTAAATTTAACATTTTCTTAATTTTATCAAAAACAATACTAACTAAAAACTGCTCATAAAACAGAGCAATTTGGAAGAAAGTATCGAAGCTATATTCCACCATCAGATAGGAAATTATTGTCATAAAGAGAGAGAGAACTTTATTCTTTTTTTTATTTAAAATAAAATTACTTAATCGAGATAATTAATCAATACAAAAATAATGTTAATTATTGAACATCAAACTCCATAGGCAAAGTAAAATATAGATACTCTAAAGCGCTCTGTATGAAAATAGTTGCGAAAGTTGTTCAAAGTTACGCTAAATGCTTCGGGCGACCCTTTATCGGGAAAGAATTTATTAGTTTGCTAATCTAACACCTCTTACATGGTTATGATCGGCCGCAAACTACGTGGCTATTCTCATGTTACAGAGTAACTCGAGATTCATCGAGAGAAATATTTGTGAGAAATATTTATCGATCGTGTAGGCGCGTGACGGTGATTTTCATAAAAATTAACATAATTATTTGTTATTTCCGGTTGAAAAAAAAAACAAAATGAAATAGCCGTGCTTATTACTTGGTCATCCAAGTAATTTTTAATTACATAATGATTTATAAATTACTTAAATATACTATTGTCACGGTTTAATTTACTAAAATACTGAAATCTACGTTTTAAATATGGTCGCACTTTTACGAATGGCTTTAAACTGCATTAAAATTAAATAGTAAAGTTTTGTTTAAGTAATTCGATTGGATGTTCAGACTTTGATCTATTTAATGTTTTTCTACTTGTGGCGTCCTCAGACGTGACCCACAGATATTGAATATATTAATATCTATATAACGTGCTTGATAAAAACATGTTGACCAGTGCACATTTATATTGCTAACAATGTTAATTATACACGTACATTTTACTATATAAACTATTTCTATTTGTTAATAAATTGTCACTCAAGATGTAATCGTTTCTTGCTCTATCAACCCTTTCCTGGTCGTAATACTACTCACAAAATGAACGTAACAGCCATTATTATTATTGGATCTGTTTAAATGATTGCTTCTCACTCAAGTCAAACCTCTGCCGTTTGTTTGGCGGTAGGTACTGTGCGGAAATGCTCTTAGTTATTAAATCACTGCATTTCAATATTAAATTATTAGAAAATGGGAATTTTTTACTACTAGCATGAAAATTGTTTTGAAATATTCTCGCAAGAATAATAATAGTACTTTATAACACGACGGCGAATTAGTAGGTTAAGTAAAACCTGGTACCTAAATACGCTCCACTTTTTTTAATCTTTCAAAAAATATATAAAAAACGTTTAAAGCCCAAATACACTGTTGGAAACAAAACATCAAACCAAGGTGACCTTGCTAGTTTACAACGTGTTTCCAACAGTGAAGACGGCTGTTGACAACCAAATTACATGACCTTGGCGGGTTGGAAACGGCGGTGTTTAGAATCACAGACATACATCTACATAGACAACGCAAGTGCCACGATTTGTATTCGAACCAAGCGTGCCGACTTTTTAAGACCTATTGTGACGTCACAGCTGATATTTATTACTGGAAAATACAAAAAGATTCAGAGACACCGATACCGCCGATGAAATCGATTATTAAGAACGATATTGATATTGTGGACTCGATTTTCTAACAGACACACATACACGCATATTACAATACATATTAAATCTAGAGGCGACCAACATTGACGCTTGGTCGGGGTTCAGACACGCAAAAGATATGCATTTGCGTTATCTATGTAGATGTATGTCTGTTTTTAGGACAGTGTGTACGCTTGTTATTGTATATTTTACTATGTAACTATAACTAGAAATGACTCGAGTTTTGAAGCTTTTTATCCTGCGTTTCAACCTTTCCTTCTTTGTATCCTCAATTGCATACAAAACTGCCATCGCGAAGATGTTGCCAACGTGAGAGATCAGAGCACACTGACGATTAAGGGGCGTGGCCTGGCGTGACCTTGGCTTGTGTTCTTGTTTGTATCCTTGTTGGAAACCACCGTTTGTAACAGTGTGGATGACTCGGAATTGGTTGACAACAACTTAACGTTGGAAGCATTGGTTTTCAACGTGTTTTCAACAGTCTGGCGAGCCCTCTTAAGATTATTTATTATTGCATAATACATAATGGAATCTTAGATATATTAAGGCCATTCATAATATAAATTATTTTTCAACGGTGCGGTGTTGAGTTCTCGCCTTATTTTGTTGCACTTACATTTATTTTTTAGTCTGTTCTGCGTAAGAAGACGGCCGTTAAAGTCACGAACATTACACAGGTCTACGTGCGTCTTATTATAATGCGCCCGCTTATTAATGCCACCGTTTTTGGAGGAAAACAAAGATTTATGGAGTATGAACCCCGCTCCAAGTGAGTCGCGAGGTAGGCTTCGGGGCCCCGAACGATGCTTCCAGCGGTATTACTCGTGGGCCTGTCCAGTCAACAAAGTTTCATAAGACAACAAAAAATGTACAAAAGTACCCACTTCAGCTCCACGCTTTTCCATCAAAAATTTACCGAGTTAGAAGAAATATCAGCTTCATGACGATTCATCGCAGTAGTTATATATTAGACTAGCTGTTGCCCGCGACTTCGTCCGCGAAAATATCGGATATCGCAGCTGGATACATAAGATTACTTTTATGCTCCAAAATTGATTTAGTAGTTTAGCTGTGGAAGCGTTACTGATAGACAGAGTTACTTCAAAACAGTTTTATAACTACAGAAAAATAAATACAGGAATACCTTCGAAAGTTACTGTACCTATAGTGCTTTGTATGTTTTTTCTACAAAACCCAGGTCAAACCGCGGTGCACAGCTATGTTGTAACAGCTATACTAACTACCTAACGCCGCATTTCAATAACAAAAAAAAACTATTCGTTGACTCTATGAATAGTAAAATTAGCTACCAGGTGTAGCTATAAAGCGTTACAATATTCAACGTCTTGTCGTATAAACTAACTGTACTTTACCTACTACCCATTCTTTGGTCGTAGCTTTGACTCATGACAGTTCATTGAAAATTGATATCCGTTGATTTTTCAAATTCGAAAATTAATCGATTTGTAAGAATACGATAAGTTTTTAGCTGCGAATAACCAGCCGAAAATCAGCGAATACTTTTACCAAGAGCGTTTCTTTAGAATTCTTATTGCCATAGTTAATTTTATTGTGGTTCAGTTTTTAGATGTCTTTTGCACAAAACCTAGATGAAATCGTGGTGCAAAGCTTTGTTATACGATTATTGGAGTAAGTCTATCTGCCTGACTATCTGTAACACTTTCGTAGCTAAACTACTAATGCTGTGTTTCAATATCATAGAACTGTTCATTAAGCCTACCACACATACACTTATAGCTTTACACCTGTATGCCTTATGGGGTAGATAGAACACCAGAGGCTATAAAACTAGATGATGTCACGTCGAACAACCCTATTTAAGCTAACTCTATTCTAATTTTCGTCATAATCGATTTTGTGTAGTGTAGCTGTAAAAGCATTAAGTACTTATGCATTAAGACTCATGAAAGTCCGTTGAATATTGAAAACCGTTGAAATCGATTTTGACGAAATGAAGTAAGTGTATGATAAGTTTTTAGTAGCCTGTATAACCCTACCAACCCAGGATAAGCGTGACAGGATTGCTTGAGGGTCGCTTGATTGAAATATCACCACTCCAGCGGTGACGTCCCCTGAAAACATTTTATGAAGAGTAAGTTGTATAATAAACCTGTATTGTCTTCGACCCCATCTACACTTATTCATTACAGATATTGAGGTCCGACTCGGGCTTAGTAAAAAGTATCTACGACCTATTTTTTTTTAGAATAATTCGGATGCAAGGATAAAAGTAATGTTTAACCAATTATTGCTGGACCAGTCAAAAGAATTGAAGCAATCACAATTATTGCGCAGAAATACTTGAAGGTAGTCCGACTCTGAACAAGTTAAACAAATTAGGTGGTTCAACCAAGTAACTATTATTTCTAAGTGAAATAAGAATAAAACTTGAATATTTCTAGGCCACACAGAGTTCGGTAGGTATCGCGGAGAACAACAGTGCGAGTAGACTGTTCTCGCCATCCCGCCGCGCCTTACACCGAACGTACCTACTTTGTTGCGGATTTCAAAATAATGATATGTCCTACGGTGTTGATTGAAATCAAATGGTGTAAAAGACAAATTTACTTACAATTTTGGGGAATCTTTCCAACAACAATCTATGACCTACAGTACTAGTTCTCACCTTTTCTTAGAATGAAAATACCTATTAGATCAAGGCCCGGTAGATTTCACGGCGTTCTTATTTAGTTTTGACTGAATAGCTCCTCATTGTGAGTTTTAGGAACCAGATTTTTGGGCATACCCTTTTTTATTGCATTCAAGGCTTTCAGTAGATCTTCCTAAGTATATTTTTAATTTTATTTGTTTTGTTTATGCTTATTCATCCTTTGGTGCTATATTTCAATAACACTTACACAGTGCTGAGAATTGGTTCAATCTGTGCTGATAATTATTGGTGGTGAGGGTGCTGATAATTGGTGATAAGATCATTTTTTACTCTTGCCTTTCTCAACAAAAATTTAATAGAGATAAACTAATTTTATTTTTAAATTATCTTACTGATGAAGTATTTAAACTAGATAACTAGTCATAACAGATAAAAACAGTATTTATCAATGTGATAAACGGGCTTAAGTCAGGACTAACTCTCTAAGTGCTGAAAAAAATATGAAATAAAAAATATTTTTTTAAAATCAATGCGACTTCAAATTTGTTTGTAACTAACTTACCTATGTATGAAAGAATATAACAGAACTAAAAAGTAAAAAATAAGAACGATAATTCTGTCTTAAATAAACTCACTTTGATATACCAACAAAGTACTTCTCAAAGTACTACATAATAAATTTAGTTCTGTACCGAGAGGACTGTTAAAGCACACTAATAAAATTTAACTAGCGACGCTACTAGAAGCGCGTGTGTCAGATTAACACAGTGTCAGCCGTGGTTAGGCATTGTGTGTCAGGCTTAGCTATTTTTGCTGTTGATCTTAATTTTATTTTGGCCTGATCTGTCAATGGTCAGATTAAATTTATCTAATGCACAAAGAATCATTATTCGAAAGCTTTAAGCTTGTTTCAAGTTTATTCACATTCTATTTCATTGACTAATACTATAAAAATCGTGAAACAGCACAATTCCGCCGAGTAACACGTTATTCGTCAGATAACTTTTATCCGATTGGAAAATCAGAAATACTATTGGCTAGGGACTGCGATATTTGTTGGGGGATTCAGTGCCATCTAGCCTTAAAGAAAGAAAATATCCTTTTATCTTCTTCTATGCAATTTTGTTTGCCACAGCGTATGTCCATCTGTTACAGTTTACTCAATTTTTTTTATGTTTATGAAATTCGTTCGAAGTAGTGATGGCGAGAGATTATTGCAGTGACAAGAGAAGAGAGGCAGTACATTCTGTTTTTGCTTCCACTCCAGCATGGAAGCACTGGCTCTTTATAATATATTGCCGGAACACATCACCGCCGGAGCGTCAATATTGGCGTCAGATTTTATATGAAGTTATACGCTAGCCAATCGGACCCTGAATGGATCCCACCACCAAGCAGAGGTCACTCTGATCAGTTGTCTTTTACGACACACTTATCCAGGGCCGGTAAGGCTAACCTATATAAGTCGAACCTACACAGACTCGGGCTCAGAGTCTATGTAGGATCTATGTAGGTAGAGATAAATAATAAAATTTCTGCGCAAAAACGCGATTGTTACAATGGTTTTGACAGGTCGAGCAAATCTCAAAGGTAAAAAATAAAATAAGTACTGGGTAGCTTCTACTTTTTTTAATCGGTCACTGAGCTCGAGTTTTAACTCAATCAGACTTTATGATAAGTGTACGTAAATGAGGTCGAAGATGATAGCAAACGGGTTTACGATATTTATCGTAAAATTTCAGTCAGGCGACCATCAAGGGATCCTACCACCAACTCGTTTAAACGTTATTCTAAGCCGACCCTAAGCGGCTACAAACTTACGTTTTCTTACTTAATTTCATCAAAATCGATTAATGCCACATTCAACGGACTTTATGCTGAACTGGGAGCAAAAATATTGAAAGTACAAGCTACTTCTCTTCCCGGGCATACTGTAAAAGTCAGTTAAGGGATAGAGTTTTTATTGACGTTTTACTGACCAATCGGCGGACCCCCTGTCACTGCAATAGTCTCTCTCCATCATTACAATACCTAAAATTTGTTCAACGTGACATCATATAGTTTTACAGCCTCTGGTGTTCTATCTACCCCATAAAGGATACAGGTGTGAAGCTATAAGTGTATGTGTGGTAGGCTCAATGAACAGTTCTATGATATTGAAACGCAGCATTAGTAACGTAGTTTAGCTATGAAAGCGTTAGATAGTCAGGCAGATAGAGTTCAAAGAGACTCCAATAACTTAACATATTTGCACCACGGTTTCAGCTGGATTTTGTGCAAAAGACATACAAAAAACTGAACGACAATAAAAATAAACATACCATTAGGAATTCTAAAGAAACGCTCTTGGTAAAAGTACCTAATCGGGGCTTATCAAATGTGAGAATGCAATAATAAACTATTTAGTTATTTATTCATATCCACACATGTATGTTTATACATGCTTATGCTTATGCCCCCAGTACTTTTAACCAGTATGCAGTATGTTATTTTCCGTAAAAAATGTTCCGTGTCTTTGTGTTTATCTATTTATGTATTTATATTCTAGGTTCCCCCTAGTTCGCTATATGGTATCCCATAACACAAGCTATGCTTACTTTGGGGCCATGTAGTTGGTGTGATTGTCTGGGGTTTTTATTTTTATTATTTTTTTATTTATCTATTCACAGCTGAACTACTGAATTGATTTTGACGAAATCTTGAATAGAGTAACTTGAACTTCAAGGAGAATAAAATAAAAATAAAAAATAAAATAAAATAAAATGTTTATTAATTTCAGAAAAGCATAAATTACAAATATTGGCTTAAATATACAAGTAAGGATAGAACATTTTATCCTAGTTCAGGCACCATAGGTTTTTTATTCCAACTGTAATTTTTTATTCACGCGGACCAAGTCGCAGGCAACTGCTAGTTGCTTATAAATAATTAATCTAAAGGAAAGGCTTTCTATTTTGATCGACTACCTCTATAGTAAAAGGTACGAGTAGGTACCTTTTATACGACCATTCAAACATTTTTACATACTATCATCTAAGTATTCGTTTTTAAATAAAAAAACCTAAATTAAAAAAAAAACCCTAAAACCTAACAGGACGCCAAAGTAAATTGGATTTCACACCCAGACCCTCTCGTACCGCAACGAGAACATACAAACACTTTTCCACTGAAATGGACAGAGGAATAAATACCAAATTTATTTTACAAACATACGAGTACGTAGTTCTAGCTGAATGTGTAATTACATTTTGTATCAGATTTTGAGTTCCGGCAGCTCAACCGCACGTTCTTGTACAAAAGCATGCCCAGCGAACTCATCTGATTCGCATGTCTTTATCCTAATAGGTATAGTAGAAACATACGACCATACGAAAAGCCTTATTGAAATAGTTCGTTACTTTCTATTTGTTTTGTTTCTATAGACATCAAAAATTACAATGCTGTAAAAAGCATGTTTTTCCAAACCAAAAGAAAGATAACTTTTATCGTTTTGAATTTATGTACTTAGACTATACAATAAATCGGGCTATAGAAAAATCTGAAATAGACTGTTTGTTTTCAAATGATATTCGTGACAGTATTCAAAATTGACAGTCTTAATGAACTTGTTTGATCTTCCATTCGAATGTTTAGACAAATCCAACCAGTTGGTGAAAAAATGTACTTATTCAGACTTACCATTACAAAATGGCTGCTCATATCCAATGTCGATTGTATAAATCCATTGTTATAATTGGTGTAAAATGCCCAAGTTACCCTAATTCATCAATATTTATAGGTATGTTTTTTAGCTGTCTATACAAATATCTGGGTTGGATAAATTTAGTAAATTATATTCAAAAGTAATTTATGAATATAATGGGCGATGGGATAAGGGTATTACCATACCAATCGATCGACGGACGAACCGAACAGTCGGTGCCGATCGATAGTTTTACTATGCCAAAAAAATCCACTTGACGTCGATCGAGTGGTGTGATAACACCCTAACACTGTCTGCCTCAGACGCCAGTGGTCCCGGGTTAGATTCCCGCGCGGAACAAGAAAAAAAATGTTGCAGGTCTGCACGTTTATCTGTAATGTATTAATATTCTAGGGTATCCCATATCACAAGCTCTGCTTAGTTTGGGAACATGTAGCTGGTGTGATTGTCTGGGGATTTTATTAATTATTTTATTAAATTCATAAATTCAAAAACCCTAAAGCAATAGAAAATATATAAACTCTTTTATTTCAAGAAGTTTCACATTTTGTTCAGATTGAAAGTTAAGTGCAAATATAAAAACGTACGCCATAATGATAATGCTTTGTATATTCCGAGCACTAATGTAACATAAGCAAGGCCGCAGAAGATATCTGCCTCGTTTTTCTAGCCACAATGATAAATTACCACATTATGGCCCGTCCTTGCAATTAAGGAGCAAAAATCCTAATAGAACTGATTTGCTCTTTTCAAGATTCAGTTGATCGTGAAACTTAATAATTATCGCCCGCTTTTGTCCGACCCCTTTCTTTGAATAAATTTTCCGAAATTTCAGGCTTTAAAATTCACGGATCCGCTACAAAGTAAATGGTAGATATAAATTTTGCTATTTCAGCTTATTATTTTTCTGCGTACAAATGCTCTTCAATTTTATTTAAAAGCTGAGCTATTTAAAAAAATGATGTATGTAATAATATAAATAATGAACCAGCGCGTAAAGGTAAAAAGGAGATTCGTTTCAACATTAAATCCTTGGGTGATACCGTACCTATAAATAAATATGATTACAGTACAAAATGTGACGATTTGCAATAGCCGGGCAGAGGGAAGCCCTTCGCCCCCTAGGCGATATGCAAATAAGTCTCAAAGAAATGAAAAGAAATGGGTTATAATTTCAGACACGTTCTTTAAATTGAAGAATCTCCTGATATTATGTCTCTTCTTAAGCGAAAATAAGATACAAGAAAATATATCATTAAATGATCGAATTTTTGAATGCTGGTCACGAGGCGAACATTTATTTCAAGTCTTTCTGGAGTAATTTGGAGTTAACTGTCTGGAACCCGGAGGCTTTTCGATTTTAAATTTCTAGAGAAATTTTCTGTTGGTTTGCTTAAAAGTTATTTAAATATTTATTGGAATCCAGCCCGGCAGCTTTCTAAAAACTTACGCTGAATTATAGGTAAGTACCTATAATCCCGAATTAATCTATAAGAGAAACCTATTATACATCATCAAGAAGTGATTTCAATGCGCAGATACAACTTTTATACCTATACAATGCAATTATCGATTTCGTTCCCTAAAAAACCCTTAGAGTATTTTGAGCAAGACTCCTCTCGCCCACTCGTCACAAAAGCTTTTAAACTTATCGAGTTGAGACAAAAAGATAGTCATGATAGTAGATTTATAAAATATGATTGGTTTTTTTTTTACAATTTGACTTAACGAAATATAAGTCTAATATAAGATATCTGCGATATCGCATGATATAAACAGTAACCACGGCGCCACGAAGACTTTATTTTTTATTACTATTGATAAAGAACTTTCCATTTATATGGGAACACCTCTAATGCCGCGTTTCAATAGCAAGAAAACTGTTCGTTTTGCCTACGAACAGTAGGATTAGCTACATGGTGTATCTAAAATGCGTTTCAATTATCAACATCTTATACTACTAACTATTCTTTTACCTACTATTCATTGGTAGTATCGGTTTAGAATAACAGTCCGTTGAAAATAAAAACCCGCCATATATTATCTTGAACCAAATGAAACAAGAATCATCAAAATCCATGCATAATTTAGGTACCTACTACTAATCTACTACTACTAATCGTGTAATAAACATACAAAAGAAACTTTCAGACGAATAGATAACCCCCCCATTTGGAAGTTGGTTTAAATTAAAAAGTTTCAGCCCAAACTGTTGACTTGTATCGCCATACTTACAGAGCGAACTTCAATAACAGTGGTCGAATTTTCACAAAGGGGATGGAGCCTCTAGGGATTCTTTTACGTTATTACGGATCTTGTGACCGCGAAAAACAGCTAACGTATCAATAATTCTCTAGTGAAGCGCAATATCTAAGACCTGAACTTCTGCATGATGCCCATAATAATAATTTTCTTATTAAATCTTATTAAATCAAAAATCTATCGGCTCATACGTATGAGTACATACGTATGAGCCGATAGATATCACATTCTAGACACTTTTCATGTAATAGATCTTATACATTACAGTTATTATAATCGTTTTCGGTGCGTTTTTTAAATGTCTTCTAATAAATATAAAAAATTTATTCGTAACAAAATCGGTTAAATTTCAGCTCATCTTAATGATAAGTGACAATGCGACCAAAAATGGTTCACACAGTTTTCTTGAACATGTCCTTTGTGAAACACTGTCAGAAAATATCCATGATATTTGGCAGCAATGGCGGTGGCCACTAACCAGTTTAGACAGGTATCCTACGACCATTCCGATTAGATACTTTCCATGACACGCTTATCTTTAGAACGGTTTGGCTATTACAAACCAGCTGAATATTAAGTATTGGGTTGCCTGGTAGAAATCGCTTCCAAGCGATAAGGCCTTTGTACATTGTGTTTTTCTTTTTTTTTTGTTCTGGATTTGTTTTTGTGTATAATAAAGGGTAAATAAATGAATATATAAATATTAATATGTAATAATAAGTAGATTAAATTTAAGAAATTTCTAAGATTTTTTTAGATATTATGTAGTCTTGTAATGCACGACTTTTTTAAGTGAACCAAAAAAGATCGATTATTAGTTTAGTGCCAAAATCTTCTTATACATACCATACATTTTGCAATCTTCATCGTTATTCCCCTAATAAGTGTATGATATTCAGCATCAAGTTCGGACGATGCATTCTAAACATAGCCGAGCGTTGATGATGTAGCGGGCATCCAATGAATATCCAATGCGAATGAATATCAAGTGCTTAATGCAAAGTATAATATTATTAATCCATTTCAGCTTTAATATCTAGACTATTGTATTTTTTTATTATACTAGTAATAATTGAACAAGTTCTAAGTCTAATGTCTAACATAAAGAGCGAAAAAAATCCTACTTTTACTTATTATTATAAAAAAAACTTTATAACTTCGAAAAGCTCGATTCATACTAAGTCGTAAATTCATTTACTCCTCGACAAGAAATAAAAGCTATTGCGAAGTTTCCCTGCATTCAAATAGAGCCTGGAAGGCTTTTCAATTCAAGTTTTGTAAAGAACAATTCGCAGCTCAACGACTAGAGACGAGGGCAATAATCATAATAATTTCAACACAAGAGTCAACCCAAGCTTAACCATCGACTCTCGGCTACCCAAATGTTTTGTGTCGCCTCCAAGCATATCTTATAGGACATAACAATTATTTTAAATGTTATGTATTCACCTTTTACACACAGAGCATATGATATGGCAAAATAGAATTAATTTATTTAAACACTACAAATAACTAACCAACCATCATAACGGCTAGGCTGCAAACTGGACGGCAGCGAAAGCGAGAGCGACAGCGGCGCGGGCAGCGACGCGGGGAATCTGGGCCGTTCTCGACGCCATCGGGCGCTCGCGAGATTTGTCGCGGCTCCAAAAAACTCAAAACTTTCTATCGTGTCTCGGAAATCGCTGCTCGAGCCGCTGCCCGCGCCGCTGTCGCTCTCGCTTGCTGTCGCTGCCATCCAGTTTGCAGCCTTTAGAATTTTTTTTTTAGTTTTTTCAGAAATAACAGAAATGTACCGAGATTGCATTTTGAACCTACCCTTTGTTGCTGCCTGCCTATCCATGTTATATATACAAAACTAATTGAACTAACTACTTCTCATCTTGTTTCATGCCATACTTCTTATCTTATATCTATCACCATGATAATGTTTTAAAAGCACTTTAATTTACCAATACAATACATACATTTACAAAGGAATTTATTTATATATTTATAATTCAATTTATACGAATTTATTAGTTCTTCTGGCTACTTATAGTACTTTAGACTTATAGTTGTTATTTTTCGTTTTTATTATATGGAAACCTACAGTTTGGGCAATAGGCTTATTAGGCTAAATATTGAAAAGTAATATCCGGGAAAATAATAATTGTAATAAATATTCTACAGGACTAATTATTGGAAATTTTACATTTTATTGGAATTATAATTCAGGATTGGCTATCTTTATGAATTTATGATGCTTTGGATGGACTTTTGGTGCACTGTTATACGATAAATAGACAGAGATTTAACATTTTTTTTTCAATACTTACCTCCCGAACCCATCGAAATCAATACAACAGATTCATAATATCATAAACATTTGCTGATTAATGAGGCAATATAAAGTTTAAAAAAAACTTTACTACTAAAAACACGCTCTAAAAAGTACTAAACAAGAAAATACTCTCTAAATAAATATTCTTATATAGAATAGAATAGAATAAAATTTATTTTCAACACCAACAGTGATACTGATAGAGATATGTCCGAAGGATAGCCGTGATCGTATGCGACTTTGATTTTGTTATATTATCATAATGAATATAACTTCTTCCATGCTGGATTGGAAGCAAAGGCAAAACATAGAATGTGCTGCTACTTCTCTTCCCGGGCATAATGTAAAGGTCAGTTAAGGCACAGAAGTATTATTTGAGGTTTTATTGTGGACGATAGCCTGATCCCTTGTCACTGCTTGATAATCTCTCTTCACCATTATAATTCCTCCAAAATTGTCATACTTACATTTTTGTTTTTCCGCAAAGCTTTGGCACCCACTAAACCAAGCTCTATTAGGAGGAGGATGAATCCATCTTACGGATGAAAAAACTGCAAAACGTCATCACTGGCAACACACACTGGTCAAAAAACTTTGTCTTCAGGCACTGCGGTATTTGGCACGAGAAGATTTTACGGAGCTTCGCGAATGCTGTCCAGCCGAGTTGGATTCTACGATTGACCTCTTTCTCGAAGTTGGTCGTACCTAACTGGATTTTATGTCCTAGGTATACCTAAGCAGTTTGATTTATAAGCTCAATCCCTTTCATAGATGCATGTAGGTAGTATTTCACAAATTACAAGTCGTATCCTCTGTTTTCTCCTTAGCGGGGACGATAGCACTTGATTTGTGTCATCTGGCCCATTAAACGTATCACCGGGCCAGTTAAAACTTTTTTCTTTCATGTGGCCCGGTGCCGGGCCAAGCCGGTCAGGTGGGAAGCACTCATTGTCGACAATTTCGAGCGTGGTGCCTCCAACTACCATAGGAGTAATTGCAACATGGACGTTCTACATAATCTTCGTCTTATCCATATTCATTTTAAGAACCACTCGCTGCGAGGCTCCACTGAGGTCATCGAGGATTTTACTCCTGCAGGTCTGAGCCATGACTCAAAGTCAAAGTCAAAGTCAAAAGAATCTTTATTTCGTAAGTATTTAAATACATTTGAAATAAGTCACAATTTACAAATTGAACTGAATCTACCACCACTTCGGAAAGTCGATCTGTTGAGAAGAAGTGGCAAGAAACTCAACAGCAATCATCTTTTAAAAATACACAATAACAATAACAACAACAACAATTTACAATCTTCTTGCATCCGGATATCTTATAATAAAACTTTATGCTTATCCTTAAATCTATCGAAGGGTTAATCTTAAATATTTTGGAGTTTTATTATAAAAGCGTACACATTGACCCATGAACGAGTTGGTGATCTTCTGGAGTCTACTATTATATTTATACATTAGGCAATCAAGTACTAGACAGAAACGTAGACATAGATATAGAGGTAAAGATAGAAGTAGATAGATGTAGCGATAGAGGTGAGAGATATTACAGATAATGTGGATGGAGATGAGGATAGTCGTGGACAGAGACTGGACACTAACACGGACGTGAACATGGGGGAATGGGATGGAGATGGGGAAGTCAGAGTCAAATTCAAAAAAGTAACATAGTCATAAAGTCTTCAGCAAAACGACCTGGCACCGCTAGCAGCACCCGTTCACGAGTATAACGCAAGCACCAGCCATCACTCTCCTCAACCATATTTTAGGGAAGAGGGTGACCCGACACCCGACGCTACCGCTAGCTATGCCGCCTGAGGGAGCATGACGTTCTTGCTGTTGTATGGATAAGAAGGAGATGGCGTTGGATGAGAAGGAAATGGAGATGGTGTTGGAGATGGAGTTGGAGATTGAGAATATTTGAAAAACAATTTACAACCAAGGACTCTTATCGTCCATATATTCAGAAATTGTATAAAAGCCTTTACTACACAATTTTTGTTTAATAGTTTCTTTAAATTTATCAAGTGGTAAGTCTTGAATATTTGTGGGAACCTTATTATAAAAACGTATGCATTGACCCATAAATGAGTTAGTGATTTTATGAAGTCTACTATCATAGCCGGCTAGCTTGTACTTATTTCTAGTATTAACATTATGCAAGTCACATTTTCTATGGAACATGTTTAAGTTCTTTTTTACGAACATAAGATTTTCAAAGATATATTGTGAGGCAAAGGTAAGAATATTAATTTCTTTAAACTTATTTCTAAGTGTCGCCCTGGAATTAAGTTTGTAGATTGAGCGAATAGCCCGTTTCTGCAGCACAAAGATGGTTTTAATATCGGCAGCATTTCCCCACAGGAGAATGCCGTATGTCATTAGGCTATGAAAATAACCAAAATAAACCAACCGCGCAGTAGCTTCATTAGAAATATTTCGCATCTTTTTGACGGCATATGCTGCAGAACTAAGTCTCTTCGCCAACCTTTCTATATGTGGTCCCCATTGAAGTTGTGCATCTAGGGTTATGCCAAGGAACACTGTTGAATTTACAGGGCTCAATTCTTGTCCTTTTACAATTAAGTTAGTATTTACATGCCGGACATTAGGCAAAGAGAATTTTAAAAATTTAGTTTTATTTTCATTGAGTAGTAGGTTATTGGCTGAAAACCATTTCTCCACAGTTTCAATACAACAGTTTATTTCAAAGCAATGCTTCAATTGCCTACTCACTTTAAATAGAAAAGCGGTATCATCAGCAAATAATATGACCTCACACTTGTCTTTCACTAAAAATGGCAAATCATTTATATAAACTAAGAATAAGAAAGGCCCAAGAATCGAGCCCTGGGGCACTCCCATATGAACTGCTGATCCCGATGATCTCTTTCCATTAATATCAACTCTTTGAATTCTATTGCATAAATAGGATTTCATAAAATCAAGCGCCCTATCATTGATTCCATAGTGGTGTAGCTTCATGAGGAGTGTATCGTAGTGAACACAGTCAAAAGCCTTGGACAGATCACAAAAGACACCGAAGGCATCACGTGACTCCTCCCAGGCATCAAATATATGTTTGATAAGCTCAACACTGGCATCAGTTGTTGAGCGACCCCGTGTGAAACCAAATTGATTTGAATTCATTAAATTATTGCTAAAGAAGTGTACCACTAGTTGATTTAAAATAAGCTTTTCAAAAATTTTACTAAGTGTTGGTAATATAGAGATTGGTCTAAAGTTACTGGGGTCGGTTATGCTTCCTGCTTTAAATGTTGCGTTAAATGTCATCCTTGAATCGAAGGCATCATAGTCCACGAACGCCAAGCAAAGTGGCTGGTTATACTCCTCCGTCTTTTCTATAACCTGACGCAGCATATGGATGTGGTCTATGGTGATAAAGCCTTTTCGGAAACCTGCTTGTTCGGGAGGCTAGACGTCGTTGAACCTAGGTGCGAGACGATTCGTTATGACTCTTGAAAACAGCTTGTACACATGGCTCAACAAAGGAATGAGTCAGAAGTTCTTCAAAAGGGTTTTATCACCTTTTTTGTTGAACAATACCACTATGCCTTGGAGCCACGCTTTGGGCGTTTTGCCCTCGAAGATGACGGAATTGAACAGCTTCTGAAGGGTCTTAAGCACAGGGTTGCCACCAGCTTTTAGAAGCTCGGCTGTAATTCCATCATCACCTTGTTATTTTTAAGCTGTTTAAGGGCCATACTAATCTCGTACAGGTTGACGTCTGGGATATCTTCGGTATAGTGTCGGGTTAATTTGGCTCGTGATTGTTTTGCCATGTCTTGAACAGCTGCCCTTGTTGTCATGTATACCTGCCCGTAAAACTTCTCAACTTCCCTCAAAAGTTCGGGTTTAGACGAAACAACCCTGCCACTGTCCGTCTTCAACTTCACCAGTAGGACAATCTCTCGCGAAGACCTTAGAGCCCTTGTTTTGCTCGATAGTTGTTTCAATGCGGTCTGTATTATACCGGGGCGTATGTTGCGTTTTAAGGACTTGGAGATTTGAGAAGCATCTTCCGGGGACTGCAGGTTCATTGTGCGTCGTTCTTCCATGAGTTTGAGGTCTGAGATTTTTCCGGTTTCTTTTGCACGTCGGGTTTTAAAGAGCTTTTAAAGAGCTTAGACCCAGCCGTGGAGACAGTTTCCACAAACCTGTTATAGGAGTCGTCCGGCATCTGGCTCGGATGTAACCCCTTTAAATATAAAATAAAACACTTTTTAACCGGATTTTTCGCGTATAATTAATATTTTACATTTTACGAGCATAAATAATACGTAATAAATCTGGTTGTAAGTGATTTATTATAAATTATGAACCCTTTAAATACGATATACCTAGTAAAAATGGTAACTTCCGCGAGATATATCAGACAAAGATATTAAAGGCTGGTTCTACAAATAAGAGATTTATCATAAGCAAAAGTGTACATTCTTATTTTATATTATTAAGAATGATATCTATATTGTGATATCAATTTTCTACCAGACAATCGCGGACTGAATTTAGCGTCGACCAACCCTGAGGCATGATCGGGGTTCGGACACGCGGCATACATGCATTTGCATTGTCTATGTAGATGTATGTCTGTGGTCAGCGCTATGTTATGATTTGGATTCCGAAGTTATAAACTATTTTAAGAAAAAAAAAATTGTATGCGTAAAATCACAGCATAAAATAAACACGGTATACAGTAAAAAAATTTGATACCTACTATTTATGTACTATTTACCATTAATTGGCACCAGTGCTGATAATTTGGGTTTCGCGAAAAATTTTAACCATTTATCAGCACCACATATTTTATCAATATACCACCATAAATTGAAATTTTACTTCTTTTGTATAATACCCTCATAAACTATCTCAGAAAACATAGAAATCAAAAGTCTCGGTATAAAATGTTTAAAAGTAAAATGCAAACACGTGAACTTATGATCAATCACAAGGAACAGGTAAAAAAGGACAAATGCAGCGTACAACATTTCTGATTGCAAATTTTTTGCCATTTTTAAAGTCGGAAATTATAGCGATGGCAGGATTTTGATTATAAGAACATCAATTTATTTATTTTTTAGAGAGGTATCCCAAATTAGTCAGTGTAAATCTTATATTTTTACTATTATTTATTTTAACTATTTTTAACTATTTATTCGGAATGTTGATAATCTGGTGCAGAGATAGCATTTGGGTGTGTCACCTTATTTGTGTGTCAAGTTTTTACCACCGTTCAGGTCAAAGAAGACAATATGAGAATGGTGTTTTTTAGGAAATTCGGTTTAAAAGTTCTTGCGATTTAAAATATTAAATTTACGTGTACTTAATATAGTGATTACGAATATAGTGTTCTTTTTCAGATTAAAAAAAACACGAAAATAACAACCAACATTCACGTGAATATTACATCAGTCATAAGCTACATTCACACAAAATACATAATATTTGAGCGTGTTTACTAAGTTGTAACAAGGGGGCCTAGATTAATAAATGAACTTTGATATTGTGTCCAGAATTCTTTATGTCTAGTTCTTATGCTTTCTGCTTAAGGACTATTATTGATTGATGTAAAAACTTATTTCCGCTGTACTATGAAACGGTAAACATAAATCGTAGTAATACTCCATATTGCGTTGTGTTCTTCAGGCTAAGTAAATGACGAGACCTCTCCAATTCGCAATAAAATACAGATGCTTTTAAAAGTTTACTTATGATATCAAAAACAGTCCTTGTTGACAGTACTTTGTGGTTTTCTTTTACCTAATATATATTGAACAACCTATTTCCCGTTTGTCAAGATCTATCCACCTCATTACTTATAGAGAAAATGATTGAGAAAATATATTGTATTGAATATACTTACTCGTATTGTCGCAAATAATATTTGGTCAAACTTTAAAATGCAGTTGTCAGATAATTAACTAAATCTACAAATAATCAAATGTTTATAATAAGTTCTTCTTTTTGCAAGTTTTTTAATTAGTTTGTTAGTTTGAATGTTTTAGTTGAAGTATCCGACACGTTAAAAAAATATATATTTTTGAGTATATACAGTTATATAATAATTTTAAACTTAGGGCTAGATCTTACAATGGGTATAGTTAGTGACAACGACATAGTAAGGTTTTATAATGCCTGTCCAACTTCTGGTAGCCGTGGTATCATTGCAAACATACCAACATAAAATATCAAAAAAAGACGTGTGGCACTCGGAGACTGCCGCGGTAAAGCTATTGCATAGCATTTTTTATCAACTTATGCAATTATAATTATTTATTTATTTTATTAATGCAGTAATGTTTGATCTAATATGAAGTTCCACAAGTTCCTAGTAGATGGCGCTGATTGTTTATTAAAGCCCGCATGTAAAGTTATGAAATCAAAGTATCACCTCGTTACGGAATTTCTGGATTCGGTCCCCACTCTCAAGGCCCGCGATAGAAGCTATGCAATAGCTTAATAATAGGTTGGGGGAAAAGTCTTTTCGTATTATAGTATGTATGAACTTGTAATAAAATCTCTTTGGCTATAGTATTTGTATCTGGCTGGTCTTGGTATCATTGAAAGTTAAAATTTTAAAGAATATAATTCCAAATTCAAATTAGGAAAACGTGTGATTTTCATTTGTTTTTCGTACTGTCAAGATGAGTGAATCTAATGAAGAAATTCGATACATTTTAAAATTTTACTACAAAAAAGGTAGAATGCAACGAAAGCCGCGAAAAAAATTAGCGATGTTTATGGACCTAGTGCAGTGTCTGTGAGAGTAGCACAAATTTGGTTTAAGCGTTTTCAATCCGGAAATTTTGATGTCAAAGATGCACCTCGCTCTGGTCGCCCTATTACGGATAAAATGGATGCCATTTTTGAAAAAGTGGAGCAAGATCGACATATCAGTAGTTTCGACGTAGCTGAAGAACTGGGAATTGACCACAAAACAGTTTTGGCGCATTTGAAAAAAGCTGGGTACACAAAAAAGCTCGATATTTGGGTACCTCACGAGCTCACTGAAAGAAACCTAATGAACCGTGTACTCATTTGTGATTCTTTATTACGACGGAACGAAACCGAATCATTTTTGAAGTACCTGATAACTGGTGATGAAAAGTGGATCACGTACGACAAGAACGTGCAAAAAAGGTGGGGGTCAAAGGCCGGTCAGGCTTCACAGACTGTGGCGAAACCCGGGTTAACTCGCAATAAGGTGATGTTGTGTGTGTGGTGGGATTGGAAGGGCATTATTCATTATGAGCTGTTACCACCAGGCAGGACTCGATTCTGAACTCTACTGCAAACAACTTATGAGATTAAAACAAGAAGTTGAGAGAAAGCGGCCGGAATTGATCAACAGGAGGGGTGTGGTGTTTCATCATGATAACGCTAGACCTCCCACATCTATAGCCACCCAGCAAAAATTAAAAGAGTTTGGCTGGGAGGTGTTAATGCATCCGCCGTATAGTCCTGACTTTGCACCTTCAGATTTCCACCTGTTTCGGTCTCTTCAGAATTCTTTAGGCAGTGTTGTTGCGGTATTTTGATGAGAGGTCCCAAAATTTTTATAGCAATGGGATCATGTCCCTACCTACAAAATGGCAAAAGGTTATCGAAAAAAATGGTACATACATACTTTAGTTAAATGTCAATAAACTATATTGAAAAATGTTTTGATTTTCTTAAAAAATGCGAAGAAACTTTTTCCCCAAACCAATAATTGAAATCAACAAATCGATTTTATTAAAGCTGTAGGAGATACCAACTAATGTACGGGTGGTTGGGGAGCGCTTATTACTGCTTGTGAGTCTTTTGAGACCGTTTTATTCCTTGTTATATAAATATTCTCGGTAGATTCAACCTTTGATTAGATTTTAACAATGCATGACACGAAGTTACGGAGAATATAACTTGGACAATCAATATTTGTTACGATGGCAGCATCGGAAATTATACCAGTCTTATTCATGTAAATTCAGGGTAACTGGTGCGTCACTTTCGAAATTCGAGGACGTGGTAGTTTGAGATCATACACGAAGGGAAAATATAAAATAAAATATTAATATTAATTATTAACTGATTAAAATTAACCGAATGTAAAATAATTCATTACGCAACGCATGGTTTCACAGGTTACACTGGAAACTACTTACCACGGAGTAAAAAATAAGTATATACATAATTATGATCAGAATCGAGTACAGAGTGCTCTCCTTCAATATCTAAAATTTGTACCAGTCACCCTGTATGTATCCCCTTAACACCACATACCAAACGTAAGCTTTACTACACTCCAGTTATACGTCGAATATTACAAATTGGCAAATACTGTGCCACTTCTCTGTAGAATACAGTTCAGCCGTGTGATTCAGGGGACCACCGTATCATGCCAATCTTCGTTGATTTGTTTTCGAATGAGGACAAATACAATTACAAATTACTGTTGCTTATACATCATGCAAAAATAACAAATAAATATAAATCCCGAAGAAAGCTACTTACCTGACCCCAATTTCTTATATTTAAAAATAAAGTAACTTATTTTGAGCTTTTAAACATATTTTGAAACAAGTCTAAATATGAAAAATTAATGAATCTTAATAATTAAACCAGCATAGGTAGGTAAATCGCAAACGTAGCAACTTATTTCAAACAGCCAGTTTTAATAATGATAAACAGTAGGGCACGTAGGTATCGAGAAGATCATGGGTCTTGCAAACTGGCTGACAAATTTAATTGAATTGCTATATACTAAACCACGCCGCATGTTTGACCACTTCCGTGATTAGCGAGATGTGTGTTCGTATGCTTCTGGAGATTACTGGTTGAGGCGATGGCTCCAAAATATCGTTCCTGTATTTGTTGTTTGTTGTTCAAACTTATGTGTCTATTGGTACGAACTTTCCTGTGGAAGATGGTTAATCAAAAAAGGAGTTACGCCTGTTTACGGAGCAACTTTATAAAAGCAATTTAAATTTATATAATAAATGTCGTGTGACAGACAAAGTTTTCATATGCCATTCGTTAGCGGAGCCAAGTAAACAGAACACAATTATATTACCTAAAAATAAAAATTTCAAACACAATTATAATATCGTTTCTTTTCAAGGCGTGGGCGCGTACATTCTGGTTCGTTGGCTATATGAACAGGGAAACATGATTTTAATTTGATTTGAAGAATACGAACATACAGAATTTTAGTATAAGTGTTTCATTAATGTTTTTAAGAGCTAATTTAAACTTTGGAAAAGTCAAAATAATAAAAATGTCGAATAAGTTTTATTTTTGATAATAATTTCTATTGATCATTTATTGATTTTTGACAAGGAAGCTACAAATCCCGTATTTTACAGTAACATCTATTGAATATGAATTACAAGAAAGCGTACCCTTTATTAAGCTCACGTAAAAAAATTGTTACAAAAAACGCTTTTACGCAGTTTTTAACACATAAATTTCTGAAGTAATTTATTTGTTAAAAACTGTGTTTATGGCCATAATTTCGCTTGGTGTACATAGTCTTAGCCAAGGCTCCATACAATCTTGGCACATCGCTTTTATAAACTTTCGTAAGATTCTAAGCGGTTCGACCAAGCACAGACTAGCTTTTTATTTTACGCTTTTTTAAAACATTAAAAATAATGCACTGCTCGCTGATTGGTCAAGAAGACAAGCAATTACAAAATTTGGCTTATCCACACTAATGATTTATGGCGCTTCGCTACTTACTATATGCAACCTCACTGCTCCTCCTCGCTGCGCTCGTTGTCGCACCTAACGGTTCCTACAAGGCCTTACAATGCATTTCTTTTTTTAAACTAGAACACGTGACTTATTCAACCAGTCGTAGCTTACTTATTATTTTACGAGTGAATTTGGTAAGTTTATCAATTTGCGAAAATATGGGCGTAAAATGATACATTTTGTCTCCCGTTTAGAATCCTACGGAAGTAAATTTACGGAATTTATTATTTACCGGTGACATATACACTTTGCAACTTATTCGGTTGTGTTAAGGTTCAAGTTCCAATGAAAATGTGTACATCTTATTAGACGTGACACGTCCTGCGCTGTTGTGTTTCTTTGAAAAAATAGCACATATCTCAGCATGTGCTGCAACTGTAAAATACACTATTGGTTTTTAGATTAGGGCTGGTCTTTTAACATTATAACTAGATTTTTTAGGATAAAGGAAAAAAATATGTTAAGCTGAAAAATATTAACAGATTAAATTAACTTTTTGGGCCGAGACCTCTGTTTAGGTTATAAATCTCCTTCCAAGTTTTATATAGGATGAAAAAATTATAAACCGTAAACTTACTGTAAACATAATCTGGGTAAAAGCCTGTTAAGTGGATTGAGCATTTATTATTTTCCTTTAAAGAATGGATGGACGGTAAGGATATTAATGATATTAGATTGGGATGAAATATTATAATGAGCAAGCGCAGAATAAAATACAACGAAATTGTTACCTAAATAAACTTTTGATTAAAGAAGAACGTTGCATATAAAAAATCAATGTTAACATTCTTAGACCAAATAATGCAATTGCAATTATTGGGCCTAAAGCATTGACAGCTCAGGCGCGGTAGATTTTTAATACAGGTTAAAACACAACTGCACCATCCTACTAATATTATAAACTAGCGACTCGCCCCGGCTTCGCACGGGTGCAATGCTGATACTGATACACTACAGAAAAACTGTGAACGTTGTATATAAAAACATAGCGGCCCGCTCCGGCTTCGCATGGGTATAAAATATATAGCCTATGTGATTAAAATCGATTCAGTAGTTTTGATTTATTCATTACTGCCCGTGGCCCGCACACGTTAAATTTGGAGTAAAACAATCCCCCTTTCCCTATACCATGAAGATTTCCTGCTATCTTTGGAATATCTAAATTCATACACTACATTTTTAACGTTGTTTATAAATGTCTTTATGTCAGAATGTCTTTATAAACAACGTTCATAGCTTTCTTGTCATTAGACAATACAAACATGTTTTCTCTGGAGGTCACTCTTGAAAGAGCGACATACAGTTGTCCATGTGAAAAACAGTCAACGCTCAAATCTAAGCCTGCAACGTTGAAGGTTTGACCCTGCGATTTATTAATGGTCATTGCAAAAGATGTCTTTACCGGAAACTGTAAACGTTTAAATTGGAAGGGTAAATCCGATGGTATCAGAGGGATTCGGGGAATCAATACATCTTCTCCGGTACCACATCCTGTGAGTATTGTGCACCCTATTATGAAAGTTTTCAATGATTTTACCAGCAAACGCGTGCCATTGCAAAGTTTAGGTGGATTCAGGTTTCTTAATAAAATAACAGGACAACCTACTTTCAACACCATTTTGTGAGGAGGGAGTCCAGACGGGTTCAAAGAATTTAGAAATTTTGTAGGAAAATGAACAGCTTCTTCCAAATCGAGAACAGTATCGACCGAGTAGTATATTTTCGTCGGCGCATCAATCTTTGAAAGAATCAAGTTATTTACTTTATCTACTTGTTCGTTAGTTGGTGACAGAATCGCTCTTTCTTTAAACCAAGATATTGTCTTATAACTTATGTTATCAATGTCAGGATAGACATTTCTACTGAAGATTCTCTCTCTCTCTCAGCTCTATATCTATCCCGAGCCTGACTGAGGCGAGCCTCACGTTCCGTTGACGATTCTTCATCTCTTGCTGAACGTACTCTTCTGGCATTCACTGTACTACGACCTATGTTCGAACGACGACGTCTTCCAGACATGACTTTATAATTTCTGTACAAAATTTACTCAGTTCTATATGTATGCACAAATTGCCATATTATTAGTATGTGCCGCAGTAAAAAATATCTAAATTCTTACCATTTAGAAACAAAAGATAATCAACAATCATAAAAAACAAAAGATACCTATTCTATTCAGTTCTTTTTTTTACTGAAATCCTCAACTTAAACAACGATTTTAATTAAATTAAAAGTAGGTACTTAAAAAATAATTTGCTATTCGTGCGACTAAAAACAAAAGATAACCAACAATCATCAACAACAAAAGATACCTATTCTATTTACTTATTTACCTGAGTACTTTTTCTGAACTTACATATCTCACCTTAAATCACGATTTTTGAAAATAATTTCCCTAATATTAAATTGATCTAACTGTAAATTTTAATCAAGATCTTAAGAGAAAATTGCAATCCATAAATTATGGTTTTATTTAATCTAATCTTATCTCACCTTATGTAGGTACTTATAATTACTATAAGTGCGATTTAAAAAATTTACCTTAGAATAGAATTATAATTTATATTTTAAAACTCAGACGCGCTATTTATAGGCACGCTCTGGCCGCACCGGGCGGCCGGCCGGTACCGCCGCAAACGCTACGTCCCTCAAATCTGTAATATCTTCGAAAATATTCACTTAAATCATACGGTGTACAGGGCCATATAGATCTATATTTAATGAACAATGTATTCAAGGTATTTAATTGGTAAATGATTAATGCTGTATTGGTTAAAATCGCTTCGAAAATTAGCCATTATTTGTCGTAAAAAGTAAATGACAAAAAAAGTTATTGTGGGTTATCCATAAGAGATAGACATATACCATCACGGACTTTTCTGTAGACCTTTTCAATGTGTACAATACTTAGTACATTATTTTGATAGAACTCGTAGGGTTCAGCCTGCGTTTGCAATGTAAGCGGAAAAAATTTAATTATTTACGACATCACATTAGAAACCTCAAAAATAACAGTACTTCTCCACTATTTAATGGATGTTATTATACATATAAACCTTCCTCTTGAATCACTCTATCTATTAAAAAAAACCACATCAAAATCCGTTGCGTAGTTTCAAATATTTAAGCATACAAAGGGACATAGGGACAGAGAAAGCGACTTTGTTTTATACTATGTAGTGATATTTTAAAACTCAGACGCGCTATTTATAGGCACGCTCTGGCCGCACCGGGCGGCCGGCCGGTACCGCCGCAAACGCTACGTCCCTCAAATCTGTAATATCTTCGAAAATATTCACTTAAATCATACGGTGTACAGGGCCATATAGATCTATATTTAATGAACAATGCATTCAAGGTATTTAATTGGTAAATGATTAATGCTGTATTGGTTAAAATCGCTTCGAAAATTAGCCATTATTTGTCGTAAAAAGTAAATGACAAAAAAAGTTATTGTGGGTTATCCATAAGAGATAGACATATACCATCACGGACTTTTCTGTAGACCTTTTCAATGTGTACAATACTTAGTACATTATTTTGATAGAACTCGTAGGGTTCAGCCTGCGTTTGCAATGTAAGCGGAAAAAATTTAATTATTTACGACATCACATTAGAAACCTCAAAAATAACAGTACTTCTCCACTATTTAATGGATGTTATTATACATATAAACCTTCCTCTTGAATCACTCTATCTATTAAAAAAAACCACATCAAAATCCGTTGCGTAGTTTCAAAGATTTAAGCATACAAAGGGACATAGGGACAGAGAAAGCGACTTTGTTTTATACTATGTAGTGATGTGAAAGTTTGGATGGATAGATGTTTGGATGTTTGTTCCTCAATCACGGTTCAATGGATTTGGATAAAACTTAGCATAGTGATAGTGTACAAACTGGATCCCTATATCCCGATATTCCTACAGGATTCGAAATTTCGCGGGAAAAACCGAATAAAATAATAAAATACATGTATTGAATAATATTGTGACATTCAAACGATAACTCACTGTAATATTGTAAGGTTTTACATTTTCAAATAAAATTCTCGAAGCATGCTACCGCGAGGCTAAATTCGGTCTGAAATAATTTTACTGTATTATAATATAGAAAACTAAAACTGTAATTAAAGACTTAGTCCGCGTTTGACCTCAACCTCACCTGATGGTAAGTGAATATGAGGTCGAAGGTGAAAGCGTTGTTGATCAGAATGCCTAACTTTTTATTCGTCTAAAAAGCAAATGCCTAAAAGGAATGTCAAAAAGCACACGAACTTGGGAAAAAACTGGCTCTTTATAAAATATTGCCGAAACACATGGGGAGTTCGCTGTTTCATACCAGGGGGTTTGGTGTATTTGTCGGGAGCGAAAGAAGAGACGACCGTTTACTCGAAAGCTAGTTTATTGCTGACTGTTTTACAAGTACCCTACAGTATACTTACATATCATCTCTCCACCATTAATTTGGAAATCTGTAACAATATTTTAAATATATTCAATAAACATACAAACAATAAACAATTACAATAAACAATTAATAGTATTTCTTATAACTAACGAGCTTCCTTATTCTTTTGGAACGACTTGACGGACTACTCTCGTTTCCTATAGTTGCGTCAGGTACCGTTAATATCGGTGACGTCACCGCCCTGGCCTCCACATTTAAATCCGAAATTCCGTGCGCTTCAATACTATCGCCGACAGCTGAGAGCACAGATCGTGCCTCCGGGCTGCGGAGGCCGGACTGCAGGGTGGCGCGGGGGCAGCGACAGCTTGCGCGGTGTCAGCCGGCGCGGGCGCAGGACGCGGCTCCCGCCCGTGACACCGAGGACGGTGCCAGGCGGGGTTCTTCTGACATAGTTGAAATCGCTTACAACACAAGCGATAAGGCCGCCCTTTTATACATAATGTGTTCTTTTATTTGTGTTTTTTGTGTATAATAAAAAAATAAATAATTAGTCGTCGTCGACGATGGCCAACATCCCGACTCATTTACATCCGTGACAATAATCGGATCATTACTAACGAATTTTCACATTTGATCTAAGTGTCTTCTACAATTTACGTTATAATCCTTAAAATATACTTCGTACAAACGATTACCAATTAATTTAGCTATATTACTTACTGCCCGAATCTTTATTTTCGTAACGAACCATCTTGCCCATACAATTTCACCATCTTAAAAGCATCTGCTATGGTCAGAAAGTACCTCTTTGGGTGCTCTAATGTGTGTACTTGGTAAAATTAAATCAATTCTAGACCTTAAAATGAGTCCAAACATAGCCGGTGTAAAACCGCTAATACAGTGAACAGTGTTTCTATGATCAAAAAAGAAGCTTAATAACTTTTCATGGATATTTTTTTACATTTGTTATCTAAAATAATACATTTAATAAATTTTTTACAAGTTTCACTAAGTTTCATGATACTATTACAGCGACAAAATTTATGAAACTCTGCCGAACTAATTTTAGCATCATTATCACAATAACATTCGGAATGCCAAATTATGAAAACATTTCTTTAAGTTTCATAATGAGCGCATTTGTAAAAGTGCCACGGAACCATTTGGAATACGCGTCGATGTCTATTAGGAATACCTGGTCCCCTACAGACATGTAGTCTAGGTGCAGCCGCTGCCACGGGCCACGCGGCGCACGCACCTACCCAGGGCTCCCGGATTCCCGGCCATCACATTCTAACCCGTGCCGAGGTTTTAGTTTTACCGAAATGTGCCGAATGAAGCTCCGTCAGCATCCTATCTCTGTATACTTTCCGTATTACCAACATATGGCCGCGAAAGATACCGTCGACAGGTACCTATTAGTAGATAATTTAAGTAAAAAATAGACTCACAGCGATGGAATATCAGGGCTCCGGTTCAGTGTTGCGCTCCTGGTATATGAACTTTATTTATTATCATAAAATATCTTTAATTTCAGTTTTAAATAAAATATTTAAGCGCTAACTACGTCTGTACGCTTAAATGATCCAGAGAAAAGGTTTTTCTCTCGCATAAAGTTTTTCTGTATTCATTAAAAGCAATAAATGGTTAATACTCTTCTTTTGATCATCTGTTATCATAAAGGATTGAGATTATTGAGCAACCTAGATTATTACGAGTTAGAAGAATCGTAAGATTTAAATACAATTAAAAGCGTTTTCTACCCGATTGTCAAAGAAATCGTGATTTTTTCTTAATTTTTGACAGTGGTATGAATCGACCCATTCAAAAACGCTATTTGGGTATTCATGCCACTAGTATGAAACAGCGAACTCCCCACATTACCGCCGCTATTACCGCGCATATTTGGCGGATTTTATATGAAGTGTGGTCGCAAACCAGTCGGACCCTGACGGGATCCTACCAACAAGCGGGATTCGCTCGGATTAGTCGCCTGTTGCGACGTGCTTATCCAGTGGTGGCAGGGGTATTCTAAACCGACCCTGCACGGGCACAACACTTCTCTACTTAGTGTTATTTAATTTTCCTTGGCACTTCTTCAGCACTTCCTGAGATATAAACTTTATAATGTACCTACTTTGTAACCATATTTAAATAATTTCCATTCTCCTTTAAATTAGCTCATTCTGTTTTTCAGGCAGACTTACAGACTTACGAATAGTACTTTACTAAAACCAAAAATAAACTTGTTTTACATGTTCAGTAACATGTTAATTAAAATTTATTTCCATATTTATTAAATTTGTAGTTACTTGTGCGTTATTAAATTCATTTGGTAAAAGAACAGCCACGCTTTAGCAGTAAATATGTTATTTAAACCGCACCATTCGACTACGAATAACAGAAAATTAAATGTATTATGTACAAAGAGTAAACACATTACTAAGCATGTATCGAAAATTTTCATTTAAACATTGTATGTACTAAAGAGGATTAATTTAATATTTATTTGCAAGTCAAACAATGTTTTATTGCTTTTCAAATGTGACGTTAATTAAATGTGTGTCTCAAGTTATACATAGAGTTCTAAGGTAGATGAAACAAAAAATGTAGGAGAATGTCTAACTAACAGTTAGGTATACATTTTCATGATTAGAGTTACCTGTCAAATATGAGTCGCAAATATTCTTACGCTATGTAAGCTAGAGTTAAACAATACCATATTATTAGCCGAAAGACAACAATTGAGTTCTTTGAACCACCCGAAAACATTCACGCGTGTCGGTAATGCTGCTTATTACATTCAGTGTTTATTTTACCAGGTCTGATCACGTTCCGTTTTCCATTGCGTTGTTGTCACTTCAGAATATCATACAGTCGCCAGTGAAGGCTGGATCTCTGGATGTAGGCAGCGATGGACCGAGCGACGTGAACAACATTAGGCCTTTATCCAGCTGTGCGCAACTCCCAGTTCGCGATTATAAAAAAATATACTGAAAGAAAATAAGCTTACAACGTCAGTCACTTTTGTATGAAGAACTAGCTTTCGAATCCCGCGGGACTTCCGGGATAAAAAGTTGCCTATGTGCTATTCCAGACTATCACTATGCCAAATTTCATTCAAATCCGTTGAGCCGTTCTTCCGTGATTGAGGAACCAACATCCATACATCCAGACATCCATGCATCCATGCACCCATGCACCCATGCATCCATACATCCATGCATCCATGCATCCATACATCTTAACTTTCACATTTATACTATTAGTAAGATTCTTCGACTTTGAATTTATTACGATTATTTTTTAAATTTCGTTTTCCACTAAAGCCTAAACAATTTTGTTACAAGGTTAGATACTTATTTAATTATTTTATTTCTAATTATGCTTGCAAATTTCTACACAGCATTTAAGCCATACTGTGTATAAAGTGTATAAAGCTCTGAAGTGTTTTAGATGTTATGTTAAAAATGATTTATTCAAAATCGAAAAGCACGGTGTTTTGGTCCTGATAATGACAAGTTAATAACTTACGTCCAGCATCATATATTATGGTTATATTTACATTTGAAATAGCCAGTCAAAACGTGTCAACTCGCTATATCGAAATTTTGATAATGTACTAATAGGGGCATGAAACGATAACTATTGTTTTTTTTTTGCTCTTGGGTTGCAATTGGTATGTATGTTGCTGGCAATCTGTATAACCTGATATTCTATATAATACCTAGGTAATACCTGGGTAGAAATGTAGCTTACCTATTATAGTTATTAATATATCTTTAGATAGTCCAGTAATGAGGTTAAAGTGCGCATCCAGTAGATACCTTTTGGTAATGAAATGGCAGACTCTCTCTACCATCACAAGCTCGGCATAAGGGAAAAATTCTTAACGTAGATCCCCCCTTTTCAGACTACAGACCCACTGTAAAAAGAATAAATTATTTTAAATGGAAAACTTTCTTTAATAATATCTCATTCACATAAAGCATATCGTACAAAACTCTTGTGAATGAACACTCACGTGTTAAACTGTTGAACTCTCTCAAACTCGCTCTATTTAGGATGCGATCATACCAAATTCATCGTACAATTCCTGCACTGGAAGATGTTGTCGGAAGGGTCAGGGCCCCGATTCTGTAATTACCATATGTCAATAAAGTGTGCCTAAAAGGTGCATTATGTTAACATGTGACATTTTATATAAATTTTATCAAACCCGCTATGGCAACGTGCCCATTGATTTCTTAATTTTATAATCCATACAATCAGATGATTATGCCAGCTTAAAATTTGCAATTAAAAAATTTCCCTAGTAGACAAAAACCAAAAATAATTATACATTATTGATGAAATATAATCGTGCAGCTATGACAAAACTCAGTAGTCAGTCGCTGTGTTCTTCTTTAAAGTTGGAACTCAGTATACTATGGAACTTAAACATGAAATTTTCTATAAAACACTGAGTATCCTACTATAGACCAAGATATATTTATTTTACATATTGCCGGTAGAACGGCAGGTACTCTGTACAATCCCTTGTCTTGTAAACGGTAATAATGGACGATAATATTCATTATATTTCATACATTGCCTGGAGGTCCCAGGTATTCTATACATTGCCTAGGTATTGTATAGAATATCCAAATTTGCCGGTAAATTGTATATTAAACTGGCGTGTGGCGTCGCCTTAAGAATAGCGCTACCCCATCTCTTCCCGTGGGTGTCGCAAGAGGCGACTAAGGGACAACAATCCATAGGACTGGCAGCAGCGTCCTTCTGCGTAGTCACAACAGCTTACTGCGACCGCCAACCTGCCTGCCAAGCGTGGTGATTACGGAATTTCCCCTCCAAAACATGAAACGATGCCATCGGTCGATGGCAGGGTTATTTCGTCTAAGCCCTAACTTTTGAGGGAAGCGGAGAAGTGCTACGGGCAGTTAGGTATACTGTTAGTATGGCCCTTAAATAGCTTAAAAATAACAAGGCACCGGGTGATGATGGAGTTACAGCCGAGCTTCTGAAAGCTGGTGGCAAACCTGTGCTTAAGATCCTTCAGAAGCTTTTCAATTCCATCACCCTCGTAGGCAAAACACCCATATCGTGACTCCAAGACAAAATGGTGTAGTTGAGCCATGTGTACAAGGTGTTTTCAAGATTTCTTACGAACCGTCTCGCTCGCAGGTTTGTTGACTTACAGCCTCACGAACAAGCCGTATTTGGATAAGACTTCAGTACCATAAAACATGCGGTAGAATATAGAAAAGAAGGAGGAGTATAAGCAGCCACTTTGCTTGGCATTTGTGGATTATGAGATAACCCTCCATTTGATCGAGACCTGTGCTGCACTCCATTCTTTGAAGCGGTGCCAAATTGACTATCGATACATCGAAGCGTTGAGGTTTTTGTACAAAAACGGCACTATGTCAGTCCGTCTTCAGGAACAGAATTCGAAGCCTATTCAACTGTAACGGGGCGTCAGGCAAGGCGATGTTATATCGCCTAAGCTGTTCACCGCAGCGTTGGAAGATGTCTTCAAGCTTCTGCAATGGAATGGGTTCGGCATCAACATCAACGGCGAGTACATCTCTCAACTTCGATTCGCGGATGACATCGTAGTCATGGATGACCTGCAGGACCTGAGTAAAATGCTCGATGCCCTCGGGGGAATCTCGCAGCAAGTGCGTTTTAAAATGAATGGATAAGACGAAGATCATATCGAACGTCCATGTTGCACATGCTGCTCTGGTAGTTGGAGGCACCACGCTCAAAGTTGTCGACGATTATCTGTATCTAGAACATAAAATCCAGTTAGGCAAGACCAACTTTGAGAAAGTCGCTTGAAGTCGCTCAGCGGGCAATGGAAAGGGCTATACTCAAAACTTCCCTTCGGGATCGAATCAGGAATCAGGCAGGCTTACCAAAGTCATAGCCAGAAGGATTGCAGAGCTGAAGTGGCAATGGGCAGGCCATATAGTTCACAGAACAGATGGTCGTTGGGGCAAAAAAGTTCTCCAGTGGCGGCCACGTACTGAGAGACGCAGCGTAGGCAGGCCCCCGCAAGATGTACCGACGACCTGGTCAAAGTCGCCGGTAAACGCTGGATGAGCATAGTGCGGGACCTAGCGACGTGGAAACCTTGGGGGAGGCCTATGTCCAGCAGTGGACGACCACTGGATGTGATTGATGATGATGATGATGTATATTAAATTTAGAGAAAGCCACAACTACTTAAAATTGAAGAGAACTCTTTTCATCTGAATTCACCTCTGGCGCTATTAGCATATTAAATTGTAAATAATCTCTAGTTCCCATGTGAAAAGTTCTGCTTAGTAAATATTTGCAAATGAGCAAACAAACGAGGATAACCTCAAACACGAGATCCAAGTAAGACTGTTGACTTCTAGAAATTGAATTATTAAAATGCAGTTGAAAATGCTCCTCTAGCTTCCATCTATTTTACTAAACCTACTCAAATAAGGTCTGTATTTGGCTAAAATTCACAGGACACTATGGTGAATATGATTCTAGCTTTTGGTTCAACGGATTGCTACCTTTTTGGGTTGAACAATATCCTAAAATAACTTTATTACATCCAGTTATATCAAACTTGGAAAAGTTCAAACGAAATAGGTACTAATGAGATAGGTACAGTATGGTAACCGATTTTACTTTCAGAACATTTTTGTTCGAATTTCAAAACTCCGAAAACGGTTTAACGAAGTTTCGAATCCCAGGCGTATTACATAATATTGTAAAATGAATGAATTTATTTGACATATGTTTAATGTTCTAGAAACAATAATAGCTGGTTATCAAAATCTTTTAATTCTTTTTAAAACTGTAACAATAATGATCTTTTCCAGGTATTTCTAGATGTAAGTATTAAAGTGAGTAGTCGGTACGTAGTCATCTCATTATAACTATTTTTTATTTATAATATTTGTCTTTTTATAATATAGGAAACGTTTCATCTGGAAAATAAAACGTCATTCATTAACATATTTATTAATGATTAATATAATAATATATTGGGATAATAAAATTCATACTAATAAAATTCTGTATTAACATAGGTAACCGTACAGTATCGTATAGTATTCAATCTTAAAATCTTTTATCAATTTTGGATTTTTTCATAATTGAATTGCAATAACGTGGCAATATGGTAAATGGAAACGGCAAACGTTTGGATTCAAATAAATTGGTAATCCGAAACTGCTCGCGTCCGCAAGGTTTAGCCCTCGATGCCTTGTACGTGGTCCCTGGGTGGTGCTAAACGAGCAGTAAAATCTGGTGGTAGGCTTCGGCTGTGGCTTTTCACCACCCACTAGACAAAACCATGCCGCCAAGTAACCTAGTTGCGTTCCTGCATGATGTCTAGTGTAGCCATTGAGGAGGATAGGTCTGAGCAATTGTGCTGCATCGGAGAACTGTTTACAACTCGTAGGATAATGACTCACCGGGTAACTCGTTTTGGATGGTAGCGGGATCCGAAGCACGGTGCACCGCTGGCCGACCGCAGGTAGCAGGGGGCCCAAGTAGCATGCCAACCACATGCAAAAGGCTGCCCCGCCACCTCGCGAAAAATCACGGGAGGCTCCATCGTGCCGGCTGGCGACCGGTATGAGAGGACCCGATGGCGAACTCGGGGGGGTTCGGGCGTCCCCGCAGTCTCCAAGCGAGTTTCCCAAAGGTGCGTTACTCCTATCGAGTTGCTTGGTTCCATTTGCAGCGCTTTACTCAACTTCTGTTCTCCTCCCTATTCACTCCACTCCAAAATTATATGAAAGGTCCAAAGAAGAGTAAGGTAACACAGCGGTTGCACTTCCTCTCGTATAAAGTGCACTTCTGTAACATCCGCGGAGTGCTCTCCAATCACAATGATGTCCACCACCACCTAGAGACCGAGAGACCCCACCTACTCTTCCTTACGGAGACGCAGATCTGTGATCCGTCAGACTCAGCATACCTTTGTCACCCAGGTTACATCCTGGAGTCCAAATTCCACCCGCACGCCGGGGTGTGCATGTATGCCAGTGACACGATCTGTTTTCAGCGTCTCCGTTACTAAGAAGTGCCGGACCTTTCAGTTATGTGGGATCACATAGATACCGGCCTAGACCAAATGGTATATGCTGGTATTTATCGGTCACACAGCGGAGATCGGGAGACAACAAGGTTTATGGACTCAGCAGTAAAGCGGACAAGGTTCAGCACCGTTTTCCCACAGCGCAGTTGGTGTTCCTGGGGGATTTTAACGCACACCACGGACAGTGGTTATACCCGTTTCAGGGCACTGACCATGCTGGTAGAGAGGCTTTTAAGTTTTCGCTCACTCATGGCCTCTCTCAGCTTGTTGACGAGCCTACGCGCATCCCAGACGTTGCTAGCCACTTACTGCCTGGACCTTCTGCTGACAACCGATCCGGACAGATATTCGGTGTCAGTCACTGCACCCTTAGGGAAATCTGTATCGCAGTACTCGCCACCTGACACCCAACCAAGTGGTTCTAGGCGAGTATGGCGTTACAAGTCGGCAGATTGGGATGAAATGCGACATTTCTTCGCATCTTATCCGTGGCGGCAAGCTTGTTTTACATCAACCGATCCATCGTGCTGCGCTGATGCAGTCTCAAGTGTGATAGGTCAAGCAATGGAGTTCTTCATTCCCTACGCTGATCTATCCCTTGAAAACAAAGCTCGCCCATGGTTTAGTGCTGAATGCTTTGCCGCTGAAAAGCGTAAGCGAGAAGCGTACAAAGCCTGGGCAACCGCTCGCAGAAGCAAAGCCGTGGATTCGCGTGAACACAAGAATAGGTACAATGCTGCCGCCAAGTCCTGCAAAAAGGTGATCAAAAGAGCTCGTTTCGCCCACATAGGCAGTATTGGAGACAGAATAGCCTCCAACCCCTCGGGAAGTAAAGCTTTCTGGGCCCTCGCCAAGTCGGTCGAAACGAACTTTTGTCGCCCGTCGCTGCCGCCTCTGCGGAAACCTGACGGTTCTCTGGCCCACACCGCTAAGGAAATAGCAGATTTATTTACCATTATCTTTGCGGAAAATTCTCGTCTAGATAGACAAGGAAAAATCCCACCCCAATTACCTCAGTTCGGTCCTTTAATGGGTACCGTTCATATTCACCAAAAGTTCTTAAATGCTTGCTGCACCTAGACGAGAATAAGGCTAGCGGTCCAGATGGTATTCCTGCAGTTGTCTCCCGTTTTGACGCATCTTTATAGACTTTCTTTGGAATCTGGTAAGGTCCCCAAATCCTGGAAGCTGGCCGGTACAACCAATACAACCAGGTATAACCAGTACCGAAGAAGGGAAGCCAACAACCAGTCAACAACTTAACCTTCCTTAACCTTGGTTGGAAGCATTGGTTTTCAACGTGTTTTCAACAGTCTGGCCCCTTACTTTAAATTGCTCTACTAAATGGCAAAAAGTGCTTGTGGTTTGACACACTCGCTTGGCAAATAAACAACTCTTAAGGGCTCTGTCAATTTATTACTGCATACTGAGTAACACGGAGATCACATTTCAAGAGTTTGCAGCACTTGTTGAAGTTAGCCATAAACTATGTTTTGGGATTATGTAGACAATATTGTGTAATTTAATATTAATCTAAAAAATAAGGACATTTAATGGCCATTTTTTAAACTTTTCACGGAAATAGAAAAAAAAAAAAAAATTTTCTGAAAAAAAATTGGTTACCGTATTATTTTTTAAATGATCTTTTTAATTTTGGACAAGTTTAATATCTTGTGACGATAACCATTGATACCACTTTCTAAATAAAACAAAAGAATCAAAATTTCTGTAAAAACATTTGAGTAATATAAAAAATTCTGAACCAAGTCAAGAAACTCTACAAAAAAAGTTGAAATCCCCGTAAAAAAAAAAACCAAACTGTTAGGACCTCTAGTTTTATGATAGTTATTCATTATTTTGTAGTCATGTTATGCTGAATTCTTGGAAGATTAATTGTATAAAGAAACTCTACGGGAACTACGGAGAAGAGTCCACAGATTCCACGGAGTACGTAGAGTCCACAAATGCTATCTCGACAGCTACTAACGGTAAAGATGCTTTATAAATGCTTTTAAGGCCCTCCTTTAGCGCAGTGCATAGGAATCGCAGCTCACCATACTTCCCGCCCAGATATCGCTAGCGAATTTTGCCAACGTGAACAATAGCAAAATACGGTTGTATGGTTTATTTAAAAAAAAATACAATTATTTAAAAGTTTTTCTTCAACCATCGGTTAAAAGAAGTACGTTTTGTGTTTTTAAGTCACTTTTATATGAATCCAGTATGGTATTTCGTAGCAATATCCGTTTTAAATGGGAAATTAGTGTTATTTATGTTAGTGACTTTTTTCATCGAGCCAATTTTCATAAATCATGTTTCTATCTATAGGTACACATCGGTTGGTTATACAGGGTGTTCGGCAGAACGTTGAACATACGCAAATGGTAGATGGGTGGGGTCATGTGCTACTTACTTAGCCCAAATTATTTGACCTTGGCCCCTTGGTTTTTTTTATAATTTTTTTTTGGTAAATTTTTTGAATTTCACCACTTTCATGTCTTTGAAGGCGAATATTTTTATTTACAATGAGTAAAACAGGCAACATTTTGTTCTGTTTTTATTTTGAATTTTATCAGATTCTCATGTAATGATCGCTTAACGCTGATGTTAAAATTTTTGTAAATATTTTTTAGACACAACATGTACACGATATTCAACACTATCGTCCAAAAAAGTGTGAAATCGCTGCATCCTCGCCTTATTAAGTAATTTCCATACAAAAAATCATTCTTCAAATAGCTATAAGTTTATTTTATTTATCTGTGTGTACATTTCTAATTTTAACTAATGTCACGATGGGGCTTGAAGCGCTTTGGCAAAGGATTCTGTCATCAGAACAAGCTATTTGTTAAGCCATTGAGCTAAAAGCAAATTTTGGCCACTTGATTAAGCTATGTTGACATAAACAGTTAAGTCTAAATTCCAAATTCATATGTTGAAAACTGGACAAACAGTTTCAAACTACAGCGAGTTGTTCGTTTTGTTATGACCTCTACTTTAAGAAACCATGGAATTGTTGAAAATTTTTGCGAATCATAATCTAAACTAAAATGCCTTTTAACCTAATTTATCGCATGCAATTATATTTTACATTGTTACTCGACGTTTCGGTGTCTTAGCAAACCCCACGGTCTTGAGCGACAGTCGCTCGTAAAACTCATAGCCAGTATAACGTTACAGACATGCATTGACACAAAAACTGTCCAAAAAACTATAGGCTGATCTCACTATTAAGTATATTTTCTAATATATTTAATACTTGAAAAAATGTCAACAAAAGGCTCCAAACATATTTCGAAAATCATTATCTGCTGTCGCCCAGGCAATTCGGTTACATAAATCTGAAGATGCAGTCACGAGTGTTGTGAAAATAGTCTCGGATCGACTTGATAATGGCGATAGCTGCATCGGAGTCTTTTTGGATCTAGCAAAGGCATTCAATACTGTGGAACAGCTATTACTGAGAAACAGCCGCTATTAGAAGTGTACCCTTGTACTGGTTTCAAAGTTACCTTACCGATAGACGGCAATGCGTTGGGGTAGGAGAATTTCGTAAGTGATGGCCTTCCAATACATTTTGGCGTCCACCAAGGTAGTGTTTTAGGTCCTACACTGTTTTTAATTTTCATGGACGACATTCACAACACTTAACTACGAGTTGTGGATTTTTTTGCTATGCAGGTGATACAATTGCACTTACATACATACATACATAACCTCACGCCTGTCTCCCTTTGGGGTAGGCAGAGACAAGGGAACACCAATTGCTTCGATCCATACATACCTCTTTCGCTTCCTCCACGTTCATTAATCTTTTCATACATGATCGATGGTTACGGGTACTTTTAACTAGGCCCTTTTTAGGAACGTCGCCAATTTGAGCAGCGTACGTTCGCCTAGGGCGATCCTTCCGACAGCACCATCCATTCTTGCTCTGTACACCTCTTTCGTAAATCTACTTTCACTCATCCTTTCCAAATGTCCAAACCACCGTAGTATACCCTTATCAATCTTAGTCACTACATCTTCTTTCAATCCGCATCTCTTTTTTATTTCACTATTGCGCACCCTGTCACTCAATTTCACTCCACACATGCTTCTCAACGCTCTCATCTCCACAGCATTAATATTGCTTTCATGTCTCTTCTGCCACACCCAAGATTCACTACCATACATAAGCGTTGGCGCCAAAACTCCCTCAAGTACGGCAAGACGAGCCTTATTTGGTATAGTTTTGCTTGCCATTATCGAGTATATGGCGCCATTAATACAATTTCCTGCTTTTACTCTCCTTTCAATATCACCTTCACACTTTCCATCTCTTGTAAACAAGGACCCCAAGTATACAAACTCTTTTACTTGTTCCACTTTTTCGTCCCCTATCATAATATTTCATTCCGTCATATCTTCATTCCTCTCCATAACCATTACTTTCGCCTTTCCAATATTCACTTTCACACCTTTTCTTTTAAACGACTCATGCATCACAGTGACCATTTGTTGCAATTCCAACGCTGACGATGCAAGTAGAACCTGGTTGTCGGCGTAAAGCAGAGTTTTGATCACTGTCTCATTCATTTTTAAACCCCATTCACACTCTTTCAGATCTTTCAAACAGCTATCCATGAATAGGTTGAACAGCCATGGAGACGCTACACAGCCCTGTCTAACACCGCGATCGATGCTAAACCATTCTGTGTAGTCATCATTCAACCTGACACAAGCACTCAAGTCCTTATGTTGAGTCCTTGAGTGCTCGTATCAAGTCACTGTCCACCCCAAACTCGGATAGAGTTGACCAAAGTTCATTCCTCATCACATTGTCATAAGCCTTTTCGCACTTTACCACGACAAATTTGGGAAGGAGGCTTCCTTAAAGCTGAAACTGGATTGACTACGCTGAAAGGTTAGCTCGATTTTAATCTATTTCAATTGACGCTGTTATTATGACATTAACGATATTTTGGCTGAGCGCGTCCAAAACTAAATACTTATGCTTTCATAAAACCATATCTTCAGCCCCCCCATTTATAACTAACTTACGACTGCATTCTGGATGTTAATCTAGCTACTCTTGTCAAATTATAGGAAGAGTAGCAAGTGCAAAATATCTGGGCGTGGTTTTGAATGAGCAGTTAACTTTTACGAAACACATAGAAACTACGTAATGAAACAGACACTGCGCTAACAGCTATATTCTCCGTTTGGTATACAAAACACAAGCCTTGAGGAATGTCTTCTCATATATTGTATCACTATCCGGGTAGGATCCAGAATCACTACCATGTTAGGCCTTGAGAGAGCCCAACGTGGGGTCTTAAATATAATGGTTAATAAACCAATGTTAACTCCCACTGACACTCTGTATGCCATTTAAAGCGTCACTTAAAAATGCACCGCAATATATTACATCTCCCAAATACCCACTTTTGATTAGTCGGAGAGTTTTTAAAGCCCCCACTTTGTAAAATGTTAAAATTGCTCTAGCACAACGTATGGCAGCACACGTGCTTCCTTTCGTTTACTCTGCGACATCAAGAAAGCCACAGTAAAACAAGCATAACAAAAAGTCTCAAACCACCTGTTATCTATGACCTACCTTCAAACAGAAGACCTTGTCAAGAATTTATCCTAGCCCCTCACACAAATTACCATACTCAATACAAAATACATTCCCACTCACACATATACATATACACAACACGCAAACACACACACACACGTGTTCACACAAACGCACCCACCCTTTTGTCTATAAATAATAAAGTCTACCAATACTATTAATTATACAAGGTTACAGGGAAAGTAGTACTGAATATTAAAGGACGTTATTTTTTAGGTCATTTCTGATGGATTTGATCAAATCGTATGGTGTCCGAAACTTAACCCTTGTGGAGATATTTAACCTTCAAGATTTTTATTAAAATCCCCTTATTATTAACTTTTGTAACTTTTTTTGTGATTGGAGCACCACGCGTCGGGCTGAGTAACCGTTCTATCGGTCAAAGTATAGATGGCGTAAACATTAACAATACCAGCTACGCTGATGACATAGCTTTGCTGAGCCCGACGGTCAGGAGCTTGAGGGAGTTATTGTGTGTGTGAAGCCTCTACTGTAGAACTTAGACTTATTTACAACGCAAAAAAGTGCGAGTTCATGGTTTTTGAAGTAAACGCTTAGATTATACACACAATATCTACCTGAATGGATTGCGCATTAATCATGTCACAATATTTAAATATCCAGGCCATATCCTTGCCGTTGACCTCACGGCCTTACGGATGATGTTGACATTGAAAGGGAGCGTAGGGTTCTGGCGGTCCGAGGTAACATGCTGATACGTATATTTTTCCGTTGTTCTGAAGATGTTAAAAAAAGCTTTTCAAGGCATATTGTCGGAGCTTTTACTCAAAAGGTCTATGGGTTATTAATACCAAAAGGTCGCTAGATGCCATAAGGGTCCAGTTTAATAATATCTTCAGGATGAGGTTGGGATTGCCTCGCTTTTGTAGTGCATCGGCATATTACGTTGATGGTTTTCATGCCATCATGCGCAAGAAAATAACTTCCCTGATCGCCAGGGTGCGGGGCAGTCACAACAGCATCCTAAAGGCTGGTGCGGATAGGTTCTCGCTATTTTGGACTAATCTCATAAGGAAAGTGATCTGACAAGACGTTTGCCATTCAATTTGAATTTAAATTTTGACACTTTTTGTTTGCATGATATGTTATGTAATGTAATTTATATATAATCTAATGCTCATCTAATCTGATTGATCTCAATTTGAATGATTAACTTAACTTTTATATAGATTTGTAACTTGCTAATTAAATTTTATATTTTTTGTGTAATTACTTAATTTTCTTAATTTAAGTATTTCATTAATTCATTTATTCACAACATTTATCTAAATCCAAATTATTTTGTAATAGTAAAATGAAATATATTCATACAGGTATTATTATAATGTATGTATAATTTTATAATTAGTGTGTTGTTTTTGTACGAAAATTTAATTTTAATTTTAAACTTATTTTTTTAATAGATCTGATTTTATTTTTATTTCATTTAATTATTAAGTATTTGATCTTTATAGAAACAAAATCTTTAAAGACTATTATTAGTAAGGATACATTTCCTTTTATAATTTTTTTAATAATAAAAAGCAACTTGAAATGCTAAAAGGAATCCGTGGGTATAACAAAGTATTTCATCATGTCCGTTGGCAATTGTTTTTAATTTTATATTCTAGCGGGATAATAAAACTCTTCTTTAGTAAGCTATTTCACTTGCCTGCGAACAAATGCTCATAGCTGTAGTCATAATAAAATCTCTTTATAAGATTCTAAAAATGTATTTACATAAATTATATTTAGCTTTGGTTTGGTTTTTTGTAGTTAATCTTATTATTTTATTCTGTGGGCTGATATCATCAATTTGTAAGTAAAATATTTATTTTAGACGCATGGAATCAGTATAAGGTATTGCTTAATTTTATCTCTCCAAATTAAAAAAATCCTTGCACAAGTTATTTAGATATAATATTTGCAACTTTTTAGCAACCTTTTTTAACTTCTTTAGACCCTAAAAATCTTGCATAAGTTTCTTCCACAGTGTTTTCACTAAAGATATTAAATTAAATAAATCCATCAAAATTGACTACACCTCTTGACTATGTGGCGCATTCGATCACGGATGCTATATCCGATCCTAACTATTATTTATTTATTTATTTTGTTTATTATCTAATAATGATGATGTATATCATAATGAATGATGATTATGTGTTTATGCTTTACATTCACCTTAGTCAAAAAGACTAAGGGTTAAAGATGGAACATCTATGCGAGCTTTTGGCTAAGACATGATGCTTATAACTGAATTATATTGAGAAAAATTTTCGCACAAGTCGGCAAGTGTTCATTATTACTGCGTTTTGCAGCTGTATGAAAGATAGTGGATGCATTTCTAATAGTTTAAGTGACTGATGGAGTGTTTTGGGAATTACGCCTGTAGATGAGATTATTATCATTTTTACTAAACGTAGTAAGTAGTTTAGTATTTTATAGAAAACCAATACCACCATTTAAATCAAACAAACAAACTTATTTGATGTCATTGTGGTCATTGTGGTATCGCTTGAAGCGATAAGGTCGCCGAATTGTCTGTTCCTAAGCATGTACCATGAAATTGTATATTTTATTTTTTGGCAATAAAGAGTATATTATTATTATTATTATTATTACAGATTGCTAGTCTGCTCTCACCAATTAATTTATCTTGGAAGCGATTACTAATATTGAAACAGTCGATTAGATTCGCGTTTGGTTTCTGCCTTAGAATAGCAACAACGCATCTTATTCAACGTAAATGTTCAACAAGGGACTCCAAACAATAATTTAAGAAGTAGCACCTTTCAGTTTCGTAGTCATAATACCGCACAATAATTTTATCACCATAAAAACATTTGAAAGCAATTTTAGCATCTTATGCTCGTATTAGAGAACGAGACTTAATACTCGTTTCACGTAAGCGTTGTTCACCAGCTGATTCTTGACTTGAGCTTTAGTCTTATTACAAAACAATTATCAAAACCAGATTACCTGAAACTAGTTTCAAATATCTGACTCAGTTGATACTAGGTTTTCTTTGAAAAAAATTTGTTTCCCATTACATTTAATAACAAAAACTAATGGTCTGTTACGTTATACGAAACGTTTAGGTTACAATGTCTTATACAAGGAACACTATACTCAAGAGGTCTTATAAATTGCGTTAAATTCTATATGATATATGACAAAGTTGCCAATATATTTATATTTATCACTCAAAAATAAAACGAAACGTAAAAGCTAAATGTAATGTTGCCAACTACTAAGTAAAGTCACTTAAAATTATGAATTCCAATAACAACAGGTTGTAATAAATTCAGTAAGTCTCCACACACAATCTGAAATAATAACACTATATACTAACATTTTTTTTTTATTAAAATCATACAACAATTGGTATCTTATCAAAAATTTATCAACATGTAATAATGCCCTAAACTTACTTGAAATGATGCTGTGGCATAAAATCTTAAGCACACGAGAATTTGAAGTTCAGGCGCAATGGGGCACCCTCGCTGATCAGATTTAGATAATTCATTATAAATCATGGATAAAATCACATCTTTTACTGTAGATTGTGTAAACCTAAGTAAGTATATCTTTTTTAAAGTTTAGCTCGTCCATGGCGAAGGGATCCTGTACATCTCGTAATAATTGTCGTGGAATACGAACTTCGTGTATAAAAATATTATCGTAATGGTCAATATCACTGAAAGGATCCATTGTAGTTAATACAGATCACTATTAAACAAGGCACGAATCGCGTACCTATCTAGTTTTTCTCTAAGCCACAGTTCACAACAACACAAACTTAATTTGAAGTACGCTCAAGTATGGTAGAAAGCACACTCAAGTGAATACAGTTGTGAAACTAGTTTCAATCATTGGCATATGCATAAGTAAACTTCTATAATAAGCGTGAACACAGTTCAAATCATTTAGTACTCAAGTGATATCTGGTCATTGAATCTAGTATTAGGCAACGTTTTGTAATAAATAAAGTCGTTGATACTAGTTTCAAAACTAGTATCAATACATGAGTACTATTCTGTAATACGACCATTAGCTTAACGGAAAAGTACTCATTTATTTTAAGCCTTTTTTTTAAGAAAACAACAAGGTTATTTCTGTAATTAAGCATCGTGACATCGTTTCGTAGCATTCAGAACACAACAAAATTGTCAGTTTGAAACTTTAAAAAGTATTACTCTCGACTGTCCATATACATGACATAGGTATTTTTTGAGCACTATAAAAAACGCACCAACATTTAAAGTTATCAAAAGAAAAGGTCGTGAATTTTGTGAATCACATTTCATATCACTTTCCACATCCCTAGAAAATATGACTTTTATTTATAACATGGTGTAAATGTAAGCTGTAAAAGTAATTTCCATCGAGTGGCCCATTTTTGTTAGATTGGTAATTTCTGTGAGTACCACCTGAGCTCGGCGTCATTCATAAAGGACTTCTGTAAAAGTCCATGGCTTTGATTCACTAACATATGGCAAAATGGTTCTCGTTAGGTTTTACTTTAAATAAACTTATACAAAAATTACCTAAACCGATTGATCTTTTTTAAATATTTTTTAGCTATAGGTCTATTTTTATTTTCACTTCTGTTATCTTCTCAAATAATTCACGGCATACTTGAACTTAACTTTAGCAGGTAACCTATTTAGTTCCAAGATGCCTATGATATTTATTGGAACTAAAAATTTTATAGTGAGTTATTTTTTGCACTTTAATCGGTCTCGTGGCCGTTCGTGCCTCGCCGATTTTTAGTAAACAAGCGAATTGGACCCATTGTGTGCTTTTTCCAAACTATTATAAAAAATGCCTTCACCGAATGGTGGCCGTTCGTTCCTCCGATTAATCTGATGTTTGCCTTTCGAGATTTATAAAAATAAAGAGCCTTAGAGTAAATATTTAAAAACGGCCGTCGTTTATATTTTGTAGGTACCTTTTGAAAGTAAATTGCAGATTTTATATGGAGGTTGGTCGCAAGGCAGTCGGAGCCTGCCACCTAGTGAGGGTCACATTGTTAATTTTTTATAATTGTTGATTTTTCATTTAAAGTAAGACTTTTTAAAATTTTGAAGTTTTTGTAATTGTTAATTGGGCCACCGACCACAGCCACCGGTGGCCAGCCACCGCCACATAACACACTTTTTCAAGTATTTTATATAGACACGCCGCACACTTGTGGCCGGTGGCGGCCACTCGCTACGGTAGTGTCAGCGACTCGCCACAAGTGATCAATACGAGCCACACAAAACATCACTCCTACCCCCGCGCAGTTAACCGTCCGACGTTCTACGTATCGCACGCGTACCATCATGGAGCACGGCTATAAGGCTCGGCGCAAATTGGGCCACCGACCACAGCCACCGGTGGCTGTCGCGCGCTACCGCCACATTTCTAGAGTGTCAGAAGCGAGCGGCAGCCACCGGTGTCAGGAAGTCACCTCATTTTATAACCCGCTCGTTGCTGCGCAGTCTGAAGATGTATTCGGTACCAAACATATTTTCTATTATAGTCGTGCTCCATGATAGTACGCGTGCGATACGTAGAACGTCGGACGGTTAACTGCGTGGGGGGTGGAGCAGTGCGACAGTGGCGAGCTTCGATGTTTTGTTAGCCGTGCTCCATGATGGTACGCGTGCGATACGTAGAACGTCGGACGGTTAACTGCGCGGGGGGTGGAGTGATGTTTTGTGTGGCTCGTAGTGACCACTTGTGGCGAGTCGCAGACACCACCGTAGCGAGTGGCCGCCACCGGCCACAAGTGTGCGGCGTGTCTATATAAAATACATGAAAAAGTGTGTTAAGTGGCGGTGGCTGGCCACCGGTGGCTGTGGTCGGTGGCCCAATTTGCGCCGAGCCTAATAGAAGATATGTTTGGTACCGAATACATCTTCAGACTGCGCAGCAACGAGCGGGTTAAAAAATGTGGCGGCTTCCTGACACCGGTGGCTGTCGCTCGCTTCTGACACTCCAGAAATGTAGCACATTCAGTCTTGTAAATCATAATATTTAGTAATGATGTCAGAAAACAATATCGCATATCCATAGATGATTTAGAGAAAACCGTTTATGCTGTTAACATCGACCTTTCAAAAATATTCGCACCATTCGTAAAACAATGGCGTCGATAGTTTTAAATCATTTTTTTTATTGTTGAATCTGATAGAGGACGTTTTATTACATATCTTACCTCAACAATCAAAAAAATTTTAAGATAAATAAATATAACTATTTAGTTTAGAACAAAAATATTATTTTTGAGCCGTAAAAGAAAAGCGTAAGTAGATTTTTGCAATATACCTTGGAAACTATTGGGTTTATTTCAGTATAATAGAAATAATCAAAAAGCTGGATTTTAGTACTATTTTTGTGCTTTTTTTTGAAGAACTTGAAATTTGTTGTTGCAATGTAAATCAATTTTACGAATGGTGCGTTATCGTGAAGTGCTCAACATGGTTTCATAGTGAACCCATCCAAGATTCAAACTATAATAATTGGTAGTCCAAAATTTATAAATCGTATAGACTGGTCTCTATGTCCAAAAATTACATTTGATACCGTCACTATCAAATACATCCGGAACGTCAGAAACCTGGGTCTCATATTTGATGAAGTGAACAGGAAAATGTTTTCTGCTGTTAACTCGCTCAAGCGCTTGTGTAATCTTTTACCTATTTCCACCAAAATATCATCGCACTTGACTACGCCGACGTTTGTTATATATCACTAAAGACTGTTATCTGGATATCACTAAAGTCCAGCTTAATAAGCTTTAGCGAAATATATAGGGTGACTGGTGACGAATTTTAAATATTGAAGGAGAGCACCCTGTACTTGATTCGGATCTAAATGATTTAATAAAAGTAGGTGCCTAATTTTTCACCAGAATTTCCAACAAATAAAGAAAGAGTGTTCTACGGTCGACGACCGTTCGTGAAGAAGTCTGTACCTACCTACATATTCTGTGTTGATAGCCCCGTGCGTACGTCCGTACCAGTGTAACCATGCGTTGCGTAATGAGTTCTTTAATTTTCGGTTAATTTTACTTAGTACATAATTAATATTTATTTTTAATTTTATATTTTCTCTTCATTTATGATCTCAAACTATTACATCCTCAAATTTCAAAAATGACTCACCAGTCACCCTGTATTGTATATGTATAAATAAGTAAATGTGTGTATATAATACGAAATTTATACTTATTTTACTTCATATGTATAAAAAAAAGATTGTGAATTAAACCTTCGTGAGGTATGTGAGAGCTTACAAGCCTTGTTTTACTCGACACTACCAACTACAAACTAATGAAATTTATTTTGTTACAAGGGTCTGATACGGGTTCCCGAGAAACATCACAAAACTTGCTTAAATACACTTTCACTACTTTAAACGCAGTCATAACAATTTACGTATACTCGTGATAGTGCTAGGCAATGTCTTTACTACTGATTTATTATACTCAGTATTATTTGTTTGCCTTTGCGAATAGCTTGCTCTAGTTAATGTGCAAATACAGTACAAAGCTCAAACTGATGAGGTATTCAGTAACCGTATTCCGCTGCAGTCGGAGTTTGCAAGTATTAAAATGAAACCTAGTTTTTAATTTAATTCTAATCTTCACCCCATAAGTTATTTTTCAATAAGCTTCGAAGAAACCTAGATAAGGACTGAGAAATATTCTTTCTTATTTTATTCTGATCACAGCGGATTATTGAAGATCAAATGCATATTTCTTTCACGGCCAAATTTTACAATGACCTGGTTTTATATCATTAAACTTGCAATATAATATAACTTCCCGTCGATTTTCATTATTATTTTACTGAAATAAATTACTATTTCGTAGCAGATAGTTAAGTAAGCAAGTAAAGTGAGAGAGTTCAGACAGTATCCTGTCTTATATAACGTTTCTTTAGTTTCAAAGTTCAAAGTTTGATTTTAATAGTTTCTACGGCAATTAACTTGCTATATAAGATATTAAGTTAATTACATTTGAAAGCTATACTGCTATTATTTTAAATACACACGCTATTTCTTGGATTTTGTTGTTTATATTTTAGCAGCTTTGTATATGTAGTTTTAAAAATCAATAAGGGTCGCATGTTATTCAACAGTCCTATTGCTTTGGATTAAGGTCAAGCAATGCCTTTTGCGATTTGATAAATTTTGGTATCATATTTACCGTAACATTTCAAACATTTTACTAAGAAAATAAATATGCATACCCGTAATCAACGAACAGAGCAATATCAGACATTCGTAAGCCTACAGTGTAAACACACTTCTTATATCTTTGGTTTTAATAGGAGTCAACCATTGACTTACATGTGATTAAATTGAAACTTTGGTGAAGCCGGCAAAGTGAAGCAATTCAACGTCTTGACGCCAACTGGGCACACGTAATTGATGTTTCGGTCGGCACAGATGTCCCCGTGCCTCAGAACGCAACCGTTAAGAGCGGTCACCTACGCCTTATAAAATTGATTTACAGCAAGAGGAAGTTTTTTTTACAGTGTGAATGATTTTTTTAATTATAGGCTTCATTGAAGAAATGTAATAGATCAAGGACACCTAAAGTGACCAGTGTTTAAACTTCCAATTCGAGATAATTCATAATTTTATCTACTACTACTAGCTTCGAGTAAACACCTTCATCTGGCGTGTGATAATGTTCATATACAACGTAATTTTTTGTTTAAAAGAAATCTGAATACAGTTTGTTCAGAATCGGTAACAGATTCGATTGTAATAGTTTTTATACCATGTTATATTTTAACTCACGTCTACTAGGCTAGTAACGAATATTCGGTCACTATTCGGCATTCGGCCTATCCGACTGCTTTTCTTATAATCGGACAAATGCCGAATATCTAGATATTATTCGGCCGAATACCGAATACTTAAGTAATATATTTTGTAGGTTATAGGGAGATAATTGATAGTGTGAAAAAATAATTATTCTTTATTTTAATTTGACTTTTCATTTCGTACAGAAGGCGGAAGATCAAGCGTTACAAACCTTTCAAATTTTCTCAACCAATTTTTACTTAATGTCAAGGGCATCGATTTTTGACAAATTTGTAAAGTTTGATCTGCGGCCTTCTGTACATTACACACATAGGTACATAATTAACTTCTATAGTAATAAAGGTAAGAATTTTTCAACGAATTACAATATTTTCATCAACAAACTGTGGAAGGGAAAGGTTAAGGTGCAGAAAGACAATATTTTTTTGCATTTTTAGAAAGTGGCTGCCTTTTTTACTTCTGTGCAAATTTTGACTTATTCGTTCAGGGGGCTCGCCTAATTCGATATACTGCCGAATGAACTATTCGTTGCAAGCCTTATTTCTTATACACGTATTTATACATCACATATCTTTGCGCACATCGTATGCAACCCCTGGATGCAAGTAGGTACCTACGTCGCATGAAGCGACAAAAGCAAGACACCACAAGAGGCTTGAAAATCGCTCTGTTTTTGAGATACTATTAAATTTTTTTGTGAACCGACTTTTTAACGAAAATATTTGACCCGTGTACTAGGTTTCGAATCAACAAAAACTAAAGTTGTATAGATAATTAAAGGAATTTGAATTAAAGGAAGTTGTCTTTTAGGTAATTAGTTAAGAGTATGTCAATAGATGGATACCATAACAACATTGGCAACAAAAAAATTTAGGACATTTGGTAATCGCCATCTAAACGTTGCATTTGCACAGTTTACAATAGTTTTCACAAATTTTGATAAATTTCAAATGATGTGTACAGTAGAGGTTTTTAGGTGAAGTAACCAAAGGATGGCAGAAAATACATAAGTAGAATTAGAATAGCCTCGGACGAGGCTTTGAAAACCTTGGACATTAGAATAAATGAAAATTATATGAACCTTCCCACAATGTCGCATGCACACTATTTCCATTCTGTTATTGAAAAGGCTAAAGTATACAAAATCATCAATATCTAATATCATTAATTATGAAATTATATTATTCACTAGCTGTGCCCGCGACTTCGTTCGCGTGGACGACGAAACTTATCTATGAGTTTTTGAGCCCTCTGCGGCTTATCACAATAGAAAACCAATTGTGTCTCATTAGCGGTGATTAAGGGTGTTACCACACCAATCGATCGACCGTCGGTCGATGGTAGAATAGATTAGTCGATGTCGATCGATAGTTTTGACTACGCAGAAGAAACCAGTCAACGTCGATCGACCGTCGATCAATTGCTGTGGTAACGCCCTAAGAGGGTATATGATATCTTCGCTCGAGACATCGCTCGCCTTCTGTAAGTTTCTTATAGTAGACTTTGGTGCCTGTTTAGCAGGATACCCGACAGTGAAGCTGATGTTCATTGCAACGAATGCTCGCAAAGATAATGGTAGGTAACGACAGATAGTCACCGTAAGATATCAATTGAGAGCTAGCACATACACGACATTGTCAGTAAGCCCGTTCGGAATATGATCATAAAGATTCCTTTGCCTACTCTCACGGGAAAGAGCGGCGTAAAGCTGATCATTTGAAAAACAACTCGAACCAGAGATCGACACCAGCAACGTCTGAGTCTGACCTTGTGCTTTATTTATTGTCATAGCTTATATGTATATACCAATAAATAAGCTAAATTCCTAAAAACTAATAAGTGTCTATACGAATGACTAATCCTGCATAAGAGGTACTAAAAATAACCTACGTTACACACTATCAAATATACTTGAAATAAAAATCTATACGGTCATGCCTTATAAAAGTAAACCTATGTAATTAATACAGAAAGCAATCACATTTTTGGGTTCGGTGTCGGTCTAGTAACACCCCGTGACATTATTTTTTTTGATATTTTCAATGTACAGAATTATTATAAGTATTATTATTATCTATACTTATAATAAATAAGTTATATGGGTGTAAATATGGGTTATGAATGAGAAAAAATAATCTATATCTTGTTAACCGTTTATAATAGATTGTAAAAATGTGCAGAATATGAAAATAAAAATAAAAATAAATGTTTTTATAAATAAAAACATACGTTTTAAAGTAAATTCTAAGCAGAAAAAGGAATAAAAGTCCTTCCTTAAAACACTACATACAATTTACCAAAACTCGAAAGAACCAATAGACTATTTAGTTACATATTGCTTTTCAATTGGAATTGACTAAAAGCTTTTATGCCCGGTGTAATAGTATATCTCACTAAAACGTTGCTGAGTAACAAAGACGAGAGATATTGTTTACTTTCCGATTGATTGAATTGAGTGAAGGTATTATTAGTTATTTTAAAAACGATCAAAATGAACAGCGAGGTGTATGTAGAAGATAATGCAAAGCGAGTAAATGCGATACGAGATGACAGAACGAATGTTGTCACAGATCTACAGAAGTAATTTTTATATTGATTTGTTAAGTCGAATGAGCAGATTAATTTTAAAATATACCTTGCTCTTTTTTTATAGAAAATACATCGTTATTTAAATAGCATACACGGTAACTAGTCATCTTGTTTTATAAACGACTTTTTACATATTTATATGACTCTATCGGTTACTACCGTACGTAAACAACGTTCCAGCTTTTTAGGGGGACACATTTTTGGAAATCAGTAATCCTTGTGGAAGTTGGCCGAGCGCCCTGCTGTACATAAAATGTGGTCGCGATCGAGTCCCGTTTCCCATTAAGTTAATTGGATTCCTTTTGGATTTGGTGGCCGCCGCCATTCCGATCGACATAGGTGCCAAAGTGCTCATTGTTTCCTGACCAATGACTTTCCATGGCCGAAATCGTTATTAGAAAGCTTTTTACATCATACCAAAACCATCATTTAGATGTTTTATTTAAATATAATATATGAATTATTTTACTAAAATTTTATCGAATTTATTTTGTGAGTTAATGTTTATTAAAATTGATATGAAATGTTGTTTAATTTTAGTGTTAAAATAAAATGAGAATATTAATAATAAGTTTCACTTGCTGATAGCTCGTAAAAAATTTACATATTTCGCGACTCACTTTAATTTTCAACGACGTCGCATCTTAACCAAAGTCGCTTATAACCATTAACACATTGTTATTCCGCGCACGGTTTCCTGCCTCGATAATCTGTTATTTTATTTGACAGTGGTGAACGTGACAAGTCTGTACACTATACTTCCAAAGAAGTTAGCACAATATCACCTTTATATCGATGAGGAAAAGTGCTAAATTGCCTCATAATCACTCCTTCAGTTTGTTGTACCTATACACTGCAGCATTCCTCCTTACATAACACAAGGGGATAAACCGCAGATGATAGACGTCCTTTAATAGATGAAAACTTTGTAGAATCGATTTATACAAAACAGTAATAAGAGCGTGTTTTTGAGAAGTTTTTTTGGGCATATTGAGTGTATTAACATGTTTATAATGAGGTACGTCTATTCTTGTTTGAAAAGGATGCGTTTTCATTAAATCCAACTTACGCCACATAGGCCCAGAAATATTATACTTTCTGAAAAGATTTTGGAATTTCCTCGCAACATATATCCTGTACGCTCCTGTATAATTCACTAACTAACACAAATTTATTAAAAGGTCCAAAGATGGACCCAACCCTCAATTAAGCAATTAGGGGCGGTTAACCCTTTGCAAAATTCAATGAAGGCTTCGGCACTATAAAAGTAAACGCCGCCGATACCCAAATGTAAGTCGAGCAAAAGCAATATTCACAAATATTGTTTCTGTTTTTTTTTTAATTGGATAGCCATCTATAAACTCTATTGGCACTACAATATTTTTAAAACGAATAAAGGCGTGAGGTCGGTCTAGCAATGAAAACGTTAAACGATGTGGCATATTGATAAAGAATATTAAAAAATACATCTGAAAGTAATCGTATTGAGGAACGATATTTAAATAATCTAAAAAAGGAATATAAATAAGCAAATTAAAGCCTAACAATAAAATCAATTATTCCGAATGATTAATATAGTTTATAAATTAGTTTTATTACTCCAGTATGTAGATTATAAGAACTTTTTTTTTATCTTATATCAATATCATCTTATTATTTAATTAACTTAAACAATCCATAACAATATTAACAGAGCTTCGTTTACTTCCTAATATACAGTAATAGGCGTCTTAAAAATATGTCGTGTTACTAAAGTTATGGATTTGGAGAAACATTTACAAAATTGAACCCTGTATGTTTTAAATGAAAATTTTATCTTTGAAAACTGGATCTTTAGGTGCATAATGGGTGTTTTCGTTGTAAGAACAACCATTGAAATGAATTTATTTATTTTCATTTCTCATACTCGGAAAGTAGTCTATGTTTGATCCAAGTATCGGTCTGAAAATGCTTCTTCCGACCCGTGGCGCGGGTTGGAATGTTTCATACAAATTCATTCCGAACCAAGGGCCGGAATGGATTTCAAAAATAGAACTAATACTGCTAATACATTTCTTATGAAGCCAGCTGTCAAAAATTCAGATTTTTTTATGTTTTTTTTTTATTTTAGAAGTCAAGTTAAAAGAAGTAATTTAATAAATTATATTTGTCTTTATTTTGTCACTATCATTTAAAAAAATAAATAAATATATAATTTTCCTAATTATATATAATTATTTTAATACATAGGGTTGTTTTATGTAAAAAATGATATCTAGACCTACATATAAATATGTCACCGATTTATATGTGAATAAAAATGTCACTTTAAACTTTACGAATTGTTCGAACTTTTCCATTAATTTTAATTAATATTTAAGAAAAATGTAATTTTTTACTTTCCTTATATTCGAAATGAAAAGTAGAGTGTTCCCCGCGGGTGGATGACATCAATTCATACTCGGATTATAACACCTCGTATGGCAATTGATGTCATCCGACCGACCCTAGTTTAACAATCTACTATTAAGCACACAACAATCAATGGACTTAATGGTTCGTGGAAGTGGTAAACCATGATTCCTCAGACGACGCGACGTGACTTTAAAATTGTTCAAGTGAGGTAAACTTGCAGATACAGAATGTTTTAGAATTAATGTGGCGATCACTATGAAACGTAGATGAGTTAAGTAATACGAAGACAATGGCGATGAAATTGTAAAGAAAATCAAAAGAAAATATTGTTACCCTAAATCTTTATTTTTGTTTTTACTTGAAAATAATCCAATTGAACATTGTGGACTTTCTTATCTGCTTATATTACATAAAAGAAAAAGATCTATTCTATCTATACTACGTATCTATCTAATATACTAAAAGCGGGTAATTCAAAAATTTGAAACTAATAATTTATAACATGTTAAATTACTCTTCCCATGAAACTCATGAACAATAACCGGAGAGCATGTTGATGTTTCTCCGAAGTGATCCGCAAACTCTTGTCGCGTGACAAAGCCACTTTGACGAGACTTTCGGGGGATAAATTTCATCAAAAAGAAACAACAACAACTCAGTGGATTTGTTTAAATATTGTTTTTTTGAATGAAAAGGTAGATTTTATTGTATGTTTAGGTTCTTAAGTTTGTTAAGATTTGTTATTATTAGGTTATTTTATTTAATCTTTAATGCTTTGTATGTATGTTAGTATGCTAACAATGGTGTCAGAGAAGTTTTAACCACGGTTATAATTAAAGCAGTAGTTAAACTGTCAGCACTTTCTAAACCAACAATAAAAAAATAATTATAAAAAGAATAAAGCTAAATCAAATTGCGACCGTGTAGCTTATTTGTTGGCTTAGAATAGTCCAATTGCCCTAGGATGAGCATGTTGTAAAAACTGACTAATCAGAGTGGCCCCAGCTTGGTGGTATAGCCGGCGCGGCGAACCTTGATCCCTATGACAATGACAGTAATTTCCACAACATAACCTTGTAGTGCCGTCACCGTTACATTAGAATCGTATTGGAGGCTTCTAAAATGGCATTTACTTATTTTACGTAGTTATATTCCAATAAAATGATATTCCGTTGGAATTATAACAATTCATAACATTTGCAAGAAATTATCTCAATCACACTTTACGTTTACGTTCTGCAAAAGTTACTTCGTCGGGTATCTATTAAATCATACCTTATTAGTTACTTGTGAAGTACAAGGTTATGTTGTGGAAACTACTGTCAGTGTCATAGGGATCAAGGTTCGCCGCGCCGGCTATAGGAACCCGGCAGGGTCCGACTGGCTAACGACCACCCTTCATATAAAATCTGCCGCCAAATATTATCGCTCCGGCGGTGATGTGTTCCGGCAGTAGATATATTATGAAGAGTCAGTTCTTTTATAAGACCGTGCTCTGCCATTTTCGCGACCTCATCTTCACTTACCATCAGGTGAGATTGAGGTCAACCGCTGATTTAGACAATACTTGAAATATGATGAAATGAAATATTTATTTTCAGTACAAAACAAAATAAAAACTTCAAATATATATATTTATTATTATTTTTTAACACTTTGTTGTACACCAATTAATAAAACAATAAAAAACAAAGAAATACAAAGGAAATGTACAAAAGAGATGTACTATACGTACTTTATAGTTAATAATAAAAAGGGACAAGGCAACACAAAACTTTTTTAATGAGCTAGAACTTTCTTTCTCGCCGGTTTTCTCTATATAGAGAAACAATAGACAAGAAGCATGATTTAATTTTAATTAAACTTTCCACAAAATCAGCATGACTTACTGGACCAATGTTATTCTTATTCATACTGGTCTCAAAATTGAAATACAAAATATTTTAACACTATTGGACATTGAACTGAGTTTATGTGACGATTCAATAATTGGTTACAGTACAGCATTTATAACGATCTAAAGCTTCAACGTTTTAAAAATACTATCTGTTTGCAAAAAACAGTTGAGCGCTGTTGAAAATCAAGAAAACTTAATACAAAAATCTTGCAAGCTTTAAGTACTTGTATCGTGATCAATGCAAAAAATATCAGAAATACTTTTTGATTGGCCACTGTTTCGTAACTCTGATCCTTGAAATTTCCTCCAAAGTGAAATTATTCGTAGAAAGGATTTTAATATTTAAGTAGAATTTCTATTTATCTTATTTTAAGATACATTTTATAACGGAAACGACCAAAAATTGTTATTCACATAAGTCATTAAGCCTGGTTAGTCACAGTTGTGAATAAGAATACACAATAAAGCTTAACTTTGTACATAGATAAGAGCTTTGAACAAAAAAATATTTCACATTACACTTTTAAAAAGATATCCACTAAGTCAGCGATAAAAAATGCCCATTAATTAAAGAAACATTTTGTAATAAAATACATTACGCTATACTAGACGTACCTACGTACAGATAAACAAAATCAAAAGACATATATTAATAGAGTAATTCCGAGAAAACGAATAAGGAAACTATACTATTTGACAATATAAATCACAAAATTACGCAAAACGCAAGCATCCAGAAAACGGACAAGCAAAATATGAAGCTTGGAAAAAACAAATTAGTCATTCCAGAATGAATTGTAGGCCATCTGTATAAAGTTTTATTTGTCCGACTTACAACGCAACGCGGGGCCAGACGCCAAAACTGGAAGAACTTGCCGGGAAGTTCGCTTATCACTATTATTAAGACTTTCCTACTTACTGACGTAGGATTTCGTCGAGTTCCCGGTCTTTCAATTAAACGATTTGATAGGCACTTTAATTGAAAAGTAGTTCTGATAACTTCATCAAACTTAACTATGAAATGAGCCGAGAAATATAAACTTATGAATGATCGCAAATCAAACTAGATGTTATTCATGAATATGTTTGCCAGGTTATACTTATTATATACGGGTTATCCATCGTTATTACCATATTATATTATTACACGTACCTACTAAATAGTCAATCTAATGACTTCTAAAAATGTAATCGTAAAAGTGTTCTTATGTATTCTTATGGAATTAAAATTACTACTCTAAAATACATGGGTTGGTAAACCAGATTTATCTTATGCCTTCTGGTAAAAGACTTCGACCTAATGACCCTCGAAATGAATCTCCTTTTACGCACCTAGCTATAGGAAAAAATATTTAGAAGATCGGTCAGCCTAAAAGTATTTTAATGGTAACTTTATTGCTGATGATGCTTTAAAATTTGCAAATAAACCATTTTCCTTCTGCATACCTAATATATTTTTTTTCAATCAATTAAAACCCTGAAATGAGCAACAGTTCCACTTGGTGCTATGTCCATCAGTAATCAATGAATGGACTGATTGAGTATGCATTGGTGAAGCCAATTTTCTAAGCAGGATAAAAAGAAGTTTAATAATGTATTAGTACATACGCAAACAGTGAAAGTGACTTTGAAGATACGAAAACAAATAAATACATTTTCATTAATTTTCGCAAACAAACATTTATCATTACTTCATCTTGTAAATCTAAGACATAATAGTTGAGTAAAGAAAATCGAGTTAATCTGCTCCGTCTTTAGCGGCATAAGAAAATATCTCGTATCATCACGTACTCATAGTATCCTTTACGTCAATATAACGTGATATTTCCATGAAAATAGATAATGTCCTATCGTCTAAGATGAATGTCGAGTGCCTTTGTTCCGAAGGCGATAGAATGTAATAACGAATCATCGATTAGAGCTGGGGAGTCAACTGTGGTTATGGTTCGGGAAAAATTATGCTTTGTGTTAATAGCGATAGACATATTAATATCTAACCTTTATTTTCCTAGACAGCTCATCTTGGCGGCTTATTCATCTTTCAGTTTCAAAAGTGTAAGAGGTATAGATGTATTACTTCATGAATAATATAATATACGCACTGGTAAATCTAGTAAAACTTGAAAACTTACAGATAATTGATTACGTGTTTTCATAACTAATGTCAAATGTCGTATCGTATTTATTTATTTTTTATTGATAAAATACTAATAATTAGTAATTTAATAATAATTAAATAAAACACTTTTAACCGGATTTATCGCGTGTATTTTACATTTTAATTTTTTTTTTAAGTATACGCAATAAATCCGGTTAAAAAGTGTTTTATTTAATAGTATGAGTCACGAAAATTTAAGACAATATTAATAATAATTATATAAATAAACGCTTCAAGATATACACATTAACAAGTTTTAACTGCAAAGAAAAGGTTATTGCTTGGCTTTTAACCCTCAACTATGAACAGACTGAATCAGTTCTCTGACCGCTGCAGTAGCTTAGTTATCACTTATAAGTAAACTATAATTTACTATATAGGGTTACTGGTTAAGTCGACCTAGATCCATTAAAAGCGTATAGTACCCGTCTCTTTTATCTTATTTCTCTATAAAATACCCTACCCCAAATCTAACAGTTTTCGAGATAATCGACTTTTAAATTTTTTTATAAAAATTGCCCATTTTTTGCCATTAAATGTCATATTTTGTAATTGGTGCGCTTTTTTATTATTATATTCGGTTTCTCACATGCAGGTTAAGATGCTCTATGATCATAGTAACCAAAATTCTACGTAAGATTACTAACTTCATAGTTCTGAACTTCTGAGCGATTGAAAGTTGAATGATCAAAAAAAACTTTTCTTTTGACAATATCTAAAAAAAATATTATGGAAGATATTCGGCAGAAGTGCTTAAAAACATTTACGTTTTATCAGCTAGCCAACAAGGTATAACAAACTAGGCTTATATTTAAAAACGTAGAAAAAATCTAAGTTATATAGGAGATATTGGACGTAAAAATAATTAGGCTGATGGAGCTTAATTCATTTTATATCCCTGCAAAGTAAGATATAACAAAAGGTAAGTTTGTACAAAATAAAAATTTACCATCGTTGCACATATCAATTCACGCTCAACATTTCCGCCTTTAATTTGGATACATTTTGGCATTATTCTGTGAAGCCCAGTCTTTACTGCGTTAGTGTTCAAATTTCTTCGCATTTCGTTTGCCGCGTTAATTATCCTGAATTTCTATCCATCAACAGACGCAATTAGGCTCGCCGTAAACGAGGCTCTTGATGTGCCTCCACACATAAAAATCTATGAGGGTTAGGTCTGGACTTCTGGCTGGCCATGGTGAAGATCCTTCGAAAATGTGCGGGGCAGCCATCATGTTGGAACCACGTTGGACGCAAGGATATTGTATGCACAAATCGCACGCGGGTAAAAAAAAACTACGCAATTGTCTTTAGCCGCGTAGGGTTGTCAAGAAAGCCATAGCACACCTGCATAAACATGTAAAAAAGACTAATCCGAGTGATCCTATTTTGTGTAGGACACCTTGAAAGTCCAACCTACTAACGATCTACCTTCATAAAAAAATCGGCCGCCAAATATCTCCAAATATCGAAGACGCGCTCCGATGATGTAAGTGAAGTTCTTTCTAGGGCCATACGGCTTTTATCTTCAACCTCATCGTCACTTACAGGTGAGATTGAGTTAAATCAACGAAAAAAAGGTTGAAAGACTTTTAGAATCACTGCTACAAGCATCATGGAGCAACGAGACTTAGTTAATGCTGGCTTAGCTTTGTCTGGGGACGCCCTCGGACAAAGCGATTCCGGAAATTAACAAAGTCACGGCAGAGGCTGAAGAAAAATGAACCAAGACCTGAGTTGAGTTGTTCAATTATTTACTTGTATGTTTATTTACTTGCAAGATATTAAACTTATAGTATATAGATGAACTGTTTTATAAATTAAATATTAATTTCCAGCTGCTTGCTTCAGACGTATATATAGCGATCCTTATAAAAAGTAATCTATGTTAGACTATGCCTTTTAATTACAAATCAATCTGTAGTGTAGTGTAAACACTCATTCCTCCATTGTCACAAAAATTCACATTAGCAGAGTTAGTGGAACTGTGTTTTTTCATTATACAAGGTGGAATTTTTGAATGCCCCCTGGATGGAAATTACTAATAGAGATAGCAAATTTTACTCCAAAGAAACATTCCTTTATTTTGGAAATAAGTAAAACTGCATTCAAAGATTTTTGAAAATTCGCTCTCTTCACCCGGGAATCGAACCGAACAAAATCTGTAAAAATGACACCCTGTAATTTTATTGCATCGATCGTTAGGGTCAATCACAAGAATGAAATCTTTCTAACATACTAGGTTCATTTAATGAAAAAAAGCCATGAAATTATCTTTTTTAGATTTAATTCGGTTCGATTTCTAGGTGAAGCAAGCAAATTTTCGAAAAATCTTTGAATGCAGTTTCATTCCTTAATCTATTATTTAGAGTACTTTCCCTCCAGGGCGCATTCAAAAATTCCACCCTGTATATATTGGTTACGGGTGCGTTTAATTCTACCGATTGCTTATGTGTATTTAAGTAAAAACAGTTATTACAAAATTGTATACTAACCTACCAATGTGAACTTAAAAGTATCATCCGATCCGAACTCAGATTAAAGATCTTTTGTCATTTTTTCTGTTATATGAAAGATTGAAACTTCATTAAATGGAAAGATTAAAAACAAAACTCTATTACCAAATAATTATTACTGCGGGATCTTTTAATATCACACTTCAATATTCTTTTCTCATCTTATTCAAAATACAATTCTCGAATTTTTTCCTCGAACCTATGTATACATATCGTTTATTTATAACAATTGATGAAACGTGGCTTAATCATTAGAACAATGCAACGAAATTACAGTATTTTTAAAATTTTAAAACCACGCGAGCAGGACTCTTCTTGTACCGTTCAAGTGCACTTCTAACAGAGCTATCGCGTTAGGGATAGGGCTTGCCAAAATGAGTTATTGCTATTAGTTTTAGCAGTATCAAGCCTAATTTTGCCCGCGTAGGTAAAAGGCGTCTAATCCGAGTGTCCCACGCTTGGTTGCAGGACCCCTTCAGGATCCCCCTGGCTAGCGACCACCTTTTAACGACAAATATCAGGTTCGGCGGTGGTGTGTTCTGGCAATATTACATGAAGAGCCAGGTCCTTCTTAAGCCCGTGAGTCTCTTCGACCTCATCTTCACTAATCATCACGTGAAATTGAGGTCCAAAGCAGGTTAAGTTTAGGTCAGGTCAGGTTAATAAAAAATACAAAAAAATACTTGCAAAGTTTTATTTCATCAAGACGAAATGAGCCACAATAAAGGAAACCGATCAAGTGCGAAGCGAACTTTTGGGTATGTAAAAAGTTCTTTGAGCATGACAGACAAGTTATACAAACTGAAATTTGCACAGATTTTGTATGAAACGAACTACAAATTAAAGTGTATATTGGTGGGGTGTGAAGTTTCTAACTTGCCAAATTTCATGATTTTAGGTCAACTGAAAGTACCCTTTAGATTTTGATTACTAAGTACGGCACATTTTGATAGCCAAAATATGCGGTATAAACGTAGCGTCAACAGAAGCATCTTTTGGTTAACTTAGTTTTGTTTTCTCTGCTCTATGAATTTTCCGACCTGTTATTTGATATTAATTCGAACTTGATACCTCCACGCGTTCCTGAGAAAAAGGATCTTGATAGATGGATAGCCAAAACTAATGCCGAAATGATCCTATATGAGTAATACTTTTTCTTCCAGGGCACGGATCCCTAAAAAACGACACCTTGGCTCCTAATTCTGTAATCGCAAATTAAAAGCGATGGATTTATTGCTGTTTTACTTGAATAATCTGAAGAACCTTTCAAGATTAACCACTGCTTCTCTGCTTTTTTCCGGAACTTCGGTAAAAAGGAGCTGCGAGTCGTGCGGTTTTTAATATGCTGATCTCACATATTATTGCAATATCAATAGGTCAATGCAGGCCGTCTGCTGTCGCAGCCAGTTCTGAGTTGGTTAGACCAGAGTCGCGGTCGCTTAACAGGTCGTGCGACCCCAGAGAATATGTTTTGGAATTTATTATACCCTAGTATTTGTAGTATCTGCGCTGTGTAAATGTAAGCAAAATTAGCCCGCGTTCTGAACACACGCGTCCGCCCAGAGCACGGCACGCGCCAGCTCCAATTTAAAAACTATTGCTGTGAAAAATGAAACTCAAATTATATACGCAACAAATTGCAACACGTATTAGAAACGGATGAGGCGCAAAGCGGGCGCGTGTGTTCAGAACGCAGCCTTATATTATTTTTGATTTTCGTTTCAGGTAACGTCTTCACTTAACATCAGGTGAGATTAAGGTCAAACGCGGACTTAGTCTTTAATAAAGAAAAGCTGAAATGGCGTGGACACCTTAATATTCTGTGATTTTTAATTTAAAGGTAGACCAACTCAGTGATCAAGCAGATTCACACAAACATATGAAACCAAATTCCCGTTCTCGCTTTTTTATTTTATAGGACTTCTGGTTTGTTTGTAAGGTCTATAAACTGTTTATCCTTCTAATTTCGAAGTTCACCAAGCAGATTGGTAAACTTATAACTGTGACGCATTTTTAAATGAGTGAAAGAACGCCTAGGTATGCTATTTGGAGGCTATTTTAATATTTTTTTATTTAATGCTTTTAAAATTTAAGGACTTTAATCTTAAAAAGGGTTGAATAAGTAATACAAATAAATTATTTTCTTACAAGCGAACAGTTTGGACTTAGAGAGTACCATTTATGAGTGTAAAGCTCCGTATCCACTAGAGGCAGCCTCGGGCCAGATCTAATATTGAGACGTTGCCGCGAGTCGAGGCTTGCCGCGACTCGAAGCAAAATGTCAAAGTTACGCAGCAGCGAGCAAAATTTTGTCGGTAAAAGTTCGTGCTTAAAGGCTCCTCACTATTAGTTGTGCGTATGCTTGGCACGCGGCAAGATGGAAAAAATAGATAGAGAGAAGTGTAAGTGTAGTGTATCATCGAATCATTATATGTATCTAATAATCAAGAGGATTCCTTGAAAATTATAAGCAATGAAATGAAAATGCCCCAAATTAAAAAGAAATGACTTCTCTTTCTCCACCTTCAAAGGTCATGTCTGACAACAGCTGTTTAGTATGATAATTTCGCTGACGATATAATTCCCTAAACCACCATCGATGTTTTCGTTTCTGACGTTGTCCTTTTGTAGTGCCCAATTACTACCAATGCTGCAGCGACTTTACGTGCGTCAGCCATGGTGGCAAAGAGAAACTGAGAAAATTGTAGCTCGGGTTGAGGCTTGCCCCTCGATACGGTATTTTGTGGGCTCAAGTGGAGACGCATTAACTTTCCTCATCCCGCGGCACGCTCAGGACGAGGCTGCTCGGCGCGAGGCTGCTCAAGTGGAGACCCAGCTTAACAGTGCACCCCACCACGGAAGTAATAGACCGCTAGAAACTGGCGTATTACTCGTATTGTTTGCTGTAGCGAAAACCATCGACAAAGTCTGAGCCTACAGATTCATCTCAGTAATAGGCGTTCGCACGGAATAGAAAATAAGAAGTCTTATTTTTTCACAATTTCTGTCAAATAAAAGATAAGTATTATGTAATTAGTTATTTTTATTCTTTTATATTTTGTTGTTTATGGGCTGTCATCTTCTACTTCTTCTCATCTTCACTTACCTTCAGATAAGACTGAGTTCAAGCGCGGGCTTAGTTAATAAAAAAACAGAAAAAAAAAGTTAACAAGCCATTTTGAAGCTAGAAATAATAATAGCCCAAAAATCTGATTAGTTTATTCGCTCTTAACCTTAGTAGATCACAGTAAAGCATCATACATCAGCATATAGAACAGGCCCATTAACTTAAGTAGACATCGTTTTACACTCAGTCACTTTGTTAATATTTTACATGTAGCAAGGAACTTAACTTGTCATGCACTGATGATGGTAAAAGCTATTAAAGTATTTTCACCAAAAATCTGCTACTTGCAAACGGATTAAAATTGTTTGAGTAATGTATGTTGTGTTTCCAAATTAAGTAACTACGTGTTTTTAAAGTGATAGGTAAAGAGTTTACGTGAAACGATATAATACTAATAACAAATTATGAATCCCCAAATATTAAGAATTTCTATGGTAATTACAATCACAGTGCGTTGGTCTTTGATACGTGATTACGATTTACTATTGAAATAACTCACAACTTTATCCCTTGGGGGTTATTTTAATGGTACCTAAATACTAACAAGAATCTCCAAAATTTTTTGATTATAATGTGATACAGCTACACAATTTTTTCCAGCTCCTAGAATTATTCAAATTTTCTTTTTTTTATTAAAATCTTTGAAATGCAATATTTTTAATATTGTGAACCAAAAATATTTGTGATTTTGTATAAACAAGGCAGACATAAATGGAATGTTCACCCCATCCTATTTATGTCTGTTTACTTCCTTTTTTTAAACTTATTTTTTTAATAAGGCAATTCACTGTAATAGCAATTTTCACTTACAGATGATTAATTAACTAGAAGATTATTACAGATCTGAATAACCATAGTTATCAAACGACGAATTAAAACGTAAGCAAAGTTGAACGTTCATTTTACATACTCGTATTAAGCCATAGTAAACTTTACTTAACGCTCCGAGGGACGGCAAGTTGCTTCCGAAAACTCCGCATACATAATGATTAAATTCATTACAAGTCTTTGTGAGAAAGTTGGCATTGTACGTGTGCTTCTGGCGTAAACATGAGAGAAAAATATACGAAACTTCAACTTTGCGGACGACTAAAAAGTAGCCCGGACACGGTGGAAAATTGCTCGTCAGATAACACAGTTCAACTATATACCTAACATTAAACTTAATTAGAAGTTTGAGACAAAAATATGCTTTTAAGTAGAAACATTTCTATTTAACATCAATGTAGTCCACTTAAAAACACGCGTCTGTGTAATATTTTTATTATTTCTTGTACTTTTTTTAAACATTTCACTTATGTCTTTGGCTTTAAACTTAGTTTACCATTATGACTTTATTTTGTTAGATCAATAAATTTCTTGCCTAACCATTATTATTAAGCAACTTTTAGCAATAAGTATTCATTATTTATGAGATACGAGTATCGTGTGATTTTAGAGGTTTGGGTATATAGTTTTAAATATCTATTTACGATGTCACGTCGTGTTTTTTTAAAGAGCGTCTAGTACAAAATTGAAAACCTACAGCTAAATCTTATATCAATGAGCGGAAAATTATTATAATTGAGCCAGAAAAAAACATATGAGTCGGTAGGTACATATATTTTGGATTTAAAGATCCGTCATTAATTAATAGATGCCTTTTTAGCTGACTATCATTTTATATTTATCAACATCAACATCAGGGCCATGATATTTAGAGGCTGATTTTTTGTACCTAAAGGGATCATACCAGCGAGTAGACGTCACTAGGATAAATAAACTCTGAATATAGTAAATATATTGTAACAATAAATAGCCACTCCAAAAGTATACATCTACGTACTTAAAAGTTATAACAAAGCAAACTATTAAAAATTATACTTAACAGACTTCGAAATCAAAGAATCATTGGTGTTTTAATACACTTACCGTCACAATTCTTTTTAATTAGGCGGGATTATTCACATGGAGGTTTAGGCCATAAACCACAAATTTTGGGCAAATTTACTGGCAAAGGCTTTTGGCAAACCTTACGAGTACTGTATACAATTAGGTAGGTATACAGCATTTGGAAAAACTGATTGCCTAAAGTGCCTTCCGAAGCACGGAAGTCATCCTGATAAATTAATGATAACCGGTCGACCACAGTTTGAAACGTAGGATTTAAGACGACAATGTTTAATACTCTACTGCCCTCGTAAATATGATTGATACCAAGTAAATCGATGAGGTATCGCCTAAAGAAAAACAATCGATCATCGAAACACTTTAAGTAATTAGCACACATAATCATCTTGAATGTAATAAAATTTACAACTTATAAAAAATACTGCCATGCTGGACTGGGAGTGAAAGAAAAACATAGAATATACCAGCTGCTTTTCTTCCCCGGCATACTGTAAAAGTCAGTAAAGGGACAGGTTTAACTGGCATTTTTGTTGGCGATAGGCTGACCCCCTGTCACTGCAATAGCCTCTCTCCATCATTATAATACCTCATTTGTCAAACGTGATATCAGATGGTCTTCTAACCTCTGGTGTTCTGCCTACCCCGTATGGGATACAGGCGTGACGTTATGTATGTATGTATGTAAAAAATAATAAAACTTATTAACTCTTTCTTTAATAAAATTTACACTTTGACAATTATCTTTAAATCTTTTTAAAGCTACGACTTTATTAAATAGATATCTCGAGAAAAGTGATTTTGAAGAAGAATCGACTGTATAAGTACTCTTCGATTGCAATCTGAAATTATAGTTAAATTACCCTCCGACCACAAGGTATGCAATTTTTTATTATATCAGTTTTATTATAAAGTGTGCATACCTGACTATATAGTTCGCTTTAAAATTGTTAAACTGTAATTCAAAATACCATATGAAAATGTTATGTTTAATATGAGCAGAATTTTTTATCCAAACTTCTGAATGACTGATTTTAGTAAAGTAATAACGAATTTAATAATGAAGTTCCTGGAAACATATTGGACAACATAAAGTACAGTTGACCCAATAAGAGGAAAAAAACAACCAAGTATATTAAGTTGATGTACCTACTCATAACAAAAATATACCTAATAAGTATTTTTCTTTTTTAAGTTTCTGTTACCATTTAATAATGCTCAATTTTATTAAAGATCAGACTCGAACTTGAGTCTCCCGCTTGCCGGGCGAATAGGTACGTCCTGTAGTCCTGGACTTAGATTTTTTAAAGTATGTTATTCTGATCTTTAAAGATATTATACTGTATCGTGAGATAGTGTCTTATTAAATAAACCACAAGTGTTCCTTATTTGTTAATAAACCCAATAAATGTTCGCCAGAAATGGGAATAATATCCCTTTTCATGAACCCCAAAGTCTTTAAACTTGCACATGTTTTTACGTAGAATAGAAGTAGAATAACAATCTTGAAATGCATCAATTCGTTTAGTACAAAGAAGCCTTTTGCTTCAGATGAAATTAAATATCGATTGCATGTTAGTACTTGACTCTTGTCTCTTGACTCTTTATCGCTACCAATCATGAATGATATATCTAAGTTGTCTTAAATTAAATGGTTACTGCCCAAATACTTACTCTTTTCGGAATTTTAAATATGCTTTTCGAAACCAAACCAGCACCGGCCAAATTTCAAAGAACGATTGTCTTTGTACTTTACTTAGAATCTATAAGTAGGTTCATTGAGTTTCCCAAATAATAACCAAAATATTTTCAAATAATACAAATAATAATTATAACCTCAGCAGTTTTGCTTCGTCTTTGCATCGACTTACTCAAGTTAAGATTCCTTGAGATTTTTTGACTTAGAATTAAAGAACCGCGTGGGGTCGGCTAGGACCTCACTGGCCCACAGTGTCCCGCCTAGAACAAGCTAGCTGGACAAAAACAACATCAACGATTCTGAAAACTGTTAATGAGGTTAATCACAGTTTGAGTTACTAATCACAATAGCAGCTATTGCTTTTTAAGAAATGGGCCAAAACTTTCGCAATGAGGGTGAGTATAGTAAAATGCATAGTATTTTCGAGCGCAGTAGGCATTAACGCTATATGGGACTGCGTGGCGGGCAGTCGCGTATTTGAACACGTCAGCGCACAGAATTGTCACAGTATAATTAATAGTAGTCATATAGTAGTACTATACCTACAGTGTGGCTTGTTATACGAAATTCGTTATTACGATAACCAAAACTTATGTCAAGAATGATATAATATAATCTATATTTTTTATTTATCTGGATTTAGTATTGCGATACCTATACTTACTATTTTACATACATACATACATAACTTCACGCCTGTATCCCGTACGGGGTAGGCGGAACACCAGAGGTAAAAAAACCATTTGATGTCACGTTTGACAAATTTGGAGGCATTATAATAGTGGAGAAAGACTATTGCAGTGAAAGGGGGTCAGCCTATCGCCCACAATAAAGCCTCCCATAACACTTACTATTTTATTTTTTATAAATATTGTAATGTCAATTTTATGGATGAAATCTTTTTAAATTTATATCCTTACTGAATTCTGTTGTAAAAATCGTGCTATTTTGACTTGAAAGTATATCGTGACGTTAATTTATAACTATCATAACTTATTTGTTCCAAAATTCATTAAAATCAGATAAGTTGAGATCTTTTACATAAACTTTTATATTCTCTTATTTCAATCCTATAGGGGCTGGTGTTTGAAAAAAAGTAGAGTTTGAGAGCTATTTTCGTTACTAATTTTCTACAAATCGGTCGGATGGTTTAGCTGGAATAAAGGAACAGAAAGATAGACTTTCGCATTTCCGATATTTAGACACTACAGTTATTAATATCTAAAAAATAGTAATGTATGATTATATTCTTAAATGTCTATGTGTCGTCATAATCTATTAGCCGTCTAATCTATAAAGCCGAAGGGTTTGTCTGTTTGAACTTTGAACTAGATTATTCTTGAAAGAAAGAACCGATCAGATATAATTTAATGTTATTAAAGTTGATGTATAAAGGTCCAAAACACTATATTTTTGAAAAACATAGCATATAAAAGTTTAACCACAAAATACATAAAAGGTGACCAATTTAAATTAACTTTTAACACTGTGAAATTATAACTATCTGGAATCATAATTTTAACACACAGGAAAATTGGTGGTAGATGCCATCTATATTCCCTTTCAAGAACGAAGTAAGTACTTTTTATTTATTAATAACTAGGTAGGTACATCAAAAGAATTGTAGGTGGCAGCATTACTCAAAAACATATTTGTTGAAATTATAAAGATACCAAACTAATTTGATATCTGGAACTTTTGAAATAGTCTATTTTACTCGTGACGAAAATTAATACAAGAAGGTATTTTAACGGACAGACATTTTCAATCCATCATTTTTTTGACGTTTAAGTACAGGCAAAGTAATATTATTTGAACGTTACCTATTCAAACAAATTAACTAACAAATTAAATGATATTCGTTTCGATATTAATAACTATTACCCATCAGCACCTCACCATCAGTGCTAATGTCTTATCAGCACCCATCAGTACCTATCAATACCCATTAGTACCTACCTATCAGTAGTTACCCATCTGCACCCTTCAACACCTATGAGAAACCATCAGCACCTATCAGTACCCATCGGAACCCAGTAGCATCTCTCAGCATCCTTCATTACCCATCAGCACCTATCAGCACATCTCAGCACCCAACCTATCAGTACCCAACAGCATCTCTCAGCAACCATCATAACCCATCAGCACCTGTCAGCATCCATCAGTTGCAATCGTCACCTATCAGTAACTATCAGCTCCCATCAGCATCTATCAGCACACATCAAAAAGAACACCTATATAATATACAACTTTGCATAGGTGTTCTTTAATACTTATATAATATATATCCCATAACTTTGATGTTTTCTTTCTTGCTTATAAAATAATACTTTTTGCCAAAGAATATGTGGTTCATAAGTGCATACTTTCCAAGATATCCTCGGTCTTAATATAATGAGTTCATAAAATATCACCCGTGTAAAATCTCATCCACTCAATAGACGCGTGTCACTGAAGTCATACAATAAACAACAAAAACATTTTAAACGTTGAGGAATGTTGCGTACAATGTACACCGCAAAACGTCGCAAACTGTACCTACCTGTGCATAGCGATAAAAAGGAGTAGAAAAAGCCACGTTGTCATACTTCGCATAAAGTTATTTTTGGCTTAATTGAATTATTTTGCATGAAAAATAAAAACAAAAAGAAAATTGAAAAATTATTCACATGTTATTTGATTCTATTACATGCCCCCATCAATACCCTAGAGTTATGGGAAATCAAGCAGAACATCTTGTACATGTATATACATGGCAGATTTTTTTAATGTCACTTAGTGGTAAAGTTCTCTTAATAATAGAGATAGCAAATTCTACTCCATAAAACATTCCTTTATTTTAGGAAAAAAATTAAAACTGTATTCAAAAAGTTTTCAAAAACTCGCTTCTTCACCCAGGAATCGAACCGACTTAAATCTAAAAATGAAGATTTCATGGTTTTCCTTTCATTAAATTAACCTAATATGTGAGAGAGATTTTATTCTTGTGATTGGCTCTAACGAACCACACAATAAAATTACAGGGTGTCATTTTTACAGCATGCGTTCTGCTTCTTTATACAATAAAATTAATAAAAATATACCTACACTCGCTTCCTGTCCATGACTGCAAAACGAAGCTAAAAAGTTGGCTGGAGACACTCAAATATGAAGATGTGGAGTCTCTGCTATCAAGGGATTAAATCACTCAATAACACCTATTTTACATGCATGCACCTAATTTTTCACACCCATACAATAAACATTAGAAGGGAACCACATTAATCATTAAATATTGAGCATACAATATTCTTATAAATTTTTGATCATTTTTGTTTTTCTAATTTAATTTAATATACTTAATATATTTTTCAACACACTTGCTCGTAAAGTGAGCGTTATTCTATTGAATTTAGAACTATAAACTGGGCTATAAGCCACGCGTGCATAATATATTATACCCTAGTGCATAATATAATGAATCCTACAAAGTTGAATTGTACCTTTGTGCAAATTAAATACGAGTAAACAGAGCATATTTTATTGATCCGGGTTATACATTAAATTTTTTCAGAAACAACAAAGGGGTTTTATACCACTTCAAATCCATATACATTTTTAAATGTTTACGCCTTATATTAGTTAAACAAAATTGTATATCAAACAAATTATTCACAATTTACAATAATTTGTTACAAAATATTAAAATATTTGGATTTACCACTCCAAATTAAATATTTTCATGTAAAATAGGCTGTATATGCTATACAGCCATTGACACATTTGGCGGAAAAAAAAACATACGCGCATGCGCAAAGTTCGGTGCCATTTTTCAATCACAATTCACAGCTTTGTTATCAAGTGTGTTTGTTATTTTATGACCACGTATGTCTGTCTTTTACTCACAAGTGTGTTGAAAAACGTCGTATGTAACTCGTGAGCGTTGCTAATTACAGTCGAGGCTGTGATTTGAGCCCGAGCCGCAGGCGAGGGCTTAATAATGAGCCGAGAGTAAATCTGCGGCTCGGTGAAAAGCTGAAAAATGGCGCCGAACCTCGCGCATGCGCGTAGGTTTTTTTTTCTGCCAAATGTGTCAATGTCTGTATAGCATATACAGCCTATTTTAAGTGAAAATGTTTAATTTGGAGTGGTAAATGCAAATATTTTAATATTTTATAACAAATTATTGTAAATTGTGAATAATTTGTTTGATATACAAATTTGTTTTACTAATATAAGGCGCAAACATCTAAAAATGTATATGGATTTGAAGTGGTATAAAACCTCTTTGTTGTTTCTGAAAATATTTAATGTATAACCCGGACCAATAAAATATGCTCTGTTTACTCGCATGTAATTTGCACAAAGGTACAATTCAACTTTGTAGGATTCATTATATTATGCACTAGGGTATAATATATTATTGCACGCGTGACTTATAGCCCAGTTTATAGTTCTAAATTCAATAGAATAACGCTCACTTTACGAGCAAGTGTGTTGAAAATTTAGTTATTTAACTCTATTAATCATTATTGTTTAAGTTATTAGTCATAAATATTTTTTTTGACTAATTTATTTTTATTTTTACATTTTTACTTTTTTTTCCTAAATATTTTTACATAATTGATGAATTAATATTACTAGTACTAACTTATGGAGGAGCGGGGTCTCCTGGCACAGGCAATATGCTTAAAAGGAGATTCCCAATCTACTTGTGTTATTTATAAGTTTTTGTTACCGAAATAAAATTCATTTTGTTTTCACTCATTATCAAGTCGCTCAGCTAGTAAACTTTTTTTTAAGCGGCCACGGAATCAAATGTCAAAATATATTCGCTGCGACAGAATTCTTTTTCCCACGTTGCATATATGCCCTGCAGATGTCTTTGCAGTTTTTTATGTCCCTATAGTGCTGAATAACCGTGATGAAGCCTAAAACTCTCAGTAGCATAACAAGTTGAGGCCGAATTTACAGAACCTGTGAAAACAGTCCTATAAACCTGAATGTTTATGTCCGTTTATTTATAGTAATCTGTGGTGGCAATGCTCAGAGCTTCCCGTATAATAACAAATTTCAAAGTTCTTAAACATGGCTAAGTACAAGCCAAAGCGGTGGTCTTCAATTAACCAAAAGAAACGCTTGTTAAAAATTGCACTGCCTTGTGTTCATTGCGGTACAAGCATTTTGAATCTAATGTGACGTGTGAAAAAAGTAGATTATTTAAGAAGTTGTATCCTTAAAATACCTACAAAAGCCAGCTAAGCCAAAGTCAAACGACGGAACTTTTGTAAATAAAACTAAGTATTTCTATTTAGATATCGATTGTGTACCTGGTTATAAAGAGGTAATTTTAAGAAACATGATACCTTTCTAAAATGAATAGATTGCATTGCTTTCACGTTTCAGATTTTTCCATACTAACTGATTTAAATGTGTAGATATAGCAGGCTGAGCAACGTTCGGCCCGTTATGCTTGGTACAAGAATGGGTGAAGGCCGAAAAATAATTTTGTTCTTCCGTAACAAAAACTTCCGTAATGTTCACGATGAGCCGTCTCGGCACCGGGTGCGATATACAGTTGTCGTTAAACTTTGTCAGAAGCTATATCGACGCGACGACCTGGAAATTCTAACATCCATTGGGCCAGCGTGGGGTCAACTATGTGGTATTAGGCTAAAAACTAACCGTCAATGTTGATCCTTGGCCCTAAAAAACATACGTTCTCTTTGTTTTTATTTTCAAACTTTAGCAATGAGAGGTTTTCTGACAGCTCATTAAAAAAACAAAACTGTACAAAATTGGTACAAAAGGCTTCGATAGATGGCGCTTTACAAAAGGCGAAGGCGATGAATTTATTCCGCACTGCGTTTTTAAAAGTAAAATAAATTGATTGACGTCTGTATCAGAAATTGAACGTATAAATAACCATAGACGGTAGATACCACTTACCTACATTATAGTAAGTATACAGCATGCTAGTTTGTCTTCCATACAAATACCAAAATTCTATTACTACTAGCGCTACGTGCCGGGCACTACTGGAACTTTTCGTATTTTTTCCTGCGTTCGATATCGATATATCTATAGTACCAGGCAGCGTATCTATAGTATAGTCAACCAATATTTTTGCGCTCGTTGCATTTGCTTATTTTTCTGTGTATTTTTTGTAGCTGAATTCTTTTTTTAGTGTTTTCTACAAAGTACGTAGAGTAGAGTGTTAATTCCTCGCGTTTTTACGATCTCAAATCGAAGAGTTTACTTTTGTGAAGTGATATTTTTACATAGGATGCTGACTTTCTAGTGAGATAGTGAGTTAATAAAAGGAATAGCATTTTGATTTTGAATGACTGGTGCAAGGAGGTGAACAATTTGTGTGGCAAAAGCATTGAGTTTGACGAACACGACCCGAAAAAACCTATGGCCTATAATTATTGTATCAAACACAAATAATTAAGAAAAAATAAATAATTGTCTGAGATGCATATTTTTTTTACTACTCCCAACTCGCATAGCATCATGTTTGCAGTTTATTTCAACTTATTAGTATTGTGCAGTTTAAATTTGACTCATTACTCGAATCAAATTATAATTGCGCAATAGTAATAACGGGCACTACGAATTTCTGAAAATTTGAAAGTGGCGCGGTACGGCCGGGCTGCATTCTAGGGTTGTTTTGGTCAAAAAGGTTCCTAGAGTGGCTACTGTATGGCGCTAAAGTGCAAAAACCGCGAGACGGTCATCTATACTTTAGTACTTATATTCATCTATGGTATACAGACTTAACGCTTTCGGCTTTTTAAAAGTGCCATCTATAGAGGTTTTTTGAACTAATTTTTATGAGCTGTCAGAAAACTCCCCATTATTATAAGCAGTTAACTGGCAAACTTGATCCCGTAGGAACTTCTTGATAAATTGTAAGTAGGTAGATAATGTTCTTCAAGAGCTGGACTATGAAATATTTTTCAAATCCGACTAAAAGTTTCTGAGTTAATGTATTCAAACAAACCAACCAACCGGTTGTTAAACCTACAAGGTGTCCGTGACACTGGAGATATATGGACCTAAGGCCTATCAGATAACATCAAGATAGGTTGAGTAAAACTTCTCTGGTTTTCGAGATATTACAACTTTTGTGATTTAAAAGAAATTTCCACTTTCTGTTCCTTTTTAGCCTACAGCTGCAATTAATATTTGTTAACTTGAAGAAAACATATTTTTACTAGGTCTAGCTTTATAAGTCACTTGAGATAATCCAGTAATATTTTTGATAGTAACTAGAACTCTAAGCTAAGAAAAAAAGTGAAATCTCAATTTATTCCAATTCCAAAAATTCGACAGCAGTTTAACTGAATACTGTGTAAAAAAAAGTATGGCATTGAAAGTGCACACACCAAGTCCCAGTTGCAAGGCTTGCATGACAATAGGTAATAAACTCTTCTAAATGATGATGATTTTAAAAAAGGGACTACTACTTATTGTGCTATTTTAAAAAGGGCATTAATTCGATGCCATAATTTTTTTTTTAATTTTTTCACAGTATTCAGTTAAGCTTTAGTTGAGTTAAGCTTTAGTTGAGTTTTTCCAAATAGAAAAAAATGAAGTATATTTCACTATTTCCGTAGCATAGGGTTCTAGTAACTATCAAAATTATTACTGGATTATCTCGACATGGAAATAATATAATATGGATATAAATATAGACCTAGTAAACCAAAGATTGGATTTAAATCTTTGTAGTAAACATAAACGTGCGTTAAGAAATATTTATTGCAGCAATAACAAAAGTATTATTACGAAAGTATTATTTACTAAATCTTTTTTGGTGTTATCTGATATGCCATAGATCCATCTATCTCCAGTGTCACGGAAACGATTCGCCTCTGGGACACCCTTTATATTAGTGTAAACTTACAAGAAACCTATTAAACCTTAAAGTACTTGGTGTAGGTAGGTATATTAATTTAAATCAAATATTGAACAAATAAATGTTTATCGAATTCGTTAAAAAGTGTGTTTAAATGAAAAGTATAATTATCAATCATCAATATATATAAAACTGTTCCGTTACTGACTGAGGTACTGAGTGACTAAGTGACTGACAGACAACGTACAGCCGTAACTACTGGGCGTAGAGAGCTGAAATTTGTAACATACATTCTTTAGGGGATGTAGGGGTGCACTAAGGAAGGAATTCCCGAAATTCCCACGGGAACGCGAAATATAGGACTTTTTAATTTGTATGAAAAATCTTATTCCTTGAGTGCACCGATATGAAACTTGGTGTAAAGGTTTTTCAATGTGTGTCTGGTTGTGTTATGAAAGGAATTCCCGAAATGCCCACGGGAACGGGAAATATATGATGTCTTAGTTTGTATGAAAAAATCCCATCCCTTGAGTGCACGGATGTGATACTTGATATAAAAGTTCCTCAATAAGTGTCTGTTTGTATTATGGAAGGAATTCCCGAAATTCCCACGGGATGGGGTTGGACTTTTTAGTTTGTATGAAAAATCTTATTCCTTGAGTGTACGGATGTGATATTTGACATGAAGGTTCTTCAAAGAGTGACTGGTTGTGCTACGAAAAAAATTCCCAAAATTCCCACGGGAACGGGAAATATAAGATTTTTAGTTTGTATGAAAAAAACTTATTCCTTGAGTGCATGGGTGTGATACTTGGTATAAATGTTCTTTCAGCGGGTGTCTGGTTGTATAGTTTCTTAAATTTCCACGAGAAGGGTAGTTAAGCGCATACGAAGTTGCGGGATAAAGCTAGTTACTGGATAAAATTCGGTCAAAAGAGTTTTATTTAGTACCTACTCAGAATTTAATTTAATATCATTATTATAATAAATGAAACGTATTTTTTTATATATTTTTTATTTCTATTAATCAAAGTAATCACCCATGCAATCAATTTATCTTTGCCAACGCATTGGTAGCTTATTGATGCCTTTCTTGAAGAAATCAGCTGGACGGGAGGCAACAAATTCTTCAAAGGCATTTTGTACTGCCTCTCGGGTATTGAATTTTTTTCCCGCCAAGAAGTTATCCAAATTCTGGAAAAAGTAGAAGTCTGTAGGCGCAAGGTCTGGTGACTACGGCGGATGACGGAGAACTTCCAACCCCAACTCTTGGAGACCGTCTGCTGTGCTGTATGAGATCGCGCGTTGTCATGCAGGAGCAGTGGAGCCGAACGATTGACCAAAGCTGGTTGGAGACGTGCGAGCTTTTCCATCATTGTGTTCAGTTCTTCACAGTACACATCTGCAGTAATGCTTATCCCGTTTGACAAGAAGCTGTGATGAATTACATTTGCGTTAGACCACCAAACAGTGACCATCACTTTTCTAGGGATAAGTTTTCGTTTAGGGTATAGTTTGGGTGCTGAACCAGGGTCCAACCAACTTGCTGAGCGCTTACAATTGTCAAACATGATCCATTTCTCGTCACAAGTAACAATGCGGTTCAGAATTCCTTCATTTGTATGCCTGCTGAGCAGTGCAAGGCACGTCTCCACGCGTACTTCGCGCTGGCGGTCATTGAGTTCGTGGGGTACCCATTTGTCAAGCTTTTTTACCTTGCCAATTTGACGAAAATGGACCAATATTGTTTTGATGCTAACGTCGAAAGCTGCTGCTAATTCAGCCGTGGATTGAGTTTCATCAGCTTCCACAATTGCCTTTAATTCGTCATTGGGGACCAAAGTTTTCGAACGACCACGGGGTTCATTTTTCAGGTCAAAATTTCCAGAACGGAAGCGGGTAAACCAATAACGGGTGGTGCGGTCGTTTGTACTTTCTAGTGTTCGCTCCGTAAACGTTGATGTTGCGTGCCGCTTGTGCCGCTTTGCTGCCACGACGGTACTCATACTCCATAATTACCTACTCGAATTTTTAACTTATCCATGATGACGAAAAATGTTCGCACAATGACGATTTTAGAAAAAGAATTCCATGTTTGTGAAATAAAATTAATTTGAAATTAGTACCTATTATCAGTCAAAAAAAAGTATTTTCATTTGAAATGGCCAGTACGACAAAACGGCAATTTCATAGGTAAAGGTAAACCTATTATTATATTATAATACAGGGTGTAAAAAGACCGCGACCTTTAACTTTAGGGTATGATTATACTACGTATACTGATTACGGAAAAGTAGTTTTTTTTCAAATCTGAGACCTTTTTTTTGGACATTTTTTAATTATTTTTTTTACATTTTTCATGCTTGGACACGTATAAATAAACGTATTATCGAATAATTTTAATGAAATTCGCAATTTTATTTTTTCAAAACTTCCGGCAATGTATCGCGTACAAGTATTTTTGTCGAACCACGCGCGCTCCGAAACCATTGAATCGTGCGGGCAGGCTGAGCGCCCCTCCACAACCGTAGTATGCATGGCACCCCGCGCCCTTCCCGCGCCCCAGCTGGCCAGAGCGCGCGAAAAAAGTTCAAACAACGTACGAAGCGAACATCATCACGGTCGTTCATTGCACTAGTCAGGGTTTCTCGTATGTTACAAAATAATCATTTGGTCATGCCTCATCATGTGTCAAAGCCGTGGTTTACATTAATTTCATCAACGTATGAGTATTGAACTCGTTCCCATTGAAAACCGTGATTAGAAAACTACGGACAACAGCAGCTGGTCAAAGTAGCTACAAACGAAATCATTTTAGATACCTAGGTAGGTAGATAGATTATTGTTAAAATAAGATCTCATTCGAATTATCGAAATTTTACTCATAGTGTAGTAACGTAAATACCGAATCCAGTGTGGAGATCAAATTCACACCTTTTTTATCAAAAAAATGGCCACGCGCACGTTATACCTATCTTCACACCATCATCGGAAACAAGGTATAAAAGGTTCCAAAATTAGGTACCTTCTTATGTTGCGAAAAAAGTCAAGTTAGGTAGGTAGGTATAATTTAAAAAGTATCTTGAAAAAAAAATGTTATCCATATCTCAATGTCCAATCTTTACCAAAAACTTATCTGTTAAAACATAACTACAAAGTAGGTACGTAGGTTGTTTGTGTACAGGAATTCGGTGAAAATACGTAAAAAGAACTCTTTAATTTTTTAGCACAATTAATAAAAAATGTTTTTGCTATACGGGCCATGAACCCATTTGTCAAACAGACGCTCTTCCATTTAAGTTGCCAAGTCACCTAACGTAGTAGCAGTAAGTACTTATCCATTGTCTGGGTCGGAGTCAAACATTTTACCCGCGTTTATTTCGATCCCGTAGGAATACCAGGATAAAACTATACATCTAATTGTTGTTCACGCTTTATCCTAGATTTGTGTTAAATTTCTTCCTTCTTCAAAAGAAGTTACAACTACATTTAATCCCGGGTATTATCGAGCCGGTTAAAATGAGAAAAAGTCGAAGCACTTGATTTTGCATATTCTACCTAGGTAGTTAATAACGTGTAAAACCTTTAAAGTTTATTGAGTTTGAAAATAGTCGTCATGCAACCCCACTTCTCGGCTTAACGCCCAAGATGGTGGGTATCTTCTACCTACCTAATTACCTATCTTTACCAAAAAAACGTATCTACTCTATTCAAGTAACTATGAAGTTCTTTGTGTGCGCGAATATTTCGGTAATAGGTACCTACCTACCTATGCAACACAAACTTTTTCAATTCATATTAAATAAAATATCCAGTAACACGATATTAATTTAAATATTCATTTTATCAAAATATGACGATAATTCCTATTGAAAACCTTGAATAGAAGACTAGCATAAATAACGACTATTAAATTAGTTTTAAAAGTACATAAGTACTTTCTTCGTTGTGTTATACGCACAAACCAAATGAGTAGGTATTGAAAGTCATCCAACTCAACAACAACGTTTTATTACGCACTTCACGATATACTTACCTACCTTTTTTTAGAAATAAGTTTTAAATTACTTTGTAAAAGACCCATTTTCTCTAAATCCGTCTAAGCAAAGGTTCTAAAGGTACCTAAGTTGTAAAATAATTTTAACGCATTCAAAACTACGATTTAATGACGTAAACAAAATGTCATGTAGGTACCTCTTGCCTTTTTGCCCAATTATGTAACCTAACCAAAAAGCCATAAGTACCTACTCTGTCCACGTAACTACAAAGTGCCTACTTGATGTACGGGAATGCGACGGAAATTTGCAACATAAACACTTACAACTTCATAACAAAAGTAATAAAAAACAAGTGCCCATTTGCCTGTGTGGCAGGTTCCATGCAGGGATCTCCTGTCTAGCAGCCAACCTTCATAATGAATATGCCACCAAATGTCACCGCACCAGTGGTCATGTGTTCTGGCATGATTATTAAGGAGGCCTCATTGCTAAGCCCGTGTAGCTAAACCGTGTCATCTTCACAAGGTCAGCATGAGGTCAAACGTGGGTTTAGTTTATCTAAATCCTGTAGGAGTATCGGGATATAAAAAAAAATGCTTCATTGGTGCTAAATAAAGCACCCTTCGGGTTATTCTAGGCTTTTTCCTACCTTAGATCAAAATTTCAACTGAATCCGTTTAGTCACTTCAGCATGGAAGAGTAACAAATAAACCACCATCCAAACAAACTTTTACGTTTATAATTTTAATTTCCTACCTTAGATCAAATTTTACATGTATTAATCAAGTAGAATATGTAATAGCTATTATGGCCTTGAAATAGTCAGGTAGGCAGGTACGTAAATAAAATGAAATATCTCACGTTTCAAACTAACACAAATCGCAAAACATGCAAATACAACTAAATATGTGTAAGCTTATAATTAGCTTTTAAGATACAACTATTGCTAAATAAGTTTTGTAAGAACAGCTGTCAGCTTTCCAAATAAATACATCATTTTGTTAATCATACAACTTAGTTTTAATACATGAGAATGAATTTAGGCACCTAGGTAGGTAAGCATGATGTTGTGATTTTTTTCTGAAAACCAAAGTAAAGATCCAGCGAAACAAAGGTAGGTACTTACTTCTAATTTCTTTTCAGGACTCAGTCACTTAGCGCCGTTTTAATAAGCGATTGCGTTAAGATAAAAGTTTAATTTACTTCAAGCACTTTACTTTGGAACATCTACTACCTAATTATTTGAAAAAAATTATACAGTGGCTATGGTGGTAAGGTATCTCGTAAACCCCTTATGTAACGAAAAACCTTAACCTTACCTACCGTTAATAAAGCGTTTAACAATTAAAAATGTGTTGTGTCTAGTCTACCTTTAAAGTTTTACAGCAATTATTTCGGGAAAGACTAACAAATATCCCAAGTTCCATCCAAATTAATTTAAGTCATTTAATCAAATAATAAAATCGAAATCAATAAATACATTTTATTCACTGTGGCATACTTATACTAAATGAACGTCAGAAATTACCACATTCACAACCTCAGTAGGCCACTAAAAATGAATATTCTGAAATAAGAGCTAGGTTAGCCTCGGATGTGCCACAGTCTTATTATGACTAAGATGTGCTTTGAACTTGCGAACTCTCGTTCACTCGACTAGTGCTCCTCCAACTCCAACGAATGTTACCTATGCTACTTGGGCTACAACGATACTTCAACTTCGAACCAACCTAAACTGTTAAAAAATACTTTTTATTTTTAATTCTTTAAATGTACTTGTTAACCTACCTTATTTTCGTAGTCAATTCATCGCACAAAACATTCTCTCACACTAGTAGAACACAACACACACTAAAACAATTTATCACTACACGATAACACTCACTTCGAACGCATGCACTACCCCGCCGCGCCACCACCTCCATTAAAAATCAGCAGTAAACTAAAATCTATTTTCAATATTTAAAACAATAATATACCTAATGCCTATCATTTCGTTCGCTCGCCGTCGCCGCGTCGTCGTCGTCGTCGACGCGAAAGTCCACAATTCGGCGGATGCCTTGTCGGCGTGTTTAGCGGAGTTGTTTGATGTTAACGTACTAATACTACTTTGCTCGACTTTCGGCTCTTTAACCCTTAATTTGACGTTGTACGGTGGAGCGGACACAATCTTCAAAAAACCTGTGTGTGCTATAAATGTTTTTATTTTTTATTTTTCACGATTACTTTTTATGAAAATCTCTCAAAATATGGGTAGGAAATAAAATTTTATGTTGACAACACTTACCCTCTTACTCATAATCGCACGATAAACCTATTTTAGTTTAAACATTGTTTAAATATGCTAGCTCTAAACTAAACACTTTATGTTTCTAACCTTTAACTTTACATTTCATTATGCATAAGGGGGTATATCTACAAATAATTATCTGCAATTGTTTCGATTCCATCTTCACCCACTCATCTTACTGCTAGTTCTAACTAGATCCATACCAAATAATTTTTTATGTTACTTTTTGGTAAATATTAATTTTATACTAACTTTATTTTTTTACCAAAAGAAAACAATTTGTCGGCCAATTTGTTCTGAATTTTGTGATTTTTAATATTAAAATAAATCTCAAATTAAGTTTGATGTATTATCAGGACACGACTTTTCCCAACTATGGAAAAAGATTAAATTTTTTAGGAGTTTTTAGCATACCCTTGATGATTAAAAGGTATCAAAATAATGCTTGCTTGAAAAAATGTCGTTGTCAAATTAAGGGTTAAAGTAAATTTTTAAAAATCTGCAAAATGTAGGCCTCGGTCAGTCAGTCAGTTCCTTGTTTGCCGCGCTGTCATACAAGTGACGCTATCGCCGCGCCGTGTAATTCGTGTTAATTCTTTTGTTTCTTGTTTAATTTCTATTATTTAAGTGTTTGTAAATTAGTGTTAATTTTTGTTAATAATCTAGTGTAAGTTTTTACTTTTATAATTGTTTATACCTGTTTTGTGTTTAATCAAAAATGCCTTCTTCATATGTGTACAGCCCACGGGAATATGGCATGATGTTGATGTGCTTAGGAGAAGCATGTGGGAATGCCGCGAATGCTTTAAGGTATCTACCTATTCTAATAATTTAATGTGAAAACATAAATGTCATGTATTACACACCTCTCGTCTCAATGCCCAAGTAGGTAGGTATAAGTAGCAAAAAAGATATTTCTTCTATTTACTCAACAACAAACTACATACCTACTTAATAAACGGAAAACGATAGAAAAACGCAGTACATAGGTACACTTTACTTTAATCACAGCGGCCAACAAGGGACTGGCTGACCAGGCTGACTGACTGATCAAGCAGATTCGCGCGCGGTTATGGATGCATAGTTCACACAGACAGAACCTTCGAATAAGTATGAAGTTATCGATGATTTGATTATGCTTTGATTCACGTCATCATCATCAGCTGAAAGCAGCCCACTACTGGACAACCACTTCCACTAAAGAAAATCTTCACGTTGTCACTCGTTCTAGCATTTGTAAATATCTAAAACGCATGTAAAGATAATAGTTTAAAGTTCTAAGTTGTATGAACGCATTTCGTTGACTATTGCACGAAAACAAACCTCGGCAAGACATCCGCCGAGCGGCTGAGCGGCTCCGGACTTTTGAGTCGACGATTCTTGTTGAGAATTGATAGGTACCTACTAGATAATCGATAGAATAGTTGTTTTGTTATATTACAATTATTTTTGAAAATAGATTTTAGCTTTCCGCTGTTTTAAAAGGAGGTGGCGAAGCGGCTAAGTGTTTTGCGTTCAGATTGAGAGTGTTATCGTTAGAATGAAAATGTAGGTCCTTTTGGATTATTGTGTGGTTTTGTGACTATGTTTTGTGTTCAACTAGTGTGAGTGAGCGCCATTGAGTTACTATGTAGGTACTAACGTAAGTTTTTTGCGAGGCACGGGCTACCAAAATAAGATTAACAAGTAAATTTAATATTCTGAGAAAGGATTAAGTTCTCCGTTTCCTATTCTTTTTAAAGACGGTTAGAGCTATTTTAACAGTATTTTATTTTGTGGAGCAGTGATGATCACGGTGATTGGAGGTTAATGTGTGATTAATAGAATGTTATACCTGTATGAGTGCATTATTGCGATAAACAAACTACGATAGCCAGGTAGGTATCTAATACGAGACACATGTTATGTTATGTACAACTAATTGATACTAGTTTGGTGTAGGTAGCTAGTTTACCCTTTGAACTATGTTGCAATTAAGTTTTATGTATTCAACCGCCGCCGACTATTCGCGAGGTGATAGGTAGGTACCTCAGTAGGTATGTCATGGAACGTACTTTTTAAGGACGTAAAGACAGTCATGCTGGATCTTTAGTTAGATAACTGATTCAGTTCTTTCACAACATAGGTAAGTTCCTTACTTCATACGTAATTCTTTAAAAAATAATGCAAAGCGTTAAAAAACCGACTTTGTATTAAATTATTTTATAACTTACACACTATGATTTGAGCCTTGTGATTAAGAAACACTTTAATCTCAATTTAAAAACTGCTGTACATAATAAGATGAATTTAAACCAAAACTAATCAACTAAAAATATGTTAGGTATAGGTACACTCAAACTTATAATTTTCGAGATATGCATGGACAAACATACCTACATAGGTACACTTATGTTTGGCATAAGTATCTATGTGTTTGGAAGCTGTTCGAGGCTAAGAAATTTTAATACAAAAACTGATAAAACAACTCACTTACGGGATAGATTTCTTTTTTGAAGTCGGTTAATAAAGATGTGTTTTCATTGGCTCATTCATTTGTCGTTTTAGTGTCAAGTGAGTGTTTTTTTTAAATAATGTACAAACTACGGATGTTAGTTATCAGGTTATACTTACGGGGTTTTTGAACTATACATGTACTATAATACCTAACTAATACCGTTTTGTACTTTAAAATACCATCTTATTTCACTATAAAAAACGATAAACTTTGTGACGATGGATTTTTATTATTCTTTTACGTTGAAGTGGCTAAAAGGATGCAGCTTAAATTTTAAGGATTACACATATGAATATGATATGTACCTAGGTAGATACTTTTAATCTGATCTTATCTCGGCATTGGGATCGGCTTTAGAACCCGTACGGGGGAAACGGCTATAGTTAAATGTTTGTGTTTTTGAAAGTTTAAGTGTTTGGGTTGCGTACAGAAAGTAGGAAGGTACTTTGAGGTTACGTGGATAGAATACGCATGGCTTTTTGGCTAAGTTACCTTACTGGGCGAAAAAGCAAGAGGTTAATGTCATTATTTTCTCAGATAGGTAGGTACCTACTTCACAGTCGTCGTTTTGAATGAGTTAAAATTCTTTTACAACATTACCTATGTTTACCTAACTTTGGGACGACAATTTCGAGATAAAAAGTAGCCTATGTCCATCCTTAGGGTCAGGTCTATCTCTGTATAAAATTTTATTCAAACCGGATCAGTACTTTAAGCGTGTCAGTACTTAAGGTAGATAATAAATAATAATAAATAAATAAATCCCCAGACAATCACACCGACTGCACGGTCCCAAAGTAAGCTAAAAATAATCTATCTAAAAATAACTTCGTTTTAAGCTGCTTTGATCAGCTGCTGTTGTCCGTAGCTTTTCCGTAGTCATACGTTGATGAAATTAATGTAAACTACGGCTTTGACACATGATGAGGCATAACAAAATGCTAATTTTGAAAACATACGAGCTACCCTGCTGAGTGCCATGGATGATCGTGGTTGATGCTCAGTGTTCACTACGTTTCGTTCGTTGAACTTTGAGACGGCCGGCGGCGCGGCGGCACAGCTGGGCGCGCGCGCTGGCCGGGCGGGGCGCGGGAAGGGCGCGGGGTGCCATGCATACTACGGTTGTGGAGGGGCGCTCAGCCCGCAGGATTCAATGGTATGCGGAGCGCGCGTGGTTCGACAAAAATACTTGTACGCGATACATTGCCGGTAGTTTTGAAAAAATAAAATTGCGAATTTCATTAAAATTCTTCGATAATACCTTTATTTATTCGTGTCCAAGCATGAAAAATGTAAAAAAAATATTTAAAAAATGTCCAAAAAAAAGGTCTCAGATTTGAAAAAAAACTACTTTTCCGTAATCAGTATACGTAGTATAATCATACCCTAAAGTTAAAGGTCGTGGTCTTTTTACACCCTGTATATAACAGTATATAATATTTTATCAACATTAAATACATATGTAGTGAAAAGTTAAAATTAAAAATCAGGTATTGTATTATACCATTGTTATACTTAACAAAGACAAAGAGCCATCTATGCAAAAATATCAAACTAAATGGACGTTAGACTTGGTATCTTCGAATTCATAGCAATAAAACGCCATCTATTCCAAAACATTAAAACTTAAAGGACGTTAGCCTCGATTATTCCCTTAGAGAAACATACTACGGTCAGAGACAGAAACTTGGTTAAAATAAATAGACCCCGAAATATTGAAACCAGAACACAACTCATAATCTCTCAGTGTTTATAGATGGCGCTGGCAGGCCTTTCTTACAGAGTAGGTCATTGAAACCAAAATCTCTAAGGACCGAATTTTCAATCGTCGCGTCGTCGGGTAAAAGTTATCTGACGGATAATGTATTCATTACTCGGCGGAAAAAAGTTGCTTTAGGTACTTCTTTTTATAATTGTATAACAATGACATAGGACTTGTTGGCATAGCTCTTAATATAAAGACTTACTTTCAAGCCTTCGTGCATAAGCACTAAGGGTGTTACCATACCAATCGATCGACCGTCGATATACGGACGAATGGAACAGTCGACGTCAATCGATAAATTTTACTAGGCCAAAAAATGTGATTGACGTCGACCGACGTTGATCGATTGGTGGGGTAACACCTTAAGACATAGTAACTCTTGTGCCTTTGATATTGGTAACACTTGATACATTAAAGAAAATAAACTTTAATGGCGGCCAATCTTACAGCCGGTTGTTCCAAGTTTATACTTTTACGAATTCGTAAAAAAAAGTGTAAAACGTAAAAGTATCCCGTAAAAAGTGTTGCACCACATTTTTTTTATACTTTTTACAGTTACTTTTTACGTATACTTTATACGGAGCTCAGACCCACCTCATAACGTAAAAGTATATTTTTTTGATTGGAAAATGGAAAATAACCTATAGTAGGTGTGCTAAATTTGGTTTAATTATTAAAAAAAATACTTTTTTGCACTCTGTTAATAATAGGCCTTTGTGTCGTATTTAAACCTTATATTTTTCGATATTACAAGTATAAATGATTTTAATTATAGAAATTGATTTAGTGCGTATGCGTGTGCGTAAAGCTTGAAAGTTCGTTGCGTATAAAAGTTGCTCCTCTCCGCAGGATTCTTTCACAGGCTTCTTTCATCTGTTACGTTGCGTTAAAACATAGTATTTCTTAAACCGTAGGGATGCGTTCTTAACATGCCCCCGGCCTTGGAAGTACCGACTTCCAATAGAGAAACACCTTATTTAATTTGTATCATTGCATTCTATAGGTAGTGGACAAATTTTAGAAAATGATCTACGTATAGTACTGCCTGTAGCCATTCGTATAGAAGCTACTCTCGACACTCCGTCTTTCCCTGGGTAGATCGCGATGATTCGTCCCATGCACCACATGAGGGGGGGCGAGTTGGGGATCGGTTTTGAATTACACATCTGGAATTTAGGTTTGGGGTGGAGGGGGGAGGGGGGGCAAAGGGGGTCTCCCCACCACGATGCGGAGTTGCGGAGATGACTAGTTTTTTTTTTATGAATTTTGAAGTTTGTTATTTATAACCTCAAAAATAGGGTTATCAATCACTGATTAGGGGTGATTTTGGTAAAACTACAGTATATGGACCGTCGAATTTAGGGGGGGGAGGTGGTTGGTGACCTCCCCCTCTGAGGGGGAGGTGCGGATCCTTGTAGTAAGTGCTCCGCTTTGCTTCGCTCCTTGCATTAACCTCCTAACCTAACCGGTCCATGTCGGTCTGTGACACAAATTGTAAAAGTTACAATTATTAAGTTAATACTGGACTCTTATCGTTTATAAGGGCGAACAACATACGTTTTGTTTTGTACGTTAATAATTGAACATTTCACTAGTACGCATATTAATAAAACAGCAATATTTTTCTTATTATTTATTATATTTTATAAACTTGTTTTATTACATTTAACAATTCCATAAATTGGTCTTTTATATACATATTTTAGCAAGTAACGCCTCCACTTGTATTCAACTATAATGTCAGCAAAATTTTCTGGGTGGTTATAATTATCTTTATAGAAAAACCTTTTAACCACCCGCCACTGAGACTCAATCCTTTGGGTATGCATTCCATCTTCTGCCACAAATGGATTATCTGGATATACGTTTCGTTTTACCAAGCAATCATATAAATTGAATTTTTGTATGTAAAATATCGTTTCAGTATAGGAAATTTCAAACACGTATAATTAAAAAACTATGCATCTCTGCAAAACAAGAGGGGTATTAATCGAAAGGGGAAACCCACCCCTACATAAATAAAACCATTTCAATCCAATTTTCCAGATGTGTAATTCAAAATCCCACCCGCGAGTTGTCCTCCTTGACAAGAACAAGCGTATTTTCTTTCAAGGTGTCTCAAAAGTTATTCCACTTCACCCGGATTTGTAGCTCCGATACATATTCCTTTGACCACTGAGTCCAAAAGTGCTGCCTGGCCTGCTCTATTCGCTGGTAGCGCGACAGTCGGTGTGGCAAAGCTTCATATAATCCCATTTATTTTTTAATTGGTGCGATTTTCTGGCAAAGGAGCATGCGGGATCGCTATTAAATTCATTGGTAATGGCGCGCCAGGCATCTTCCCTCTGCTTAGGTGTAACTTTACCTGAAAAAATGTACATGATTTAACACTTAAGTATATGAGTTAAATTTTTTTAAAACAAAAGGTATCATGCTGTTTGTTTATTTAATAAAATATGTTATTTTTTAACAGATTATTGAGTAAATTCGACTCATCTTCATTGAATTTAGCACTTCGTTGTTTGAAACAAACAAACACAATAAGCTCGGTATATTTTCTATGAAAACGTGAAAAATTAAATAGGTACATAGGTGCTGAAGATGTTGTACTTACTTTTCCAGCGCAACATTATCTTCAGATATTATTCCATTATACTATTTTAATGCAAAAAAAAAACAAACAACTTTAGAAATTATAAACAATTTATTTAGTTTGTTTTTGACAATCATATCACAATATTGAATGCATTGTCTGTCATACAGTCAGCCAATCACGATAGTTTATTTTGAAAGGTATGACAGGTCTTGCCACGTAAAAAAATGGTAATAAAAAGCTCCCTAGCCGAAATGGAAGAGTAAACGTTTTTGACGCCTGGCTACTTTCTATACTGTTACTTTTACAGGAATTTTGTTGGAGCAACAGAAATTTACGAATTCGTACTAGCAAAAGTAATAGTATACGTAAAATGTAAAACGGAATTTGTAAAAAAGCAGATGATTTGGAACAACCGGCCATTAGAGTAATAATATTAGGTATAGAGCGCGCGTATAGCATTTTCCGCCTAATCAGATGATTCCGCGTAGGTATGCGAATGTATTACCTTACTGTGTGTCATACTGAATAATTTAAAAAAGAGGTGATTGCAAATAAAATATATATTTCCGCATCAATTTACTCTTTTTTACATCAAGTAGATAGTTTGAAAACATAGGTACGTTGATTTGATGATATTTTCGTTTAATATTTTTATTTAACGCGAGGCAAAAATTAATTTCTTAAGCAACAATAATACCTACTGACAGCACAATAAATTAGCTGCGTAGATGATACCGACTTTACGGTATCGTGAAATACATTATTATGCGACAGTAGTTTGATATGATGGTATTACGAATAACACCTGCACGATATCCTAAGTACCTTTGTGAAAAATTAATTAAGACGGTTCCCGCATACCACGTTCTAACAACCACTGACTGGGCAATATTTTTAAGAATATAAAAATACAACTGCATTTTAAAAAAGAGTTAGTGCGTATAATTTACTATTTTTGTGTGAAAATTCATCAAACTTCATTAATTTCTACTTTCAAAGCTTTTTTAAACCTTTTAAGGGATGTATTTCTAAAATAGACAGCCGTGCCCAAGTTTATTAACTACTGTCCTGTGGTACCTAAAGCCTTGAAAGTGTAACCGTTAAACATAGAGACAGACGGATGGACTTTCGCATTTAAAGTATTAGTTTGTATATGTACCTACTGTTTTTTTTTAATGTGGTTTCAATTTAATTTAATATTAAATCATTTAACTACTGCATCTAAAAAAATATTTACTGTATCTTTGAGATTACCCTTTTTTTTAGGGACAGGTTACATAATGTAAAGTATTTAACTGTAGATTTTGTAATTCTTTGCTAATATAATGCGCATATACGTAGGTCAAACCAAAAGTTTTGCGTATCTGGGGCTCAAATTAAAAAGCCTTTCACGCCCCTAAAGTCTTTGGGTATAATGTGACTCTCCCGAACACTGCCAAAGATGTTAGAAATCATACGGTCGGTCACTATAAGCAAACAAAATTTGATAAAACGGGTGACAATAAGCGATATGTCACTGTAGGCGAAGTCAATCCGACTTAGTTAAATAATTTATTAGTCCATTGAAAAGTTACATTTGGGGTTGCGTTTTTCAGAGGACGCAATTTTATTTTTTTGATGTGTAGGGGGGGTCAGTGTAAAGCTAAAACCAAGTTTGTGGGGTCGCCACCCTTGTCCTACGGCCGCCATCTTGAAAATAGGGGTTGAAGTGGTTTTTACAATATATCTCTTAAACTATTTATCTGATAAAAAAATGTAATAACATCTTTTGTTGAAAATTAAATCCTCTACAACTTTGGTCCAGTAACTTTTTGTCGTAGAACTATAATTAAAAAAGTTATAAACGAAAATGTTAAGAAATTCGAGAAAATAATTAATATTTTTTGATATAACTTTTTTTTATTATTTTACGAAAAAATGATATCGGTCCATTTTTGTAGATCGTTTTTTGAGGAACAACTTTTATAAGCAACATTTTTTCATTAAGTCAATAGTTAAGGTTTTACAGTGCTTTACAATTTTTACGAACTGTTTCGGAAGTTACTGTACATATTGCGTGTTATTGTTATTACGTGGACAATCGAACCGATAATGTTGTTCGTCATCGCAGCAGCAGCTCCAGTAGTTTATCGTCAGTTTCAGAAGCTCCAGAGCCAGACTTTGCGATTTTGCGAATAATTGTTTCATCTGTGCCAAAGCGGTTCAGGTACCAAGTAATTCGCGTACAAGCCGACAAGCGCGGGTTTGTGTTGTACGTAATGGGAGTACAAAAACAAGTATTATGGAAGTTGCAATGAATATTACTAATCGCATAGCTAATTTTTTAACTTTCTTCTATGCTGGACTGGAAGCGAAAGAAAAACATAGAATGTGCCAGCTGCTTCTCTTCCCGGGCAAACTGTAAGAGTCAGTTAAGAGACGGAGGTTTTATTGGCGTTTTTGCGGGCGATGGGCTGACCCCCTGTCACTGCAATAATCTCTCTCCATAATAACAGTACCTCCAAATTTGTCAAACGTGACATCACATGGTTTTATAGCCTCTGGTGTTCTGCCTACCCCATTAGGGATACAGGTGTGAAGTTATGTATTATGTATGTATGCATAGCTAATATTCCCAGCTTAGTGGAAGTTGGAACAAAGTATTTTCTACCTGGACAGTATTCTCGGTAACGGCCATCAGATTACAATTATTTTAAAAATCAATAATTGTCAAATTCTGTAATGGAGTGGAAAAGAGTCAATAATTAAGTATTATTAATTAAAAAAAATATAATAACAAAATAACAACAAAAAAAAAACAATAAGTGATGACACATTATTAGTACACACGTATAAGTCTAGTTAAGAGTACTGAAAAATAGTACTAATTTCGGAGCGCTGTAAAACTATTGACTTAATGAAAAAATGTTGCTTATAAAAGTTGTTTCTCAAAAAACGATGTACAAAAATGGTCTGTTATAATTTTTTCGTAAAATGATAAAAAAAAAAGTTATATCAAAAAATATAAATTATTTTCTCGAATTTCTTAACATTTTCGCTTACAACTTTTTTATTTATAGTTCTACGACAAAAAATTACTTGACCAAAGTTGTAGAGGATTTAATTTTCAACAAAAAATGTTATTACATTTTTTTATCAGATAAATTGTTAAAGAGATATATCGTAAAAACCATTTCAACCCCTATTTTCAAGATGGCGGCCGTAGGACAAGGGTGGCGACCCCACAAACTTGGTTTTAGCTTTATTCTGACCCCCTCTACACATCAAAAAAAATAAAATTGCGTCCTCTGAAAAACGCAAGGTTAGGCCTAAAAATGTAACATTTCAATGGACTATTATATGAAAACCAAACTTCACTGTGCAAACACGTCATAATGAGCGGTTGGTCATAATACTTAATCGGATTCTACTGTATACCTCAAATATTATAATCAAATATAATATTCTATTGAGTTATTTTTAATTTTGGTAAATATAATTATAGTCGTTAATTTATTTAGAGTTTATCAAACCTATAATATCTTCCTAATTATTATGAATTATAATTTTTATATCCACTAGCTGTGACCCGCGACTTCGTCCGCGTGGATACCGTTTATTAGAGTTGGATAAATACTATTATTATCCTCCTTGAAGTTAAAACTTACCTTATTCTAAATTTCGTCAAAATCGACTCAGTAGTTTAGCTGTGAAAGCGTTATTGATAGATAAACAGACAGAATTACTTCAAAAACTGTTGGAACAAAGCAGTGATCCGCAGTTTCACCTAGGTTTTGTGAAAATGTATAGGTAGGTACATAGGTATATTACATAGATGATGCCCGCGATTTCGTCTGTATTGAATTAGTATTTCGAGTAGGTTATTTTCTTCTCCAAGGTCCTAACTATCTCTAATAACAAAAATAAAAATGAAGAATCTTTGCCCATATAATATGTATAACTCCTTACCACAAACATAGGTAGGTAGGTAACTATCTATAAGGTACATTACAAAGGCACATAGCGTTATAAACAAATCGGGTGCCAAAGTGCCTTAAATTTTAATATTATGTATGACTATTAAATAAAACACTATTTACCCGGATTTATCGCGTATATTTACATTTTAAATTTTAACAGTCGCTCGTGACCACGGGGTTTGCAAAGACACCGAAACGTCGAGTTAAAATGTAAAATATAAATTATACGCCATTAATCCGGTTAAAAAGTGTTTTATTTTATTGCCTTCAATTTTACTTAATTCATGCAATATCTTCATTAATTATACTTAGCTTATTGTTATTCTAGGTAAAGCTAAGTAGTTTTTGCGTGAAAGAATAGCAAAAATCCATCCATCCAGCCATTATCAGTGTACATACAATACTACCTATAATTATGTATGGCTGCTTTTCACTGCCAAACGGCTAAGCCGATATTAATGTAATTTGGTATAGTAGTTAACACATACGTTACTTTTTATTCCGAAGCAATCTACGGTTTCTGACTTCCAAGAGGCAGAAAGGATCATGAAATAAACAAAACCTTGATTTCCATTTTATCTCTGTATGTACAGAAGGCAGTACATCAAGCGTTACAAATCTGTCAAATTTTTTTACTTGAATTTGAACTCTATGCCCTCGACAATAAGTTAAAATTGGTTGGGTAAATTTGACAGGTAATGTAACGCTTGTTACATATTTATTTAATCGCGCAAAAGCTTGCCCTCGCCTCCCGCCTTTTTATACCCTACCGCCGCGAGCCGCGTCGAGCGCGGCAACCGTTACGCAAAAATAATCCCTATATCATTTGTATATCATTCAGTATTCACGCGCGATGGGTTATTAGCGTATTTCATGTATAGGTTTGGTGTTTCTATACCGATTTCTATGATTCTTTTTTTATTGAATAGGTAATAATGTTATTTTTTTTAATTAGGGATGAGTGAGAGTATTATAAACGTAAGAGTAAACAAATATAATCAGAAAGCTCCGAACTGCTAAGCTATCGGGATTTACACGTGTTATTGTGAGTCAACCATAAAATATAGATATATACTGTTATGGGATATTTTTTATATAATTTTATGAAGAATATTTCTGTCATACATGATTTCTATGTAGCTTTAACCATTAAGGCTGCACACGCGACGGAAGCTTGAAAAATGAAGTAACTTCTCCCGTTTTTCCAACATTTCCTTCACTGCTCTGCTCCTTTTGATTGTAGCGTCATAATAAGTATACTATAACCTGCCCAGGAGTATGAAGAATAATTTTACCAAGTTTCGTTAAAATCCGTCGAGTAGTTTTTGTTTCTATAAGGAACATACAGACAGACAGACAGACAAAAATTTTACTGATTGCATTTTTGGCATCACTATCGATCACTAATCACCCTCTGATAGTTATTTTGAAAAAATATTTCATGTACAGAATTGACCTCTCTACAGATTTATTATAAGTATAGATAAACCAATCATAAACCAATCAATAGAGCAATAAAATAACAGTCTTTATAAAATTAAAATATTGATATCAAATCTCTTCCAGTTATGTGTATGCCACTGATTCGAAGTGCAACGACTTCATTCAATGCAACGATGCAACTCAACGTTTTTATAAACGCCTACAGTTTGAAACGTTTATTTAACATTAACATCTGTAGTATCGACATCGTTGGCGAAAAAAACGATTTCAACAACTTATGTTAGTTGAGAAACAATGTACATCGGTACCGAAAAATACCGACAACGACCATATCCAATAAATAATTATTAAAAAATATATACATTTATATTAATAAATATAAAATCATTATTTATTAAACTCAAATACTCTTTTACTGACCACACGCACGAAAGTGAGTATAGACGGCACTAGTGTGCGAGCGAGAGAACATGATAAGCGCCGCCATGGGGGTCCTAAGTTTGTAGGAATGGGCAAGCTTTAGTTTTAATTTTAAGAAATAAAACAACAACAATAACGTAACACGATTTTATTACATAGATACACTTATATCATAAGATTCTAGATAAACGTTACATTACCACGAAACAGTATCACTTACTAATAAGTTTATTCGAATCAATTACAAAATCGATCAGGAAGGGGGTTACAAAAGACAGCAAACATTTTTATATTCTTGTAGAAGTCAAAAAATTATACATTACCTACTACAATAATAATTTCAGCTACAAGTCATGTAGGTACACATTCATATATTGAACACAAGTGTAAATTCACAGTGTAAGCCCTAATAGTATACCTATGGTCCTCCTTACTTTTAGAGTAACAGCAGACCCCAAGAAGAATTTATAAGTAATATTTTCTTCACCACTGTTAGAAAAATCTTTCCAGCGCTATATTCATTGTTCTCGGGCTGGATATATGAGCCATTAAAATTGCAAAGCATTAGGGCATGGACACATATCGCCGTGCGGGGCCGTTTGCCGTGCAACGGTACGTGAAAAGTCAAAGTTCATGGCTGACAATACAATACCATGAGCAATGCGACCTGCGCAGCACACCGTGGACGGCGCTGTGGCTCGGCATGGCACGTTGCCGCGCATTCCGCCGGCGGCGGAGCCGTACCGTTGCACGGCATACGGCGCCGCACCGTTGACATGGGTCTACGCCATAAGAAGCTGGGGTTACTGTTATATATCTCATTGGTTCGATGGCAAGCTAGCACTCTTTCCAATGAGCTAAATAAAAATATGAATGTTTACATTGAGCTCCCAACATGGCTTTTTAAGATCATTTGCTTAGCATTGAATGCATTAGTACTTTCGAAAACCCATCATCATAATCTACATAAATAACTTCTACTGCAAATATTCTTATGCTTTCAACACATTGATTTTTTTTTACTTTAATTTTGAATTTGTACTTATTGGCTATATATTGAATGGAATGGCATATTATGAATACTTAGTTTTGTTGAATGGCATATTCGGTAAGTAGGTTCTTATTATCTCCAAATGGGGCTTGTAGGTGACTAATAAGCGCTCTAGGGTAATAATCTAGTTAGAAAGGCCCTAGGGCGGTAAGTAATTAAACAAAACACTTCTTTCTTTCAAAAAGTTCGCGTACATCTAACCATCATACTGGCAATAGACATCATGCATTCAGCCCAATGACCAAATAGGTCGCTCTGCTGTTCAGTCTTGTCTTCGTATGAGTATAATAGTCATCAATTTTAAATATCGCAAGGCGAAGCTCAATTACGATCTTGAAAAAAAAATTTTAAAGTTCTTTACTTGATTCTTTTTAAAGAAAAAAGGCGGGAATAGAAAACACTTGGCCCTAAAGGGCTGAGTCCAAAGGGTTTGAACGATCGGCTACAGATGTTTCAGTAAAATAAAGAGTAACAATTATTTTTATTAGAATAAGGAGTAAGCGAAATACTACATTTTATTATCAAATGAACCAAAAACTTATTAGTTATTTAAAAAAAAATAAGTTGAATTAGCCCGCAGTAGTGCAACTTAAGAGTTTGTATCTTTATATAACTATGCTTTTTAGCACTACTGATCCCTTAGTCTGATACTATCAACTAATATTACTTATTTAAAAAGGATATCTGTTATAAATTAACAAAATGAACAAGTGATTACTTATTTTATTTTGTATATTAATAACCCCTTGTCCGAGAACCTTGTCCGTGTCGGTAAAGATGCATGCGGAAAGAGATTTCATGCTTTGATTTAGTGTCTTTTATATTATTTGGTACATTTGGTGGTTCCGACTTCGTTTTAAATAATCGCTATAGACTGATATATGAATTAGCGTATAGTTATTTTTTTCCTATAGGGCTGAAATAAAAAGTAGCCTGGGATGGACTCCACTATTTGAAAATTGTTCTCATTTCACTATAAATTTCAACAAATAAAATGTTTTATTCTTGTAATGCCGGTTTTTTTCTACTTTTTCTACCTCACAATCGAGATGTAAAGCAGAATAGTTAGCTTGGGTGTAAGCATCAATTGCACCCTCGAACTATAGGCGCACGAGTGCCGCAAAATCTCAGGCTGCGATTGATGCCTTACAACCCTTGGCTACTAATCTACTATTACAGAGCTTTTTATTCATCATAAATGATTCAGGCTTTTTGACTTATCTAACCACCAGCAGCACCATAGCTTTCAAATGGTGTTGGAAGGAACAGATTAGAGTGCGAATTGAGATTCTAATTAATTCTCATCAATCAAGATGGTTCGTAATATAGGATTGTGGAAATGATCTTAATATATGATGGTGGAAATAAAATAGTTGATTCCAATAATTTCAGCTCAAATTGAGACCATGAAGTCATCCAATATTGAAACTTTTGCTGACTTTCAATGTTCTAGTGTCAGGAGCTTTTTAAATTTTATAAACCTATTAATCTATGCTGATAATGGCGTATTGCATATTCACAAAATCACAACTACTTTTCATTATATTAAAGTTTCTAATGTCAAGAAACTGGTCCAAAGATAAAATGTGCCGTTAATTGGGCACAAAAACATTGTTTTTGTATATATAACATGGAACAAAGAATCTTGATTACAAGTATATTTATTTCAAATATGAGGAGTAACAGATCAAAGTGTATTAGCTCCCCCCACCGAAAAAAAAAATTGTAAAAAACGGATTTTTATCTATAACAAACCTTTAACCTCATGTCAAATTATGACGGATCAAATTGTATTACCTTTTATAATTAAAAGAACCAAAAGTATACATCGTTTCAAACCATATTAAATCCAATATATGTTTCCGTTACCTTTTTAAAGAAATCATGAATTATGCCTTTATATCGAAAGTTACATTGATGGAGTTAATACACTTTGATGTGTAACTCTTCATGTATAAATACTGATAATAATATTTTAAAAACAGTTTTTACAAAGTCTGATCAGTTATTTCAAGAAATTATAGAATAAAATATAGGCATTGTTAAGCTGCCAAAATTAAAACTATCACCAATAATAATACCAAAATCTATAAACACATAAAATGATTATTAATTACTAACCTTTTGCTTATAATTAAATGTACTTAGATAATGTTAATACATAAAACAAGTAACATTTTTTTTATTTGAGCACAGAAGTATACATTCATAACTTTGTGCATAAAGAACTAAAAATAATAACACAAAATTTTATAATAGATATGGTATGAAAATTTTAATTTTCCGAATCTATATGTTTTAGTTTAGTATAAGTCATAAAATAAAAAGGCAAACATCAGTTTCTAGATCTTTGATGACTAATAGAAAGTCAGAAATACTAAGGTACATTATACTGGGAACTGCTTCCAACTACAAGCTACAGAACACCAATAAATATTATTTGCTATATATCTAAAATAAATAAAACAGCCATAATTTAATATGTTAGGCAATATACGAGATTATAGATTTTCAAATATGTTTCACACTAATAAATAGTACAAAAACAATAAATAGTAACAGGCATACAAAGGTTTATATGTATGCATTTACATATATACATATATGTTTTTCCTACATTGGTATTATCAAACCAATCATGATTTGACCATTGTACTTAAACTTCACAAAGAGGTACAAATAGGTTTTCACTCATAAATTTAATGATAGAATTTAGGTTACACATTTTTATGATTTATTAAAATCAGTCTTGGAACATATGGAATGGATATTACAAAACACTAAAATTGTATGAGGTACTTAAAAATTGTACTTAAGCAGCTCAAACAAAGCTACTTAATTCACAAAACAATAAATTATGTTAAAAGCTAATAAATATATTGCATAAAATTGCAACTTGGTTGCCTTATGTTTTAAATACAACATTTTCTTAGATTACTTTTTAAATAAATATTAAGATCTTCAATAAAATTAAGAAAGCGATATTTCAGTCCATTATATTCTTGCAGGACTTGATTCCATTTAAGCAGGCAAAGCTTACTGGGAGCTACTTATATTTATCATATAAATAAAAGCAATACTGTGTCAATATCAAAGTAGATATCACAGTTGCTGTAATATCAAATATAAATTGCTGATAAAATACTTGTGTCAAAATGGTTACATTAATAAAATTGGAAAAAGACGGGAATGTATGGAACTGAGAACCATCTACAAAATGGATAGGTTTCACATTGAACACATTGGTTTAATAAATATAATCATTTTTAGAATTTTCTTACCAATAGGCTACAGGCAGTCAGACCAGTTGATAATTTTGCTAGTTCAGAGAAACATATAGATCTACGAGCAAAATCAATCCTTTCACAAAATACCTGAAACAGGAAATATTCACACATATTGAGAAAAGACAATTTAATCTATTAAAATCAATTTAAAATTTTTAATCTAATTCAAAAATTAATTAAAAAGTATTTGATATACCTTGAAGGATTCCGGTATTTCCTCAATAGCTCGATGGATCAAAGTGCCATTGAAATAGATGCAGTTAGCAGCCTCATCTTCGGGCACTGTCAAGGTCTGATAACAGAAGTTGGCTTCTCTCTCCACTCTCTTCAGTAATTCTTTAGCTACCTTGCTAGAACCAACACATAGAATGTCCGGTCCTGCCACAGTTATCAACTTTTTAAGATGCTGGGCTTCTTTGGGTACCTGTAAATTAGTTATACGGGGTTTTATTGGTAATCTTAATATAATAACTAAGTATAAAACTGTTCCATTGCTGAATAAGTGACTGACAGACAACTTAAAGCCCTAACCACTGGGCATATTTCTTAAGGAGTGTTGAGGAGCAGTAAGGAAGGAATTCCCGAAATTCCCTCGAGAACGGGAAATATGGGCTTTTTAGATTGTATGAAAATCTTATTCCCTGAGTGCATGGATGTGAAGCTTGGTATAAATAAAGATTCACAGGAAGAGTTGTTTAACGCATATGAAGTTGCGGAAAAAAGCTAGTTAAATATAAATTAAATTTTCTCTAATGTCATTCATTGTCTTTTACCATCGTATGTATATACCAAAATAAATATAAAAATGCTTTATATAATTTTATCTATAAAAACGCAGTAAAAACATTTTATTGTAAACTAGCTTTTGCCCGCGACTTCGCTCACGGTAGTTCCTGGTAGGTAAAAAGTAGCCTGTCACTTTCCAACCCCCAAACTACCTCTATACGAAGAATGATTTAAATTAAAATGCTCCGTTGCGACGTGAAAGACGGCCAAATAAACATACAAACAAACAGACTTTAACAGTCATAATATTAATAATAGTAGAATTCTTCTTTCAATTTAAGACTGGATTGGCATTAGTTTACTACAGTATTTCGGTATGTACAACAATTTTTAATAGTTTTGAAGCTTGTGCTAGAATAACCAATCTAATTTGTGCACTAACCTGCGAGCAAGCCACATAAAGCAGACCGTGAGAAACCCGAATATCACAGCCCCCTTCCCTTAAATCTACTCTAGAGAATTTAAAGCTGGACCTTGTGATTTGTTAATGGTCATGGAAGATCAGATGTTAGCATGGAATTTTTTGAACTTGAATGGCAGAGCACTTGGGATCATGGGAATGCGAGGTATAATAACCATTTCTCTTTTGAAACCTTCAGTTAATTTTGAGCCTCGAGTAAATTTTGATGTAAAACATTAATTTGAAATCTGTTTTTTATTTCGCCAATGAACAATGTGCAATCCAGCTATTTTGCCCCGGAAGTATAGTATCTAGTTTTAGGCATAAGCATCTGCAGTCTTATTAATATCAAGTAGGGTTTTTATTGAATAGTTCAAAAACAAAACATTTTATTACAATCATATTGCAGTAAAAGTACTGTACATAATTTCTTGTGTTGGAAGAACAGTGTTATGCGCTTTAATGTTTTCCCTTGAAACAAGTGGATCAAAGTCTATATTCTTTTACATTCCCCATTTGGAAGTTATTAAGCTCATAAGAAAACAAATTGCAGTGTATTTATCGCTTTATGTATAAATTGGATCTTCATCTTTGTACAATACACATATATTACGCATATTATTTATTTTGTTATATCCGCAATCTCACTGCCAGGCTAGAGCAATATCGCCAATTAGAAAATGTTTATGCTTTATGTTATCTTTCATGGATCATTTTAAATAAATATTTCCTTCTTCTTCTTTTGGTTTAATTGCAACCAACCAACCAGCCGTTATTTATATAATTCGCAGATAAAATATTCCTTAACAAACTACAACAACGGAGGCAACAGTTTTGTGTTGCTAGGATACTTATGAAGTAGGTGAAAAACATGATTGATGGTAGGACAAACCGTATGGCAACATTGAAAATATGTTTTTATGAAACCAGCCCTTAACTCACCTTAACTACTCGTCAAAACTTAACGAAGGAGATCCATGCTACTGATCATAGACACCAATGATCAAATAACCTTACCAAGCCATGGCATAAACACGAATGGTTAAAAGATTGTTGCTTGCACTGCTTGTTTATATATTGTTAAACACAAAAAAATATATGTCTGATGAAGGGATAATAATTTCTTGTTACCTTGATGGGTGTGCAAGGAAACTCTGGAAAAGCTTCAGCCAGTGCAGCTGCACCAGCTTCGTTTGTAGTCTCAGATATCCCAACAAAAAATTCACGACCTGAAAACAGATTTAGGAATTGTTTATTACTTCCTGGATACTTGCTTATTTATACTACACAAAAACCAGCAAGAGCATGTCTTTTTAACATTATAATATTATATTCGTGCTATTATTGTAGGGGAACTGCAAATAGCATGTAATTTACAAATAATAGATGTTAACTGACTCTATTTACCTGTGAAAAGAACATCAGACCCAACTATATTTGCATCTGCATCAGTTACTTCAACTATAGTTTGGCCTAATTGTTTTTGTAGGACTTCTTTAATAGCATTTACCTAAAACAAAATATTAAGGTACCTATTGTTATTTGTGTAGGTACTGATAATGTTCAAAAAATAAAAAAGGGACATACTTAATCATTGTGCAAAAAATAATGTGATTAGATAAGTAAGAAATAATCAACATACCATATTTATTATGAAAAAAGTGACTGTAAATTTATATAAAATTACTTTTATATATGGATATGATACAGACTTCACAGCAGAATTTTGTAACTAAATGCCAATGTCAAAAGTTTTGCAATTTCACATCATCACAGGGAAGTAAGATTACCTTCTATAATTATTCTATCAATTGGAGGATCAAATTATCTTCCTTCTATACAAAATTCTATACTTTTCATTCTGTATAAATGGAAAAGATCTCAAGTCCACAAGCTACACCTAGATAAATATTTATAATAATTTATAAATGGGAGATACCAAAAATTTAAAAGAAGTAAAGGATATGCCGAGGCCTAATTTTGTAACACATACTTACTTTTCGTAACTTTAACTCAGACTTCGACTTTACTATCAAAGCGATTCCATGGGATACAATTGCAATATCTTCAATTAATACATCAGCTGGAAAGTCGTTTCCTAAGTCTACTTCGAGAACGTCGATGTTTAGTTCTCTGAGCAGTCTAAGATAGCAGTCATGTTGCCTCCGAGCCTCATTGTAAATAGATTTATCGTTTAATAGAAGGGGTGGAGTTACTTTTCCCACAACGGCATGAGTAAACTCATGCATTTTAAATTCCATTGTAAAGACGTTGCCAAAAAGGTAAAGCTAGGTTAAGTGTGTTATTACTTTCACGGGACCAAATATTGGATTTTGAAACCAATAAAAGTTGTTCAGTGCGCCAAACAGCACCAAAGGTCGTCACAGACTAGAAAGATTTAGTTAGGAAGCTGGAAAAAATCAATAGCTCTTAGATGATTGACTGAATAAATAAAGAGTGTGTTATGTGATTGAATATTGAATGATTAAAGTAATAATATAGAGGGACTGTCAAGTGAGCGTTGTTGCGTCATACACGTGTTTTGACTAGTTTCGTTTATATATCGTGTTTTTGTGTCGGAATTGAGTTATTTGTACAATTGTGTTCGTCCTTTATATATTTGTGATTGTCCCTAAGTGTTTTTTTGTGTGGTAAGTAGGTTTAATGTAGAATGGAGACGGACGACATACCGCCCGATCCGCCTGATCCAGTCGTCCCGAATATTATTATTGATGCAGATGGCCCCGTAACGTCTCAGACTCCTAAAGCTCCTAGAAAGCGAACCTCAGATGTCCCTGAACCCACATCCAACCCCAAAAAGCCCATCACCGACCCCGAAACTGCCACACCATCCATCCAGTCTACCTATGTCCACCCTAGTCTGCTGGAGAGTAGAATATACTCAAATGCAGACAAAGGTCCTTTTATTGTTCATGTCTCCCGGTCCGAATCCCATCCCTCATCTGGCTCTACTCTGAATCCCCTCAACTTTGGCAGATTCCTATCCACATCAGGCATCAAATTTATAAAAAGTGATGGTGTAAAAACCATTGGACGCAATAGAGTTTCTGTTGAATTTACAACAGCTACTGCGGCCAATGATTTTAAGGAAAATCCCCACCTGTCCTCATACAAGTATGTTACTACAATCCCCACCTATAATGTAACCAGAATGGGCTTCATCCGTGGAGTCCCAACATCCTGGTCCATGGAGGAGCTTGTAGATGGTATCTCCTCCTCTCCCAATCCCTACACAATTTTAAAAGCTCGCCGACTGAACCGTAAGGTAGTTAACCCTAACGGCCCAACATGGGTACCAACCGGTTCAGTTGTTCTGACCTTTTCTGGACAATCTCTCCCTGATAGAATTTTAATTTTTAATACTTCCCTCCCTGTTGAAACCTATATCCTTCCATCAATCCAATGCCTGAATTGTTGCAGATTCGGTCATGTTAAAGCCCAGTGCCGTTCCTCAGCCAAATGTTTCCGTTGCTCCCAAGCCCACCCAGGTGATTCCTGTACCGCTCCTTCAAATAACCCTACATGTTCCCAGTGTTCGGGGCCACACTTGGCCACGGACAAGTCTTGCCCCGAACATTCCCGTCAAAAGGCAATCAAAATAGCCATGTCCCAGGATAACATTTCCTACTACGAGGCATCAGCTCGCATCCCTCCCTCCCGCAAATCCTATGCAGATGCTTCTAAAGTCCCAAACTCCACCTCATATAAAAAGACCACCTTTTCTAGTCCCAAGCCAAGGTCCCCACTCTCCCCTGGATATGACAGAGTTGCCCACCAGGAAATCATCTCTAACCCATCATCTTCCTCTAATGGTTGTGCATTAAATAACCCTCATTCCCCTTCAAATAATGACAACCTTTTAGAATCACTAATTTCTACCCTTATGAGTATCGTTTCCAGATTTGATGACTCCCCCCTACCGCACCACGTTGCCATTAAACTGTTACCTCTCCTCAAGCTTATTAATAATGGCGACTCTGCTCCAGTGGAACAGTAGGAGCCTCCGCCCTAAGTCACATGAGCTTGCGAACCTGGTGCACCAATATGACCCCCTGGCTATTGCAGTTTCTGAGACATGGTTTGTCCCTGGTAGTCGGTTCCGACTGCCTGGATTTGCCTGCCTCAGGGACGACAGGTCGGATGGTCATGGTGGTGCTGCCTTGTTTGTAAAACGCTCTCTTCCCTATTCCCTCATCCAACTCCCTTCCCACTCCTTCAACATCAATATTGTAGCAGTAAATATCCTCCATTTTTCCCTAGTTTCTGTCTACATTTCCGATCCTACAGTCTCCCTTCTTAACGAGTTCCAGTCCATTATCACCTTAGTCCCTCATCCTATCATTATCCTTGGTGATTTTAATTGCCACCACAGTCTATGGGGTTTGTACTGCCCCACCCCGGATGATGGTCCTGGTAGGTGTTTGGCGGGCATCATTGATGACCTGGGTTTATGCGTCGTGAATGATGGCCGTCCTACGCGTATCGCGGGCCCTAACCGCCGGGATGGTGCAGTGGATATCTCCATCTGTTCTCCTCCCTTGAGCCTTTCCTCATCCTGGTCTCGTGCTGATTCCCTACACGGTAGTGACCACTTCCCTATCATCCTCCATATTCCCATATCAGCATCTATCCCTAAAAAACTTCCTCCCCTCCTCCTGCACAAGACCGATAAGGCTGACTGGAGCGGCTTTTCCCATTCTACGAATGCCCTGTCCTCATCAATCCCAACTCCCACTCCGGACAATATCCTCTCTTGTTACGATTCCCTCGTATCCTGTGTCCTTACCGCTGCAAACACCCATATCCCCTCCAAAAATCCTGACCCTAAACGTCGAGGCTCCCCACCTTGGTGGGACTCAGAGTGCTCAGACATGATCCGGGATAGGAAACTTGCAGAAAGAACATACTACGCGTCAATGACCCTAGAGAACTTCTTGAGTTATAAGCGAGTATGCGCCCAGGCTAGGAGGCTTTTTAAGAAAAAGAAGCGAGCTGCATGGCGAACTTTCTGTGAAAACCTAGGCCCACGCTCCCCTCCCTCCATTGTCTGGAAGTCCCTTAAACGCTTCCGTGGTTCCTTAGCAATCCCCCCTTCTCCCACGTCATTCAATCCTTCCTTATGGCTCGACCCTTTCCTAGACAGAATCGCCCCTCCCTTTGTTCCACTTCGTGAGCAGTTCCCAGTCCCATACTTATCCCTTACCTCATCCAATCCCCTGGATAGTCCCTTTACTATTCAGGAACTCAACCTCGTCCTTAAAAACCGCAAGGACTCCAGTCCCGGCCTTGATGGTATTCCTTACTCCTTCATAACTAATGCTGGCTACCAGTTTCAGGAGGTTCTCCTTAGTATCATCAATACTATTTTCCTAACTGGTGTTATTCCCCCCTCCTGGAAACAGCATTTAGTAATTCCTATCCTTAAACCTGGTAAAGACCCTTCCGATCCAAATTCATACCGACCAGTGGCAATGGCCTCAACCCTCCTCAAAATTGCCGAACACCTGGTAAAACTCCGCCTCGTGTGGTTTGTTGAAAACCATTCGCTCCTTAGTCCCACCCAATATGGTTTTAGGAAAGGTTATAGTACGATGGACAGCCTGGGCATTTTCATCGCCGGTTTAAGATCAGCTTTGTCTGATAATGAATCGGTGGTGGGAGTGTTTCTGGATGTCTCATCGGCCTATGACAATGTCCACCTCCCCCTACTCAGGCAGAAAATGCTCGAGCTGAGTATCCCGGAGAGACTGACATAGTTTACCTACAACCTCCTTGCCGGCCGATATGTCCAGATTCGACATGAGCATGCCCACCTTCCAGCTCGTACAGTCTGGCAGGGCCTCCCTCAGGGCTCTGTGCTTAGCCCTCTTCTGTATAGCATATACACCTCGGATCTGGACAGATCGGTCATTCCTTTCTGCAACATCCTTCAGTATGCCGATGATATTGCCCTTTACCTCCGGGTAAGGGTAATTGAGGCTGCATCCAACCCCCTTAACACGGCCCTATCCTACCTCGGAAACTGGCTCCATGTCCATAACCTCACCCTCTCCTCTTCCAAGAGTAGTGTCTTGGTCTTCTACAGGAAAAGACAATACTCACCTCCTTCTATTTCTTTCCTTGGCCAAACAATCCCAGTTGTCCACGAGGCCAAGTTCCTTGGAGTAGTCCTTGACTCAAGGCTATCAGGCTCGAGTCATCTCAACCACATTGCTAACAAATGTGAGGCAAACATCAACCTGCTCAGATGCCTTTCTGGCGTTTGGTGGGGCTCCCACCCATACACACAAAAACTCTTATACAATGCCCTAGTGAGAAGCGTCATTGACTATGGATCCTTTCTTTTGGAACCCTGCAATAAAGCAGGACTGGACGCTTTAACCAAGATCCAAAACAAGTCAATGCGCGTTATCCTAGGTGCAATGAAATCTTCTCCAACTGGTGCTATGAGAGTCGAGTGTGGCGAGCCCCCATTACACCTACGCAGGCAGTACCTGGCTGATAGATTTGTGACAAGAACTCTCCAACTTTCCTCCCACCCCCTCCACTCTATCCTTTCATCCCTCCAGAATTCGATCCCTAACTCACCATACTGGCGTAACAAAATCCCTCCCCGTATATTGTCCAGCCTCTCTGCCTTAGTTCCCCCCACTACTCCAATTTTCCAATGTGATTCCCAATACCAGTACACCTTCCCTTATGAATCCCTAGTGTTCCCTCCCCCAGTTCTGACTGACTTTGGTGTTGCTAAGAATGACCCTAATGCTAACGTCATATTCGATAGCATCATAAACAGTCAATGGCAGGACTGGACTCCTGTCTACACGGATGCCTCCAAACTCTCCGGCCAGGGGTGTGTGGGGGCAGCCGTGTGGATTCCTAAATTCCAAGTCCTCCTATCCTTCAAATGTCCTCCCGCCACCACAGTATTTACTGGTGAGTCCATTGCTCTTCTAGAAGCAGTTAGGTATGTCCTAGATAATAGAATGAGCAACTCCTTAATCCTCTCCGACTCCCTGAGTTGCCTTATGGCTCTCAAAAGCAATCCCTTCCTCCTTGGTTCCAAATTCCCGACCATACTCCAAACCAAGCATCTCCTTTTCCTCTGCAATCTGCAGGGCATTAATGTAACTCTTGCCTGGATACCTGGTCACTCTGGAATAGTTGGAAATGTTACAGTTGACTGTTTTGCCAGGGATTCTATTGAAACTGGATCACTGGAACATTACCAATGCTTTTCCCACGACCTCAGTCTTTGGGCCAAGACTCGTTTACAGGAAGAGTGGAGCAGAGAATGGGAAAGTACCCGTAGTGTTGTGGGAAAATATTATGGGGACATCCAGCCCACAATCCCATCTAAGCCGTGGTTCTGCGCACATAAGAAACTAACCAAAAAAGTCACCTCCATAGTCAGCAGACTGCGGCTGGGTCACTGTTGCTCCCCAGTATTTTTGTATAGGATAGCAATTCGTGACTCCCCATTGTGTGATTGTGGACTGGAACCTGGATCAGTCGACCATATATTTTTTAACTGCCCCCTCCTCCCTGTCTCCTTATATGACATACTTCCCCCCCAGTTCCCCAGACCGACCTGCATGAAAGCCCTCCTCTCCTCTAATGATCCCTTGTTCCTTAAAATCCTGTGTAAATATATCCTACATTGTAATATATCTTTGTAAATATGTGTCTTATAAGTGTTGTATTATATCTTTGTGTCACTAATATTAATATATATATAATGGGTATGTCTGTTATTGGTGGTGGAACTAACTGTGATGTCTTATTGTTTTAGGTAACTCAATGTTCAGTCTTCGTCGCGCCTCACATGAATCTGTTTTTCCTAATACCGTGTCTGTCTCATCACGTGATACTGGCAGTAATAGCCTGTCGCTTAGTATCGACGGCTGGTTGCCACTCAACCCAAAAATTGAATTGAATTGAATTGAATAATATAGAGCGCGCGGATTGCATTTTCCGCCTAAAGCGGCCTACTCAAAGCACTGCCTGCAGTTGCTGCAGCGCCCTGCATATACAAAATACGTGTCGTGTCGCACACGAATCGTGGCACTTACGTTACTTTGAGTAGGGTGCTGAATGCGTATGTAGCGTAGGCAGATGAATATAATTCGTCGCCCGCGCTAGAACGAAGTGATTGTATGCTTTTTGGCCCGCGCCACGAAAGGGCGAACGAAACGCATCGTTCGAAATATCACATGCTAACCGTCGTCGCTGGGATCGTAACAACTAAACCACCGTTAAGATTATAGCAACCAAAGTGTCAATAGTATGGAACAAAGTGGGGAAATGGACTTTATACTAGCGTCATATGGTTCAATGGTAGTTTGTTGTCAAAATAATCTGAACGTTGTTTTCCATTTTTTCTTTACCGTTATAATACTAACAGTGGTATGGATATTACAACAACGAATACACTCATGTCCGACAAGGCTTTTTTAGTGCTTGGATGATGACGTCAGAGGGGCGTTAGGGTGAAATAAGGGTTACCATACAGTATAATTTCCCTTTTCTCAGGGAAAGATATGAATTCATGAACTTCTAGTTTTTTCATGTTTGAAAACAGAAATTATTTCATTTTATGTACGACAAAAATGCAAGTCGCGTAAACTTTGAGAAAGTGGTACAAAAACACAGGGTTGAAGGTATAAATAGAAAATTAAGCAAGAAAATATAAGTAGAAATAGAGTAACATGAAAATAATATCATGTTAATAATTTGTAAAATTAAGTGTTATTCGCCATATCTGCAAAATAAGTTTGGAGTACCGCAAGGGAGCGTACTAGGGCCTCTTCTGTTTATTCTTTATATAAATGATTTGCCAGATTACGTGGGCAATGACTGCATATTGTTTGCTGATGATACAACGTAACTTGTAACAACAGAAAAGGCTAATGACCTACATGATAAAATTAATTTAACTCTGACTAAAGTAACTGAATGGCTGACCACAAATAATTTAAAAATTAATTTTTCAAAGACTAAACTAATACAATTCGAAACAATTAATATGACATGTAACACTTTAAACATTAATTATAATAACATACCAGTTGACAATGTAGATTCTACTAATTTCGTAGGCATCACAATTGACACATGGTGTAATTGGAAATCACACATAAAGAATTTAAGAAGCAAGATAGATAAATATGTTTATGTTTTGAGACGCATCAGAGAAGTTTCGGGGACTAAGACTTCATTGTTATCTTAGCATGGCTATGTTTCCTCTTTGCTAAGATACGGCATAATCTTGTGGGGTAATTCTGTTAATGTCATTGATATATTTAGAGCTCAAAAAAAAATGCATTCGCTCCATATGTGGGGCAGGCTACATTGATAGTTGCAAACCAATGTTCAAAAAACTTAAAATACTGCCACTGCCATCCTTGTATATTTTTGAAATTTGTAATTTTGTTAAAATGAACTCACAATATTTTAAGAGCAATGAACAAATGCTATACGGCAGAGGCAGACATAAAAACAAATTTTATGCGCCAATGCAATGGCTTGACCTATTTAGAAGGAATGTGTTTTGTATGGCAATTCGCATATTTAATAAATTACCGAAATCTTTAAAAAACCTACCAATGGTGAAATTTAAAAAAACATTATATAATTTTTCAGAAAAAACTTGGGAACTCAATAACACCTTTTGTTCCACTCTTGGAGAACCTTCCGCCTGGACACGATCTTTCATGGCCGACATGGAAAACTTTAAACCGGCTCCGAACCCAGGTAGGTCTCAGCAAAGACAATCGCTGCCAGTGGGGTTTCTCTGAGAGCTCAGACGATAAGTGTGAATGCGGGCATTCCCCGCAAACAATGACGCACCTACTCACCTGCCCAGCATGTCCACATAGCTGCACACTCCAGGAATTGATGGAGGCTAGTGATGGTGCTGTAGAGGTGGCGAAATTTTGGAGGAACAATATTTGAATTTGTATCAACTCGCAAGAAGAAGAAGAAGTTAAAAAAACTATACTATAGTGTAAACGATTTCTTAAATGAGTAATAATAATGTAAAATGTATAATTCAAATATGATTGCAATGTAACTTTTAATGACATAATTATTTAAAATTTTAAATTTTGACTAAGTAAATATTATAAAGTGTAGTGTGTTATTATAAAGTGTACCTATAAAGTGTAATTCAATAATTAGCGATAGTTACATACAACTTTTGATTATTAAAATTGACCAAAATATTCGCACACCGATATTGACGGTAGAATATGCTGTACATAATTTATATTTAAGAACTGTAATACTTACCATATTCTGCGAATAAACTATTCTATTCTAATATCAAATTGTTTTCCTCGTCATCCTCGTCACCACTACTTTCTTTATTAGGTACCTACCTATTTGTATCTAAAAATCCTAGTATTTTGAAAGGTTTCTAAAAAATCTGCTTATCTTTCTTCACTTTTCATACAGTCTGTCTAAATGGACAATGCTCCTGAAATCGTAATTTTTATTGAGATTTAGAAAAAGACATAAAATATGTTCTAAGGTGTATATTTCAAAGTATGGCAATATGTAAACATTGCTGAGGCAACTTGCTTCTTAACTCTTAAAAAGGGATTTATTGAGACGTTAATTTGTTTTTCTTTCTGAAAACAACTTCTTCAATTTTATAACTACAATAAGTAAGCCCACATTTTGTAATTTAATAGTACATTAACAAAAATGGGCGGTAAAAGTTATGAAATTACAATTTCTAATGCTTCGGCTACACTACCGTGATATGCCAGTAACTATTGCCATAACTTAAACAACACCTAGGTGTAACCAAGATTTACGGCCATAATTTTACAATGCCAATCAATATGGCAAATGGCGGTAGGCAATAGCTCCGGCGGCGGTCTTTTTTCGCACATCAAAGAAGATTAACGCAGTAATTATAGCGTTTGTGGCCACACTACCGTTTGTCCAGTGTGCAATATGAGCTCACCGGCGACGCACGTATCGACCGACATGGAGTGGTCAAATGAAAAAGCGCTCAAGTTTTTAGAATTATTCCAATCCGAACCGTCTCTTTGGGATACCCTTTTTTTCTTCTTTTAGCTTTGTTGAAATTTCAAGATTCATGTAAAAATAAATGGCCTCATAAAACACAACACCGCTGCAGCTTCGACCTCCATCTTGAAAAAGTGATATTTTCCGCCAAATTTATTGACATATCACGGTAATTTAATGCCATAATTATTGCCGGTAGACGGTAAGGTAGTGTGGCCACACCAGTTCATGCAGTAATTTAAACGGTACCGTCAAATGGGGTGAATAGGGACAAAATCGAACTTGTCACTGAAATTAATCGATGTTGTAGGACGAATGCACTATTGATAACTCTTTCCAAGGTCTTCCGGCAGTTAATACTTTTCGTAAATGTTAAAAATATCCCCAGAATTAGTTAAAATTTAGATATTTTAACAAAAATATACGCTGTCCCTATTCATGCTTGAAGTGGGGTGACCTGGAACGAGACATGGGTAACTTGGGAAAAACTAGTAGGGTTGTCTCTTTCCTATTTAAAAATAATTACCTTCTGCTAAAAGATTAATTTTCTTCATGAAATTTAAAATTTTTGGAAATAAAAATAATACAATAAATCCAAAATCTTTTATTGAAATAAAAGAACATAAATATTTTACATAAGAACTTATTTATCTTATTTATGAACCACCTTATAAAATAAACATCTCAAAAATCAACAGTTTTAAAATCTACTCATCATTTTAAGCAAAGACTAGGTTTAGGTATCTATTTAAAAAATATTTTGTCTGTTATCTAGGTATTTAGGACAGAAATCACGTATTTTTATTATAGAACCTTATATTATACCTGTAGAATTTGGGTACCTTAGTAAAACCTATCCCTATAACAAATTAAACATATTTTTTATCGAGACATATAAAAATAACAAAATTAGGAACTATCAGTCGTATAAAAATAAAAATTAGGAACAATCAGTATTATAAAAATAATTATCTCAAAAATTAACACTTTCTTAATCTTCAAAGTTTTAAACGAAGAGTATTTCTATTTATATTATTCTTACGAACCTATCCAAGTTTAGGTACTGTCCATGAGATCACGTAATATGTCTTCATCTTTGGCATAATATTTCCTTTTTGTCTTGGGTTTAAGTGGATCACTCAAAGATATCTTCCCGTATTGACTTAAATCTATTTTAACATTTTTGTTATTAAAGTTTTCAATTGAAGTGACTTTTATATTGCTTGTGGTATTTTTAAGACGTATGTCTACAACATCTAGTTTTCCCTTTGTGTTAATAATTTCTCTTTTTGTATCTTCTTTTTCTATTTGAGGAGTCACTACTTCTATTACTTTTACGACATCAAAATCACTGTCGAAAATCATAGGCATATTTTCAATATCGAATTTGTCGAGATCATTTGGCAGCTCATAGTTGCTTAAAGTTGCTTGTTTTACTTTAATCGCTCCGTTACAAAGTTGTCCTTGTTTAACTTCTGTATGTGTTTCTTGTGTCACAATCTTTTTTAAATTTGATTTCGCTTTTTTATTTATAGGTTCCGTTTCAAATTTATCCGTACACCCTGGTTTTGATAAAGTTCTTTTGTTTTGTTCCCTTTTGACATAGTTCTTCTGTTTTTGTAGTTTTTGGTTAGGTTGATTTGATGTGTTTGAAACGATGGTAGGTTCCAATTTAGGTTTAGTCATGTTAGTCATTGCCATATAAGCTTTTTCTTCGAATTTCCTCTTTCTATCTTCTGGAATCAGTTTTGCAATATTGTGTTGAGGTTTATAATTTTGCTTAAGTGTAAACTTTGGTTGAATTTCACTGTCTTCGTGACATTCAGATTCATTATTAGTACTGGATGCAGATATTCTCTCTGGTAATTGTAGGTTTTCTTCCTGGCTTTCTTCCTGGTCGCTATTGTTAGCAGTACTTAGGATTACTTCTGTATCAGTGCACACGCTTTGACCTGGTTTTATATCAATTTTCTTTCTCTTGTTGCATGGTTTGTTATTTCCAGTGCCATATCGAATTTCTTTTAACATGGTTACTACTGTCTCATCAAGAGCATCTTTATCAAAGGATTGTTCACCACAGGCGTTTCCTGGTAATCTTTCCAGAACTTTAATTTTATTTAAAGGGTATATGCCAGATTTCATGAATGCTGAGAGTATATTTGATTTTGTTTGGTTTTCTATGCGATTTAATATTTTTTTCAAAAGACTAGGGAAGACACTTTTAGGAATAGTAGGTAAAATACGGCCATCGGTTTTTTTCCACTGAAATAAAATGTCCCTCCAGGCACCTTTCATTGCTCTAAAGAAAGCTACATCCAGCGGTTGCATCAGATGTGTCGAATTTGGAGGAAGAAAAATAAAATGCACGTTTTGTTCTTTGCATTCATTAATCAAGCCTAGAGACAAATGGGATGAAAGATTATCTCCGATGAGTATTTTTTTTCCATCTTTGTTATTGAAATATGGCAACGCGACAGTACGGACCCAGTCCTCAAACGTGATACTGTCGAACCACCTAGAAGTAGTACAGTTATACCTGCAACCTTTCGGCCCATTTTGAACCCAAGATTCGTATAAATTTTTAGCTTTGTAGACGACACAACAAGGTAGTAAAGTTCCATCACCAGCAGCTGCCATCATAATTGATGTAGACGCTTTACTATAGTTTAAGACTCTCTCCGGGTATTTTGCGCCTCCTTTTGTTATAACTTTTCTTCTTCCGGGATCGTCCGATAAATTTGTTTCGTCATAATTAACAACGTTACACATTGGCACTCCTTCTAAGGATTTCTCCAATTCAATAAAATATTCTTCTATAATTTGCGGTGAAACGGACGCTCGGCATCTTTTTATGTTTTGGCTAATTCGTAATGAAATTTTGTTTTTGTTTCTTTGTAAAAAAACTTTTCACAAAATCTGGACCAGGTAAATTATCTCGAAATCTTTTCTCAGTTATACCAGATCTATCTAAATAACCTTTTACCAATACCCTCAGGTCGTAAGTATCTAAAGGATATCCCCACTCAGCACAATGATTAAGATTTTCGACTATGTATTCCTCGGTTTCTGAACTTAAAGCTGGTTGACCTCCTGGCTTTTTCATAAACCTGTTGTTATTTCTTTGTAAGACCGATTTAGGAATATCATATTTTGCACTAATATTTCCCAGTGATAAATTTGAATTATTATATTCATTAAGCGCAACTTGCATAGTAAACTCATCATATTTTTTGTAGTGTTTTGTACCACCCGGTATATGTATATAAATACACGAGGCATTTCTGAAAATAACAACAATCAAGGTTAGGTAGGTACCTACGTCGCTTTTTATTTAATGAAGTAGGTGAGTACCCATCTATTTTGTAGAAATCAGGTATACACATACCCATTTTTAACAATCACATAAGACAAAATTTTGTACGCTAAAAACGTTAAAACCGATCGACTTCGATATCTTGCAGAAAGCTACTTAGCGTTATAATATTATAAAATCTCTGTAAAAATGTGCATACATGTTTATCTTTTTCGTCAATTTCCTAAAAAAAATGATGAACCCATTTTGATAAAATTTATTATGACGCCTGCTCTGATGTTATATCCTATCACACAAAAAAAACATCAAAATTAATTCACGATAATGACGGAGTAATAGCGCCACATACAAACCAAACAAAAAACATACAGTCGAATTTAGAACCTCCAGGTTTTTTTAAGTTGAAAATAAAAGCGTAAAGAAATTTAAAGAATGTAGGTAGAAACCTATAAATGTAAAATATTAAAATGGATAAAACAACGAAGACCCATATATTGTTAGTTCAACACACTACGTATTTTTATTATTTGTTTGTAGGCTTGTTTTTTAAATCATACAAGTTCGTACCTATGTATCTCTTATTATTTCTCATTAGTTCGCCTTGTACGCATGCTTGTATATAAGTTTATAATAAATATAATGAAAATGCCTTATTTTAATAAAAAGTGAAATCCTGCAAAACAATGCGATAAAATGTTCAATTCATGTTGTGGCAGCCCTGACCCTATTCAAACTTTACCGTTCCTAATCAACATTCATATGTCCCTATTTACCAAGTATAGGCGACTCTATTTGTACTTTAGCCGTCCCTTGTCACCCCGTTACCGTATTTATTCACCTCGAAAAAATAAACAATCCCAGAGGTTTTAAAGAAAACGATTTCAAACCAAAACTATCTAAAATCTGGACTTACCTCTTTTTGTGTAGCTTCTTAAAGATATTATATCGTTGGCTAACTCCACACGTTGTCAAAAAAACACTAGAATTTCCAAAAACGGTCAAACTAAGGGACAATACCGCAACCTCACGTCCAAAAAGAAGATTTTTGGCACCTTTTACTAACTTCACAACGCTTCGGTGTTGCCAGTTAGAAGATGATATATTCTACTTTTAGAAGAAAAAAAAGGTAGCTAAAATTGGGAGTTCTTGTTTTTTTATTCTCTGGCTTCGAAACTAGATTCTTCGATTTGACCCTATTTACCCCTGAGTCCTTATTCACCCCGTTTTACGGTAATTTAATGCCATAATGGGGAGTTTTCTGACAGCTCATTAAAAAATCAAAACTGTACAAAATTTGGTACAAAAGGCTTCGATAGATGGCGCTTTACAAAAGGCGAAAGCGAAGAATTTATTCCACACTGCGTTTTTAAAAGTAAAATACAGTGCCACCAACTTATCTGTTCAGGTGGCCAAATGAAGAACTAGCGACGCCATTTTTAAATGTCATTCCGCTGTCAGTTTCGATTAGTGTGAGTGCTCTTTGTGATTTATTTTTACTTTTGTGGTAATAAGTGTTTCTAAAATGCCTAAGGCTGTAAAAAGTGATGCACGAATAATTATACTAAAAGTATTAGCTTTTATGAAGGATGAAAAACGTGCACAGCAGCCAATAATACCATTCGAAAAGCTGTATGAACGCGTTGCTGCAGCCACAGGTCAGTGTTGCTAGATACAAGAAAATCAATTTCCTAAGAGGATTAAAAGCAAATTATGGGAACATTAAAGCTTCAATTAAAATATTTCTGTTATTATGACTACCTAAATAAACAATTTGCGATATTTGACATTTAAGCCGTATTTCTAATCTTCTCAAATTCGACATTTTAATTCCAATAACTTTAAAAAATGATAATTCTTAATGATTTTTATATTTAGTTATCTCATTTATTTCAGGTGTTTCTGAGCGATTCTTACACAAGTTAGTTAATGAACAAAAATTGGCTCAAGAATGTGGCACTAAAATTGAAACACCAGGCAAAAAGAGAAACAGGACTTCAGGTAAAATTGAAATGGACGACTTCGATATAGGTGTTATTAGAACAAAAATTCATGAATTTTACTCTATAAAAAAAGAAATACCAACTATTCCAAAATTATTGAACGTACTACGTGAAGAGATAAATTTTAAGGGAAGTCGTGAAACGCTTCGCAAATTGTTAAAAAAAATTGGATTTAGATTTAGAAGAACGCAAACAAACAGAAAAGTTCTTTGCGAACGGAATGATATATGTGCTTGGAGAGCATCATATTTACAGAAAATTAAAGATAACGAGCGTGAAAATACTAAACCTGTAATTTATTTAGATGAAACTTATATAAATTCATCACACTCGACTGGAAAATGCTGGCAAGGCCCTGAAGAAGATGGTGATTTAGAGCCAGTTGCAAAAGGTCAGAGATGGATCATTGTACATGCAGGCGGCGAAGAAGGCTTTGTAAAGGATGCCCTTTTGGTATTTAAATCCAATACTAAAAGTGGCGACTACCACGACGAAATGAATAGCACGAATTTCAAGAAATGGTTAACCGAAAAGTTATTGCCAAATTTGCAGCATCCGTCTTTGATCGTAATGGACAACGCGCCGTATCATAGCATATGCATTAACCGAAGCCCCAACTCAAATTACAATAAGGCTGATATGCAAAAGTGGCTTTTAGAAAGGGGCGTGGAATTTTCAGCACAAATGACAAAGCCTCAGTTATATGAATTAATTAAAAATAACAAGCCCGTGCCAGAGTACGAGATTGACAAAATAATAAAAGAAAATGGGCATCAAATACTACGTCTCCCACCGTATCACTGTGACTTGAACGCCATAGAAATGGTATGGAGTTCAATGAAACGAAAAGTGGCAGAAACAAATATTTCAAAGTCAAGTGCTAACATGCCTGATTTAATTTCGGATGCGTGCGGAAAGATCTCATCAGCTGAATGGATGAAATACTGCCATCATGTGAAAAATCTTCATAAAGAGTACAGAAAGAAAGATGCACACTTGGATGAGCCGTTTATCATTACATTGCTTAGTGATAGTGAAAGCGAGAGCAGCGACTCTGAAGACGATATGCATTGTGATCCAATAAGTAGCAGTATCCCTGGGGTTCGTCCACTGACAATGTGTCATGACGATCATACATACTGTTATAAAATATAAATAATATAGAATAAAATATAATAGCTGTGGGCTTTCCTACATTGGTCAAACCAAAAGAAACGTATCAACCCGCGTAAAAGAACACATAGCTGATATTAAACATCGAAGAGCTTCAAAGTCTGCAGTTTGTGAGCATTCCATGGACAAGCCCAACCACTACTTAAGGTTTGACTCAGTGAAAATTTTATCTAGAGAGAAGCATTACATTCCTAGAATGATCAGAGAAGCGATTGAAATTAAAAAACACCCTAATTTTAATAGAGAAGATGGTTGGAAACTATCACCGACATGGGACCCTATCCTGAAAAATATTAAATCTAACATCCAGCAAGCTGCACGACCTGAAACTCAAAGTGTTTTATTTAAAAATATAAATAAATTTGTTGACCCATTTTATGATTTTTTTATTATTTTTTGTTCCATTTGTTTAAGTAAGTACAAAGTAAATGTTTAACTCATAATTGTGATTAAACTGTACCAAATTATTGCAAAATATATATAAATGGCAACACTTGATACGACCACAGCGACGCCGCCACCTGAACAGATAAGTTGGTGGCACTGTAAATTAATTGATGTCTGTGTCAGAAATTGAACGTATAAGTAACCATAGATGGTAAATACCACTTACCTACATTATAGTTTACAGACTTAACGCCTTCGGCTTTTTAAAAGTGCCATCTATAGAGGTGTTTTGAACTAATTTTTATGAGCTGTCAGAAAACTCCCCATTATTGCGGTAACAGCCCGGTAGACGGTAAGGTAGTGTGGCCGTAGTATAAGACGTTGGTTTTTTTTATGAATTATGGATGGGACGCATAGATCTCTAACACTATGGATCTGAAATAACAGCAAAAAATGGGTGCATACCTAAAGTTAAATCGTAGCATAAAATGGCCGCCAATAGTGAGCATACTAAAGTTGTATCGATATCGATACTTCTAAGGCCGTATACAGAAAGAAAGTTGGAAACTTTAGGCGTTTATCAGCGAAAATGTCTGATTCATCGGACGATTATTTTTTTTTCTTGAGAAAATGTGTATTCAAAAATGCGAAATGAAGCATTATCCTATTGATAGAGAAAGGAAACTTTTCGGGTGTAGCATCATTTATTAGTAAATAACTGAAAACTTGATGATTAAAGATATTTTAAAAAAAAGTTTTTTAGGTCTGTGCTTTATCCTGGTATTGGAAAAATAAATATAAATTACTAAAAATGTTATCCCACATGCTTACCATGAAAATGCTTGAAATGATTCGTCTGGGGATTTATTAACTTATTATTTGTCAGGAAAAATATACGCTTTTTCTAAATAGATTTGTTTATAACTTTATCACGCCACCAGAAATAAATTGTCTTACCAAAATTTAGGGGTTCAAAACTTATGTTCTCCTATTGACAGTATTTGACAGGGAAGGAACACACATTCGATTAATTGCGACGGTTATTTTTACAAACTTCTACCTGGTGCGGTCATACCATTTTTTATAACGGTCCTAGGGCGTCTCATGTAACTATTAAAAGAGACGCCCCTTAGCCGTCATCTGCCATTTAGTAAAACTGTCTGCCTTTTTTTTCCATTTACTACGTATATATACCAGTTTTTTCCTTTTTTTTTGACTTTGATTATTAGTCTAAGAGTGATTCCGAAGCATATTTGAAGCGTTTTATTCGAAATTGAGAGCAAGTATCGAATTAATGACAGGTGTTGTTTACCTTTTTGGAAAATCGAAAGAAGTATTGAAAGAATATTCCTTCGATTCTTTCGATACTGGGGAGGGAGAGGGAGAGGTTCATGAATTACGAAGGAACACAAAATAGTAACAATAAAAATGAAAATAAATAAATAAATGAAAGTGGACATTGCAATTATAAAAAGTGAAATCTGATCAAAATAATAGTAATTATAAAATATAACTATCCACATGGCCACTATGTAATAATTAACCATACCTTCCTTTTATATTATGAAAGTTAGAAAGATTTTACACTCGTATTATGCAGGTAGCAGTAAAAGAACATAGTAATTTTCACAAATATTTATTCATTTCTAAATAAAAGGTACAAAGTCTATTTTTATTGAATAATACAAAATAAGATTTCTTACCTTTTGGAAAATTGAAGGTACTGTGTCATCTCGCAATCTAATTACATCAAGGGTCTTATTAAAGCTATTTTCCTCAAAATGTAAAGAGCAAATATACCAAACTTTAACTTTTGGGTTTAAATTCTCGCTTCCAATGGCTTCTAACCACCGTCCCTTTAAGTTTACATTTCTTGGAAACCTAAAATTATAAATATCGATATAGAGTTTTAAGAAAATACATCACTATTAAATTCTAATGTAAACAAACAAGACAGTTTCAACAATAGGTTTCGGCAAAGTAAAACGTGTTTAATATAAAAAAAAGGGTATAGTTAAGATTGCATGTCCAAATCACAAAAAAAAGTTATGTGGAGCACTTTATAACAACAATTCACTTGTTTTAATCAATGAAAATCTTACTAACCTGTGTAAAGTTAAATTAGGGTATTTATCATCTTTCTTCGCACCACACCACAAAATTGAACATTTCATATTGAAAACTGCTTGCACTTTTTGCAGATATTAACATATAAGACACAAATTTGAAGCCACTTAATTAGTAAATTGAAAAAACCTTTCAGCAAAAACACAATTTGACATCTTAAGTACTCTGAATTCTGAAACACAACATGGCGACAAGGCACTCTAATGACATTCGTATGACGTCATGCCTTTAATTTTTTCATTCGGTAGGAGAATGAAAATAGTACTATCTCTTTTTTTCTTCAATGGTTTTTGTATTGGGAGTGTGAGATAAAAGAGTTTTAGTTATACCTACTTTATATCTATATAACTATAAAGTATGTATAGAAAAATAGAACATCTCCATGGATATCATCTCACTGATGGGACGTTTGTCTTCCATGCCACCTGATGTTAAGTGAACATGAAGACTAAAGGTACCGATACACGGTGACACCGACACCGACACTAGTGTCGACACAAGTGTCAGACGCGTCCACACGGTGAGCAATTTTTAGTGTCGACACTAGTTCTGAGATCGAGTGTCGCGGTCGAAGTGTATTGGCCGTCTACACGGAGCGATGCGCAATTCAGTGTCAGACATTCCATCGCCATGAATCGATATTTACGGACTTAGTTAAAATTAAGAAATGAATATCTACTATTAATTTTACATAACCGGGAATCGAACCTGGTCAAAATATCGTTTGCATTTATGAAAAGGCACATTTTATTTAAAATATGACATCAGTTGCAAAAAATGAATTCCATTTTCAAATTTCAAATGAAATGACACGCCTGCTGAATAAATGCGTTCTAATTAACCGACTTTTAAAAAGGAGGTTATCAATTGGACCCATAGGTATCTGTCCCTATGTATGCTTAGATCTTTAAAATTACGCAACGGATTTTGATGCGGTTTTTTTTAATGGATAGACTGATTCTTAAGGAAGGTTATTATGTATAATATATGCATAATATAGTAGAGAAACACTGATATTAGATGTTTCTAATGTGATGTCGTAAATAAGCACGTTCTTTAGCGCTTATATTGCAAACGCTGGCTGAACCCTACGAGATAGACCAAAATGATGTACTATAGTATTGTCCACCTTAAAAAGTTAAACAAAAAAGTTCGCGATGGTATATGTCTATCTCTTAGGGATAACCCACCATAACCATTTTATCCTTTACTAAAAAATTGTTATTTACGAAGTGATTTTAAACAATACAGCATTAATTCTTATCTAATTAAGTACCTTTAATAAATTGTGCATTTATTATAAATCAATATGCTTTTTACAGCATGTAATTTAAGTGAATATTTCCGAAGATATTACAAATTTAAAATGCACGCGCATGCCGCCGCCATGTTGCTCTAGCTAAAAGTTTCGCGCACGACCGAAAACCGCGACACTGGTCTCAGACACTGCGCTCGTCGCGTCTACACGGCAGCTAGAGCGACACCAAGCTAGAGCGCCCCTAGAGCTGCAACCGAGTGTCGCGGCACATGACACACATGGACACTCGGTGTATACACTGAGTGTCAAGTGTCAGGTGTCGTCGTGTATCCGCAGCTTAAGGTGTTACACGTCCATCCACGAGAAACCTATTCACTCGACGCTTAAAAGTACTAGGACTATACTGGTCAGGGAAAATACACGCAGGCAGTACATTCCAAACCTTGGCGACCTGTATCAAAAAGGAACTGTCAAAGCGCTTAGTTCGACTTTTCGGAATATCTACCACATACGGATGGAAGTGCTGTCTGCGTCTAGTAGTCCGATGGTAAAAGGGTGAGGGTTCAATTTGTTCAAACAGAGCACTGGCGCAGTCACCAAAATGTATCCTGTAGTACACGGTTAAACACGCAAACTTACGACGATGCTCTAAGGTCTGCAGTTTTTTGGTTGTAAGGTCGACGTCGTTAATTAATTTACGGGCTCTTCGGTCAACGGAGTCCAGCGCTTCTAGTTGATATTTGGCAGAACCATCCCAAAGATGACTGCAGTACTCCATGCATGATCGCACTTGAGCTGTGTATAAGATAAGTTAAGAAGCTGTGCAGGGCCGAAGTACCGCCGTACCTTCGAGATGATTCCAAACTTTTTCGAAGCTACTAGAGCCATGGACACAATTTATTGACCGAAGTTTAAACTGGATGTTACAGTTACGCCTAAAAGCCCTAGATGGTCAGTGATGGGGACAGATACATTTTGGAAAGTGGGCGTAAATGTGAAGGTGCTCTTTTTTTGCGGAGAATAGACACGCCTGAGTTTTGGACGCGTTGAATTTGACCAAATTCGACTCACCCCAATCGGATACTTTCCGTAAGGTCAAATCAACGCGCTCAATCATTGACTTTCTTAAACTCTCGATTTCACGGGGGCTCGCTCGCGCATTGGATACGTATCTCTCTACAACAGTGCAGCTGTCATCAGCATCAGGTTAGTTCCAATCTTTGCCACGCGCCAAAAGATCTTTGTCGTACTATAACTACTGACTGACCAAATGACTGACAAACAAAGGTATTTCAAATATAATCAATGATTGTCAATCAAATTTCGATTTATGTTTACGTTTGCTGAAGCTCAAGCTGATAGCTAGCCACTGGCTGATATTTTGATAAAGTTTTGTAAACAGAAATCTAAATTTCTTATCGTAATAAGTTAGAACACCTTCATTTTTCTATAATTCAAATTATTTAATTAATCAATAGACTAACGAAGAAACTATGTGTGAACACGAAGGGGAGATACTTTTAAAGGAAACATACCGAACTGGCTTAGAGCAAAAAGAAATTTATTACGTGAAACCTCCTGGTGAGATCTCATATTCTAGCTAAGCAGAACATGTCGATAATTTCTTTTAACTAAAATTAATTAAATAAAAATTATTATATTTCAGATCAAGCAGATATAGTTGTTTTAGAAAAAGGTGGAAAAAATGTGTTTAGTATTACTGCTTTATTAACCCAGATATTTCTCCCGCAAGGCTATCCAAATAGTGTAAGTATGGATTATGCAGCATACCAGTTTTGGGATTCGGCCCAAGCATTCTGTAGCACAATAACAGGTAAGTAAAAATAAATCTAATAAATCAATTTTATAAATTATAAATAATCCCTTAACCACTTTAGCGATGGGCTAAACCTATCTGCCTAAGACGCCAGTGGTTGCGGGTTTGATTCCCGCATGGATTGAGAAAATAAAATGTTCCGGTCTGGGGGTTTATCCATAATGTATTTATATTACTTTGAGGCCATGTAGTTGATGTGATTGTCTGGGGATTTTTTTTATTATTATTTAATTTTTCTAAAGTAAACATAACTATATTGTTATGGTAATGAAATATATGAATATTTGTAATATAAGAGAACAAAACAGTAAATTGTATTTCTGGCCAAAGATTTAAATCCATAGATGCCCCCTTCAGTACAACGAAATATTGTCATTACTGAAAAAGGTGCATGCACAAGTCTTGTGACAGTCTCTGATGAGAGCTTGTCGTGTATGTTCACATAGATTATTTTGTTTAAAATATTTACATAAAGACTTAATAATGCTGTCTTGTTCATTTTGGGGGTGTAAAAATACAGTCGCAATACAAACAAGAATAAAGGTGTTACTTTTCATGCATTAGTAATTATTATATTATTTAATGCATTTCTCAATTTTGTTAGGCAAGGAAGCGCCCGGCCGCCAAAGATTAAGTAATCAGATAGTAAATAAAAGATCAACTCAATACTGAATGTAACCTATTAAAATCATATTAGAAAACCTTTGAAGTTTTTATTTTATTTTACAAAGCCGTCATAATTTTTGACTATTTTATGGAAATAGAAAAATATATTGGTTTATTTTATTCACATATTTTTTATCATAACGGTTTTAAGTAATACTTTTCTTATTCTTGATTGATGTAGACCATTAAAAAATATTTATATATAATACTGAAAGGGAAAAATTTTTATAAAAAATAAATTTTAATTATTTAATGAGTAAACTTAACTGAAATTAAGTAGTTAGGTATGGACGGCTTCTTGAACAATAAAACCTAGTAAAACTTTTTATTTATTTATAGGGTATTCTGCTGAAAAATTAAGTAGTTTACTTACTATGATCAGTATATAGGTTTGGATATGTATTATAATGGAACTATGTATAGTAAGTATTTTAGCATTTATATGTTAATAAGGTATATATTATATTTGAAATATATATAGAACCCCGAAACCCAAGGTGTGATGTGAACCGTGCCGAGGGGTTGCATGGCCAACGGGGTAATGTTGGTCTCTAGCGGTACCTCCACGATACCAGGCAGACTCGTGGTGTATTTTTGCCTTACCTTTCGCAAGCGGGGCTCTGCGGGGGTGGACCTTTATTTCCCTAGCTACTTGTGGGAACAGTATGGAGATCTTTTATAATAAAAACAACGAGGAGGAGGAGTTGTCGGATCTGGCGCAATTTGCGCAGCTGGATCTGACAAAAGAGGAGGAGGCTAACCTCCTGCAGTCAGAGGCGGACACGTCCATGGACGCGGATCTGCCTGTAGACTCAAGCGTGTCTCAGCCGCAGCCTGAGCCTTGCTCACGTGTGCCCTCTCAGGGGCCTACTGAGCCCAAGGCTAGGAACAGACTTTGTGGAGCGGCAAGGACACGTCTGAAAATGCTGTTGGCTAAAGGGATTCCGAGGATGGAGGCCCTACAGCTGGCCAGGTTGAAGATGAGGGATATGCCGTCGGAGGTTCGTAAGGATGCTACAAAGCGCCCCCGAACCGAAGAGGTGTCCCCCAAGGAGCATAAGCGTAAGGCTGCTAAGCAGACTAGCACGCCTGAAGCTACCAAAGCTCAGCCAGAGACATCAGTGCCGTGCTGTGAGCCGGCTGCCCCCAGCATTAGCACGGGGGGTGGCTCATACAGCGCGGCAGCCAAGGCGTGGAGGGAGGGTGTTAAAAACGCATCCCCCATGTCTAAAGAGCAGATGGCTCTGGTGAAGAAGGCGCTGCTCTACCAGGTGACGCAGGAGCGGACATTGACGGGCCCCATTTTGTTCGACGGTGTGGTGAACAAGGCGGGGTGGCTACTGGTCAACTGTAGAGACAGTGGCACTAGGGAATGGCTGAAGGCGGAGGTGGGTCGCATTAAACCCTGGAAGGGCGCACAGCTGTCCGTAATGGATGAGCTGCCCAAGCCCATTATTGCGTCCCTTCTCATACCGGCCGATGAGTTTTCGTCTGTGGAAACCACCTTTGCCTTATTAAAGGCCCAAAACTGTGGACTGGACACAGGAGTTTGGAAGCCTCTGCACTCCAAGGCGATTGAGCGAGGTCAACTGCTGACCTTCTCCATCGAAGAGGAAGGGCTGGAGGCTCTCAAACATGAGATTCAAACCACACGTGGATGTCCACAAGGCGGTGTGTTATCACCACTGCTTTGGACTCTCACGGTAGACCCCCTCCTTAACAGGTTAAGCCAGAAAGGCTATGAGGTCATAGGATACGCAGACGACATCACTATCATAGTTAGAGGTCCATGTCAAGAAGTCCTATCTTACCTCATTCAAGGTGCCATTAACATAACCTTAAAATGGTGTAAAGACAATGAACTGTCAATCAACGCCAACAAAACAATAATAGTACCATTCTGTAACAAAAGGAAACTGGTAAAACTTAGACCGCCTTCAGTCAACGGATTGCTACTTAACTTTTCCAAGGAGGTGAAGTACCTGGGCATCACCTTTGACCAAAAACTCACTTTCAACCAACACATTGAGAATGTGATTCGTAAATCCAAAACCTCATTATACTTATGCAGTCGTATGGTGGGATCAAGATGGGGTCTTAAACCCAAGATGATCATGTGGCTTTATACTGCCATCGTAAGACCAATCATCACCTATGGGTGTGTGGTATGGCAGAAAAAGACCTACCAAAAGACGGTGATTATGGAGCTTAACAAACTTCAAAAATCGGTTAACATCATGACCACTGGAGCCATGTCTACCACGCCAGGACAGGCATTGGATGCACTGTTAGATCTCCCGCCCTTACACCTGACAATTCGCAAGGAGGCGGCTGTGGGAATGCTGAGGGTGACGACGCAGCTCAAAAAGACATGGCTGTCTGCAAATCTAACCCAACTCAGGGACAGGGTTTACAGAAATCCAATACTAAGCATGCCTTCGGACAGCACAATGCCGGAGATGCTATTCACCAAATTCTACCAAGTGGAATTCCCAAGCAGAGAAGATTGGAGCAAGAGCCGGGTAGTCTGCGAGGATTACAGCCACATATGGTACACGGATGGCTCAAAGATGGACACCAAGGTTGGCTATGGAATTCACGGGGTGAGACCCAAGTATGGAGCTAGCTGCAACATGGGTCATTACCCCTCGATTTTCCAGGCTGAAACACCGCCATTCTATCATGTGCGGAAATCAGCCTAAACAGAGGCTACAAAGGGCAAACCATATACATCTTCTCTGACAGCAAAGCTGCACTAATGGCACTTGACTCTTCAAGGGTTGACTCCAAACTGGTGAAGCAATGCCATGAAACGCTAAACAGGCTGGCAAGCCATAATAGAGTTTTTATTAAATGGGTTCCGGGCCATTCCGGTATAGACGGCAATGAAGCCGCTGATGAACTCGCGAGGGCAGGAGCAATGGGTAGCCGATACGATCCAGAACCATTCTGCGGCATCCCGAAGAGCCTGACGCGTTTAATACTCACCGCCCAGTGCCTCTCAGAAAGCAAAAGCCTCTGGGAACTTTCATTAGGCATGAGACACTCAAGGGAACTGACAGAGGGATACTCCAAGTCATACACAGAATCGGTAGTATCTCTTAACAAACCCCAACTACGCGCAGTGGCAAGATCACTAACGGGACACTGCAAACTAAACAAGCATATGTCCAACCTGGGTCTCACTGAGACGGCGCTCTGCAGATACTGCGAAAGAGCAGAGGAAACCCCTCTACACCTACTGTGCCACTGCCCCGCAGTTATGCACAAGCGCTCCGCTCACCTGGATAAGCACGAGCTGGATCCAAAAGAGATTAGGAGCATCGCCGTAAGGAAAATCCTAAATTTCCTGGACTCCATTGGAGTGTGCGGCGAGTTATAAATTGGGACTCACACAATAGATCTCTTAGGTCGCAGTGTGACGAGCGGACAAGACTGCTCATATAGTCCCAAAACCCCTAATAATAATAATAATACTACGATCAGAATCAAGTACAGAGTGCTCTCCTTCAATATCTAAAATATGTCACCAGTCACCCTGTATACTGGGCACTTAATTTTTCACTTACATTGCCTATAAATAAATAGTTTTGTTACTATGTACTTTACTTACGTCTGAGTCAATCGCGGCACGTGACCTTGCACGCGGATCGTTGCAAATGCTAGTTTAACCATGTCTTGCGTAATGAATTCTTTAATTTTCGGTTAAGTTTACTCAGTAAATAATTAATATTTATTTTTTAATATATTTTTTCTCTTCATGTATAATGTCAAACTATTTTTGTATGATCTCAAACACCTTGAATTTCAACAGTGACCCACCAGTCACCCAGTATATCAGGTTGGGTAGCAAATAATAAATGCGTTAGGTACATGGTATTGTCAATTGTCACACTCATGTCTAACCAAAGGGTAGAATTTCATAAATAAATCTCTATAAAAATATGGGAGGTTTAGTCATTCTTGCTAGCGATTTGTTTGATGTTTGTCTTAAATACGAAAAATTCATACGATCCCATATGAAATAAAAATCAACTCCTTACTTTCATAGCGATAACAAACTAAATTCTATGAAATGACATATTGTTAGAGTCTTTTTTACATAGTAATATATTCGAAATATTACATACACATTCCCAAGAACAGCCCGCGACTTTTAATCATAGTATTAATAAAATAATAATAAAAGTAATAATTGATAATTGTATAAATGTAAGACTTCATTATTTACATAAACAAACACAAACAACAGAACGCCAAAAATTAATAAGTAGGTGTTTTTGCTGGTACTTTAGTTAAAAATCCCGTAGGTATGTTTTTAATAAATAAACGATTTATATATAATTATCTTTATTTTTGTTACTCTGTAATCCTTTATAAGTGATTAGGCGTGTTTCTAGCGTAAGTTACATGTGATCTTATTCTATGACGTTTGTTGACGTGGACGCACCGTGCTTGTGTGAGTAAAAATGACAACCTTAAGACACGTACGGGCAAATCTATGGATTTAAATCTTTGTTTCTGGCAGATCCTATTTAGGAGAACAGAAGTTACGTGATATTGATATCAGACTGTAGGATAGATGGCTTTGATTTTACAAAGTTTTCAAATTATTGCAAAGAATATATAAGTTAAAGATTTACTATTACATATTATATTCCTATTAAAATATCTTCCAATAATTTCCAACATGTCAAAAATTTTACTATGGCTAGTGATTGTTTTTAGATCCAACCCCACTAGTGCCACATTAGTCTAACCAATTTAAAGACTTAAAAATATAAATTATTGTATGACAGAACAATAATCTCTAAATATATTAAATTAATTATTGTTTCAATAAAAAGCCATGCCAAGATTGTTTTCAAGATATTGAACCTTTTAAAATTGTTCCTTTAACCTTTTGATATTGTTCCTTTTAAAAATAGAAGCAATCAATTCATAACTAATCCAGTATTATTCTTATTACTCAATTTTCAAAAGTAAATGATGCAATATGTAAGTTGACTAAAGACTACAAATTAAGTTTAATGAAAAAGTTGGTTTAAAAAGAAATACGGCAATCATAATTTCAATGTGTTCAGCTCCATACATGATTGATTTTCAGGTACACTTTCTACCCATCAAGTACTTAAAGGAGTAGGTGTTGGCAATGCTGAGGCATCACCTTTAGCTGCCACAGTGACTTGGGTTATTAAAGACGGTTGTGGTCACATTGGGAGAATACTGTTTGCATACACACATGGGTATGTGCCAAAGTTATAGATTTTTACATAGTACCTATTTAATAATTGTATTTTAAAATTGTCTTTAATTTGGTCTATGTGTAGCAAGAAAACTTTAGGGTGAAATACAAAACTTATATAAATTTAGTCTTGTAAATAAGTGTTTCAGCAAATACTGTGTAAATCACAGTTCTTTTGACAGGCATAAAAAGTCTTATAAATTAAATTTTAAAATTGTTTGATTTATTGATAATCTGAAACTAAAAAATTCTATTTGAAAATAAAAGGAACCAATCAAAGATACTTTGAAGAAATATATATTTTAGAAGGTGATGATTGGCTAGGGAAATATAATGCAAAATTAAATGGCATTTGCATTATTTCAATTTTATTACTTCAGATCAGAGAATCGTAATGTCAAAGTGACTATTCAGTGTGCTGATGAAACTATAGTTGTCAATTTGCTCAAGACATACAGCAAAACCAAAGATTATATTCTCAGGTTTACACTACAACTGACATCATTGAAATTACAATTTTCAAGGTTCCATAGAAAAGGGTTTTTTTAAGCTAAATGAAAATTAAAGTTCAAATTTATTTTAACTGCAAATACCCAAATTCTGGGTTGTATTATCTGGAGATTTCTTGAGTAATATTTTCCATATAAAATAAGGTTTATTTGAAACCATACTTATTATAAGTATTAAGTATGCTGGTGCTGTATACTTTTATACAGTAGTTGTTGGGGTTTGTCAGAAACCATTTCGGTGCCTTGAAAATTCGGAGATCCACCACCCACCACTGGGCCAGCTTGGTGGATTATGGCTCGTCCCCCAGGGGAGAGACTCATAGCCCTGCAGTGGGCTCATAACAAAGAGTTGTGATGATGATGATGATGATCATTAATATGATCAAATACATAGTTAATTGTTTTTTTCAGGTGTTACTTAGATGCATATAGTAAAAAATGGAGACTTTATGCAGATACTTTGAATGATGCATCTATGTGCATAGAAATGGCACTGCCCTTATTCACCAATTACACCGTTTTTGCTCTATGTGTCAGTACCGCTATGAAATCAGTAGTTGGTGTAGCAGGTATGTATTTATGTATTTGTTGTTACCATAAAATTAAAAATTATATGTATACCTGAGGCTATCTCGAGGCTGGGAAAGAAAACTTGAGGGGGTGCGGCGCGTCCCGCCTTAATATCATAATAGCCTCTTTACATAACACATGAAAGTCAAAATGTCCTGAGTCCCGAAATACTTGAAATTCATATAACCTCATTGTACTAATGACTGAATGGCTTCAGTGTTTCGTACATTCTATAGCAAAATAGTCATGAGCTTTTTTGTCGAGTATCGTTTATAATCCTTACTTACCTTACTTGTTCATTATATTTGTACGAATACCTGGCTCCTTGAAATTTGAAAAATAACAAATTATTTGTCATTGATTTAACACCTAAAAACAGATTAGATGACACAAATCATACCATAGTTTGACTTTGCTGACTGCGAGTATAAAAATGGAAAGCAAAAACCCAGCGGAATGACCTTTGCCAAAATCTGAAAAAACAACTACAGGAGCTAAACGAGGAGGATATTTTTTTACGAAAACGTTATAGAACTTGAGATTTTTTTATTTTGTTATTCATTTTTACTTTACTATTTTATAGGTCATACGAATATTTTGACGACCGGCTGGTGTAGCGTGTAGCGTGTATTCTAATAAAAAATATGTATTTATTCAATATGTATGTTTATATATTTCTTAAGTACATCAGTTATCTAGTATCTATAACACAAGTTCTTTAAGAAACTTAATTTGGGCTAGATAATGTTGTGTGAGTGTCAGAAATATTTATTTATTTATTTATATTGGGTTGGGGAAAAAGTTTCTTCACATTTTTTAAGAAAATTCAAAACATTTTTTAATATAGTTTATTGTCATTTAACTAAAGTATGTATGTACCATTTTGTTCGATAACGTTTTGCCATCTTGTAGGTAGGGACATGATCCCATTGCTATAAAAATTTTGGGACCTCTCATAAAAATACCGCGACAAGTGGATTTGGCAGTCCTCTCGTCTAAAGAATTCTGATGAGACCGAAACAGGTGGAAATCTGAAGGTGCAAGGTCAGGACTATACGGCGGATGCATTAACACCTCCCAGCCAAACTCTCTTAATTTTTGCTGGGTGGCTATAGATGTGTGAGGTCTAGCGTTATCATGATGAAACACCACACCCCTTCTGTTGATCAATTCCGGCCGCTTTCTGTCAACTTCTTGTTTAAATCTCATAAGTTGTTCGCAGTAGAGTTCAGAATCGATAGTCCTGCCTGGTGGTAACAGCTCATAATGAATAATGCCCTTCCAATCCTACCACACACACAACATCACCTTATTGCGAGTTAACCCGGGTTTCGCCACAGTCTGTGAAGCCTGGCCGCCTTTGACCACGACCTTTTTCGCACGTTCTTGTCGTACGTGATGATGCGAATTATTCGGTTTCGTTACGTCGTAATAAAGAATCGCAAATGAGTACACGGTTCATTAGGTTTCATTCAGTGAGCTCGTGAGATATCCAAATATCGAGCTTTTTTGTCTACCCAGCTTTTTTATAATTCGCCAAAACTGTTTTGTGGTCACTTTCCGTTCTTCAGCTACGTCGTAACTACTTATATGTCGATCTTGCTCCACTTTTTCAAAAATGGCATCCATTTTATCCGTAATAGGGCGACCAGAGCGAGGTGCATCTTTGACATCAAAATTTCCGGATTGAAAACGCTTAAACCAAATTTGTGCTACTCTCACAGACACTGCACTAGGTTTATAAACATCGCAAATTTTTTTCGCGTCTTGCGTTGCATTTTTACCTTTTTTGTAGTAATTCACTCATCATTAGATTCACTCATCTTGACAGTACGAAAAACAAATGAAAATCACACATTTCGTAATTTGAATTTGGAATTATGTTCTTTAAAATTTTAACATTCAATGATACCAAAACCAGCCAGATACAAATACTATAGCCAAAGAGATTTTATTACAAGTTCATACATGCTATAATGCGAAAAGACTTTTTCCCCAACCTATTATGTTTGAATTTAATTGAAAGAAATAAAGTTTTTTTTTTGTTTAAATTGCTCTTTTTTTTATTTAAAATATCCGTCAACGACATTTGTAGTTAATTTTTTGACAGGACAATTTTGACTTTCTTAAAGAGGTTACTAGTAAGGCTGGACTCGTCCCACTCGTTTTACCGTGTGTTTTCTTGGCTTCTTTACAAAAGCATTTTTCTTACTTTAGAACATATAAGTGAATTACTCGGCCTTAAATAAGCAATATGGATAGCCCTATGCAACAAATACTTGTAAGAATTTTTCTCAATCTGAGGTAGAAAATGGAGCTCTGGCAGAAAGTTCAGCTATAGTATAGTATAGCTTCTTGCCGTGTAAATTCTTCTTGTCCTTTAAAATATACTGCAAATAGGTAGTGATTACACTAGTCGTTAATTTTAAGTATATGTAAAGTCAATTAGGTACTTCATTAATCATTTGAACAGTTGAATTATGTCATATACAAAACAAAATGGTGCATGAATGGGTTTTTCAAATAACAGAAAAAAATCGTTAATATAGTCTGGCTAATGAAAGTAGAGACTGGAGAAACCCGGCGAATTTAAAAAAATAGCATCGTGGTAACCCCAACAATAGTACGAAATAAATGGATTAAACAAACTTGATACTTACTTAGGTACTTGATTAATTTTTTTATAAAATTATCGTAAAAAACAGCAATATTGGTACAGTTCTTCTTTTTGATGAGAAGTTTATTATTAAAATGATAGGCAACTAGTATTAATCAGGCTTAGAAATAAAACAACAAAATACAATAGTTATTTTTACTAATTGTAATCAAAATCTGAATCCAGCAATCCTATAAGGAAGGAATGAATCGCCAAATTCATTGGTATCGCTGTTTTCTTCGTTGATAAACTATCAAATTTTTATTTTTTTTATTCATTTTCAAATACGAAAATTCTCAATCTTAATTTAAAAAACCACCAACAACCTTTCGATTGACAACAGTGACACCAACAAAACGACTTTGACATTCATGCTAGTACTGCCTTAAAAAAAGTTAGTAAAAACCCATTTTGGAATCGACCCGTCCTTATTAAAAGACTCTTTAGTTTGCTACCTGCCTGGTATCCCATTTCACAAACTTTGCTTAGTTTGGGGCAATGTTGCTGGTGTCAATCACTGAAATCTGGGGATTTTATTACATACATACATAACGTCACGCCTGTATCCCTTATGGGGTAGGCAGAACACAAAAGGTTCAACAAGACCATTTGATGCCACGTTTGACAAATTTGGAGATATTATAAAGATGGAGAGAGACTATTGTAGTGACAGGGGGTCTGCCTATCGCCCACAAAAACGCCTTTAAAACCTCTGTCCCTTAACTGACTTTTACAGTATGCCCGGGAAGAGAAGCAGCTGGCACATTCTATGTTTTTCTTTCGCTCCTAGTCCAGCATGGGATTTTATTGTGCTTATTTATTATTTTACGGCGACATCGTCCCAATGTTTCTTAGGTGGAGCAACAAGGGCAGCATTGACTCAGCATCATGCAATAAGAGGCAACTTAGCTGATGTAAGCGCTAAGGACTCAGCTCAAGAAACTGCTGTAAATTTAGTAGCGTCCTTTGCAGCGCTTGCCATTATAAGCTTTTTCGGGTATGTATTTTATGAAATTGAAAAAATGTATGCTAAAACCTAAATAAGCAGGCTTGTGCAGTGTGTGGTCATGCGTTGTCCTGAAGCAAACTGAAAAGCAGATGAAGGTGATGAGTCTGCTCAAGCACTGACAGTCGAGTTAAAATGTGAAATATACTACTCAAAAGAAATAAGGGCCCAACTGCCAAAAATTAACTAGCACTTTTATGCGGCTTAATTTTTTATATTGTAAGCTTTAGTTTGATACAACATGGTAACTGAAAGTACCATATAAATAATTTTATGGTTTAAATAAGAAGATCATCTTATCTTACTAATATTAGGTCCTTACATATGAAATTGGCGTTTTGTATGGGAGTAATAAAAGTCGTTTATTTTTTTAATATAATATATTTATTTAATCAAAGTATGATCCATTGCTATCTATGAACTTCTGTCATTTCATGGGTAGTTTATTTATGGCTTTTCTAAAAAAAACATTAGGACGGGAATCAATAAAATCTTTGAAGGCGGTTTGGACTGCCTCATCGGAGTTGAATTTTTTCACCTGCAAAAAGTTATGCAAATTAAAAAAAAAAAATGGTAATCTGTTGGAGCAAGTTCCGGGGAGAACGGTAGATGTCTTAAATATTCCAATTGAAGCTCCTTTAATTTGGTAGCAGGCTATTCTGCAGTGTGTGCAGTGTGTCTTGCGTTGTCCTGAAGCAGCAGTGGCCTTGTGCGATTGACCAGTCTCGGTTGTTTAGCGGCTAGTTTATCCATCATTATTTGGAGCTGACTACAGTAGGTATCTGCAGTAATCGTCTGGCCAGATTTAAGGAAGCTGTAGTGCACCACACCGGCATTAGGCAGTATTTGGATGGTTCACCGGGGTTCAGCCATTGCAATCTGCGCTTCCTATTGTCGTAGAGTATCCACTTTTCATCACAGGTAATGATTCGATTTAAAATCCCTTCATTTTTGTGCCGGTTCAGTAATATAACGCAGCAGTCGACGCGCGTTTGTCGGTTTGCTTCACTCAATTCATGAGGTACCCACCTTTCGAGCTTTCTTATCTTCCCAATTTGTTTCAAGTGGATTACAACAGTTTTATCACTAACACCGCAGCCTGCAGCTAACTTGGACGTAGTTTACGACGGATCCGCTTCCACAATAGCCTTCAATTCTTCATTGTCGACTTTGGTCTCGGGCCGTCCACGGGTTGTTCTGTGGGTTGAAATTTCCAAAACGAAAACGTGGGAACCTAAAACGCACTGTGCTTTCTCTAGCGACACCACTGCCATACACAAAATTTTTTTTTTTTTTTTGTGACTAAACCCGCGTTTGACCTCGATCTCACCTGATGGTAAGTGACGATGAGGTCGAAGATGAAAGCACACGGGTTTAGGAAGGAACTGGCTCTTTATACAATATTGCCGGAACACATTACCGCCGGAGCGGTAACATTTGGCGGCAGACTTTATATAAAGGGTGGTCGCTAGCCAGGCGGACCCAGAAGGGATCCTACCACCAAGCAAAAGTGTGCAGTCTGGAATAGCACTATTTTTTATCCCGATATTCCCGCGGGATTCGAATTGCGAGGATAAAACCGCGCGAAACTATAGATAGACATATTTTTTGTGACGCAGTGAAAGTGACATTTGTTTTTTGGGCGGCCCTTATTTTCTTTTGGGTATTTGTATAATTGCACGTGATAAAATCCTGGTATAAAGTATTTTATTTAATAGTAAATACGATAAAACCGTACATATCTTCCTATCTCACATTTTTCAAATCAGATAATTAAACCATTCTTGTTTTATAAAACGTCCTGTGGCTTCTGTTTGGATTCGCATTGAAACAATCTTATTTTTGTTCATTAATGACAAAGTAAACAACTATCCAAACCTGAAAATTTTATCGAAATCGGACCATTTTATTTTACAATCGATGTTTGAAAGAGTAAATCTGGATTTTCATATAAATAGAAAGAAAACCAGAAATATTTTAAAATAGTACACTTTGAAATTACATGATTTGGGCTCAAACGATAGCAAATGACCCTCCCCTATATCATCTTAAAAGATTCCGGTCTAATTACCAATAATAGAGTTATTAAAAAAAACCGTTTATCACAACATAAATATCTTGGAGGTATACCTACAAACTTTGTCTTCGTTACTAGCTCACAAACTCTTTTTTTCGTTTTGATGAAAACATGGCAGCTTCTGAAGCCATGTTAACGTGGCACTGTCGTCGGTGGAAAGTGCTTACTTGTCACAAACGGTTGAACACACAAATTAAAAAATTTACGTTTTTCAGCTCATAAATTAATATTAAAATCAAAATAATCCTCATTGTTTTTGGAGTGCCCAGGATATAATAACCTCTATTTTTTCAAAAAAATCTTATAATTTCTCATTAAAACTACATATTGTTTAATCAATTATAAAATACGATGTACGGCCTGTTCATCTCTCACATAGTGTGTACCTGTAAAAAAAGAAAGAAAATGAAAAATATTTTTAATTAATTGAACACTAGAAGAAATATGTGGGACTAAGCGAGGTTCGAAAACTTTATATCCCAAAAATAATAAAGTATCTAGTCATCCATTTCGTACGAAATAAATAGTGAATGTAAATAAATAAATAATGTAAATAGTAAATAAATAATTATAATAAAAAATAAATACTAGAGCGGGTTGAGATGATGATGATGATGAAATAGTGAATTAAATATTAAGTGAAACTAATTGCTTACTGGCGTTAAACAAAATTTTACTACTACTTAATAAGGCCCCATTTTTCAATGGTCAGAAAAGTTATCTAATAAATAAAGTATTACTCGACACCTTTAAGGTCGTTTCAAGTTTATTACAATTCTATGTCGTTGTCATAGAATTATAAAACATCGCAAGACAACATTATTTCGCCGAGATATACTTCATTCGTCTGATAACTTTTATCCGGCGATTGAAAAATCAGCCCTAAATTAAGTATCCTTGGATACTTTCCGTGTGTCGTACGTTTTCAGATTCTCTCATACTTTCCTATTACAAAAAAAACTACAAAAAATGAACTAGAAAATAAGACTCTATTGACAAAAAACTTTTTCAGCGGGATTTTATGGCACATAGGTAATTTTTATTATATAAATAATGCTTTTCGTTTTAACTCAACGTGATGTGTGCTGGTAATATTTTATGAAAATCCAGTTAATTCTTTAACCCGTGTTCTTCTCTTCTCTCTCTTGTATTGTCTTCTTCGACCTCATCTTCAACCCTCAAACAGGGGTTTAGTCACCAATAAAAAATTAAACTATTCGGTATCTTCACAGATCCTGTGATCACAAATGTATACATGTGCGAAAAACTCAAGTTAATAAATTATTTTTAGTTCTTAATTATTGGTGAAAACTTAAAAAAATATTTTAATGAAAAATAAATACTTAAAAATCCCTTTTTTTCAGGAATTCACTTGCAGTTTTCTTCGCCATGATGATTTTGCATATAGTATGCAACTACTTTGCCGTGAGAGCAATATGTTTGAGAACTCTAAATGAACCAAGATTCATACAAGTAATTGAAACCTATTTACAAAACGAAATCATCCCTACACCATGCAAAATCAACAGAAAAGAACCTATTATTTTTTATCAGTTTGGACCAAGTTTACTAGGTGATTGCAAGTTTAATATGTAGCCAAAATTTTGCATATTTTACCAATATTTATAGCTGCTCAACACTAATTATAAACACACATCCTTTAAAAAGGGCTTAGTGTTTTTTATTTATATAAAATGCTCGTGGTGTACTTCGAATTGCGAACATAAAAATAACTTGACATTTTTGACTACAAACTAATAAAACTAGGCTCTTTCATTAAGTTATTCTGTAGTTAGTACGCCTATTTCCGGGCAAGATTCGCATTGATTGGTAATGTCCTTAATCGAGTTAGTTGGTAATAGCAGTGTGGCCAATCCTTGGTTAAGGAATCTCTTACCGACCATGCATGAATGAAAATGGCTTGTTGCTATATCATTAGGGCTACCCAATACGCCATGTCTACAAAATGTATTAATAAAACCTTTTATTTTTAGATTTTAAATTGTGCGGCTTTACCATCAGATTAGGGGAATCAGTTAAAAATGCGTTGCGAAATAACTCGAAAGCAGCACATTTGCTTAAAATGACAAGAATTTATATTGAAAGACAGTATGTATTGTATCCAAATGTTAATACTCGCAGAATATACATATTGCTGAAGCTTGATGCCGACACAAATGACGTTTTATGTGCCTACTTCCATGCAGTGTTACTATCAATTATAACCTGCTCTTTGAACGGAGTTAATCTGGTAAGTAGTAAGGCACATTTTTTCGGTTACTTAGTAATAGTAGATTATTGCATCGAGCACAAATTCATTTATTATTGCTCCGAATGCCTAATTTAGATGCTCTAACAGGCACGAGGGCAATATAAATTACTTAAGGCGAGGTGCATAATCTGCTTTTCTTTCAACTGTGCTTTAGTTTCATCACAATAACACTAAAAACTCAGTACAAAGCGAGTCTTAATTGCTCTAGCTAGAGCAATAAAAATGTATGAAATTTCATTATTGCATAGTTTTATTGCTCTAGAGCATTAAAGACTCGCTTTGTACTGATTTTTTAGTGTGATTGTGATGAAATTATAGCGTAGTTGGAAGAAAATTTATATTACTCGTATTGTATTTCTTAGACCAGACACTTATTTGTGCTTATTTAATAAAAAGTGGTAAAAGAGCCTTCCTGCATCAACTATTGCTGTAGTTTAATTTAAGATTTTGTATATGCTTACGCCAGGTGAATCAATTAAGGATATTATATGTCTTGTATTTTTATATGTTATTCAATTTATTATCCTTTCACAACACATTGTACAACAAAAGTTGTTTGAAAAGAATTACTAGTTAATGTATATCTGAATACATGGATGATAAAAAAGTTATTTTAAACATATCAACTATCTGAAGTGGTGATGATTCGCTTCAATTTGTAAACAATGTGACTTGGTTCAAGTATGTGTAAACGCGCCTATGAAATAATAGTATATTATGTAATTAGCAACGCTCACGAGTTACATACGACGTTTTTCAACACACTTGTGAGTAAAAGACAGACATACGTGATCATAAAATAACAAACACACTTGATAACAAAGCTGTGAATTGTGATTGAAAAATGGCGCCGAACCTCGCGCATGCGCGTAGGTTTTTTTTTCCGTCAAATGTGTCAATGTCTGTATAGCATATACAGCCTATTTTAAGTGAAAATGTTTAATTTGGAGTGGTAAATGCAAATATTTTAATATTTTATGACAAATGATTGTAAATTGTGAATAATTTGTTTAATATACAAATTTATTTTACTAATATAAGGCGCAAACATTTAAAAATGTATATGGATTTGAAGTGGTATAAAACCTCTTTGTTGTTTCGGAAAATATTTAGTGTATAACCCGGACCAATAAAATATGCTCTGTTTTCTCGCATGTTATTTGCACAAAGTTACAATTCAACTTTGTAGGATTCATTATATTATGCACTAGGGTATAATATATTAATGCACGCGTGACTTATAGCCCAGTTTATAGTTCTAAACTCAATAGAATAACGCTCACTTTACTAGTGTGTTGAAAAAGTGTGTTGAAAATAATATTCTGACTTTGACTTTAAAGTAATAGACGTTTTATAATACAGGATGTCTGGGAATTTGATAGTACCATTAAGTAGAGCATTTTTGCAGCAAATTTAGTCATGTGATGCCATGTCTAGTTAATCCGTAGCCTCATCTCAAAAAACGGTGTTTTTGTTATTACTGCAAATATTTATTGGTTGTCTGGTTATTTGCTTTGAGGGTGCCTTAATGTCTTAAAGCTGAATAATATCAAAAATGTAGTTTTTAAGTTTTAGACATGTTATTCACTGAAACTCTGAATGAATAATATAAATATGCAATTTCTAATGTTCTCATGTTTGAACAGCCAGCAATAACGAACAACACAAAGCCGCGACCATTCTCGGAGGTCTGCAACACTTTACAATCAGTCGATTGGAGCCGGGAGCCAGTTTCGAACCAAGAACATTCCTATAGCGGCTTCGAATATGAGGCCTCGTACCTAGCGATGGAGTACGTCGATAAAATAGTACAAAGAGAATGGGAAATGATCAAGATGGGATTACAACACACAGGTTTTTAACATTTGTTATTAAAATAATATAGCATATAAAGTAAATAACTGTAAGTAACTTAGCTGGACAAGACGTTCAGCATATTCTTATGGAGTGCAAAAAGTACAGCCCTGAAAGAGACGCCGTTGTCAAAGAACTCCACATTAATTTGCTGGACGTTGGTGTGATACAGAGCATCCTGGCGAAACCGACTTCCGATTCCGCCAGGATGTTCTATTTCATAGCAGCTAAGTATAAACAATAATGTTTTAGAATAATTATTTTAAGTTTGTAAATTAATTTTGTAATTAGTCACTATGGTTCGATGGAACTGTCATGTTCAACAAAGTTCCTAAAAAAAATAAAGAGAAAAAAAAAAAAAAAAACTTAGCTGGACTTAGGAGATGCACTCTAGTAAGAGTTTATATTGTTATTATTTTATGTTTTCAGATGATATGCGTGACTGTTCTTATATTACACTAGCTTTTGCCCGCGACTTCGTAGGCGTATATACATTGTTTATATTTAACACAACCAGTCGCTCATTGAAGAAACTTTATACCAAGTATCACATCCATGCACTCAAGGAATAAGATTTTTATATACAAACTCATAAAAAATCATATATATTGCCCGTAGGAATTTCGGGGATTTCCTTTTATAACACAACCAGTCTCTCTTTGAAAAACCTTTATGCCAAGTATCATATCCGTGCACTCAAGGAGTAAGATTTTTCATACGAACTAAAAAGTCCAATATTTCCCGTTCCCGTTCCTTCCCCACAACCTCTAAGGATTTTATGTTCCAAATTTCAGCTCTCTACGGCCAGTAGTTTTGGCTGTACGTTGTCTGTCAGTCACTCAGTCAGTAACGGAGGAGTTTTATACAACATATAATATAATGAAGATATAATACTTGAGGGGATTGTATGTTCAGTGATTATGAGTAACAGTAATATAAACTTGCAATCCTTACAGATCGTTCGGAAAACAAGTTAAAAGTTTAGATCAAAATATCTAAGTGTCAACCCTAAAAAAAGCTGTTACCTTTTGATGGAATCTATTCGATAACGGCGCTAAAATGAAGTGATAAGTAACCAAGAGAGATACTACAAAGAGTAATTTTATGCCTACTAAATAAGACGACAACAACGTCTCGGCAATATTTTTTTTGGGTAGTATCAGAGTATTTTTAAAACTACCTTTTTACAATTAATATGTGCGTTTATCACGCGGTGTACCAATTTACAACTCTACTGAAAGAGTAGATTCCCACGTTCAAACCGAAAAACACGTTAATTTTCCCTATCTGTGAGAATATATTTTCTAAACCTTAAACTATGATGTATCACTGACAAGAATATTTTACTTCGTGTTTATTCTCACATACTTACAACTATCATCACCACCATATAACAAAGCTTGAAATAAATTTGACGTAATCTGGAATTCTGCGTATATTTTATAGTCTATGATATAGCAAGTTCGCCGCCCTGCGCGTTCGCTTTGTACTCGTTAACAAACGTTTAAGTGTTACATATCATGTTGTGGCTATGATTGGATGCTGAGGCTCAGTGGCCTTTTTGTTACGACTGAATTGTTAAGTTATGTACATCAATAAAGTTAATTAAGAAGTGTAAATAAGCATGAACTGGGAAATGTGCGAGTAATCATAAATCTACATGTACGTGCAAGTTTGGCACGTACAAGTAAAAGCAAACGCAAGAGAAGCAGATGAGAATGTTAGGTATGTCGATTGAAATAAGTGCGGTATAGCGCCGCCGCCGCCGCGCCGCACCGAGTCTTTACCTACGAGGGCGGGTCAATAAGTCCGTGACTTTTGGAATAAAACACAGATTTTTTGATAAATAAATCATTTTATTTTTCAACGTAGTCTCCCTTGAGCTCCATACACTTTGTCCAACGCGTCTCCATTTTTTTTATCCCTTCCAAAAAATATGATATGTCGAGGTCCTCAAAATAGGCCTTTGTTTGCGAGATGACTTCATCATTGGAGTCAATTCTTTTTCCACCAAGCCATTTCTTCAGGTTTGGGAACAAGAAGTAGTCACTCGGAGCCAAATCTGGCCAAATAGCCAAATAGAGCGGATGAGGGAGCAATTCATAGCCCAATTCATGGATTTTTACCATGGCAACTGCACATGTGTGCACCCTTGCATTGTCTGGGTGGAAAAGAATTTTTTTCTTGGGCAAATGAGGTCGGTTTTTTTTCAAATCGTCATTGAATCGGTCCAATAAGTTGGCATAAGATTCCCTATTGATTGTTTTTCCCTTTTGAAGGTAGTCAAAGTGGATTATCCCGCGCGCATCCCAAAAAACAGTCTCCATAACTTTATTGGCTGACAAATCCACCTTGGCCTTCTTTGGCGCCGATTCACACACTGTTTTGACTGTTGTTAGGTCTCTGGTGTGTTGTGATGGATCCATGTTTCGTCCACGGTTACAAAAAGGCGCAAAAACTCCTCCATATTGCGATTAAACAACGCCAAACCTTCCTGTGAAGCTGTTACACGATTGCGTTTGTGTCGACTGTGAGCAAACGCGGCACCCATCTTGCGGAATGCTTTCTCATGCCCAAGTGATCCTTCAAAATTGAAACCACTGAGCCATGCGAGATCCCTACGGCTCCCACAATCTCTCGCACTTTCAATCTTCGGTCGGCCAACACCATATCGTAAATTTTTCGATTGTTTCGGGCGTAGAGACCTCAACTGGGCGTCCAGGACGTTCGGCATCTTCAGTGCTTCACGGCCACAACGAAATTCAGTAAACCACTTTTTTACCATTGAAATCGATGGTGCAAAGTCCCCATAGTATTTATCAAGCTTAGCCTTGGTCTCGGTAATGGTTTTTTTTTTTCGCAAAAAATAATGCTTTATGAGCACACGAAATTCACTTTTTTGCATTTTTCCTCAAATTACTGGGTAGTCTGATAAAGATAGCTGTCAAACACAAACTAACTGACGCAGCAAGTTCAAATTTTGACAGGAGTCAACTGACGGATGCCTGTTGACAGAAGTAGTGTTGCCTTTTCAGTAAAGAGGTCAGAAATTCAAAAAGTCACGGACTTATTGACCCGCCCAGGTACTTTGAAAGTTATAAATACGTGTTATAATATTTGTTTTCCTTAGCTAGAATAATGAAAATTCTGTCATTCAATGTGCTAATGGAAAGGTTAGTTAGTAAAAATCAGCTGGTGGTAGCCGCGTTACTAGCGGCGGCGCGGCGGCGGCGGCATTGCTACGCTCGCTACTCAGCCGGGCTGAGATATAGGTCATAAGGTAGTATATAAGGTTGACTAGGGTTGTCAAAATATTTTGATGTAAAAATAGTTAAATATTTTTTTTTTTTTTTTTATAAAATATGGATGGGACGTTTGTCTTCCATGACACCTGATGTTAAGTAAACATGAAGACTAAGGTGGAACACGTCCATCCACGAGAAACCTATTCACTCGACGCTTAAAAGTACTAGGACTATACTGGTCAGGGAAAATAGACGCAGGCAGTTCATTCCAAACCTTGGCGACCCGTATCAAAAAGGAACTGTCAAAGCGCTTAGTTCGACTTTTCGGAATATCAACCACATACGGATGGAAGTTCTGTCTGCGTCTAGTAGTCCGATGGTAAAAGGGTGAGGGTTCAATTTGCTCAAACAGAGCACTCGCGCACTCACCAAAATGTATCCTGTAGTACACGGTTAAACAAGCAACCTTACGACGATGCTCTAGGGTCTGTAGTTTTTTGGTCGTAAGGTCGACGTTGTTAATTAATTTACGGGCTCTTCGGTCAACGGAGTCCAGCGCTTCTAGTTGATATTTGGCTGAACCATCCCAAAGATGACTGCAGTACTCCATGCATGATCGCAACTTTTTCGAAGCTACTTGAGCCATGGACACAATTTGTTGACCGAAGTTTAAACTGGATGTTATAGTTACGCCTAAAAGCCCTAGATGGTCAGTGATGGGGACAGATACATTTTGGAAAGTGGGCGTTAATGTGAAGGTGCTCTTTTTTGCGGAGAATAGACACGCCTGAGTTTTGGACGCGTTGAATTTGACCAAATTCGACTCACCCCAATCGGATACTTTCCGTAAGGTCAAATCAACGCGCTCAATCATTGACTTTCTTAACCTCTGGATTTCACGGGGGCTCGCTCGCGCATTGGATACGTATCTCTCTACAACAGTGCTGTCATCAGCATAACTAATAATGCCCGGTGTTAAAAGGTCATTAATGTGCAGCAAGAATAATGTTGCAGAGAGAACAGATCCCTGAGGTACCCCGGCATTAATTGCCATTTGGTCGGAGGAGAAGCCATCTAAGACTACTCGAATTGACCGTTCCCTCAGAAAATCAGATATCCAGTCGCAGAGCCCAATCGGTATGCCATAAGCTGGAAGCTTACTTAAGAGACCATCATGCCAGACCCTGTTGTATAGAAGTATAGAACAGCACTGAGAATGCTGATTCTTTTACAGTGTATTCTACATAATATGGTATATAAGCTAACCCTTAAGTTTTATCCCTCCATTTTGTTACACGTTGTATATTAAGATAACTTACATACATCTAATAACAATAAATTGGAACGATAAATAAAAACTACGAAAACAAATTTACCAATAGGCACCTGTAGTTGGTTTATTAACCTTCAATAAATTATCACTTTAAGCTGAATATGTATTCGGGCAAACTGTAAAAGTTAGTTAAGGGACGGAGGATTTATTGGCGATTTTGCGGGCGACAAGCTGACCCCCCTACTGTCACTGTTATAGTCTCTCATAATAACACCTCCAAATTTGTCAAACGTGACATCAGACGGTTTTTATAGCCTCTGCTGTTCTGCCTACTTATCCCCATTAGGGATACAGGCGTGAAGTTATGTATTATGTATATGTATGTATGCATAGCTAATATTCCCAGCTTAGTGGAAGTATGTATGTATTATAAATAAAATATTCAGCTTAAAGTGACAGATTCAAAGGAACGGAACGTTCAGGCGAAAAGGATTGACACTATTGAATCGATGAATATGAGCGGCCATCTTTTGAAATCGTAATTCTGAAAACATTTAAAAAAATCAGTTGGTAGATTCGATTCGTAGATTGAACAATTTCATTAGCCCACAATACTAAGATTGTCAATTTTTAACTGTAACGCATATCATCTGAAACGTTTTAACTTTAGTTTATATTGCTTGCTCCTGCAGCCTATAGGCTGCAAACTGGACGGCAGCGACAGCGGTGCGGGCAACGATTTCCGCGACACGATAGAAAATATTGAGTCTGTATGAAACCCGATGGCGTCGAGAATGGCCCAGATTCCCCGCGTCGCTTCCCGCGCCGCTGTCGCTCTCGCTGTCGCTGCCGTCCAGTTTGCAGCCTTAGGGCCAACGCTGGTATACAAAAGCGCCTAGTCACGTGTGAAACTAACTACTAAACGTGTGGAATCGCACCCGCGAATTGCAGCTTTGCCCCTAAAATCTTTGATATATTGAACGGGTACGATTAAATTTCATGGATTCGATTTCAAGCAAGTTTCAGTGAATATTATTGAATTTGTCAAGCTACTATTATTATTTAATAACTAATACTTTTTTATAGCTTTAATCTTGTCTCAATCGAAAGTTATGATACATGTGAGCGTTTAAGATCAATCTTCTTTTTAAACGTGTGTGAACTGTATTCTTATAAATGTTGATTCCACTTGAACAGTGTTTTAATAATAGACCGACTCCTGTCTGTCTTATTAAACATCCTATCTTTACGGAAGCTTGAAATCAAATGACTGTAAAGCCGATCTTCCACCGCCAACTAAACTAAGTTAGTTTGGCTTAGCGAGCCAGTTTTTCATACATTTGCGTTAAATAGACATAGTTTGTAGTGGACGCACATGTATGAAAAACTGGCTCAACTATGCGAGCTAAGCTAAGCTAACTTAGTTTAATTGGCGGTGGACAATCGGTAAGAGAACTGTACGAAATCCTAAAAATGGCCTGTGTACAGATTAAAAAGCTGTAAAAGGCCGAAGTTCCGCCGGACCTTTGGAATAATGATTCACAACTTTTGAGTTACAGAAACAATTCGCGGACAAAAATTTTAATTGGAAGTTATAGTAACATACAAAAGCCCTAGATGAAAAAAAATTAAATATATTTTTAATAAAGCCCATTTTGAAGTCTTTCAAACTTATTTTTTTCCATCAAAGTTAGAAGAAAGTAGTTTTGAAAAAAAATCTTAAGGATTTTAACACAGACATTGTATGTCTGTGATTTTCAAACTACTTTTGTCGAAATTATATCTATTAACCGATTTCTACAGCACAATCACTAAAGTAATGACGTTAAAGATATTTCATAACACACTTTAATAATGAGAAAACTATTTTTATTACAAATTTTTAAAACATAAAACTTAAATTATGTCTAGCATTAAAATAAATGAAACGTTAAATTGTCTTAAGGTTTCGCGATACATACTTTTAAATAAAACACTGTTTAACCGGATTCATCGCGTATTATTACATGCAACATAACTTTACTGAAAAGACACCGAAACGTTGAGTTAAAACTTAATATGTATAAAATATATAAAGTGTTTCATTTAATAAATGAAACTCTTAAAGCTAAAAATACATTTGAGAATTAAATTATAAAATACAAAATGTTGTAAACATTTTATTTTAATTTTTACAGGATGGGACCTCAGCAAGCACCTGCTATTGGCAAATGAATGGCGGATAGGTAGAAAAAAACTGTCTGCAACTAATATTACGCCAAATTATTCTGCAGCGGAATTAACATTTGATAGATTTTATAAAAAAAATGTTAGCAGCACAGATCAATTTACTGTTGAAACAGACTATTATGAAGAGCTAATCAACAGTGTAGAAAAAATTCCAAATGATTCGTCAGATTCTGTGCACGTCATATGTACAGAAAAAGATAGCGTAGCTAAGCAGGAAGATAAGAGTCTTCAGAAAAAACTGGAATAATAAATGAGAATAAATAATACTGTGTCATGAGTTAATAAATTGTTTATAGGTTTAAAATACTTCAATAAACATCACTGTGTTGCTCTGATTACATTACTATTATACATATTTGTTGTTAGTTTATATTCGGTCAATATCAATGTAAGTTTTAAATGATTAACTTAATCGCAGTGCAATGTAAATTACCAATAAAACTTTATACCTAAACTCTTATCAGTAAACATGTTTCATTTAATCATGATGACTATCACAAAATAAGCTACAAGTTACACGAAACTCACTGCTATGACATTTATAACGTAATGAAATTATCCACATGTTGCGAGCGTCTTGCATGTAATCTATGAAGTTTTACTATACTATCCTATTTGTAGGTAGCTTTAAACCACGGAATAGAGAAAACCTATGAAAATGCTATGCAAATAAAAATATATGGGAGCCGATGTCGCCAAACGCACACAAATAAGGCACAAAATAACAATGATTCGGATTCCTCGTTCTTATTTTAGTTCAAAATAGCTTATACAATACTCACCGGCACGGAAATTTGGCCTCCTGTAAAATTCTTGGTAACTCTAGCCCTTATAACCACCTACGTCTGGTCTAGCATGCTTTGGAAGGCATTTTTGTTTTTTTCGGCCCATAAGCCGCGCCAAGCTGTTAGTTCATCTCGAAGCTGGTGAGGGTTTTGCGGAGGGATTGTCTTGATTGTTTTTTTAGCTCACTCTTAATGAGTTTTATCGAGTTAAAGCCCGAGCTGTGAATTGGACACTGAATTTTTTGAATGCAAACGTCTCAAAGTTGCTCATTTACAAAATTAGGGACGTACACAAATTGGACTATATCTAATCGGAATGAACCAAGACTTTTTGACTTGTTTGATAAAGAAAACTGAAGTTACCAAGAATTTCACAGGTGGCCAAGTTTCCGTGCCGGTAAGTATACATCTCGTCCTACATTTGAACCTTACATTAACCGTACCTTTATGACAATTACTAGCTGTTGCCCGCGACTTCGTCCGCATGACTAGAGGCTATCAGAGTTGAGAATAATAAGATTACTATATTCTCGTTGAAGTTCAAGCTGACTCCATTCGAAATTTTGTCGATTCAGTAGTTTAGTTACTGTATAGATAGACCACGGAGTGATATATAGTGGAGATGCCCTATCCAGTTTTCTCTAGGGACTCAAGTGAAGCCTACGCGGGTTGTGGGAGGGCAAGCGGTTGGTTTTGGTCAATCATACCCAAATAGGCGATGGCATTAGTCACCTACTAGCGAGTAGTATATACCAGTTGAAACATAAGGTTAAAATATTCAAATGATCATCAAAAAAGTTCAGCTATACTTTACTAGGTGGCTCTAGATTTTTAATGAAATTTCATACGTACTATCGAACCAACTGAATCATGCATGACCCAATTTGTTCATAATTCGTTTGAAACTGTCAAACTTGTAAGGTCTATCGCGTTTAATGCACTTAGGACATTTTAGATACTTTAGGAATTCTGTACTCAGTAAATGTCTTTGTCAGTGTCGAATGAAATGGTCACCAAGGAAACCTATTTTTAAGCGAATTTTGACCTACTAGCATTTAGAAGGTTTGCCAAAATGACCTGTGGGTCATGATTCAGTTGGTTGGATGCACGATGGTACCAGATCTGTGAGAAAAATCCGCGAAATAAACGTATTTCTACATGACGCTAATTATCGCAACAATTTTTTCGCGGCATAAAAATCTCCTAGGCAACAAATAACAATCTGGAGTTTTGGACATAAATAATCCGAAAACAAACAATTTGTAAAAAAATATTATGAATGAAACTATCTTCGCGGATAGTTAATTTTATTTGTATTGTCAATGTAATTCCTTTATAAAAGTAGAGAAAACTTAATTTTACATCGAGAAACAATGTAGTATTTTTTTTTTAAATATCTAAGCGTGCTCGAACTGATGCCAGTGCCTCTAGAGCGGAATAGCTTGAACTATTTAGGCTGTGACGTCAAGACAACCCAAATTGAAGCTGTGCATCTTTGCTTACAGCAGCCAGCTCTTCTATATATCTGCTTTGTTCAAAAACTTTTATAACATAGCTGTACTCCGCAGGTTAACCCGGGCTTTATGGAAAACCTACAAAAAGTAACGGCAGTTAAAATAAAACTGGATTAGGCACCCACGAAACGCATAGGAACTGGGTAAAAGTACTGGAGGCTTATATATTTCCAAGTGTGCAATAATAAACTATACTCTGGCAAATAATTCAATGCAGTAAAATGACAGTTCCAGTCCAGACTTTCGGGAAGAAAGAAAATAGCTATGTGGTTAAATTAATTAATGTAATTATTTTTTAAATAATAATATCGTTATGTATGGAAAAAAAATATTTTGGCTCACAAGATTTTCTTTTCTTATGGTGCTGTTAGCGAAGGGCAACTATCCTTGAAATTTAATTTTTAACGACCTTACGAATTCAAAAAGCAAAAAGTTATTAAGTCGATTTTACGTCTACTGAAAAGTATTTAACCGTTTTGAAGCACAAGATATGTTTTGTAATAAATTATTTTCAATAAAGTTACTTCAAAGATATAGTACACGCCTCAAATTAAATTATTTATAAATTTCTTGAAAATTTTATGCAAAGCGAATGATAAATAGGTACTCGTTCGTTTTCAATCATTCTTATTCAGTACTTACACTACGAAGTTTTTAACTGGTATCATAAATTATAACAGCTTTTCGGATAACTACATACGTCTGCCAGACTTTAATGTAACGCTTTTGTTGCCGTTTCACGTTTCGGCCGGGTGCGAATATTAAGGAAAATATTATATCACGATGTAGCCCAAATTAGTAGAAGCCGAAAGTTCAAATTTGGCAATTATCGAAGCATAAATAAGGGAGTTTATAAGGGTTTGACTATGGCCGCCACAAACCCGAAGAATGGCACGGCCATGGAGATTTAGATTTCTACAAATTCTAGAAACCTAATTTCTTTAATGGCTTGGTTGCAATGGTCGGAAAACGTCGAACAAAGAAAATTTGATGTTGGCCCTCGAGTCCCGTGGCCGCGCCGTTCTTCAAATCCAATTTGAATTATTTTCATAGTCCAACATCCAAAATTGCCGGTATTTGTCGAAGGTCATGAAAGTACCCGCAACCCATGGTTTATCATCAGTCCAACACAATAGATGAAAAATAAGGCCGCGCCGTTGAAACGCTTTTTAAAAGGGTCATATTTCATGAACCAAACAAGACTGAGATCTTTCAGATTCATCCACACGAAACTTCTAAAACCTGCTACATGACGAGATATTCATAAAAAACATAACTCCCCAAAATTTATGGGTAGGGTGACGATGTGTTGTGTTGAGAAGTTTGAATTACGTAAAAAATATTTTCAACACACTTGCTCGTAAAGTGAGCGTTATTCTATTGAATTTAGAACTATAAACTGGGCTATAAGTCACGTGTGCATAATATATTATACCCTAGTGCATAATATAATGAATCCTACAAAGTTGAATTGTACCTTAGTGCAGATTACATGCGAGTAAACAGAGCATATTTTATTGATCCGGGTTATACATTAAATATATGAGCGCGCGCGTCCAGGCGGCGCGCCTGCAGCAACAGCGGCTGCACGGCGCCTCCAAGCAACAATAACGTGTGTACGTGTAATGGGACAGGGCTACTGACCGGAGCGGCGCTCGGAGCTCCGCTGAGCGCGCGCGTCCAGGCGGCATTCACTTAGAGCCGAAGCAGAAGAAGTTTTGTCCTGGCCTTGAACCACAACCGTCGACATCTAGCATTAATTATTTAATGCCAAATCATTCCAGTGATTTGTCTATGTCGCCGACATACACTCAGGACGAGCTGGCACTTCAAATAATAATGTAGTATATAAGTTTATTAACTGTACCTTCAACAGCTGCTTCAAATAAATTTTATGACCACGTATGTCTGTCTTTTACTCACAAGTGTGTTGAAAAACGTCGTATGTAACTCGTGAGCGTTGCTAGTTACAGTCTCGGCTCATTATTAAGCCCTCGCCTGCGGCTCGGGCTCAAATCACAGCCTCGACTGTAATTAGCAACTTAGCTCACTTGTTACATAATATACTATTATAGTATGCCTAGAACTTGTCTTTATACCTCTATAAAATAAACTTAAATTTGCTATTTAAATGAATACAACTTGTAAATAGATTTGTTTTGACGTTCTTTGCTTTTGTTAACCGCTGGTCTTTGTTATCGAAAATACTTTTCTACTTTAATACTTGGAAATCTTAAATAATTGAGTAAAATTGTAAGCACACTGAAAGAAGCTAGAAAAATCAAAAATATTTTACCTTTTATATTGAACAATATAGATTAAACCCATAAAAACAAATTGTGTAGGTAATAAAATCAAATATTTAGTACCAAATAGACATCATATGCAGCTGTGAATGTAAGTAATTGTGTATTATTTTTTAATTTACTATTGATAACGGCTCAAGCCAAATTGCGCTAGAGGACGCCTGCCAGAACACGACGCGGTATGTAAATTACGACTTCGGTTTTTCCTTCGTATTTTAACGGGCTTAGGACCGTCCAAATAAAAATCTAAGATCTTATTTAACAAGTAGGTATTCAACACAACTGCGAGTAGGTTAATACGAGTAGATATAGGCGTACTTAAAACATCTATTAGGGCTATGTGTGGAGAAATGGTCTCGTGTGCTGGACCATTTCCTACGTGGGGGGCGCTTGGCTAAGGCTGAGCGCAATCTGCCGGGGCTCGCGGGTAATGCCAATGGCGGTACCGTGAGCTCCATCTATGGCGGATGAGGTACACCTTGAGGTTTTTAGTGCTTTTTTTCCTTGGGCGGTCGGGGACGTGATAGTGCGTGCGTTTTCCTCAAGTAAGAAAGAAAATACGAGTGATAGATATTAAATTAGTTTAATCTTGCATTTTTTTATGTTTTTGTTAATATTCAAGTACAATTAAGAAAGGACTGAAGGACGGCAGTTAACAGAAGCAATGAAGTTCAAAAATTATCTATTAAAAACTGTATTCATTTCAACAGCAAATTTAAGTTTATTTTATAGTGGTATTAAGACAAGTTCTCAGTATCCTAGAAATATTTTTTACGTAATTCATACTTCTCAACACAACACACGGTCACCCTACCCATACGTTTTTATGAATATCTCGTCGTGAAGCAGGTTTAGATGTTTCGTGTGGATGAATCTGAAAGAGCCTGAAATGACGAAGAAAGAATTCAATACATGATTCATATCCAAGTGTTGTTTGTTTCATGAGATATCAGCCTTTCAAAAAGCGTTTCAACGGCGTGGACATACAACTTTTATTTTTCATCAACTGTGTTGGACTGATGATAAACCATGGTTGAAGTCGTCGTGGCGCCGTGGTTACTGTGTGTATCATACGATATCACAGGTTAAGCAACGTTCGGCGCGGTCGGTACTTAGATGGGTGACCGCCGACCATTCATATCTCACGACAACTTCCGTGTTTCGGAGGGCACGTTAAGCAGTCGGTCCCGAGTGCTGTATACAGTAGTCGTCAAGGTTTGTCAGAAGCCATCTAGGCGCCCTAAAAAATCTGGCATCCACCACCCAGCACTGGGCCAGCTTGGTGGATTATGGCCTATACCTCCTCATCACCCGGGGGAGAGACTCATGCCCTGCAGTGGGCTCATTACAAAGAGTTGTGATGATGATGATGACTATGAAAATAATTCTAATCGAGGAATTCGGAATTGGAGAACGGCGCGGCCATGTTCAAACCCTTATAACGCGTTTATTTGTGCTTCGACAATTGCCATATTTGACCTTTCGGCTTCGACTGATTTCGGCTAAATCGAGATATAATTGTTTTCTTAAAATTCGCACGTGGCCGCGCGCTAGAAACGGCAACACGCTTTAACTACTAATGCCGCGCTTCAACATCAAATAAGTTCGGTCTTTGAGCCTACGAACAATAGGATTAGGTAGCTACCAGGCATTGCTATAAAGCGTCTCAATATTCAAGTCATCATTTGAAACCAATACTTACTATTCTAATACCTACTATTCTTTGGTGGTAGTTTGACAGTGCGTTGAATATTGAAACCCGGCATTTGATCCATTTTGACGAAATTTATTAGGTAAACGATAAGTACTTAGGATAACCCTACCCCTAAAGAAGAGTGTCGACGCAAGGATACCTTGAGGGTGGCCTGCCTGGTGATGTGACCGCTGGAGATTTCCCTAAACATTGATGCAAAGCCAGTTCTATCATAAACCCGTTTGCTTCGACCTCGACCTGCACTTGATAAATCCTTCGACCTCGTCTGCGCTTACCATCAGATGAGACTGAGATCAAACCATTCTGTCTGTATAGAGTTCGCTTAGAGTAGCCCTAACGCCTCTAGATAAGTGTGTCCTAAAAGGCGACTAATTTGAGTGACAAGGAGGGATTGAGGTTAAGGACGGGCTTTTTTTACGGTTTCGTGTGGGGTATCAGATGAAAGAGCTTTGTTAGCCCAGCTCAAATATGTAAACATAATTACTCTAAAATAAGTGAAATTATAATTATAGTAAAGAATTTAAAAAAAACTTGATGGTTTCGTGTGGGGTATCAAATAAAAGAACTTCGTTAGCACATTTCAAATATTTAAACACTATTACTACAAAATAAGTAAAAATAAATAAAGTTTTAAAAAAAATACGACTACTAAAAAGACGCTCTAAAGAGTACGAAGCAAGAAAATATTCTACGCTGAATATTAATGTATTTACGTCATATTGATAGAGATATGTTTAAAGGATAGCAGTGGTCGTATGGCACCTATTATAGCAAAACAGATTCATTGTAATAATAAAATAAAATCAAAGTGGCATACGATCACGGTTACCTATAAACATTCTAGTTTTAAAACTACATTTTTTTTCATTTTTGGGAACAGCAAGAATAGAAGCACTGCTTAACCAATTAATGGACCAGATAAAACCATTGTAACCATCACGTTATTGTGCAGAAGGGATACTCGTATAAGTGGCCTATTTGAGGTACCGAGGTACACTCAGCGGTTTATAATACCTTAGAATCTTCTATATAAAACTGTATTAATAGTTTAGGTTTTAGCTGAATTTTAATGTAAGCAAAAAATGTTCCGTTCTATGCAGTAAAAAGACTGCTATCCATGCCAAGAAAATGCCTCCTATGAAAAATACTATAACTGACAAACTGACAGTTTGTCTTTAATTGTTTATTAGTATAGAGGAATAACGACCTTATTTGAATGACTAACGGCGTGGTGCCGTCATGGCTCTTTTTTTACAATTTTAAATAATTAATTTTACAGCATTTAATCATGAATTGGTAAACGTATCCTATATTTTACATTTCTTCGTTCTATGTCCTACAATTTGGTGTACCTTGCGGTACACATATGGGCCAAAATGTATGAAGATGAAATCTTGTCCTTTAACTTGTAAGTAGGTAGTCTTATTCGGAACCGGTTCTGCTTCAGTGGTGAAGATCTCGATTCAAATATAAGAATAAATCTATTCGACGAATTATATGCTTACCAATGTATTTTTTCTGTATATTTCTGAATATAAATCTAAAATTATTTACTCTTATATTTAAAAAACCTCTTACCTCGTATCGGGGAAACAATTTACAAAATGCGCCTGCACGAGTGCGTCATCATATTTGGTAAGTCGCTTTCTCAGCATTCTACAATGTAAACGGTAAAATTTGTAGAGGAAGGCAAGAGTCATTTTTTGTAGATTTTTATACGAAAATATTTTTTATGACGATCTCTCCGAAGACCTAACCTTAAAAAGTCAATACGATCAGCCGGTACGATATCAATGGCGAAATTTCTCACATTTTCATTACAACGCCCTAATATAGGTGTAAGTATAAAAAAATTGTTCATTAGGAATTTTTCCGCAGATAAAACCTAAAATGACTGGATTAGTACGTAGGTAGAAACTTATATTGCTAGTTTATTAGTAAAGAACTTGAAGTCATTGCGACAACAAAGGTTAAAATAAAAACCTGCCGAGAACATAACATTTAAGATAAATTATAATTTGATCGTGATTACAAAGATCGTGTTTTAAGAAATATTTATAAAAAATGTAAAAAAAAACATGAAAAATAACTTCAAATAAAAGTTTAATAACAAAAAATCTTTGGTTACAAAATCTATAATGACAAAAAATAGTTAATAACAATACACATATAATTTTAAGAACATTTCTTCAATTAAGTCCGTTGAGTTACGGAGAACACTTGTTCCTTTTTCCGCCCGCACCTGTATCATATTATTGAATGAATTAAGAAACAGTTAAAAAAAATCATTTTAGAGGATAAAAATTACGTTCTCATCATTTCTACAAGGTACGAAAAAAAAATATGAGAGACAAATAGCGATTAAAAGAAATCCTTATTTTATGTATATGCCAATATTTAATTTATTCAGTTCAATAAACCCTCATTTGACCTCAACCTCACCTGGTGGTAAGTTAAGATGAGGTCGAAGGAACTGGCTTTTCATAAAATAATGCCGAAGCACATCACCACCGGCCATATTCGGCGTCAAATTATATATGAAGCTTGGGCCGACCACCAAGCTGGGGCCACTCGGATAGTCGCCTTTTACGACACGCTTATCTAAGGGCTGTTCTAAGACAAAACCCACGCGGCTTATTATTGACGACCCTATTTTTATTATACAGGGTGATTGGTAATTAGTGGCGGAGCCGATAAGGAGTGATAGTATAGGCTAATTCCAGTCCAAATTACTACAGGATCTACTGTCCTAGAGATCCTTTCCAAGATGTACCTTACCTACTTTAAGATTTTTACAAAAAAATTCTACTCAAAATCTTGAACTATTAATAAATCTAAAGATTGGTATTTCTTATCAATTTTGCTTCTGTTTGGATACAAAGATATTCTAAATAATTAATATTTATAGTCAAATGTTCATAATTGTCGTTATCTTTTGCGAAAATCGTTAAAGAAAACCATAACCGTAACTTGTTTTTAATTTTAAAAACAAGTTACAGCAACAGCCTCTGAAACATCGATTTACTCAAGAAATCCCCTAAAATTATTCCGTACATAAAAATTTAAAAATATCTACGTTTCATTACCTTTCGAATGAGTATTAAAATCTAAAATCAGTTGAGAAACCACGAAGTCATAACCAATGGAAAAATCCAAGGTAAAGCCCGAAAACAAAATACTTCCGAACACAATGTACAGTTAAGTTCATTAATATTAGATCCTTACATATGAAATTGGCGTTTTGTATGGGAGGAATAAAAGTCGTTAATTTTTTTATATAAGTAGTATATTTAAAGAAATTGCAACCATTATGTAAAACAAATTACGATAGATGAATGATAGTGTGCGCGCTGTGTAGCAATATATTTTACGAATCACGAATAAACCCAGAAAGAGTTCATTACGTTAACTAAAAAAATATATATTATTTTATGGCTCTATTTCCGGCCCGTATTACGTCCGTATTTATCTTTATACGGACGTAATGTGAAAATGAGATTAACTTACTAATTTAAGAAAATAACTTTATTCTTAATCAATTAACGTTCCTTTCTAAACGTAGTTTGTAATAACTATGCGAAGACGGCCTTATCGCTAGAAAGCGATTTCTACCCGACATTCTTGGTTTGGAAAATATAGGTATTTAGGATAATGTAAAAGACGCAAAAAGATACATAAAAATAAAGCTAACAAAAATAAATTAATAGCAAGTAAAAATAGAAAGAATGATTATTATTCTTTTATTAATATTCTTACTAACTATTATAATTATTTAAGTAAAGAGAATACAAACAAAGTCTCCTTAAGTTTTTGAAAATGTATAAGTATTTGGATACTTTAAAGAATAAGTGGCCTAAGAGAATACTGATTTACACGTATGAAATTGACTTTTAAAACTTGAACTTGTTTGACTTGATCAACAAAATAAGCGGAGTCATCAGCTATCATATCATTAATATCCTAATCACGCTAGAAATGCTTCGACATCAAAGCCTTTTACTATAAAATAACTTTGAAAGCGTTTGTTGACTTTGCAAGTTTGACGTTGATCTTCTAACGCATCGGTCTGCTGTCTAAACCTACGTCATCTGTTTGAAAGCAACAACTATTTCGAATACGTCAATATAGAACATGTGGTCTATTGGTTACGTACGGTTCACGGTGATCGACCATCTGATCCGTGAGCCTGGGTTCGACCTTCAACTGCCGGTTTTTTTGCATTTCTTAAAAACATTATTTATCACAAATAATTATGTATATTAGTTTTTGAGGATATAAATAAGCTAATTATTTATCGCTCTTATATTCAACATGTTTTCTCAGTTTTTCTTGTGCTTCTTTTTTCTTTCGTAAATCTATTTCCCAAACCGAGGTCTCCTGGTAGAAATCGCTTTCAAGCGATAAGGCCGCCTTTTTGTAAAGAATTAAAAGAAATTGTTTTAGATTTGATGTTTAAATAAAGGATAAATAAATTTCGATAAAAATTCAGCCATTGGATAAATTGAATTGAAATGACACCTAAAATAGGTACTTCTATTCAAATATTACTCCATATTAATTTTACATTTCATGTAAAAGTAAAAAAGGACAATTCAAAGCATAAAAGAATTACATTTTATCAAGAGAGTGTTGGGTGCATCCATTGTTACAAAAGTAATTTTCAAATATTCGTCTCGTAATCCTCCACTTTTCAAGATTTTATTTCCAATATAAATAAAAAAAAAATTATACGAAAATATAGGGCTCTCATCGAGAGTTTACCGGTGACCATGACCAGTACGCCGGTTCACCTTGCGCGGGGCCTGCCTTCGCTGAGTCTACTTGACATGGACGTACAGCATGACCTTCGTCTTATGTTCATTTTAAGACTTACCGGCTGCGAGGCTCCACTGAGCTCATCAGAATGTGCTCGTCCTGCAGAATCTCAGCCTTGACTACGATATCATCCGCGAATCGAAGGCAAGTGTGCATTTGCCGTTGATGTTGATGCCGAGCCCATCCCGGTCTAGCTGCTTGAAGATATCCTTTCATCCTCATCTTTACTTGCCATCAGTGTAGATTGAAGTCAAACACGGGTTTAATCACGAAAAAAAAAAATGATTGTATACATGGAACCTAAAGTGCATACATAAATATGATTTGTTGATTGCATAGATACATATGACTGTTGTTGTTTACATATTTATGTTTCCAATATTGTATACATATTTATTTGAGTCTAGATACTGAACTTTATTTGTATACAATTTTAAAGAGTTGACTGTATCTACTCGCTCGCAGGAGTCGAGGCCTTGCTTGAACCTTATTCAGTCTACTCTTGCGGTTTACTGGGTTTGGTTGGATGTGCTCTCTTAGCTTATTTGCTCACAAATTCGTTTTATCTAACGACTTGGCTTTTTCTTCTGGACTGTGTTCTGTATTTTTTCTGTTTGACTAAGTGTCAGGTTCGTCTGACTAACAATGGCTGTTAGAGAAAAAAGAAGATAGTACGAATAAAATAAGCAGATATTCTTTACTTTTACGGAGCAGCCAGAGGGAACGCTGATGCGTGAACGTGTATACCAAAATGAAATGAACGTGTATGCCTAAGTATACTCTAATCGTCGACTGCCCACGAAATGTTTGAGTGAACACACGGGCATGAGACATATTCACGAAGAACTTGTTCAGCGTTCCCTCTAACAGCTCCGTAAAAGTAAAGAATATCTGCTTATTTTATTCGTACTGAAGCATCTTCTTCTTTCTCTAACAGCCATTGTTAGTCAGACTAACCCGACAATCAGTCGAACCGTAAGAACACATAGCCAAGAATCTAACACAAAAGTCCAGGAGAAAAAGCCCAAGTCGTTATAGAAAACGAATCTGTGAGCAAATAAGCTAAGAGAGCGCATCTGAACAAAGTACACAGTAAGGGCAGGGGCTCATGTCTACGGTGCGGTGCCGTTTATCGTGTAACGGTACGGGACCGCCGCCGGCATAATGCGCGGAACGGCGCCATGCTACGCCACAGCGCCGTCCACGCAAACAGGTCGTTGTATTGTTTTGTCAGCAAATAACTATAATTTTGATTTTTCACTGAAATGCGCGGCACGGCGCATTCCGCTGGTGGCGGTGCCGTACCGTTACATACCGCACCCTAGGCATGGGCCCACGCCGCCGTAAGAACGGACTGAGTAAGGGCCAAGCAAGGCCTCGACTCCTGCGACCGAGTCCTTTGTTTTCGGAAGTATGTTGTGTTCGGGCTCGTCCTTGGTTTTTTTCCATTATTCATGACTTCGTGATTTCTAAACCGATTTTAGATTTTAATACCTCATTCAAAAGGTAATGAAACGTAAATATTTTTAAATTAATATGAACGGAATAATTGTAGGTGACGTTTTAGAGGCTGTCACCGTAACTTGTTTTTAATTTTATGTTTTTCTTTAACGATTTTCGCAAAAGACAACAATAATTATGAAGATTTGACTATCAGTATTATTTTTTTAGAATATTTTTGTACCCAGACAAAAGCAAAATTGATAAGAAATACAAATCTTTAAGATGTATTAGTGGTTCAAGATTTTGAGTAGGATTTTTTTGTAAAAATCTTTAAGTAGGTATATCTTGGAACGAATTAACTCTAGGACAGTTACTGCCGTCTTAACGAAGAGTGCAATAACTAGAACTTGACTACTTTCGAGATATTCGCAGTTAAAGATTTTTTTTTTGTTTTAGGTGTATCTTCGTAATTAAAAAAGCTATTAGTTTGAAACTTTTACTAAACAACAGATAAAATAATACTTAATATCATGTAGTATATTATATTTGTACATAAGGTTATATACACAGTAAAAACTGCAATAACGTATTTATCATTAGGATATATGAATCATTTTTATATAGCATTCCTAATCATAACTGCAATAACTACACTACTTATTGCAGTTTTTGTTAGTTAACCGACATATTGCTCTTTTATGTAGCAATAGCTATATGCTGCCCTATAGTTTCTTCCAACAATATGTGCAATAACTGTCGCAGTTATTGCGCTTTACCTTAGTTAAATATCTCAACTAGAAATGAGGCATGGTTGATTGATTGCAAGACCGTAATATTTTTTTATAAAATAAGTTATATTTTGGCATGAAAATATTTATTTATAAAGTTAAATTATATGAAATTTAAAAAATCTATATGAAACCACTAGCATTTTCTTACTACTTTCATCAAAATCACAACGTAGAAACACTGTAGTTTCACATATTAATATAAAAAAACACCTTAAAAAATCAACGAAATTCTCTTTTACAATTTTTTTACATTAAGAAATGTAACAAGCAGGTAAAGTATTATCCACAAAGGCACATTATGAGACCAATCCGTAAATAAGTCTAAATTCAATTAAAGTACTTTGTTAACCTAAGTTAAAAAAAGATATTTACTTATTGCAGATAATATTAAAACCTAAAAGTCACCTTTTGAAAATAAAATCAATAAAAATCAAAGTGTTTTCTTACCTAATCATTTCAACAGTTACTTAAACAAATCACAGCAGCTTAGAATATTTGTATTTACGCATATTATTAGTAATATCAAACTAAACAATCTTTAAGAATATTTTCTTTATGTATTATTATTTTAAGAATATATTCGCATTATTAGATCATTCTTTAAATCAGGCTTAATTAACTAAAAGTTACCAATATCGCAACTTAAAAAGCAGTGTGTGATCTTAATTCAATCTATGTTTGACACTTGCGAAGGTTCAGGTAAGTTTACCAACTATTACTTATTCTGTGGTTTAACCAAAACCTCCTTCTCGTCTCAGGCATCAGAGGCAACAATTCTGAAATTATTCTTTCTTTCCGATCTTTTGTTACACCTCTGGGTACAATTTTTTTTTTAATCAGGAAATATCTTTTTAACTGAATTAAAAAAAGGAGGTTCTCAGTTTTACCTGTAAGTATGTATGTTTGTCCGCGATTTTCTCACGTTTGGCTGAACCGATTTGGATGCGGTTTTCAGAAAAAGATTTTTCATATTTAGGAGAATGTTTTAATATATATGTTCTCAATTTATCTGTTTATTTTGTATCAGAGATGAGCCGAATGTTCGGCCGAACAATCGTATTTCGTACAACATTAAATCGTACAAATTTTGTAGTCAGCCGAATGTTTGATTGATTTGCCGAATAATTACCGAATACTAGCAGTTTCGCGCAGATTTATCTGCACAACTTCTGATTTAAAATAGCCAACTTACAAAGAGGAGTTTAACCTGTTTGTTATTTATGTTTGTCATCGATTACCTTGCGTTTGGCTGAACCGATGTTGATGCGGTTTTCAAAAGGATATTTGTCCCATTAAGGAAAACCTTTTACTTACTTTCAATTTAGGGCTAGCTTTTAGTTTTTTCATAGTAAATTAGTTTCCATATTTGTGGATATACGTGATAGATTTTTTTGTGATAAGTTTTGGATAAGTTCTTACCGGACTGTTCGCATGAAGATTGTTTTAAACGAATCTCTTTTAATTTGTCAGTTTCTGCAGCACGAGCATGCTGGTGATACCTAGACAACACCATCTGGTGCTGCATCAAGTCGTCGTTATTTTTCGTTGGGATTTAATGCCTCTTCTTTCTTAAAGCGTCCTTCTCCATAGTTTTCTACCTAGGCCTACAGGTAAAACGTATATAACAATAGTAGGTAGGTCAAAGTCATGATTTAACAGTGCCAAAATATCTCATTACCAGAAGAAGTAGGTAGTTACTGATACCATAACTAGCCCAAAACTTATCACTTAAAAAACTATTACTTATATCTATAACTGTAGAACCTAACTTACTATGAAAAAACTAATAACTAGCCCAAAACAAAAACCTAACACTAAAAGTATGAAATAAAAAATAAATAAAAAAGTCATAAAACCGAAACCACAATGAAAGAAAACTAATTATTTCTTTTTAAGAAAAAGTGAATCGCATTCAAAAAACCAACTCACTAAAAATGTTTAAATAATTTTTATAAACGCCATCCTATTCCTGTTTCTATTCTATCCATATTACTACCCCGTATAGTAAATTTCTGTCAAAAATAAATTAATATTAATGAATGTAATAAGAACATTAACAATTTATCTGGTTAGGTTTTTTTTTTTTTGTTTTTTTTTTATATTGTAAGGATGGGACGTTTGTCTTCCATGCCACCTGATGGAAAGTGCGCATGAAGACTATGGTGTTACACGTCCATCCACGAGAAACCTATTCACTCGACACTTAAAAGTTCCAGGACTGTAGTGGTCAGGAAAAACAGACGCAGGCAGATTGTTCCACACCTTGGCAATCCGTACCAAAAAGGAACTATCGAAGCGTTTTGTTCGACTTCTTGGTATATCCACTATATACGGATGGAAATTCTGTCTGCGTCTGGTAGTCCGGTGGTAAAAAGGGGTGGGTTCAATTTGGTCAAAAAGAGCACTCGCACACTCACCAAAATGTAGCCGATAAAATACTGTCAAACAAGCAACCTTACGACGATGCTCTAGCGTCTGCAATTTTTTATTTGTAAGGTTGTTGTTATTTATGATTTTTCGGGCTCTTCGGTCAACAGAGTCTAGCGCTTCGAGCTGGTATTTGGCAGAACCATCCCAAAGGTGACTACAGTACTCCATGCAAGACCTCACTTGGGCTGTGTATAAGTTGAGGAGCCGTTCAGGGCTGAAGTACCGCCGGACCTTCGAGATGATACCCAATTTTTTGGAAGCCGTTTTTGCCATAGTCTCAATTTGTTGTCCGAAGTTTAATTTGGACGTTATAGTGACGCCCAAAAGCCCTAGTTGGTCGGTGATGGGAACAGATACATTCTGGAAAGTGGGCGTAAGAGTAAAGGTGCTCTTTTTTGCGGAGAATAGACACGCTTGTGTTTTGGAGGCGTTGAATTTGACCAGGTTAGATTCGCCCCAATCGGACACATTCCGCAAGGTCGAATCAACGCGCTCAATCATAGACTCTCTCAAAATCTGGATTTCATGGGCGCTCGTTCGCGCATTGGATATATATCTCTCAACAACAGTGCTGTCATCAGCATATCCAATAATGCCTGGTGTTAGGAGGTCATTAATGTGCAGCAAGAATAAAGTTGCAGAGAGAACAGACCCCTGAGGTACCCCGGCATTAATTGCCATTAGGTCAGAGGAGAAGCCGTCTAAGCCTACTCGAATCGACCGTTCCCTCAGAAAATCAGATATCCAGTCGCAGAGGCCGGTCGGTATGCCATATGCTGGAAGCTTGCTTAAGAGACCATCATGCCAGACCCTGTCAAAGGCCTTGGAGATGTCTAAGGATACAGCTATTGCTTCACCATGACCCTTCAAGGCCTCACTCCATAAGTGTGTGGCATACACGAGAAGATCGCCGGTCGAGCGTCCACTGCGGAAACCATATTGGCTATCGCTTAGGAGCTCGTTGGTCTCAAGGTATGCCAGGAGTCGATTGTTCAATACACGTTCCATGACTTTACAAAGTATGGAGGTGATTGAAATTGGTCGATAGTTGACAGGATCAGCACGGCTTCCCTTCTTCGGTACTGGTTGTACGTTAGCCAGCTTCCAGGATTTGGGGACTTTACCAGATTCCAAAGAGAGTCTATACAGACGCGTCAAAACGGGAGACAACTCAGCTGCGCAGCGTTTCAACACCACTGCAGGAATACCTTCTGGACCGCTAGCCTTATTCTCGTCTAGGTGCAGCAAGCACTTAAGAACCTCCTTTTGGCGAATATGAACGGTACCCATTGTAGGACCGAACTGAGGTAATTGGGGTGGGATTTTTCCTTGGCTATCTAGACGAGAATTTTCCGCAAAGATACTGGCAAATAAATCCGCCTTTTCCTTAGCGGTGTGGGCCAGAGAACCATCAGGTTTCCGCAGAGGCGGCAGCGACGGGCGACAAAAGTTCGTTTCGACCGACTTGGCGAGGGACCAGAAAGCTTTGCTTCCCGAGGGGTATGACGCTATTCTGTCTCCGATACAGCCTATGTGGGCGAAACGAGCTCTTTTGATCACCTTTTTGCAGGACTTGGCGGCAGCATTGTACCTCTTCTTGTGTTCATGCGAATCCACGGCTTTGCTTCTGCGAGCGGTTGCCCAGGCTTTGTACGCTTCTCGCTTACGCTTTTCAGCGGAAAAGCATTCAGCACTAAACCATGGGCGAGCTTTGGTTTCAAGGGATAGATCAGCGTAGGGAATGAAGAACTCCATTGCTTGACCTATCACACTTGAGACTGCATCAGCGCAGCACGATGGATCGGTTGATGTAAAACAAGCTTGCCGCCACGGATAAGATGCGAAAAAATGTCGCATTTCATCCCAATCTGCCGACTTGTAACGCCATACTCGCCTAGAACCACTTGGTCGGGTGTCAGGTGGTGAGTACTGCGATACAGATTTCACCAGACAGTGATCGGATGTCCCTAAGGGTGCAGTGACAGACACCGAATACCTGTCCGGATCGGTTGTCAGCAGAAGGTCCAGGCAGTAAGCAGTGTGTCCAGCAACGTCTGGGATGCGCGTAGGCTCGTCAACAAGCTGAGAGAGGCCATGAGTGAGCGAAAACTTAAAAGCTTCTCTACCAGCATGGTCAGTGTCCTGAAACGGGTATAACCACTGTCCGTGGTGTGCGTTAAAATCCCCCAGGAACACCAACTGCGCTGTGGGAAAACGTTGCTGAACCTTGTCCGCTGTACTGCTGAGATAGTCCATAAGCCTCGTTGTCTCCCGATCTCCGCTGTGCGACCGATAAATACCAGCGTATACCATTTGGTCTAGGCCGGTATCTATGTGAACCCACATAACTGAAAGGTCCGGCACTTCTAAGTAACGGAGACGCTGACAACAGATCTTGTCACTGGCATACATGCACACCCCGGCGTGCGGGTGGAATTTGGACTCCAGGATGTAACCTGGGTAACAAAGGTATGCCGAGTCTGACGGATCACAGATCTGCGTCTCCGTTAGGAAGAGTAAGTGGGGTCTCTCCGTCTCGAGGTGGTGGTGGACATCATTGAGATTGGAGTGCACTCCTCGGATGTTACAGAAGTGCACTTTAAACGAGAGGAAGTGCAACCGCTGTGTTACCTTACTCTTCTTTGGACCTTTCATTAGTTTTGGAGTGGAGTGAATAGGGAGGAGAACAGAAGTTGAGTGAAGCGCTGCAAATGGAACCAAGCAACTCGATAGGGGTGACGCACCATTGGGAAACTCGCTTGAAGACTGCGGGGACGCCCGAACCCCCCCGAGTTCGCCATCGGGTCCTCTCAAACCGGTCGCCAGCCGGCACGATGGAGCCTCCCGGGATTTTTCGCGAGGTGGTGGGGCAGCCTTTTGCATGTGGCTGGCACGCTACTACCTGCGGTCGGCCAGCGGTGCACCGTGCTTCGGATCCCGCTACCCTCCAAAACGAGTTACCCGGTGAGTCATTATCCTACGAGTTGTAAACAGTTCTCCGATGCAGCACGATTACTCAGACCTATCCTCCTCAATGGCTACACTAGACATCATGCCGGAACGCAACTAGGTTACTTGGCGGCATGGTTTTGTCTAGTGGGTGGTGACAAGCCACGGCCGAAGCCTACCACCAGATTTTACTGCTCGTTTAGCACCACCCAGGGACCACGTACAAGGCATCGAGGGCTAAACCTTGCGGACGCGAGCAGATTTCAGTCCCCAAAAGGTATTTACATAGTTTTTGAAGTCGGTGCCAAACCAATAAAATTCATTTTTTTTCGGGTTTTAACCGTATATGGTTCAACCATGTCATTAATAAATAACCCTATTGACTCCCAATTCAAATTTTTGTAGCGTTCGTTGATATATTTTGCTCGTGTTTCTTTTGTTAACTTTGTTGTACACTTCTTCCTACATTTATCAGCATCACAAGGTGGTTTTAATGCTAATTTTGCATCAGCGCTTTCTTTTTTTGTTTCATTAGTTCATCTAGTTTAATATCATATGCATGTCTTTTTCTTGCTTGGCCTGATTTGGTAAATCCTTTTTCATTTACAGGTAATATTATAGATGGCGATTCTACTTCTCCGTTTTCCAGTTCTCCGGTTTCCGTATTTTCTTTTTCACTATCATTGACACATTGCTCTTCTATCTGTTCTGTTTCTTTACCAGTAGTAACCGCAATAAGTCGAAGATATATTGCGATTTTATTTGTATAAACAATTTCGAATCGTCTGTTTTTCCTTAACATAAGTGCAGTAATTGTACTTAAGTATAATACATTTAGTAAGTTAGACATTTTAAGTAATAAGTTTCCTTATGATAACTGCAATAACTCTTGTTGTTGCGCTTACGATTATTAAATGTGGCAAAAAATATTTAACGTACTAGTAGTCATAAGTGCAACAACTGGACTTATTGCGATTATTTTATGTAAAATTACAAAATATCAAAGCTATCCAAGTCATAACTCAAGATGTTTCACTTATGATTAGCTACTTATAAATCGTAATATTAGATATTGCAGTTATGATAACCAAAAAAACGGAAACTACTGAAGATACAAAAAAGTCGTCTATAGCAAGAATATAGAGCTCATTTTCCTGATTACGAATATGGTCTTAAGTCATTTAGGCTAAAAACTCGACTTATTGCACTCTTTATTAGGACGGCAGAGTAGGTCCTGTAGTAATTTCGACTGGAATTAGCTTATACTATCACTCCTTAATGGCTCCGCCATTAGACAGTGTGCTCATCACACTGTCTAATCGAATGATGATGATTTTTCATTTAAACGTAAATTGTTTATAACCATATGATATGCTGTAATAAGGATTACAATCAAACAGGCAATAGATACTAGAGTTATATATGTTACCGAAAAATAATAAGAACCGTAAGTTTATAAATTTACTAGGAAATTTATAAACTTCGGTAAGATTCTGAACGATAGATAAATTGTATTATTTAGTCTCACATTTTCGCAAGTTTATCAATTCGCGACGTCTCGGATATCCATTCGTAAGATTCTAAATGGTTCGACCAATCGCAGTAGAGCTTTTAATTTTAGGTTTTTTTTAATACGGAAAATAATACACTGCTCGCTGATTGGTCAAGAAGACAAGCAACTACAAAATTTGGCTTATCTACACTAATGGCACCGCTTGCTTCGCTCGGCTCGCGCACGTGTGGACTACATGCAACCTAACTGCTCCTTCTCGCTCGTCGTCACACTAAACCGTTCCGACAAGGTGTTCCGGTGCATATGTTTTTTGAAATTTGAACACGTGACTTATTCAACCAATCAGAACTTACTTTTTATTTTACGCATGAATTCGGTAAGTTTATCAATTTGCGAAAATATGAGAGTAAAATATTAAATAATACAATTTTTCTTCCGTTTAGAATCCTAGTGTCTATAAACCTAGTGAATTTATAAATTTACGGTTTTTCTGATTTTTCGGTGACATAAACACTTAAGTCGGGCGTTAATTAGCCATTACAAAGGCACTATCCATGATACCTCTCACGGCGAAAGTTAAAAAACTTCGATTGATGTTTCTAGGTCTTTTTAATATTGTTTAAAGTACCTAGATGTTATTATTTTACATAATGATTTTTTTACCTCAACACCAAATAACAAAATAGGAATTTGGCATAAAATATTTTTAGCTTTACAGTTTACTTCATACAATGTATGCAGATTAATCTGTTATCAACTGAGTACCTAATGCTTATCACGACGGATTGTGTGCCAAATTTTCCATTTAAAAATAAATGCAAAAATAATATAGGTACCTTTAATATAATGCCTTGACCATAAAATATTGAACTCGTCCCCTATATATTGTATGTTCAAGTTTATGGCAATTTGACTAACTACCTAGGTACAGATAAATATTATCACTCAGCTGAAAATAAAACAATTACCTAATCAATCAGTTTTGTGCTGCACTCAAGGCCTTTTGCTAAATTATTTTAATGATTTGGAACACGCCATGGCAAATAGGTCTTGTAGTGTTTTATATTTAATTTACACTTGGCCCTTTTTTGAAGACAGAAGTAAAAAAACTAAATATGTAGAATTTCTCAGGCATTTATGTTGAGTTTATTTGAGCCCTAAATAGTCGTAAAATCGTGTAAATAAAGGCACAAGTCATCGAAATGTTATTTTGGTGCTGACATAATTGAAGCCAAGACGAGGGGTGGGTCCTGAGGGTGTGGGGGGGCGGTTAAAGGTCCTTTTATTAGTATAATAATGCTTTCAGGATACTGCTGGGACTGCCGCTATTTAGTATATTGTAGTGGCTCTGGCCTGTTTGCGCAGGCAAACGTGGACGGATTCGAGGCAATCATGCGAAAACGCTGTGCATCACTGCTTAATAGAACACGAACTGCCCCCAACGGTATCGCGAAAGTATTTTCAGAAAGATGGGATGACCCTCTTTGAAAAAGAGGACGGAGATGCACAAACCTTGCCATTAACGTTTTAACTCGACACTAGTATATAAGATATTGTATCTACTACTAACACGATATTCCATAATTCTATTCGTGATAGTTTTTAACCATGTTATTTTAATTTACTTATTTTAAATTTTATTCATTCATCGCATTTTATTTTAAATACTTATATTTATTTTTATATTCAGGTTTTTGCTTGCCTATATCTCGAAAACCTGAACAGGTAGCATAAAGAAAAGTTTTTGCATATAAGGAGAATAATTTTCTTTACAGGCTCTGAACCAAAAAAAAAACTGGAATCTATTATCAATTGATTTCTCTGTTTGATGTCTCTATGTAGGTAGATATGCCAAAATGCAACAAAATCAAACCCACAGTTTTCGAGGTAAATTAACATACCTACATAAAACCCTTTTAAAAGGCAGTTGAGTTTATTGCATAGTATTTACTGTCGAAAAGAAAATCACAGCTAGTCTAATATCTAATTATATCATTAATTAATGATAGAAGAGAAAAACTGGGATTACCTACATGGCACGCCCCTCCGTATTTTCTTCAACATGCCTTTGTATATTTTAGTTTGTGGAGGGGCGATCTTAAGAGATATACAACGTTATTTCTTGCAAATACGAAACCTGAAAACAGTTTGTTCAGTATCGACAATTGAATAAATTACATTAGTTTTTATAACATGTTAAATTTTTAACTCAATAATCTTTAGTAATGTTCATACAAATCTACTGCGCGCATATACCTTAAACTACAGAGTTACTTATTATTACTCGGCGAGTAATACTCGCGTAATACTCGCGATCACAGAATGTACCTACGCGCAAAAGTAAAGACCCTATTTGGTTCAGCTATATTTTTTTTTTATTAGAAAACTAGATTTAGGTTTTTTTAAATGTATATTTATGCCATTGAATTTCGTATCATTAGGATTTAAAGATGATGTCATTTAAATGGTGAACTCCGGAGTTGATGCACATTTGAGCCCTATTTATGACATTTTGCATAACTTGCCGTAACACTTCCTGCGATATGTTCTTTTTTCTTGATAAATAAATGTTTTCTTTTAGAGCTGCGAGAGTCTGTGGCTTGTTCACATCCACCCGAGATTTATAAAAACCCCAAAGAAAGAAGTCTGGACTGGTCAGATCGGGTCAGATCTTGAAGGCTACGGCAAATCGCCAAAACGAGAGATAACTGGGCCTGGAAAAGCGTCCCTCACTAAGTCCATAGCGTCGCGCGCTGTGTGTGCCGTAGCGCCGTCTTGTTGAAACCAGATGTGCTCCAGCCCCAATTCGTCTAAACTGGGTATCAAAAACTCACGTAACATGGTTCTGTAGCGTTCTCCAGTAACAGTTATCTCATTGCCTCCAGCTTCTTCGAAAAAATAGGGTCCGATCACAAAGCAGATACATAGTAGAGCTGCTGTAAGCAAAGTTGCACAGCTTCAATCTGGGTTGTCCTGACGTCACAGACTTTAGTGCAAGCTATTCTTCGCTAGAGGCACTGGCGTCAGTTCGTCGCTGACTTCTGTGAAGTATGTACACGCGTAAAAAAAATTAAATCCTCCATTTGTTTCTAGATGTAAAATTTAGTTTTCTATACTTTTATAAAGGAATTACATTGACAATCCAAATAAAATTAACTTACCACGAAGATAATTTCATTCATAATTATTTTTTACAAATTGTTTGTTTTCCAATTATTTGTGTCCAAAATTTCAGATTGTTATTTGTTGCTTATGTGATTTTTATGCCGCGAAAAAAGGTTGCGTTATCTGCCGTCAAGTTTAGTAGAAATACTTTTATTTCGCGGTTTTTTCTGACAATTTTTGACTAATGCCATCGCCTGTTTGGCTATGATTCTCCATAACCCACCGTTTACCCCTCCCGCACACCGCGCGTAGGCTTCACTTGAGTCCCTAGAAAAAAACCGGATAGGGCAGCTCCTCTATATATTTCCTCCGTAGGTCCGATCACTCTGTCAAAACAGATGCCACACCATACAGTAACTTTAAGTGGGTGTAAAGGTGTTTCTTGAATAATGCGCGGATTATCAGTATCCCAGAACCAAGTATTCTGCTTATTGACATACCCTGAGAGATCGAACTGCGCTTCGTCACTCATAACCAATTTAAGAGAAAAATCATCCTCTTCAAGGTTGAGGTTTATGACGCGCTGGCTGTATTCTAGACGAGCTCGGTGGTCATTCTGGACATTCTTCCACATCTTCGCGCACAGCATCGATATTTTCGGCCTGTTCTTGGTCTCCCAGACTGAGGTCTATCCAATGTTGAGCCATTTGCTTTAAGGCGTGTGGCAAAGCGTCGAATCGTGCGACCAATCGGTGCTGGACGATGGGGAAATCGTCGACGAAATTCACGTTGTGTTTTTATCACTGATGAATTATTCCGTAAGAACATTGACACGATTATTCCACGTTCTTGGGGAGTAAAACGGTCCATGTTTATTTTCAGTGTCGTATGAAAAATAACAGTATTTTCTTTAGTGCCACTACTTTTGCGCCACCCAGTATGAACGTGTAGCGTGCGGGCCTGCCTATGCCTTATCCTATCCTGCGGAGGCGCCGCGGCCGGGGCCGCACCGACACTCGCTTGCCCCGCGCTCCCGGCCCCGACGTCCAGCCAGCCAGTTTAGCTTATTAGCTTGAGTGCATGTCCCAGTGCATCGCTTCCGCATGCGCCTCCGCAGCCCTCCTGTTACGCTGTCTCGTGTTTACGTAAATTTTAAATAATATGAGTTATCGTTATTGAAACGTGCAGGTGGTAATAATGTGTCCGCGGCAGTGCAGAGCTACCAGGAGCAGTTTGATTTTCACGTGTCCTGGAATACCATGCTGAGTGCAACACAAAGGTTGAGGGATTACGGTCAGTTCCGTCCGCCGACCGCCGTGAATCGAGGTGTTGCTAGAATACCTACTACTGTGCAAGAAGGAATTTTGGACTTCGTGCATAATAACCCCAAGAGCAGTACGGCACAATCAGCACGAGCATTTAGTGTGAGCCAAAGTTATGCTTGGCACACACTCCACGATGACCACTCCTACCATTTCCGTCGAGCTCAAGAGCTGTGCGAAAATGACTGCGAGCCGCGAGTGGAGTTTTTCCAGTGGATTTTAAGTAAGTAATCGACACGCAAACATCTTATGGACCGACGAGTGCACATTAACACGACGAGGACTTTTTAATATCCATAATTATTAAAGGGCATTGTAAGTAACAACCTTATAGGACCTATTTAATTTCCGCGGTTATATGGTCAAACTTATTTAAGTTTATCATACTCCACATTGCATCATTGGAAACATTGCCGCTGCTAAATTACCGAGGCAGGCTTTATTACCAGCATGACGGAGCCCCTGCACACTTTACTCGTGAAGTGAGAGATTTTTTAAATACAGAGTATGGCGGACGTTGGATCGGTCGAGGCAGACCAGTACACCAGTACACTGGCCCGCAAGGTCGCCAGACCTTACGCCTCAAGATTTTTATCTTTGGGATCACGTCTAAGACCTAGTGTATCAATCGGAGCCTCAAAGTAAAAGTGACCTTAAATCAAAAATTGAGAGTGCCTTCGAAATTGTAAAAAACTATCAATTTGTTTTACAAAAGAAAACTTAAGAAAACGAGCCCGTTTATGTTTTAAATGGTGGACATTTTGAACAATTATTACCTTATTTGTGATTGAGTGATACTCCGCAGTACCTACTTAATTATCTGTAAATAGTGATCGTTGATGACATTTCCCTATTATTGTAAATAGTGATGATTAAATTTTTAAACACGCCAAGGTGGGTGGTAAATCCTTTATTTGAAACCAATGACTTAAAACATCTGAGTTTGAAACTAATTTAAATACCTATTAATTACCTTGATGTGAATTTTAAAGCTTCAAAGTCAACTTAAGATATTAAAAATGGCTTATCAACTATTTTTATGAAAGTCGTCTAAACATTCCTGGATTGAATAGAAAGGGAAGACATTTCACAGAAAATGACACAACGAACCGTGCGAAATGAAATGAGAAGATTCCACCATAAGTTGGGTCAGTGACTTCAGCGTCTTCATGTTGGTAGGTAAACATTTCTTCAATTTACCACCGTGACAGTCCAAAGCCTGCAGGTGTGATGGGAAATTACTAAGTCATTAGCAAACGTCGCGTTATCATTTATCAATGAATGCCGCGCGTTCGCGCCGCTCCACGCGGCCGCGCAGGTGATTTCACTCGCGCGTCAGAAGCGGGAACCTTTTGCAGTCTGAAGAATTGGTGAGTTTTTATGATAATATTATGACATTTGTGTATACCGATTCTTTGCACGAAAATATTTGACCCGTGTGCTAGGTTTCGTATGAACAAAAAATGACGTTGTATACCTCACAATATAGAGCATAGAGCAAAACCTTGATTGCAAGTTATGTTATATTATTGCGTTGTATTTATTTTTAATCATCTTTATTTTTATAGAACGATAAAAAGATAATGTTGCAATAATTAAACTACAACAAGATAAAATTAATTCGTTTTATCGCAGCTTACTCACTTCTTTTGTTTAGTCGGAGACGTCCGAATATGGAGTTAGAAGAATAAAACCTATTTTTTTTTCTGTTTTAGATTTTTCCCACTTTTTTTATGTCATTTTAACCTTTCGCCACCGACGACTTCTATAGAAGTTTTTCATTGTACAGAATTATGTATACCGCACAGTCACACGCGCACACACAGTAATTCCAATGTGGTATACATACCACCTTGGACGTACTGTTGCAGCCTGTACCTACTTTAATAAAATATATTTACAATACATAAAAGATACATTTGTTTCTTTTGTAATTATGTAAGATGGACGCATTATTTGTAATTG